>JAKOOJ010000011.1:29894987-31094987 GCA_022577455.1 Arizona elegans
CTTTCATCTTCAAGAAAACAACCAAGCTCAGAGAGCATCAAGGACTCTACAGTCCTCCTCCTCCTCCTCCTCCTTCTTCGTCTTCCTCCTCCTCTTCCTCCTCTTTCCTGCAAACTCCACTTGGCTCATGAAACATCTGCAAGAAAACATCTGCAAGAAAACCACCAAACTCGGAGAGCATCAAGAAGCCCACAGTTCTCCTCCTCCTCCTCCTCCTCGTCTTCCCCATCTTCTGCACTCCACAAACCCCACTCCTTTTTAACACTGATGATGTTACCTACTTGGGTCATGAAATGTCTGCAAGGAAACCCCCAAGCTCAGAGAGCACCAAGGATCCCACAGATCAACCCTGGGCTACAAATATCCTTTTATATTGGTAGTCTGCTCACTGCATTCCTTACCTTTGATCACCAGATCTTTGCTAATGTTTCCAGAAGAAATCTGCACACTACACTACTTATTTCTGAGCACAGCTATTTTTTAAAACTCAAATATTGCCAGGATGTATTCAGGGAAATAAAACGTCATCTTTTCACACACTAAGAGAGATGTGCTGCTTTCATCCTCTTCCCAGACAGTGGTGTAAGAACTTCTTTACTATTAAGCTTTTTTTTTTTTTATACCGGCAAAAGCTCCAGGCAGCTAATAATCCATGTAGAAATAAACAACCCACTGCATTAAAAAGGGACGGTGAACTTGCCAATGGGGATATGAAGCTATTTTAAAGAAGATAATTGCACTAATGTGTGTGAAATGCTTTGAATGTTGAGAAATTGCTACATAAAATGCTAATAATTATTAATCTACAATTCAGTCTTTTGACTTTTATTTGAACATATCCCAGCATGGTTATTACTTAGGGTTGGCTTCTAGGAAGGCATAACTAGAATTGAATAAAATGACATTTAACTGCCGGTTAAATCTATCTAGGATTGCAGTTCTAACATCTTTGAAAGGGGAAATGTGAACAATTTGGTTTTTTATTTCATTAGATATTTCTTTCCAGGATGGCGTGATGGCCTAGTGGTGAACCTTCCCTCGGAAGGTTGAGAGTTCAGCCCTAGGTAGTGGTAGATGTTTCTCTCTCAGGGCACAAACAGAAAATGTCTGCTGTGAACTCCAAGTAGGCATCAGGAAGGGCATCCGTCCAGTAAATTCTCAGCTCCATCCAGTCACCTCGACTCTACCCCAATTAAGAAATTACCAGGTTATAAAAAAAGAAAAACAAAACTTTCTTTTTCTCTCCGCTGCTTTTTAAATCTTAAATATTTATTTCCGGATTAAGTCCTTTAGAAAGACCAATACAGAATCTGGGACAAAAGACAGGTAGTTCTCAATTTACGAGCTGTCGTTTAGTGATCGGTTACATGATCGTATTTCAGGCACTAGGCATTTTTACAACCATTTGCTGCATCCTACGGTCACGTGTTCGCAATTTGCACCTATGTGGCTGAAAACCGGCATTTACTTCTGATTTTTCTTTTTTTTTTTTAAGCAAAAATGCCCCACGACAATGGCTTTGCTTAACTACTGTGGAGTCACTTAATGACCACCACAATAAGGTCATAAAATTGGGTTCGGTCTTAGGACTGTCGCAACATATGACTGTAATGGGCAGGCTCCATTACGATCGTAAGTCGAGGACTACCTGCAATTTAAAAGAATGAAGCAGCATTTGTATTACAGCTTGTAGTCTTGCTGCTAGAACAGATATTTCTTTTTATATTTCCTTTAAGGCCTATGAGGCAGAGAAGTGGCCCTTCCAGGCAGCAGTGGACCGAGCGGTTCCTTCCGAGATGAAAAGGTTTTCAGAAGATGGAGCAGTAGCGCCAATCGTAATGCCTGTCTCGGTGCCCATAATGGCTGCCAACCAACAGCAAGTGGGTGCTGATTTGTAATTACAAAGATAAAATGAATTGCTTTTAAGTTCTGGTTAACAACAGCGATTCATGGAACTTTACACGTCACACAGGAGTCTCTGAATTGGCCATTTCGAAGAATAAGAAATTCACCATTTTTTATTGCTTATAGCAGGGGTTTCCAACCTTGGCGACTTTAAGACTTGTGGACTTCAGTTCCTCAGCCAGCTTTGCTTTTTGGCACCAAAAAGGTTAATCATCGCTGGTATAGGGTTTCCTGTTTGAGCAGAGGGTTGGACTAGAAGACCTCCAAGGTCCCATCCAACTCTTTTTTTTTTTTTAATTTGATTTATATGCCGCCCTTCTCCGGAGACTCAGGGCGGCTTACAATGCGTTAAGCAATAGCCTTCATTCTTTTGTATATTTTATACAAAGTCAGCTTATTGCCCCCACAAACTGGGGTCCTCATTTCACCTACCTTAGAAAGGATGGAAGGCTGAACTCTGTTACTCTGAGCGGTTTACAATGTCAACATTGTTTTTATTTTGCCCCCAACAATCTGAGTCCTCATTTTTCCGATCTTGGAAGGATGAAAGGCTGAATTGAACCCTGTCGGGATCGAACTCCAGGCTCAGTCAGCCTGCAGTACTGCATCTTAACCACTGCGCCACCAGGGCAAGATGATGGATGAAGCCCAGAGAGTGATGTAAAGCACTATGGGGTTATATATAAGTCTAAACTCTAAATACTATTGCTATCTCGTAAGGGTTATACAGTAGTGGTCAAAATTGTGGAAACCTTTTGGGAAAAGTGGATTTTCCAAAACTAGCTAAAAACACCACTTTTTTGGGGAGTAGTACCATAAAAGTATATATCAATGGAAAGGTAATTTCATCAAGAATGTAATGCAATAACTTTTATGAAGGATTTACTATTAGAATAGTAGTTACAGTATAAAGGAGAAAAGTGAAACAGGTAGAAAAAACGAGATATACAAAAATGATCCCCATGTCAGTTAATCCTTCGTTGAGTAACCTTTAGCATGAATTATGGCCTTACAAGGTCTTCCCATGGAGTGAACCAAGTCTTTTAGTTCTGCAGCTGTTATAATATGAAATCCAAGATTGAAGGATGGCTTCTATTAACTGGGTTTTATTGCTGGGTCGCTTCTGACTAACAGGTTTCTTTACTTGGCTCCATAGATGTTCAATTGGGTGAAGGTCTGGGCTATTCCCAGGCCATTCCAGCAATGGAATAGGATTATCTTGAAACTCCAAAAAAAAAAGAAGTGGTGTTATTAGCCATCAAACCTCAAAAATACATTTTTCCCAAAAGGTTTCCACAATTTTGGCCACTACTATATCTACCTGTAAGGCTGTCCCCATGGAGGGGACAGATGGAGTTTGCCTGGGAAAGGACTGAGAAACAATGGTTTGCCTATAGCTACCTAATCATGACCCAGTTGTGATGCAGCTCACCAGCATCCTGATTTGAGGTCAGCCATGTTTATGTCACAAGTCAAAGCTAAAGGAAGCAGACCACGTGTAGGCCATTACTTCTCCCGGTTGGACCTAGAGGTCCTCCTGGCCTTCTGCTTCACAGTGGCTCAGTTTCTTTGATACCTACACAGGGATTTCTCAGTTATCTCTTCTGTCCCTCCTAAGGAAAAGCGGAAACCATCATGTCCTCAACAGATACGGTAGGACTGCTGCTAAGTAAAATCCAGCAGAGGAATAGAAACCTCCATTTTATAGTCGTTTAGTGGGTGAAATTTTAGTAGGTGAAATGGAGTGGTGCGGTGGCCTAGAGGTGGAGCTCACGCTTCACAATCGGGAGGTTGTGAGTTTGATCCTAAGTAGAGGCAGATACTTCTCTCTTTGGGCACACTGAGAATATATATCTGATGAACAAAACTCTGCAATGGTGACAAGAAGGGCATCCGGCCATTAAGTCACTCTACTAGCTCCATTCAGTTGCCCAGACTCCACCCCAATGCAAGGGATTATGGGGTCATCAAATGAAAATGATTAGTGGGTGAAATTACAAATTTGTACGTTTTAAAGGCTCCCTAGATTTGGGATCCGGCAGGCAGCACTAGCTTTTATCAATGCTAGGTGAGAGAGTGAAGTCCTACGTCAGTGGTGGGGAACTGTGGCCCCTTTATGACCATGCTGGCTCAGGAATTCTGGGAGTTGAAGTCCACAAGTCATATAGGGACCATAATTATTATTATAATTTATTCAATTTATATACCGCCCTTCTCCTATTGGACTCAGGGCGGTGCACAGCCAAGGATAAAAAACACACCAATACAAAATTTAAAATCAATTAAAAGAATTATACAGCTTTGGCCCACAATTTAAAACAATAATCCCCCCACATCTGTCCTAGGTCAACATTTATAGATAGAAAGGCTGTAGCTGGAAGCATAGTGATGTCATAATCCCATCGCCAACGGAGTTGGCATTTTCAGTTTCCCTTCAGGATTGCAGCTTTCAACCTTCTTTAAAGTACTTTTTTTTTAAAATGAAAACTAGAGACTAGCTGTAATTCTTTTTTATTTGGCTATTGATTCCACCCCTCTTCCCCCCCCATGGTTATTCAGTGTCGAGTTTCTGAAGTCCTCTGGGCATGGGGCAGGCGGTACAGATAATGGATTTTCTGAGTTATCTCTTGACAGGCTACAATTCCTAGGATTCTCTAGGGGAGATAACATTTAATATGGTATCAAACCTGATATATTTGGTATTGTGGGTAGATCTTGATCGTTATTTATCTTGGTAGGCTAATATCAATAAAATCTTTGGTTATCAGTTGTGGGGAAGAGAAAACCAAGTCTGATGGTTGGTATATGTTTGAGAAAGAAACATAATTTGCCAGTTCGGTCTAACGGTTAAGGCACCAAGCTAGAAAGCGGGAGATTGCGAGTTCAAGTCCTGCCTTAGCCATGAAAGCCAACTGGGTAACTTTGGGCCAATCATCAGGAGACGGTGAGTTCTAGTCCCACCTTAGGCATGAAAGCCAGCTGGGTTACTTAGGGTCAGTCTCAGCCCAACCCACCTCACAGGGTTGTTGTTAGGGAAAATAGGTGGAGGACAGCGTGTTGAATATGTTCACTGCCTTGACTTACTTGTAAAAATAATACAGGCGGAATACAAATAAAATAATTTTAAGAAACATCATAAAAGTTGAGGCAGATTTATTTTCTGTTATTCCAAAGAGCAGCATAGCTAGCATAAAACTGGTAAAGAAAATGATTTTAACTAAACATAGGAGAAACTTCTTAGAGGGGTGTAGTGGCCTTGTTGTGGGAGCTCTCACCTCACAATCAGGAGGCTGTGAGTTCAATCCTAGGTAGCGGCAGATATTTCTCTCTCTGGGCGCAATGAGAAAAAAAAAAATCTGCGAACTCCATGTAGGCATCAGGAAGGACATCCGTCCAGTAAACGCTCAGCTCCATTCAGTCACCCTGACTCCACCCTGATGCAAGAGATTATGAGGTGGTAAAAAGAAAAAAGAAAAAAAATAGAAGAAGGCTCTTAAGTCAAAGCTGTTTGATAGTTTAAGAGACAACTTGAGTATAGTGGATTCTAGAGAAACTGAAGCTGGACTGGATCCTATAATTGCAGGTTATAAAACACTGATTCGAGGTAGCCTTTAATAGCTTGAATAGTTGGGGGCAAAGAGAGAGTGTTCCTTTTAAGGATACACTACTGCGCAGGCTACCTTAATTTTTCTTTTCCAGTTAATCAGTCTAAACCCCTTGACTTTATTTCTTTTGGGCCAGATTAATGAGAAGGAAAGCCAGGATGAGAAAGATCTTCAGGAAGGCATGCCCCCCAAGAAGAAGAAGAAGCGAGCTCATCCCAAATCCCTGCTCATCCCACCTCCGTCACCTGCTGGGAATGAGATTCACCCTGGCACTGGAGGCTGCTACCAGAGTAACCTTCGCTCACCTGTCTTCCTCATGGACCATTTTCTTCAGGGCTTAATGCAGTGCTCTCCGTACACGCCACCCCCGATGCTCAGCCCCATTCGTGAGGGCTCCGGGCTCTACTTCAACACCCTCTGCTCTACTTCGACAAATCCCACTCCTGTCTCCATGTACACCTCCGTTTTAGGTAATTTGCCCAGCCCTCCATCCTCTGGGACATTTGCATAAAGCTGCCCAATGCAAAATAAATCCACTATTTGTATCCCCCCACTCTTTCCCTCCCTCCCTCTTTCTTTCTTTCTTTCTTTCTTTCTTTCTTTCTTTCTTTCCTTCCTTCCTTCCTTCCTTCCTTCCTTCCCTCCCTTCCTCCTTCCTTCTGTCCTCCCTCCCTCCTTTCTTTCTTTCTCTCTCTCCTTCCTTCCCTCCCTTCCTCCTCTTTCCCCTTCCTTTTTCTTTCCTCTCATTTCTTTTTCTTTCTTTCTTTTTCTTTCTTTCTTTGTCTTTCTCTGCTTCCTTCCCTCCCTTCCTCCTTCCTTCTGTCCTCCCTCCCTTTCTTTCTTTCCTTCCTTCCTTCCTTCCCTCCCTTCCTCCTCTCCTCTCCTTCCTTCTGTCCTTCCTCCTTTTCTCTTTTCTCTCTTCCATCCTTCTTCCTTCCTTCCTTCCTTTTCTTTCTCTCTTTCTCTTTCTTTCTGTCTTTCTCTCCTTCCCTCCCTTCCTTCCTTCTGTCCTTCCTCCTTTTCTCCTTTCTTTCTTTCTTTCTTTCTCATTTATATAGTGTTCCTTTTCCTGCTTCCAATCAGTCTCCCCCACAAAAAGACTATTGTTCTGTCTTTATTTATCATAGCTATTGATAAAGAGTTAACTTGTAAGATGGATGGCCAATAAATTTTATAAATAAATGAACTATTGAAAATGGTCGATCCTTACTGAAAACCTTCATTTTTATCTCTTTTTTTGCCCTTTGTTTATTTTTTTTTAATAATTTTGAAAAACCTTTGTGATTGAACCTGTAAAAGAACAGTGGAAAATAGAAGGAACCATCTGGGTCCAGTCCTGCTGCTGAGGTTGCAGATGACAATGCTAAAGAGAAGAGAAAGATTCTGTAAATGTTGATTTTGTTTCTAACTTGTGCTTTTATTTTTAGATGGGATGGATGGAGCCCTTTTATTCTCCCTTGTGAAAGATACTACCAAAATTAACATAGAACCGTAAGTGACATAGTGTTAAATCAGTGGATTCAATAACACCTTAATGCTCTCTCCTTTTTAATACCATGTAGCTTTAGCAAGCACAATATTTTGACTGTCGTAACTGTTCTTCCATTTTTTTCCTCTTCCATGTATTCTCTACTCAAAACTTTTCCTTTTGGCTATTTAATCCAGATACATGTTTTTAGTCTTTTAGCTTCACAAGGTGATTTGCAAAAACAAAAGACAAACTTGACAGCACAATTCATACTAAGGTTACCCAACTATTAACCGACATGGTGATAATTTTTGTATATCTTCACTTTCTTTTTTTTCTACATGTTTTCTTCTTTATACTATAACTATTCTAATAGCAAATCCTTCATCAAAGTTATTGCATTACATTCTTGATTAAATTATCTTTCCATTGATATCTAATTTTATGGTACTACTCCCCCAAAAAGTGGCGTTATTAGCTAGATTTAGAAAATCCACTTTTCCCAAAAGGTTTCCACAATTTTGGCCACTACTGTAGGGTCTCTCAGAGAGAGATAATTAATAATTAATAATTTTAATTAGCAATTTTATGATGTTTGTGTGTCTATATTTTTCTTGACTGTACACCGCCTTGAGTCCTACGGGAGAAAGGCGGTATAGAAATATAAATAAATAAATAAATAAATAAATCCTCTTTATACAAGCATCCACTCTTTCTTCTTTTTCTTTCTAATAGTTACCTCCTCATTCATGCTTTTTTAAAAAAGAAAGAAATTACGCTGTTTCACATCTCTTTTCCGTCATTGCAGGCACATTAACATTGGAAGCCGATTCCAGGCGGCTATACCCGATCTCCAAGACAGATCAAACCTTGAGGACTATGAGCACCCAGCCTCATTAGTCTGGAAGCCCTGGGGAGACATCGTCACCAACAAGGAGACCCAGAAAAGAGGTGTGGGGACATGTTTTTGAGGCTCTTTCCACCCCACGTGCACCCTCTTCTTTGACTTCTAGTCTTTCCCCTTTTTAAATGGAAATTTTAAATTTGGTTTTAAAGTATTGGGGTTTTAAATTTGTTCAGCCAAATTATTTAATTCGTTTTATTCTATTTTAAATTTTGTATTTATATTGTTTTATTCTATGGCTGTTCACCGCCCTGAGTCCTTCGGGAGTAGGGCGGTATACAAATTCAATAAAACTAACTAAAACTAAACTTCTACAGGGAGTCCTCGACTTACGACCACAATTGAGCCCAACATTTCTTGTTGCTAAGTGAAAAATATTAAGTGAATTATGCCCCATTTTACGGCCTTTCTTGCCACCATTGTTAAGCGATTCGCTACAATTGTTAAGTGAGTAACACGGTTGTTAAGTGAATCTGGCTCCTGCTTGATCAGAAGGTCGCCAAAGGGGATTGCATGACCCCGGGACACTGCAACTGTCATAAACGCGAGTCAGATGCCAAGCATGTGAATTTTGATCATGTGACTATGGGAATGTGGCAACGGTCGTAAGTGTGAAAAACGGTCCTAAGCCCCTGTTTTCAGTGGCTGTTGTAACTTTGAACGGTCACCCAATGACCTCTTGTAAGTCGAGGATGGCCTGTGTACCATGTAGCTGTAATTCCTGCTGAGCAGAACTTAACTAACTTTGTTTTAAAAACGAATTCACTTGCAGTGGCAGATCTGCTAAAGCTGGCCTGCTCCAGCGCAATGCCAGGCGGAGGGACCAATTTAGAACTAGCTATACATTGTCTGCACGAAGCCCAAGGAAACATTTTGGTAAGATGCTGGGGTGGAATCTCCAGCTGGACTGGAAAGAAAAAAAAAAAAAGCTAACCTTTATTGACTTCGCTTTTTTCCTGTGAACACACTGGCACACATTTTTTAAAAAAATGAAATTCTGAAAAAGAATCCCTGCGGATTTTACTTCGCTGGTTGTTGCTGTCATTGCAGAGCGCTGTTTCCTCCCCGCCAAAGTGGTACCTGTTTATCTACTCGCATTTGCATGCTTTCAAATTGCTAGATGGGAAGGAGCTAGGCAGAAACCGGTGCTCACCCCATCGTGTGATGCACAGGTCTCGAACCTGGGCTGTCGGCTTTCCAGCTGAGAAGCCCAGCATCTTAATCACTAGCCACTGGAGGGAGGCGTTAAGGAGGCCCAAGCTTAAAGTCCTTGCACTGCAGAAAGCAGAATAGTCCTGATCTCCTCAAGGGTCCCCGAAGCCTTATCTGACTGTCTCCAAGTCTGACGAGATCCTTGTAACAGCTGACTAGCAACACAAGTTCTGTTTTGTAAAACTTCACAAGTGGTTCTACTTGCTTGTGCCTGACATATTGTATTTTTCAGACTATAAGATGCACTTTTTTCTCCCAAAAGGGGGTGAAAATGTCTGTGTGTCTTATAGACCAAATATTGCCGAAGTCCCGCCCACCCACCGACCATTTTTTGGCTTCCACACGCCCTTTTTAGGGCCTTTTTAAAGCCTTTTTCAGACCTTTTTTCAGCCCATTTTCAAGGCTTTTTTCGACCGTTTTTGAGGCTTTTTGGCCTGTTTTTGAGGCCCGTTTTTGAGGCTTTTTTCGGCCCGTTTTTTTCAGAAAAAAGCAGACCAAAAACATGCTCCAAAAAAGGAAAGCCAAAAACTTTTTTTTTATTGTTTTTCTCTTCTAAATTTAGGTGCGACTTATAGTCTGAAAAATACGGTATGCTCCAGTTGAAACTTAGATAAAGCAAACCTGTTTTTTGTCATGGAACAAGTACAATTCTTATTGGCTTGACACAATGCATTGCAGAATATAACCAAGTTTACCAACTTAACTCCTATTGAGCAGAGAAGCAAACTTGGCTTGCCTGAGAAATTTCTGTGTTCAGTTCCTGACACCTCCATATTTACAGGTGATATAAGCGATTCCTGCATTAGGAGGGGACTTTTATGTAGAGAGAGAAATAATTCAACCTGGTTAAGCGTGAGCTTTGTTGACACATGCAAAAAAAACCTATTTCCTCTTTCAAATTAACCATTACAAGAAGTCACCTAATAGTAAGACTGCTTCTCTCCTACAGCAATTAGGAGTCGTTGGCTGGGGGCAAGCATTGCAGGAAACCTGGCTTGTTAAACAGGCCATTTTAGCCAGCTGTACTCCGAATACTGCACCATATAAGCCATATTTGGGCTTATATTATGAGCATCCTGAAAAATCATGCTAGGACTTGCTTTCCGATAGGGTCTTATTTTTGGGGAAACAGGGTATATTAAACGTAGTAGTACCCTGTTTTCCCGAAAATAAGAGCCAACCGGAAAATAAGTCCTAGCATATTTTCAGGATGCTCATAATAATATTTTGGGCTGCCCCAAAATAAGCCCTAGTTAAGATTGTCAGCCAGATGGATGCGTTTTGTACCGTATTTCCTCCAAAATAAGACCTAACCAGAAAATAAGCCCTAATGCGTCTTTTGGAGCAAAAATTAATATAAGACCCGGTCTTATTTTCAGGGAAACACGATAGTTGATGGCACATGTAAATAACACAGAAGCAACTGAATCATATTAAAGTTTAGCATAGTGCATACACCCATATCATCTTAAGATTTCCCCGGCTCTTTCTCCTTGACAAGAGTTAATGATTGTCTTCTCTACAAACAATTCTAGGAAGCACTGGAGATGATGTTACTCCAAGGGCCACAGAAGCCTCCTGGCCATTCTCTTGCTAACTACCATTACTCAGGTAAAAGAAGATGACCTCGGTTGGTCAGGATACATAGCCATGGGGCTAAGATGTTTAAATTTAGCAGCTGGATGGAGCAGTGGGGTTGTGTGCAGTGAGCCCATCTCTGTTTTCTTCTAGGATACTAACTCTTTTGGGTAGAGGGGTTTGTACCCTTTTGAAATCTTTTAAGGTCCTTGCACTTTTCCCATCATTCTTGATTTTACCGGGGGGGGGGAGGGGGAGGGGGGGAAGAATCAAGTTCTTTAAAATGGGAAAAGAAAAATGGAAAATTACAATTTTGGCATTCGTTGTAAAACCAGTGATATTTGGCAAGGTGAAGTAACTCCTTGGAAGAAAAGCAGCTGAAAGATTTAAAAATTAGGAGTTAGGAAATACTAAAAAGGGATGTCCGTTAATGCAAATTTCAGGGCAAATTGGACATTTCGTCCACTACTGAGATAGGAAATACTTCTACTGTTGCATTTCCTTTATTGGGAAATGTGAATTGGTTCGTTCACCTTTGTGGCTGTTAAATGTTACCGTAATTTTCAAAGTATAACACGCACTTCCCCCCCCCAAAAAAGGGTGAAAATTTGGGTGTGTCTTATTCACTGAATGTAGCCCTGCCCACCTGCTGGCCCCCACCCTTTGGCCTTTGCCTCCCAGCAATTTGCCTCCTTGCAGCAAACAGCCCGTTTCAGCTTCAGCTTCAGCACAGCCTGATTAGCACAAGCAGCTGATTGTCGGCCTCCCGATCATCAGCTGTTTCAGGCTGCAGGGGTTGCCATTGCCTATTTCCGCCTCCATGCACCCCATTTTCAGCCTCCGCTGTTTGCTGCAAGGAGACAAATTGCTGGGAGGCAGAGGCAGATTTTTTTCCTCCCCCAAAAAAGGTAGGCGCGCCTTTAGTCCGGAGCGTCTTATACTCTGAAAAATACGGTAATTAATAAAGCAAAAATTTCAGTTTTTTCAGAGGTATTGACAAACTCACCGCGTTAAAAGGTTTTTCCGAGGAGACAAAAATAAGCCAAAGGGAGGCAATAAAGAGGTTAATTTTGTTAAACCAGATTGCTTATATTGCTAATTTGTTTCTGGTTGGAATTCCAGGTTCACACCTGTGGACGCCTGCTGAGAAGCAATTGTTCAAGAAATCCTTTGCCCTGCACAAAAAGGACTTCTACCTCATACAGAAGAAGGTGAGCCTTTCCACAAAGGAGCGCTTTCGTTTCCTCTTCCCAAAATATACCCTTTGTTTTGAATATCCCAGCTTTTCTCTTCTCTTTACAATCCATTCAGTGGTGAAATCCAAATTTTTTTACTACCAGTTCTGTGGGCGTGGCTTGGTGGGCATGGCTTGGTGGGCGTGGCAGGGGAAGGATACTGCAAAATCTCCATTCCCACCCCACTCCTGGGGGAAGGGTATTGCAAAATCTCCATTCCCACCCCACTCCAGGGGAAGGATACTGCAAAATCCCCATTTCCACCCCACTCCAGGGGAAGGATACTGCAAAATCCCCATTCCCACCCCACTCCTGCAGGAAGGGTATTGCAAAATCTCCATTCCCTCCCCCCCCCCCGGGGTCAGCCAGAGGTGGTATTTGCCGGTTCTCCGAACTACTCAAAATTTCCGCTACCGATTCTCCAGAACCTGTTAGGACCTGCTGGATTTCACCCCTGAATCCATTAGTTGTTCTCAGGACGGAGAGCTCAGTGGCTCATTTTACATTAGAGCCGTTGAGGTCACTTTTATCACAAGCAGCCCTCAACTTAACAGCAGTTTGTTTAGTGACCATTCAAAGTTACAACCAAAGGCTGTTAATAAACTGTCTTAACAGCCTACCAGAATTCTCAGATAAGGTAATCACAATCTTACTAGAGTTGGCAGAAAGCCCAGAAGCAATTTTGCAGACACGAAGGAGAGTGAACTAAAGTTGTTCTCTACAGCTTGTTGAAAGCGGCATTCCTCCTTAAATAGGCTAAGGGAGTGGCCAATTAGCCCCAAGCCTTACTCTCGAGGAGACCACTTCCTGAGGAGCCACTCCTGCCTTTTGGCCGCTCTGCACGCCCGTGCATCGAGAAGAGGCTCCTCCTCTTCTTGCTCTTCACTTATGGGAGCTTCTGAGCTTCTGAAGGCCCTGGCTGAATCCCCGCCTCTAGCACCACATCTTCTCCAGCCTCCTCATTGTCCAACTCAAGCGCCAGCTGCACAGGCTGCTGGCGCAGCACCACACCAGCCTCCTCGCTGTCGGAATCAGCTACAATCCGCACAGGCCGCTGAGGTGCCACAACACCACCCAAAAGAAAGTGGGAGTCCCTACCCAACACCCACATGTCCATCACATGATCCAATCAAACCACTGCCTCAACTGGAGAGGCCTCCCAGTCACGCCGCTCCAGGGGCAGGCTGAACGTCCTTGACTCTCTGAGAAAAGAATGTTGTTATGGCTAAATAACTCTTACCAGCTCCATGCAATCCCCCCTCCCACTTTCCCACAGCACTCAGTGTGGCAGCCCTAAAGAGCCAAAAGAAAAGGTGGCCTCCGGGGCTGACATGAACAACTGCAGTGATTCACTTAACAAGTGTGAAAAGAAGGGTCGTAAAATGGAGAAAAATTCACATAGCAACGGTCTTGCTTAGCAGTGGAAATTTTGAGCTCCATTGTGGTCGTAAATTGAGGACTGGTTGTACCTGAATCTTAATTCTGATCTCAAATCTTTTTGAAGGCAGAAGGTGTGCCGAGAAAGGCAGCATCTACAACTTGTTCATCTAACCGTTTAAAGGGATTCCTTCTGTTTTGCCTGCATTGAAATGATTTTTTTTTCTTTCCTCCTCCTCGAATAGATACAAACTAAGACCGTTTCTCAGTGTGTCGAATACTACTACAGCTGGAAAAAAATATTAAAATTTGACTGCAACCGAGCGCAGGTGGGAGAAAAGAGACCCAGGACTGAGCAGGATGAGACAGAATTGGATGAAGAAAAGGTAGAACAAGATTGAAAAGTTTGTTGGGAACGACAGCTGAGATTTAGGAGATGGATTTTTAAAAAGCCACATTTTCCCCCCCTTATACCGTATCCGCCATTTACTTTAGAAAATGCAGAATTCACGCAGCCAATTTTCAGAGTCGTGCAGGAGGAGATATCCCTAAACTGATTCTCTTTCCCTTTCGTCAGAAAGCTGTCGGAATAAATATTTGTTCTGTAAAAATTCGTGGTATTTTCCCGTATTTGTATTTTGCAATCTAGAAAGTGGTTCTTTCCACACCGTTGCAGCTTGTTGACTTCCAGGTTGAAGTTGTCTCAGCTCCTTTATGGCTTTGTGGGCTCCTCACAAACTGTTAAGAACGGACTGCCTCGTAAATTAGAAGCGACTGTACTGTTCCCATTTGAAGACTGCACCCTTGCAGTTTTCCAAAATTGCTGGCAAATTTATTTTTTTATCCTTAACGTAAAAATGGGAGGCTTTCAGGAATCCAAACCCCGTCCTAGAGCCATATTCCAAACATAAAGAAAATGGAAGGTGAATATACAGGAGTGGCCAAAATTGTGGAAACCTTTTGGGAAAAGTGTATTTTCTAAAGCTAGCTAATAACACCACTTGTTTTTCTAGTAGTACCATAAAATAAATTTATTTGTTTATTTGTTTGTTTATTTATATATTTATATATTTATTTATTAGTTCTATTTATATGCCGCCCTTCTCCAGAGACTCAGGGCGGCTTACAATGCATTAAGCAATAGCCTTCATACTTTTGTATATACCTGCTTAGTAGGGCTTTTTGGCCGCCCCCTAAGCGGTGTTCTTTTTTTATACAAAGTCAGCTTATTACCTCGGAAGGATGGAAGGCTGAGTCAACCTTGAGCCTCCTGAGATTTGAACTCGTAGTAATTGCAGGCAGCTGGCAGCTAAGTGCTACTTTAACAGCAATTTTAGTCCGCTGCGCCACCAAGGCTCTATTATATAAATTATATATCAATGGAAAGATGATTTAACCAAGAATGTAATGCAATATCGTCTTAAAAACTTCCAGTGTTGGAGCATTTACAACTTCTGGAGGCAAGTTGTTCCACTGATTAATTGTCCTCACTGTCACAAAATTTCTCCTTAGTTCTAGGTTGCTTCTCTCCTTGGTTAGTTTCCCTCCATTGCTTCTTGTCCTGCCCTCAGAATGCTTTGGAGACTAGCTTGACTCCCTCTTCTTTGGGGCAGCCCCTGAGATATTGGAAGACTGCTATCCTGTCTCCCCTAGTCCTTCTTTTCATTAAAACTAGACATACCCAGTTCCTGCAAACGTTCTTCATATGTTTTAGCCTCCAGTCCCCTAATCATCTTTATTGCTCTTCTCTGCACTTATGCCAAAGGAAGTCATGTAATTCACCTTAATCTCTGCCTTGGTCCTTATACTATGTTCATGTTTGCAGGGATTGACAGATTGATTGCATTGCATTTTTTTATTGCACAGGTTCTATGTTGCGATTTTTTTGCACGCTTCTTACATGAAAGTGCTTTCGGAACACTTCGTTGGCTTTGCCAAAACGCAACGGGGTGGAAAGAAAGTACATTTTCAGTGGGCAGTACTCCCCAAACATTTTGCTTAGCCCTCTCTTCTCAAATTAATTTATTTTAGTCTTTCGCTCTGGCTTTGACGTAATTGTTTCAGCTCTGCATGGGTCATGTTGCGGTCCTCTCTCTTATAAGTAGTCCTCAATTTACGAACGGTTGCTTAGCGACCGTTCAGTTAGGATGGACAAACCCCCCTCACCCCCAAAATATGGTACTTATTTACAACCCAGATTAGAAGTTCCAACAGCCCCCACAGTCACATGATTGCATTTTGGGCGCTCGGCATTATCTCAGTCACGTGACTTAAGATTTACAATTTTTTTTTTTTGCCAGGAAACAGAGTTAACTTTAGGTTTCTGGCAAAAAACAGAACAAAACCCCACATACATTGTGGACAATGGGTTCACTTAAAAACCATGGCATTCTGCAGTTTTACTTAAGCACTACTACAAAAAAAGTCCTAAAGTCAGGTCAGTCATGTGATGGCCCATTTAAACAACCGGCACGACTTAAATGACCCTAATTTCAGGCTCAACGAAGGTCGGTAAATTAAAGAGTACTGTACCTTTCTTAATAGTTTTAAATTGATTTTAAACTGTTTTAATTTGGACTTTTAATTTCATATTGTTTTACTCTGCAATTGTGCATTTTATTGTTGTGAGCCGCCCTGAGTCCACTGGAGATAGGGCGGCATATAAATCGCATTAAACTTGAACTTAAACCTAATGATAGCCGATGCGGTCTTCATTTCTGTTTTTCACATGGCTTTTTAGAGTTTATTGCATTGATCGACTGACTTAAGAGTTTGGGGCGATGTTGCTTTTAATTGGTTCTCTCTGAATGTTGCTCAAGTAGCTTTCATAATTGGAAAACGAGTGAATTGTAATTAAATCAACACACGGATGTTCCATGACTTGCAGATTGTATGCAGCCCCAAGAAAAGGCACTGCCACCTGCCTGAACAGGAGAATAAGCCGAAATCAAGGAATTACAAAAAGGCAGCGCATAGTGCTTTCAGTCCAGCCAGCAGCCAGAAGGACGTTCTGGATACCCCCAGAAACACAGGCAGCCAGGGGGTCTTCCCATGTAAAGAGTGTGCCAGGTAGTAACGGAAGCTTATTCATGCTCTTGATGTTTTGTGATCGTGTTTGGCTGTGATGCTTAATCTCCAAAAGAGTTCCCCACTTCCATGTTTTACATGTTGGGAGTCATTTGCTTTGGCATCTCAGTAAGTTTTGCCTTCATCTGATGGCCATTGGTCCATGAGCATCAGAAAAAGCTGGAGCAAAAGAGAGCACCTGTTTCATTTTATATTTTATTTTATATTTACTTTTATTTTCATTCATTCATTCATTCATTCATTCATTCATTCATTCATTCATTCAGAGTGGTGCGGTGGGTTATCAGGAGGCTGTGAGTTTGATCCTAGATAGAAGCAGATATTTCTCTCTCTGGGCACAATGAGAATATATCTGCTGAATAACACTTCGCATTGGTGACAGGAAGGGCATCTGGCCAGTAAACACTCAGCTCCATTCAGTTGCCCAGACTACATGGGATTATGGGGACTCTAAAAGAGGATGATTGATCATTCATTCATTCATTCATTCATTCATTCATTCTATAGCCTCCTGCCTTTGTCAATGACTTCGGGCGGCTTATAATTAAAAAAAAACCCCATTACATTTGAAATGTTAAAAACATTTTAAAACAATAAAGATATCCAAAATAAATATACAGAGCAGCCGAGACACTTGGCTAGTTAACAATTAGCAGGTTCAGCAGCCCAGACTCGAGAACACCGCCAGGTTTTGAGGGCCTTAAAAAAGGCTTAACAGGGTGGGAGCCACTCTTAATTTCCGAAGGGAGGATGTTCCATAGAGCAGGGGCCACTGCAGAAAAGGCCCTTCTTCTCGTCCTCGATGTTCTGTGGCTGACGGGATCTGAGGCATGCCTGTTCCTCTCGATCTAGTTGGATGAGCAGAGGGTCTTGGGCAAAGGTGACCCCTCAGGCACCACCGTCCCAAGCCATGCTTTAAAAGTAACCACCAGCGCCTTGAATTGCAACCCGAAACACACCGGTAACCAATGCAACTCACACAGAAATGGTGTGACATAGTGCCGTGTATCTGGCACCATTTAGTAGTGTTTGCTTACACTAAGTCAGGTGTCAGCAACCTGCGGCTCCGGAGCTGCATGCGGCTCTTTGGGCCCTCTGCTGTGGCTCCTTGTCGGGTGATCCCACCACTGGCTGTCCCCGCCCCTCGCCCTCCCCTCCCAGTCACTCCTCGCCTGGCCTGAGAAGGCAAGGGTGATGGCAGGAGATGGGGAATCAGCCAGGGCAGAGACAGAGAGAGGGGGAGAGAGGGAGAAGAGAGGGAGGGAGAGAGAGAGAGATGTCAAAAGGATTTTGTGGTTCCCGGTGATTTTTAACAACCGGTTTTCTGGCCTAATGACCAGCTGGGTAGGCGTGGCTAGGGGGGGTGTCATGTGACTGGTGGAAGTGAGTGACATCGAGTTGGCCACGCCCACCCAGGTTTTGTGGCTCCCGGTGTTTTCTTTTCTGTGGGAAATGGGTCCAAATGGCTCTTTGAGTATTTAAGGCTGCACTAGCTGATAATGGCTTCTGTGTGTTTGTGTGTGAGAGAGGGGAAGGGAGGGAAGGAGAGAGAAGGCGAGAAAGGGAGTGAGAGGCAGGGAGGGAAAGAGGGAAGGGGGGAAGAGAGAGAGGGAGGGAGGGAGAGAGAAGGAGGGAGGGAAAGAGAGGGAGAGAGAAGGAAGGAGAGAAAAAGGGAGAGAGGGAAGGAGGAAGGGAGAGAGAAGGAGGGAGGGAAAGGAAGGGAGAGAAGGAAGGAGAGAAAAAGGGAGAGAGGGAAGGAGGAAGGGAGAGAGAAGAAGGGTGAAAGGGGAGGGAGGGAGAGAACTGTGCAACTGAAGACTGCTTCTCTCTGGTCTACCTCTAGAGTGTTCGACAAGATAAAAAGTCGGAATGCCCACATGAAGCGCCATCGCCTACAGGAACAAATGGAACCAATGATAAAAATTAAGTGGCCCATAAAGCACTTGAAAAACGAACCAAAGAAGGAAGAAAAAAACTTGGACATGGATTTCCTCCAGTGGTAAACTGGGAAGGAGCCGTTTCGGGGTAAGAATGCTGTTAAAACTACCGGATTGGGGCGGGTGGGGGTGGGTGGGAATCAGGTTTCTTGTAAAAATTATGTTTCAACGCTCCCACAATAGATAAAACGATTCCTAGTTTTGACATGCCTGGGTTTGAGTTAGCAAGGGAGGGAGGCCAGCTTAACATCTGCCAAGATCATTCGTCCCTCACTACAGGCCAGGAGTTGACATCCAGGATGGGCGCGGTGGTGCCCTTAAGAAAAGAACCCCAATCCTCCTTGAATCCTTCATTACAAGTAGCTAAATTCACCCTACGATTTGACACGATCATGTCCTCAGCTTCTGCGTTAAACTCTAGGAAAAGCTGACAAAAGGGGAAGGCAGGGAATTCACTGTGACCAACATGCACAGTGGAGACTCGTAAAATTTACAAGAAATAAGGCAAAAGTTAAGATGGTCGAACTACTGTTGATGCCAGCAGTTTGTTGCATACATTTTAATACAGGAGGACTATCCTCTCTGTTCCAATTTGTTGCAATAGAAACAAAAGATAATAACAGCCTCTTACCGATCAACTTAACGATGTCAGCTTTAACCATTTGTATTCAAGTATTTTGGGGGGAGTTTCTGTGCCAGTACAGATTAAACTTTCTAAAAAAAAAACCCCTCAATATTATATCGCATCGGACAAATCATATTCCATCCTACGTGACTTAACGAATTAAGACTGCATTAAATTTTAGATACAAAGACTTGGAAAGTATGTTTTATTAAGCGTGTGCGAGATCTCCTGATCAGGCTGTTTTAAGGATGGTTTCTGGAACTTAATCCTCCCATTTAGAAGGGTTTTATGGTGGTTCAGTACAAAACAGGCTGATCCTGAGGATTAACTTCCAGATTTGAAGGTATAACCTTAACAGGTAATTTAACAGTTGATTTAACGTACAAATCGCATCCTCTGCCTATCATATTTTGTTGCATATCTTGTTTAGTTCAAATGTTATGATACTCTAATTCTCTCTTTCTCTCTCTCTCTCTCTCTTTCTCTCTCTCTCTCTCCCCTCCATCCCTCCCCAGCCGTGTCTTGTAGAGTTCTGTTAATATTACTATTTTTATTTTGAAGGAGGATAAAGTAGAACCGATCAGTGAGAAATTGACATTGTATTTCGAATCTTTTCTGTGACTGATATTGTACAACTGCTTTTTTGATTCACTCTATATAGCGCCGAAGTGACCTATGTTCTTGTTATTTTGTATGCACTCAGTGTTGGTTATTAAATTGGGTTTTTGCAACCAAAACGGCAGCAGCTTTCTGGATTTATTCTTTGGTTAGCTAGCTCCGATCCAAATGACAATGCGGAAATCCAGAGAGAATGGGGGCTTGGTTGTTGTGTGTTGATCAGAATCCGTCGGCTGGTTTTTTGCACAAATAGTGCACAGAGGGTTTGGGAGGCCTGCAGAGTGCTCCTGGGGCCTGGGGAGGGCAAAAAACCTTTTTTTTCTTACTTACCTCTTCGAAATCTTGGTGCGTCTTAATACACTGGTGTGTCTTATAGTCCGAAAAATACGGTAAGTCTTTCCCCATTGATAAGTGAGTGACCTGGTTGTTAAGTGAATCTGGCTTCCCCCATTGACTTGGCTTGCCAGAAGGTCGCAAAAGGAGATCACATGACGGCAACGGACGTAAGTATGAACCAGTTGCCAAGCAATCTGAATTTTGATCGCACAATCCCGGGGATGCTTCAAAGCTTTGTAACTGTGAAAAACGGTCATAAGTCACTTTTTTCAATGCCGTTGTAACTTTGAACGGTCCCTAAATGAACTGTTGTAAGTCGAGGACTACCTGTATTTTGCTAGGCTTCTTCGTGTACATATTCAATATAATTCTACATCAACCTCAGCAGTGCCCAGTAACAACACTAGACAGATGAACTGAATTATTTTCTTTATTTTATCCACCAAATCTATTCACCTCACTGAATAGCCTCCGTGCTTATCTTGTTAACCTTGTTTCAGTTTATTGCACAACGATTTTGCATAAGTGACAAGCCCATATAGGAAAGAGGAAAGAAACTATGGAAGCCTAAATGAATTTGTTAATTCTGGTTAAGGAAACTTGGTTTACCCCTCCCGGTCAGATACAGTGGTACCTCGGCACTCATCATTAATTGTTTCTGGGAGGCACGATGAGTACCAAAAACAATAGCTACTAAACCATTTTTTTCCACAAGGAATAATGTAGTGAGTCCACAAGGTAGCCGACACCGACAAAGTTCTAGCTTGTGCATTGACTACCAAACAAATGATGAGTCCCGGGATCAAAATTTTCACATCAAAATGTGTCGAGTACCAAATTCGATGCGTTTCAAAGCAGTTGAGTACCGAGGTTTCCACTGTACAATTTCCTCCTACGGACATTTATTCCGACTTCATCCATTGACGGAGGAAACAAGGATTACAAATACATCTTCAATAAACGGACGAGTAAATTGGACACTAAGACCATTCAGAACTTGACTCTTCATTCAGACTCCAATAAGTTATTGCTGTCTACCTCTCTTTCCATAGGGGTCTTGTCGTAGCTTGAGTTACACTCCTGAGAGCAGGACATATATTAAAAAAAAAATGGCTGCAGTTGTGTTTACATTATTTTCAGAGTCATAAAACTCATTTAAAACACGTTTGCTCACTGCTGTCGTACACTTTCTTACATCGTGGCCAGCTTTTTGCATCCACATTTGCGATCACCGTGGACAACCGCAGGGCATCCTGGAGATCCTGAAACTAGAATTAATAATCTACACTCACGGTAGACGACCAAGCAGTATTTCTTTCCACACTTTTACGATAGCGTGTGCGACGTGGGCCTAATTAATAACGGCAGAGCTGTGAAAATGAGCTGAGGTATGACCGGAGGCAAACACAGTGGCAGCTACTTGCCAAATGGGCTTTCCTAAGCTTTGCATCCGGTTACTTGCTAAATAGGATTAAAATAGAGTAAATAAGCAGCATGAGTTTTATCTCTATGAACCTTTTCAAAGCGAGAGGCCATTATTATGACTTGTAGTGTAGCCGACACGTGTCCTATTGATGGAAACGAAACCCAGGTTCCTCCAGGGCAAGTCGTATTTAAACGAAACACTTTGAAAAGCAGGCATATATTCCGGCATTTTATAAATGATGGTTATTTTCAGGCACTAACTGTAATTGGTGGTTGTACATCTTCACCTATGGGTTTGCTTTCCTCCTGCGCTCATATAAAGCTACTCTTGCTTCTTAATTCAGTTAGGGCTGGGGTTTGAGCTGTTTACATCCTGCCGAGTCTATTGTCATCCTCCGTCTTCCCCAGCGTTGCCTTCTAGTTACGTCTGGAAGGCCATCAAAACTAGCACGGTTGCAATAAATTATAGAACGATTCTATACAGTCGTCACACTTCATGACCGTCGCAGCATCCCCACGGGTCATGTGATCAAAATTCAGGCTGTTTGTCAATTCTGGCTGGGGCCATTTTGGAGGCTTCGGGGTTTGCCACAATGTAAGATGGGTTAGGGTGTGGGGAACATAGTTAGATGGAGGGATTTGTAGCGAAAACAAAATAAGTTTCCTGTGGGAACCAAGGACATTCCAACAGGTGGCTGGAGAGAGGAGGAGCCAGTATCCAGGCAACCAGCCAGCACCTTGATTGGACAATGTGACGGATTGTTTGGGGAAAGGGGGGAAACTTTCACCTTTTAATCGGGTGAAAACCGCAGGCAATTTCAGTGTCTGTTTTAACCAATTTGTGCCAATAGGATATCTCCAATAAAATTGTTCTTTGAGGAACATGCCTGCCTCGGAGTTTTGCTTTCTATGGAGTTATTGCTTGGAATCATGACACTGTATTTATGACATTGCAGTGTCCTGGAGGGGATCACATGACCACCATTTGTAATATTATATTTTGTTTCCTTATTAAAAGTATCTTGCCCTATAATGTAGTCATGTGAAATCAATTCAACTTGGCCTTCTTACCTCTCTTTCCAAAATAGTGGAGGCATATATCTAGTTCTCTGATTAAAATTTATGATTCCCCAGACCATCGGCCTTCCAAGAATACACCTGAAATTTTTTAGAACAGCAACAGGAAGGTCCTTGCTCTACAATCTGTTTTTAAGTACAGGCAGTCCTCTAGTTACGACCACAACGGAGCCCAACATTTATGTCGCTAAGTGAAACATTGGTTAAGTGACTTTGTCCCGTTTTACCAACTTTTCTTGCCGTTGTTGTTAAGTGAATTGTGTTCGTTAAGTGAGCAACACGGTTGGTAAGTAAATCTGGATTCCCCATTGATTTTGTCGAGACGGTTGCAAAAGCGGATCAATGTGACCCCGGGACATTGCAACGGTCGTAAATATGAACCACTTGCCAAGCATCTGAATTTTGTTAGTGTGAACCATGGGAATGCTGCAATGGTCGTAAGTGTGAAAAACTGTCGTCACTTTTTTCAGTGCCGTTGTAACTTTGAACGGTCACTAAATGAACTGTTGTAAGTCGAGGACTATCTATGTCTCATATTTTTTTAAAAAAAACAAAAGCTAATCTTACGGAACAATCTGCACTCTCGGGAAAGCTTAGGCAGTAGGCAAACTGGTTTTTAAATTGAAGGATGAGCTCATACCCCACTCCAGTTTGACTAAAGTGACCTGAAAATCATGTTTTAATCCTTTTTTTAAAAACTGACCATCCTCTTCCTCCCTTCTTCCCTTCCTGGTGCATTGGCTGCATCAGGATAGGCTGATTTCTATGCTCTTCCCATGCCTGTTCTTTATTTTTTTCAGTACTGGCTGTGCATAGACTTACTCGGGTTCTCGTTCCCGTTTCGCATCGATTCTAAAAAGTCAAAATTTTGGTGCAAGAAAAGAATTTGGTCCAGGTTTTCGGGGGCCAGCACGCCTCTCCGGTGCTCCAGCGCACTTTCGCTAGCGGCAAAGGCCTGATCTGGCGGTACAACTGTCGCCGGTATAGCCAAATATTGCCGGGCTAATCGGGCCACCGAGGGGAACCGGTGTTCGTTGCTCTTCCACCAATCCAAGGGGTTAGTGCTACGCTTGCAGAGAGGTTCCACGATGTAGTTCTCCAGCTGTTGATGGATCTCGGGCATGCTTTCCGTAGGGTCTTTTCCCAGAAGGATGTCATACATACTTTGAGATTGTCCACTTGAACCTCTCTCTTTATGAGCAGTCAGCTGGCTGGCTGTTTCGCTAACCTCTGCTTTGTAATCAGAATTGGGTACCCAGAACGGGTTGGTCGGCGGGGTCTGAGGATTGAAGAACTGGGACAACATGGCCTTGACTTTCTTGTGCAACTCGCTCCGTAGACTTGGGTTGAGGAACCTCATTTCCTTAAATCGAGGGTCTAGAAACGACGCGATCACCGCTGGGCTCTCCAGCAACTTCTTTTCCTCCAAAATACCCCAACGTTGGGTTAGCTCCCCTCTGATGTTGTTGACCACCGTTTTGATGATGCCGCTGGCTTCTTCGGACTGCTGTCCAATGGCAGTGATGATACCATGGATACAAGGCATCAGGGAGGAGATGGAGAAGTTCTGCTCTTCTCGCAAGAACGACGTGGCGATCTTCAGTGTCCTCATCACGGGCACCAGGTCCTGCAAGAGCTTCCACTGGTGATCGGCCAAATTCTGGACCACCGAAGGTCCCTTGGGATGTTCCTCCAAAACAGACATGATGGCCCACTTGAGGTCTAGCAGGCACTCGCACATCTCGATGGTGGTTATCCACCGAGCCCCGGTGTCCGTCACCAACTTCAGCTTGGTCTTGTTGATGGCTTCCAGTTTGCTGTTGAGGGAGCAAGTAGCCTTGGCGTCTTGCTGGAAGTAACGGACGATGCTTCGAGCCGCGGTCAATGCTTCCTGCACCTGTTCCACCTTGAGGCCGGCCTCTACACAAAGGTGCAGCAGGTGAGCTGCGCAGCACAGGCTGGTCCAGCCGTAGACGCATTTCAGGTGGGACGAATTGGCCTCCAGATTCTGCAGGCTGTCGTGCATCATGCAGAAGACTGATTTGTTGGACAAGCCGAAGTCCGTGAGGACCGTGTACAGCCTATCTCCCAGGCTGCTCTCCTCTTTGTTCTCGTGCACCTGCTGGGTTTCTAGGATGCACCTTGCCCGCCGCCACTCTCTGTCGATAAAATTCGTCACAACTGTCAGGTACCTCTGGTTGGGGTGAGACAGCCAGAACTCGGCACAGATGACAATCGACTGAGCGGTCTGCAAGTAGTGTTCTAGGTGTTGCTTGACGACGTTGTATCGATGCCACAGCATGCTAGAGAGCTGCACAGGAGACGGGAGAACGAAGCTAGGTTCTAAGTAGCCAATGAGAAGGCCAAAACCTTTGTCTTTCACTACGGAGAGCGGATGCAAGTCCCGAAAGATCATCTCTAGCACCAGTTCCAGAATCACGTCCGTCCTGGGTTCCGTGCAGGTCACCGCGTGGTAGGGATTGTTGTTCTCGGGGGTCAGTTGGCGAGCTCTTTTTATGGCGTTCTCCTGAGCCACGTAGTCGGGGTCTGGCACCTGGTCATCCTTCAGTTGCGAGAGAAGCGTGTCACGGATGCTGTGTTTGCGCACCAGGTGTTCCCTCATGGTGGTGGTGCTGTTGTGGAAGGACAGCTGCTTCTTGCAGACGTTGCATTCGACGTAAGCGTCTCCCAGCTTGGTGTAGTAGTTCCACACTTTGGACTTCCGGCGGTCAACGTAGAGAGACGTGCTGGTCCCGTCGTGGCCATTGCCTTTTTCGCGCCGCCTCCTGGCACAGGGGCCCAGATTGGCTGGCACTGCACAAGTATTGAAAACCATTGAAATCTCCTCTGTCAAAATGGAACAGGAGAAGACATAGTAACCCTCGGGCTTTGTGGTTAATCTAAGCATAATTGAAAATGGGCCACATATCAAAGGACTGGGAAGGGAGAGCTGGGACGGGGGCACCATCGTCAAAAGACGGGGAACGCTTTCAGGAAAGTGTTATTGGGAGGCTACTTGGACCTCATGACAGTTTTTATGTTAGGTGCATTCCCAGTTTTCATGATATAATCACTCTGTCCTTTACAAAGTATGTTGGTTTAATGGTTAAGGGGCTTGGCTAGAAATCAGAATTCCGCCTTAGGCATGAAAGCCAGCTGAATGACTTTGGGCCAATCACCAGGAGACGGTGAGTTCTAATCCTGCTTTAAACATGAAAGCTGACTGGGTGACTTTGGGCCAATCGCTCTGTCTCTTAGCCCAACTCATCTCATAGAATCATTGTGGCAAAAGTGGGAGGAGGAAAGAGTATTAGGTATGTTTGCCACCTTAACTTACTTATAGTAAAGGCGGGGGAAAAAACCCTAATCAGTAAATAGAGAAATACATAAATAAACCTGCTTAAAGAGAGCCACCCAGAGTTGCTGCCCAGGGAATCCTGGGAGCTGAAGTCCACCTGACTTAAAAGCGGTTAAGGTTGAAAAACACTGTTCGAAGCAGGGTGGATTTGATTTAAATCGAGTTGATTTAAATCACAATTTAAATCATGATTTAAATCACTAGTAAAAAGGCTTGATTTAAATCAACTCGATTTAAATCATAATTTTTAAAGAGCAACTGTCATCTCTGCTACTCCTTTGACCCTCTGTTGACTCACCGATAGTCCCAGTGTTGCAGAATATACAGCCTCCTGCTACATAACTAAGCTCCATTTCATGCTGAATAAACTAAATTATTTATGTATCTTAAATAGAAAACTATCTTACGATAGATTTTTGCCCCAAGTTTTTTATTAAAATAAATTTGATAAAAATCAAAAAAACCCGATTTAAATAAAAAAAAAATCCGATTTAAATTTTAAAAAATCTGATTTTTTTGATTTCTTTAAAAAAATCATTGATTTTAATCCACCCTGGTTCTAAGTGCAGCGATTTCTGGAGAAATTCCCATACCTTGCACCGTCTGAGGATAGGATGGAGCGAGTAGAGGGAGGCTTTGAACTTCCAAGATCTCCTTGTGGGGAGGCTCCCCTTCGTTGTCCTCAAGCTTGACACATTTCTGTAAGAAGTCGCTTACCCTTTTGGAGCTCACATCTTCCATTGCAGTCTTATCAAGAGGGGGAGAAACAGGGCAAAACAGGATCAGAAACAACACGTGAATTCCGATCTTCATACGTTTTCATATAGAGCAGTGTTTTTTGGCACAGAGTGCTGAAACAGAGCTTGTTAATTTCAGTTTGGGGCAAACCACTGGCATGTAATCCAGTGCTAGTATAAAAGCTTAAAATATAAAATAATAGAGGTTAGTCAATTACATTATATTGGTTTTGACACCCACATTTCATCCCCCCAAAAAACCCTTGTTCTACTTAATGTTCTCACGTCATTGACTACAACTCCCATCACCTAAAACAGCATAGCGTCCAGCTAAGGGAGAGGATCTGAAGAAGTCCTTGAAATTATAGTAAAGGACAATTCAGAAATCAGGTTTAATGCAGTGTTTCTCAGCCTTGGTAGCTTGGAAGATGCTTGGACTTCAATTCTCAGAATTCCCCAGCCAGTATTTTATTTATTAAGTCAGCAAAATGAGATACCCTTTTCGTATGTAGATTATTAATACAACCAAACTGTTTAGAAATCTCATTGTCCTAGTACTCCAGATTTTTTTGTCTTTTTAAAAAAAAGTCTATTCAGCATTGCTGGCTTATAACGAATAGGCACTGTATGTTTAATATGTGTAATTAATTGCACAATTTATTCCATCGCTTGTTTCTGTGATCTCAGAATCGTACACGATTTATTCCATGCAAGCTCGCAGCCCCATATTGCTAGCGCAGCCTTCCCCAAGGTTTTTTTTTTTACTTTTTACATAAAAGAGATTCCAACCCCCATCATCCTCTAAAGCCATGCTGGTTGGAATGAATCTAAGTTGTAATCCAGCACAACCGGAATGCGCCAGGGTAGGAAAAGCGACGATGCTGTTATCCGTTGCACACTAGTCCATTATTCCCTCTCCAAAAAATTCTGTATTGCTGCTGCAACCACCTAAGGAGAAAAAAAAAAAACTGAATATCGTGCGTGCGCCAACAGCGTACCTGTTCGGGGCAGCAATTTAAAACGAGGATGCGAATTTGAATGTATTATTTTGTCTGTATGGATTTCTCCTATGACACCGGTTTCCCCGTATCAATTTCATCCGATAACCGAAGAGATGCTTCAAAACGCACCTCCTCGAATCCGGAGGGAGGCAAGGCGAATTAGGTTTTAATTCCCATCAGAGGCTCACCCCAATCTTGCCAGACATACACACTCACCGGATCCGTCCATCAGGAAAAGCCAAAAGGTTCCTTAGGGACAGGTGAATTTCCTGCTGGAATTCCGCTCTGCCCTTCCCACCATCCTTCCCGTTAAAACATCCCCAAAACGAGTCAAATGCCGCTTTTGGGACCGTGTGAAAGGCAAGGCGAAAGTTTTCAAGGAGCCAAGACAACCTACTTGGCACCCCAGATTCCTGCCATCCTTAACACGGGAGGTAACGGCTGTAAGCAGAGATACTCACTCCTTTGTTATGGTGAGCGGGAGGGCAGCCGCCAGTTCTTTGCGGTCTCAGAGCTCCTGGTGCAGCAAAATGGGATTACAGGGCTAACCTTTCTTCGGGGGAAGTGATTCCTGTAGGGCTCCTCTAAAAAGTTCGCAGCAGGGCTAAAAGCGGATTGAGAGGGGTTCCTTCCCTGGGACAACCAGGCTAAAAAAACCCGTTTCTGCCTTTTATTTTTTTTGAAAGCTTGCCTTTCTCCTGCTTAGCTGGCAAGCAACAAAGGATGCCCTTATCTGCCGGAGTTGTTAGAAGCTCCCTTTCAGTGCTTGGAGTGCGATGGCTGCAAAGATTTATTTATTTATTTTGTTACCGTGTTGTTAGTGGTGTTAACATGTTTTCTCCTTCAGGTATGTCCTCTGCATTTGGGATTTTTGCTACCCGGATGCTGGATTTCCCCTGGCAAAGACAGACTGACCTCAGTAGCTTTCTAGGTTTCCCGCAGAAGAAGAATGCTGAGGACAAGAGCTAACAGATTATGAAGAGTGAAAAGACCGGTTGCAGAGTTTGGGTTTTGGCTAGTCTAGAGAAAAGGAGGATTAGGGTGACATTTGAGGGGTTGCCACAAACAGGAAGGGCGTCAACTTATTCTGCAAAGCACCCGAGGGCAGGACCAGAAACAATGGAGGGAAACTAATCAAGGAGAGAAGCAACCTAGAAACTTCCTAACCGTGCGGACAATTAACCAATGGAACAGCTTGCTGTCAGAAGTTGTAGGTACTCCATCACTGGAGTTTTTTAAGAAGAGACTGGACAGTCACTTGTCTGAAATGTTATAGGGCAGTGTTTTTCAACCTTGGCAACTATGCTGGCTGGGGAATTCTGGGAGTTGAAGTCCATTCAAGTTGCTAAGGTTGAGAAACACTGTTATAGGGTCTCCTGCTTGAGCAGGGGGTTGGACTAGAAGACCTCCAAGATCCCTTCCAGTTTTATTCTGATTGAGTGACAGTATAACAAGAGTTGGAAAGGACCTTGATATTGAAAATGTCCTTCGCGGAGCAAAGTTTTGCAACAAGCACGCATTGTATGGAGAAATGCACTTTTTAATCAGATTAAACCTACGATTTATTTCACCACCATTCTTGTCTTTTAAGAGAGCCACTTGGGTGTAGTGCAGGGGTGAAATCCAGCAGGTTCTGACAGGCCCGGGAGAACCGGGAGCGGAAATTTTGAGTAGTTCGGAGAACCGGCAAATACCACCTTCTGGCTGGCCGCAGAGTGGGGTGGGAATGGAGATTTTGCAGTATCCTTTTGCCACGCCCACCAAGCCACACCCATAGAACCGGTAGTAAAAAAAAATTGAATTTCACCAATTCGGTATGAAGTGGCTAAAAGCAGCACGAGACTAATAAATGGGAGACTGAGTTCTAGTCTTTTTTTTTTAAATTTGATTTATATGCCGCCCTTCTCCGGAGACTCAGGGCGGCTTACAATGCATTAAGCAATAGCCTTCATACTTTTGTATATTTTTATACAAAATCAGCTTATTGTCCCCACAAACTGGGTCCTCAATTTACCTACCTTAGAAAGGATGGAAGGCTGAGTCAGCCTTGAGCCTGGCAAGATTCGAACTTACTAATTGCAGACAGCTGGAGTTAAATTACAATGCATTAGTCTGCTGAGCTATCCAGGCATTCAGCTGGGTGACCTTGGGCCAGTCACTCTCTCTCAGCCCTAGGAAGATGGCAATCAGTGGTCGGTTGCTACCGGTTCTCCCCAGTTTGGGTGATGGTGAGGTGAGAGCAAACTGGTTCGCTCTGACTGTCCGCTAGGCCCTCCCGCCCGCCCCTGCGCTATACCTACCTATATTTGCTCGTTTTTAGCCCAGCTGATAGCAGAGCGGATTGCTGCGCCTCAGCTGTTCTGAAATGAAATGCGCTTGCACGGAGCGCGTGCACAAAGCAGTGGTAACACCGGTTGAAACCGACCACTGATGGCAATGGCAACCCACTCCAGGAACTCCCCAGGGGTTGCGTGTGATGTGAAGGCACAGACAACATTTGTCTTTTACACACCAGCTTTTTTAAAATGGCTTACAGCTTTCTGGATTAGGCCAAAAATCCAGCCCGTTCAAGTGGGCCAGATAAGTGTTTCTCAAACTTGATAGCTTTCGGATGTGTAGACTTTAATTCCCAGAATTCCGTCAATATGCTTGGACTCCAATAATTCGGAAAAATGGGACGGTGGGATTCTGGTTTCCTCTTTTACAAAATGTGTAAGGGGTCTCCAAATTTGGCCACTTGAAGACTTGAGGACTTCAACTCCCAGAATTCCTCAGCCAGCCAATGCTTTAAGATGAGTGGACTTCAACTCCCAGAATTCCCCAAGTAGCATGCTTGGATTTCAATAATTTGGAAAATGGAAGTTGGGATTCTGGTTTCCTCTACGAGATGTATAACAGGTCTCCAAATTTGGCAACTTTAAGACTTGGGGCAGAGGTCTTCAAACTTGGCAGCTTTAAGACTTTAAGACTTGTAGCTGGCTGGAGAATTCTGGGAGTGGAAGTCCACAAGTCTTAAAGCTGCCAAGTTTGGGGACCCGACTTGAGGACTTCCACTCCCAGAATTCCCCAGTCATGCTGGCTGAGGAATTCTGGGAGTCGAAGTCCCCAAAGCCTTAAAAGTTGCCAAGTTTGGAGAGACCCCCTCCCTAGATCTAGAAGATCCTGAGATGGGCACCCAATCCTTTAACTGGAGCAAATCAAGAAAAGCCAGACTGCTGCACATTTGCAAAATTTGCTTTTTCCTTTCCCCTGATTTTCAAGCCACCCAGATCTTCCCCCGACTGGGTGCACCAAGAGGAAGGCAGAAACAGTTAACTGGCCTACTACAACACCCATCATAACCAACGTGGCTGCGGATCATGGGCAACTTTGGGAGGACCAAAAACCGAAGCGCGCCTTGGAAAAGTCCGCAGTTCCAGTTTTACCTTTGAGCGAAGCATTGGATTTAGGAGCCTGAGTGGCATAGGAGGCTAATGCCTCCTACTAAGGCAGCATTTAACATCCAGCTGCCTGCAATTACTGCGAGTTCGAATCTCCCCAGGCTCAAGGTTGACTCAGCCTTCCATCCTTTCTAAGGTAGGTAAAATGAGGATCCAGACTGTGGGGGCAATAAGCTGACTTTGTATAAATATACAAAAGGATGAAAGCTATTGCTTAACGCATTGTAAGCCGCCCTGAGTCTCCGGAGAAGGGCGGCATATATAAATAAATAAACAAACAAACAAACAAACAAACTCACTCCCTACCCCCCCCATAAATTAAAAAAAATGGTACAGCCCCACCCCCTCTCCTGGACTTCTCTACCTCCCTTGCGGCGGTGGACTTCGCCGGCCTCACGTGACTCTGGTGAGTCAGCACGGCCTTGGGTCACGTGAGGGAGACTCCAGCGGTGGGCGTGCGTGCGTCGGCGGCCCAGAGGGCGCGGCTTAGGTCACGTGCCGGCGGGGTGGGGGCGGGAATTACAAGCCGCCGCCGCCGCCCATTGGCTGTGCGTGCCGACGTGGGAGCGTCAGGCGACGTCTCTTCTTTCCCCTCAGCCTGAAGGGAGAGCGACCGCTCTGAGGGGAGACAGTTACGTTTGTCCCTCCGGCCTCTTTTTTTTTTTTCCCCCACTTCTTCCCCACCTCAGCTTCGGCTTCTTCGCGGGGCGCGGGCCCGTTCTCCGCCGGCCATGGCGATGGACACCAGCGGCAAGGAGAAGGAGGCGCTGCAGCTGCTCGCCGAGGCGGACAAGAAAGTCCGCGGCTCCCACGGCTTCTTCTCGGGGCTCTTCGGGTAAGGCCCAGCGCCGCCGCCACCGCCGGGCGGCCTGTCAGGCGAAGAACCGACGGCACGGGAGGAGGGAGGGAGAGAGAGAGAGGGAGGGCCGAAGCGGCCCGGCCTCTCCCGCCGCGAGGGGCCCCCGGAGGCCTTTTTTGCCCCTCCGGCCGAAACTGTCAGGCGGGTCCTCGGTCTCTCCTGGATTGCGGGCCTTGCTGCTTTGGCGGCGCTTCCTTCCCTTTCGGCCGATTTTCGCGTTGGGGTTTTTGAGGGGCAGGAAACGGTTTTTAGGACGACTCTGGTAGGGTAGTCCTCGACTTACGACCACAAGTGGACCCCCCCCTCAAAATTTAGGGGGGCGGTTTTATTAAGGGACTTTTGCCCCGTTTTACGACCGTCTTATTTATTTATTTATTGGTTCGATTTATATGCCGTCCTTTTCCAGAGACTCAGGGAGGCTTACAATGCGTTAAGCAATAGCCTTCATACTTTTGTATATACCTGCTTAGTAGGGCTTTCGTGTCCCCCCCCCCCCCAGCGGTGGTTCTTTTTTATACAAAGTCAGCTTATTGCCCCCACAAACCGGGTCCTCATTTTACCTACCTCGGAAGGATGGAAGGCTGAGTCAACTTTGAGCCTGGTGAGATTCGAACTCGCAGTAATTGCAGGCAGCTGGCAGCTATGTGCTACTTAACAGCACTTTAGTCCGCTGCTCCACCAAGGCTCCTTCGCCACCGTTTTTAAGTGAATCGCTGCAGTTGGTTAAGAATGCAGTTCGGTGAGTCTGGTTTTGCTGCATGGACTTTGAGCTGGTCAGAAGGTCGCAAAAAAAAAAAAAAGAGGATCAGGTAACCATGGGGACACTCACTGCAAACCCCCCTAAGTACATTTTAGTTGCCCGAGTGTGCGAATTTTGATCATGTGTGATCTTAGGGATTTTGCAAATTGTCATCAGTGTCGAAAATGGCCAAACGTCACTTTTTTTCACTGATGTCACTTTGAGCCGTCACTAAACAAACTGTTGTAAGTCGGGGACGATCTGTACTTTCACCTTGTCCCGTCCCTTCATGAAGTTTCAGACTCAGAGAAGGATAGGGTTTGGAAGGGACCTTGGGGGTCTTCTAGTCCTACCCCCTCTGTCCAAGGCAGGAGACCCTCAAACATGTATTCTATGAAAACAAAAATCCTAGTTTAACCACAATAATGGATAGACTTATCGACCTTTGGGGGAGCCATATTCTAGGGAAAAACCTTGTTCTTAAAATGCTAGAATGAATTGCCCCTTTTGCCAGTCTCAAATAAAGACATTCCACTCACACACCAAAAATCCCCAGAGTTGTGTTGCCTTAAGCATCTCAGTAGTGGCTGCCCCACAGTGGCAAACAAGCAATTACAAATTACCCACATAGAAGGGAATATTTGTAACTCCAGGTTGAACTGTGGTGTCCTTGGTGCTCTCTGAGCTTGGTGGTTTTCATCATCATCCAATGCCAAAAGGGAGTGGGGATTGTGAAGAAGAGAAGGAGGACAACTGTGGGATCCTTGGTTGTTTTCTTGCAGACAGTTCATTACCAGGTATCATCTAGGTACCATCATCAGTGCTGGAAGGGAATGGGGATTTTGGAAGATTGGAGAAGGTGGACTAGGACTGTGGGGTCCTTGGTTTTCCCTGAACTTCTTCAGTGCCAAAAGGGAGTGGGAGGAGGAGGAGGACACTGGAGTTTTTGGTGCTCTCTGAGTTTGGTTGTTTTCTTGCAGATATTTCATGACCCAGCAAGGGAACATCATCAGTGCTAGAAGGAGTGGGCTTTGCCCTCTATTTGATTTGACATAGTTAGTCACATTTGGGGGCTTATACTGATCTAGAAAAGATGCTGAATGATGATAAATGATGACAGTACCCAATCAACAACTGTCTGAAAATGTGTGGGCAAGACTGCCAGGAACTCAAAGAAGTTGCAAAGTATGGGTCTTAGTAGTAATATGGTGCTAGTGGATTTTTGTTTTACTATCAAGATAGTAGAAATATAATTGTTAAAAAATTAGAGCAGGCAGCAGGACTAAGCACTGTAGAACAGCTAGTCTGTCCTGATTTAATGCACTATTCTTTATTTGAAACCCAGTATAAAAAAATGAGCAGATTTTAGTGGTTGGCAAAACAGGATTGAAAGAGGTCATAAAGAGGATAGATTTCCTATGCTAATTTAATCTTAAGTAATGACAGAGCTTTGAATGATGTTATTAGAGGACAACAGTGTAGTTTGTCATTCATTGTTCTGCCTTCATGAATTTTCATTTGACTAAAATTAAAATTCTGCTGAGCTCTGCAGGCAGTCCTCAGGTTATGAGCGCAATTGGGACCAAAATTTCTAGTGCTAAATGATATGGTTGTAAAGTCTAACCTCATGTGACCACTCCAGTTAGTGACATCGGTTCTGGTTGCCATCATAATTACAGGACCATGTGGATAGTTAAGTGGGAAGAAATGGGAGCCCCAAGCAAGGGAAGTGTAGGGTGCTCTTGGCACTAGGAAGCATAGGGGTCAGGCAAGGGCTGCATGCATATGCTAGGGAATGCAGGTGAGCCTGCAGAGGGGGTGGTAGGTTCTAGGGCAGGGATGTCAAACTGGCAGCCTGTGGGCCAGATGTGTCACACGCAGGCCACGCCCACCCCAGCTCCGTGAAGGCAAAAATGTTGTGATATGTCAGATGACATCAACATGACGCGGGCGAGTTTGACACCCATGCTCTAGTGAGTATGAGCTGGCTGTTGAGGGCTGTTGAGGTGGGGGTGCTGCAGACAGACACTTACTAGTGGACAGGACTCTTCTTGAGAAAAAGTGGTGGCAGCAACTTACGGGAATGACTTGTAGCTTTCCCTGCTGGCTTTCCCATTGACTTTTCTTGTGGGAAGACATCAAGGAAGGTCACAAATGGTGATCATGTGATCATGAGTGGATGCAACCGCCATAAGTGTGAGCCAGTTGCCCAGCACTTGTATCGTCATGATCATGTAACTACGAGGACACCGCAGTAGTTGGAATTTTGAGGACCAGTTGCAGCTACTGCTCAGTCAGGGCTGTCATAACTTGCAGTGGTTGCTGAATGAGTAGTTGTAAGTCAAGGACTACCTGTAGTGTTAGGAGCTTGCAGATCTGAGTAAGTTAGACACACTCAAGACTTGCATGGATCCAGCTTATCTTCCCAGAAGGAAATTCTGCAAAGTATTCAAGGGATTGTTTACAAGCAAGTGAGGCACATTACATTGTATTTATTCATTAAATTTATCTACCGCCCATCTCCCCAATAGGATGACTCTGGGCGGCATATTAGAACACAAAATTAGTCCTCAACTTACAAAATTGAGCCAACGAAAGTCCCATTGCATTTCAGAAAGAACTGGAGAATGAAATGCACACATACTACAATGAGTTTTCATACAGTGAGCGGTCTAGTGCAGAAGTCAAGTTTAGAATAGATGTTACGGTAGATATCTTAACCAAGTCATTGAGGTTAATAGTTGCTCCATGCCAAAAGTAGGTCAGTTAAGTGGGGCAAAATATTTCCCAACCAATTGCTTAAGGTTTATTTCTTCATGCACCCGAGTAATGTCTCTAGTTCAGGAGAAATTTTTTTTCCCCCGCGAGTGGAAGAGCAATAGTTTGATCTGCATTTTTTTTAAGGCTATATGGGAACCTTAATATGGCAATTATGCAACCAACTGTTGCCAGGTGGGAGATGGGCAAAGAGAGAATGGAGAGTATATGATAAAGGTTGATTCCTTGTATTATATATAATGTCAGTCTGGGACTTGAAAGATGGGACACACTTCTGCAGCAGGACATTGGTGTTTATTTTTTCCTCACAGGCTGTGAATAAAAGCCTGGTGTGACAATAATTGTAGATTAGTTTCCATCTTATTGCCAGCATTGATGGTGTATGTTACCTGGAAGAAGGTAGAGAAACTGTGATAGATTATAAAGATTCCAGATTCTTCCTGTGCAAACAATAATGATGTCACCTAGCTGTTTTTGTGCTAGGTTTGCTGGGAATAATTATGTGTGTAGAGGCAATTAGGGGGCCACACACTGGTAGTAACTGGGTGGGATTTGTGTAGAACAATACTTAAATTCACAAATCTCTACTCCCAGAAAAAAACAAAAACCTATGGAAATACTGTGAAAGGAAGCCATTGAAATTATCTACCTCATAGCAAAATGCAATTCCCAGGATAAGAGCTCTGACTGCTAAATTGGTCGAGGTTTGTGGTCCAGTCAAACTTACTCTAGATTCCTTCTGTCCATTACAAAAATAGTAAGGTCCCAAGAGACAATTTCCATAGCATGTACAGCAAATGCCAACTATGTACTGTAAATTGGAATGTGTTGATTTTAAAGGACTTAAGAATGCAAGCTTGATTAAATGAGGGCAGCTGATGCATTGTGTGGGTTAAAATGTTTGTCTATTACACTCATTTATTTTGTTTTCATGCCGCTGACTGGCTAGTATAAGGCAGTACATAAACCCCTTCCATGTTAAACATGTCCTTGGCTTCAGAAAAGATAGCATGTTTTTTTCTTTGTTAAGAGAAGGTCCTCTTAACTATTTGGCAGGCAGCATTTTGGATTACTTTAAGACATTCTCCTTAGTTACAAGGATAAAATGTTGTACAGAATTGTAGTCTGACAAAACATTTTGGCTTCCTAGCATTTAGCGTATATGTTGGATATACAATGACCCGCCCTTTTTTTAGCTCTGTTGTCCAAAATTTTCAGAGTTTTAAAATTTGAAATAATTCTTTGCATCCAGTCCTGTGAATTGTTCCCAGGCCAGCATACTCCATGTATCTTGGGCAACAGTTAAAATATTTTCTGGAATTTATCACTCATGTCTCTGAGCTAAGCCGTGACTGACAACTCAACTTTCCTTAGAGGCTGCAAGCTTTCCAACCACTATGGCTTGGAAATCTCCCAAATTGGATTCTGTACATTTTTCAGAACTGACTGAAGAAATTTAACATCTCAAAATACATGCATTGAGATGTTATTTCTATGCTCCTCGGCCCCTTTAGTTTGGCCCCTTCCTTTCTGTTCTCATGTTTCAAGAGAACATTAACTAAAAATACTTTCTTTTCCTGGGTTTTATTTGGTTGAAACTCTGGCATTTGGCAAAGTCTGACTGCCATCTGTAAGTGATTCTCGAAGAAAATGAATTGTAGGTTTCTAGTGACAGAGCAGGGAAATTACTTTCTGGAAGGGAATATGCTGGAACCGTAAGACAAAATTTAAGCTTTCTGCAAACTGGTGGTATTAGAGCAGAGCTGGCATAACCAGGTGCAACATTTTGTGGCAGATATGATGTGTGGTTTCTGGAAAACATGGATTAACTATTTTTCCTGAGCCCCAGCCTTGAGGTCTGGTTTAATATGTTTAACTGTAGTGGGCACAGTTAAAGCATTAATGCTTTTAAGTTGTATGTTTTAAAAGTCTCAGTAGCCGATGCTATTTGAACTGAAACACTAAAATCCAATAAACTACAAGTTGTATGACTTGATTATGCTATAAATCTAAAGGTCCATTTTTTAATATTTATGTTGGAGTCTGTATTCAGTAATTCAGTAGCACACAAGACTCTCGTTTATTTCTAAGGGTGGGGGAGAGGAAGACTTGATGTTTCCAAAGGTTTGTGCTTTAGTATTTTCTAAGTATTAACTGAAAGTGAAATGCAGATTTAATTTACCAAAGGCATATATACTTTAGACAACAATCGTTTTGTTCATAAATCATATTACTATCTGGGTTGAAATAAAGCTATACTTGCCTTTCCTTTGATTCAAGTTCCTTGTTGTGAAATACACAATCTGTATTTGGAGCCCCTATGGCCATGCCATTATTTAATTGCATGCAGAGTTTTTGTTAGAATTATGTGGCTAATAGTAGACTCTTATTCAAAAAGGTGTAAACATGTAGATGTTTATACACAAAGAAAGAAAGAATATTCTTTAGTTATACTTGTATATTTAAAATATAAAATATACTTATACATTCTTTCTTTTGTTTGCCAACATATTAAGCACTACAACTGTTGGACATTCAGTATGGAGAAAGGGAGGGTTTTTTAGGACGCTTCTTATGAAGCACCAGGGAAATCAGAAGATCCAGGCAGTTCAAATGGATATAGAGATTTATTGCAAGTTTAAGCTCTCTACAAGAATCCAAACTACTAACAGTCAAAGCAAATTGGTAGATAGGAGTCAATGGAATTCAAGGTGGGCTGGACTTAGATGCCTTATGGGCACGAAGGGACTTATGACTGATGACCCATTTGACCCCTCCCTCTGGCTCATGATTCTACCTGCTCTCTGTTGATGCACTGTGTTCTTTTCCTCCCTAGAGGTGGCTCCTCCAGGACTGAAGAAGCATGTGATATCTATGCCAGAGCGGCTAATATGTTCAAAATGGCCAAGAACTGGAGTGGTATGTAACCTATCTGATCCTGTGTCCCATACTGTGGTATATTTGGCTTGCTAAGATATACGTGCATCACTTTGTCGGCTGATAGATCATCCTCATAAAGAGACATGTTCCTCAGCCCGAGTTGCTGGTACCTGACCAGCCTTACAGAACCAGGAAGAGTTGGACAAGTGCTGTTTTGGCTAGTTTCATGGAAGAGTGACTAATATTCACATTGGCTGTGGAATTGCCACTGCCCAAAGCTAGGGAGGTGCTGCAGTTTTAAGTATGAGCTCTACAAGCAATGGGTATACCCTAAGATTTGATAGCAATGATGACAAAGTGACTAAGATTGTACATTCCAAGCATTTTTCTTCCTGTTACCCTTTTGTTTCTAGCTGAGGAGGATAAAGCACAAACTCTTCAGAATTTAGCCCTGGATTTGAACTTTTGAGTTACAGGTTAAAAAGCCCCCAGCCTTTCATTCCCCCTCCCCCTCCCTTGACTCTTTTCTTTCTCTCGTAGCTGCTGGGAACGCTTTCTGTCAGGCTGCTCAGCTCCATCTCCAGCTGCAGAACAAGCATGACGCAGCTATGAGCTTTGTGGACGCCGGTAATGCTTTCAAAAAGGCTGATCCTCAAGGTAAGTAAAAGGGGGTAAGGTCCTCCTGCGGCCTTAGCAGAATAAGATAGGATTACCCCTCGGGGCATGAGGATGATCCGTTCATATCTCTCATCATGTCCACTAAACCTATGCAAACCAGTTTAATCTACAGCAGGGGTGTCAAACTCTATTTCTTTTGGGGCCATCTCAGGGTTGTGTTTGAGCTCGGGTGGGCCGGGGTTGGCGTGGCCAGCTCGACATCCCTCATGTCGGGGACTCAGGTGGTGGCCCGAGCGCTCTGCCAGCGAAAACGCTCTGCCATTGAGCTGTGTTTTCAGCTGCGATGGCCTCCTGCAGCCCTCTGCCAGCAAAAACAAAGCTTGGGAGGGCCGTGCACGACCCTCCCGAGCTCTGTTTTTGCTTGGCAAAGGCACCGTGGGCCAGTCCTTCACTGTTTCCAGGGCGGCTCCGCGGGCCAGATCTAAGCACCCTGCCGGATGAATCCGGCCCCTGGGCCTTGAGTTTGACACCCCTGATCTACAGGATGTAAGTTTCCATCATGCAGTGTATCCAACAATGCTTTAGGCTTCAACAAATATATATTTCCTTTCCCCCAAAAAAGTAAATCAACATAGCTGTTGACTTATTGATAGTTATTCCCCTTTTGGTCATTTCAAGCATGACTAGAAGGAGGAAGACAAGAACTGAACTAAGCAACGGCTTCAGGGGCCAAGTCACACATGACCCTGCCATCCAGATGTGCAGCACTTTCTCCTGTTGTTAAGTCATTTCCGTGGCCTATGGAAATAGCTTCAAGGCCCTGGCTTCTCTTGAGAGACTCTGAATCATAGTTTCCTGGTTCAGCTCAAATAAGAAAATATGAGTAATTAGATTCTGGTTAAATACATCATAGGGGATGAAAAGATTTTGAGTATCCAGGATCCTCGGTATTCTCTGAGGCTGGTTTTTGGTTGTAGACATTTCATGACCCAAATAGGGAACATCATCAGTAGTAGCATAATCATGTAGCATTGATGATGTTCCCTAGTTGGGTCATGAAATGTCTGCAAGAAAACCACCAAGCTCAGAGAACACCAAGGACCTCACAGTTTAGCCCTAAACTACAATTATTCTCTACTTCTGAGTATCTGCTTTATTAATCCAATGACATTAGTGGACTACACTTTGCCTCTTAATGCTTAACCAACTTGATCTGCCTTTAAACCGGCCATCAAGCTGCAGGTTGCTAGAATGCCGAAGAGCAAAAACTCGCCAGCTCACCTCCTGTCAGGATATACAGAGATACCTTCCTTTAGGTGCAGTGTTGCAGTTTAACAACACCGCCTGATTCTAATCCATGAACGCACACTTCATTTTAATGCCTTACTGTTTAAGTTTAGGAAAGCTTGCCCAGAAGTCATCTTTTTGTGTAGCTTAGAGTAAATCTGAGCTTTGCATTATGAATCTGTTCTTCCTCCCCCACCCACCCCGGGCCTTTGTGATTAGGAGAGGATTACAAGGAAGATTTTACTTTTTTGTTTTGTCTCTCTTGAATGCATCTCTGGCAACATCTAACTGACCCACAATTTGTCTCAGGCATGGCTTCTTGCTTTTGAGTCTATTTCTAGGACAAGAAATCCTTTTTTTTGCGCCTTGTTGCTAGCAGTTGTTAATGAGAAAACGGCGAGCAATTGAATCAAGAGATCTGTTTTCGGTAGCTACCGTGGCTCAGACAATAGTTTGGAAAGATGAAAACGTTACTTGAGGAGAAAACACGTTTAATCCTCACCGGGGATTTGTTTAATCTTTTTGAAGACTTGGAAGCTGATTATCGGCTATGAGAGGAGGCAAAGTGCTGGCTGTCGCACCCCCTGGCCACACCCACCCAGCGCGTCATTAGGGCAGAGAACCGGTTGTTAAATTATTTGCAAATTATTTGAATCCCTGCACTGCTTTGAGGCATTGAAAAAATCCCTCTCTTGAGCAGGAAATAGTGGGACATGGAAACTTTCTCCTGCTTATAATTTGATTTAAAAAATGCTTGGAATAATGCCAGTCTATATAAGAGGAAATATAGGTCTTTTGAGGCTATATATATATAATTCTCCTGCTGCCTGACTCCCAGCTACACGGCTAACCCTGATAATAAATAACGATAAGCTTGAGTTAGCCAAGGTAACTATTGTCTCCTATTTGGAGCAAGCATCCCTTCAAAACAGAAGGGCTAGGGAAGGGTTATTTCTAAAAGCTGGATCTGAGGTCGCCCAATTCCCTGCAATATCAGTACAGATAGCCCTCGACTTACGACCACAACTGAGGCCAGAATTTGTTCAATGAGACATTTAAGTGAGTTTTGCCCCATTTTACAACCTTTCTTGCCTCTGTTGTTAAGTGAGTCACTGCAGTTAAGTTAGTAGCACACTTGTTAAGTGAATCTGGCTTCCCGTTGATTTTGTTTGTCAGAAGGTTGCCAAAGGGAAATCATGTGACCCGGGAACATTGCAACCGTCCCAAGATCATGGGGATGCTGCAAAAATTGTAACTGTAACAAAATGGCCAATGGTCACTTTTTTCCCAGTGCCATTGTTATTTTGAATGGTCACTAAACGAACTGTTGTAAATCGAGGACTATCTGTCCAGGTGTTTTTAGAGGTTCAGTGTTGCAGTTCTTCAAACAGCCACATGATGGCAGCATTGGAACCCTTCCTAGGGTTGGTTATCCTTGGCAGTTAGGTCTGTCTCTAATGCCAGGACTGTGCCCAGCAGTTTGTCCTGTTCTCACTTCAGGAAGAATGCCACGCAGAAAAGTCCCTTCCGTTCTCGAGATACTCTGTCCCAGTTCCAAGAAGAGCTCAGCAGTTTTTTTTCCTTAAGTGCTTATTTATCTCATCCAAGAAAAGAAATATGCTATAAATATTCCTGCCTTCTGTTCCTTTCAGGGAGGTTTAGCGAGAGCTGCATTGATGAATGGCTTCGTTTCTTCACGTTACTGTATTTAAAATGGCTTACTTTGTGTGTGTGTGTTTTTTTTAATAGAGGCCATTAATTGTCTCCTCAGAGCTATTGAGATCTACACAGACATGGTAAGCTGCTTATATAATTCAGAAGCTCCCTTCTTAATTAAAAACGGGGAATATTTTATGCTTGAAAAAAGCATCCACTTGGCAAACCCACATAGAGGATGGCTTTTCACGAGTTCCGGGCTGGATTTTTTTAGACATGGCTCCCAAGTAAGGAACCACAAATGGTGTGTGTGTCTGTGTGGGGCGGGTTGTCTGGCTAACACACAAATTGCGTAGTAGTACTGTCATAACGCTGACAAAGGTTTGTGCATCGGAATTGCCCATAGATTAAATAAACATCCCCATTAGAGGTAGAAGGCACTTTGTGCTTCTTGCTACAGAATTGCAGTAAACTACAGATAGTCCTTGAGTTATGACCACAGTCAGGTCCAGAAATTCTGTGGCTAAGCAAAGTGATCGTTAAATAAGCCATGCCTAATTTTATGACCTTTATAGAATCTGGAGGTTCAGGATAATTTCCTGATTTCAGCATAGCTGAGGAGGATCACCCATGGATGAGCACTGCCTTGGGTGGGACACACACATCCAGGTATCCCCAAAAGTTGGTTTCTAATTCATTCTACTTCTCTGGGCTTTCTTTTTCAGGGACGTTTCACCATTGCAGCTAAGCACCATATAACCATAGCTGAGATCTACGAGTCTGAGCTGGTGGACATTGAAAAGGTACGGCGAGCAGGCAGGTCATGTAGACCCTGTCTTAACAAGCTTGCTTACAGTGGTCGTGTCCGACTCTTTGCAACCCCAGGAACCTTAGCACGCCAGGCCCCACTGTCCTTCCCTGTCTCCCTGAGTCTATGATGGTGTGCTCTTTATTTATTCATTCAATTAGGCCGCCCCTCTCACTGTAACAGTGAATCTGGCGGCTTTACCCTGAGATTGTGAGAACTTTGGAAAAGTTCATTTTTCAAAGGATTTAGTTGGCGGATGGGCAGAAAAGGGGAACTGATGGGTAAATATCTTTAGGGATAAGACAGTACTGTGAGAATTTGGTGTTCAGCAGAGGGAAAAAACTCTTTGTGACTAGTAGCTTTGGCATGCAAGGCCCTATTGTGTAAGGAATACTGGCTATTTATGAACTCCTTGGAAGAATCTGCTAAGATCTTACAGGGAAAAAGTCTGTATGTGTGTGTACTTTTGGTCTCAACTCAAGCCACATATATGTTCAGTTTTCTTTCCATGTCCCTTTTTTCTTCCTTTCCAGGCAATAGCTCATTACGAACAAGCTGCAGATTACTATAAAGGTGAAGAATCAAACAGGTAATTCAAGCATTCCTGTTTCCATTTCTGCTCTGGGCTGCTTTACGATGGTTCCGTTCCTGTTTGTCAGAAAACAGACTGGTTTAAAAGGATCAAAGCTGGATGGACAGCCTATCTGTTTTGGAAATGGCCAGAGGATTTTTGTGTTCCAGTGATGGCAAGCTAATGTAATATTTCGAGTTGACCTTGTGATTCAGCTCCCTGAAGCAATATTTCATCATAGCTGTGCTTTGGGGGATATGAAAGCAATGAGAATGTGGTTCTGGCTTGGCTGGTACTTCATGTTTTCATGAGTTTCTCTGACTTAAAAGCTTACGCTACTAATCCAGCCTTATTTTGACTGCATATTAGACCCTTTTTTTTTTTTTTTTTTTTGCTTTCTCCATTTGAATGGCTGCCGCAGGTTTGAAATACAGTTCTCTATAAACTTAGACCAAAATGACTTGGTCTGTTTTGGAGCAGTGGTGGAGATTTGGAGCAGTCGTTTGAAATCTGCCCCAGATGAGTAAATTTGCATCAAAGGATTTTCCTAGAGCTGTGGTGGTGCAGTGGTTAGAATGCAGCATTGCAAGCTAGTTCTGTCAACTGCCAGCAGTTCAATCCTGACCGGTTCAAGGTTGACTCAGCCTTCTATCCTTCCAAGATCAGTAACATGAGGACCCAGATTGCTGGGGGCGAGAGGCTGACTCTATAAACCGTTTAGAGAGGGCTGTAAAAGTGCTGTGAAGCAGTCTATAAAACTTAAGCACCGTTGCTGTTCCTATTGCTATAGGAGCTGTGGGCAAAATTATCAGTGCTTGATTGGTGCCTCAGGCATACATTATCTCTGGAATCAGAACAAGCAGCTTCATCACTCTCAGAAATTTCTACACCACTCCTCTCACCTAAGTGACTCTGGGCATTTTACAACAAATTAATGAAAGCCATATAAACACACGAATAAAAAAAGCATAGTTTAAGAACAGGGTTAAAACAAGTTAAAGCAAGTCGAAATGAATCAGGTTAAAAAGTTCAAAAGCTAGGAGGCTAACAAGGCGGTGGGAGTGTCTTCAGGCCATCAGCCATCCAAGGCGGCATCATATTTTTCATAATTCTTTACACCTTTACACTCTATATGTTATCTAGTCTGAATGGATTATTCTGAATTTAGTTACCATGGAGAAAGAATTTATTGCTTAGGCAGCAGCTTCAAAACCTAACAAGTCAGAAATGCATCTGAGGCTAGTCCTCGAGTTCAAAAAGATTTTGGCTCCTGGGTAAAGCAGAGAGCCTCGTTGTTAGGAGCACTTTCTGGAAATCTTCATTATAGACACGTTATCTCAATGCTTGCCTTGGAGAGGTACAGTTCTACTCTTAAGTCTCTCTAGACTAGGAAAAGAAGCCTTGGGGGAAAATGCAATCCCAACTGTCTCCCATTCAGGCTACTTTTTAAAACTCATATTTGCATTTTGCATCTCGGCTGGTTAGGGTGTCTTGGGGTCCACAGATGTTGCCCAGGTGGGCATGATGAAGGCTGGGATGGCTGGTGGGGAAGAGGAGTTGCTGGTTTTCCTGTGTCCAGTTGCCTCCAATCCTTTTTTTTCCCCTTTTCTTTTCTTCCTGCAGCTCTGCCAACAAATGTTTGCTGAAAGTGGCCACTTATGCAGCTCAGCTGGAGCAGTACCAGAAAGCTATTGAAATCTATGAGCAGGTCCAGTTGCTTCTGTTCTTTTTCCCCTCCTTCCGTTGAACCATCGTAAAACTGCACCTCTTTAACATACCGAATCACAATAGAGGTGTGAAAACAAAAATCTACCAGGGCTGAGATTTGCCAGTTTTAATTGGGGGGGGGGGGAAAGGGGGGGCAGTCGGAATTTTACATTAAGAGAAACAGATGCTGCTTCTGTGGATTTTACAAATTTATTGTGACTAGTTCTGTTTTTGCTAAATGTCAGATAATTCATGAGTTTGCTCATTTATAAGGTTACCCAGCTCAACACTGACTCTGAAGAATGTATACATTAAAGCACAAGCACAAGAATAAGCATAATAGCAGAGGAACATACATACTCCATAACCCAAGCAGTCCGTGTCAAATGGACACATACCAAACTTGCCTCAAGAACTTGGGGGAGAAACTATTTTCATGGTTTGTTTCAATAGAAGAGAATATTTGTAGCTCAGGATTGAACTGCGGGGTCCTTGGTGCTCTCTGAGCTTGGTGGTTTTCTTACAGATGTTTCCTGAGCCAACTAGGTAACATCATCAGTGCTAAAAAGGAGTGGGGTTCATAAACCGCAAACTCCACTCCCCTCTAGCACTGATGAAGTGCTTATGAAACGTCTGCAAGAAAACAATAAAACTCAAGAGAGCACCAAGATTTTTATTTGTTTAAAGGATTGCAAGATTGGGGCTCCAAGGCACAATTCCGAACATGGTGTGCTCCTGCCTTCTCTCTGTCCTACGTGTTCTCAGATGAGATGCAGAAGGCAGTTCCCCCTTTGCCACTACAAACTGTCAAGAATTTCTTGCAAAAATCAAATCCAGAAGCACACAGATAAACTGATTCAGCAAGATTCATTAACTTCTTAATATACAAGAATATATATATATATATACAATACCAACAGCAGAGAACAGTTTCATTTCAGCAAAGTAAATCAGCAGACAACTGCTTGGTTTCAGTTTCTCTTTCTCTGCACAGACTCAGAACCTGCAAACTAAGACACGCTCTGGCTCCAGTCTGTCTCAGCTCTCAATTGGCTGACTTAGTTGCTATGCCTGTTCATTGGCTGACCTTGTTACCATGTCTTCCCAGTCGTGAATATTCTGACACAAACTTTCCCTAGCTGAAGCCTCCTCCAAATCCCTTCCGGATGGCTGTTTAGAGCCATCCGTCAACTCAGCTCCTGATGTGCCAGGAATGGGCTCATCCTCCCCTGAGCTGACATCTGAGCAGGTATCGGAGGAGTTGTCCAAGGGAGACATCACAGATACAAATCAATCAATAACACCACTAGCACAGATTAATATAATTATCACATTCCTGCCTGCCTCACCCTGCTTCTCTGCTCTGCATTTGCCATATTTGGACTCCTCGGTATGTAAGATTTGCTGACTTCTCTTAAGAAAACCAAACCAGATGTCTTCATGCCTCTTTTGTGGCAGGTGCTGCATCCTGACTATAAGGGTATAAATACCATATCATTTTCTTCCTTCTTTTTTTTTTAAAGTCCTTCAAAACAACCCCCACTTTCTGATTTTCTTCGTTTCCCCACCTTTTCTGCAATCTCCCCAGGTCGGGACCAGTGCCATGGACAGCCCCTTGCTGAAATACAGTGCAAAAGAATACTTCTTCAAAGCAGCCCTCTGTCATTTCTGCATTGACATGCTCAACGCCAAGGTTTGGACAATGTCGTTTTGTTTCTAGAACTGTTGTAAAACTTTATGGTATTCTTTACTGATTGAGGTAGCTGGCCGTATCCAAGCATGAGCTGCAGCCACAGTAAGATACAGGAAAGTAGGATAAGTTAGGATATAGTGAAATGTGATGAAATAGACTACAGTGAAATAAAATAGACTAAAAGCAGGGATGGGATTCAGCCGGTTCGGACTGGTTCAGGTGAACCAGATGTTAATTTTAATCTGGTTCGGCAAACCGGTTGTTTCAAGGACCCCCTCCCCTCCCAGGAGTCTCCATGCAGCCCATTTTGGATGCCAGGTAAGTGCAGGGCATGTGCGGAGGCTCTGAGAGGGTGAAAAACTGGCCTACTGGAAGTCCAGAAACAGGCCTGTTTCCGGCCTCTGGTGCACAGCAGAGGCCGTTTTCACCCTCCTGGAGGCTCCAGGAAAGCCTCTGGAGCCTGGGGAGGGCCTACCAGAAGTACTGGAAGTCCAGGAACGGGGCTATTCCTGGCCTCCAGAGAGCGTGCAAAGCGAACCGGTTGTTACAATCAGTGGATCCCACCACTGACTATAAGGGACTAGATAAAATGGAGTAAAGATAAAAGAGTAAGATAAAACAGCATAAGGTAAAATGGAATGCAAAGATATATAATTGTGGGAGAAGGAATGGCAGCCTGAGGGCAGGGTGAAAAGAGGAATCAGCTTAGAATCCCTAAGTAGCTACAAGCAAACTAAATCCAATCCCGCCTTGAATTCCACTGACCCTTATCTAATTCCAAGCAGGTGAATTAGTTGAAAATATTCTTGTGTATGGGCATAAGTAGCAATACATCAGTTTAATTGAACTTTCATGTGTAGACCTGGTCTTTCGTGCCTGACAGCATAAAATGAATCTTAAAGTTCAAGAGCACTGAATGTTTAAGTGAATTCACTATTGCATGCAATCCCAATGCGTTCCATAAAATATCTTCTCTGTCGGACAGCCCTGACTATAAACTTACTGGTTCTAGGGGGCTACATAAATATTTGTGCCTTGAAGGAAATAAGATAATCGGTTATTAAAAGTCTCAGTAAATAGTTCTGTCAGGTAGTGTCTGTAAATACCGAGCCCATGCAGAAGTGTATAATTGTCAATTTCTGTAATTAAATTTTCTACGCTGCCCATCTAACCTAAGTGATTCTGGGTGATTTACAGCATCATAGTAAAGCCACATGTGAATAAATCATAGATTAAGAATTAAAAAACAGGTTAAAACTTTACAAATAAAAATTGAATGGGACGTATGCAATGTTTTCCATTTATGCTTCTTTGTAAAGCTTTGTATTGAAGCAGCTCTAGGCCAGGGATCTTCTGCATGAAAGAATCTGATTTCTTCAGAATGAGCAAGGGGTTTAAGGGTGTGTATGGTTGAGAAAAAGATAGCTAAAACTTCATGACCATCATGACAAATAGGCACTTTATTTTTGCTTTAATAATCCCCCAAACGGAAGTTTATATTGAAGGTGTTGGAGAGAAGCTGGCCCATCCAGGGGAGGAGACAAATGGGGAATTAGTCTGGAATCCCTACATGGACACAAGAGAGTCAAATCTGACCCTCCTCTTTAATGCCTTTGAACCTTATATAGCGTAGCTCATAGTTCAGCCAGTCTGAGAAGATTCCTATGTATAAGCTTGAGCAATCTCTGAGTGAAGGCTTGAGACCTTGTAGTTAAAAGTAATGTGATTTATTACCTGTGCAGTATTTCAATGCAGGAAGAGAGGTGTTGCAGTCTAAAAGGCTCATCTGCTGTTTCACCTTTTGTAAAACCTGAGGTCCTTTATTATTACTATACCTTTGGATTCACCCAGCCCCCTAACTGGGATTCCGTACTTTTCCTTCCTTTTAATCAGCTGGCTATACAGAAGTACGAAGAAATGTTCCCGGCTTTCTCGGATTCCAGAGAATGCAAACTGGTGAAAGTGAGTAGTCCCTTACACTTAGAAGACTTAGAATAACTTTATGGTCACTTCGAATGTACACTAATCGTCATACATTAAAATGAAATTTCGTTGCATACACTTCTCAAAGGGTCCCCACTTCCAATATACACCACATAAACACGACAAAATTACAAAATACAAAATTATGCATATACCCCACATATATTATTTAAGTTTTAAGGCCAGTCTCACTGAATGTATGCATCTGACAGGAGGCAGACATTTTCAGTCTCAAAGTACAGAAGGGAAACTTGGATTAGATCAGGGGTCCTCAAAACTTTTTAAACAGGACTTTCTGGTTTTTCTTTGAAGACGTTTCACTTCTCGTCCAAGAAGCTTCTTCAGCTCTGCCCTTTGGGACTGACAGGGAAACCTTTCCCTTTGATTGTTTATATCAGGTTGGTCTACCCAAGACCACCCAATGTCCACAGAAGGAAGGACAGGCTCTTTGGCCAGTATATGACATCTGCGCTCCAACCAATGAGTCTTCTAATTTCCTCGCATCAACGGCTGAACCTTGCCCTCTGTCAGTTCTGCTTTATTTGGAAACTGATCTAACGATGCCTGTCCTGTCTTCTTTCCTAGAAATTGCTGGATGCTCACGAGGAACAGAATATTGACAGTTACACTGAATCAGTAAGTTTGGGTTATCCCCCTCCTTTCTGTTACTGTCCCGTTCAATCCCCCCTCTCCCCCTGCCCCCCACTTGGTGCCTCCTGGACATGTAGGATTTCAAAGATGTGATCATGGAGGATCAAATACAACATATCTAGCGAACATCAGGCTGGAAGGACAGTACAGTAGTGGCCAAAATTGTGGAAACCTTTTGGAAAAAGTGTATTTTCTAAAACTAGCTAATAATACCACTTTTGGGGGGGAGCAGTACAGGGGTGAAATGCTCCCGATTCGGACTGGATCAGGCATTTGCCACTGGATTGTGGCAAATGGTTCGGAAAACCAGTAGCGATGGCGGTGTGAGGCTCTGCCCACCTACCCAGGTGTCATTACTTCCTGCTTTTAAAAGGTTAAAAAAATGCTCTGACGATCGTGCGCCACAGCTGTGGTCGTCAGAGCCTTTTTTTTTAACCTTTTAAAAGCATTTTTTTTACAACCTATTCTCCCTAATATGTTGTAAAAAAATGCTTTAAAAAAGTTTTTTTAAAAAAAGCATAGCTGGCTGGACAATTCTGGGAGTTGACGTACACAAGTCTTAAAAGCTGCCAAGTTTGAAGACCTCCGATTTAGAATATTCCTGGCTACAGTTCTCTCTTTCCCTCCTCCCAGGTGAAGGAATACGACTCAATCTCTCGCCTGGACCAATGGCTGACCACCATGCTTCTGCGCATCAAGAAAACCATACAGGGTGAAGAGGAAGATCTGCGTTAAAAAAGCCCCAAACCCCTCTTGCCCTCCATCCTCTGGCCTGTTATTTGCAGAACTCTGCCTGGATCAGCTCTGGGGGGAAAAAAAAAGAGAGAGGGTCTTGGCACGAAGGAATTAGACTCAAGTGGCAAATTCTTCATTTTCGCTTCCTTTCTCATCCCGCCTCTTTTGCGCTGCTGCAGTGAACAGGGCTGGGATGCGCCACCTGTGGACTGCTCCGGGAGAGATTTGAAGTTCTCCAAGCCTTGCTTCGCTTCCTGAGTCAGCATTTACATCCTCCTCCCCATGGCTTCGTTGATGGTTTAATATTTAAAGCATCTTTAGTAAGTTCATTTTTTGTTGATGGTGCCATTCTCCTTTCCTTCTCCCGCAAAATCTTAACGGAAACTGATATGGAAAACGGCTGCTTCTTTACTGCGGAAAGCACACCTTGTGATATTTGTGGCTTCATCTCATTCCCTCCCCCTCCCCCCTTTTGACCACAGCAGTTCCAATTCCCTTTTCCAACAGGCATTGCAAGGCTAGGGAGCCCCTTTCTTGAATTTCGGTCAACCCTTCTCTTTTCAAAAATAGTATTTTAAAGATGGAGAGAATGGCACCGATCTCTAAATGAAGGAGCCGGGCTTGCTAAGCATCTCTCACCTGCCTTGTTTCAAACAATGCGTGAAACCCCAGACCCCACCCCCCCTTTACAAATGCTAAGTGTTGTTGAGCTGTATGGAATAATTCTGCTTCATTCCATGTTTCTCTCTTGCACCCTGAATTACCTTGAATTTATGTGTATTAACCCACTTTTATCCTTTCAGAGCTGAAGCGTCCAACCTTGGCAACTTTTAAGACTTGTGGACTTCAGTTCCCAGAATTTCCCAGCCAACCAGAAGTCCACAGGTCTTAAGAGTTGCCCAGATTGGACACCCGGGCTTTAGAGATTGGTACAGAAGTATGGCGTCGTATATCCATGTCAAGAGTGATATAGGATAGCCAGTCTCCTGGTTCCTCCTTGGGGCAAGAGGCAGATCAGTCTTGAACTATGCAGCAGGTAGCCAAAAAAAACCCCACCCCTAATTTAAAACTTAGAAGCTCAGTGTGCCAGCTGTCTTGATCTCTCACCTTGCATGGTTCTCCCTCCTGGCTTAGTTTGAAAAGAGCATTTCTCCAGCCAAGTTTTTCTGTATACATCGTCATGAAAGCTGCGGTATTTTTTTCCCCCTCTTGTCTTTGCTTTAAGAGAAAGAGCATTTATCATGTAATCTAGCACCTTCATGAAGGTTTCTCATATTTAATGTTTCCTTACTCCGTTGTTGGAAGGTGGACTTCAATTCTGTTCTTCGAATGCATGTTCTAAAATGTCTACCCGGAAAACAACTAATAGTGAAATAACTTGCACACAACAAACAATAAAAGGAAAAAACAACAAACCAACTTTGCATGTGGAAACATCGTTAGCGTCAAGTGTGATGATAGCCTCCACCCCCCAATTTTAAAATTTCTGTTGCTTCTATCAAAATCTTGCTTGTTTTCAGGCCCATCTCTCTTCCCTGCTGCCTTTCCTTCTGGATTCCACTTCTGATTCCTTTTCCCATCAGTTCTTCTGCGATCCAGTTCCTGAACACTGGCTATGATTCTACCTGTCTAAAAATACACCCGCATGCTTGAATTTGGCTGCCTCTGTGTATGTGTGTGTGTGTATTTGTGTGTCCGTGTACAAATTAGTAGATTTGGAAGAGAAGTCCTGCTTTACAGGAGTGAGAGTTAGAGGTCCTCTGAAGTTACGTAACAAATAAGCATACCCCCATATCAAATAATAATAATAATCAAGATTACTTTAAATTACATAATTCTCTATGCAGGGCATTGAATTTTTACTTTCTTAACTGGAATCTTTTCTTCCCCCCCGCCCCGCCCCCCCCTACCCCCCCGCTGGCACTGAAGTAACTTTTGCTAAACCTTAGTGCTGTTTGAGCAGTGTATCTACCCAGCCATTAAAACTACCTGGAAAATGGTGACAGTTGTCATGAATGAAAAGAGATGCAGTCCAGAGGAAAGCAGCTCGAGCATGGCTGAATTCAAGGTTTCCACAAGGATTGCAGCAAGAAGTAGTTGGTGTCCATTGAACAGGGACATTTTCCTGTAGCAATTACATTTACATCACATTAATATTCTCCAGAGCATGGCAGCACCTGGAGGAAGGCAGCTGATATTCTTTGCCAAAGCACGGGGCCCATAACTATAATTACGTTATCTGTTAAGCAATTCAATACATTGCAAATCCTCAAAGATGCTATCTAAAATGAGAGTAACTTTGCTTTACTCTTCCATACTAAAGTTATCCCTAATTCACAAGAAATGGACTCACGCCCCGATTCCATGACTTGCTGGAATAGTTTCTCTGAAGTCCACATTTTACTTGGGACTCCAGAGCGTGCTCTATTGCAAATTTTATGTTGTCATAAAAGTTTCGCGATATCCCATATCGCTGCTTCTTGCGCTACACCTACTGTCACGGAACTAATGGCCAGGTGATGTGGAAGTAGTAAAACCAGCCTGACTAGAAGTGTCAGTAGGATGTGTTCACGGAAGCATAACCTGGATTAGCTTCCTCCTGGCGTGATTTAGACCAGTAGAGTTTTGTAAACTGTTCTTGCCGTGTTTTAACAGTACAAACTAGAAATAAAGCATGAAGCTGGAATTTGTGACTCCCAACTAGATCTCGTGTTACCTTAAAAGCGAACACCTTAATTCTGTATGGCCTTTGGTAGAAACGCTGCCACAGCCAGTGAAACATTCTGAAGAGGCTGAAACACAAATGGTTGGGGGTGGGTGGGATTTAAACTAAAGTGTCAGGTAAAATAGAAAAATGTACAGATGGTACATTCTGTAATACAGGTGTAAATTCTCAACTTAAAACAAACTCTTGTGACTATTTCAAGTTACGGCGGCACTGGAAAAAGAGACTTATGACCGTTTTTCTCACACAACGACCGTTGCAGCATCCCTGTGGTCACGTGATCAAAATTCAGACGCTCGACAACTGACTCATTTATGACAGTCGCAGTGTCCGGGGGGGGGGGGGGGGGGGGGATGTGATCACTTTTTGCAACCTTCTGACAAGCAAAGTCAATGGGAAGCCAGATTCGCTTAACAACCGTGTTACTAATTTAACAACTGCAAAGAAACAACAACTGCAGCAAGGAAAGTCGTAAAATGGGGCAAGCTCACTTAACTAATGTTTCACTTAACAACAGAAATTTGGGGCTCAATTGCGGTCGTAAGTTGAGGACTACCTGTAATTGGGTGGACTACCTGTAATTGGGTGAAAGCACGGGTAAAGTTATTACAGAAGAGATCAGGAATCTGACTTATTAAAGGCATAATGACTAATGTGGGATTTAAATTGGGGTAGGGTGAGGAGAAGATAGGTAGTGGACATTAGTTATATTTCAAGCATGTTATCAATTTTAATGGGTTACAAATCCATTCTGTTTCTCGAGACCTTTTGAAACGGAAAAAAACCTTTCCAAGTACCTGGTTTCCCCCAAAATAAGACATGGTTTAGGCCCAGGATATTTGGCGGACCACCTGCAGCCAGCAACAACATCCCATCGCCCGGTTCGCGCCCATAGGGAGGGCCTGCTCAGGGTGCCGTCAGCGAGACAATGTCGGCTGGCAGCCCCCAGGGGTAGAGCCTTCTCTATGGGCACGCCCACCCATCAACTCCCCTTGGGGCTCCGATTGGCCCCTGATCTTTGCACCTTTTGCCATGAATTAAAAACTTGGTTATTCGAGTCCCCCGGCCTGGACTGATGGGGTTTTATACGGGTTTTTTAGCTTTATCTGATTAAATTAGGCATTTTAATCCACACAATGGATTATTGTGGTTTTTATTGTTGTGAGCCGCCCTGAGTCCGTTGCAGATAGGGCGGCATATAAGCCTAATAAAATAAAATAAATAAATAAATCCCCTGATAATAAGCTCAATTGGGCTTTTGAGCGCACGGCAATAAGGCCAAGCGCTTATTTCAGGGTTCAAAAAAAAAAAAAAAAAAGACGGTCTTATTTTCAGGGAAACACAGTACTTTAGTCCAAAAAAATCTCTCACGATGCTGCTGCTGTCCTTTAGAAAAACCCAGTTTTTCTAAAATGTCACTGAGGTCACCGTAGGCTCTCTTACTCCATCCATCAAAATAGAGCCGGAAAGGGACCTTGGAGGTCATCTAGTCCAACCCCCTGCTCAAAACAGAGAAACAAGCGGCTATCCAGTCTCTTCTTTAAAAAAAAAAAAAAAAGCCTCCAGTGCTGAAGCAAAGTCGAAGAAGGAAACGGGGCAAATGTATTACATGCGGAAAGAACAAAGGCTGCCTACGTTTTTTAAAAAATAATTTCAATTTTAGATTAGAATGAAAACAAAAGCCAAAAAACTGGGTCAAACATTCCAGCCTGGCTCTTAGATGACGTCACCGCCTGGCTTCCAACAGCGCAGAGTCCAACGACGCCGCGCCCTCCCGGTGACGTCACCGGCAACGCGACTGCAGCGTCGAAAGCCCCCCCCTCCACTCTGGCCGTCGCGTCCTAGGGTGGGGAGAAGACATGGCGGACGGGGCTGCCCCCGGCGGTGCCTGAGTCGGGATGGAGCCTCCCCGCAGCTCCCCCTTCCTGGAAGACAGCTTCACCCGTTTTTCCTCCCAAAGCAACGTCTACGGGCTGGCGGCCTTGCCCGGAGCGGCTCGTGGGGGCGGGCGAGGACAAGAGGGGCCCGCAGGGGCGGAGGAAGCCGGTGGAGAGCTCTTATCCCAATGGGGACCAGACCTTTCAGCGGGGCTGGGGGGGGCAGGCCAGGCGGGGGCCCCTGGGGAAGGGCCGGGGGGGCTCCTGGTGGCCACCCTCAAAGGGAAAGTCATTTATTTCCGCTACCAAGACATGAAGCGGAACCTGCGGCCGGTGGCCAGGGAGGTGCAGTTCACCTACATCCCAGGTAAGGGTGGGGGTGGGGGGCTGCCCATGTTTGGGGTGGGGGGCTTTAGGGGAGGGGGGCTGGGGGCTCCTGCCTGGCCTTCCCTGCTGCATTAACAGGGGTAGACTCAAGATCAGGTGAAGTGTTAATAATATGCCACTTTGTAATACTTTGATAAGAAGACCCCACTTGGAATATTTGCATCAGGGGTGAAATCCAGCAGGTTCTGGAGAACCGGTAGCGGAAATTTTGAGTAGTTCAGAGAACAAGCAAATACCACCTCTGGCTGGCCCCAGAGTGGGGTGGGAATGGGGGTTTTGCAATATCCTTTCCCCAGGAGTGGGGAGGGAATGGCGATTTTGCAATATCCTTTCCCCAGGAGTGGGGAGGGAATGGGAATTTTGCAGTATCTTTCCCCTGCCATGCCCACCAAGCCACACCCACAGAACCGGTAGTAAAAAAAATTTGGATTTCACCACTGATTTGCATCCACTTTTGGTCACCATATAATAATAATAAAAAAAGATGTTGAGACTCTGGAAAAAGTGCCGAGAAGAGCAATGAAGATGATTAGGGGACTGGAGGCTACAACTTACGAAGAACAGTTGCAGGAACTGGGTATGTCTAGTTTAATGAAAAGAAGGACTAAGGGAGACATGATAGTAGTCTTCCAATATCTCAGGGGGTGCCACAAAAGAGGGAGTCAGCTTGTTCTCCAAAGCACCAGAAGGCAAGACAAGAAGCGACGGATGGAAACTAATCAAGGAGAGAAGCAATTTAGAACTAAGGAGAAATTTCCTGACAGTGAGGACAATTATTCAATGGAACGACTTACTTCCAGAAGTTATGGATGCTCCAACACCAGACGTTTTTGAGAAGAGATTGGACAACCATTTGTCTGGAATGGTTTCCTTCTTGAGCAGGGAGTTTGACTAGAAGACATGCAAAGTACCTTCCAACTCAAGTATTCCAGTACTTGGGCTGCCACAAAGAAGAGGGGGTCAAATTATTCTCCAAAATACCGGAGGGCAGGACAAGAAACGATGGTTGGAAATGAATCAAAGAGAGAAGCAACCTGGAATTAAGGAGAAACATCCTAATTCGAGGACAATTAACCAGTGGAACCAGTGGGCGCTCCATCACTGGATGTTTTTAAGAAGAGCCTAGAGACAGTCACTTATCTGAAATATTATAAGTTCTTCTGCTTGAGCAGGGGGCTTGATTAGAAGACCTCCAAGATCCCTTCCAGCTCATTCATTCATTCTACTCTATTCTTATTATTCTATGTTGCCTCCTTCAGCCTGGTTCCTCCCCTGTAATTTTCTTGTGGTCTCCCATCCATGTATCCATTCAGCCCAATCCCCTTTCACTTTTCTAGGGTAGTTGAGGTCAGCTAGGGCTGCCTCCTGCAGGGAAACCAGCTTTTTTCCCAACTTCCCACTTCCCCACCATGTGCAATTGTAATCAGTAATAATAAGACTACCCACTGTGCTGCTGGGACTTGTGATCCAACGGATATGGAAAGCATTAAAACATGGGAGGGTCTATTGTACACAAAATCGTTTGTTTTTGATAGGCATGGTTTCATAGGCAGCTTTTGAAATGCTGTTGTAATTTTTGCTGCCTTCTAAGATCTTTGGTGTGGGCCTAAATGTTATACAGGCAGTCCTCAACTTACGACAGTTCATCTAGTGACCGAAGTTACAATGGCACTGAAAAAAGACTTATGACCATTTTTCACACAGGACCGTAGCAGCATCCCTCCCCCATGGTCACATGATCAAAAATTCAGATTCTTGTCAACCGACTCATATTTATGATGGTTGCAATGTCCTGGGGTCATGTGATTCACTCAATGACCGTGTTACTCACTGAACAACTGCAGCAGTTCATTTAACAAGGAAGGTCATAAAATGGGGGCAAAACACACTTAACAAATGTTTCAGTTAGCAATACAAATTTTGGGCTCGAATGTGGTCTTAAATTGAGGGCTTCCTGTATATGAAGGAGATTCCAAGTTAGAAATAGTGCATTTGTAAAATATAACTCTGTGCTATCTGCAAGAGTAGATGGTGGGTTTTTTTTTTCCTCTGATCTTTGGTAGGCTTGCATAACATAAGTAGCTCTTTTTTTTTTCTGTCTCCCAGTTGATGCTGAGATTGTTTCTATTGACACTTTCAACAAACCATCTCCCAAAAGAGGCCTTGTCGTGGGCATCACCTTCATTAAGGTATGCAGGTCATTTCATTCATTGTTTTTCCTGCAATTCGTTACAGTGATGTGGCTACGTTTGCTGTGTTCATTTAAGGTATACGCAGAGGTGGGTTTCAGCAGGTTCTGACCAGTTCTGGAGAACCGGTAGCAGAAATTTTGAGTAGTTCGGAGAAATTCGGTAGTAAAAATTCTGTCTGGCCCCGCCCCCATCTATTCTCTGCCTCCCGAGTCCCAGCTGGAAATGGGGATTTTGCAGTAACCTCCCCCTGGAGTGGGGAGGGAATGGAGATTTTACAGTATCCTTCCCCTGCCATGCCCACCAAGCCATGCCACACCCACAGAATTGGTAGTAAAAAAAGTTGAAACCCACCACTGGATATGCGGCGTTCTTGCAGAAATGTTCTGGGCTGCAAATCAAACATTTTCTTGGCTGTCCTTGGAACTCGATTTTTGCTCCGGTTTCCATCACAAAATTGTGCTACCAAGCGGCTCTTCTCAGTAGGTACCTTCTAGATCCATGATGACGAACCCATCGCACGCATGCCCGAAGTGGCACGTGGAGCCATGTCACCTGGCATGTGTGGCATCTCCTGTTCCTCTTCTAGGTTTCTGGCACACATGTGCACACGACAATCAGCTAGCATTTGTGTGTGCGGCAGTGCCGGAAACCGGAAAAGGTGTTCTCCGGCGTGAATGATTAAATGATTACACTGACATTAACAGTGGAAAGACAAGAAAGAGGGAAAAGAGATGGAAAATAATAAGAAATAAAGGATAAAATACAAGAATTTATGATTTTAAAATACAAAATAAGCATACTAGGATTAACAAAGACACAAAAAAGGAAAGAGAAAGGAGAAACAATGGGAAATAAAAGGCCAAATAGGAGAGTGCAGAATTTTAAAATACAAAAGAAAGGAAGAAAAAGGGAAAACAAAAGGCAAAGAAGGATGCCTAACAACACAGACCTCTAAGGTGCATCTGAGCAATTCATGGCTTTATTCTTAACATCACAGAAACTACCATTTAAAACAGCAGAGGGCACCTCTGAAAACTTTGGAACGACGGAAGGCCCCCAGTGCTTGATCTGATTTCTGTGACTCGAGCTGAATTCGCTCGCATCGATGCAAGAACAAAATAGCCTTTTAACTTTTTGGCCAAGTGTAGGTTGACTGCTAATGGAACAGAATTATTGCAGGCCATGCAGTGGCCAGAGGTGACTTCAAAGGGTTCTTTCAATCCACGGATTTGTCTGGATTATTCATTTGCATAAATAGCAATAGACTTACCCTGTTTCCCCAAAAATAAGACATCCCCTGATAATAAGCCCAATCGGGCTTTTGAGCGCATGGCAATAAGGCCAAGCGCTTATTTCAGGGTTCAAAAAATATATAAGACAGGGTCTTATTTTCGGGGAAACACGGTATATACCTCTTCACACTGCTTTACAGCCCTCTCTAAGCAGTTTACAGAGTCAGCATATTCTGGGTCCTCATTTTACCGACCTCAGAAGGATGGAAGGCTGAGTCAGCCTTGAGCCAGTCAGGATTGAACTGCTAGCAGTGGGCAGAGTTTGCCTGCAATGCTGCATTCTAACCACTGTGCACCATTGAAGGAAGGAAGGAAGGAAGGAGAGAGAGAGAAAAGGAAGAGCAATAGCACTTAGACTTATATACCACTTCACAGCCCTCTCTAAGCTGTTTACAGAGTCAGTATATTGCCCCCCCCCCAGAAATCTGGGTCCTCATTGACCCACTTTGGAAGGATGGAAGGCTGAGTCAGTCTTGAACCTGGTGAGATTCGAACTGCCAAATTGCAGGCAGCCAGCAGGCAACAGAAGTAGCCTGCAGTACTGCACTCTAACCACTGCGCCATCGCAGCTCACCCCTCAAATCAATCATGGGATTGTCCCCATCCATATGGACTAAGCTGCTTTAATAAGATAAAATCTAGAGGACACTCTAGGCACTTTGAGATCTATGTTTTTCTATGTCTCATGCTCTGGATTCTTCTTTTGGGGGTGGGGGGGAGTATCTCCTGTCCCTCATATTCCCAGTTGACTATTCCTGGTTATTCCGCCTCTTCTTGCTGTTGCTTAGCAACTGGGCGGGACGGAATGATTGGCAGCAGCCCAAGGATATTTTATAGGCTTTATTAACATGTAAAACTGGTGTTAAAAGAAAAAAAATACCATTAATATGATAATTGTGTATGAATTTTCTCTTGGTTTTCTTCCCTCTCCTTTTTTTTTGGCTAAACATATTTCTCATCTTTTCCCTAGAACATGTGTTCTCCATCACTCATCTTTATTCACTTAGTGACAGGTCCGGTGGATAATGCAGGTAGTCCTCGACTTACAACGGTTTAATTTAACGACCGTTTGAAGTCACCACGGCACTGAGAAAAGGGACTTACGACCGTTTTTTCACACTTACAACCGTTGCCGCATCCCTGCGATTACATGATCAAACTTCGGATGCTTGGCAACAGATTCCTATTTATGACGGTCGTTATGTCCCGGGATCACGGGATCCCCTTTTGCGACCATCTGACAAGCAAAGTCAGTGGGGAAGCCGGATTCACTTAACAACCATGCGAGTAACTGAACAAAGGCGGGGATTCGCTTAGCAAAGCTTACTTGAGAATTGTCTCGCTGAGCAACGGAAAAGTTGGGCTCCATTGTGGTCCTAAGTCGAGGACTAACTGTAATTTTATTCCTTTGTCGTAATCACAGGTCAGCCAAAAACCTGGTGTGTTCTGGCACACCTGGGGTCTGTCTGCAAAAGGTCACTCTGAATTCCAGGCATTTCCATCCCTATTTCTGCCCCAAACTTTTTTCACATCGTGGAATATAAGCCACATTTTCTTTTTGTTTTTTAAATGGTCTTATTTTCCTTTTTCAGGATTCTGGAGACAAAGCCAGCCCCTTCCTTAATATTTATTGCGACTATGAACCCGGCTCTGAATATAATCTGGATTCGATTGCACGTGAGTTTTCTCTGCACAACCTCTGTTCTGCGATTCCATCTCTCCCCCCCCCCCCCCCGTTTTTATTATTTTTTTTTTATTTAGACTTCTATACCGCTTCATAGTGCTTTACAGCCCTCTCTAAGCGGTTTACAAAATTAGCATATAGCATATTGCATAATAGCATATTGCATTAGCCTTAGCATATTGACCCCCAACAATCTGGGTCCTCATTTTACCCACCTCGGAAGGATGGAAGGCTGAGTCAAACTTGAGCCGGTGAGATTTGATCTGCTGATCTGCTGAACTAGCAGTCAGCTGAAGTAGCTGCAGTACTGCACTCTAACCATTGCACCACCTCGGCTCCTTTTCCTTCCCTGGTCTCTTCAAGGCTTTCTAAAGCAGCGGTCACCAACAGGTGGTCTGTGGACCACTGGTGGTCCACGAGAAAATTTTGATGGTCCGCAGAAAAATTATTTGCATTATTTATATTGCGCTAAATCAGAGGTCCTCAAACTACGGTCCCTGGGCCGGATAAGTGCAGTGAATGCTTGTGTTGCTGCAGAGAGTCTCCCCCTCCAGGGTCTACTTGTGTGGGTCGGAGGGGGGCAGAAATTCCAACTTGGGGTCTTCTTCAGCCTCCTGGTGTGGGGCTTTGGGTGAAGGCAGGAGGGAAGCGCCACTGGTGGCAAGAGCCAGAGGACTTTGTTCCAGCGGGACTGCATCATGGCCTGGAACTGGCTGACCATCTCAGCCCGCTGAGCTTCCAGGCGCTGGTACCTGGCCTTGCACTCCTGCAGGTCTTTCCTCTGCTTGGAAAGCCTATGCTCCTAGTCCTCAGTGAGGTGCTTCTGCTGAGCTTCCTTCTCAGTCAGATCCTGTTTCTCATTGGTTTTTATACCTGTTAACTTTTTCCCACTTTTGGGTTCTTCACAGAAAGCTGCTTGAACCTGGAATTGCAGTTCACACCTTTCCAGCTGTACCATGCCGAGTACGTACCTCAAAAAAGCAGGCCTTTTCCATTAGCCGCCTTCCCCTGCCAACGTTAACGCAGACATATCCATGCAGAAACTCCACATATCGGTGTTTACTTGTCTTTTAGGAAAGTCATGGAAAGGAAAGGAAAGGAAAGGAAAGGAAAGGAGGGAGGGAGGAAATGGGAATGGGAATGGAAGGAAGAACAAGTCAGGACAAGGAAGGGAAGAGAAGACAGGAGACGAAAGGAGAATGCAAGATGAGGGAGGAAGGAAAGATGGAAATAGGAATGGAAGGAAGGAGGGAGGGAGGGAGAGAAGAAGGAAAGAGGGAAGGAAGAAAGGAAGGAGAAGGCAAGGCAAGGAAGGAAGGGGAAGACGAGAAAGAGTGCAAGGTGAGGGAGGAAGGAAATAGGAATGGAAGGAAGGGAGAGAAGGAGGGAGAGAAGAAGGAAGAAGAAGGCAAGGAAGGAAGGGGAAGATGAGAAAAGAGAATGCAAGATGAGGGAGGGAGGAAGGAAATAGGGAAGGGAAAGAGGGAGGGAAGGAAGGAAGGAAAAGGCAAGACAAGGAAGGAAGGAAGGGGAAGACAAGAAAAGGGAATGCAAAACGAGAGAGAGAGGAAGGAAAGAGGGAGAGAAGGAGAGAAGAAGGAAGGGAGGGAGGAAGGAAGGAAAGAAAGAAAGAAAATTTGTTGTTCTCCAGCGAGTGATGTTCATGGCCTTGAACCTGGAGAATGACGTAAGTCTGTCATGACTAATATAATTCAGGGAAAACATACACTTTCTATATTTGTCTGCTTCACTTTCTGAGCAGGATGCTTGAGTTCTCCACCCAGCTGATGAGTAGAGCTCCAAGAATCTTCTAAATTAAACTAGTTGGAGGTGCACTGCAGCTCCAAAGTTGTTACTATGGTTAAACTCAGCCTTGCTTCCTCTTCGATGAGCCAGTCCTTTATCCCTCGTCATGAGTCACTCCCTTAGCCATGTCTCCTCTGAGATGCTTCCGCACTCCAGAAGGAACAAGGATCTGATCAGAAACATAGGATAATGAATTCTTTTCTATTCCTTCCTTTGCCCAGTGGAACTGGCGAGAGAGCAATTCTCTTAAACTGGCCTCTTTCTGGCGTTTTGACGTACAGCCAGCCTCAAATTAATATGCCCGTAACTCAACTTCGGCAATACCTAGTTGTAGATGATGATCTTTGAAATCCAATGGTTTCCTTGGTTGGGGAAAATTACTCTAAACGGATATTACCTGTCTTATTTCCCAGAAAATAAGACCAGGTCATATATTCATTTTTGTTCCAAAAGACTCATTAGGGCTTATTTTCAGGGAAATACAGTATTAAATGCGTCCGTCTGGCTGACGATCTTAACTGGGGCTTATTTTTGGGGTAGGGCTTATATTACGAGCACCCTGAAAAATCCTGATAGGGCTTATTTGCTGGTTGGGTCTTATTTTTGGAGAAACACAGTAATAACAAAATAAGAGAGGTTGGAAGGGACCTTGGAGGTCTTCTAGTCCAACCCCCTGCTTAGGCAGGAAACCCTACACCACTTCAGACAAATGGTTATCCAACCTCTTCTTAAAAGCTTCCAGTGTTGGAGCATTCACAACTTCTGGAGGCAAGTTGTTCCACTGATCAATTTATCTCCCTGTCAGAAAATTCCTCCTTAGTTCTAAGTTGCTTCTCTCCTTGATTAGTTTCCATCCATTGCTTCTTGTCCTGCCTTTAGGGTGCTTTGGAGAATAGGTTGACCCCTTCTTCTTTGTGGCAGCCCCTTCAGACATTGGAAGGCCGCTATCAGGCCACCCCCTCCTCCTCCTTTTCATTAAACTAGACACAGATTTTGCATTTGAACACATGTATCCTCCTTGTGGAGTACGGTGGTGGGATTTCAAAACTGACACGTCCGATGCCGCTTTTGGTGTCGTAGAGTCCAAGTTGCTGATCGGCCGGAGACCGTCTTCCTTCTGAGTGGAAACGATCCCGCGATTCATCTTTACAAAGAGGTGAGATCTCCAGATGGCCTTGGCCTCTCTGGGCATTCTAGTCCCTCTCCTCTATGGTGCCCCTGGAGTTCTCCTTTACGTCCTTTGTAGTTTCTTCTTTTTTTTCAAAAAAAAATCCCGGTATTCTACTGCAAAGGTTGGAGTGGTGCGGTGGCTTAGAGGTGGAGATTTTGCCTCACAATCAGGAGGCTGTGAGTTCAATCCTAGGTAGAGGCAGATATTTCTCTCTCCCTGGGCACAATGAGAATATTATCGGCTGAACAAAACTCCGTACTTACAACAGGAAAGGCATCCGGCCAGTAAACACTCAGCTCCATTCAGTTGCCCAGACTCCACCCTGCAAGGAATTATGGGGTTGTTAAAAGATGATGATTCTACTGCAAAGGCCCCCTTCCCCTTTTCTTTCTTTTGTTCCATCATATCTCTGGTATCTTTTCCCCCCTGATCAAATCACTGTGTAGTGAGATAAAGCCTTTCATCTCTTAAAGTTAAAAAAGAAAGAAAGAAAGAAAGAAAGCCAACAGTTTTTACACCTTTTCTGGTGTGAGCTGAGCGAGGGAGGGAGGGACTGGCAAAGCTTTGAGTCATCACGATTAGAAATTTCTGATGGCGTCTTCGGAACGGAAAGGTCATCTCTCAGCCACACGTAGTCCTCGACTTACAACACTTCATTTAGTGACCGTTCAGAGTTACAACGGGGATTGATTGAAAAGTGACTTAACGACCCTTTTTCAGAGTTACAACCTTTGTGGGATCCCCCTTGATCACCGGATTCCAATTTCAGACCGACTCGTAATTTATGGCGGTTGCAATGCCCCCGGGAGGGTCACGTGATCCCCTCTCCTGACCAGCAAACCCAAGGGGGAAATCAGATTCACTTAACAACCCCGTGACTAACTTAACAAGTGCAGTGATTCACTAAACAGCTGTGGCCAGGACGGTCGTAAAAATGGCACAAAACTCACTTAAGCAACTAGCAATGGAAACCTGGGCCCCAATTGTGTTGTAGGTCAAGGACTACCTGTGTTTATAATTCTTGGGCTGGGAGGAAAATCAAGATGAACTGGGGAAAGAAATAATAAGGGACAAGCAGAAAATATGGATTTCTTTGTCCCCGCCTTCTATGTGAGCAGAGCTAAATAGCAATTGGATAGGAGACCCCCCGGAAATCCCAAGGCTGTAGGCAGAATTCTAGGGCTTAATGGGGGTCGTGAGACAAGGACCTACCTGTACCTTATTTTATTTTATTTTATTTTATTTTATTTTATTTTATTTTATTTTATTTTATTTTATTTTATTTTATTTTATTTTATTTTATTTTATTTTATTTTATTTTATTTTATTTATTTATTTATTTATTTATTTATTTATTTATTTATTTATTTATTTATTTATTTATGTTGCAGAATGAAGAGCTCCATCAATTTGAGGAGCAGCCGGTCGAGAATCTCTTTCCAGAGCTTAAGGAACTGCCCAGCAAGTAAGCAAACCTGGTTTGTTATCAAGGCTCGAGGTGAGGGAGGGGGGCAGAATGAAAGGAGGCAACGGATCGTGATTTGGCTCAAGGATCCGCTAAGCCGTAATGTGGCTGATTGGGTTTAGTTGGATGTCTTGTGTGAAACCAAGACATTTGCGGTTTGCTAATTAAACCAGAGGTTAGTGTGTTGGGTGCCATAAATTGAGGATTAACACAGGTAATCCTCAGTTTATGACAGTAATGGAGCCCTAGCCCTAACCCTTCCTTCTTTCCTCTTTTTCTTTCTTTCCTTCCGTGTTTCCATACTTCTGTCCTTCTCATTCCCATTTTCCTCCCTTCCTTCTGTCCTTCCCTCCCTCCTTTCTCTCCTTCATTTCTTCCTTCACTCCCTCCCTTCTTTCTCTTCTTCCTTTCTTCCCTCCTTCCCTCCCTTCTTTCGCTCCTTCCTTTCTTTCTCTCCTTCCTTCCTTCCTTCTCTTCCATCCTCTCTCACGCCTTCCTTCCTCCCTCCCTCCCCTTTTTCTCTCCCTCCTTTCTTCCTTCCCTCCCTCCTTCCCTCCCTTCTTTTGCTCCTTCCTTTCTTTCTTCCTTCCCTCACTCCTTTCCTTCTTTCTCTCCCTCCTTCCTTCCTTCCCTCCCATCCTCTCTCACTCCTTCCTCTCTCCCTCCCTTTTTCGCTCCTTCCTTTCTTCCTTCCTTCCTTCCCTCACTCCCTCCCTCCTTTCTTTCCTTCCCTCCCTCCCTCCTTTCCTCCCTTCTTTCACTCCTCCCTTCCTTCCTTCCCTCACTCCTTTCCTTCTTTCTCTCCTTCCTTCCTTCCCTCCCATCCTCTCTCACTCCTTCCTCTCTCTCCCTTTTTTCTCTCCTTCCTTTCTTCCTTCCTTCCTTCCCTCCCTCCCTCCCTCCTTTCTTTCCTTCCCTCTCTCCCTCCCTCCTTCCCTCCCTTCTTTCGCTCCTTCCTTTCTTCCTTCCTTCCCTCACTCCTTTCCTTCTTTCTCTCCTTCCTTCCTTCCTTCCTTCCCTCCCATCCTCTCTCACTCCTTCCTTCTTCCCTCCCTTCTTTCTCTCCTTCCTTTCTTCCTTCCCTCCCTCCCTCCCTCCCCCCAAACCTTTCTCTCACGATCCTTCCCCTCTTCACAGCGTCCTCTGGCTCGACGTCTACAACATTCCCCATTCGGGTCAGCGGATCACAGCTTTTGGCTGCCAGAGCGGATACATCCGGGTTGCTCAGGTTGAACCGGCCGAGCGAGGTAAGATTCCCCCACCCCCACCCCTCCTCCATCCCTTTCCTCCGGGGGAGGTGGGGGGCAGGGCTTAACTCTGGCTCTTCCTGAAAGCTTAGACTGCAGCCTGGTAAGCGAAGGGCACTTGGGTTGATTGATTGATGCCCCTTCTCTTCCTCTGGACTCAAGTGGTGCTGCAGAGCTGGAGCATCCAACAGGACGGTCCCATCTCCAAGGTCCTGGTTTTTGCTCTCCCAAGCATCGGCCAGCCTGATGACCCACCTGGGATCGTGTCTTCGAAAGGTGAGATCCGAAGGGAAGGGGAAATGGGGACTGGGAAGGACAGTCTCCCCCTTGGCGGCCCAGAGGAACCATGTAAATCCTCATCTCCATCTTTCTCAACCAACTTGAAGAGGGGTGGACTTCAACTCCCAGAATTCCCCAGCCAGCATAGCTGGCTGGGGAATTCTGGGAGTTGAAGTCCACCCCTCTTCAAGTTGCCAAGGTTGGGAAGCACAGCATTCAACCGAACTTCTCTGCTCTATGATCCTTTGCATCTCACCCAGGCAGCACCGATCCCAACCCTCAAAGCTACAGCGTCCTCGTAACCAGCACGCTCGAACTCTCGGTGGTTTACCGGTGAGTAAAGTAGGTGGAACGGGAAATCTGTCACCCACCCACCCACCTGGGTTCTGCTTGCTTGAGAGCTTGTTTTTTTTTTTTCCTGTCCCTTCTAGGAACGTGCTGCACAGTGGTCTGGAGGACCAGTTGGTCTTACCCCTGAGTGACCAGTACGACAGTGTCCTCTGTGCCCTAGTGACAGATGTCGACTTTGATAGCGAGCCGGAGATCCTGCTGGGCACCTACGGGCAGGTAAAGAGGTTGGCCATTCCTGTCCTTGTGGCAAGGTATGGCTGTCTTGTTTTTTTCCCAGTTAAATTACGATTAAAGGGATTTTCCTAAAGTAATTAAAAAAAATTCTAGACTCTGCAGAAATGAACAGATCAACTATGATGATAAAAGAAAGAGAAGAGTCAGAATACTTTAAGATATGGAAGCAATTTTGCTCTTGGCTGGAAAAGAGATAATAAAAGAGATTGATAAAAAAAATGTTATAACAAGAATACTATATTAGTGGAAAATTTTTGTAATGGACTTGGTGAGAACGAAGAGAGAAGAGATAAGAGAAGGGAAGAACTTTTTGGAGATAACACCGAGATGTTACATGGAAGAAATGAATGATGTATTAAATGTTTGTTTGTCTTAAAAAAATTAAAAAACTTTTTTTTTAAAAAAGGGCATTTTCCTAGACCAGGGGTGTCAAACACGAGGCCCCACGGTATGGTCAGATCTGGCTTTTTGGCTGAAAAAATGCTTTTAAAAGTTAAAAAAAAAGCCTCTGATGATCGCGCAGCTCAGCTGGGATTGTCAGAGGCTTTTAAAAGCATTTATTCTACAACCTCTTCGGCTTTTAAAAGTAAAAAACAAAACAAAACGTTGACCATGCCCACCCAGTCACATTACCCACCACCACCAGGCCACGCCCACAGAACCGGTAGTAACAAATTTTACATTTCACCACTGCCCAGAGCTAGGGTAGGGCTTCACTAGCAGCGGTGGCTCTTCCGTCCCGAGGACCGGCTCATCGATTTCCACTGCTCTCCTCTCCTCTGCCTTCTGCGCTTCCCTTTGTCAGGCACTGGACTTAGCTGTTCCTCCTCTTCCTCGTCAGCCACCTCCAGACCTGGCGGCCGTTGACTCTCCATCTGAGGGCTGATGGACGGTCCAGACTCCGCCTCTGTCTCTCTTTCTCTGCCAGCTCCATCCCCTCTTCCCCCTTGGAGCTCTTGGGTTGCCTTGATGCTGATCCTGACTCCTATGCCTCCTCCTCCTCCTCCTCTGATTCTGGTGCTGGAGGGGCCGGTAGCTGACAAGCCGCAACGCCTACATTGGTTGATTTTATTTTTCATTTCTTGCTTAGCAGTATTATACAGCCTCCTTGGTCTTTTAGGAGCTTTAATGCCACAAATATCTTTGGCTTGAGAGGATCAGATGCCAGCAGCTGAAAATGTCCCTTTTTCGCTTCCATAACCATGAGGGATAGAAACTTGGTTTTTAAGAACGCTGAGATTCTAGATTGATTTTATTTTTCATCTCCTGCTTAGCAGTATTATGCAACCTCCTTGGTCTTTTAGGAGCTTTTATGCTACAAATACCGGGCTGAAAACACGCGTGTCGTGACCACAGCGAGACGCCACTGTTCCCAGCAGCCTCGCGGGGACTTCCGCCTCCTCTGGCAGCGCACTTTCCCCAGCCCCTTTGTTGTCCATGGACTACATAGACCTGACTTGCGACGGACTCTGCGAACTGGCCGTGGTGTGTCTGAAGGGGCTGCATATACTCCAGGTTTGTGTGCCAGGAGAGGAAGGGGGTAGAAGGCACCTCCAGCAAAGCCCTCCCAAGAGGCAGAGGCAACATTTACCAGAACGTTCCTCTTTCAAGTTACAGTTGAATTACAATTTAATTTACAGTTAACAATTACAAACAGGTTATCCTGCAAAACCTCATTTTTTTTTTTTGTTTGAAGCTCCAGTTGGTGCAAAATGCAGTGGCCCGCATGGTTTTGTGCAGACCTCAGTGGGCATGTCGCCGTGTGTGAATAGGCGGCAGTATAAATTTTCAAACAAACAAACACCGCTTTTCCCCTCTCAATACAGCACAGCCTGACAGACGTCGTCCAGTGCCTTCTAGAACGGCTTCGGGTGGAAGCAACAAACCGGGCATCCCCACCGAACGTTTCCGCGCAGGAGCAAGATTCCAGAGTTGAGGCTACGGATGGCCAAGGACCAAGAACGTGAGGGGTCTGGCTGTGCCTTTTCCTCCCCACCCACCCACTCTTTTCATCCCCAAGAAATGAGGAATGGAATTGGGGAGCAGAGCCTCATGCAAAGGATTCTCCCAGCCTTCTCCAGGGTCCCGGAAAGAGCGTGGAAATTTAATTTAGGCGGCTGCGAAGGGCGGCGAGAAGACCCAATCCCTTCCCATGACACTTTTCACTGGCATAACTGCCGTCAACCCCGAAAGGATGTGCCACAAACACAGGAAATGCTCTGCGGGCAGCAAACTTTAGTAACTTATTTGTCTCCATGTGCCTCCAAGAGGGGGGGGCGGGGGGGGGCTACTCCGAATGACTCAGACCATCATAAATAGAAAATAAATATTTGTACAGATAGTCCACAGTTCGTTTAGTGACCAATGTTGAAAGTTGTTTCGTTCGTTCAAAGTTGGCAATGGTGATCACTGGGAAAAAAGTGATTTACGACCATTTTTCACACTTAGAAACCTGTTGCAACATCCCCCGGAGGTCACGGGATCAAAAATTTGGCAGGCTGCTTCCTATTTATGATGGTCGCCGTGTCCCGGGGATCACCTGATCCCCTTTTGCGACCTCCTGACAAGCAAAGTCAGTGGGGGAAATCGGATTCACTTAACAACCGAGTTACTCACTTAACAGCTTTGGTGAGTCACTTTAAGAACGGTGTCAAGAAAAAAAGGGACAAAACTCGCTTAACAAATTTCTCACGTAGCAATATGAACTTCGGGCTCACTGGTGGTTGTAAGTCGAGAACTGCGGGTACGATGAGTGATGTCTGCTCTCTGTCGGGACAAATAATCTGGCACAACAAGACTTGAGAACTGCTGCTAAGTTACTCGGACTCTGCGTCCTCTCTGTCCAGCTGGCAGAGCTGCTGAGAGCAAGGAGCCGCTTAAGTCTTCCAAGAGAACGGAAGAAAAGTATCAGAGTGAGATAATAATAGCAATAGCAATAAGCACTTAGACTTATATACCGCTTCACAGTGCTTTCCAGCTCTCAGCGGATTACAGAGTCAGCCTCTTGCGCCCCCCAACAATCTGGGTCCTCATTTTACCGACCTCAGAAAAGATGGAAGGCTGAGTCAACCTTGAGCCTGGTGGGATTTGAACTCCTGGCTGTGGGCAGAATTAGCCTGCAATACTGCACTTTAACAGGAAGGAAGGAAGGAAGGAAGGAAGGAAAGAAAAAAATAGCCGTAGCACTTAGACTTATATACCGCTTTACAGCCCTCTCTAAGCGGTTTACAGAGTCAGCCTCTTTCTCTCAACAATCTGGGTCCTCATTTTACTGACCTTAGAAGGACGGAAGGCCGAGTCAACCTTGAGCCTGGTGAGATTCAAACTGCCAATTTGCAGGCAGCCGGCAGTCAGGAGAAGTAGCCTGCAGTACTGCACTCTAACCACTGAGCCACCGCAGCTCTTAAGAGGCAAGGAAGCGCCTCCCACCGGGCCTTTGAATGGCCCAAGTCCCCTTTTTTGCTCCCGTCTGGGGAGTCTTGGATGTTTTGAATCAAGCTAGAACACGGGAGAAATTTCCCAATTGAAATTTGAATTTGACCCTTTGAAAGTTGAGGCTAAGAATACCAGTCGATTGAGCCTTCTGCCTTATATGTTCAGGTGGTGGTGGTACTAATGGAGGAGGCAGTGGGGTGCTGCTGCTCTTCCCCACATCAACATCTCCAGATTCTCACTTTCCCTCCTCCCCTCCTTCCTCCTCCCTCCTCTTCCTCCTTCCTTCTCCCTCTTCCTCTTCTTCCTCCTCCCTCCTCCTGTACCTCCTCCTCCCTCCTCCTTTTCCACCTCCCTCCTTCCTCCTCTTCTTCCCTCTTCCTCTTCCCTCCTCTTTCTACTTCCTCCTCTTCCTTCCTCTTCACTCCCTCCTCTTCTTCCTCCTCCTCCCCCCTCCTCCACCTCTTCCCCTCCTCCTTTTTCTCCTCCCTCTCCCTCCTCCTTCCTCCACCCTCTTCCTCCTTCCTTCTCCCTCTTCTTCCTCCTCCTTCCTCCTTTTCCTCCTCCCTCCTTCCTCCTCTTCCCCCCTCCTTTTTCTCCTCCCTCCCCCTCCCCTCCCCTTCCTCCTCCTCCCTCCCTCCTCTTCCTCCTTCCTTCTCCCTCTTCCTCCTCCCTCCCTCTTCTTCCTCCTCCCTCCTGTACCTCCTCCCTCTCACTCCTCACTCCTCCTTTTCCTTCTCCCTCCTTCCTTCTCTTCCTCCCTCCTCTTCTTCCTCCCTCCTCTTCCTCCTCCCTCCCTCCTCCTCCTCCCTCCTCTTCCCCAGCACAGCGAGAGAGCTGTCCCTGTTCCAGATTTTGCTGGCCAATGAGAACAGATGGCTTGGGAGAAAGAGGAGAGAATGAAGTTTGCAGCGTTGCAATTAGGAAGGGGTGTTTTTTTGGGGGGTGGTATCTTAGCCTGCTGGGAAAAGGTGGGGGGGCCTTGCCCTTGTCCGTTCAGGAAGCCCCACAGCGTCTCCTTGGCACACAAGGTGTGTTTTGTCTTCACCTGTAGGGAGTGTGGGCCATTCAGACGCCTCGGCTTCAGGCGAGGGAAATCACCCCATGGCTGGGAAGGAGGCGGAGCCAGAGTTCCACGCGTTGCATAAGTCACACAACAGCATGTCTCCTGGGGATGGAGGTGTGTGTGTGCGTGCGTGCGTGTGCCTCGGGCTGTTGACATCCAGGAATCCAATTTTGAGGAGGGCTCAAACCGGATTCTGCTGTATCTCTATTCCGACGAGCTTCTTAAAGCTGCAGAAAACGAGGACTGGGGTTACCGAACCTTTTGCAGGAACAGAGGCCTCCACTCTCAAGGTGTCTAGAAAATCTAGATCCTCCTCAGGAACCCTCGAAAGAGCCCAGGCTTTTGTTGATCTTGCTGAGGAGATTAAGGGATCTGTGAGGAACAGCTGTTCTGCAGAAAATGGAGGAGAATTCACCGTTTGCTTTCGAAAAGCCACCCGAAAGCCAAGAAGGGAGATCTTGCAGATCAGACGGGACTAGATAAATAAACAGGGGAGACGCCTTTGAACGGTGGAGGGATGGAGGAACTGCCTGCCTCAAGAGGCAACGGATTCTCCTTCCGTTTTAAGACATTTAACCAGAAGCAGGGAAAGCCGCCGTACACAAGTAGTCCTCGCTTAACAACCATTCGAAGTTACGACGAGCCTTCCCCCCTACACCCTCCGCCCAAAAAGCAATACTTACGGCCCGATTTTGAAATTCTTAACGGCTGCACACACGTACACACCCACGCAGCCACATCGCATTTTGGGCGCCTGGCAACCAACTTGATTGGCAGCTGTCCTGCAGCCCCGTGACCACAATTTTTAATTTCCCCGTGCCGCTCCCCCCCCCAGTTTCTGGGTATAATGGATTTGTTAAACAAACCCCACATTGCTGTAACCCCTGCAAAAGTCCTAAGGTTGGGCGTGGACATGTGATCCACTTAATGACACAACAGTATCATACAGTGGTCATTCTTTGCTCGATCAAAGTCATAAATTGAAAAGTTGATGTGTTTACCTCCTGAGAAAATGCGGTTCCCTGCCTTTGTCGAATTTCCAAGAGATTCACAGTTTCTCCCTTCTCTGGGCCTTTGCCCCACATTCTCCATGTTGTGGGCCCCCAAATGTGTGGGACCCCTCCCCAGAATTTCCAGCCATTATGGACCCTAGTTAGGAACTCCGGGATTTCAAACCTGTCTAGAAGAAAAAAGGTCCACACTACATTTCCATTTTCCAGATTCGGCAAGGGAGATCACTTTTTCCTCAATCAACCTCACACGGCTGTTGTGGGGGAAATGGGAGGAGGAAGGCGTACAGCTAGTCCCGGACTTGCAACAGTTCCGTTTAGTGACCGTTTGAAGTTACCAGGGCACAGAAAAAAAGCAACCGATGGTCGTTTTTCACGCTTAACGACAGTTGCAGCATTCCCATGGTCACCTAATCAAAATTCAGGAGCTTGGTTTCTTATTTGTGACGGTTGTAGCCTTCTGGGCTCATCTGATCCCAGTTTGGTGACCTGACAAGCAAAATCAATGGGGAAGAAGCCAGATTCCCTTAACAGCCTCATTGCTAACTTGACTGCTGCAGTGGTTCACTTCACAACGGTGGGAAGAAGGGTCGTAAAACGGGGGGGGGGAGGGGAACTGTCTTAACAAATGTCTCACTTAACAACAGAAATCTTGGGCTCAATGGTGGTCGTAAATCGAGGATTTAGGAATGGCGGTGGCCTCCAGTTACCTATAAAGTAATAAAAGGCAGGAATAAAAATCTAATAAATAATTTCTACTGGGAAAGGAACTGCCACCAGGGCCACGAGCTAGGATTTGAGATCGAATCCTGCCTCCTCCTGTTGGGCCAAAAGGCAAACCTGAAGGAAGATGGATTGAGCTAGAAATATCAAATCGGCCCATTTGAAGGCAGGAAAAGAAGAGGCAAAGGGCTGGGGAGCAGTGGGGGAGCTGTCCGCCCCTCCTGGGTGCTGAAGTGGCTCCTCCGTCTCTGGGCCAGAGAGCCAAAGAGTCCCGGAAGGCCAAGTGGGGAGACCTTCGTGTCGCGCCCCTCCTGCCAAGGCATTCCGGACCCCTGGTGTTATCCGAGGACCCCTGATAGATTCAGCCTCTCGCTACTGGGGATGATGGGGCTTGTAGTTCCCCTACCTTTTGCTGGGCGCCTTCTTGTTCCCGCTTCAATTTTGTCAATACCTGGCGTTGGGAGGTGCTGGCTCCCTCCGCAGATCCTCCCAGGGTCCCCCCTCCCCGCTGCCCAGCCCTCTCCTCCTCTTCCTCCCTCCCCCTCTTCCTTTCTCTTCCTCCTCCTCTTCCTCCTCCTCTTCCTCCTCCTCTTCCTCCCCCTCCTCCTTCCTCCTCCTCCTCCCTCCCCTTCTTCCTCCTTCTCCTTCCTCCTATTCCCTCCTCCTCTTCCTCCCCCCTCTTCCTTCCTTCCTCCTCTTCCTCCTTACTTCCTCCTCCTCCTCTTCCCTCCCCCTCTTCCTTCCTCTTCCTCCTCCTCTTCCTTCCTCCTCTTCCCTCCTCCCTCCTCCTTTTTTTCCTCCCCCTTCTCTTCCTTCCTCTCCCTCATCCACCTCTCTTCTTCCCTCCTCCTTCCTCCTATTTCCTCCTCCTCCCTCCTCCTCCTCATCTCCCGCCTGCCAGCCCCTCCCTCCCTCCAGCCCTCGCCGCCTCCCCCAGAGGCGGGCTCTTCGGGCTGCGAGCGAGGCACGCGGGCGGGCGGGCGGCTGGCTGGCTGGCTGGGGCCGCTTCTCTGCCAGCGGCCGCTCTCCCGGGGCTCCTGTCTTTGGGGTCCCCCTCCCCCTCCCGCCTTGCCGGCCGCCCCACCGAAGCCCACCCACCCACCCACCCCGGGAGCCCGCATGGCCAAGAAGTAACCGGGCTCGGCTCAGCCATCGCGGAGGAGGAAGGGGCTTGGAAGGTAAGTGGCGGTCGCAGCTGTTTGCGGGGCTCGATCCCGCTTTCCCCGGGGCTGAGCGTTCCCGGCCGTGCCTCGGCTCCACTCCACCCCCAGCCCCTTCGCCTGCTGCACAGCCTCATCCTCCCCAGCCCTGTTGGGGGGTCCACTCCGACCCCACCTCTCCAGGCTCCCTCCCTCTCCTCCTGGCAGGGGATCCCCACCTGGTTACCAGCGGGGGTGGGGGAGGACCGAGGGAGGGAGGGAGGGAGGGAGGGAGGGAGGGAGAGAGAGAGAGAGAGAGAGAGAGAGAGAGAGAGAGAGAGAGAGAGAGAGAGAGAGAGAGAGAGAGAGAGAGATGGCTTTAATACCCTCGAGGAATTGTTGGCCAGTTAGGACCGAGACCCAGCTGGATTTTTACAAAGAGGAGGATAGGAAACAGAGGGGTACTCCTTTCCCCCCACCCCATGGAAAAGAGCCCAACTCAACGGAGCCAGCAGCCCCAACCTTCTTCCTTACACCGTGTTTTTTTTCCCTTCCTCTTGCCCATCTTCTCCGTCTCCCTGGGTATCTCCCAGGCGTCGGGCTAGGACAGTTGCTATAGACACAACTTCCAAGGTACTGAGAAGATGGTTTTCCAATCTCTTCCCTCGGTACGGGCGGAGCGGGGTGGGTGGGATACGTGCTCGAGCCCTACCCACCCGCCCGTCCGTCTGTCTGTCCGTCCGTCTGTCCCACCCGTCTCAAAATGCTTTTTGTGATTCACCACCGGGCCAATGGAATGGGCGGAGAGGGGAGGGGGGAAGCAAAGGAACCAGCGATCTTGGGGAGGGGGAGGGGGAGGGAGGGTGATGCGTCCAGCAAGCATATCTTTCGGGGACTCTGTATACGTCCATCCAGGGAAAGAGCTGCATCTGGGACTTGGCACAGGGCTCGAATCCACCCCACCCACAAAAAAAAAAAAAAAAGTTGCAAATATTTATTTATTTATTTTATTTTATTTTATTTTGTTCAATTTATATCCCACCTTTCCCCTAGTGGACTCGGGGCAGTGCACAACCAGAACTAAAACACATACCAATACAAAATTTAAAATTATTAAAAGAATTATATAACTGTGGCCCCAAATTTAAAACATTCAAATTAAAACCCATTTGACAATTTAAAAGGCTAAAATATGGGTCTCTGGGCGAGCTTTCATGGCACGGGAGGTGCTGAAATGTGGAAGGGACGGTGCCAATCCGAAACATTACAGAGATTTAGGAATAGCAACACACCCTGTCTGTTAAATGCCTTTTAAACCGACGTGTATTTTCGTCTGGAGTATCTTTCCATCCAGATTCCTGGAGTTTTAAACAACCAGCGGATGTGATTTGGGGTTTTTTGTTTTTTTAAAAACAAACTCATCTTTTGGCATCCGGGTGCCCAGATTCTAGGCTTGGCAGGATTCTGTTCCCAAAGCACAGAATAAAACACTTGGAACGATGGGCACAAAATCCCCAGGAAATATTCAATATTAAGGAAGCGTTTTTACTGGAGTGGCGGTTGAGCAAGCAATGGCCCTGTGTGAGCTCCCACACTGGAAAAAAAGGAGAAGTGTGAAATTGCAAAAATCCCTTGAATCCATTATACGTCTTTTCCATCCATTATAGTCTCAACGGCACCAAGAAAGGAAGAAAGATTTTTTGGGGGGAGAAAAAGGATGTTTTCTGGTTTTAAAGTCTCTTCAAATGCCCAAATTGGCCCCCTGCAGGGTTTAAGTGCTCTCATTTGTCCACAGGAAAGGTCTCTCTCTGTGTGTGTTTGTGTCTGGGAGGGATTATTTTCTTCCTTTTATCAAATTTAGATCCTGTCTTCCGCCTGCTGTTGTCCAGATGTATAGAATCCAGGTAGTCCTCGACATACGACCACAGCCGTGCCCCCAAATTTCTGTCACTAAGCGAGATGGGTTCAATGAGTTTTGCTCCTTTTTTTAAGAATCCAGGTGGTCCTCGACATACGACCACAGCCATGCCCCCAGATTTCTGTCACTAAGCGAGACGGGTTCAATGAGTTTTGCTCCTTTTTTTAAAGAATCCAGGTTGTCCTCGACTTACGACCACAGCTGTGCCCCCAAATTTATGTCGCTAAGCGAGACGGGTTCAATGATTTTTGCTCCTTTTTTTAAGACTCCAGCTTGTCCTCAACTTACGACCACAGCTGTGCCCCCAAATCTCTGTCGCTAAGCGAGACAGGGATTAAATGAGTTTTGCTCCTTTTTTTTTAGAATCCAGGTTGTCCTCGACTTACGACCACAGCCATGCCCCCAAATTTCTTTCATTAAGCGAGACAGGGGTTCAGTGAGTTTTGCTCCTTTTTTTTTTTTAACGGCCTTTCCTGCCATTAAGCGAATCCGGCTTCCCCCTTGACTTGGCTTGTTGGAAGGTCGCCAAAGGGAATCACGTGCCACTGGCCCGCTGTCACCGTCACAATTACGAGCCAGTGGACAACCGTCTGAATTTTGATCACGTGACCATTTGAGGAGTCTGCAACGGTCGTAAGGGTGACAAACGATCCTAAGCCATTTTTTTTTAACAAGGCCATTGTAACTTGGAATGGTCGCTAAATCGAGGATAACCTGTACACGCTTTGAGCCTTTCTTAGGGAAGACAGGAAAGAGGTTTAACGCTCTAACGGGCCTGTCCCATTTCTCACGCAAGATTTGGCAGCGAAGCCAAAGTGCCAGACTGGTTTTGTATCAGAATAATAGAGTTGGAAGGGACCTTGGAGGTCTTCTAGTCCACCCCCCTGCTTAGGCAGGAAACCCTATACCACTTCAGACAAAGGGTTGTCCAATCTCTTCTTAAAAACCTCCAGTGTTGGAGCATTCACAACTTCTGGTGGCAAGTTGTTCCACTGATTAATTGTTCTCACTGTCAGGAAATTCCTCCTTCGTTCTCAGTTGTTTCTTTCCTGGATGGGTTTCCATCCTTTGCTTCCTCTCCTGCCTTCTGGTGCTTTGCACAATAAATTCACTCCCTCTTCTCTGTGGCAGCCCTTCAAATCTTTTAATCTTTTAATATTGCATTACCCAAGGAGACGTTTGCCCTCTATTATCCTTTCTTCCCCATCCCGGGTAGATTACAGCTGCACGCAAACTATGAGAAGCGAAATATCTTCCAAGAAAAACTGGAAAGTCCAGTTGCTTCTTGAAAAAAAAGCACCTTTAAGACAGCCATGAGCTGGAGGACTGAGAATCTCCATAGACCAGAGGTCTCCAACCTTGGCAAATTTAAGCCTGGAGGACTTCAACTCCCAGAATTCCCCAGCTAGGTGGCTGGGGAATTCTGGGAATTGAAGTCCGCCAGGCTTAAAGTTTTGCTGGCTGGGGAATTCTGGGAATTGAAGTCCGCCAGGCCTAAAGTTTTGCTGGCTGGGGAATTCTGGGAATTGAAGTCCGCCAGGCTTAAAGTTTTGCTGGCTGGGGAATTCTGGGAATTGAAGTCCGCCAGGCTTAAAGTTTTGCTGGCTGGGGAATTCTGGGAATTGAAGTCCGCCAGGCCTAAAGTTTTGCTGGCTGGGGAATTCTGGGAATTGAAGTCCGCCAGGCTTAAAGTTTTGCTGGCTGGGGAATTCTGGGAATTGAAGTCCGCCAGGCGTAAAGTTTTGCTGGCTGGGGAATTCTGGGAATTGAAGTCCTCCAGGCGTAGTTTTTCTGGCTGGGGAATTCTGGGAATTGAAGTCCGCCAGGCGTAAAGTTTTGCTGGCTGGGGAATTCTGGGAATTGAAGTCCGCCAGGCGTAGTTTTTCTGGCTGGGGAATTCTGGGAATTGAAGTCCGCCAGGCTTAAAGTTTTGCTGGCTGGGGAATTCTGGGAATTGAAGTCCGCCAGGCTTAAAGTTTTGCTGGCTGGGGAATTCTGGGAATTGAAGTCCGCCAGGCTTAAAGTTTTGCTGGCTGGGGAATTCTGGGAATTGAAGTCCGCCAGGCTTAAAGTTTTGCTGGCTGGGGAATTCTGGGAATTGAAGTCCGCCAGGCCTAAAGTTTTGCTGGCTGGGGAATTCTGGGAATTGAAGTCCTCCAGGCGTAGTTTTTCTGGCTGGGGAATTCTGGGAATTGAAGTCCGCCAGGCGTAAAGTTTTGCTGGCTGGGGAATTCTGGGAATTGAAGTCCGCCAGGCGTAAAGTTGCCAAGGTTGGAGAGCCCTGCCATAGACAAGAAAGCCAGATGTTCTCACGTTGCTACCTTGGCTGGGACTCAACGAAAAGTGCCGGTGTGTTGTATCACCGCCTCGTAATTTGCCGTTAGTGCCGAAGAAGCGTTAAGGAGGAGGGCTGAGGGACAGGTATAGCTGGTTGTTTACTCCATCGCATTGACGCTTTCGGCCAGAGGAAGCTGTTTGCTGCTCACACGGATGAAGTGTGTCTATGTTCTGAGATCAGCACTATTATCACATAGGTGTATGGTTGGAGCGACTCCAAATTCAGAAGCAGACTGTGCCTGCTTCTGGAGATGGATATGAAAGACGGGCCATCCTCGACATACGGCGATCCTTTTAGCGACCATTCAAAGTTACAACAACACTGGAAAAGTGACTTGCGATCGGTCCTCGAACTTATGACAGTCACAACGTTTCCCACGAATCACGTGGATAAAATGTGGGCGCTTGGTAACCAGCAGGCATTTCTGTCAATGGATCGCCGTTTGAGACCTTCCCAGCTGGTTTTGGATGAGCAAAGTCAAGAGGGGAGGGGGAAGCCAGTTTTGTTTAATGACCCACCTGATTCACTTAACAACTGTGGTGATTGGACATGACTCACATCACAACTGGCCTTGCTTGGCGATGGAAATCTTGCTCCCAATTGTGGTCATAAGCCGAGGACCACCTGTCTGTCAGTGTTGGGACTTCCGCTATTGTGAGCTCGTAGCAAATGTTATTACAAGTAGTCCTCCACTTATGACCCATAACTGAGCCCAACATTTCCGTTTGTTAAATGAATTTGGGCCATTTTACAATCTTTCTTGCCACCGTTGTTAAGTGAATCGCTGCAAAGGTTAAGTTAGTAAGGTGGTTGTTAAGTGAATCAGGCTTCCCCGTTGACTCTGCTCGTCAGGCGGTCATAAAAGGGGATCATGTGACACCGGGAGACTGTCACAGTCCCAAATAGGAGTCAATTGCCAAGTGTCTGAATTTTGATCATTTGACATGCAGATGCTGCCAGGGTCATAAGTATGAAAAATAGCAATAGCCCTTACACCAGTGAGGGCTAACCTTTTTGCCATCGCGTGCCAGAAGCGGGGGGAGTGGTGTGTGTATGTGTCGTGCATTTGCCCATACCCATAATTCTATGAACCCCGCCCCTGTGCATGCGCCTGCGACCCCCCCCCCCCCGCCTTGCTCCTGGCACATGATGGCCCGGTGTACCCGTTTTCCTCACTCCCCAGGCTCCAGAGCCTTTCTAGGAGTCTGGGGAGGGTGAAAACAGCCTTCCCCACCATCCCAGAAGCCCTCTGGAGGCTGAAAACGGCCTGTTTGCCAGCTTCCGGTGGGACCGGAAGGCCCGTTTTTTGCTCTCCTCAGGCTCCAGAGCCTTTCTAGGAGTCTGGGGAGGGCGAAAATGGCCTTCCCCACCCCCTACCCCCCCGGAGGCCCTCCGGAGGCTGAAAATAGCCTGTTTGCTAACTTCCAGTCCCACCGGAGCTGAGCACGCGTGTCCATCAATATGGCTATGTGTGCCACCTATGGCACGCGTGCCATAGGTTCGCCATCCTGGCCTTAGACTTATCTACCGCTTCACAGTGTTTTACAGCTCTCTCTAAGCAGTTTACAGAGTCAGCATCTTGTCCCCACAACAATCTGGATCCTCCTTTTACTGACCTCAGAATGATGGAAGGCTTAATCAACCTTGAACCCATCAGGATCGAACTCCTGGCAGTGGGCAGAGTTTGCCTTCAATGTTGTATTGTAACCACTGTGCTCCATGGCTCTATTTCTTTCTATCTATCTATCTATCTATCTATCTATCTCTCTATCTACTGTATCTCTCTATCTATCATCTATCTCTATCTTCTTTCTTTCTATCTATCTCTATCATCTACCTCTCTTTATCTCTCTCTCTCTATCTACTGTATCTCTGTATCATCTATCTCTATCTTCTTTCTATCTATCTATCTATCTATCTATCTATCTATCTATCTTTATCTATCTACCTACCTACCTATCTATCTCTATGTATCATCTACCTCTCTTTATCTCTCTATCTACTGTATCTATCTATCTATCTATCTATCTATCTATCTATCTATCTATCTTTCTTTCTTTCTTTCTTTCTCTCTCTCTACTGTATCTATCTATCTATCATCTGTCTCTATCTTCTTTCTTTCTTTCTATCTATCTATCTATCTCTATCTATCTGTCTGTCTGTCTATCTATCTATATCTCTACCATCTACCTCTTTTTATCTCTCTATCTATCTACTGTATCTATCTATCTACTTAACCTACCTACCTACCTACCTACCTATTTATTTATCTATCCATCCACCCACTCACCCACCTATCCATCCATAGCAATAGCAATAGCAGTTAGACTTATATACCACTTTACCATGCTTTTACAGCGCCCTGTAAGTGATTTACAGAGTCAGCCTATTGCCCCCAACAATCTGGGTCCTCATTTTACCGACCTTGAAAAGCTGAGTCAACCTTGTCAAAATGGTCATAAGTCGCTTTTTTCCCTGCCGATGTAACTTCGAATGGTCACTAGGTGAACCATCGTAAGTTGAGGACTACCTGTAGAATATACCGTGTGAAAAGAGGAACAGAAATGAAAAGTTTCTCTTAAATTCAAGAAATGGTGACAAAGATCAGAAACTTCACGCTCCTTTCACCTCTGTCCCATTTGGGCTGCATCTCTCTCTGGCCACCCTCATCATCTTCTTTTAATGACCCCATAATCCCTTGCATTGAGGTGGAGTCTGGGCAACTGAATGGAGCTGAGTGTTTACTGGCCGGATGCCTTCCCTGTCGCCAGTGCAGAGTTTTGTTCAGCAGATATATTCTCGTCGTGCCCAGAGAGAGAGAAATATCTGCCTCTATCTAGGATCGAACTCACCGCCTCCTGATTGTGAGGCCAGAGCTCCACCTCTAGACCACCGCACCACTCTCTCTGGTCACCATGTCAGATACCAAAGCACCGTCCCAAAGACGAATGTCTCTTACTCCAGGATTGTACTTATTCAGCAGGAGTGAGAACCGATTAGTCTCGCATAACAGAGGCTAGAAGGAGCAAAATCCGTGAGGTTGTTTATTTTCTTCCATGCCTAATTAAACTAGGAGAAAAGATTCCAAAAGACATGATAATCAACTTGAGGTGGTCTTAAGGGAGATTGCATGTTTAGGGGCAGTCTATCTGATTAACTTTCTTCAGAAGGAAAAAGCAGACCCAACATTCGTTGCCATACTCAACAGGGGAACATCCTGAAACACTTTGGGAGACAGACAATCCCCACTTTAAATCTATGTTTATGCATCCTCATAGATCCCTTCTAAAACATAGGTGCATATGAACCAGTTTGGTCTAGTGGTGAAAGCTAGAAACCAGGAGACGGTGAGTTCTAGTCCCACTTTAGACATGAAAGCTGGCTGGGTGATTCTGGGCCAGTCACCAGGAGACGGTGAGTTCTACTCCCGTTTTAGGCAAGAAAGCGAGCTTGGTGACTTTGGACCAATCACCAGGTGACAGTGAGTTCTAGTTCCAGTCTAGGCATGAAAGGCAGCTGGGTGACTTTTTATCAGTCTCTCTCTCTCTCTCCCTCTCTCTCCCTCTCTCTCTCTCTCTCTCTCTCTCCCTCTCTCTCTCTCTCTCTCTCTCCCTCTCCCTCCCTCTCCCTCTCTCTCCCTCTCTCTCTCTCTCTCTCTCTCTCTCTCTCTCCCTCTCTCTCCCTCTCTCTGTCTGTCTCTCTCTCTCTCTCTCTCTCTCTCTCTCTCTCTCCTCAACTAACCTCACAGGTTATTGTTGTGGGGAAAACAGGAGGAGGAAGCCAAGTATATTTTATTTATTTGATTTGATTTTTATACTGCCCTTCTCCAGCAGGACTCAGACATATTTATTTATTTTATTTTATTTTATTTTATTGAATTTATATACCGCCCTACTCCCGAAGGACTCAGGGTGGTGAACAGCTATAGAATAAAACATATAAATACAAAATTTAAAATAAAATAAAACGAATTAAATAATTTGGCTGAACAAATTTAAAAATCCCAATAATTTAAAACCAAATTTAAAATTTCCATTTAAAAAGGGAAAAGACTTAGGTCAGGCCAGCTTGATGAAATAAGAAAGTCTTGAGCGCGTGACGGAAGGTACGCAGATCCGAGATCCTCCGTATCTCCGGGGGGAGCTCGTTCCAGATCGTAGGTGCCCCTAAGAGAAGGCTCTCCCCCTGGGGGCCGCCAGTCAACATTGTTTGGCCGACGGCACCCGGAGGAGCCCCTCTCTATGGGAGGGTACTGGTTGGTGAGAGGCTATTGGTGGTAGCAGGCGGTCCCATGGATAACCAGGTCCTAAGCCATGGTCCTAAGCCATATGAGAGATGTTCACTAGTTATTTATAAAATAATAAAGACAGGATATAATAAATAGACACAACCTACTTGATAAGGTAATGGCATTCAAACGCACTTCTTAAGTCCTTCAAGTATCTGGGAACGCACTCAGGTGCTTTCTGCACCCCCACCCCAATAGGGGAGAACCGAGCCATGCCGTGTGTGAGTAAATTTGCACAAACTACCTTCTACTCCGAGGGGCAGATATCCTAGTAACAAGTCCCAATCTGCTACGGGGAAAAAACAAACAAACAGATGGGTATGTGAGCACCTCCAAATGTGGACGACATCAATTCCACACCTTTCTCTGCCATCAAAAAAGACACTTACTCCCCCCTTATCTTGTTGCCGTAGAGTATTGGTAACCCCCCCCCTCCCCATACAGTACGTTCCCATGTGCTTTCTCTCGTCTCCCCTCCTGTGGCTTGCAAAATTCTCCCTTTTGTGATTTCCTGCGGCTCCTCTCTTTCTACAAACCGTAGGAACTACCTTCCCACCGTAGACTAGGCAACACCCAGAATGAATTGGTAGATATTTGTCTCTGGGCTGGCTGGCGCTGATCTAATTTGCCACCTTATTCCAACCGCTGAAAGGGAAGAGACACACAAAAGACATTCTGGCAAACGACAAATGTCAGATTCTATCTCCTGCAAGACAGAGATTAAATGGAGCCCAGGAGATGCTACCGAACGTATATGGGGCAGAGGGAAAAGCGGGGAGGGAAACAGAGCCCCCCCATCCCCGCAGATGTACGTCGTTTTGCATTTTCCAACCCTACATGTCCAAAATTCATCGTTCTTTGAATAGCGGTGTTTTGTTTCTTTTTTCGTTTTAAAATATAACAGCGCTGGGTATAATAAGGAGAAGCCTGTCCAAATATGCATGTATTTATGGAAATGCGACTTCCAGAAGTTTCAGGAAAAGAAAAGGGAAAAGAAAAAAAACCTGCACGGCCTAACAAAGCTGCAAATAAAAATGCATATATTTGAAGTAATCTGTACCCGAGTGCATTAAAATATTAATTGCAAATCCTAAAAAAATCCAACTTGAATTGTGGGTATTTGGACAGATTGCATTAAAAAAAAAAAATGAGAAACTCCAAGAAACAGAAAGAGAGTGAATGCAGATTTTCTGCTTGTTTCTCGTTCCTAAAATCATTTATAGTATAGCATCTTTGTAGATACAACATCATATTAATATATATTATTTCAAAATTTAAATAGGCAGAAATTCCCAGTGCCCCCCTCCCACCCCACTACTGTGATTTGCCATCCTAGTCCCTAGTCTAAAGACTTTAGAGGCAATGTTGGCAGGAATTCAGATTAAAGATGTATTTTTGTCATGGTGATAAGGCTATGGGTTAAGTTTCTTTAAGAAAACCTTCTGGTTTAAAATCTGTTCATATGAACTGGAGTTCTGACCTTACTACAGCTGCAATTCTGGATAAGCATTTCTTTTATTGCATTTGAAGAAACGCTGCAGGAATTGGATATGGCTAGTCTAGAGAAAAGAGGGACTAGGAGTGACATGATAGCAGAGTTCCAATATCTGAGGGGCTGCCACAAAGAAGAAGGGGTCCACCTATTTTTCAAAGCCCCAGAAGGCAGGAGAAGAAACAATGGATGGAAATTAATCAAGAAGAGAAGGGACCTAGGATGAAGGAGAAATTTCCTGACAGTGAGGACAATTAATCAATGGAATGGTTTGCCTCCAGAAGTTGTAAGTGCTCCATCACTTAAGGTTTTTGATTGGGCCAAAGTCACCAAGCCGGCTTTCATGGTTGAGGCAGGACTAGAACTCACTGTCTCCTGGTTTTGGTCAAAAGTCACTCAGCCGGCTTTCATGGCTAAGGTGGGACTAGAACTCACTGTCTCCTGGTTTTGGTCAAAAGTCACTCAGCCGGCTTTCATGGCTAAGGTGGGACTAGAACTCACTATCTCCTGGTTTTGGTCAAAAGTCACCAAGCTGGCTTTCATGGTTGAGGCAGGACTAGAACTCACCATCTCCTGGTGATTGGCCCAAAGTCACCCAGCCGGCTTTCATGGCTAAGGTGGGACTAGAACTCACTGTCTCCTGGTTTTGGTCAAAAGTCACTCAGCCGGCTTTCATGGTTGAGGCAGGACTAGAACTCACATCTCCTGGTGATTGGCCCAAAATCACCCAGCCGGCTTTCATGGCTAAGGTGGGACTAGAACTCACTGTCTCCTGGTTTTGGTCAAAAGTCACTCAGCCGGCTTTCATGGTTGAGGCAGGACTAGAACTCACATCTCCTGGTGATTGGCCCAAAGTCACCCAGCTGGTTTCCATGCCCAAGATGTGGGAATTAAAGACCGCATATATTAAGTTCATTGGCACGCTGTCTAGGGAATTCTGGGAGTTGAAGTCCACTCCTCTCCGAGTTCCCAAGTTGGAAAAACACTTTCTTCAAAGGAGCAATGCTTCTATGGCTGATGTTCTTTGCACACTGATTACAGACAGACATGTGTGCAAGAGCACCCAGGCTGTGTAAAGTGGGCGGGCCCAAAGGAGTTCCCTAGCAACTGTTTCTAGCGGTAGAGATGACGTGACTTGGGATCGTTCAATGGGAGCCCATCGTTGTCCCTTTACGGGGGCTGCTGCTACCCCCTCGGCAGCACATGTGAAACGAGCCTCCCGTGTGCTTTGTCTTAGGAATAATGTCCATTTCTCCCGCACAGAACACGCGGCTCTCAAGAGGGTATTAAATTCCACCCCTCTCTAATGAGGCTTTATTGACTTACAATCCATTTTGGAAGCCGATCTGTGAATTAATGAGAAAAGACCTTTTTAATTTTCACTAATTTTCTCCCTTGCCTTGCCGTTTTGCGGTAATTCAGACGTGTGCTAATCCCCATGTACTTCCAAGAAAAAAAAAAAAGAGGGGGGAGGGGAAATGTTCATAATCTAAAGACTTTTTCTTCCGGAAGGCCAGAATAAAGGTTAGTATTGATTTTTGGCACATCCATCCGCAAGAATCTCTAAACATCAAAAGGAAGTGGTTTGATTTATTACCTCTGGTCTCTTCCCCCACTTGGAGGGACCTCTATGTGTTCATTTCCAAAAAGAAGAATATTTTCCTGGAACAGAAATAGACCGTCAGCTTTGTGGAGTGGGAAAAATGTTGGGCTGGAAACCAGGAGTCTGTGAGTTCTAGTTGTAACCTTAGGTGTGAAAGCCAGTTGGAATACTTTTTGCCAATTACCAGGAGATGCTGAGTTCTAGTGCCACCTTATGCATAAAAGCTGGCTAGGTGACTTTGGCCCAATCACCAGGAGATGGTGAGTTCTAGTCCTACCTTAGGGATGAAAACCAATTGGGTGACTTTGGCCCAATCGCCAGGAGATGGTGAATTCTAGTCCCACCTTAGGCATGAAAACCAGTTGGGTGACTTTGGGCCAATCGCCAGGAAATGGTGAGTTCTAGTCCCACCTTAGGCATGAAAACCAGTTGGGTGACTTTGGGCCAATCGCCAGGAAATGGTGAGTTCTAGTCCCACCTTAGGCATGAAAACCAATTGGGTGACTTTGGCCCAATCGCCAGGAAATGGTGAGTTCTAGTCCCACCTTAGGCATGAAAACCAGTTGGGTGACTTTGGGCCAATCGCCAGGAAATGGTGAGTTCTAGTCCCACCTTAGGCATGAAAACCAATTGGGTGACTTTGGCCCAATCGCCAGGAAATGGTGAGTTCTAGTCCCACCTTAGGCATGAAAACCAGTTGGGTGACTTTGGGCCAATCGCCAGGAAATGGTGAGTTCTAGTCCCACCTTAGGCATGAAAACCAATTGGGTGACTTTGGGCCAATCGCCAGGAAATGGTGAGTTCTAGTCCCACCTTAGGTATGAAAACCAGTTGGGTGACTTTGGCCCAATCGCCAGGAAATGGTGAGTTCTAGTCCCACCTTAGGCATGAAAACCAGTTGGGTGACTTTGGCCCAATCGCCAGGAAATGGTGAGTTCTAGTCCCACCTTAGGCATGAAAACCAGTTGGGTGACTTTGGGCCAATCGCCAGGAAATGGTGAGTTCTAGTCCCACCTTAGGCATGAAAACCAATTGGGTGACTTTGGCCCAATCGCCAGGAAATGGTGAGTTCTAGTCCCACCTTAGGCATGAAAACCAGTTGGGTGACTTTGGGCCAATCGCCAGGAAATGGTGAGTTCTAGTCCCACCTTAGGCATGAAAACCAATTGGGTGACTTTGGCCCAATCGCCAGGAAATGGTGAGTTCTAGTCCCACCTTAGGCATGAAAACCAGTTGGGTGACTTTGGGCCAATCGCCAGGAAATGGTGAGTTCTAGTCCCACCTTAGGCATGAAAACCAGTTGGGTGACTTTGGCCCAATCACCAGGAAATGGTGAGTTCTAGTCCCACCTTAGGCATGAAAACCAGTTGTGTGACTTTGGCCCAATCGCCAGGAGATGGTGAATTCTAGGCCTGCCTTGGGCATGAAAGTCGGCTTGGTGACTTTAGGCCAATCACCAGGAGACTGTGAGTTCTAGTCCTACCTGATGCATTAAGCTGACTGGGTGACCCATCGCTCTCTCTCAGCCCACCTCACCCCATAGGATTGTTGTTTTGGTCGGGAAAATAGGAGGAGAAAGGAGCATTAAATACAATCATTGCCCAGAAAAGATTGAATTTTTTTTAAAAAAAATAATAAATGTAATGGTAACACAGTCACTGAATGTATGTGGAATTCCAGTCTTTAATCCCGGTGTTTGTAATATCAAGATATTACTAGGCCTCCCCCTGTTAGGTAGAGGTATACTGCTCTTGAATATGGAGTCTCTACCATGCCAAACATTTACTCATTGCTCTCTTCTCTATGGAGATTTGCCATCGTCCAAGTCTTGGTTGTCCCAAAGGTGCTTTCTTTTCAAGAGGCAACCGGAATTTCTGATTTTTTTTATTGGAAGACGTTTTGCTTCTCATCCAAGAAGCTTCTTTCCTTCTTCCAAAGCTGGTTGGAGCTTCTGCCTTGCTGTGTTTAGAGGCACAACAACAACAACAACAAAAAAGGCCGGCGCAGCCAGTTGGAAGGGGTAAAAACATGTAAAAAAAAAAAAATGATTGAATTAGGTATTTCTTGGACTGCAAACACCTGTTCTCCTTTGGGTCTTAACCAGTGAACTGTGTGGCTTTTAAGGTAGACTTTTTTTTTTGTAGAAACAGGTTCTTAGCAGGGCCAGCTGCAGGGGGCGGGGCTGGAGGGCTGAGTAGCATCAAGCTGGCAGCCTTGATCTGCCAATCACAACCCTCCCTTGTCCCCTTCGTAGACTTCCCTGAGGGACCCCGCTTGAAAAGGCAGGGAGGCTGTCATCAGAAGCCTGCAGATGTGAGGCCAACGCTGAGCCAATCAGAAAGCGGGTCCTTGGCCGTCTGAAAACTTGTGGGGGAGGGGAAGGCCACAAAAATTCCCTAGCTGCCTCTGGGGCCAGGTTGTTAGGGGTGGGAGGGAATCCTATCAGCCTGTTTGAAGTGAAAAAGCAAGGAAGATATTGGTTTCAGGGCTCTTGGGGAATACAGGTTGTCCTCGACTTACGATGACACTGAGGCCCCCAATTTCTGTTGCTAACCAAGATGGCGGAGCGGAGACCAGTCCAATTTTATAACCTCTTTTTGCCACGGTTCTTAAGCGAGTCACTGCAGTCGTTAAGGAAACCCCAGGGCGGTTAAGTGAATGCGGCTTCCCCCATTGACTTCGTTTGTTGGAAGCACCGTCGTAAGTGTGAGTGTGCGGTCGTAACTCACTTCTGTTCAGTGCTGTTGTCTCTTGAGGTGGGAAAGAGCTGCCCAACTGGGCCAAAAGGGGGAACGGCGAGCCTTTTCTGGGATATGCCACAGCAGCGCCCCCTCAACTTTTCCTGGCTTCAAGTTGGTACTGCAGCTTCACCTCCACCAATCAGGGGCTGACAGGAGGCAGCCAATAGGGTTCCAGCTGGGGCCCTTAAAACAGGTCTACTTCGACCCCCACCTGTTGGGCCATGTTCCTGCTTAGCCCACCTCCCTCTTCTTTGTCCCCTACAGCTGTCCAAAAACTCCCTGGCAGACCCAATCTCCTTCCCGGTTGCCGTTTTAACATCTGGATTTCCAGCCCTGAATGTGCCAGGGCTGTGTGTGTGTCTGAGTCTGTGTCTGTGTTAGTCATGAAGGCAGCTTAAGGCAGTTATTAAGAAGTAGCAAACCCTCAATCGGAAAGGGGAGACATGTTAATTCAAGGCCCATTGTTGTCCTCTGGTAGAACGAGTCTCCCGGATCTTTTAATTGGTGTTTCACCCAGATACACTTAATGAGGCTATTATGTTAATTACAGGAATGTTTATGTTGGAAACTAGTAGAAGTCCTGGTTTCTCCTTCCTGGAAATGAGGAAGGCTATAGACTTCTTTCTCCCATCGGCTCCTGAAACGCTGGACAGCTCCTAGAATGCTGAAAAGCTCCTGAAACGCTGGACAGCGCCTGAAATGCTCGGACAGCTCCCCATGGCAGTAAACCAACATGATCTAAGATAAACCCACATGCACCAGAGAACATGGATTCATAGAATTAAAGAATCCTAAGGCTGGAAGGGACCTTGGAGATCTTCCAGTCTAACCCCTCCTGCCCAAGACAGGAGTCCTTACACTTGTGCAATCTTTTCTTGAAAACCTCCAGTGACGGAGCAGCCACAACTCCAGGAGGCAAGCTGTCCCATTGATTAATTGTTCTCCCTGTCAGGAAAGGCCTCCTTATTTCCAGCCTGGATCTCCCTCTGACCAGCTTCCTTCCGTTGCTTCCTGTCCTATCCTTAGTGTAAATTGACCAACCCCACCCCCGTCTTCCCTGTGGATATGTATTCGAAGATGCTATCATGTCTCCCCTAAGCCTTCTCTACCCGTTAGGCTAAACCTACTTCCTTCCCTCAGCCATGGTGGAGCAGTGTTTACAATGCAGCATTGCAGGCAAACTCTGCCCACTCTCTGGAGTTCGATCCTGAGCAGCTCAAGGTTGACTCGTCCTTCCGTCCTTCCCAGGTCGGTAAAATAAGAATCCAGATTGTTGGGGGGACAAGAGGCTGACTCTGTAAACCACTTAGAGAGGGCTGTAAAGCAGTATGAAGCAGTATATAAGTCTGTGCTATTGCTCTTCCTTTTCCCCTTCCTTCCTTCCTTCCTTCCTTCCTTCCTTCCTTCCTTCCTTCCTTCCTTCTGTCAACTCGTAAAGCATCCATCGGAAGCTGACACCTTCTTTCCTCCCACCCACCCTCCCTCCCTCCCTCCTTCTTTCCTTCTTCCCTTCCTTCCTTCCGTCAACTTGCAAAGCATCCATTGGAATCTGCCACCTTCTTTCCTCCCTTCCTCCCACTCTCCCTCCCTCCTTCCTTCTTTCCTTCTTCCCTTCCTTCCTTTCCTTCTTTCCTTCCTTCCTTCCTTCTTTCCTTTCCTTCCTTTCCTTTCCTTCCTTCCTTCCTTTCCTTCCTTCCTTTCCTTCCTTCCCTTCCTTCTTTCTTTCCTTCCTTCCTTCCTTCCTTCCTTCCTTTCTTCCTTTCCTTCCTTCCTTTCCTTTCGTTTCCTTCCTTCCTTCCCTTCCTTCCTTCCTTCCTTCCTTCTTTCCTTTCCTTTCCTTTCCTTTCCTTCCTTCCTTCCTTCCTTCCTTCCTTCCTTCCTTCCCTTCCTTCCTTCCTTTCCTTCCTTCCTTCCTTCCTTTCCCTCCCCTTCCTTCCTTCCTTCCCTTCCCTTCCTTCCTTCCTTCCCTTCCTTCCTTCCTTTCCTTCCTTCCTTCCTTCCTTCCTTTCCTTCCTTCCTGTTAGAGTGCAGCATTGGAGGCTAACTCTGCACACTGTCTGGAGTTCAATCCTGACGGGCTCAAGGTTGACTCAGATTGTTGGGGACAAGATGCTGACTTGTCCCCAACAGGTTTAGAGAGAGCTGTGAAGCACTGTGAAGTGGCATATAAATCTATTGCTATTCATCATACACTTTAGCCTTCAGACTCAGGTCAGGATGGTCTCTGTGTCACATTACAAAAGGGACTGTTTTGAAAGCCTCTGTCTCACCTGGCAGCTTGGGAGCAGCCTATCCAACAGACAGAATGGCTAATTTTATATTTCTCATTTCTAGCAGCCCATTAACATATCCTGCAGAGTTGCATATTGCAAGGTTATTCTCCTAATCCCTTAGTTGGAGGTAGCAGAATATCTGGCCTTGTTCCAAGATTTGGAGACCTCCTTAACGTTGTGCACGGATGGTAGAAGGGCTTCTCGGCTTCTCCTTGGCTGTTCTGTTCAGCACCTCTAATTGGTCCATTGCACGATCCCTCTTCCCCAAAGCTTCTCAGTTTTCATTCAGGTAGTCCTCGACTTACGACCAGAATTTCTGTTGCTAAGAGAGACATTGGTGGTGAGAAACGTTATAAAACGGGACAAAATTCATTGATTTTGTCCCCTCTTACGACTTTTCTTGCCACAGCAAATTGCTGCCATTGTTCAATTTGTAACACGGTTTGTTAAGTGAATCTGGCCTCCCCGTTGACTTCTCTTGTGACAAGGTCACAAAAGTTGATCACATGACACTGCAACCGTCATAAATACGAGTCGGGTGCCATGCATCCAAATTTCGATCACATGACCATGGGGATGTCAAAATAGTCATAGGTGTGAAAAACAGTCACAAGTCCCTTTTGTCAGCACCGTTGTAACTAGGAATGGGTCACTAAATGAACTGTTGTAAGTCCAGGATGACTTGTATTTTGCAGATTATGAGTGCTAGTATCTTTTTTTTTTAAACTTGATTTATATGCTGCCCTTCTCCGGAGACTCAGGGTGGCTTACAATGCGTTAAGCAATAGCCTTCATACTTTTGTATATTGCTTAACACATTGTAAGCCGCCCTGAGTCTCCGGAGAAGAGCGGCATATAAAAATAAATAAATAAATAAATAAATAAATAAATAAATAAATAAATAAATAAATAAATAAATAAATAAATAAATAAATATTTATACAAAGTCAGCTTATTGCCCCCACAAACCGGGTCCTCAATTTACCTACCTTAGAAAGGATGGAATGCTGAGTCAACCTTGAACCTGGTGAGATTCGAACTTATAGTAATTGCAGACAGCTGGAGTTAAATTACAATGCATTAGTCTGCTGAGCTATCTAGGAGTGTCTAAGCTTGGCAACTTTAAGACCCGTGGGCTTTAACTTCTGGTTGGCTGGAAAATTCTGGGAATTCAATCCCGTTGTCACTTCAAAAGGTCATTAAATGAATGATTGTACTTTGAGGATTATCTACTATGTTTTCCCGAAAATAAGACCCTGTCTTATATTTTTTGGGGGCTGTCAAAAAAGGCACCAGGTCTTATTTTGGGGGGAAGTCATCCACTGATTCACCTCACTTGCGTGTGTCATCCCCGGTCTCCTTTTCGCTGTCAGAGGCCTTCAGGAACTTCTTCTTCTATGGCCGGCAAGGCTTTCCTGAAGGTCCCTGGAGCCAAGAACAGAGCTCCGGATCGATCTGGGGCTCTGTTATCGGCTGCAGAGGCCTTCACGAAAGGCTTGCCAGCTTTGCCGGCTGGAGAAGAAATGGGCCGGCAAGACAGGTGTTGGGTATGTGAGACCTGACTGCAACTGTCCGAAGGTAAGTAGTAGGGCAGCTCCACCCTGTCCGTCCCCATCCTAGCTTAATTTTTACCTGTGCACCCTGGAGTGGGCAAGGTCTTAATTAGGGCTTATTTTGGGAGTAGGGCTTATATTGGGTGCACAGGTAAAAATCAAACTAGGACTTACTTTAGGGCAGTGGTGAAATCCAGATTTTTTTAACTACCGGTTCTGTGGGCGTGGCTTGGTGGGCGTGGTGTCCCTGATGGGCGTGGCTTAGTGGGCATGGCAGGTGAAGGATACTGCAAAATAAGGAGCCTTGGTGGCGCAGTGGACTAAAGTGCTGTTAAGTAGCATTTAGCTGCCAGCTGCCTGCGATTACTGTGAGTTCAAATCTCACCAGGCTCAAAGTTGACTCAACCTTCCATCCTTTCGAGGGAGGTAAAATGAGGACCCAGATTGTGGGGGCAATAAGCTGATTTTGTATATAAAAGAACAATGCTTGGGGTGGGGGCGAAAGCCCTACTAAGCAGGTATATACAAAAGTATGAAGGCTTAATGCATTGTAAGCCGTCCTGAGTCTCCAGAGAAGGGCGGCATATAAATCGAATAAATGAATGAATGAATGAATGAATGAATGAATGAATGAATGAATGAATAAATCCCCATTCCTTCCCCACTCCTGGGGGAAGAATATTGCAAAATCCTTGTTCCCATCCCACTCCTGGGGCGACCCAGAGGTGGTATTTGCCGGTTCTCTGAACTACTCAAAATTTCCGCTACCGATTCTCCAGAACTTGCTGGATTTCATCCCTGCTTTAGGGGTAGGTCATATTTTCAGGGAAACACGGCATTGTTGGTGATGGCTGATCTCAAGAAGCTGAACAGAGTTGCCTCTAGAAGTTGTGGCTGCTCCCACACTGGAAAGTTTTAAAGAAGTAATCGGACAACCATTTGTCTGAAAAAAGGACCATAGGGCTCTCCTGCAGAGAGCAGAGGGGGTACGACTAGAAGACCTCCGAGGTCCCTTCGAACTCTGTTCTTCTTGTATCCTGCTACAGTGTCCCTCATGCTTCTCCTTCTTTTTATATCCCCGCGTTTAGCATCCTTTTTATAGTTCGGTTGCTACGGGAACAGTGGCGTTGCTACGGCTTGAGCACAGCGATGATTGCAAAGGCTGTCCTTCCAGAGAGGCTGCAGATGGGTTTTCACAGATGTGACGTTCCTGGTCCACGTTTTTGCCTAGGCTACACTTGATAAACGGTGGACACACACACAAGCACACACACACACACACACGTACACACCAGGAGATCCTTTTGGTTCTCATGGCCCCTTGCAACTCAGTTTCTTCTTAGCGACGTGGTAAGGCGCCCGGATCCCAGGGAACGGAGCTCATTTGAAAGGGGGGTGCCTTTCGTTCTCTACAATAATATTTTTGCATTTATTCAATTTAATTTATCTATTTATTTATTTTGCAAAGAAGGGTGCATGGGCTCTCTTTCGTTCAAAGTCGTGTCAGCAGATGAGGGAGAAACCTCCTTCGGTGGTTTCTTTCGTTCGTTGGGAGACAATCTGATTTTCCTAAACTAAAGTGTAAGTCAACGATAAAAAAGAAAATCAGGGCATCAGGGAAGGTTTTTTTAAAAAAGAGAGAGAGAGAGACAGCCCCCCCCGCCATCTCATCCAAGCCTCACCCTTTTCTTAACATATTTATTTATTTATATTTCACATTTCCAAACCTCGCCTCAAAGAGGGAGATGAAATAGGTATGCAAAATATGTGAATTATATAGGTAAAATACACATGCAAACTAGGGAAAATATATAGTTGAGACTCTGGAAAGGATGCAGAGAAGAGCAACAAAGATGATTAGGGGGCTGGAGGCTAAAACATATGAAGAACGGTTGCAGAAATTGGGTATGTCTAATCCGATGAAAAGAAGGACCAGGGGAGACATGAGAGCAGTCTTCCAATATCTTAAGGGCTGCCCTAAGGAGAGGGAGTCAAGCTGTTCCCCAAAGCTCCTGAAGGCAGGAGAAGAAGCAATGGGTGGAAACTAATCAAGGAGAGAAGCAACTTAGAACTAAGGAGAAATTTCCTGACAGTTAGGACAATTAATCAGTGGGACAACTTGCCTCCAGAAGTTGTGAATGCCCCAACTCTGGAAGTTTTTAAGAAGATGTTGGATACCCATTTGTCTGAAGTGGTGCAGGGTTTCCTGCCTAAGCAGGGGGTTGGACTAGAAGACCTCTAAGGTCCCTTCCAACTCTGTTATTCTAAAAATAGTTCAAATACATAACCAAAATAGGGAAAATATATAGTTAAAATAACGTATGCAAAGTATGTGAAATATATAGGTAAAATACGTATGCAAAATATGTGAAATATATAGGTAAAATACATATGCAAAATAGAGAAACTACATAGGCAAAGTGGTTTGGTAAGTGACTTGCATCTGATTTTATGACCTCTTTGTCCCGGTTGTTCTGTGAATCATTGCAGTTGTTAAACGAATCCGGCTTTTAACTATTGACTTTGCTTTGTTAGAAGTCAGCTGGGAGACGCTGCAATTGTTTTAAATACACGTTGTTGCAAATTTTGTATGGTGCCCAAATGTTGATCATGGGACTTGGGGGATGTGGCCACGGTCATAAGTGTGAGGACCAGACCTAAATTCCTCCCCGCCCCAGTGCCATTATAACTTCAAACAGTCACTAAATGAACTTTGGCAAGTCAAGGGATACCTATACATCTACATTGCTTTGCAAGATTGACCGTCTAAAGATTATTTATTATTTATTATTCGTATTTCTATGCCGCCCAACTCTCCGAGGATTCTGGGCGGCTTACAACAAAGACAAATTTATTTTAAAATTCAGCCTAAATTATTTAATTTGTTTTAATTTATTTTAAATTTTGTATTTATTATAAAATTAACTGTGTTTTATCTTCTGGCTGTTCACTGCCCTGAGTCCTTTGGGAGAAGGGTGGTATAGAAATTTAATAAAATAAAATAAAATAAAATAAAATAAAATAAAATAAAATAATATAAAATAAAATAAAATAAAATAAAATAAAATAAAATAAAATAATAAAATAAAATAAAATAAAATAAAATAATAAAATAAAATAAAATAAAATAAAATAATAAAATAAAATAATAAAATAAAATAAAATAAAATAAATAAAAACAATATGAACAATATACAATAAGAGACGTTTAAAAAAAAAAAACCCATACACAACGCTCATGGCCAGATCTCATGGCCAGATGCATCCCTCCCTACCAAGGGAGAGCAGGCTGGACTAAATGACCCCTGTTGTTTTTTGTTTCCTTTAATTCATGTCTCATTAAAGGGGGAATCAAAAGCAACCAAGGAAACCAAAACAGAATAAAACAGACCAGGAAGAAGCACGGAATTTCCAAACATCACGCACTCGAGTAAAATTGAATATGTTAGACAATAACTTTCAGCCTGACATTAGTTTAATTTTATGTTGTTAAATCTCTTCTGCCCTTTAAAGAAAGCCAGCAGGTCATTATTAAAATCAAATTAGTATTCAGCTATCCATGACAGTAATCAAAACAGGATAAAGCATGAAGAAGGAGCGAGAGAAGAAAATTACAGTAATTTCTGTCTCGGTAGTAACACAGCTATCCCTATTTAAGAGATCACCGGGGATTTAATCTTGGAGGACAACTTTTCCATTCTAAAATAAAGGCAAAAAGGTTTTGGCTCCAGGGGGTTAATCTCTTTTGGGCTACTGGAAAACTTCTTTGATAGAAGCGAATCTATGGGAAATAGATCACAATCCAGTCAGTAAAAGTGAAGTGGAAAGGACCAAAGAAAAAACGGAGATGGATGTTGTATCAATCCATATTAAAGGACAAAGGATTTATACAAACAATGGGAAAAGAAATGGATTTCTTTTTTTAAAAAAAAAGAGAATAGAAAAGAAGAGACTTCACTGCAAAATGGGATACAGCCATGGTGTATTTCCGGGGACTAGCCATAATTTATATAGGAAGAAAAAAAAAACCAAGAAAACAGAAACAATATCAAAAGACACTAGAAGAAGACCAGTAATTTTTGGAAACTATTTTAGATAGAGTTTCTCAACCATGACCACTTGTGGACTTCAACTCCCAGAATTCCCCAGCCCCAAGCCCCTACCCATCCAATACAGGTAGTCCTCGACTTACAACTTTATGCTCTGTGACCATCACTAGATGAACCGTTGTAAGTCGAGGACTACCTGCAATTGTTCTCCCGGCCAGGAAATTTCTCCTTAGTTCTAGGTGGCTTCTTTCCTTGATTGGTTTCCAATCATGAGGTCAGCAACTTCTGAGCCCTTCGGAGGCCTTCTTGTTAGCCAACCCAGCTCATGCGCCTTCTCCATATATGACTTGGGTTTAGGTTGTCCGGAGCCACTGGAGAAGGAAACGGAGCTCCTTGTCCAGCCCAATTTTCTCCCTGCTGCTGTCGGAGGGATTTCCCAATCAGCTTGCTGGTTTTCCCGAGGCCTCTCAGGTGGAGGAAACTCTGAGTCAGCAGCTCTTATGCAGAAACCGGAGCAGCGGCTGGAAAATCACATAGGCAGCAGATGCTCAGCGCAGGGCAAAGCCTGCTGCCCCCGGAGGAGAGCTGGCGGTGAAGCGTGGAGCCACTGTAATCCAGGGCTATCAGGACATTCAAGTCGAGGACAGGGAGTCCTCGACTTACGACAGATGGCTTAGCGACTGTTCAAAAGCTGCCCAGAGATTACGAGATGCAGGACAAATAAAATTCAACGAAGAGAAGAGAGGAGAGAAGAGAAGAGAGGAGAGAGGAGAAGAGAAGAGAAAGAGGAGAGGAGAGGAGAGAAAGAGAAGAAAAGAGAAGAGAAAGAGAAGAAAGAGAGGAGAGGAGGGAAGGGGAGGAGAGGGGAGGAGAGGAGAGAAAGAGAAGAGAGGAGAGAAGAGAAGGGAAGAGAAAGAGAGGAGAGGAGAGAAAGAAGAAAAGAGAAGAGAAAGAGAAGAAAGGAGAGGAGGGAAGGGGAGGAGAGGAGAGAAAGAGAAGAAAAGAGAAGAGAAAGAAGAAAAGAGAAGAGAAAGAGAAGAGAGGAGAGAAGAGAAGAGAAAGAGAGGAGAGGAGAGAAAGAGAAGAAAAGAGAAGAGAAAGAGAAGAAAGAGAGGAGAGGAGGGAAGGGGAGGAGAGGGGAGGAGAGGAGAGAAAGAGAAGAGAGGAGAGAAGAGAAGGGAAGAGAAAGAGAGGAGAGGAGAGAAAGAAGAAAAGAGAAGAGAAAGAGAAGAAAGGAGAGGAGGGAAGGGGAGGAGAGGAGAGAAAGAGAAGAAAAGAGAAGAGAAAGAAGAAAAGAGAAGAGAAAGAGAAGAGAGGAGAGAAGAGAAAGGAGAGGAGAGAAAGAGAAGAAAAGAGAAGAGAAAGAGAAGAAAGGAGAGAAGAGGAGAGGAGGGAAGGGAAGGGAAGGGGAGGAGAGGAGAGAAAGAGAAGAAAAGAGAAGAGAAAGAGAAGAAAGAAGAGGAGGGAAGGGAAGGGGAGGAGAGGAGAGGAGAGAAAGAGAAGAAAAGAGAAGAGAAAGAGAAGAGAAAAGAGGAGAGGAGAGGAGAGGAGAGGAGAGGAGAGAAAATAGAAGAGAAGAGAAGAGAGAAGAGAAGAGAAGGAGTGGGGTTTCCTGCCTGAGCAGGGGGTTGGACTAAAAGACATCTAAAGTCCCTTCCAACTCTGTTATCCTATCCTATCCTATCCTATCCTATCCTATCCTATCCTATCCTATCCTTACATTTGTTGGCCACCCACCTTACCTCAAGGCAACCCTGTTTAGCAGAAGATGGACCAAGGAATCCAACAGGTGCTTTCTTTGTTTTTCCTTGAAGACATTTTGCTTCTCACCCAACTGAAGCTTCTTCAGTTCTGACTGAATGATGAAGATTGGAAGGATTTATGTTCTTCCGTTCAGATGACTGCAAAAAACAGCGATCCTTCCATTCTCCACCGTTCAGTCAGAACTTGAAGAAAGAAGCCTCCTGGATGAGAAGCGAAACGTCTTCAAGGAAAAACGAAGAAAGTCCAGTTGCCTTTGGAAAAAAACACCTTTGGGACAACCCTGATCTGGATGCCCGAGAATCTCCATAGACAGTTAGCAGTTTGAAAGCATGGAAATGCAAGTAGATTAATAGGTACCACTGTGGTGAGAGGGTAACAGCTGATTTCTTGGTCCATTTCTCCTTCCAGCTACTACTGGGTGTTCTGAGAACATGAAAAGGATAAATCCACTCATTCCTACCTGTTCCCTTAAACCAGGGGTCGGCAACCTTAAACACTCAAAGAGCCACAAAGGTCCTAACCAGAAGCCCCCCATTCAATTCTGGAGTCGACCGGAAGTCCGGTTCTCCCACCATAGAGTTTCCTCCTAGCGTGGTGTCCTTTTTCCTTTTACCAACTGGCGATACGGAGTCGCAGCAGAAGGATAAAAGAGCCACATGTGGCTCCAGAGCTGCGGGTTGCCAACTCTTGCCTTAAACCTTTTCTTCCTGGCAAAACCTCCTTTTGTCCTCACTCTTTTCTCATCTTCTAGAAGGAAGCAAATTCCATCACCACAACATTGCATTTTTTTTAATTTTTCTAAAAAAGTTCTTATAGCAGATTGTTCCTTGGCTTTTAAAATTACAGCGTGAAGCTGTCTCTCTCCCTCTCTTTCTCTCTCCCCTCCCTGCTTACCACTATTTATTGCTATTGCTCTTTAAATATTGTGTTCCTCCAGAAATTGTTTTAAAAGCAGATTTTTTTAAAAAAATAATAATAATTATCTTCCCCCTTCCCTTGCCAATTTGTTATCTGAGTGGGCAAATGACTCATTTGTTTACTTGCCGGGTAGTGAAGTAAACAAGGGATCGTCCAGGCTCAGAAAAATGCACACAGAATGTTGCTAGGACAGGATTCGAACTCGGAGCATAGAATAAGAGTGGTGGAAGGGACCTTGGAGGTCTTCTAGTTCAACCGCCTGCTCCAGCAGGAGACAAATGTTTGTCCAATCTCTTCTTTAAAACTTCCAGTGTTGGAGCAACCACAACTTCTGGAGGCAAGTTGTTCCACTGGTTAATTGTCCTCACTATCAGGAAATTTCTCCTTAGTTCAAGGTTGCTTCTCTCCTTGATTAGTTTCCATCCATTGCTTCTTCTCCTGCCTTCAGGGGCTTTGCAGAATAAGTTGATGTTCTTGTTCTCAGGTGGCCAAAACTAAATGCAATAATCCAAGTGTGGTCTTACCAAAGCAGCAAACATATCCAACATACCTTCCTCCTCCTATTTTTCCCGCAACAACCCTGTGAGGTTTATTGCATTGAGAGGGAAGGACTGGCCCAAAGACACCCAGCTGGCTTTCATGCCTAAGGCGGGATTAGAACTCACTGTCTCCTGGTGATCGGCCCAAGTCACCCAGCTAGGTTTCCTGCCTAAGGCGGGACTGGAACTCACCATCTCCTGGTAATCGGCCCAAAATTGCCCCCTTGACTTTCATGGCTAAGGCAGAACTAGAACTCACCGTCTCCTCTTTCAAGCCTGGTGCCTTAACCCTGGAGGGCTCTCGAGAATGCTAATGTTTCTTTCTTCTTCTTGTCTTCCTCCCAGATCCTGTGGCCCCCAACGACTCAAGAAGGATGCTGCTTCCGTGGGGGCAGCTGAGGGTCTCCTCCTCCTTTCTTACCAAAATCTTGGTCGTCGGGGTCTTTTGCGCTGGGAATATCTCCTGGGTTGGTGCCAATGAAGTTGATCTGGAAGTGAACGGCACCTGCGAAGGCTATACGAAATGTCAACCCGGAGTCCTCCTCCCGGTTTGGCAACCAGACAACCCTTCTTTTGGAGACAAAGCTGCCCGGGCCATTGTCTACTTTGTGGCCATGATGTACATGTTCTTGGGGGTCTCTATCGTTGCAGACCGCTTCATGGCCTCCATCGAAGTCATCACTTCCAAAGAGAAGGAGATCACCATCACCAAAGCCAACGGGGAGACCAGCATTGGCACCGTGAGAATCTGGAACGAGACGGTCTCCAACCTCACCCTCATGGCCTTGGGTTCCTCAGCTCCTGAAATCCTCCTGTCTGTCATCGAGGTCTGCGGCCATAACTTCCAGGCAGGAGAACTGGGTCCTGGCACAATTGTGGGAAGCGCGGCCTTCAACATGTTCATGGTCATCGCCGTCTGTGTCTACGTCATCCCCAACGGTGAGAGCCGCAAGATCAAGCACTTAAGGGTCTTCTTTGTCACCGCTTCCTGGAGCATCTTCGCCTACATCTGGTTGTACCTGATCTTGGCGGTCTTCTCACCGGGGATTGTCCAAGTGTGGGAGGCCCTGTTGACCCTGGTCTTCTTCCCAGTCTGTGTCGTCTTCGCCTGGATAGCTGACAAACGGCTGTTGTTCTACAAGTATGTCTACAAGAGGTATAGGGCAGACCCACGCAGCGGGATTATCATTGGGACTGAGGGGGAGTTCCCTAAAGGCATCGAGATGGACGGAGGATTCGTGGCCAACGACCACCGAGAGAGCGTCTTCGTGGATGGCAGCGCGGCATCCGTAGCTCCCCTTCCCGTCATCACCCAGGAGGAGAAAGAGTTGGACGAGAGTCGCAAAGAAGTCATCCAGATCCTCAAAGACCTCAAGCAGAAGCACCCCGATAAAGAGCTGGAACAGCTGGTAGAGATTGCCAACTACTACGCTCTACTGCATCAACAGAAGAGCCGGGCTTTCTACCGCATCCAGGCAACACGCATGATGACTGGAGCAGGCAACATCCTCAAGAAGCATGTCACAGAATTCTCCAAGAAGTCCACCAATCTTCTGGAGGTGCCTTCAGAAGCCGAGGTGGAGGAGAATTACAGCAAGATCTTCTTTGAGCCATTCATGTACCACTGCTTGGAGAACTGCGGCTCGGTCACGTTGACCGTGTCTTGCCAACAAGGGGGAGACAGTTACAACACATTCTATGTAGACTACAAGACCGAGGATGGTTCAGCCAAAGCAGGTTCCGATTACGAGTACAGTGAGGGCACCCTGATCTTCAAACCCGGCGAAACCCAGAAGGAGCTGAAGATCGGCATCATTGATGACGACATCTTTGAAGAAGATGAACATTTTTTTGTCCGGCTTCTGAACTTGCGGGTGGGCGATGCTGAAGGCATGTTTGAGTCAGACTCTGCTGAGCACCCCAAGGGACGCTTGGTGGCCCCACTGGTGGCCACTGTGACTATTCTGGACGATGACCATGCTGGCATTTTTGCTTTCCAGGACAAACTGTTAAGGGTCAGTGAGTGCCAAGGGACTCTGGAGGTCAAAGTCACCCGGAGCTCAGGGGCCCGAGGGACTGTGATGGTCCCCTACCAGACGGTGGAGGGAACTGCTCAAGGAGGTGGTATGGACTATGAGGACTCCTGCGGGGAACTGGAGTTCAAGGACGATGAAACTGTGTAAGTAAACGAAGGGCTCATGCATGTGGAGGTCAATTGTGATAGTGAGTGGAGGACAGACATTAGTTAGCTTGAATTAATGTTTGGAAATCACGTTCCTGACAATAGAAACAGGTGGTTACTAGGGGAATGAACTGAATTGAATCAAGTTGAGTTGAGTTGAGTTGAGTTGAGTTGGGTTGGGTTGGGTTGGGTTGGGTTGGGTTGAGTTGAGTTGGTTCTCCTAATGTCCATCTGGGGAAGATAGTTTAATCTGGAGCGCAGGGAGATGGTCCAAGGGTGCCTTCCAACTCATTTATTTATTTGTTTATTTGTTTAAAGGTTTACCACCTTTATTGTTTTTATAAATGACTCAAGACGGTGAACATATTTACTATTCCTTCCTCTATCTATTTTCTGCCCAACAACCACCCTGTGAGAGGGGAATTGGCTCAAAGGCACCCAGCTGCTTTTCATGTCAGGACTAGAACTCACTGTCTCCTGGTGATTGGCCCAAAATCACCTGGCCAGTTTTCATGGCTAAGGCAGGACTAGAATTTCCCGTCTCCTGGTGATTGGCCCAGTCCTCCTCCTCCTTCTCCTTCCTCCCCTCCTCCCCCCCTCCTCCTCCTCTCCACAAACCTCATTCCCTTCTGGCACTGAAGATGTTATTTAGCTGGGTAAGAAAGAAACATCTGTAAGAAAACCACCAAGGAACCCTCAGTTCAACACTGAGCTCCAAAGATTCTCTTCTATTTTTCTTTCTTTCTTTGTTTTTAAAAAGAAGAGAGAGAGATTAAGCCAGCGCTAGATCATCAAAGCATTCAAAAATTCCATTTTTTAAAAAATGAAAACAACCAGATCCACCCCTGCACGAGACTCTTCCCCCCACCCCAAAGAATGTTTTATTAGAAAAAGTAAGCAAAAAAGAATAAATCTACCATTTAAATTCATTATCCTGGGTGAAGAAATGTGATTTGCAAAGCTTACCTTCCACCAGGCGCTTTGTGAATTAAAAAATTCATTGGGGATTGCTTTCTTCCCCCTTCCCTCCCCCTTCTCTGGGATGATGTCCAAAAAAATTGGGGGTGGTACGTTTTGAGAGGCTGGGAGCAGAGCCAAACTAGCTGAGTGGAGAAAGTGAGACACCTTCCCTCTTCCCGGTCCATCACTTTGCTTTTCAGGCTGGGATTTAAGACAGAAATAGCTGACCTCGGGCCCCGAGAAGGAGGGTGATGATGCCGGGAGCAGGAAGGTCAGGGAAGGGGGCGGCTTCTGGTGAGATGAACTTTGCGAACATTTTCCAGATGAGTAAAATCCAAGGTCCCGAGTTTTAAACATGGTTCTGGAAGAGTGAGAATTCTGATAGTAGAATTTGCCCTGGCTAACAGACGTCTACATTTTGGGAAAATGGAATCGGTGATGTTAGATTTAGGACCACAACAGATAGATAGATAGATAGATAGATAGATAGATAGATAGATAGATAGATAGATAGATAGATGATAATATATAGATGAGAGATAGATGATAGATAGATAGATAAATAGATAGCAATAGATAGATATAGATAGATAGATAGATAGTGATAGATATAGATAGATAGTTGATAGATAGATAGATGATAGATAGATGATAGATAGATAGATAGATAGATAGATAGATGATAGATAGATGATAATATATAGATGAGAGATAGATGAGAGATAGATAGATAGTGATAGATAGATGATAGATAGATAGATAAATAGATAGCGATAGATAGATATAGATAGATAGTGATAGATATAGATAGATAGATAGATGATAGATAGATAGATAGATGATAGATAGATGATAATGTATAGATGAGAGATAGATGAGAGATAGATAGTTATAGATAGATGATAGATAGATGATAGATAGATAGACAGATAGATAGATAGATAGATGATAGATAGATGATAATATATAGATGAGAGATAGATGAGAGATAGATAGATAGTGATAGATAGATAGATAGCGATAGATAGATGTAGATAGATAGTGATAGATATAGATAGATAGATGATAGATAGATGATAGATGATAGATAGATAGCGATAGATAGATGTAGATAGATAGTGATAGATATAGATAGATAGATGATAGATAGATGATAGATAGATAGCGATAGATAGATGTAGATAGATAGTGATAGATATAGATAGATAGATGATAGATAGATGATAGATAGATGATAATATATAGATGAGAGATAGATGAGAGATAGATAGATAGTTATAGATAGATAGTGATAGATAGATGATATATATTTATTTATAGATAGATAGATAGATAGATGATAGATAGATAGATGATAATATATCGATGAGAGATAGATGAGAGAGAGAGAGAGAGACTTTTGCCCCTTGAGTACCGTAATTCTTCGTCAGACAGTCTGGATTGGAGCTCAGCACTTTGCGTAGAGAAATGAGGTCCGGATGGGAGCTTGAGGTTTGTTTTGGGGCTTCTGGGAAAACTCCCAACCTGGCCTCCTGTCTGGGGTTTGTCTTGCCTCCTCCCAACCCATCAGCCTGGGAAAGAGGCCTTGATTGATATCGATTTGACACTTTGGGTGATGTTTTGTGCTTCCATATGTCTGTGCCTGCCTTCCCGAGCTTTGCTGACAAACAAGAGGAAATTAATGAGGAATTTTTTCCTTTCCTTTTTCCTTCCTTCTTCCCTCCTTCCTTCTTCTTTCTTTCTTTCTTTCTTTCTTTCCTTCTTTTTTCTTTTTCTTTTTTCTTTCCTTCCTTTAATCCCTCCGTCCCTCCATTCCTTCTTTCTTTCACTCCATCCCTTTCTTCTTCCTTCCTTCCTTCCTGTTTCTTTTTCTCCCTTCCTTCTTCTTTCTTTCTTTTTCTTTCCTTACTTCCATCCCTCCCTTCTTTCTCTCCCTCCCTTTCTTCTTCCTCTCCTCCGTCTGTCTGTCCTCCTTTCCTCCCTCCCTCCCTCCCCTCCCTCTATCTTTCTTCCTAATGCACTTGGAGGTCGATAAAATCCCAACACCTTGAAAGTTCCCAGGAAGTTTCAGGAGGCGAGCAGTGGCAAAGCTTAAAGACAGCGAGAAAAGGATTCCCTAGGAGTGACTCAAAGCTGCCTCCGTAGAGTCTGTTCTGCAGGTTGGGCTTGGGGAAGTCCACCCCCAGACCCTCCAGGCACAGGCACAAGCCCCCAGCCCCATCTGTCTTCCTGGGAAGTCTCTCACAGGATGAGTCACTCACAGCTGTGTTTGGCTGGATGTCAATCAAAAATGTCTCTGCAGAGTCTCAAACTGGATCCTGGTGCCCTTTTGGAGATTTCAGCAACTTGAGAGCTTCGTTGGGGGTGCTGTGGGTCTTGTCCTTGGTTCCCCTAGATGTGGGATTCTTCCCCTTTATTGGAGAAAGAAAACTGACTCAAGAAAACCACCTACAGCAGGGGTCTCCAACCTTAGCAACTTTAAGACTTGTGGACTTCAATTCCCAGAATTCCTCAGCAAGCTGGCTGAGGAATTCTGGGAGGGTTTTTTTTTTTTTTTGCTTTAATTTATATGCCGCCCTTCTCCGGAGACTCAGGGCAGCTTACAATGCGTTAAGCAATAGCCTTCATACTTTTGTATATTTTATACAAAATCAGCTTATTGCCCCCACAATCTGGGTCCTCATTTTACCTACCTTAGAAAGGATGGAAGGCTGAGTTAACCTTGAGCCTGGGGAGATTTGAACTTGCAGTAATTGCAAGCAGCGGATGTTAATAACAGTGCTTTAGTCCACTGTACTACAGGCTCTTCCTAAGAAGTCCACAAGTCTTGAAGTCCACAAGTCTTAAAGTTGCCAAGGTTGGAGACCCCTGACCTACAGGGTGTAGGTAGAGCTAATGTGTTTGTCTCGCCAGTGATGGTAGCCAAAAATACTGAAATGATGAGTCAATGGAGTTACATCACTGGTCTCCCCAAAACTTGTTACTTCTAGTGGTAGATCAACACATCTGGAGGATGGGAGGTTGAAAAATTGTTGCCTTGGACCAGGGGTGGAGAACTTTATGACCTGTCGATTTCAATTCCATGCTGGCTCCGGGAATTCTGGGAGTTGAAGTCCACAGGTTATAAAGGGGCCATGGTTCCCCACCCCTGCCTTAGACCTTCTCAGAACCTCGTGATCCAAATGGGCTTCTTCTATTATATCTTCTCTATGTCAGGGTTCCAACCAATGCCCTAATTAAATCACGAGCCTCGAGCCAAGCTTCAAAAGAAATCCAGTTATATATTAGGAGCTTCATGTCCGCATGTTCCAAGTGAAGCCAACTCTGACATGTAATTTATGTTCCAGCTCTGACCCTGTTTCCCCCCCTCCCCCCAAGGTGTGTCATCAGTCACATTCTCCAAGAAGCAATTTCATGGGTTGTAGAGATCACTCCCCTCCGGCCACTGTGGGTAACCACGGAGATGGCCTTGAGAGAGATATGGCTGGAATGTGCTTTTGTTTTAACTGACGTGCTGCCTTGCTGCAGCTGCAAAATTTATTTCCCCATTCCCCACCTTGATGCTGGCCCTGACTCTCACACCTCCTCCTCCTCCGCTGATTCAGCTGCTGGAGGGTCCGGTGGCCGAGAGGCCACAACATTCTCAAGCCATTTCAGTGGCAGGTTTGCTGTGTGTCAGTCCTACGACGAGGAGTCTTGCTCTGCTGTGAGAATGGAAACCTGTCTGATGCGTTTTGACTGATTTATTGATTCCGGTCTCAATTGTGGTCTTAAGTTGAGGACTGAAGACAACTCACAGGGTTCTGGCAGAAATAGGAGGAGGACGGCGTATGAGGCAGTGGTGGGATTCAGCCAGTTCGCACCTGTTTGGGAGAACCGGTTGTTAATTTTCTAAGCAGCTCGGAGAACCGGTTGTTGGAAGAAATCTTATTTTGTTTTTTTCCCACTTTACAGGGCTAATCCTGTAAGGAAGGCAGGAAGGAAACATTCTGGTGGCGTTTCTAGCCTAATCTTTATTGCCCTGCTTACAGAAACTGCCTCTCTGCTTAACCCTTGCTACATTGTAACAGCTAAGGTGAAGCGCCCATGGACGTGAGTAATGTTGAGTTGGCTACGCCCACACGGTCACATGACCACCGAGCCACGCCTACCCAGCTGGTCCTTAGGGCAGAGAACCGGTTGTTAAATTATTTGAATCCCACCACTGGCATGAGGTATGTCTGTCGCCTTGAGTTACCCATAAAGTAATAAAGGCCGGATAAAGATATAATAAAATAAGTAAACAAATAGATATATTCCTTCTGAAGTGGGCGCATCGTAAAGAGGGGGCTTCTAGGGAGCTGGGGGAAAGGAAGGGCATTTAAAATATTCTGCCTTAAAAGTCAATGGATTCCTGGCCTTTTGTGTTGAAACTTCGCTCCCGAATGACCTCTTTCCGCGAGGGGAAGGGAGAACATAATCCAGAAGTTGGCTGCCGGCTGCTGGAGTGCAATTACACCCGGCTGTGCCTCCTGCTCCTTCCCCAGCGAGGTCAACCTCTTCCATGCTACACAGTCTCTTCTTCTGCTCATCCACCTTCCCTTCCCCTCCCCTCCCTACCCAAACCAAGTCATAATGCAAAGTAGCGCTTAATCTCCTGTAAGACCCAAGGATAAAGGAAGCAATTATCCCCCACAAGGGGCTCCTGGTTTCAGGATGAAGGGACAGGAGAGGTTATGACCCGGAGAAGAAGAAGAAGGGAGAGGCCCAGAGATCTCCTCCGCGGAAGACCTTCTGTCCTACCTAGAGAGCTTTCCAAATTAAAATCTCTTTGGGGTTCTTGGTGGTCTCTGAGCTTGGCGGTTTTCTTGCAGACATTTCATGACCCAACTAGGCAACGCCATCAGTGCTAGAAGGGAGTGAGGTTTATGGGGAGGAGGGCTTCCTTCCTTCCTTCCTTCCTTCCTTACTCGCTCCCTCCCTTTTCTCTTTTTCCTTCTTTCATTCCTCCCTCCCTTCTTCCTCATTCCCTCTTTTCTTTTTCCTTCCTTCTTTTTGCGCTCCTTCTCTTCTCTTTCTTCTTCCTTCCTTTTTTCCTCCCTCCCTCCCTCCCTTTTCTCTTCTTCCTTCCTTCCTCATTCCCTCGCTTTTCTTTTTCCTTCCTTTTTTCCTTCCTTCCTTCCTTCCTCCCCCTCCGACCTTCCCTCCCTTCCTTCCTCATTCCCTCTCTTTTCTTTTTCTTTCCTTCTTTTTGTGCTCCTTATCTTCTCTTTCTTCTTCCTTCCTTTTTTCCTCCCTCCCTCCCTCCCTTTTCTCTTCTTTCTTCCTTCCTCATTCCCTCTCTTTTCTTTTTCCTCCTTTTTCCTTCCTTCCTTCTTCCCCCCTCCGACCCTCCCTTCCTTCCTTCCTCATTCCCTCTCTTTTCTTTTTCCTTCCTTCCTTCTTTTCTCGCTCCTTTTCTCTCTTCTCTTTTCTTTCTTTTTCCTCCCTTTTTTCCTCCCTTCCTCTTCCTTCCTTCCTTCCTTCCTCCCTTCCTCTGTTGCTTCATTCCTTTGTTCCTTTGTTCCTCCCTTTTTTCCTCCCTTCCTATTCCTTCCTTCCTTCCTCCCCCTCTCCTTTCCTCTTCCTTCCTTCTTTCCTCCTTCCTCTTCCTCCCTTCATTCCTTTATTCTTTCCTCTTCCTTCCTTCCTTCCTCCCTTCCTCTGTTGCTTCCTTCCTTCCTTCCTTCCTTCCTTCCTTCCTTCCTTCCTCCCTCCCTCCCTCCCTCCCTTCCTTCCTTCCCCGCTCCCTCCCTCCTCCGTCGTCCTGGCAGCCAAGCTCCGCACCTGAGCATCGCCTCTTTCCTGCTCGAACAGCGGCACATGCAATTCGCACCCTCGCGCGTGTTCTCGTTTCTGGCGGCTGCCAAATCCGCCCCCGCCATCGCAGCCGGCGAATTCTCCATCATCCGCCCACACAGCCCAGGCCGGCGCGGCTCGCCTCCAGTCCCGACGAGCAGCCCCTTCCCTCCAGCAGCGGAGGCTCCTGAACTGCTGGGCAAGGGAAGGGAGAGGCCGGAGGGGCTCCAAGGGCTGCAGGGGGAAATGGGGGGGGGGGCTAAGATCTGCTTGAGATCGCTGGCCAAGAGCCTCAGCAGGTTGTGTGAACAGGGCTTGAGCCGGGGGCTGGACTAGAAGACCTCCAAGGCCCCTCCAAGCTCTGTTATCCTCTTATTCCACCGTCCCAGAAAAGCGGACTGAGCCCCTTTCCCACAAGCCAGCCAGCCAGCTGCAGGAGAGACCCTGGTGTCTTCTCCCCACTTCTCGCAACCCACCAGCCTCTGGGTGCATTTCTGAGCAGGGCACTCCAGAGTGTAATTTAGCAGCCTCCACCGCTCTCTCCTCTCTGGTGTCAAGAGCCCTCCCTGGCCTCTCTTTATCCAAGAGCCCGGAGATGATGGATGATGTTTTCCAATATTTCCCCAAAGACGGCGGGTTTTATTCGGCGCAGGTTATTTATTTGCTACCTGTCGCAGGTTTCTGTCTGCGGGGCTAAATTTAGCACGGGGGATGAGTGAGGAGGGTCCGTAGAACAGAAGGTCCCAAATAGGTGTGTGTGTGTGTGTGAGAGAGAGAGAGAGAGAGGGAGGGAGGGAGAGAGGGGGGAGATGCTGTCTTTAGTTTGAAGGACTATGCCCAGGTTTGGAGGCCGATGGCCAACCCACCAGCCACGTTGTGGGTGGAAGGAGAGGATAACATGGCCGGAAAAGCTGCAATTTTAACAGGTCCAAAGATGGAGATGAGAATGGCCAGGAAGGAAGGAAGGAAGGAAGGAAGGAAGGAAGGAAGGAAGGAAGGAAGGAAGGAAGGAAGGAAGTGGTCCAGCGGCTTCTGGATGGAGGAAAATAAATCAGCCTGTTGCAACCCCCAGAGAGAAAGGCCTGCAAAGCGCATTGTTGTTACGGCATTGATGATGCTATCTGGTTTGATAATCAAAGGTCTGCAAGAAAACCCCCCAAGCTGAGAGAAACATCAAGGTCCCCACAGTCCTCGGTGTCCTCCTTCTCCTCCTTGCCCCTTGTCCTCCATTCCACAAACCCCACTTCTGTCTAGCTCTGATTAAGTTCCCTAATTGGGTCATGAAATTGGTTTTCTTGGTTGCAAGAAAACAACCAAGCTCAAGAGAGCATCAAGGACTCCACAGTCCTCTTCCTCCTCCTCCTCTTCCTCCTCCTCCTCTCCACAAACCCCACTCCCTTCCAGCACTGATGACATTACCTAGTAAGGTCACAAAACAATCGGCAAGAAACCCACCAGCTCAGGGACATTATAGTTCTCCTCCTCCTCCTCCTCCTCCTCCTCCTCCTCCTCTCCACCAACCCCGCTCCCTTCCAGCACTGATGGTGTTACCAGATAAGGTCACGAAACAATCTGCAAGAAAAGCGCCAAGCTCAGAGATCACCAAGGACCCCAGCGTTCAACCCCGAGCTACGAATCTTCTCTTCCATCAATATTGTCATTATTGTGAGCTGGCACTGATTCAGTCGGCCTTGAAGAGAGAGAGAGAGAAGGGAGAGAAAGGGTTAAGCACCAGGCAATTCACAGCTTACAAATCTTTCCTGAAGAATATCCACCTAGAGTGGCGAGCGCCCAAGAGATATTCAGTTCTGTTTCTCCCTTGAATGGAAAATATTTAAAAACAGAACGAGGCAACCTTTTCTTGCATCCACTCTGGGGAAACGCTACTCCGCCTGACAGGCTAGCTAGGCCAATCCTTAAATGAGATCATTCTCGTCTCCGGAATTAAAGAGGGCTGTGAATCTGACAGGTGGGAGCAGAATGGACAAGTGAGACCTTAGTGGGGTTTCCCTCGATGGGGGCTCATCTGTCTTTGGTTCCGATTTGAGGATCGAACAGAGAGGAATGCTGGGATACTTTCGACCAGGGGTCAGCAACCTGCAGCTCTGGAGCCGCATTTGGCTCTTTAACCCCTCTGCTGCGGCTCCCTGTCACTCAAAATATGCGTCACAACCACCAATGTGCGACACCCGCCAGCACACGATTTATTGAGCTTTTCAACCTCCGGTAGGCCAACCATAGATAAATCCAAGAAAAGAAAAGTTTCAGAAGAAAACAGAACGTTTCATTCAACTACATATGCTAGTTTTGTGGCCGCTCAAGAAATAGTCAGGCATGGGAAGGGTTTTGTGGCTCCCGGTGTTTTCTTTTCTGTGGGAAACGGCTCCAAATGGCTCTTTGAGTGTTTAAGGTTGCAGACCTCTGCTTTAGACTGATCTTGGGGGGAGGGTAAAAATGAACCAACATGGCAACGGCAATGAGGAAATCCGTAGCTGGGCATTTGAAATAAATACCTTGGCAGGATCAGGCGTGAAAGACCAGATCTACACATGATGGTCCAACGGCACTGGGATTTATTGCTAAAAAAGAGTTTGCAAAGGAATCTTCTCAACTAACATGAATGCTTGCTTGAAGTTAGATAACAGTCAGTGGAATTCAAGAGGGGGTTGGACTTATTTGGCTTATGACTACATAGAGATTCTAGGCTAATCCCTCTCTCTCTTTTTTTTTTTAAATTTGATTTATATGCCGCCCTTCTCTGGAGACTCAGGGAGGCTTACAATGCGTTAAGCAATAGCCTTCATACTTTTGTATATTTATACAAAGTCAGCTTATTGCCCCCACAATCTGGGTCCTCAATTTACCTACCTTAGAAAGGATGGAAGGCTGAGTCAACCTTGAGCCTGGTGAGATTCAAACTTGCAGTAATTGCAGACAGCTGGTCTTAATAACAGGGTGCTTTAGAACACTGTACTACCAAGGCTCCTTAATGCCACCCCCCTAGGTTCTGCCACGCCCATTTCATACAAGAGGAAGCCAAAGGAACACGGAAGAAGCCTACTCTAAGGCTTTCTTGGAGGCGAGGTTGAATCCAGATAATTTAATAATAATAATAACAACAGTAACAGAGTTGGAAGGTACCTTGGAGGTCATCTAGTCCAACCCCCTGCTCACACAGGAGACCTATACTCGGGATTCGAACCGCTGAACTGCCGACCTTTCTGATTGACAAGCTCAGCGTCCGAGCCACCTAGCCAGGCTCCTTTAGGACCAGCTGGATGGACAGGTGTGTTAAATTATCTGGAGACAAGCTTCTCTTCCAGAATGGGTCCTTTGACATCCCTTAGGAAGGTAATGGTGGGAGATTGGGGACACCCATCTACGATAGGTCAGTGTTTTTCAAGCTTGGCTACTTGAAGATGGGTGAATTTCAACTCCCAGAATTCCCCAGCCAGTCAGCAACACATAGGACAGGAGTCGGCAATCCGCAGCTCTGGAGCCGCATGTGGCTCTTTCATCCCTCTGCTGCAGTTCCCTGTTGCTGGTCGGCTCCACAATTGATAGGGCTTTCGGTTAGGACAGGCAGAGCAAAAAGGATGGCATACTAGGAGGAGACTATGATGGGGGAACCAGAGAATTGAACGGGGGCTTCCAGTTAGGACCTTTGTGGCTCTTTGAGTGTTTAAGGTTGCCGACCCCTGATCTAGCCTAACATAGGCAAAAACTTTTGCAGAGTTTCAAGGAGGGCTTTTCCAACCCAGCCTAACAAAAAACCCGGGTACCAACTCCAAGTTTCCCCTGTACAAACCAGGATCAGTGGCCTTTGATAAAGATGGTTTCTCGTCAGCATGCAACCCTGAGTGAGCCTGAGTGGCGTAGGAGGCTAATGCCTCCTACTAAGGCAGCATTTAACATCCAGCTGCCTGCAATTACTGCGAGTTCAATTCTCACCAGGCTCAAGGTCGACTCAGCCTTCCATCCTTTCTAAGGTAGGTAAATTGAGGACCCAGTTTGTGGGGGCAATAAGCTGACTTTGTATAAAATATACAAAAGGATGCTATTGCTTAACGCATTGTAAGCCACCCTGAGTCTCCGGAGAAGGGCGGCATATAAATCAAATTAAAAAAAAAACCCTTAGGAGATTGGTTGGCTTATATCAGCGATAGAATCCAACCCCTCTAATCTAGCATGACCCTGTCAGCCAGGCTGGCTGAGGATCATGGGTATCGTGATCTGAGAGGGTTTGGCTGCTAGAAGGAGGTGAAATGGTTGCCAAGCTTCTCCATAATCTGCCTGTTTGTATCTCGGGGAGTGTCAGGCTCCGGAGCGATGGTACCGAGGGATGTTTTGACAGGCTAATGCCAGGCCCCGCTGGGGATTATGTTGCTCAGTTAGAGTAGACGGACTTGTTTTTCCGAACGTGTTTATTTTTAAAAAAGCATGTTAAAGAACGGTTGCTAGCATTGGGTATGTCTCGTTTAAGAAAAGGAAGGACTAGGGGTGACAGGATAGCAGTCTTCCAATAGCTCAGGGGCTGCCCCAAAGAAGAGGGAGTCAAGCTATTCTCCAAAGCACCTAAGGGTAGGACAAGAAGCAACGGATGGAAACTCATCAAGGAGAGAAGCAACTTAGAACTAAGGAGAAACTTCCTGACAGAACAATTAATCAGTGGAACAGAAGTTGCCTCCAGAAGTTGTGAATGCTCCAACACTGGAAGTTTTTAAGAAGATGTTGGATAACCATTTGTCTGAAGTGGTGCAGGGTTTCCTGCCTGAGCTGGGGGTTGGACTAGAAGACCTCCAAGATCCCTTCCAACTCTGATTTCTATCCTATCCTATCCTATCCTATCCTATCCTATCCTATCCTATCCTATCCTATCCTATCCTACCCTACCCTACCCTATCCTACTCTACTCTACTCTACTCTACTCTTTTCTATTCTATTCTAATTTTCTTTTCTTTTCTTTTCTTTTCTTTTCTTTCTTTCTTTTCTTTTCTTTTCTTTTCTTTTCTTTTCTTTTCTTTTCTTTTCTTTTCTTTTCTTTTCTTTTCTTTTCTTTTCTTTTCTTTTCTATCCCATCCCATCCCATCCCATCCCATCCCATCCCGTTAGGCTGCTAAAGCAGGACGGGCATCAGAGGATGGCCACCGTCTCCCTTGCTAGAATCCCAGCCGCAAAGACAAAGGGCTTCAGAGCATAAGCAGAATTCCTCTCCTGCCTGTCAGCATCTGCCCAGATGTGCACACTTCACCCTCAGCTGGCTTTCCCAGGAGAGTTGTAGCTCCCTAGATGCGCTGGAGGTGCCTTAAAATCAAGGGGCGGGAGGTTCCTCTGGTTCATCAGCCATGAGGATGAACAGGAGATGTGAGAATAAGTCTTACAGAGTGGTGTAGGCAAAAGGGAGTAGGTTGGCCTAGCAAAAAGAGAGCTGAGTAGGAGTAACATTTTATAAAGGAAGAAACCGAAGCCTCTGGGGGCTTAGAATGATGTTTCTCAAGCTCTGAAGTTTTAAATTGGGTGGACTTCAATTCCCAGAATTCCCCAGCCATCATCCATTAAGATAGGTGGACTTCACATTTTAAAGTAGCTAAGGTTGAAAAACATTGATATTGAACACTTTAGAAAGGCGTCAGGCGAGAAGAAGAGAGAAACGGAAAGTTTCCTCCTTGAGCAATTTACCGTAAAAAAAATCCATATTTTCCACCCAAACCATCAGCTTAAAGGGCTATTTCCATCCAACTCGATCAACTGGGCCTAAAATGGCCTTCGCTCAAAGGGGTGGGGGTGGGGAGCTGGTTTGAAAAACAGAGCTTGTGAAAGATTTCCCCAAAAGGAAAAGGTGGAAAGAAAGAAAAATGAAGATGTCAAAGAAACCTATGGCTGGCTCTCTTTTCCCCTTGGAACATGTTGTGCCATGGCAGTTCCTCTCTTTTAAATCTCTCTGTCTCTGTCTGTCTGTCTGTCTGTCTATCATCTCTCTCTCTATCATCTCTCTCTCTCTCTCTCTCTCTCTCTCTCTCTCTCTCTCTCTCTCATCTATCTATCTATCATCTATCTATCATCTATCTATCATATCTATCTAGCTATCATCTATCCCTATCATATCTACATCTATCTCTATTATATCTATCTATCATATCTATCTATCTATCATCTATCTATCAACTATCATCTATCTATCTGTCATCTATCTATATCTATCTATCATCTATCTATCATATCTATCTATCATCTATCTATCATCTATCATCTATCTATCAACTATCATCTATCTATCTATCTATCATATCTATCTAGCTATCATATCTATCTAGCTATCATCTATCCCTATCATATCTACATCTATCTATCATCTATCATCTCTCTCTATCATATCTATCATCTCTCTCTATTATATCTATCTATCATATCTATCTATCATCTATCTATCATCTATCATATCTATCTATCATCTATCTATCAGCTATCAGCTATCTATCTGTCATCTATCTATATCTATCTATCATCTATCTATCATATCTATCTATCATCTATCTATCATATCTATCTATCATCTATCTATCAACTATCATCTATCTATCATATCTATCTAGCTATCATCTATCCCTATCATATCTACATCTATCTATCATCTATCATCTCTCTCTATCATATGCTCTCTACATGGGGCTCCCCTTGAAGAGCACTCGGAGGCTCCAACTGGTCCAGAATGCAGCCGCGCGGGTGGTTATGGGCGCGTCCCGCTGTGCCCATGTGACACCCCTCCTGCGCGAGCTGCACTGGCTCCCAGTGGTCTTCCAGGTGCGATTCAAGGTGTTGGTTACCACCTTTAAAGCGCTCCATGGCATAAGACCCGGGTACCTCCGAGACCGTCTTCTGCCACCAATAGCCTCCCACCGACCAGTCCGTTCCCACAGAGAGGGTCTCCTCAGGGTGCCATCAGCCAAGTTATGTCGGCTGGCGACACCCAGGGGGAGGGCCTTCTCTGTGGGAGCCCCAGCCCTATGGAATGAACTGCCCCCGGAAATTCGTAAGATCTCCGACCTCCGGGCGTTTCGCTGCGCATTGAAGACCCTGTTGTTCCGCCAAGCCGGACTATCAACACAATTAATCAGTGGGACAACTTGCCACCAGAAGTTGTGAATGCTCCAACATTGGAAATTTTTAAGAAGATGTTGGATAACCATTTGTCTGAAGTGGTGTAGGGTTTCCTGCCTGGGCAGGGGGTTGGACTAGAAGACCTCCAAGGTCCCTTCCAACTCTGTGATTCTATTCTATTCTATTCTATTCTATTCTATTCTATTCTATTCTATTCTATTCTATTCTATTCTATTCTATTCTATTCTATTCTTGTTTTAATTCTATTCTATTCTATTCTTCTTTTATTCTTCTATTATTGTTTTTATTCTATTCTATTCTATTCTATTCTATTCTATTCTATTCTATTCTATTCTATTCTATTCTACTCTACTCTACTCTACTCTACTCTATTCTTTCTATTCTATTCTATTCTATTCTTGTTTTATTTCTATTCTATTCTATTCTTCTTTTATTCTTCTTTTATTGTTTTAATTCTATTCTACTCTACTCTACTCTACTCTACTCTACTCTACTCTATTCTATAATTGTGTAGTTTGGCAACTTCTTGATTTTGGAATGAGCTTAGATTCTGGGCAGGGGCGCATGGACCCAATGAGCAGGTATGGGACTTGCTCATGTTGCACCATCTTTTCCTAAACGTTGAGACCAGTTGCAATTAAGATCAGGGATGCTAAACTGGGATCAAGCCAATCGGTCAATCCAAACCGATCAACCAATCGATCAAAATCGGTTGCGCTTCCCCTCTCTATTTTTTGGGCTGAATCCCCCCGCACCACCCACCCACCCACCCGCAATCCTCTGATGGACTTGAGCTCTTTCTCTGAATCCCAACCCATCAGCCACTCCCTTTCTCCCCCACCCCACCCCCCGGATCATTTGTCAGTCATTGATTTCTTAGCGCTTCACGTCAACAACAAAAATCTCTTGTTACCATGGCAACCCTTCCCCGGTGCTGCGCCCGGGAGGGGGCTGGTGGGAGGCGGTGCCCAATCCTTCCTTTCTCAAAGGCCGCCGTGCCAGGCCCAAATCCCCTTCCGTTCAAGGGATGCAATTTGAAGAAGGAAAGTGTGCACGAAGGGGGCTTTGCGTTTTGGCCAGGGACACTTGCTTCCCTATGGGGAGCCCAGAGACGTTCTCCGTCAGGGCCGGTGTGGGCTGTCGAGAATGCCTTGATTCCTGCCTGGAGCAGGGGGTGGGGGGGTTAGACCTGATGACCTCAAGGGACCCTTTTTTAGATTGAAGAATCCTAGGAGTGGGGGAAGGATGAAGAGAGGTGACAACCTGTTGATCAAGGGTTTCCAGGGTTACTTTCCGTTCCTCTTCCTCTCTGCCTGTATCCCTCATGGGTCCCTGTGGTCTTAGTGGCAGCAGAACGTTGATCATTGTCATTTTGGTCTGCTGACTTAGGAACCAGGAGACAGTGAGTTCTAGTTCCGCCTTAGCCGTGAAAGCCGGCTTTGGGGGGGGGAATATCTTTGGGCCAATCACCAGGAGACAGTGAGTTCTAGTTTCGGTTTAAGCATGAAAACTGGCTGGGAGGGAAGTATCTTTGGGCCAATCACCAGGAGACAGTGAGTTCTAGTTTCGGTTTAAGCATGAAAACTGGCTTGTGACTTTGGGCCAATCACCAGGAGACAGTGAGTTCTAGTTCCGCCTTTGCCATGAAAGACGGCTTGGGGGGGGAATATCTTTGGGCCAATCACCAGGAGACAGTGAGTTCTAGTTTCGGTTTAAGCATGAAAACTGGCTTGTGACTTTGGGCTAATCACCAGGAGACAGTGAGTTCTAGTTCCGCCTTTGCCATGAAAGACGGCTTGGGGGGGGAATACCTTTGGGCCAATCACCAGGAGACAGTGAGTTCTAGTTTCGGTTTAAGCATGAAAACTGGCTGGGAGGGAAGTATCTTTGGGCCAATCACCAGGAGACAGTGAGTTCTAGTTTCGGTTTAAGCATGAAAACTGGCTTGTGACTTTGGGCTAATCACCAGGAGACAGTGAGTTCTAGTTCCGCCTTTGCCATGAAAGATGGCTTGAGGGGGGGAATATCTTTGGGCCAATCACCAGGAGACAGTGAGTTCTAGTTTCGGTTTAAGCATGAAAACTGGCTGGGAGGGAAGTATCTTTGGGCCAATCACCAGGAGACAGTGAGTTCTAGTTTCGGTTTAAGCATGAAAACTGGCTGGGAGGGAAGTATCTTTGGGCCAATCACCAGGAGACAGTGAGTTCTAGTTTCGGTTTAAGCATGAAAACTGGCTTGTGACTTTGGGCCAATCACCAGGAGACAGTGAGTTCTAGTTCCGCCTTTGCCATGAAAGACGGCTTGGGGGGGGGGGAATATCTTTGGGCCAATCACCAGGAGACAGTGAGTTCTAGTTTCGGTTTAAGCATGAAAACTGGCTGGGAGGGAAGTATCTTTGGGCCAATCACCAGGAGACAGTGAGTTCTAGTTTCGGTTTAAGCATGAAAACTGGCTGGGAGGGAAGTATCTTTGGGCCAATCACCAGGAGACAGTGAGTTCTAGTTTCGGTTTAAGCATGAAAACTGGCTTGTGACTTTGGGCCAATCACCAGGAGACAGTGAGTTCTAGCTCCGCCTTTGCCATGAAAGACGGCTTGGGGGGGGGAATATCTTTGGGCCAATCACCAGGAGACAGTGAGTTCTAGTTTCGGTTTAAGCATGAAAACTGGCTGGGAGGGAAGTATCTTTGGGCCAATCACCAGGAGACAGTGAGTTCTAGTTTCGGTTTAAGCATGAAAACTGGCTGGGAGGGAAGTATCTTTGGGCCAATCACCAGGAGACAGTGAGTTCTAGTTTCGGTTTAAGCATGAAAACTGGCTTGTGACTTTGGGCCAATCACCAGGAGACAGTGAGTTCTAGTTCCGCCTTTGCCATGAAAGACGGCTTGGGGGGGGGAATATCTTTGGGCCAATCACCAGGAGACAGTGAGTTCTAGTTTCGGTTTAAGCATGAAAACTGGCTTGTGACTTTGGGCCAATCACCAGGAGACAGTGAGTTCTAGTTCCGCCTTTGCCATGAAAGACGGCTTGGGGGGGAATATCTTTGGGCCAATCACCAGGAGACAGTGAGTTCTAGTTTCGGTTTAAGCATGAAAACTGACTGGGAGGGAAGTATCTTTGGGCCAATCACCAGGAGACAGTGAGTTCTAGTTTCGGTTTAAGCATGAAAACTGGCTTGTGACTTTGGGCCAATCACCAGGAGACAGTGAGTTCTAGTTCCGCCTTTGCCAGGAAAGACGGCTTGGGGGGGGGGGAATATCTTTGGGCCAATCACCAGGAGACAGTGAGTTCTAGTTTCGGTTTAAGCATGAAAACTGGCTGGGAGGGAAGTATCTTTGGGCCAATCACCAGGAGACAGTGAGTTCTAGTTTCGGTTTAAGCATGAAAACTGGCTGGGAGGGAAGTATCTTTGGGCCAATCACCAGGAGACAGTGAGTTCTAGTTTCGGTTTAAGCATGAAAACTGGCTTGTGACTTTGGGCCAATCACCAGGAGACAGTGAGTTCTAGTTCCGCCTTTGCCATGAAAGACGGCTTGGGGGGGGGGGAATATCTTTGGGCCAATCACCAGGAGACAGTGAGTTCTAGTTTCGGTTTAAGCATGAAAACTGGCTTGTGACTTTGGGCCAATCACCAGGAGACAGTGAGTTCTAGTTCCGCCTTAGCCGTGAAAGCCGGCTTTGGGGGGGGGAGTATCTTTGGGCCAATCACCAGGAGACAGTGAGTTCTAGTCCCGTTTTAGGCATAAAAACTGGCTTGTGACTTTGGGCCAATCACCAGGAGACAGTGAGTTCTAGTTCCGCCTTTGCCATGAAAGACGGCTTGGGGGGGGGGAATATCTTTGGGCCAATCACCAGGAGAGAGTGAGTTCTAGTTTCGGTTTAAGCATGAAAACTGGCTTGTGACTTTGGGCCAATCACCAGGAGACAGTGAGTTCTAGTTCCGCCTTTGCCATGAAAGACGGCTTGGGGGGGGAATATCTTTGGGCCAATCACCAGGAGACAGTGAGTTCTAGTTTCGGTTTAAGCATGAAAACTGGCTGGGAGGGAAGTATCTTTGGGCCAATCACCAGGAGACAGTGAGTTCTAGTTTCGGTTTAAGCATAAAAACCGGCTGATGACTTTGGGCCAATCACCAAGAGACAGCGAGTTCTAATCCCACCATAGGCATGCAAGCTGGCTAGGTGACTGTCAATCCCTTTCTCAGTTCAACCTACCTCACAGGGTTGTTGTGGGACAAATAGAAGGAGGAAGGTAAGTATGCCCGCTGCCTTGTGCTCTTCAGAAACCATAATAAAGGCGGGATAAAAGTCAGATCCGTTAATCGACCCACTTAGGGAGGGATCTACTACAGCAGCTTTTCCGATGCCTCCTAGACTCTTCTAAGGCTGATAAAGTCCTTTCCCCTTTAATGCATTTCACCTGGTTTCTTCTCTCTTCTTCGCTTCGCACAGAAAATCGCTTCACGTGAAGATTGTGGACGTCGAAGAATATGAGAAAAAAGACAGTTTCTTCATTGAACTGGGCCAACCCCGTTGGTTGAAAAGAGGAATCTCTGGTACGTGGGGTGGCAGGAGGAGGACAACCCCCTCTAGGGCAGGAGGCCCTATGGAGGTGGTAATATGGGGTTAGGGCTGGACGGCTGGGGAAATTCACCCATCATAACCCATGTGACTGGGGAATTCTGGGAGTCGAAGTCCACCCATCTTAAAGCATGCTGACTGGGGAATTCTGGGAGTCGAAGTCCACCCATCTTAAAGCATGCTGACTGGGGAATTCTGGGAGTCGAAGTCCACCCATCTTAAAGCATGCTGACTGGGGAATTCTGGGAGTCGAAGTCCACCCATCTTAAAGCATGCTGGCTGGGGAATTCTGGGAGTCGAAGTCCACCCATCTTAAAGCATGCTGGCTGGGGAATTCTGGGAGTCGAAGTCCACCCATCTTAAAGCATGCTGACTGGGGAATTCTGGGAGTCGAAGTCCACCCATCTTAAAGCATGCTGACTGGGGAATTCTGGGAGTCCAAGTCCACCCATCTTAAAGCATGCTGGCTGGGGAATTCTGGGAGTCGAAGTCCACCCATCTTAAAGCATGCTGACTGGGGAATTCTGGGAGTCGAAGTCCACCCATCTTAAAGCATGCTGGCTGGGGAATTCTGGGAGTCGAAGTCCACCCATCTTAAAGCATGCTGGCTGGGGAATTCTGGGAATTGAAGTCCACCCATCTTAAAGCATGCTGACTGGGGAATTCTGGGAGTCGAAGTCCACCCATCTTAAAGCATGCTGACTGGGGAATTCTGGGAGTCCAAGTCCACCCATCTTAAAGCATGCTGGCTGGGGAATTCTGGGAGTCGAAGTCCACCCATCTTAAAGCATGCTGACTGGGGAATTCTGGGAGTCGAAGTCCACCCATCTTAAAGCATGCTGACTGGGGAATTCTGGGAGTCGAAGTCCACCCATCTTAAAGCATGCTGGCTGGGGAATTCTGGGAATTGAAGTCCACCCATCTTAAAGCATGCTGACTGGGGAATTCTGGGAGTCGAAGTCTACCCATCTTAAAGCATGCTGGCTGGGGAATTCTGGGAGTCGAAGTCCACCCATCTTAAAGCATGCTGGCTGGGGAATTCTGGGAATTGAAGTCCACCCATCTTAAAGCATGCTGACTGGGGAATTCTGGGAGTCGAAGTCCACCCATCTTAAAGCATGCTGACTGGGGAATTCTGGGAGTCCAAGTCCACCCATCTTAAAGCATGCTGGCTGGGGAATTCTGGGAGTCGAAGTCCACCCATCTTAAAGCATGCTGACTGGGGAATTCTGGGAGTCGAAGTCCACCCATCTTAAAGCATGCTGACTGGGGAATTCTGGGAGTCGAAGTCCACCCATCTTAAAGCATGCTGGCTGGGGAATTCTGGGAATTGAAGTCCACCCATCTTAAAGCATGCTGACTGGGGAATTCTGGGAGTCGAAGTCTACCCATCTTAAAGCATGCTGGCTGGGGAATTCTGGGAGTCGAAGTCCACCCATCTTAAAGCATGCTGACTGGGGAATTCTGGGAGTCCAAGTCTACCCATCTTAAAGCATGCTGGCTGGGGAATTCTGGGAGTCCAAGTCTACCCATCTTAAAGCATGCTGACTGGGGAATTCTGGGAGTCGAAGTCCACCCATCTTAAAGCATGCTGACTGGGGAATTCTGGGAGTCGAAGTCCACCCATCTTAAAGCATGCTGACTGGGGAATTCTGGGAGTCGAAGTCCACCCATCTTAAAACATGCTGACTGGGGAATTCTGGGAATTGAAGTTCACGCATCTTAAAGCATGCTGACTGGGGAATTCTGAGAGCTGAAGTGCCCCCATGCTGCGACCGTCGTAAGCGCAAGGACCGATCATAAGCTCCTTTTCTCAGTGCCTTTGTGAGTTGAAACAGTCGTTCAACGAATGGTTCTAAGTCAAGGACTATGTGATGAAGGGTTCCTTTGATGGGGGTCCCCACCCAATTTAGGGTCTCAAGCTTTGGTGCTACCTTATGCTAATTATTATGCAATTATGCTAATTGCATAATTTTTTTTTCTCTCTCTCTTTCTCTCTCTCTCTCTCTCTTTCTCTGCTTGCAGCTCTCCTGCTCCATCAAGGTAAGCCCCCTCCCCTTTTCTCTTTTTCTTCGTTGTCGAGTCAGTTTTCCTTCCACAATTTGGATTGACCGCAGATTCCCCCCCCTCCCCCTCATTTTGCTGTTCTCTACCTGTCCATCTTTCTTACTTTTTTGGTAATCACATAGCTGTCTTTCTCGTTGTGGTCTCTTTCATTATTTATTTTATCGTTCTATTATCTTACTTCTGTTCTTCACATTTTTTTTTCCTTTTTATTGTTGTAAGCCGCTCCAGACTAACCCCACGGCAAGCTTGAGGGAAAATAAATTTAATAAAATAATAATTGGGGTACCTACTCTCCCAGCGCCAAATGACTTTTTGGGGCCTTGTTCTTAAATGTATTGATGTTCTGTTCGCTTGCCATAAGTTTTTCCCTTATTTATTTATTTATATATTTATTTATTGATTCGATTTATATGCCACCCTTCTCCTGAGACTCAGGGCGGCTTACAATGCATTAAGCAATAGCCTTCATACTTTTGTATATACCTGCTTAGTAGGGCTTTCGGGGGCCCCTAAGTGATGTTCTTTTTTTATACAAAGTCAGTTTATTGCCCCCACAATCCGGGTCCTCATTTTATCTACCTCGGAAAGATGGAAGGCTGAGTCAACCTTGAGCCTGGTGAGATTTGAACTTGCAGTAATTGCAGGCAGCTGATGTTACTTAACAGTGCTTTAAGTCTGCTGCGCCACCAAGGCTCTTTGATGCTTTCTGCATCAAAGTAATGTACTTGGGTGTTTTACTGCATATCAGCATATGCTGACTCTGTAAATTGCTTAGAGAGGGCTGTAAAAGCACTGTAAAGCGGTATATAAGTCTAAGTGCTATTGATATTGCAGTCTAACTCTGCCCAATGCTAGGAGTTCGATCCTGACCGGTCAAGGTTGGCTCAGCCTTCCATCTTTCCGAGGTGGGTAAAATGAGGATCCAAATTGTTAGGGGCAATAATGCTGACTCTGTAAACCGCTTAGAGAGAGCTATAAAGTGCTATGAAGCGAGCGGTATATAGAAGTCTATTGCTATTGCTAAATATATCCCATTCACCCTTACGTAGGCCTTTGCATCTCCACCAAAGTGAAAGTCGAACAGAATTTCACACGTTCTTCATCATCAACAACCCTGGAGGTTTTTTAAAGAAGAGATTGGGCAGCCATTTGTCCAGAATGGAATAGGGCCGTGATGGCGAACCAGAGGCATATCAGGGAGCACGCGAACTCAGCTGCACGCCAACCGGCTGATTTTCGGGCCTTCTGGGCCCACTGGAAGTAGAGAAACAGGCTGTTTCCTGCCTCCGGAGGGCCTGGGAGTGGGTGGGGAAGACCTGTTTTTTGCTCTCCCCAGGCTCCGGAGGCTTTTTAGGAGTCTGGGGAGGGCGAAAACAGCCTTCCCTATCTCCCCAGAGGGCCTCCGGTAGGCCAGAGGCTCCTAGAAAACCTCTGGTGCCTGGGGAGGACAAAAAATGGGCCTATCGTGCCATCGTGTGCCAAAAGCGGGGTGGGTGGGTGTCGCATGTTCAGGGATGGGGCGCATAGAATAATGGGTGTGGGCACGCGACCCCCCGCCTTTGGCACGCGATGGCAAAAAGGTTAGCCATCACTGGTTGGACTAGAAGACCTTCAAGGCCCCTTCCCACTTTTGTTATTCTGTCAAAACACCTTTGCAAAATGTGAAATTGAATTTCCAAGGAAGGTGAAAGAATTCCTTTGCGGGGGGGTTGGGGGGGCGAGTGGGCACACAGATTGGTACATGCAAGTGTCTTCTTCACACCTCCTGACCCAGGTGCTGGAAATGGCACCTGTCCACCGGAATAAACATTTGCAAAACGTTTGCCCTGCCTTCCTTCCTTGCTTGCCTTCTTCCTTGCTTGCTTGCTGGACCCCGTCCTACCCCACCGCCCAACCGGACTGGAAGGAAAACATCGTCAGGCGGGCACATAGATCCCAGATCCATGACAGCTGTCTTCTTCTCAACATCTGTGCCAGAGAGGAGGAGGAGGAGGGCTCCGTGCAATGGGGTTGTGGGGGGGGGATGCCATGGGAGGCATTGCGTAGGAGAAAGTGTGTGCGGTGTGGCTTGAGCATTTTGTACATTAGCTCCGTTCTGGGGGAGAGGGAATGTGTGGGTGAGAAACTATGCACGGTGCGAGGAATGGAAATGTGCAGCCGTGTTCGAGAGAGCGAGCTTGCCTGTCCTGCTTCGGAAGCCCCTTCTTGCTTGGGAGAAGACCCCCCCCACCCCCATCGTCCCCAATTCTCCAGCAGCTGTCAAGAGACCAGTGGGTTTAAGGGAGGGGTGCAGCAGAGAGAGAGAGGGGCATGGAGACGGAATTGCATGGTTGCCACAAGGCAAAATTAGAAACCTGGCGAAATCAAGAATCCGTGCGAAATGTTCAGAACCTTTCTCGGTGGGCCTTGCTCCCGAATCAATTGACGTGACCCTAGCTTGGGAAATGAAACATCTGCCCAAAGAACCATCAAGCTCAAAGAGCCACCAGGGTCAACCCTGAGCTACAAATATTCTCCTTTATTGGCAGAAAGACATGCAAGGGATGGTTTAGTAGCGTCTGCAAAAAAAAAAAAGGGAAGAAGCCTAGAAAAGAAGGATTAAGGTGGGGCGGGGGGTGGGGCACGATAGCAGCCTTCCAATATTTCAGCGGCTGCCACAAGGAAGAGGAGGGGGTCAAGCAAAGCACCCAAAGCACCTAAAAGACAGGTCAAGAAGCAACGGATGGAAACTAATCAAGGAGAGAAGCAACCTGGAACTAAGGAGGAATTTCCTGAAAAGTTAGAACAATTAACCAGTGGAACAGCTTGCCACCAGAAGTTGTGACTTCTACAACACTGGAGGTTTTTAAGAAGAGGTTGGACAGCCACTTGTCTGAAATGGTATAGGGTCTCCTGCCTGAGCAGGGGGTTGGACTAGAAGACCTCCGAAGTCCCTTCCAACGATGTTAAATCTGTTCTGTTAAATCTCCGCCAGCTTTGTAAGCCGATATACGACTGCCTTTTGAGCCTGGTCTCTGTCTTCCCCAGGATCTATTAAATGTCCCCAGTTGCTCAGAGCAAAAATGACATCCTTCCCCCCACCCCACCTCGTTCTCGGTTGTTCCTGTTCCTGGCTCGCTGAAAAATTCAGAGGACATCTGTGTTCCTTTGGGGGTTTTCGAAGTGGTAGCATACGAAGAGAATTTATTCCTGCAATCTCAGACGAAGAGATTGCAGGAAAAAAATGTTTTTAAAAACCTCTGACAATCAGGCAACTCAGCTGGGATCGTCAGAGGCTTTTAAAAGCATTTTTTCTTCCCCCCCCCATCCCTTTTAAAAGCATTTTTTTCGGCCGAAGAGGTTATAGAAAAAATGCTTTTAAAAGTATAAAAAAAAGACTCTGATGATCGCGCGGCTCAGCTGGGCATGGCGGGGAGGGGGCGCAGGGATTTTTGCTACCGGTTCTCCGAACCACCCGCCACCATCGCTACCAGATCAGGTGATCCAGTCTGAATCGGGAACATTTCACCCCTGTATTAGATTTCTTTTTTCCAGTCTCTAGACCAGTAGTTGTCAACCTCAGCCACTTTAATCTGCCTGGACTTCAACTCCCAGAATTCCCCAGCCAGCCATGGAATTCTGGGAGTTAAAATCCGCCCAGCTTAACAGCTGCTGAATTTGAGAAATATTATAGATCTTGGGATGGTGGAGGGAAACTTGACGATGGAATAAATTCTCAATAAATTTTAATATTTTTTTTCTTCTGATTTTTTTTGCGGGGGGAAGATTGAGGTTCTGCCTAGCTCTCACTTCTGCCCAAGCATAAAATAAACTAAGAAAAATAAAGAACGCGGTTTCATCACACAATCCAGGAAGAGTGCTCGAAAACAAGGCTCTCCGATCTTGACCTCTTTAAGACTGGTGGACTTCAATTCCCAGAATTCCCAACCAGCATGAGAACGAGGGAAGACATCAAGTGCAGTGATGGTATTCAGCCGGTTCTATCCGGTTCGGGCGAATCGGTAGCGACGGCTGCGGGAGGCTCCGCCCACCTGTCCGGATGTCATCACATCCCGTTTTTGACACTCTGCCCATGCGCGAAGGTGGTGCGAGTGAGCTAAGCGAGCGCATTTGCGAACTGCATTTGTGACCCGAGTTCACATTTGCGAACCAGTAGCAAAGATAAGCGAATACCAACCCTGATCAAGCGTGATTTATTCGGACCGCTAAATGGATCTTCCCTATTTAGGAGCAGTGTATCTCTATCTAGTTAGAAAATAGACCAAAAAAGAAACAAACAAACAAACTCCAGAGTAAATTAGGACCGGAGAGCTCTAGATTTGAATTCCAGTTCAGCCAGCTGACGTTGCCACAGGCACAGCCTACCTCACAAGATTGTTGTGATGAAAAAAAGAGGAAAGGAAGATTGGAATACACTTGAGTAAAATAATCATCCAGTCCAATCAAGATGTTGGGTGATGTTATTTCTTTTTTACTTAGCCGATGGTGACAAGAAACTCTCCGCTGAGGAGGAGGAGGCCTGGCGGATTGCGGAGATGGGCAAACCCATCCTGGGCGAGAACTCCCGCCTGGAGGTCATCATCGAAGAGTCCTATGATTTCAAGGTAAGGAGCAGGGCACCAACTCTGGGCTGCTTCCCTTCACCTCAAGCGAGAGACAGCGGAGGAGTCCAGTTCGAGTCTGAAGGAAAAAAAATTATTTGTGCAGTTTTGGACAATTTAAACTTAAGCTCAGGTCTGGATGGATGGATGGATGGGAGAGAGAGGGAGAGAATAAAAATAGAAGTAAGGAGAAATTTCCTGACAGTGAGAACAATTAAGCAGTGGAACAACTTTCCTGCAGAAGTTGTGAATGCTCCAACACTGGAAGTTTTTAAGAAAATGTTGGACAACCATTTGTCTGAAGTGGTGTAGGGTTTCCTGCCTAAGCAGGGGGTTGGACTAGAAGACCTCCAAGCTCCCTTCCAACTCTGTTATTCTAAAATAGATAAATATAAGACAGGTAGATGATAGATAGACAGATGAGGGATAAATGAGGGAATGGATAGACAGATGCACAGACAGACAGACAAATACGAATGATGAATGAATTGATAGATAGATAGATAGATAGATAGATAGATAGATAGATAGATAGACAGACAGACAGAAAGACAGACAGACACAGACAGATATGGATGCATGGATGGATGGATTGATGAATGGATGGATGGCAGACAGACTAGAGAAAACTGTGTACCAATGATTGAGTGATGCATTATCCTGGCTTTGCAAAATTGCACAGCAATTTATTTATTTATTTATTTATTTATTTATTTATTTATTTATTTATTTATTTATTTATTTATCAAATTTCGATACTGCCCTACTCCCGGAGGACTCAGGGCGGTGAACAGCCAAGATAAAATACAGATAATACAAACATTAAAAGTCCATTAAAATTATTAAATATTTTGGCCGAAACACAGATTAAAACACCCAATTTATAAAACAAATCAAACGATTTAAAAATTTAAAAGAGGAGAGTTAGGCCAGGCCAGCCTGCTGAAATAAAAAAAGTTTTGAGAGCACGACGAAACGTGCGCAGATCCGGGATCCTCCGTATCTCCGGGGGGGAGCTCGTTCCAGATGGTAGGTGCCCCCACAGAGAAGGCTCTCCCCCTGGGGGCCGCCAGTTGACACTGTTTGGCCGACGGCACCCGGAGGAGCCCCTGTCTATGGGAGCGTACTGGTCGGTGGGAGGCTATTTGTAGCAGAAGGCGGTCTTGTAAATACATTTTAATGCAAACTTTTTTTAAAAAAACAAAAGTTGATTAATCTAATGAACGACCTAGAATGAATGGGGAATGAGAAATCAAGAGAAAAAAAAAATCAAACCCATCGATCTGCAAACACGAAAAGTGTTCTGATCAAAACTGAAACCAAACTGATTTGCTCACCGCGACTACCGACGGCTCCTTTAAGAATAATGTAATATTATGATTATGATTTTCGTTATTATGACTGCTCGCTGAACGTGGGGCTCCCTCTGGACGTTGTGCAGAGTGCCTCTCCCTGCCTCAGTTGGTACCTTCAGTCTGATTCCTCCGGGGCTGAGAATATCCCTGTGGGGGGGGGGGGGGGGGGGCTGCTGTTCTGGGGAGATGTACATAGAAAACCTGCAGGGATTTTCAAGACCCCCCCCAGGGAACGACACGAGAAGGCTGCAGCTTTCTTCTGGGAAGTGGTGTGACATCTCCCCGTGCCACCCTCCTACGTTGATGCTTGCCAGATGCTGAATAGAGAGGTGACTTGTCAGCCCCCCCCCCCCCAAAACGAAGAAAGTCACACAGTGAACCTACCAAGGAGATTTCTTTACAGTTCCGCACCAATAGACAGAATCTTGCCAAAGTAAACTACCAACCGCATAACAACACATAGAAGTCCCCGATTTACAAGCATTCATTTAGTGAAGGCTTAAAGTTACAACGGTAGTGCAGAGAGTATCTTATGATCATTTTTCACACTTAACGACCGTTGCAGCATCCTTGCAGTCCCCTGATCCAAATCCAGGCAGATTTTCAACCTCCAAGGGTTAAGAATGTGCTTCAAGGTTTTGGTTACCACCTTTAGAGCGCTCCATGGCTTAGGACCTGGTTATCTACGGGACCGCCTGCTACCACCAATAGCCTCCCACCGGCCAGTACGCTCTCATAGAGAGGGGCTCCTCCGGGTGCCGTCGGCCAAACAATGTCGACTGGCGGCCCCCAGGGGGAGGGCCTTCTCTGTGGGGGCACCTGCTATCTGGAACGAGCTCCCCCCGGAGATACGGAGGATCCCGGATCTGCGTACCTTCCGTTGTGCTCTCAAGACGTTCTTATTTCATCAAGCTGGCCTGGCCTAAATCTTTCCCCTTTTTAAATGGAAATTTTAAATTTGTTTTTAAATTATTGGGGTTTTAAATTTGTTCAGCCAAATTATTTAATTTGTTTTATTTTATTTTAAATTTTGTATTTATATGTTTTATTCTATGGCTGTTCACCGCCCTGAGTCCTTCGGGAGTAGGACGGTATATAAATTGAATAAAATACAAAAATACAAAAAATACAAGAAGGTCTGTTTCTGCCGCAGAACACAGTGGACAAACTCATCAAGAAAACCAATTTGGCGCTGGTGATCGGCACACACTCCTGGAGGGAGCAGTTCCTGGAGGCCATCACTGTGAGTGCAGGTAAGTGACACCCCCCCACAAACACATACACACACGCACACATTACCACTCCCCCACTGGAACTAGCTGCCTTGGAAGGATTGAGAGACGGCACCTTAGGGAAATCTGCGCCACGAAATGAAGCTGCCAGGAAGCTAGGAGGCAAATGCTGGGATACAAAACCCTTTGCAGTCGGTATTGCAGAGAGCCTCACCTTGACTGATTGAAGATGGGTGGACTTCAACTCCCAGAATTCCCCAGCCAGCAAGCTTTAAGATAGGCAGACTTCAGGTCGGCACGTTCCCAAGTGAAGTCAGCTCTGACCCTACGTAATTTACCCTGCCCCAATCATGACCCTGTTTACCCCCCTCCCCCCAGAGTGTGTTATCAATCACATTTGCCAACGGAGCAATTTCACAGGGTGTAGAGGTCACTCCCCTCCGGTTGCTGTGGGTAACCCTGGGATACAGCCTTGAGAGAGATAAGTCTGGAATGTGCATCTGTCTTTGGCTGCCATGCCATTTCGGGGTTTCCCATCGCCCGTGGCCTATGGTAACTCGAGAGCAGGCCAGCGATGCTTTGCGATTTGATACGTGTGTTCCGGTTTGGGTACTCGGTACTGAAAAGGTTCACCATCACTGATCTAGACTAAACGACAAAGAATTTATGCAGATGATAGAAAAGGAAATGGGATTTTTTTAAAAAAAAAAAAAGAGAGAGAGAGAGAACAGGAAAGGGGAGACTTCACTACAAAACATTTGGGATACAGTGAAAGCATCTATCAGGGGACTAGCTATAACCTCACTATATAGTGAGGAAAAATAAGAGAAAGAAACAATACCAATTTAACACCAGCTTTTCTGCAATTAAAGTAAGATCGAATCTCGCCAGGCTCAAGGTTGACTCAGCCTTCCATCCTTTCTAAGGTGGGTAAATTGAGGACCCAGTTTGTGGGGGCAATAAGCTGACTTTGTATAAAATATACAAAAGGATGAAGGCTATTGCTTAACGCACTGTAAGCTGCCCTGAGTCTCCAGAGAAGGGCGGCATATAAATCAAATTAAAAAAAACAAACAAACCAAAAGACACTAGAAGAACAGCATAAAAGAACCACAAAAGGCGAATCTAAAAGAATCAAATGGAAATAATTAAACATAAGTTAAATATCATGGAAAAAGAAGAACTGGTACAACAAATTAAAAGAGCAAAACAAATATATATATATATATATTTAAATCATGCGGCCGCAATTCTGTACCACTTCCGGATACTCTTCAAGGGCAGCCCCACGTAGAGCGCATTGCGATAGTCCATACAAGAGATGACGGAGGCACGAGTGTCTAAAAAAGAAGTTGAAGTTGAAATCCACGAATCTTAAAAGGGACCGAGTTCATGTTATCAAGTCCGTTATTTGTCCTTCTCCAGGACGAGAGAAATCTGCACTGCAGAAAGAACAGACCGGGATTATTTTGGTGAGAGCGTTTAGCTATTTTAGCAAATCCGGGTGATCCACAAAGGAGCGAGCCAACCAGAATGGCTGATGGCCATATGTCACCCTTTACTCCCTGCTAAGAAAATGTTGGCTCCTGTGCTCTGGCTGACGTGTGCATGTACACCAGTGGTGGCATTCAGCCGGTTTTATCTGGTTCGGGCAAACTGGTAGCGCCCGAATGTCATCACGTCCCGTTTTTGACGCCTTGCACGCACTCACATTTGCGAACCGGTAGCGAAGGTAAGTGAATATCCCACCCCCTGGCATGCGCGCGCACACACACACACACGCATACACACACAAAAACTGTCCTCATATGACACACCCTCATATGAGCACCTCTGTCTCCGGGAACCGTCTTTCTCCGAACGCAGAATTCACGTGAAAAGACAATGGTGCCCCTTTTTCTTGTCTCTCTCTCTCTCTCTCTCTCTCTCTCTCTCTCTCTCTCTCTCTCTCCTCCCCCCTCCCTTTTCCAAAGCAAAGCAAGTTGTTAAGTGGGCCAGGGGTTGATTTTATGACCATTTGTGCCATGGGTAAACAAACCACTGCAGTCTGTTAAATGAATTGTGGGGTTGTTAAGCAAATCTGCCTTCCCACATTGGCTTTCTTCTTCTTCTTCTTCTTCTTCTTCTTCTTCTTCTTCTTCTTCTTCTTCTTCTTCTTCTTCTTCTTCTTCTTCTTCTTCTTCTTCTTCTTCTTCTCCTTCTCCTTCTCCTTCTCCTTCTTCTTCTCCTCCTTCTCCTTCTCCTTCTCTTCCTTCTCCTTCTTCTTCCCTCCTCCTCCTCCCCATCCTCCTTCTCGCTCTTCTTCTTCTTCTCCTCCTCCTCCTCGATCTTCTTCTTCTCCTTCTTCTCCTCCTCCTCCTTCCCTCCTCCTCCCCCTCCTCCTCACTCTTCTTCTTCTTCTTCCCACCTCCTCCTCTCCCTCCTCCTCCTCGATCTTCTCCTTCTCCTTCTCCTTTTCTTTCTTCCCTCCTCCTCCTCCTCCTCCTCACTCTTCTTCTTCTTCTCCTTCTCCTTCTCTTTCTTCCCCTTCCTCCTCCTCCTCTTTCCTCCTCCCTCCTCCTTCCCCTCCCTTCTTCCTTCTTCTCCTCCCTCTCCTCCTCCTCCTTCCCCCTTCTTTCTTCTCCTCGCCCTCCTCCTTCCTCCCTCTCCTCCTCCTCCCTCCTTCCCTTTGGTCTTCATCCTATGCATCCAATATAGGACAGTTTGTGCCTGGTCCTTTGTGCCTCAAAGGAGAACTCCGGACTGATTGTGCAATGATTGTGCATTTGTTCCTTTTTTCTGTTTCTTCGTGGCATTTTCAAGAGTTTCCCCCCACCCCCCAAAGTTCCCCAAGTATCAGTACCCCTTTCTGTTCTGCTTCCAAAGGAGAAAATCTTGACCGTTTCTGTAAGCCAAATTGTAAATAAAATGGATAGAATGGCCTGAAAAACTGCTGAAATGTGTGCTTATCAACTCTGACCATATGCCAGCATAAATTTCTGCACAAATTGGATCTTTCCTGGACTAATAGGAGGATATAATAAGGGCTGGAGTTGAACCCCTTTGGGGGGGGTCCTTATTTCTCCTCTTATCTCCACCCCCCTCAATGGACAGGGATACAAAAAAGCCTCCTATTGGGCGCTGAGGTTCTTGCAAGGCCAGGGCGCCCTCTATTGGTCAACATCCTACATGACAGAAATGTAGAACTAGTTTTTTCTTTCTTGGCCATATTTTGGCTCCGGTCAAAAGCTTTGCCTGTATTCTCTAGTCACATACCTGGATATTCAGCTCTTGTCACCCATCCCTCGGCCTGGTTTTTCAATTTCACTAGTTGTGGTGTAACAAAAAGGCCCCCAGGAACAGCCGGTTGCATTGCAAGCTGCGCAGCGGTGAAATCCAATTTTTTTTTTCTACCGGTTCTGTGGGCGTGGCTTGGTGGGCATGGCAGGGGAAGGATACTGCAAAATCCCCATTCCCATCCCACTCCAGGGGAAGGGTACTGCAAAATTCCCATTCCCACCCCACTCCAGAGAAAGGATACTGCAAAATCCCCATTCCCACTCCACTCCAGGGGAAAGATACTGCAAAATCCCCATTCCCTCTCCACTCCAGGGGAAGGATACTGCAAAATCCCCATTCCCTCTCCACTCCCGGGGAAGGATACTACAAAATCCCCATTCCCACCCCACTCTGCGGCCAGCCAGAGGTGGCATTTGCCGGTTCTCCGAACTACTCAAAATTTCCGCCACCGGTTCTCCAGAACCTGTCAGAACCTGCTGGACAGGAGTGAGATTTGGGGGTTCGCCGAACTGCACAGAAACTTAGCTAGAGATTCTCCCGAACCCCAGCGAACCCGCAGCAGCCCACCCCTGGGAAGGTCCTGTTTTACCCCACTGTCCATCTTCCGGTCTCAACTCCTACCCATCTTTTTCTGCCCACCTTGTCCTGTCTGTGCTGAACGTCTGACTCAGGTATTCTTCTTCCTAGGTGTTGAAGATGAGGATGAAGACGGGAGGGAGGAGAGGCTGCCATCTTGCTTCGACTACGTCATGCATTTCCTGACCGTCTTCTGGAAGGTTCTCTTCGCCTGCGTGCCGCCCACCGAGTACTGGAACGGCTGGGCCTGCTTCAGTGTTAGCATCCTGGTCATCGGCATGCTGACCGCCCTGATCGGCGACCTGGCCTCCCACTTCGGCTGCACCGTGGGGCTCAAGGACTCTGTGAACGCGGTCGTCTTTGTGGCCTTGGGCACCTCCATCCCAGGTGCGCTGCTACCCAACCTGCCCTCTTCGCAACAAGACCCTTAGCCCAGTCGGCCACTTCCGGTGGTCCTTGACTTACGACCGCCACGGAATTTTGATCATAAGGCATTACGGTTGTCAGTCGAGGCACCCTGTGTCGATTTTACAACTGTTTTAGGGCAGTCGTAAAGCGAATCACATGGTCATTAAGCAGCAGGAGGAGGAATGAAATGAATACATCTAGTGGTGGGATCCAAATAATTTAATAACCGGTTCCCTGGTTGGACGGTCTGGGTGGGCGAGTCCCTGAAGTTGCAAAGTGAGTCACACAGTCATTAAGTGAACCTGGCTTCCCCCCGCCTGTTGACTTAGCTGATCAAAAAGGGACCCCCGGGACACTGCAACTGTCACAAAGATGAACCACGTTGTTGAGCGTGTAAATCACGTGACAACGTGGGGAATGGGGCAACGGTCGTAAGGGTGAAAAACGGTCCTTGGTCCCTTTGTTCAGTGCCGAGGTCACCTCGAACAGTCACTAAACGAACTGTGGTAAGTCTAAGGACTACTTGTATCAACAGTTGAGATTTAGTCGGTGGCTGGCTGGTTATCCTGAGTTTGTACATCAGGAGTCTCAAACTCAATTTCATTGAGGGCCGCATCATGGTTATGGTTGACCTCGCGGGACCGGCTGGGTGTGCCCGACTGGGTGGGCGTGGCCAGCTTGACGCCACTCCTCAAACAGCTGGCATGTTTCCTATTTGCATTGGGTAGACCGGGCCGAAGCCAGGCTGGCCCGATCTTTCCTCTTCGCACTGGGTAGACCAGGACGTCCCCGCGGACCGGATCCAACCACATTGCAGGCCGGATCCGGCCCGCGAGCCTTGAGTTCGACACCCCTGTTGTACATGCTTCAATGCTTTCCTCTTTCCGCAGATACCTTTGCCAGCAAAGTGGCCGCCTTGCAGGACCAGTGCGCGGATGCGTCTATCGGCAACGTGACGGGCAGCAACGCAGTCAACGTCTTCCTGGGCTTGGGAGTGGCCTGGTCCGTGGCGGCCATCTACTGGGCTTTCCAAGGCAAAAACTTTGAGGTGCAGACGGGCACCCTGGCTTTCTCCGTCACCCTCTTCACCATCTTTGCCTTCGTTTGTATCAGCGTCCTCATGTACCGCCGCCGGCCGCCCATAGGGGGAGAGTTGGGGGGTCCCCAAACCGCCAAAATCCTGACCACCTGCCTCTTCGTGGGCCTCTGGCTGATCTACATCCTCTTTGCCGGCCTGGAGGCCTACTGCCACATCAAGGGCTTCTGAAGGAACTCCCCCCCCCTCCCCATCTAAGATGGAAGATGGATCTCGACGGAAGACGTCCTTCTACACGCCTGTCCGTTTTGACCGACGACATTTTCAGGCATCTTCTGATGGTTGGGCAACTCTTGTTCTCCAACTGGGAGAACTTCTTCTCCCTTCTTGCTTGCCTCTAGCAAGGGACTCTGGTCCGTTCCAATCTCGGGGTCTCTCCCGCTCACTGAGACTAGGGGTGCAAACCCAGAGGATTGAAGCAGGCCCCTGTGTTAAACCCCCTACCCCAATTGCTACACGATCCTTTGACCCTCCCAAGGAACCTCGTTGTGCTTCTCCTAAAGTGTCTTCCTGTGGCTGTATCGTTTTCTTCAAGCTGGTACCCTTGGCCTGGATCCAGCACATGCGCCTACGCGCCTACGGAGGGAATTGGAAACAGATCTTTCTCTTAACTCTCTTTTTGAGGCCGGTGTGGCTCATCAAACTCGGGAGGAAGACAGGTTGAAGGAGATCTGCGTCCGAAGCAAAATAAGATGTGTTACGACATCTCTCCTGCCTCTGGACATATTTTCAGGCACTTTCTTAGGGTCTAAAGCTGGAGTGAAATCAGATCTGGAGAAGATGGACCAGTTGTATCTGTCTCAATTCGTAGGGACAACAAAGAGAGATGTATTTGGCCTCAATACAAGCCCCTTCTTCAGTTTTGATCCTGAGGGCAGGAAAACAGAGAGTCAGTTGCGGGATCTTGCTGGGTTTATGGGTACTGGGAAATAGTTGGGGCAGATCCATTCGCTTCTGTGGAAGTTACAGCTTTCCAGTCTTCTGCTCTGTTGGACAAAGGAGTTCAAGAAACCATGTTCCTCCTTGGTCCCCATGTTCCTGAGAAGATTGCACACACCCCCTCGGTTGATGTACCCCGTGTAAGATGGGGTGCTTTCTTCTGCTCCTCTATTTATGTCCACTTCCTCGAAGACTCCTTCCTTTCTCCCTAGAAGCCAATGACCCATAGCTGGATGGCATGTTGGACCAACGGCAGCGAAGATGGCAGCTGGGATGAATGAATCTTTGCTCGGGTTCTCACACCCTCATAGCCTGATGCGGGGGTGGATGGGTTGTGATCCCATTGTTGTCTAATGCTATCAGTGTAATGTGGGGGTCTAGTAAGGTCTAAGCACGGGTTTCCATGCGTTAGAAATGCTAGAACCGGACTTGGAATGAACCATGGTGGATTTCTGCCAAGGTGGGACATGAATGCACCTGAATGGAGCCAGAATTTCAGGAGTGCCATCTGGAGCAACATCTGTCCACCTCTCCAGCCTATGTGGTCCAGTGTTCGTAGATTTCTTTTCCTGGGTCAACATTTGCCTTGGACCAAACGTTGAACCTAGGTGTACATTTAGGTCAACTCCTTTGCACACTGATGCTGTTTAGAGGTAGGGCTGCTTGCATGCCAATAGGAGACAGAAGAACCTGGAAGTCAAGCCTTTAGAGATGTTCTGAGGATGGGAGAAGAAGACATTTCAGTCGTCTTGAAACCAATAGCGGTAGAGCTTGATTTGTGAGGTTGGAGCTTGGAGGATTGAGTAGAAGGTATCACCACCCCCAGCTTTTCTAGGCAGAAGTTAGATGAGGTGAAAAACGAAGCTTTGTTCAGGACCATGGGCAACTCTCTTTAGGCATACCCAACCAAGCTAGAGTGCCTACTACAGGGGTAGGCAACCTTAAACACTCAAAGAGCCACAAAGCTCCTAACCGGAAACCCACCGTTCAATTTTAGAGCTGACCGGAAGTCCGGTTCCCCCACCATAGAGTCTCCTCCTAGCCTGGCGTCCTTTTTCCTTTACCTGTCCTAACCAAAAGCCCTATCAATTGTGGAGCCGACCAGCGACGGAGCCACAGCAGAGGAATGAAAGAGCCACATGTGGCTCCAGAGCTACGGGTTGCCAACCCCTGGCCTAGTACAACTTCTGCAATTCATCCTTGGCTTTGCTTCTCTAGAAGACTTGGTTGAGGTCCTTCAGAGGCCCCAATTCTGCATTTGCTGACTTCTGCAGATTAAAGGGAACAGAGGCATTGGGGGTGGGGGGCAGACAGACGGATCTTCTGAGTCAGAGGTCTATTCAGGTCTTCTAGGAGGGATGGTCCAAGAGCAGATTTCTGATTACAGCACTCGATTATCTTCAGGGTTTGGTAGGTCCAGAGACCCAGAAACTCAAGGCCATTGTGGCTCCACTTTTGCAATTTGAAGTTGTCTGAACTTCAACTCCCAGAATCCCCCAGCCGGCCCTGCTCTAAGTTATGGGCACATGTGAGGTGTGGGGTTTTTTTTCTCTCTCTCTCTCATGGGGAAAAAACAAGAGAGAGAAATTTTTTCCATTTGTAATAATATTTTTCTAGGGTGATGGAAACCGTCCTTCTAAAGATGAATGCTGAAACGGTTAGAAGGGAGATTGAGGAAGAGGAGGCAGCAGAAGAGGTGGAATTTCTAGAACCTCATCGACTTCAAGATATGTGGACTTCAATTCCTGGAATTCTTGAAGTCCACAAATTTTGAAGTGGCCAAGTTAGAATAGCTTAATTCTACTTAATTCTACTTAAGAATTTGCTTCAAGCGAATTGTCCTGTGAGATGATCGTTTAGTGACGAAAGCTTCATTGCCCTGTTTTCTGAAGTATTGACCTGTTTTCTGAAGTAAGACCTTTCTCTTTTGTACCCGTGCCCCGGGCACTGCGTGCACGCACAAATGCATCAGAGCTTGTACCATAATAGCACAAGGGAGCTTACTTGATTTGGGTGATCAGGGCATCAGATCCGGTGTGGAGGTCCCTGGTTCCAATTTCTCCAAATCTCTGCCATTGCACACGCATTCAAGGTATAAACCTTCGCTCGTCCGACACCCCCTTTGTTGCCTCCGTGCCAAGCGTGGTAATAATCCAGGTTTGATCAGAGAAACAGTCCATAATGCCCCTTCCAAACAGGTCTAAAAGGCCGTATCCTTTCCTTCCAGGGAGGACAAGACTGAAACACGAAACAGGGTAGCTGTGCAAAGAAAGGACAGTATTCCAACAACAATGGAGGAAGATGAACGAGAGGATAGCAAGGTACCCAGTTTGGTGTAGTGGTTAAGTGAGTTCTAGTCCCACTTTAGACATGAAAGCTGGCTGGGTGATTCTAGGCCAATCACCAGGAGACTGTGAGTTCTAGTCTCGCCTTAGGCACAAAATCTGGCTGAGTGACTTTGGACCAATCTCCAGATGCTGGTGGAGTTTTAGTCCCACTTTGGGCAAGAAAGCTGACTGGGTGACTTTGGGTCAGTCACCAGGTGATGGGGAGTTCTAGTCCTGCCTTAGACACGAAAGCCAGCTGGGTGATATTGAGCTGAACACCAGGCGATTGTGAGTTCTAATCTCATTTTAGGCACGAAATCCAGCCGGGTGACTTTGGGCCGATCACCAGGTGACGGTGAATTCTAGTGTCCCCTTAGCCATGGAAGCCAGCTGGGTGACGTTGGGCCAATCCCTTTTTTTCAGCCCTATTTCAGTGGAAAATAGGAGGAGGGAAGAGCATTATAGCTATTCGCTGTGGGGGATAGAAAAAAAAAAATCTAAATTTTTCTGAATGAGAAAGGGAAGGATAAAAGGTTGACGGCTTGCAGATTTAATGTCCCTTTGGGCCGCTCAATTCAGCCTCTCTGAAAAATGGCCAAACGTAGAAACTGGCCTGCTTTCACTCTTCTGTCTCGAATGCTTGCTTGTTGTTTCTTTTTTTTAAAAAAAAAATGGGGGGGGGATACTGAGAAAAGCCATGGACGCCCCTCACATCTGCACTAGACAGAGAAGAGCCACCCCACTGAATTTCCCAAGAATTCTTTGCACAATGACCCGCGTGTGAAATCCTTCGGCCAGCCGTGCTGTTGCACATTCACTCGCTCGCTGGTGGGATCGATGTCGGCTTCAGTGGTGAGTTGCTCCTGGTTCGCACCGGTTCGCAAGAACCGGTAGTAAAAATTTGTAGTAGTTCGGAGAACCGGTAATAACATTGGCTGGCCAATGGATAGGTAGATAGAGGATAGATAGGGTTTTTTTTAATTTTTAAAAGCATTTTTTCTACAACCTCTTCGGCCAAAAATAATGCTTTTAAAAGTAAAAAAAAAGCCTCTGATGATTGCGCAGCTCAGCTGGGATCGTCAGAGGCTTATAAAAGCATTTTTTTCTGCAACCTCTTAAGATTGTAGAAAAAATGCTTTTATATATATATATATATATATATATATATATATATATATATATATATATAAGTTGGCCACGCCCACCCAGTCACATTACCCCACCACCAAGCCACACCCACAAAATAAGCCACACCCACAGAACCGGTAGTAAAAAAATTTAGAACCCATTCCTGGTCGGCTTGTCTCCACCCAACCAGCATTTCTCTCCCCTTTTTCATTTTCCAAGCACAGGTTGGCCTGGCTTCTGAGCACTTTCCAAGCAAGGCCGTACAACACGGATTTTTTTTTGGTGTTTTTTTTTTAAAGAATCAGGTGGACATTGTTTATTTTTCCCTTCCCAAAGTCCCACCCGGTTTTTCCTTCTCGACGCAAATTATGGGAACGACGCTCTAGAGCAAGGAAGCTGAGGGTAGAGGGAAGGTCATAGAACATGTTAAAGAGCAAGGGAGAAATACTGTTTGTCTGACATGGGATAGGGTTTCCTCCTAGCAAAGGGGGTTGGACTAGAAGACCTCAAAGGTCCCTTCCAACTCTCTTCTTCCGTTAAAGTGATGGGAATCCAGGCAGTGTTCTTCATAACGAGTTTTCTTCCGTTTCGACAGAAAAGACCTTATAATGGATGAAAAGTTTGTAGAGTTTTTGGTTTAGCATCCCCAGGGGCAAAAAAAGAGGCGGGGGGGTGGAACCCTTTACAGTTGTCTTTTCCTTTCTTTCTTTTCTAATTTTCTGGCTCTTTCTTTTTCATTTTTTTTTTTTTTAAAAATGGGTTTCTGCAAGCATTATGTGTGTGTGTGGATGTACAGATTGCCATAAACTGTTGCATTCTCTTGCCTTTTGTTCTGCAAACAACTAAATGAGTTTTCTTTAAAAAAAAAAAAGTATGTTGGTTTTAAAAAGCTTGCATGATTTCCTCCCGGGGAAAAAGAACAACTTTATGAATACAATTAATTTTGGAAGGAGGAACCGAAGAGATGAGGTGTTAAATCAGTGTTTCTCAACCTTGGAAGCTTGAAGATAGGTGGACTTCAACTCCCAGAATCCCCCAGCTGGAGTTGAAGTCCACCCATCTTCAAGCTACCAAGGTTGAGAAACACTGTGTTAAATGAATGCGATGATGTTCAAGATAAATTTCTGATTTTCTTTTCTTTGCTTTACGATTAGTGCCTCTGTGGGTAAAATTCTCTGGCATTTTCCGGTAGTCCTCGACTTATGATAATTGGGACCAGAATTTCCATTGTTAGGCAAGGCAGTTGTTAAGTGAATCATGGACGATTTCACAATCTTTTTTTTTTTTTGCCATGGTTGTTAAATGAATTTTACAGTCGTTAAGCGAATCCAGCTTCCTCCATGGATTTCCTTGTTGCAAAGCCAGCCCGGGAAGGTTGTCGGTGGCCATCCCATCATCCGAGGACAGTGTGCAACAGTCGTAAGTCCATGCCAGTTGTTGCCAAGTGGCCGAATCATTTGATCATGGGACCAATTGGGAAACGAAGGTGCGTCTCGCTTTTGTTCAATACTGTTGTAACTTTGACCTGTTCACTAAATGAACGGTTGTAAGTCGAGGACTCCCTGGTCTACGTATATTAGGGTCCTGTGCATCAGATATTTTGCGATGGGAACTTCAGAATATAATATTATGCACACTTCAAAATGGTTTAAAAATATCGTTTTGGGATAGAGCGCCGGGGTGAGGCCTGATGACAAATTTTTGCCGATGGACTCAATGGAACTGAAAAATAAATTTCAGCACCATGTTTTTTGCCTTGATGTTCCTTTCTTGGCCTTTCTTCCCCCTAGGCATCCGAGAGATTTCGAAGGAAGTCAAAAACAGTGAAATTTCCGTATTAAGAAGGTTTACACAAGTGTTGACAATTTTCTGAAAGGCAGCAACTACTACACTAAGCCAGTATTTCTCAAACTTGGGAACTTTAAGGTGGGTGGACTTCAACTCCCAGAATTCCAAGCTGGCTGGGGAGTTGAAGTCCACCCGTCTTAAAGTCCAGTGTGAAGTTTCCAAAAGATGCCCTAATTAATTCATGAGCCATGAGCCAAACTTCAAAAGAAATACAGTCATTTATTAGGAGCACCATTTCGGCAATATTCGGATGCAGTTAGGACTGATCCCACGTAGATTTACATTCCCTTATGACCCTGTCTCTCCCCTCCTCCCTGGCCATGTCATAAATCACATTCTCCAATTAACCACTTTGGCTGGCTGTGAAACCCAACACTCTCCTACTGATTGTGGGTAAGAAAGCATCTGTGGAATGTAGCTTCAGTTAGGGAAATCAATCAGCTCCATCAGTTCTCCCTCCCTCCTGCTCATGGCAACTTGAAAGCTTTGAAAGTTGACATCCAGCTAGCTTGGCAGGTGGGGGAATTCTGGGGGTCCATCCATTTTAATGTCCAGCCAGTTTGGCAGGTGGAGGAATTCTGGGAGTTGAAGTCCTCCCATCTTAAAAGTCCAACCAGCCAAGCTGGGAGCTGAAGTGTTGGAATTCAGTGTTGGAATATATTTCTATGCAACAACTACGGTAGTATTCAGCCAGTAGATGGCAGCAGGGGTGAAATCCAGCAGGTTCTGACAAGTTCTGGAGAACCCGTAGCGGATATTTTGAGTAGTTTGAGAACTGGCAAATACCACCTCTGGCTGGCCCCAGAGTGGGATGGGAATGGAGATTTTGCAATATCCTTTCCCTGGAGTGGGGAAAAATTGGGGATTTTGCAATATCTTTCCCCTGGAGTGGGGAGGAAATGGAGATTTTATTTTATTTATTTATTTATTAAATTTTGCAGTATCCTTCCCCTGCCATGCCCACCAAGCCACACCATGCCCACCAAGGCACACCCACAGAACCGGTAGTAAAAAAAAAATTGGATTTCACCACTGGATGGCAGTATTTATAAATTTGGATCTATTGGTATATACTCTAGCCTATGCTCTTTTGTTCTGAGTAGAGTTTCCTGTTTATAATATAGTTGTCATATAGTTGAGCAGTAAGGCACATGGTGACTGTGCTCTTTGTTTGCTCTGTGTGGTGCTTTATATCTACTGAATTTCTAACATCAAGTCCACCCATCTTAAAGTCCAACCAGCTTGGCTCGTTGGGGAATTCTGGGAATTGAAGTCCACCCATCTTAAAGTCTCCAAGTTTGAGAAACACTAGCCCTAACAAATTTGCCGTAGGGGTGGGGGGGAGGGGAAGCACGAGCAGTCAAAATGAAGGAACATAATGGATGGACGCACAAAACTCACTGGTGGGCGGGAAATTAGCAAACAGGAAAGTAAGAACTGCCTTCTGACTATTGGGATGCAAGGGTTCATGACTTAAAAGTCATAATTTCCAGCATAAATGTGAGGCAGAAGGCTCGCTAGGTGGCAGCATAAGCTCAGGTGTTTGAGGAATTGAAGCGCTGTGAGTACGCGCCTGTGTGTACACGTACAATACACGCACCTTAGAATTATAACGGGGGAATAAGGAAAAAAAAAACTAAAAATCTCTGCAAAGGGTTTAAAGTGTTGCTGAGGCATTTATTGTTTTTCTATAATAAATTGGAAAATAAATTTCACTATTTATTCTTTATCTATGATATCGGAGGTGGGTTTCAGCAGGTTCTGACCAGTTCTGGAGAACCGGTAGCGGAAATTTTGAGTTGTTCGGAGAACCAGTAGTAAAAATTCTGACTGCCCTCCCCCCCCTCCCCATCTGTTCTCTGCCTCCCGAGTCCCAGCTGATCGGGAGGGAATGGGGATTTTGCAGTAACCTTCCCCTGGAGTGGGGAGGGAATGGAGATTTTATAGTATCCTTCCCCTGCCACACCCACCAAGCCACACCTACAGAACCGGTAGTAAAAATTTTTGAAACCCACCACTGTATCATATATATATATATCAGTCACACATACACATCTGTCTGTCTGTCTGTCTATCTTTCTATCTATCTATCTATTTTCTATCTATTTTCTATCTATCTATTTTCTATCTATATCATCTATCTATCATCTATCTATCATCTATTTATTTTCTATCTGTCTGTCTGTCTGTCTGTCTTTCTGTCTATCTATCATCTATCTATCTATCATCTATATCTGTCTGTCTATCTTTCTATCTCTATTTTCTATCTATCTATCTATTTTCTATCTATATCATCTATCTATCATCTATCTATCATCTATTTATTTTCTATCTGTCTCTGTCTGTCTGTCTTTCTGTCTATCTATCATCTATCTATCTATCTATCTATCTATATCTATCTTCTATCTATTTTCTATCTATCTATCTATTTTCTATCTATTTTCTATCTATATCATCTATCTATCTTTCTATCATCTATCTATCTATCATCTATCTATTTTCTGTCTGTCTGTCTGTCTGTCTTTCTGTCTGTCTATCTCTATATCTATCTGTCTATCTATCTATCTATCTATCTATCTATCTATCTATCTATCTATCTATCATCTATCTATCTATCATCTATCTCTCTCTCCCTCCCTCCCTTTTGGTCCCTTTATGGAATTTATTGTCCTCCAGCTTCTGTTTTGTTCTCCACCAACCATGTCCATCAGCCAGGGTCATTCAGGCTTTTTGGGGTGAAGGCCAAGAACATCTAAAGAGGTGAAGCAAAAGTTGGAAACTGAGGGCCTTCTGTTCTCAGCAGCTTCAGACCAAAGTGGGAACTGTTTCTAAATTGTCAATCACAAGTCAGGTATACCATCTGCATCACATCAATTTGCCTCAGGTGAAGGTTAGGATACTCTTCAAGGGCTGCCCTGAGCAAAGAACTTCTCAGTAATCCAAATATGGTTCACAATGGACAGATTGTCCTTCCCCAAGAAGGGATAGAGATGGTGTGCCCTGCCAAGTTCAACAACCCTGGTCCTACCTGGGTGTCCATCTCCCATCAGGCACTCGCGTCTCCCATCCATCAAAGAGTGCTCCATCCCATCAAGATACGGTAGATCAAGAACATCCTCAAGAAGGACACCAGAAGAACATGAATGAAGAACTTGATTATTGGGTATGAATCATGGTGGGTGGTAGATCTCTTGAACTTCTGAGACTCTGGTCAGATGGAGCTCATCCTATAAAAAGGTGTTGAAAATTTATCTGCCCCAAAGGTATCTGCAAATGGATCAAAAAAAGGGCCAGGTTTGGGGTCACACCCATCCATGGCTGAAGGGTTGAAGCTTTGATCCATGGTTATGGCCATCTTCCTAACTTCATTGAGTCCCAGCCTTGCGGAGCCCCCTCCCCTCCACCCCCAATCTAACTTCATTCTTGAGTCTGTCTAGGTCAGGGGGGCGGGGCTAGGACTGGCTCAACATGGCTGGCTCAGGAATTCTGGGAGTTGAAGTCCACAAGTCATAAAAGGGCCATCGTTCCCCAGCCATGGTCTAGCTCATGGGCCTCCAACCTTGGCAACTTTAAGACTTGAATTCTGGGCGTTGAAGTCCACAAGTCTTAAAGTTGCCAAGGTTGGAGGCCCCCTGGTCTAGCTAGTATTTCACTGTGGAACCTTCACAAATCCTGCCTTTTATCCAACAGGTTTCCTTTCCAATCCCTTTTTCCCCCCAGTATTTTTCCCAGCTGCCCTAGCTGCTACCTGCTAGGTAGAACAGAATGGCATCCATTTATCATTTTGTTCAAGAAGATCCTTATTCGATTATTCCACGATGCCCTGTTCAAAAATGTTCTGCAATCAGCTTTGGCATTCGGTTTAACCGAGATGCCATGACAATTTTATTATGTCTTTTTCCAGCCCTGCGCCACCCCCAAGATTCTCGATAAAAAAATGGCTTCCGGATTTGATAGATTGGAGCAGAAAATAGCCATGACTTTTCCCGATGAGAAAAATAGGACTTTAAAACCGCAAGACGGGATTGTACGAGTGTGGTGTGATTTGCTTTATTTTGCCAGCTTTTGAGGTAGTTGGCATGAGATGAACATTAAGAATTGGCTGGCATCCTTGGGGCACTGTTTGCACCAGATTTTTAGGGAGGTCCAAGGTCCAAGGAAGTGTGTGTCTGAGAGAGAGAGAGAGGGAGGGTAGGAGGGAGGGAGGGAGAGGGGGAGAGAGAGAGATGATTGAAGAAGTAGGAGGTAATGAGTTCTAGTCCTGCTTTAGGCAGGCAAGCCGGGTGGATGACTTTCAGCCAATCACCATGAGGCAGTGAGTTCTAGGCTCTGCCCTAGCTGGGTGACTTCGAGCCAATCACTCACTCTCAACCAAACCCACCTCATAGGGTTGTTATTTTGAGGAAAAAGAGAAGGAGGAAGGAGTATTAGGCAGGTTTGCTACCTTGAATTATTTATCGAAATAAGAAAGATGGATTATAAATAAGGAAAGAAAGAAAGAAAAAGAAAGAAAGAAAGAAAAAAAGGTGGGAGGGAGAGAGGAAGGAAGGAAAAGAAGGAAGGAAGAGAGAAAGAAAGAAGGAAGGAAGGAAGGAAGGAAGAGAGAAAGAAGGAAGGAAGGAAGGAAAGAAAGGAAGAGAAGGAAGGAAAGAAAGAAAGAAAAAGGAAAGAAAGAAAGAAGGAAGGAAGGAAAGGAAGAGAAGGAAGGAAGGAAAGAAAGAAAGAAAAAGAAGGAAAGAAAGAAAGAAGGAAGGAAGGAAGGAAGGAAGGAAAGAGAAGGAAGGAAGGAAGGAAAGAGAAAGAAAGAAAGAGAAAGAAAGAAAGAAAGAAAGAAAGAAAGAAAGAAAGAAAGAAAGAAAGAGCAATCAGCAGCCAGGTTCACTCCATCATACCTTTTAAAGGTAGTCAATTCCTGAGATGGATAAAAAAAAATCAAGCTGGCAATTTAGACATTCAAAAAAAGCCACAAGCCTTGGACTGTGTTGTCCCAACCACAATCTTGACTGTTTTGACCAAATTGCCTATCCTGGAGACTTCCAACTGATGCCCTGACCAGCCGGGCAATTCAATATAATTTTGAATCTCTGATTCCTCTTTCCTTGAGCTGGTGTCTTCCAGCTGTTAAAGGCATCTGGGAGGATGGACACCAAGTACAGTGGCCAGAAGGGATGATCTTCAACAGGAGTGGGCAACTAGGGCTTCCTTTACGAGCTCTGGACTCCAACTCCCAGAATTCCTGTGCTGGCTCGAGAATCCTGGGAGTTGAAGTCCACGGGTCCTAAAGATGCCCTGGTTGCCCATCCCTGATTTTGAGGAACGGGAGGAAGAGGAAGAGCTGCCATTCAAAGCAACGGATCAGATAAAAGAAACACGAGTCCGGGGGGAAAGAAAGGTAAGGTAAGGTGAGAAAGCGACTCAGCCAAGACCTTCCCTTGTTTTCATGAAGATAAATGAAGACATGCAAGATTCTGTTGCTGTCCCTTTACAATGAAGGTAATATCGCCCTGCATAACTTTGATTCCTAGTCTGGCCTACCTGAAATGACTGACAGCAATCTGGTTTTAGGACTGTTTCCGTCATTCTTGAGTCGTTCCCAATCAGGCAGGTGAAAAAGCTCACTCAGATGGTGTGCAAAAGCTGGCTCCCTGTTTCAACGACCCTCCCCAAGCTGAATTCCCCCTTCCCCCAGCCACCCTCCAACTTCTGAGTTTGCCTTCTGCCTTCTCTGGGGTCATCTCTGTTTTGTGTCCCATTGTCTCCCCTGGATTTGTTCTGCCGAGGGACACACACACCCCCGCCAGCTCAGATGCCCCCCAGCCTTCCTCGGCTTGGCACTATTGTTCCCCTCCTGACAGGTGTATAATTGGATGATTAATGACACTTCATTAGCCTGCAATTGAACCAAAGAGGGCCACAAGCATTGCATTTCAGCCGTCCCGGAGACCCAACGGAGGGCTTGGCGGGAGGAGGAGGAGGAGGAGGCGAGGGTTGCCCTTCACCCATCTGTTTCCAGCCTTTGTCGTCTTCCACAATGCAAGACCCTTCTCCCGGCTCCCCACATGCCCAGCACCTTTCAGGACCCGAAGTGAAATTGAAATAAAGATGGTTTGGGAAACTTCCTTGTTTTCAGCTGCAGGTATTTCAACCGTCACCATTGCACAGGTGAACATTTCCGGTTCCACAGAGGAAGGAACTTGGTTTAGCCATCGAGTCCATGGCAAAAAAAAAGAAATGGGATTTCTAATTCCTTGGGAAGAGGGAGCCCAAGTTATTCCTGGAATTTTTTTTGTGTGGCCCCAGCAGTATTTTTTCATGGCAGGGAGATCATCCCTTTCACCGGTTTTTCTATTTATGGACTAAGCTTGGACAGGTATAGGAATTAGCCTTCCAAAAGAGAGTTGGCAAGTCTACAGGTAAAAGGATTCCCCGGCCAACATGCATGTAAGATGGGTGGACTTCGACTCCCAGAATTCCCTAGTCAGCAGCCTACGAGCTTTAAGATGGGTGGACTTCGATTCCCAGAATTCCCCAGAAAGCACACTAGCAAACTCCGATTGCAAATTTGGGAAGAGAGAGAGGGAAGGTTTTACAAGACCCGTGGAGTTTCCAGACCTTGTTTTGGGTACTCAGGGGAGGGGGCTCTGTAACCCAAGACCCTGCTTTGCTTACGCTTCTTAATCGGAGTTGTAAATATTGTCAAAGAGCACTCTTGATTTTTAAGCAAAGCGAGAGGGCTGGTGGGCCAGTCCTGTTTATGCTGGTTTAATTGTTTATACAGCAGCCTTCCTTCAGCTGGTGCTTTATGGACCATGCATGTTAGCCTCGGTTAAAGGGAGATGATCAGCAGGCTTTCTATGTGGGGAGAAAGCAACAAATTCAATTAGGTTCCCACCCACCCACCCATCATAAGGCTGCTCCCGATGACCCCTTCGAAGCCGACCTGGTGTCACAGCAGATGCTCTCAAACCATGCACGGATGAAGCTGTCTCCAGGCCAGAGAAGCAGCAGACTCTCCTTTGACTCATGGTCATGGGGAGGGAAGTTCCACAGGTGCAAAGCAGCAGTTTTGCTCCTCAGCCTTTATGTAAGGACAAGTGAAAGCAGAGGCTGGGGGAGGCGGACAGGAAAACTCAGGTTTCCTCTAACCCACAGATATTTCGGATGGGGTGGATTGTGGAAGCTCAAGAGGTTCGAATCCAGAGTGTCTCAACCTTGGGAACTGTAAGATGCGTGGACTTCAACTCCCGGAATTCCCCAGCCAGCTGTTCTATCCCCGTCCCACACACGCACCCCCACAGACGGGCCCGGAGTTAATAAACCACACGACAAAATCTTTGAAGATAAAGCTGGCAGCAACCCAGTGGCTAGCTGCCAATTCAGACTTTACTCACACAAAACAAAGATTAGACTGCAAGCATTCCGATAAAGCAGGCAGAGTTTTCAACAATACAAGGATTAGTCCAAATGCAGTCCGACAAGGCAGGCAGAAGTCCAGTAACGCAGAGATCATGGATTATTTCTAGTTTTTGCTCGTCACAAACTGAACCGGCCACCACACCCACATTTATACCCTGTGGGGTGTGGTCCAGTGACTCAGCTAATCTCTGGCACGCCTTCCCCTCTGCTGCGCACGCTTCTCCCTGCGCCGCTGTCGAGGATCCAGCCAGCACTTATCTCCTTCGTCGCTGTCCACCTGTGGCTGCGGGGACGTGCTTGGCTCTGGGCCTATCTCTTGGCCTTCGGTGTCCTCCGGAGGCATTGCCAGAGAGGAGGGTCCTGGAGAGGGAGGCCTTGCCAACTCCTCTCCCTCACTCTCAGAGTCTGCATCTGTCGATAGCCCAGGCTCAGGCAACGGAGCCACAACACCAGCGTGCTGGTGGATGATAAGACAGGTGGACTTCAACTCCCAGAATTCCCCAGCCAGCGTGCTGGTGGACTTTAAGAGTGAGGGAATGCTGGCTGGGGGATTCTGGGAGTTGAAGTCCACCCATCTCAAAGTTGCCAGAGAAACACTTCCCTGGAGCCATATTGCTTCCCCCCCCCCACTCTCCATTCAGTTTTACCTTTGATAACATTCTTTAATCAGTTCTCTACAACCAAAGAAGGACACACACACACACACAACTCCACATGACTATTTGTTAAAAACCAGCAGCTTGGAAAACATGCATGCAAGCCAGCTTTCTGTCTCCCTCCCCCACCTCTTTCCCCCACCCCCCTTCTCCCTCTTCTTGCCTCCCCCGGGATTGCTGGCTTGACTGGTGAGCATAGCCCAGTGATAAATGACTTTATTATGATTCCTTGTTCCCCACCCACCCCCTCCCCCTTCCTCTTTTTTCTTCTGGAAAGCTAGGGTCTTCGACACCTAATTCTACCTCTCTGGCATGGCCCATCCATCATCTCTCCCCCTTCCCCCCTCCTCGCCCTCCCCCCCCCCACGCAGGCACAACACGGACAACATGGCCTGCTGGTATGAATCAGGCTGACGACAAGGGGATGCGGATGCCCTGTAAATTAGGAGGCCTGAATCAGGACCCCGGAATGGCTGGGTTGCCGTCGGTCCCTGGCCGAGGGAGAGCGGATCACGGGAAGGGTGGGAGACGGGCCAAGAGCTGGCCAAGAGGTGTGGGGGCCTTCTGGGAGAGGCGATGGGGGCCAAGAAGGTTGGCAGGGAAAAGAGGAGGAGAAGGAGAAGGAAAATGAGGAGGAGAAGGAGAAAAGGGAAAAGGGAAGGGAAAGAAGAAAGGAAAGGAAAGGAAAGAAGAGAAGGGAAGGGAAGGGAAGGAAGAAGAAGGAAAGGGAGAAGAATGAAAGGAAAGGAAAGGAAAGGAAAGGAAAGGAAAGGAAAGGAAAGGAAAGGAAAGGAAGATAAAAAGGATGAAAGGGAGGGTGGGAGGGAAGGAAGGAAGGAAAAGAAGGAAAGGAAAGGAAAGGAAAGGAAAGGAAAGGAAAGGAAAGGAAAGGAAAGGAAAGATAAAAAGGATGGAAGGGAGAGTGGGGGGGAAGGAAGGAAGGAAGGAAGGAAGGAAGGAAGGAAGGAAGGAAGGAAAGGAAAGGAAAGGAATGGAAAGGAAAAGAAAGAAGGAAAGGAAAGATAAAAAGGATGGAAGGGAGGGTGGAAGGAAGGAAGGAAGGGAAAGGGCAAGAAAGGAGAAGTGGAAGCGGAAGCGGAAGCAGAAGGAAAAAAGGAAAGGAAAAGAGGAAAAGAAAAATAAGAAAAGGAAAAGAAAAGGGAAGGAAAAGGAAGGGAACGGAAAAAGGAAGGAAGGAAGGAAAAGAAAACGAGGGAAGGGAAAGAGAGGAAAGAATTAAAGGAAAGGATGCTGCAATGGTCATAAGCATGATAGAGTCGTAACCTAAGTCCCTTTTTTCAGGGCCGTTATAACTTGGAACGGTCACTAAATGAACTGTCATAACTCAAGGACTACAGTAGTGGCCAAAATTGTGGAAACCTTTTGGGACAAGTGTATTTCTGAGGTTTGATGGCTAATAACACCACTTTTTTTTTCTGGAGTTTTAAGATAATCCTATTCCACTGCTGGAATGGCCTGGGAATAGCCCAGACCTTCTTAACCCAATTGAAAATCTATGGAGCCTACTAAAGAAACCTGTTAGTCAGAAGCGACCCAGCAATAAAACCCAGTTAACAGAAGCCATCATTCAATCTTGGTTTCACATAATAACAGCTGCAGAACTCAAAGACTTGGTTCACTTCATGGGAAGATGTTGTAAGGCCAGAATTCCTGCTAAAGGTTACCCAACGAAGTATGAACTGATGTGGTGATCATTTTTGCATATCTCGTTTTTTCTACGTATTTCACTAATTCTTCTTTCTACTGTAGCTGCTATTCTAATAGCAAATCCTTCATAAAAGTTATTGCATTACATTCTTGATTAAATTATCTTTCCCTTGATATATAATTTTATGGTACTAACTCCCCCCCCAAAAAAAGTGGTGTTATTAGCTAGTTTTAGAAAATACACTTTTCCCAAAAGGTTTCCACAATTTTGGCCACTACTGTACCTGTATGCAATGGTGGGATTCAAGTAATTTAACAACCGGTTCTCTTCCAACAGCCAGTTTTCCAAACTGCTCAGAAAGTTAACAACCGGTTCTCCCGAAGTGATGCGAACCGGCTGAATCCCATCACTGCCTGTATGTGATGCTGAACTTGCTTGAAATTCTCTTGGGGTAAACTGTGCTGTTCATGGAGGTTTTGCTTACTGGGGTTCGAACCACAGGTAAATGGTTGTCAGTCTAGTACCACCTGGAAATAAACTTGGCATCCTCCAGCTGAGATCTCTACCAGCCTTCCGGGGCTGTGTGGAATCGTACTTGTTTTAAAAAATAATTTTTAGAAAGCTCGCCCACTAACAGCCTGTCATGGCAACCAGATTTGTGGGCTGGTGTCGGTGTTTTGGTTCCTCTTTAATTCACCGCTGCTCAGCGCGGCTTATCGGGGTGACAGCCAAGATGTAAGGTTGGGGATGGGGGAGAAGGATAATGAATTCAGCAAACAATTTATTGCAGGTTCAATATGCACTTGTGGCACTTTCTCTAAATCGGGGGTGGGGGAGACTTTGGGAGCTTGGTTGCCCAGCAAAATTTGAGGGGTGGGGGAGAGGGTGTTGTAAGCCCCTGCACAGTACAGGATTTAGAAAGAGTGCAGAGAAGAGCAACGAAGAAGATTAGGGGGCTGGAGGTTAAAACATAATAAAGAACAATTGCTGGAATTAAACAGTAAAGGTAAAGGTTCCCCTTGCACATACGTGCTAGTCGTTCCTGACTCTAGGGGGCGGTGCTCATCTCCGTTTCAAAGCCGAAGAGCCAGCGCTGTCCGAAGACGTCTCCGTGGTCATGTGGCCAGCATGACTCAATGCCAAAGGCACACGGAACGCTGTTCCCTTCCCACCAAAGGTGGTCCCTATTTCTCTACTTGCATTTTTTACCTGCTTTCGAACTGCTAGGTTGGCAGAAGCTGGGACAAGTCACGGGAGCTCAGCCTGTTATGCAGCACTAGGGATTCGAACCGCTGAACTGCCAACCTTTTGATCGACAAGCTCAGCGTCTGAGCCACTGAGTTACTGTGTCCCTTGCTGGAATTGGGTATGTCTAATTTAATGAAAAGAAAGACTGGGGGTGACATGATAGCATGAGTTCCAGTATATCAGGGGCTGCCCCGCAAAAGAGGGAGTAGTCAAGCTATTCTCCAAAGCACCTAAAAGGCAGGACAAGAAGCAACGGATGGAAACTAATCCAGGAGAGAAGCAACCTGGAACTAAGGAGGAATTTCTTGACAGTGAGAACAGTTAACCAGTGGAACAGCTTGCCACCAGAAGTTGTGAGTGCTCCATCACTGGAGGTTTTTAAGAAGAGATTGGAAAACCATTTGTCTGAAATGGTATATAGGGTTTCCTGCCTGAGCAGGGGGTTGGACTAGAAGACCTCCAAGGTCCCTTCAAACTCTGTTATTCTGTTTGTTGGGTTAGTGGGCATGGCCAAACTTTACCTAAAAGGGAATTCCTTTCTCAGCAGGCCTCCAAAGACCGAAGTGGAGTTTTTTAAATTTGTCTTTTGAATTAAAAGAATATTTTTTTAAAAAAAGTCAGACCTATGGAGAGAAGGTTGTTTTTCCTCCTTTTTCAAAAAACGTGATTTTCTCCACCCCCAAAGGGGTTATGCTGCCTTTTTTTCAGGGTTCTTGCCCTGTCACCTGCTTTGTTACATGCCTTTATTATTTTTAGGAATAACCCAAGGTGGCGATTGTACCCAATACGCCTTTCTCCTCCTACTTTCCCAACAATAACCCTGTGAGGTGGGCTGAGAGAGATTGACTGGCCCAACAGACTCTCATGCCTAAGGCAGAACTAGAACTCCCAGGTTCCTAGTGATTGGCATAAGGCACCCAGCCGGTTTTCATGCCCAAGATGGGACTAGAATTGAGAATCTCCTGGTGATTGGCCCAAAGTTACCTAACTGGCTTTCATGGCTAAGGCAGGACTAGAGCTCCCTGTCGCCTGGTGATTGGCCCAAAGTCACCCAAGCCATCTTTCATAGCAAAGACAGGACTAGAATTCCCAATCTCCTAGTGATTGGCAAAAGACATCCAGCTGGTTTTCATGCCCAAAATCCCCAGTCTCCTGGGGATTGGCCCAAAATCAACTGGCCAACTTTTGCGGCTAACACATGACTATAATTTACCGTCTCCTGATGATTGGCCCAAAATACCCAATCACCTTTCATGTCAAGAAACCCTATTGTAGCATGTAATGTTGGGTTAACTTAGTTTTAGAATAAGAGTCTTGTGTGAATCCAGAGATGGAATTTCCAAGTTATCTGGGGATGAATCTACCCCATGATGAGTTATGGAGATTAGGATGCTGGAGTATTTCTTTCCAATGTTTGCTTGCAGACATAATGTTGGGAGATACTGTTGTTAATTCGTTATTTTAATATTCCATCGTTCTAAAGATGTGTGGACTTCAACTCCCAGAATTCCCCAGCCAATATTCTAACACATTGAATAAGAACCAATACTCTAACCCAGTGTTTCTCAACCTTGGTAGCTTGAAGATGGGTGGACTTCAACTCCCTGACACCCTTCCAATCTCATGGTTTGATGATATTATGAGTTTGTGACCTTGACTTTTTGACCTCTGTTCTCCTGGTAGACCCTCTGGTGATTGGGTGACCTCCAAAAAACTAGAATGGACATCCTGCACCTACCAAACACCATTGATCAGAGTTTCTAGGATCTCCATCCAACCGAACCATAGATTACGCTTGCTTTGATCACCCAGTAGTAACTTTGGGTAGGACTTTTTGAAGCCCCACCCAAAGGACCCGTTGAGGTTTTTTTGTGTTCCCACGAGTCCTCCACCATTTTATGGAGAACAATAAGTGAATAAAATATTCCTAACAACCTTACATTAATAAAGCATTTGAAACCTCACCGAACGGGGGGACGAGGGACGGGGTGAGAACATACCAGATTGAGAGAGAGGGAGGGAGAGAGGGAGGAAGACAACCCATCCTTCAAAATAACACAAAAGTGTTCTGAATTCCTCTCCAGCAAAGACTTTCCTCTCCCACAATCTTTCAAGATAGTTCACAATTAACGACCTTTATCAGGCTTGGAGAGTGGCCAGGCCGATATCTTTCAGACTCCACACTGTAACAGACAATACTTGTCAAGAATGCAGGAACAGATCTTCACCCAAATGAACTAATTGTCTCCTGCAAACTCCCCTCCCCTTCGCTCCTCTTTATTCCCTCTCGGAGGGGCCATTCACCGTCCACCTGTGGCTTTACTCCTGAGTCGACCCTTGTTCCTTAGCTGTTCTCTTCTCCTGGCAGCTCTGCTGGGAACAGGCTCCAGCTGTTCTTCTGACCCACTGATGTCCGACTCCGAAGGCAGCTGACAACTGTCAGACGGCCCTGGCCCCATCCCTGCCTCCGACGCAGAGCCCTCATCAGAACCTTCCCCAGGCTCCAGGACTGGCCCATGTTCCTCCCCAACCTCCTCACTGTCCAAATCTGCTGCCAGATCCGCTGGCCGCTAGCAGGCCACAACAGAAAGAAAAGTGTGCCATTTAATTTACTTCCGTTCTCTGATCATCCATATGAATAATTAAATTATAGGAAGGAAGGAAGGAAGGAAGGAAAGAAGGAGGGAAGAAAGGAAAGAAGGAAGGAAGGAAGGAAGGAAGGAAGGAAGGAAGGAAGGAAGGGACAGAAATGGGGAGAAAAAAACCAAACACAACTTTTGGGAATTTTTGTCTTGTTTGAAAAGATGGATGGACACGGCCAATGTGGCCGACAGCAACCTCCCAGGTGGGGGGGAAGAGAGGGGCGTACAGACTCACATATATTTTCTGTGTGGGGGGAAGAAAAAGAGAGAGGGAGAGAGAGACACTGACAACTTAACAATTAACCCCTTTGCTTCTCCCCCACCCCAGCAGTTCTCTTCCGGAGTTGACCGGTGCTGTCCCATCTGTCCATTCTTCTGATGTTGGGAAGACTCGCTTGTCACACTCCACCATCTGGTGCCTAAACCTTGGCAGGTTAAAGGCCATCTTGGAACCCTTGAAGTCGGAGGGACGTGTCGCCGGGAGGGTCCTCCTTTTGGGGAAAGGAGTAAAAGGAAGAGGGAGCCGTGGGAGGAGAGGCATGGGCCACGTGGTCCATGCATGTTCTCTCCTGGAGGAGGGGGCGGTGTTGGCAGTGCAGAGAGTGGCTGTGTGCCATTGGGGGAGGAAGGACCTTCTTGTTGAGTGCAGGGGAAGTCCAAAGGAAGGGTATGCCAGATCCAGATGCTCTGTGAATCCTGTGCCTGTAAACCAGGAAGGGTCTTCTTCTCCAAGGTCACCAAGTCTAGAACTGGAGTCCTGCAAGAACCACAGAAGAAGCCATGAAGTTCTTCTGGAACATTTCCAGGTTGAGGTGGAAGAGATGTCCTTGCTTGGCTGGTGGTAAAATGGGCCTGTGGAGTTCTTCCCTGCCTTGTGTCTTCTGGAGACCTTAAAGTTCTCAAGGTTGAGAAGTTGTGGGAAGTGGGTAGACAACTATGGAACAAGGCTACTTTGGTTGACCGAAAAGAACAAACCATAAACTGAAGATATTTTTCTGACTCAAATTCTTTTCTGGATTTGGCAGCGGACTCAATGATAAGCTTGCCAAACTTCCCAAATTGCCATGATGCAGCCATAGGAGGTCTCACCTCCATCTTAGGACCTGTAGCAGCTACATTTGTAACTGAGAGCCTCAAATATGGTAAGTAGATATAGCCCTTATGAAGTTGGCATGGGGAATCTGCCACCTTGGGTGAGGAAGGGCAATCTGGCCATGATGAAGGAGGAAAAGAAGGGGGAAATGGTTGCCAAACGCTATAATGGGACTTCTGGCATGGACCTCCTCTTCTGTCTCAAGGGGCTAGTTCTCATGGGCCAATCTGGCCCACCAGGAGGCATAATTTTTCAATCATGTCACACTCAAATCTCAAGAGGAGCCTAGGACCTTCTCCTCCTGCACCACAGCCAACTCACCATGGTCAACTCGCCATGTCCAACTAATCATGGCCAACTTGCCATGTCCAACTAATCATGGCCAACTTGCCACAGGCCAACTTTCTGAGGGACAAGACTTACCTTAATATCAAAGAAATAGAGGAAGAGACCCATTAAAGAAAGGATACAAAAGGAAGGGACAAAATGAAATGGGAGTGACAAAAATGAAAATAGTTTTTAATTTATTTTAAATAATTAAATTGAACTGTTAAGTTGTCCCACAGCGAGTAGGCCATGACAAGTTGTCCCATTCCACCTCCTACTGTTTCCTTAGAAGAGACTCCAAACTTGGTGTCCATGATACTCACTTCCCCTCTGACGTCAACAGAGAGTTCAGACTTTCACATATAGTGCCACTGGCCCTCCATACCCATCGTCATTCCCATTGGTCCTAGAGGAAGAGGAGAAAACAGAGGATTAAAACCTTCCTATGAATGATGATTCCATCGCCATCCTCACACCCATGAAAGCATCTTTCTAAGGTCAGGTCAACCAGATTTCCCATCTCAATGGCTTAAGATAACAAGCTTTTCTCAGCCCAACGGTGATCCCAAGGGGGCAGCTGAAATGATCTACTTGACCCACGTTGACTTGGTAGAACTTCAGAGATGGTCTTCATTCAGTTCGCAGCGAGTCTAACTTGACCTAGAGGCCATTATGTCAAGGTAGGCACTTCAAAGTCCACCTTTCAAGGAAAATGCTATTTGGTGAAGGACTGATTTGTACATGAGTGTCCAGGGTTTAAAAAAGTTGAGATGATGGCCAGGTTATGTGCAGCACACACAAAAAGAGATGGGACTTGACTGTGTTGTTGTCACCAACTTAATGTTTTGGACCTTTTCTTCATTGGCCATGGTAGATCCCACCCCCCAGGCATCTGATAAGAGATTTTACTTTCCTTTGAGTGGATCTGTCCCTCACCAACATTCTTTGTTCACTGTGGGAGCATTTTTGCCCAAAAACTGGAAGTAAATGCTGTCAAAAATCTCATCAATTGTGATCATGTGATCAGGGGGACGTTGCAAACGGCCACAAATAGAGGCAGGTTGCTAAAGCATCGGAAATGAGGTCCTGTCACCACCAGGAAGGGGGACACTGGCTGTTGGAAATTCAGAACCGGATTGTATATACTTTTTGGTGGATCCGTTGTAACTTTGATGACTCCCTGTATTGGATTATACCAGGGGTCAGCAACCTGCAGCTCTGGAGCCGCATGTGGCTCTTTTACCCCTCTGCTGCGGCTCCCTGTCACTCAAAATATGAGTCCCAACCGCCAATGTGCGACACCCGCTGGCACGCGATTTATTGAGCTTTTCAACCCCCGATAGGCCAACCGTGGATAAATCCAAGAAAAGAAAAGTTTCAGAACGTTTCATTCAACTATATATGTTATATATGTCAGGCCACCCCAACGATGCCCTTGAAGTGATGTCCCAGTGCCTGGAGGCTGTGCGGATCTGGATGGGGAGGAACAGGAACAGGCTCAAGCTCAACCCTTCCAAGACTGAGTGGCTGTGGCTCCCGGCATCCCGATATAGTCAGTTGACTCCATCGCTGACTATTGGGGGCGAGTCTCTGGCCCCCTCGGAGAGGGCGCGCAATCTGGGAGTCCTCCTGGATAGGCAGCTGTCCTTGGAGGAACATCTGACGGCTGTTACCAGGGGGACCTTTTATCAGGTTCGCCTGATTCGCCAGTTGCGGCCCTTTCTTGATCGGGATTCCTTGTGCACAGTCACTCACGCCCTCGTCACCTCTCGCCTTGACTACTGCAACGCTCTCTACATGGGGCTCCCCTTGAAGAGCACCCGGAGGCTCCAGCTGGTCCAGAATGCAGCAGCGCGGGTAGTGATGGGAGCAACATGGCGCTCCCATGTAACACCGCTCCTGCGTGAGCTGCACTGGCTCCCGGTGGTCTTCCGGGTGCGCTTCAAGGTGTTGGTTATCACCTTTAAAGCGCTCCATGGCATAGGGCCTAGCTATCTCCGAGACCGCCTGCTGCTACCAACGACCTCCCATCGACCCGTGCGCTCCCACAGAGAGGGCCTCCTCAGGGTGCCATCAGCCAAACAATGTAGGCTGGTGGCCCCCAGGGGGAGGGCCTTCTCTGTGGGGGCTCCCACTCTCTGGAATCAGTTGCCCCTGGAGATAAGGAGAATCCATGACCTCAATGCCTTCCGTCGTTCCCTGAAAACCCATCTTTTCCAGCAAGCCGGGTTGGCTTAGAAGAAATTTTTAAATTTTAAATTTTTTAATTAGTTTGTTATTCTTAACTTTCAGCCCAAATCTATATATATTTTTAAATGTTTTAATATTTGTATTCTATGTTTTTTATCTTGGCTGTACACCGCCCTGAGTCCTCAGGGAGAAGGGCGGTATATAAATTGGAAATTAAATTAAATTAAATTAAATTAGTTTTGTGGCCGCTTAAAAAATAGTCAGGCCCAGGAAGGGTTTTGTGGCTCCCGGTGTTTTCTTTTCTGTGGGAAACGGGCCCAGATGGCTCTTTGAGTATTTAAGGTTGCAGACCCATGGATTATACCGACAGAACCAGGGGCTGGAGTTAAGTGAGTCATCAGCCTAGAATCATTACGTTCCCAGAAACAGTCTCAATCCAACTCCTCTGGAATTCCGCTGACTCTTATCCGGCGCCAATTTAGTGTTGAATGTTAGTTGCCCGGATTCCTGCTGATCAGGCCTGAGCAACAAATCTTCTTAACTGCAATTTAAGGATGGTCCTGGTTCTTTAAGCCAGACAGGTGGGAAACCCCCCCCCCACTGCCCCCACTTTTCACAAAGCCCCACACCAAGGATATACCTTCTGGAAAAGAAAACTAGATTGGGCTACTGAGGATAACCTTTCTACCTTTGCCGAAGAGTCGTGCGATTTGGCTCACCTGGGGGATGAATTGTCATGCGCTGTTGCCCATCCATAACATAACCTCCCATTTGCTGCCCGTCGGGACTATACGGCGTACCTTGACCTGCTCGGAAGAGAGAAAAGTTACAGAGGGAAGAGAACAGGTAGATACATCCCTCACTTTAAGGGTATCCGATTTCTGCAGGCATTTAAAACAGAAAGTAGCTTTGGCTGGTTGGGGCAGGGAGACATCCAACGGCCTCCTGTTTGGAACCTATTCCTCAAATCAGCTAGTTTGGTCTAGTGGTGATTGAGGCACCAGGCTAGAAACCAGGTGTCAGTGAGTTCTAGTCCCTCTTTAGGCATGAAAGCTGGCTGGGTGACTTTGGGCCAAACACCAGGAGATGGTGAGTTCTAGTCCCTCCTTAGGCATGAAAGCTGGCTGGATGACTTTGGGCCAATCACCAGGAGATGGTGAGTTCTAGTCCCTCCTTAGGCATGAAAGCCAAGTGTGCGACTTTGGGCCAGTACTTCTTCTCAGTCCAACAGGCTTGTTGTTGTGGGGGAAGCAAGAATGAGGAAGGAGTATTATTGCCATTTTGAGAGAAATAAAATTAAAAAATAAGGCATTAAAACCTGCTTGGCACCCTTCTGGCGTCTGAAAGTGGCTGGATAGTATGTTGTGGAAAAGGAACATCCTGGGGAACCAATATATAGAGCAAGTCTTTCCCGCAGACGCTTCATAGAATGGAATCCCTCCTACCTGTGCGATTTGATTGGTCGATCATCGGTTGAACTATGCGCCTTCGGGCATTAATAAACCTGCAGGAGATATAATGACAGGGATGTTTCACTGGTTCATTGTTCTTGCTATTGAAAGCTGTGTGTATACCTGCACCCTAACATATAAATATATATAAATATTCATCCATGTCCATCTTGAATGCGTAGCGGAAAGAGGAAGCTTGAGAGTTCACAAGGTTGATGCTGTATGGGACCAAACTGTGACTGAATCTGGATGTTCTGTTTCGGGTACCATGAAGCCCCCTCCCACAAGGGAAACTGGTCGTAAAGAGGAGGTGTAGCATCCCAGACAATCCTGCAGATGGACCCTGCTGAAGCATTGCTTACATGCCATGTCCTGGATAGAACAATAATCTTTTCTGCCATTCTCACCACTGAAGTGAGCTGCCAATATTCTTTTTCTGCTGTCCTCACCACTGGAATCAGCTGCAAAAATAATCTTTTTCTGCTGTCCTCACCACTGGAGTGAGCTGCAAAATTAATTTGTTTCTGCCATCCTCACCATTGGAGTGAGCTGCCAATATTCTTTTTCTGCCATCCTCACCACTGAAGTGAGCTGCCAATAATCTTTTTCTGCCGTCCTCACCACTGAAGTGAGCTGCCAATAATCTTTTTCTGCCGTCCTCACCACTGGAGCGAGCTGCAAAATTAATCTTTTTCTGCCATCCTCACCACTGGAGTGAGCTGCCAATAATCTTTTTCTGCCGTCCTCACCACTCTCTGCAACTTGGCAACTTGAAGATGTGTGGACTTCAACTCCCAGAATTCCCCAGTCATCATGTTCCCAGAATTCCCCAGCCACCTATACTTTTAGCAGGTCTTGCATCCACAATAGTGGCAACAGGGAGGCTCTCCTCCCCAGGACAAAGGGAGCTTTACAACTGGTTGGGGCAGATGAGATGCAGATTCAGCCAAAGGAACATTTCCTGTTGCTTCTCTTCTCACTTTCTAATTCTTACCAGTTATTGACCTGCAGAATTGTCAGTCCTGTGTCCTGGGCTAACTGTTTCTTCTGTTCTTCCGAGGGATAAGGGTGCTGCAAAAGAGAGAAAAGAGAGAGGAGAGGGTGTTCTCTGAAACTCTGAGCCAACTCTCTTTGCTCCCTGGGATTTGGAACCGAAGGCAAAAAAAAGTTGTGCTTTCAAATGCTAACATTTATATTATTATGACTCTTTTTTTTAAAGCCACTTTTTAAAGCCGTCTGTGTGTGTGTTGTGTGTGTGTGTGTGTGTGTGTGAGAGAGAGAGAGAGAGAGAGAGAGGAGAGAGAGATTTCCTTCCCTCTTCCATCATTCCATATTGTGTGCTTTGTCTTCTAAGGAACTTGGGATATTGCGTATGGGAAAGACACAACATGCCTGCAGAGAGGTGTGTCCTGGAAAGAGAATGATGGGCCCCCAACTCTTTCACTTCTTGCGTGGAAAAAAGGGAGAGGGAGGGGAGAGAAGAGGAGAAGCAGGAGGAGGAGGAGGAGAAAGAGAAAGAGGAGGAGGAAAAAAGGAGAAACAGAGAAGAAAGAAAGAAAGAAAGAAAGAAAGAAAGAAAGAAAGAAAGAAAGAAAGAAAGAAAAAGAAAGAGGAGGAGGAGAAGTAGAATGAGAAGGAGCAGGAGGAGGAAGAGGAAGAGGAAGATGAGGAAGAAGAGGAAGAGGGGAAGGAGGAGAAGAAGGAGAAGGGAAATGGCATCTTGCTCCTCCTTCTTGACTGGAGATGGACATCATCCTGTCTTCCTCTCCTTCCCTCCCCTCCTGGTCCTTTGAGTTGCCAGCTCAGATGATGGATGAGCCAGTCTGGGCTCAGAGGTCACAGCCAGACCTCCACAACTCCCGCCTCCCATCTGACAACCAGCTGATGGATGAGCAAAGGTCCTCCCAGACCTCAGAGGTCACAAGGAATGGGGCACCAGCCGGGGGATGAATTCCAAGTCTTGGATCATTACCCCCTCAGGTTTCTGACACCTTGGCCATCATCCTCATTGAGTTTCCAATCCAGCTGGGGCTTCCAGTTGGAAATGGGGTTGTCCAGGAACGGGGAAAATGTCTCCATCAACTACTGTCCATGTTTGGTCTGTTGCAAACATCTGGATGGCCACTCTAGATAGGCAGTGGAAGATAGGACAGTGCTCCAGAGGGTTAAAGTCATTGCCCGGAGGATCATTGTTGCCCCCTCCCCTCTTTGGAAGAGCTTTATAGCTCCCGTTGCCTTAAGAAAGTTCAAAACGTTTTTAAAGATCCATCTCATCCTGGGCACCCTTTTTTTTTTTAAACTATTACCATCTGGCAGACGGTACAGGGCAATAAAAACTGAGGACAAATAGGCTGAAAAACAGCTTCTATCCCAGGGCAGTAACTATATTGAATTCTACTGCACAGTGCAATATTAATGCAATATCAGAGAATTGTATAATGCAATTGTATAGAAGGTGAAGGGGATGTGTTTGTGTTTTTATTCTTATGGTTATAATGTAGACTGAAGACGGCATTTAATTTCGTTGTACGAGGTGCAGTGACAATAAAGTAAAACTTAAAAAACCTAGAAACGTAACGTCAGTTGCTCTTATCCATTTTTAGCCATGGTGAATTCTCTCCCTAAAGCAGTGTTTCTCAACCTTGGAAGCTTGAAGATGGGTGGACTTCAACTCCCAGAATCCCCCAGCCAGCAGCGCTGGCTGGGGGATTCTGGGAGTTGAAGTCCACCCATCTTCAAGCTTCCAAGGTTGAGAAACACTGCCCTAAAGCAAGCTGGTTAATTTAAGAGTTCAGTGTTTCTCCTGCCCTGTTCGGATGCTGGCACTCCCTGTGAAGGAAGACCAGCTGCCTAAAGGATTTGGGTCTGGGGGGGTTGATGGCCGCCAGGATCTGCTCCTGCAGGGACAGAGAAAGTAGCTCTCTCCCAGCCCAGCCTCCTTTCGCTTTTGGCTGAGTGACTTGCTAACAAACTCCATCTAGGCCACAAGCGTTTGGGGTGAGGTAGGGGGTCTCTGGGCTCCTGTCACCCGGAGAGTAACTGAGATTGGAGGAGGGTGACAAATTGAGGAGAATTAGAAAGATAGCTGGCTGGATCTACTGTGGATAGATGGTAGATATGTGGATAGGTAGGTAGGTAGAAAGATTAGATGAAGGATGGATGGATAGATGGATGGATGGATGGATGGATGATAGATAGATAGATAGATAGATAGATAGATAGATAGATAGATAGATATAGATTAGAGAGAGAGAGATTATAAATAGAGATAGATAGATATAGATAGATAGATAGATAGATAGATAGATAGATAGATAGATAGATAGATAGATATAGATGAGAGAGAGATTATAGAGATTAGAATAGAATAGAATAGAATAGAATAGAATAGAATAGAATAGAATAGAATAGAATAGAATAGAATAGAATAGAATAACAGACTTGGAAGGGACCTTGGAGGTCTTCTAGTCCAACCCCCTGCTTAGGCAGGAAACCCTACACCACTTCAGACAAATGGTTGTCCAACATCTTCTTAAAAATTTCCAGTGTTGGGGCATTCACAACTTCTGCAGGCAAGTTGTTCCACTTATTAATTGTTCTGACTGTCAGGATAGATAGATAGATAGATAGATAGATAGATAGATAGATAGGACAGATAGATAGAAGACAGACAGATAGATATAGATTAGAACGACAGAGATTATAGAGATAGATAGATAGATAGATAGATAGATAGATAGATGATAGATAGATAGATAGATAGATAGATAGATGATAGATAGATAGATAGATAGATAGAGGATGAATGGATGGATGGATGGATGGCAGACAAGATAGAGGGTAGATGATAGGTAATAAATTATAGAAGATGATAGATATATGACAGATGGATGGCTGGATAGATGATAGATAGATAGATAGATGAGAGAGAGAGAGATGAGAGATAGAATAGATAGACAGACAGACAGATGGACAGGGCACCCATCATTCCATTCCCCACACAATCAATCCAGATCCCATGGCAATGAAGGATGGTTTTGAATCTCAGCTTAGGAAGGTTGCATGAACTCATGGCCAACCATGACCTGGATGATTGAGAATCTCCAGAGAGATTTGGTCACTAAACAAATGGGTTGTAAATCGAGGACTGCCCGTAACATACCCAATAATAATTAAAAGAAAATTAATGAGCGTCTCCGGCAGGGCAGGGCAAAGCCTTCCACCCACCCCCACCCCTCTTTACCCGTAGCTGCCTCCTTCACAAACCTCCCCCCTCCCTTCCCTGCCAATGCTCTTCAGGGTAATTGGCCAGAATTGATTACCCTTCACCAGCCTCTAATAGCTTTATAGCTCCTTCAATTAGCCACTAATTGGCCAGCGCTCATTAACTTGCCTTTGTTTAACTAACCAGGGAGAGGCTCTGTCTAACTGCCTGGCACGGAAGGAAGCGGTTGGGCAGTGGGCACGGAAGGACTCTCTGCTTAGCCCAGATGCCCAGCAAGGATCTTCTGGGTTGCAGCCCCCACAACTACAAACTGGACTTCAGACCACGGAATGCCTTTCGAGTTCTTACCGACAAGTGTTGAAAAAGCCACGCGCGCATAATATTCGTGGCCACCTTGGGGAAAATGCCACGTTTCTTGTTTCTCTTCTTGTCCCGGTCCAGGTCGTCGTCTTCTCCCGTGCTGGGGGAGGCCACGCTGTTATCCAGGCAATCTCCTGCAAAGGGCAGGAGGGGAGGGAAGGGAAGGAAAGAGAAGAAGGGGGAAAAGAAAAGAGAGGAGGAGAGGAGGAGAGGGAAACGGAATAGAGAAGAGAAAAGTAAGAGATAGAGGAGGGGAGGAGAGGAGAGGGGAGGGGAGAAAAGGAGAGGAGAGGAGATTAGAAGACAGGAGAGGAGAGGAGAGGAGAGGAGAGGAGAGGAGAGGAGAGGAGAGGAGAGAAGAGAAGAGAAGAGAAGAGAAGAGAAGAGAAGAGAAGAGAAGAGAAGAGAAGAGAAGAGAAGAGAAGAGAAGAGAAGAGAAGAGAAGAGAAAGGGAGAAAGGAAAAGTGGAGGGAAGAGAAAAGAAAAAGAAGAGAAGGGGAAGCAAAGGGAAGGGAATAAAAGAGGACGAGAGGTAAGAAGAGATGAAGAAGAGAGAAAGGGAAAAGTGGAGAGAAGAAGGGAGAAAGGAAAAAGTGAAGAGAGAAGAATGAGAAGGGGAAGAGAAGGGAATAAAAGAGGAGGAGAGGAAAGAAGAGAAGAAGGGAGAAAGGGAAAGTGGAGAGAAGGGAAGGGAAGAGGAAGGGAGAAAGGAAATAGTGGAGGGAAGAGAGAAGGGGAAGGAAATAAAAGAGGAGGAGAGGAAAGAAGAAAAGAAGAAGGGAGAAAGGGAAAAGAGAAGAGGGGAGAAAAGGAGAAAAGAGGAGAGGAGAAGAGAAGAGAGAAAGGAAGGGAAGGGAAGGGAAGGGAAGAAGGGAAGGGAAGGGAAAAAGAGGAGCTTTAGCTGGAAGTCCAAAGCCAAGGAAACAGCAAAATTCAGATCTAGTCAGCTCAGGACAGTGGGGTCCTCTTGAAACAGGATGAGGCCCTCCAGCTGTGCTGGCACCTGATGGTTGATGTGATCCAGTACATCTGGAATGGGGAGGGGGTTGCCCATAGGGTAAAAGGCTATATAGATGGCAAGTCTTGAAACTGTACCAAGTGTGATCTCGTACAGACGAGGCAGAGCCCTCTAGAGGCCAGTCAAAGATCTGCACCTCTCATAGGAGGGCAATAAACCAACATCCCTATTCAACAACAAACCAGCTTTGTCTTCCCTTTATCACCCGCCCCACGGAGGCTCGCAGTTGGCCATGCAATGCAGCAGCGGAAGAGAAACTGGAAAGTCAAACCAGCATCGGATTCATTTGGCTGGTTGCGAAAGTAACCTTCATTCTGTGTTTGGCCAGAATTGGATAGTCAAAAGATCTCTGGTCTTCCAAGTTCCACGGAGCTCTTCTGGCAGAAACTTGCTGCAGAAAAAAACAGTCTATCTTTGGTAACCCAATCCTAGCCAAACAGGGGATCCACTCAGGCTGGGAAAATCTAGGGGTTGAAGAAGTCCAATTATCTGGAAATGGGTTTTATGGGGGGGGAGGGGGCTTCTGAGTATCTGATAAGCTAGTGGTAAACGAGCATTCCTGTTGACTGAGAAAGGTCCCGTTTCCCCCGGCTATTTTTGTCCCTGCTCAGCCAACAATCTTGGTAGCTTGAAATTGAACAATCTCCTGGACATAAATTGTTTCAACTCCTACCCTCAAAACGACGCTACGGAGCACTGCACAACTAGACACCAGGACAGTTTTTCCCCGAACGCCATCACTCTACTAAACAAATAATTCCCTCAACACTGTCAAACTATTCACTAAGTCTGCACTACTATTAATCTTCTCATCGTTCCTATCACCCATCTCCTCCCACTTATGACTGTATGACTGTAACTTCTTGCTTGTATCCTTACGATTTATGTTGATTGTTTCCTAGTATGATTTGATTGCTTATTTGTACCCAATGACTATCATTAAATGTTGTACCTTATGATTCTTGATGAATGTTTTATTGTTATGTACACTGAGAGCATATGCACCAAAGACAAATTCCTTGTGTGTCCAATCATACTTGGCCAATAAAGAATTCTATTCTATTCTATTCTATTCTATTCTATTCTATTCTATTCTATTCTATTCTATTCTACTCTACTCTACTCTACTCTACTCTGTTCTTTATTATTACTCTACTCTACTCTAATTCTATTCTATTCTATTCTATTCTACTCTACTCTACTCTGTTCTTTATTATTACTCTACTCTACTCTACTCTACTCTAATTCTATTCTATTCTATTCTATTCTACTCTACTCTACTCTGTTCTTTATTATTACTCTACTCTACTCTACTCTACTCTAATTCTATTCTATTCTATTCTATTCTATTCTATTCTACTCTACTCTACTCTGTTCTTTATTATTACTCTACTCTACTCTATTCTACTCCAATTCTATTCTATTCTATTCTACTCTACTCTACTCTACTCTGTTCTTTATTATTACTCTACTCTACTTCTATTCTATTTTATTCTATTCTACTCTACTCTACTCTGTTCTTTATTATTACTCTACTCTACTCTACTCTACTCTACTCTACTCTACTCCTATTCTATTCTATTCTATTCTATTCTATTCTATTCTATTCTATTCTATTCTATTCTATTCTATTCTATTCTACTCTACTCTACTCTACTCTACTCTACTCTACTCCTTTCCCTTGTTGACTTTTTTTTTTTAATCGATCAAACTGGACCATTTCCACACTCAGAAAAAGAGAAAATGGTGTGCATGTTTGGAACTTTTCTTGCCTTACCTAACATGTCCCAAGTCCAAGATTTTTCTCCTTCTGACAATTCCAACCCCCTCGAACAGCTGCTCCGCTTTTATATCCTCTGGCTAAAAATGTGCTTAAAAGCCTTGCCTGGAGGGGATGTAAATTATGCATCCCAGAGTCCTCCTCATCAGCCCCCTATATGAGTGCTGAACCCACCGTGCTTTCTTCTCTCTGCCCCCCCATCTTTGAAGATGTGCAAAGTCACACAACTGGAGTGGGTATGTCAGAGTATCAGAAAAATGGCACAACTCTTCATCAGAATGTCCTTAGCTACTTTAGGAGGCATGGACTTCAACTCCCAGAATTTCCCTACTGGCTAAAGCTTATCCTGATCCCCGCACCTTTGGAACATTGTATAAAATGTCCCCTTCTCCTACCGTCATCCTCCTCCTCCTCTTTTAACGACCCCATAATCCCTTGCGGGGTGGAATCAGGGCAACTGAATGGAGCCGAGTGTTTACTGGCCAGATGCCCTTCCTGTCGCCAATGCGGAGTTTTTTTTTCAGCAGATGTATTCTCTGTCAACATTTCAAGCTGCATTTACTTTAGTGCTGACATAAGAAGGAGAAGCGGAGGCGTCTGGAAAGGGACGTTTGACTTTTCACCTACTTATTTTCCCTGGAGATAATATCCCCTAGGAGATGGGATGGGAGGGAGAAAATTCCTTTGAGCTGGAGCAGTAGATTAGGGGTAGAGTGATTTGGAAGATGGCCAATAAGTGCAGAGGAGTGGGGAAAGGAAAGGGAGGGTTTTGGGTCAGGAAGTCAGTGTTGGCTACGATGGAGTCGGAGTTAGAATGTCTTGCTTAATAAATGAGAGTTTTTCATCAAAGACTTTGTTTGAAATGCAATTTATTTGAGACGACCTCGAAACCTGACATTCTCATTGTGCCCAGAGAGAGAAATATCTGCCTCTACCTAGGATCGAACTCATAGCCTCCTGATTGTGAGTCAAGAGCTCCACCTCTAGGCCACTGCACCACTCCCCTTTTCTACTATGTTTCCCTGAAAATAAGACCCGGTCTTATATTTTGTTGGGGTTCCGAAAGAGCCACTAGGTCTTATTTTGGGGGAAATAGGCTATGTGCATTTTCCACCCTACAGTTCCTGTCATAGCGAAAATGTAGGACCTCCACCACCTCTCTGGCCCCCTCCTCCATATACCTTGGTCACTGCAGTTGTCTCCACTCTGGGAGGCAATCCCACCGCTGGAGGGTCCCGGCGTCCCTGAGGGTGTTGACCCCGTCTCATCGTGGTCTCGGATCCAGGAGTTGCTCTACACACAAAGAGAATGGTGCACAGGGACCGAACCCTGGGGTTCAAGTCATCCAATTTGGGTTCCCCCAATATATATTTTGAGACTCTTGAAAAAGCGCAGAGAAGAACAACAAAGATGATTAGGGGGCTGGAGGCTAAAACATACGATGAACGGTTGCAGGATATGTCTAGTTTAGCGCGAGCTGTCGTGGGTGCACCTAGATACGCCCACATTACACCAATTCTCCGCGAGCTGCACGGGCTCCCTATTGGTCTCCGGTCACAATTCAAGGTGTTGGTTATTACCTTTAAAGTCCTACATGGCTCAGGGCCAGGCTATCTTCGAGACCGCCTTCTGCCGCATAGCTCCCAGCGACCGGTAAGATCCCACAGAGTTGGTCTCCTCCGGGTCCCGTCAGCTAAACAATGCCGGCTGGCGGGCCCGCGGGGGAGGGCCTTCTCTGTGGCTGCCCCGCCTCTCTGGAACCAGTTACCGTCTGAGGTCTGGACTATCCCCACCCTATTGGCCTTGGGTGGGGATGGCCTTGGAAGGGACCTTGGAGGTCTTCTAGTCCAACCCCCTGCTCAGGCAGGAGACCTTATACCATTCCAGACAAATGACTTGTCCAATCTCTTCTTTAAAACTCCAGTGATGGAGCACCCACAATTTCTGGAGGCAAGTAGTTCCACTGATGAATTGTTCTCCCTTTAAGTACATTCAAGTAGTCCTACCCAATTCCTGCAACCGCTTTTCATCGGTGAGGCTATCATCGCTCCACCGTCCCCAAGAACGACAGCCTCACCTGTGGAATCTCTGCCTGCCATCAAACAGTGGAAAGCGCAGGAAAAACTTCCCTGATTTTGTTATTAAACTGGCCGATCCCACCCTCCTTCTCTCTTAGACGCCCCCCCACCGCCCTGCTTGCCCTCCTCCCCCCACTCCTTTCAAGAGGGCTGCTGCTGCAGCTTTGCGGGGATTTCTCCCCTCCCTGTGCCCCCCCATGGGTCATTATCTTGCCCCCCCCTCCTCATTTCAACCCAGTGAACCGAGTTCAAAGGAGTACAAGCGGGGCCTCCCCGGGTTGCTCTGGGGAGGAACCAGCAGCTACTGAAGGGGCTCGGATTGCAGCCCACCCCCCCACCACTGGCCAGGTGGGGGTGGGTGGGAGAGCTGGCCCCCAGCCTCCCTGCCCTGCCTGATTAACCCACCGCCGCTGATCACAGGAGTCCTGCAAAGACAGGGCGGGGGGTTCAAGGGGTTAAGGAGCTGCGGCTTTAGAGGAGGGGGATTCGGCACTTGCAGCCCACAGTAAATGGGAAAGGGGGGGGAGGTGGGAGGTGGGTGGGTCAGGGGGTCGCTGTTAGGAGCTCTGGGAAGCGAAGGGAGCAACACTCCCAGTTAATGAAGAACAGACTCGACGGCTTTGCTCGAAGCGCCTTGATCAGAGACGAGGCTGGGACCCCCGGGCAATCCGAGACCCTTCCCCTCCAATATCCCACCGCCCCCTTAAAAAAGGGACAGAGCCCGACCCACACAACGAGAGGGGTTTTGAGCTGGGTTTTTAAGGGAGGGGGATTCATCACACAGTTGGGCATCTCAAGCAGTCCTGAGCAGGATATGGGTGGGGAGGGGGCTTGGGAGAGAAAAAGGGGTCCCTTCCTTCCCAGAATCGCTCTCTTTTGGCCTGGGGCAGAGGGGAAATTCTTTGGACCCGAGACCAGATTTCGAATGAGAAGGGAGAATGGAAAGAGAGGATGGTGGAAAACACAGTAAACTGGGAACAGAATTCTTTGTTTATTGCTATCCTGCTTTACAAAAAGTAGAGGCTATATCCAACATACCTACCTTCCTCCTATTTCCCCACCCCCCACCCCACAACAACAACCCTGTGAGGTGGGTTGGGCTGGCCCAAAGTCACTCATTTGGTTTTCATGTCTTGTGGGGGGGGGGGACAGGACGGGACTAGAACTCCCAGTCTCCTGGTCATTGGCCCAAAGTCACCCAGCCAGATTGTATGCCTAAAGCCGGACTAGAATTCACCACCTCCTGGTGATTGGCGCAGAGTCACCCAACCAGCTTTGGTGCCTAAGGCGGAACTAGAACTCCCAGTCTCCTAGTGAGTGACCCAAAGTCACTCAGCCAAATTTTATGCCTAAGGCTGGATTAGAATTCACCACCTCCTGGTGATTGGCGCAGAGTCACCCAGCCGGTTTTCGTGCCTGAGGAGGAACTAGAACTCACAGTCTCCTAGTGAGTGACCCAAAGTCACCCAGCCAGATTGTATGCCTAAAGCCGGACTAGAATTCACCATCTCCTGGTGATTGGCACGGAGTCACCCAGCCACCTTTTGTGCCTAAGGCGGAACTAGAACTCACAGTCTCCTAGTGAGTGACCCAAAGTCTTGCCTTAGGACACTGTGTCCCTATTTTTCAAACCAATCACATTTTGTTCATTTGTCTGAATGTAGCTCCACATCCTGACTTGGTCCAGAAGTCTATTTGAAAGGCCGAAATGAGCTGGCTTTTCAAATAAAATATGATATTAAAAAAAAAAAAAAACCTTACTCCTGGTATTTAGCTACCCTGTTTCCCCCAAAATAAAAGACCTCCCCTGATAATAAGTCCAATCAGACTTTTGAGCGCATGGCAATAAGGCCAAGAGCTTATTCCAAGGTTCAAAAAAATATAAGGCAGGGTCCTATTTTCAGGGGAAACACGGTAAAAGGAGCCTCTCTGATCAACAGAAGTATATCTCTGAAAGGAGTGGCGGGGAGTGACGGCAAATAGGGAACTCAGATAGTCCTCAACTTACGACCACAACGGAGCCCACAACGGAGTACCCACGGAGCGAATCACTGCCGTGGGTACATTAGTAACGTGGTTCTTAAACGAATCCGGATTTCCCTCATGAACTTTGCTTGCCAGAAGCTTGCAAAAAGTTTGATCACGTGACCCCCGGGACACTGCGACCTGTGTCATAAATACGAGTCGGTTGCCAAGAAAGTCTGAATTTTGATCGACTGACTATGGGGAGGCTGCAACGGTCATAAAAGTATGAAAAAACAATCATAAGTGGCTTTTTTTCAGTGCCACTGTAATTTTGAGCGGTCATTAAATGAACTGTCGTAAGTCGAGGACTACCTGTATTATGCAGGAGGCTGCCTGCAGAGAGGCTTTTAAGCAAAACTTTCCTGCAGCCCGTTTGTTTCGGATGACAGCTGCTTGTTCCCACGTTCGGTGCCCAGCTTGGAAATCAGCTCTCTGACATGGCCAGGAAGGGCCTTTCCCTCTCCACATTGCCCCTCCTCCTCTCCTGTATGTTTCTCCCCCACCCCCCCAAAAAAAAGCCCCTCTGCCCCCTCAAATCCTCCCAACAATAAGCCCCAATATAGCCTGTGGGTACATTAAAAATTCAGGCAAATCGCTGGCAGCCAAGAAAACGACTTCGATGCATTAGCGTGCTTCGAGGAGAAAAAAAGAGAGAGGGGGAGGGGGATTCGTGGTAGGGGGTGGGAGAATTGAGGGGTGGGAGATACCACGCTGGCCAACCACGTCTCCTTCATTACAAGCTGACTGTCAGGGGTGATTAATTTCCAAGCCCCTGACCCTTTTCTTTGCAACTTATGAATGTTGCAAGGATGGAGATGGTGAGTCTCTCTCTCTCTTTTCCTCTCTCTCTTCCTCTCTCCCTCTGTGTGTGTGTGTGTCTCTCTCTCTCTCTGTCTGTCTGTCTGTCTGTCTCTGTCTCTCTCTCTTTTCCTCTCCCTCTCTCCCTCTCTGTCTCTGTCTCTTGTCTGTCTGTCTCTCTCTTTCTGTGTGTGTCTCTGTCTCTGTGTGTGTCTCTCTCACTTTCCCTCCCTCCCTCCCTCTCTTCTTCTCTCTCTTCCTCTGTCTCTCTCTCTCTCTTTCTCTGTCTGTCTGTATGTCTATCTCTCTCTCCGTCTGTCTCTGTCTCTCTCTCTCTTTTCCTCTCCCTCTCTCCCTCTCTCCCTGTCTCTTGTCTATCTATCTGTCTCTTTCTCTGTGTGTGTCTCTGTCTCTGTGTGTGTCTCTCTCACTTTCCCTCCCTCCCTCCCTCTCTTCCTCTCTCTCTTCCTCTGTCTCTCTCTCTCTCTCTCTTTCTCTGTCTGTATGTGTGTCTATCTCTCTCTCTGTCTCCCTCTCTCTGTCTGTCTGTCTCTCTCTCTCTCTCTCTTTTCCTCTCCCTCTCTGTCTCTGTCTGTCTCTCTGTCTCTGTGTGTGTGTCTGTTGGTCTGTCGGTCTGTCTGTCTGTCTCTGACTCTCTCTCTGTCTCTCTGTCTCTGTCTCTGCGTGTGAAGTCCTGGCAGGCTGGAATCAAGAGGGGAAAAGATTTGGCTTCTGTTTAAGGATGGACCACTTTTCTTTTCCTATCAGGCTAGAGACAGTCAGAAATTTGAGGCTGAGCATCGAATAGAATAGATCGCATTGCTTTGTCCCTAACCCTTATCGCTATTGTCCTTGGACCCTGGACGGGGAGGGGGAGTCGAGGGGCTGTGGCTTTTCAGCAGCAGAAGGTCTCCGAGTTTTTCTAAACATTTCAATAGTCAGGGCAGGGTATACATTTCTGGGAAAGCGCACCGAATACGCAACTAGAGCCATGTTTCTCAGCTTGGGCCACTTTAAGATGGGTGAACTTCAACTCCCAGAATTCCCCAGCCAGAACGAGGGGTCCTGGGAGTTAAACTGCACCCATCTTAAAGTGGTCAAGGTTGAGAAATATTGTCCGGGCAGCTTAATTTTTCTACAATGTCCCCTCAGTCTCCTTTCCCAGCCTTGGCATGAAGGACCCTTCAGAGGGCCCCAAATATCTGGGTTTAGAAGGGGTCTTTCCCTCTGCTCCTGACATTCTCAAAAGCTGGGAAAATCTGCCCAGCTTTGTCACCAGTTTCCTTGGAGAAAAACTTAACACCTCCATGGCTTGAAAGCCCCATGACAGTTGTGGCTACCAAGGGCTTGGCATGGGAAGAAAAAGAAAAAGAAAAAGAAAAAGAAAAGAGAGGAGAGGAGAGGAGAGGAGAGAAGAAGAGAAGAGAAGAGAAGAGAAGAGAAGAGAAGAGAAGAGAAGAGAGAAAGCAGAAGGAAGGAACAATGAAAAGAAAGAAGGAAGGAAGAAGAAAGGAAGACATGAGGGAATAAGAAAGGAAGGGAGAGAGAGAGACACAGAAAGAAAGAGAGAGAGAAGGAAGAAAGGAAGAGAGAGAAAGAAAAAAAGAAAAAGAAAAAGAAAAGAAAGGAGAGGAGAGGAGAGGAGAGGAGAGGAGAGGAGAGAAGAGAAGAGAAGAGAAGAGAAGAGAAGAGAAGAGAAGAGAAGAGAAGAGAAGAGAGAAAGCAGAAGGTAGGAACAATGAAAAGAAAGAAGGAAGGAAGAAGAAAGGAAGACATGAGGGAATAAGAAAGGAAGGGAGAGAGAGAGAGAGACAGAAAGAGAGAGAAGGAAGAAAGGAAGAGAGAGAAAGAAAAAAGAAAAAGAAAAAGAAAGGAAGAAACAAAGAAAGAAGGAAGGGAGAGAAAGAAAAAAGAAAAAGAAAGAAAGAAAAGAAAAGATTTCTGTTTTTTAAATTTTGTATGTATGTATTTTATCGTTGGTTGTTCACCGCCCTGAGTCCTTCAGGAGTAGGGTGGTATATAAATCAAATAAAAGTAAAGTAAAGTAAAGTAAAGTAAAGTAAAGTAAAGTAAAGTAAAGTAAAGTAAAGTAAAGTAAGAGGAAAGAAGGAAGGAAGGAAGGAAGGAAGGAAGGAAGGAAGGAAGGAAGGAAAAAAACAAACAAACTATTGAATAATAAATAAGAACAAAGATGAAAAGAGAGAAGCCATAAAGCAGCGACACTGTGTGAGAAATGACCCTTTTTCAACAACTGGTAGGCAGTGCAGAGAAAATGCCCGCAACAGGCAACTAACGCAATCCTCTGTTTCCACAGAGCAAAAGAAAAGAAAAGAAAAGAAAAGAAAAGAAAAGAAAAGAAAAGAGAAAAGAAAAGAAAAGAAAAGAAGAGAAGAGAAAAGGAAAGAAAAGAAAAGAAAAGAAAAGAGAAAAGGAAAGGAAAGGAAAGAAAAGAAAAGGAAAGAGAAAAGGAAAGAAAAGAAAAGAAAAGAAGAGAAGAGAAAAGGAAAGGAAAGGAAAGGACAGGAAAGGAAAGGAAAGGAAAGGAAAGGAAGAAGAGAGGAAAGGAAAGGAAAGGAAAGGAAGAAGAGAGGAAAGAAAAGAAAAGAAAAGAAAAGAAAAGAAAAGAAAAGAAAAGAAAAGAAAAGAAAAGAAACCATAATGGCAAACGTGCCATCACCAATAACAGTCATTCTCCAATTGCTGCCAGTTCGCTTCCCTTTCGAACGGCCCAACAGTACAAGAGCACAAACTTCATGGCCCCAAAAAAAAAAATCCCAGCCTTTGTGAAAGAAATCCGATTCCTGCCAAAACCGGCACATCTGCTTGTGCAGATAAAGGCTTCCACATGTAGCGTTGCTGTCAGAAGAAAAGAAGCATGGAAGTCAGAGCGTCTCCGACAAATCCCCACCTTTGGAGACCGGGCCATGCGCGCTTAGCAGGGATCACGGCCCCCAAAAATGCCACAGTTGAGAAGGGACCTTATTTGGGGTCTGCAATTTCTGCCCTGGTCGGGAGCTATCCATGGCCCCCCTGCCTCTGCCCACCCCAGGCTCCGGGCAGTTAGCCGTCAAAGGGCAAAGTGGGGCTGTTGCCCACCTCGGCTGTCTGGGCCCAAAAGGCTGCCCGACTTTGGACCAACCTGGTCGGAGAGACAAGCCCCCCCAAAGTCTTCCAGGTCCGACTTGGAGCCTCCGTCTCGGTCGTCGATGACCAGGTCGATGGGCATCTTCCCCTTCAGGCAGGTGATGTAGCGGTGGCAGAAGTTATCACAGAGGTCATGAACCTGGAAGGAGAAGGGGAAGGAGAAAAGAAAGGAAAGGAGGTGGGAAGGGAAGGGAAGGGAAGGGAAGGGAAGGGAAGGGAAGGGAAGGGAAGGAAAGGAAAGGAAAGGAAAGGAAAGGAAAGGAAAGGAAAGGAAAGGAAAGGAAAGGAAAGGAAAGGAAAGGAAAGGAAAGGAAAGGAAGATGAAGGAAAGGGAAGGGAAGGGAAGGAGGTGGGAAGGGAAGGGAAGGGAAGGGAAGGGAAGGGAAGGGAAGGGAAGGGAAGGAGGCGGGAAGGGAAGGGAAGGGAAGGGAAGGGAAGGAGGTGGGAAGGGAAGGGAAGGAAAGGAGGTGGGAAGGGAAGGGAAGGGAAGGGAAGGGAAGGGAAGGAAAGGAAAGGAAAGGAAAGGAAAGGAGGTGGGAAGGGAAGGGAAGGAGGTGGGAAGGGAAGGGAAGGGAAGGGAAGGGAAGGGAAGGGAAGGGAAGGGAAGGGAAGGGAAGGAAAGGAAAGGAAAGGAGGTGGGAAGGGAAGGGAAGGAGGTGGGAAGGGAAGGGAAGGGAAGGGAAGGGAAGGGAAGGGAAGGGAAGGGAAGGGAAGGGAAGGGAAGAAATAAGAAAGGAAAAGGAAGAAGGGAGGGGGAAGGAATATTGAACATAGGAAGGAAGGGAGGATGGATGGATGGATGAATGGATGGTTGGATGGAAGGGAGGAAGGAAGGGAGGAAGGAAGGAAAGAAGGAAGGAAAGAGGAAGGAGAGAGGAGAGGAAAGGAAGAAGTGGAAGGGGAAGAGAAGAAGATAAGAGCCTTTCCAGAACTGACCGGGATATAAATTGCAGAAACAAATATATACATGATAGAACTTCTCCTTAAAGCCTTCTTAAAGCAGTGTTTGCAACCTTGGCAATTTCAAAGAAGTGTGGGAACGTCCACTCCCAGAATTCCCCAGCTCTTAAAATGGTTGAAAAAAAACACTGCCTTAAAGCCTAAGCTTTAAGTATAAAGTATATTTAAGTATACAGTATAAAGTCTAAATTGAAGTATATCTCATGAGCAAAGCATTTTTTGGCGGGTGGGGCAGCCTTCCACTGGGTACCCCCAGTGTTTAGCGCCAGACCTCTGGATCAAACCCTCTGGAATCTGGATTCAAAGTCTATTTTTAAGCCTTCTCTCTCTGTTGCTTCCATAGGAGGCGACCCTCACAATTGGAGCCAGCTGCTGTTGGGAGCGAGAAAAAGGAAATTATTTGCAATTTTTTTGGTTTGGAGAGTTTGGTTTTTGTTTTGTTTTAAATTCCATTGTTGAAGATAACAAGGTTTCCTCCACTCCTAGATAAAATTCTGGATTTTTGGCTTCACTGTTCCAAGAGACCTCTCAAAAACATTTCCCCCAACCCCCAGGACAAAGTGGCGATTACAATTTTACAGAAACATGGAAAAATGCATGGAGATGAGGCATTGCTAGATACAGCTGGGACATCTGAGGCCTGGTTGCTTTGTAGAAAGGAAAAAGCCAAGATTCTAGTCCTCATGAGGGCCAGGTAGGTAGCTTTGAAGTTTTAAGGGCTAGGCATGGGTGCTAAATAATATTTGCAGAGGTTTTTGGCTGTTGCCTGGATAGAAAACTCTGTTTTCTCATCCAACACTTCCAATTCATAAAAAGTTAAATATGCAAACACACTTCAAAATGATGTAGTTTGCAGGACATGGACATGTGGGCTGAAAAATGCAGTTTTTCATGTCTGCAGAATCCGAAATGAGTTTCCACAGAGATAAATCACATATGCTCGCAGCTTTTCTGCTTATAGCAAACAGCGTTTGGTCTGTTTTCCACCTTGAGATCTTTGTAAAAAAAAAAAATAATAACAATAATACAGGCAGGATATCAATAAAATAAAATATAAAAGAAAAGAACAAAGTAAAAAAAAATATCACACAATCTGACATATCCTGAGTTCTACTCCCGCCTTTAGACACAAAGCCAGCTGGGTGGCCTTGGGCCAGCCACTCTCTCTCAGCCCTAAGAGGCAAGCAATGGCAAAGCACTTTGGAAATCTTGCCAAGAAACCGCAGGGATTTGTCGAGGCAGTGGTCATCACCAGCCAAAAAACTGATTCAAAGGGACAAAAACACCCTCCCACACACACACACACCATAAAACAGATTCCTTGCTCGGCTTGCAAAATTGCTAGCCTTGTTCTTATTTTATTTTTGGAGGTTATTGGGGGAAACGGAAGGGAAGGGGAGGAGGAGGGGACACAAACTTCAGAAGAAACACCCTTACCTTTTCTAACTCCAGAAGGTGAAATCTCAGCACTTGAATAGCCTGGATCATCTACAATTACAAAAAGGAGGGAGTGGGTGGGAAATTGGATCGTGGCTTACCGTGTAAACCTCTGTTTGTTCATTGCAATGCACTTCGCTGGACATTGTGGCTTGTTTGGAACGTTGTGGGGGGGGTCAGGCAGACTGTGCAATAAATCAGCTGGATTTTTAAGGTTTTAACCCAGAGAAATTCACAATGGGAAATCGTTCCAACGAGAACCGTCATGGACCAAGCGTGAATTGGACAGGGAGGCTTAAAATATCTAGAGAGGCAAAAGCCTTGATAGTACAGTGGTTTGGTGCACCCTGTCATTAACACAGCTGCCTGCAATTTCTGCTGGTTCGAATCTCGCCAGGCTCAAGGTCGACTCAGCCTTCCATCCTTTCCAAGGTAGGTTAAATGACGACCCAGTTTGTGGGGGCAATAAGCTGACTTTGTACAAATATACAAAAGAATGAAGGCTATTGCTTAGCGCATTGTAAACCGCCCTGAGTCTCCGGAGAAGGGCGGCATATAAATCAAATTTAAAAAAAAAAAAAAAGTGAATTCTGCATCTCCCAAGCGTAGAGATGGAAGCAGCTCTGTTTGGGGCAGTTTTGAAGCTGATCTCAAAGGTAGGTTAGAACAGGGGGTCTGCAAACCTTAAACACTCAAAGAGCCATTTGCACCCGTTACCCACAGAAAAGGAAACACCGGGAGCCACAAAACCAGATGTTTGGGAAACTATTCTAGACAGTGTTTCTCCACCCCGACAACGTGAAGATGGGTGTGGACTTCAACTCCCAGAATTCCCCAGCCGATCTTGCGGATGCATGGATGTATAAAGAGGAGGGAGGGACCGATTGAGCGGATAGAGAAATGAAAGGGGGATCATTACAAGGGAAAAGAGGAATAAAGAGAGAACGAAAACAAAGTTGGAAAAACAATAACACTTCGGGGTGTTGTGGGGCGGGGTGGGGTGGGGTGTCACTTCTTTGTTTTGTTTTGTTTTGTTTTTTTTTAAAAAAAGGGAAAGAAGTAGCATCCTTACCAAATTATCCAGTTCAGGATTGGAAGAAAATAAAGGTTTTTTCTGTCCTAACCTAAAAAAAAGAGACATTGGGGAGGCCGGGAGAAGAAAAGAGAAGGAGCGTTAGTAAGGGGGAAACACAACAGAGGGAAATCTAAGCCGTGCATTGTTGGAAAGAAAGAAAGAAAAAAAACCCCTCTAAAATAAAAATTGTTCCTGGGGGGGGGGAAAAAACAACAACAACCCGCAAAGCAAACAGCAAAGGAAGTGACTTTTCCCCTCTTGCAAAATTCTAGCTGGCAAAAAAAAAATCTGTGCATTTTACTTTCCGAAGTTGTCTTTTCCTCCTCTGCCTTTGCTAAAATTCCTTCAAGCTCTCGCACACACACACACAGAGAGAGACAATCCCTGTTCGAAAAACACAAGGTCAGTTTTCTCTCCATCGGATAAAAAAATCCCTGCGGTCAGGGAGGTGGGGGAATCTTGCACAATTCCAAGGACTCTTGGATGCTTTGGAGGAAGGGAGGGTATCAAACTCATCTCCAAAAAATCTCAGATGTGGCTACTTTAATAAAGAGATCCCAACAAGGTTTGGCAGATCTAAGAATGAGAAACCCCTGTTAGGAAATTGTTATTACCCAAAAAGCATCAGTTTTTTTTAACTTGGGCAACTTTAAGATGGGTGGACTTCAACTCCCAGAATTCCCTAGCCAGCCAGCCAGGCTGGCTGGAGAATTCTGAAAGTCCATCCATCTTTAAAGTTGTCCGAACTGAGAAACACTCGTCTACAGTAATGGCCAAAATTATGGAAACCTTTTTGGGAAAAGTGTATTTTCTAAAACTAGCTAATAACACCACTTTTTTTTTTTTTTTGGAGTAGTAGTACCATCAAATTATGTCAATGGAATCATGGTATACATTGCTACATTCCATTGTATCAATGGAAAGATAATTTAATAAAGAATGTCATGCAATAACTTTTATTATTTATTTGTTTGTTTGTTTGTTTGTTTATTTAGTCCAATTTATATGCCGCCTTTCTCCAGAGACTCAGGGCGGCCGAGTCTTTATGAAGGATTTGCTTTTAGAATAACGGTTACGGTATAAAGAAGAAAAGTGAAACACATAGAAAAAACGAGATAAACAACAATGATCCTCATGTCAGTTAATACTTAGTTGAGTAACCTTTAGCATGAATGACGGCCTTACAACGTCTTCCCATGGAGTGAGCCAAGTTTTTTAGTTCTGCAGCTGTTATTATGTGAAACCAAGATTGAATGATGGCTTCTGTTAACTGGGTTTTATTGCTGGGTCGCTTCTGACTAACAGGTTTCTTTAGTAGGCTCTATAGATTTTCAATTGGGTTAAGAAGGTCTGGGCTATTCCCAGGCCATTCCAGCAGTGGAATAGGACTATCTTGAAATTCCAAGAAAAAAAGTGGTGTTATTAGCCATCAAACCTCAAAAATACACTTTTCCCAAAAGGTTTCCACAATTTGGGCCACTACTGTATAATATGGGTCTCCAAGCTTTCTGGCTTTGTGAACCGACAGGGGTGGGGGATGGGGAGAGGGGATGGCTCTATGCACGTGGTGGATGAGCACATATATACTTGTAGCTCCATTTGCATGAGATGCGGGCAGTTGCGCCCCCGTCACTCCTGCAAATGGCGCCGTGTGCCTTCTCACCTGTCGCTTCCGTGACCCGGTTCTGAATGGGCCACAGCTCCTGTCGTGGGCTGCAGCCTGTGGATTGGGGGGACGCCTGATCTATAAGGTCTATTTCTAATTTTTTAAAAAAAGCACTGCAGGAGGCCGAGAAGCTAAATCTCCGTCTTTGAATTCGCTCCTTCTTTTAAGAGAAAAAAAACAAAACTAAACCACACCCCGGTCATTTAAAAGAAACTCACATTCTCATTCTCTCTCAAGTTTGTAAAACAAGAGCTTTAAATCCTCTATTTTCTTTCTTAAAGGACTTGGGAGAATTGAAAAGCAAGGAGCGTTTAAGTCTTTCCTTTTTTCTTCTTTTTTCTTTTTTCCTCCAAGCTGGGATGCTGCGTGCTTCCATCCCTCACTTTTGTGTGTGTGTGTGTAGAGCATTTTTAAAGCATCTTGCAGCCCAACTTTTTCAACTTAGGTTTAAAATCCTTGCAGGCGTGGAGTTTGAAGCCTTGAAAATCCAGGGATGGAAAGGAAAGGATTTCGCTATTTTTTCCTGCTTTTTAGACAACTCTCCATCCTCTTTCCCTCCCTCTAAAAACCCCCGTTTTCCAACCAAAGAACATAAGGGTAATATTATCATTATTCCATCTTCTAACGTACGAATGCCCTTTTGCCTTGTTCCAGGCACGGAAACTGGGTTTTTTTCCCCCCCCCAAATCAAAACTCCGCCTGGGCAAGCGAGGGAGAATTCGGCTTTGAAACGTTGATGGATGGATCAGTGTTAGCAAGCCGATGAATCATCCTAAATGTGGATTTTTAATCAAAAAATGTCTCAAATCAACGGCTGCCTTCACTGTTTCACTCAAAGCTCAGGAAGGGGGTGTGGGGGTAGAATTTCATGCTTTTTGGCCTGAATATCAAGCCGAGAGAGAGAGAGAGAAGGGGAAGCTGTATTGAAGTATTGGTACGGTTATTTTCTTCCTTTTTATGGAAGACCTCAAGGTCAAATCACGTATCATTTGGGTTTGAAGGATGGTTTTTTTCCGCTAGAAATAACACAGGGGGCTTCTGGACGGGTGTGAGCCGAGAAAATGCATAAAATTCTACATTCTCACATCAATTTTCTTTTCCATCAAGCAGGGCTGGCGTGAAGCCCCCCCCCCCCCTTTTTCTAGCTTTTTTAGTTTTTTAAATTGTCAATGGGTTTTAGTTTGAATGTTTTAAATTTTAAATTTTAAATTTTGTATTGGTATGTGTTTTAGTTTTGGCTGTGCACCGCCCTGAGTCCACTAGGAGACGGGCGGCATACAAATTTAAATAAATAAATAAATAAATAAATAAATAAATAAATAAATAAATAAATATTCTCTCTTCCCCCAAACTGCACCTATCACTCCTTCTTAGCCAGAGCTGAGATTCCTTCTGTCTACCACTGCCTTGATTTCCCTTTTCTGAAAAAAGGAAAGGCACTTTGGACATGCTCAAGAGCCCCTCATCTTTGGCAGTGGTGAAATCCAATTTTTTTTACTACCGGTTCTGTGGGCGTGGCTTGGTAGGCGTGGTGTGGCTTGGTGGGCATGGCAGGGGAAGGATACTGCAAAATCCCCATTCCCTCCCCACTCCTGGGGGAAGGATGTTACAAAATCTCCATTCCCAGCCCACTCTGGGGCCAGCCAGAAATGGTATTTGCCGGTTTTCCTAACTACTCAAAATTTCCACTACCGGTTCCCTATAACCTGTCAGAATCTGCTGGATTTCACCCCTGGTCTTTGGGCATGTAACTTATTTAACTCCTACTTAGTCAGTGCAGAGTTCATCTCTCTACAGCTGCACCAATTTTCCCTTTTCTGCAGAAAGGAAAGGCACTCTGGACATGCTCAGGAACGCCTTGTCTTTTGGCAGAGTTGTGTAAGAAGTCATCAAGAGCTGAGGCTCAGAGCCCCTTTGCAGAAAGGTGCTGGAGTGTATTTAAAAGGAGAATTTGGCAAAACTTGCGTAGAGGCAACCAAAGGAATTTCAGTACAATGCTGCTGGCATACAAAAAGATGAAATTACTCAGCAGAAATGCTGTTTTGAGCATTTTCTTTCCTCAGCCGGCACATTCAACTTACCAGAGTTCATTTAGTGACCCGTTCAAAGTTACACTGAAAAAAAGGGACAACTGTTTTTCACACTTAACGACCATCGCAGCATCCCTGCGGTCACGTGATCAAAATTCGGACCCTTGGCAACGGACTGATATTTATGACGGTCCCAGGGTCATGGGATTAAATTGGGTGATCTTCTGATCAGCAAAATCAATGGGAAAGCCAGATTCACTTAATAACGGCGACAAGCAAGCTCGTATAATGAGGGGGGGGAACCTCGCTTAACAAATGTCTCACTTAGTGACAGAAATTTTGCACTGAGCGCTGGTCGTAAATCGAAGACTACCCATATTGGGTATTTTCATGCACTAAATGAAGGTTGGTTGCTAACTTGCATTATTTGACTGAAGCCCATCCCAATCTCCCACCAAGGAAACGGACAAATTTATGCCCACAGCAACGGCCACTGTCATAATTTTTATGATCGGAATCAAGAGCCTTGGTAGTACAGTGGTCTAAAGCACCCTGTTATTAAGACCAGCTGCCTGCAATTACTGCAGGTTCGAATCTCGCCAAGGCTCAAGGTTGACTCAGCCTTCCATCCTTTCTAAGGTAGGTAAATTGAGGACCCAGTTTGTGGGGGCAATAAGCTGACTTTGTATAAAATATACAAAAGAATGAAGGCTATTGCTTAACGCATTGTAAGCCTCCCTGAGTCTCTGGAGAAGGGCGGCATAGAAATCAAATTCAAAAAAAAAAAAAAAAAAGATGGGAAAGAAAAATGTTGAATGGTTTCAGCCAAATGAGGCTGAATCCACATATTGGAATGAGAGATGTGAGGAGGGGACCTCTGTCCCTGCCTCTCCATGGGGTTGGGGGCACTCTATCCCTGCCTCTTTATGGTACTGGTCGGGGGGGGGCATTCTATGATCCCTGCCTCATGGTGGGATTAGCTTTCTATAGCTTTTTGCTGCCAATGTTTGACACTGTTCGACAAATGGAGTGTCCATATATTGAAAAGGTTAATATTTGGTTAATGAGGACTTTCTAATAATTGCTGTTTTAAGGACATGGTTGGTCTACCTGTTATTACTCTCTCTCTATTTATCTGTCCTATCTATCTATCTATCTATCTATCTATCTATCTATCTATCTCTATCTCTATCTATCTATCATCTATCTATCTATTATTCTATGTATATCTATATCTATCTATCTATCATCTATCATCTATCTCTCTTCCATCTCTTTCATCTCTCTTTCTGTCTATTTATCTATCTATATCTATCTATATTCTATCTATTTATCTATCTATATCTATCTCTTTCTATCATCTATCATCTATCTATCTATTTATCTATCTATATCTATATCTAATCTATCTATCTATCATCTACCATCTATCTCTCTTTCATCTATCTCTCTTTCTGTCTATCATCTATCTATCTATTTATCTATCTATATCTATCTTTATCATCTATCTATTTATCTATCTATATATATATCATCTACCTATCATTTATTATCTATCTATCTCTTTCATCTATCTATCATCTATTTATCTATCTATATCTATCTATCATCTACCATCTATCTCTCTTTCATCTATCTCTCTTTCTGTCTATCATCTATCTATCTATTTATCTATCTATATCTATCTTTATCATCTATCTATTTATATATATATATCATCTATCTATCATTTATTATCTATCTATCTCTTTCATCTATCTATCATCTATTTATCTATCTATATCTATCTATCATCTACCATCTATCTCTCTTTCATCTATCTATCTTTCTGTCTATCATCTATCTATCTATTTATCTATCTATATCTATCTTTATCATCTATCTATTTATATATATATATATATATATCATCTATCTATCATTTATTATCTATCTATCTCTTTCATCTATCTATCATCTATTTATTTATCTATCTATATCTATCTATCATCTATCTTTCTTTCATCTCTTTCATCTATCTATCTTTCTGTCTATCATCTATTTATTTATCTATCTATATCTATATCTATCTATCTATTATCTATCATCGCATTTGAATTCCTTATCTTCTGAAATACATTACAGCTCACCACTTCTTTGAACCACAGAACTTTATCCAAGATTTTTTTAAAAGTGTCTTTCAGATTTTATTCCAAGACTTTAATTTAATGCAGCCTTATAAAGAGTCCATCACGTGGTCACCTGTCATGAGTTTGGAACTGCTTCCAAGGAGACCTAATGAAGAATCATTAAAAAAAAAAGAGCCAAGTGGGCCTCAAATAAGGTACAGCTCGCCAGTGGGCTAAGAAACCGTCTTCTGGGCTATTAAAGTAGAAAATATATTTATCGGTATATTTTATTATTTTTTCTACTGACAAGAGCCACTCATGTCTCCCGCTCAGTGATGCCATCCTTTCTCCAGAAACCAACCTGTTTGGCGAAGACAGCGATGTCTTCATTGAAGGAATCCGATGAGCAGACATCTCCTCCGGGGTAAGAACCAGACGTGTCTCTTGGAGAACAGGTGGCCAGTTCACATTTCTCAAAGACCAGGGCGAGCAGAGGGAACAAGGGGTGTCTAAAAAGGAGGAGGAGAAGAAGAAGAAGCAGTGTTGGGCGAACCAGTTGCATGGAGGTTCCAGCGAAGGCCAGCTGGAAGAATTCAAACCTTGCTTCATCCTAACATTTGGTGGGAAGGAACTCAAACCTTTACCCACAGAAGAGAATATTTGTAGCTCAGGGTTGAACTGTGGGGGCCTTCTGAGTTTGGCAGTTTTCTTGCAGACATTTCGTGACCCTACTTGGGAACATCTTCAGTGCCAGTAGGGAGTGGAGTTGGAGTTGGAGTTGGAGTTGGAGTTGGAGTTGGAGTTGGAATTGGAATTGGAAGAGGAGGAGGAGGAGGAGGAGGAGGAATTCTGTGGGATTCGTGTTTTTTCTCTGAACTTGGTTGTTTTCTTGACCCAACCAATAACATCATCAGTGCTAGAAGGAAGATAGGTTTATGGAGAGGAGGAGGAGGAGGAGGAGGAGGAGGAGGAGGAGGAGGAGGAGGAATAATTCTATGGGATTCGTGGTTTTTCTCTGAACTTGGTTGTTTTCTTGACCCAACCCAATAACATCATCAGTGCTAGGAGGGAGTGAGGTTTGATAAACTGAAAGGAAATGCTACTTCCTTCTAGCACTGATGATGTTCCCTAGTTCAGTCACAAAACATCTGCAAGGAAATCATCAGGCTCAGAGAGCACCAAGGACTTCTACAAACAAATACTGAATTTTTCAAGACTTATTCAAGAGAAGGGAACCTATTTTTCAATCCACGAAACAGGAGGACGCCAAGCCCCGACCTTTGCCTTCTCCACAGGCCTCCTACGGCTGCCTTTGAAAGAAAGCCCCAGAAATTCAGTAAGAGGTCAAAAGCCCCCTCGGCCTGCTTCTCTTAAAAAACTCTTCCACCCCCCACCCCCATTTCAAAAGGGCCTTCTTCAGGAATAAACTGGACGCTATAGGCGGGTTTTTTAAATGTAGTAGAAGATTTGCAGAAAGTCAGAGGAACAAAAGACTTTTTTTAAAAAAAATCACAAAATATTTCTCTCAGATTCATCTCTTCTCCACTTCTCCCATCCTTGGTCATCCCACCAACAGCTGAAAACTCCAAGGATAGAATAGAATAGAATAGAATAGAAAAGAGAATAGAATAGAATAGAATAGAATAGAATAGAATAGAATAGAATAGAATAGAATAGAATAGAATAGAATAGAATAGAATAGAATAGGAAGGGACCTTGGAGGTCTTCTAGTCCAACCCCCTGCTTAGGCAGGAGGAAACCCTACACTACTTCAGACAAATGGTTGTCCAATCTCTTCTTAAAAACTTCCAGTGTTGGAGCATTCACAACTTCTAAAAGGCAAGTTGTTCCACTGTTTAATTATTCTCACTGTCAGGAAATTTCTCTTTAGTTCTAAGTTGCTTCTCTCCTTAATTAGGTTCCACCCATGCTTTTGTATGGATGGATAGATAGATAGATAGATAGATAGATAGATAGATAGATAGATAGATAAGTAGATACAGTGGTGAGATTCAGCCAGTTTGCACCACTTCGGGAGAACCGGTTGTTAACTTGCTGAGCAGTTTGGCAAACTGATTGTTGGAAGAAACTATTAGGGCAGAGAACCGGTTGTTAAATTACTCGAATCCCACCACTGGATAGATAGATGATAGATAGATAGATAGATAGATAGATAGATAGATAGATAGATAGACACACACACCAAATTTATATTTGCTCATAAAGAAATAAATATAAATTTGGTAGAAAGTGGTTTGTCGTGAATGCAACTGCTTGAGGGCTCCTGGATTGGAGCCGAAAGGCGAAAGGGAAGCAGTAGGCTCCCTCCCATATTGGGGTAGACCAGGTGCTTCAACAGAAAGATACTTTATATATATATATATATCTCACCACGTGCGATACGATGCAACCAGTGCCTCCATCAAAGAGTACCAATGTACTCTTTGTACATTGTTTGTACATCATTGTGCAGCCTCATTGCTGAACTCCCACCCACACATCAGAGCAAGTCTTCCTGCTTCCAGAAAAGAAAAATATGGGGGTGGGGGGATGACCAAATCATGGGATCATAGAATCCTAAGGCTGAACAGATCTTGGAGGTCTTCTAGTCCAGCCCAGTTGCCCAAAACAGACAATGTTATTGGACAAAGGGTTGTCCAATCTTTTCTTGAAAAACCTCCAGCAATGGAAGCGCTCACGACTCCAGGAGGATTAAGCTGTTCCATTGCTTAATCATTCTCACCGTCAGGCAATTCCTCCTTAATATTTTTTTAAAAAATATTTATTTATTTATTTACTTACTTACTTACTTACTTACTTACTTACTTATTTATTTATTTATTAGTTTGATTTATATGCCGCCCTTTTCCGGAGACTCAGGGCGGCTTACAATGCATTAAGCAATAGCCTTCATACTTTTGTATATACCTGCTTAGTAGGGCTTTCGCCCCCACCCCCCCCCAGCGGTGTTCATTTTTATACAAAGTCAGCTTCTTGCCCCCACAAACCGGGTCCTCATTTTACCTACCTCGGAAGGATGGAAGGCTGAGTCAACCTTGAGCCTGGTGAGATTTGAACTTGCAGTAATTGCGGGCAGCTGGCAGCTAAGTGCTACTTTAACAGCACTTAGTCCACTGCGCCACCTGGCTCTTTCTAAAACTTTTTAGAAAACTTATTTTAGCCTTTCTCAGGCTTAATAAACTGTTTTTTTAAAAGTCACCATCCTTCCATTTCTCTCCACATCGGGAAAAGTAGAGGAAAGGATCTGTAACTTTCCAAGAAAAGAATGAACCCTGAATTATTATTTTTTTTCCAGGAAAAGATTCAAAGTCTGCTTGCACCGTAAGAAACTTTTGTGTGTCTGTGTGTCTAAGGGTTAAAGTTATTTTAAAGACTGTGCTTGCCGGCGGGGTGCACTTCGGCTTTATCCTTGCTCTGATTTATGTGGTGGTGAGTGTCCACCCCTCCATTCCTCCCCCCTCTTTTTTTCCGGCTGAATTTGGATGGACAGCTAAAGGGAGAGACAGCGTGTTCCCAACAATACGTTATACAAGTTCATGCACCACATGTTACACAAATATTTGCAGCCGAGGCCCGGCACGGAGTAACTGTTAAGTGTTGAGTGGCTCTATATAGAACATTTTTTATTTCGTAGGAGAAACAAAACAAGGATGTGTGTGTTTTAATCTTGCAACAATCCATGTTCCCTTCCTCTCCGATTTACGGAGAGGAAAATGGCAGATGAAAAGCGCTGCTTGCTACGACAGTCTTTAAGATACAAGTTGAAAGACGGGAAGAAATCTATCAATCTTCTTTAGGGTCTTTGAGGAGTTTGAGGAGCCAACTTGAAAACGGTTTTGAAACTGTTTGAAGCTGACAAGAGAAAGAAAACTTTTGAAGGAATCAACTGGTCTCTTTGCTGTTTTCTAGGCGGCCTTTAAGGATTGGCAATCTTTGGTGCCGTTTTGATTTGAGCACCCGCAGGAATTGGGTATGTCTAGTCTAGTGAAAGGGGGACCTGGTGGCTCAGTGGCTAAGACGCCGAGCTTGTCGATCGAAAGGTCGGCAGTTCAGCGGTTCGAATCCCTAGTGCTGCCGCGTAACGGGGTGAGCTCCTGTGACTTGTCCCAGCTTCTGCCAACCTAGCAGTTTGAAAGCAGGTAAAAAATGCAAGTAGAAAAATAGGGACCACCTTTGGTGGGAAGGGAACAGCGTTCCGTGAGCCTTTGGTGTTGAGTCATGCCGGCCACATGACCCCGGAGACATCTTCGGACAGCGCTGGCTCTTCGGCTTTGAAACGGAGATGAGCACCGCCCCCTAGAGTCGGGAACAACTAGCACATATGGGCGAGGGGAACCTATATCTTTACCTTTACCTAGTCTAGTGAAAAGAAGGACTCAGGGTGACGTGATAGCAGTCGTTCAATATTTGAGAAAGAAGAGGGAGTCAACCAAGCTATTCTCCAAAGCACCTGAAGGCAGGACCAGAAGCAAGGGGTGGTTCCATTGATTAAAGAGAGAAGCAACCTGGAATTAAGGAGGAATTTCCCAACAGTGAGAACAATTAATCAGTGGAACGACTTGCCACCAGAAGTTGTGGGTGCTCCAATACTGGAGACCCACACGTGTTTTTTCAAAAGGCAACTGGATTTTGTTTGTCCAACTGTCCCCACCTTGGGGACAACCATGACCTGAATTACTGAGAATCTCCATAGACGTTCAGCACTGAAGGTTTTTAAGAAGAGATTGGACAGCCATTTGTCTGAAATGATAGGAGGGTTTCCTGCCTAAGCAGGGGGTTGGACTAGAAGTTCTCCAAGGTCCCTTCCAACTCTGTTGTTGTGTTGTATTGTATTTCCAATTCCAATTCCAATTCCAATTCCAATTCCATTCCATTCCATTCCATTCCATTCTATTCTATTCTATTCTATTCTATTCTATTCTATTCTATTCTAAATTCTTTGTTCCTTCTATTCTATTCTTTCTATTCTATTCTATTCTATTCTTTCTATATTTTTTCTATTCTATTCTATTCTATTCTCTATTCTATTCTATTCTAGTCTTCCTATATTTTTTCTATTCTATTCTATTCTATTCTATTCTATTCTATCCTATTCTCTATTCTATTCTATTCTATTCTATTCTATTCTAAATTCTTCGTTTATTTTATTCTATTCTATTCTATTCTATTCTATTCTATTCTATTCTATTCTTTCTGTATTTTCTCTATTCTATTCTATTCTCTATTCTATTCTATTCTATTCTAAATTCTTCGTTCTTTCTATTCTATTCTATTCTATTCTATTCTATTCTTTCTATATTTTCTCTATTCTATTCTCTATTATATTCTATTCTATTCTATTCTATTCTATTCTATTCTAAATTCTTCGTTCCTTCTATTCTATTCTATTCCACTCTAATTCTATTCCACTCTAATTCTATTCCACTCTAATTCTATTCTATTCTACTCTATTATGTTCTGTTCTGTTCTGTTCTGTTCCGTTCCGTTCCATTCCATTCCATTCCATTCCATTCCATTCCATTCCATTCCATTCCATTCTATTCCATTCCATTCCATTCTATTCTTTCAGTATTGCCAAAGGATCTACCAAAGGCTGCATTTGGCAAAAGCTGTGATTATACCAACCGAGGAGTGGAGCCTCCATTGTCCAGTAGCAGAATATCTGGGAAATTTCCCAGCTTCTCTTTGCGGGCTTGCAACCTTGCCTGGCCAGAATGAAAACACCCAATTGGATGGATTCAGGCACCCCATTTAAGTGATTTTCTCCTCTCCCCCCCAAAAGCCTTTTATGCTTCATTCTCTGTGCCACAAAATGATAAACTCTTTAAGGGTTTCCTCATTGGGCTTCCGCTTTAATTAGTATCCGAGGGTGATAAACTGGATTCTTTTATTCATATATTCAATAAAAATATATCCGACTCCTTGACGGTATGACCTTGGAGAAGCTTAGATTCAGATCCATTCTTTGGCTGCCAAAAGTCTGCGTGCACGCACGCACAAATGCACACTCACACACACACACACAAACACACACACACAAACACACACACACATACAAACACACACACAAACACACACACACATGCACACAAACACACAAACACACACAAACACACAAACACAAACACACAAACACACACAAACACACAAACACAAACACACAAACACAAACACACACACAAAAACACACACACACAAACACACACACACAAACACACACACACAAACACACACACACAAACACACACACACACATGCACACAAACACACAAACACACACAAACACACACAAACACACAAACACAAACATACAAACACAAACACACACACAAAAACACACACACACAAACACACACACACACAAACACACACACACACACAAACACACACACAAACACAAACACACAAACACACACACACAAACACACACACACAAACACACACACACACATGCACACAAACACACAAACACACACAAACACACACAAACACACAAACACAAACATACAAACACAAACACACACAAAAACACACACACACAAACACACACACACACAAACACACACACACAAACACAAACACACACACAAACACACACACAAACACAAACACACACACAAACACACACACAAACACACACACACAAACACACACACAAACACACACACACAAAAACACATGCACACAAACACACACACACACACAAGGGCTTCACTCCTGCCACCGTGATTTAACATTTCCAAATTCACTCTCTCCCCCCCTTGAAAGTTTCCACCTCAAACAATACAGGAAGAATCAAATAGTTGTTTGTGGAACCATCTAAATGCAAAACTCGGAATGATAAATCACATTAATTAAATGAAGGGGGGAGGGGGGAGAGTAACCCCTCGGCTGAGCATAGAGCGAGTAGTTTATCATTCCCCCACCCCACTTCTTTCTTAGAAATTCCTACCAATTGTGGCGGATGGATTAGTTAGGAGCATCGACCCAATTTCGTTTCCCTATGAAGCAACCCGGTCTGTCTGTCGCATGGGAGGTTCAGAAGAAGGAGCGGGGTGGTGGGGTGGGGAACAGCTCTGATCCTGTGGTCTGAGGTAGACTGCCCCTGAAATGGGAAGCTCTATCAAGCTCTTATTGTGCCGCCCTCTCAATCTGTTGCCCCAAAGTCACTTATCCTCCTGTATATGCTGCTAAACCAAAGACTGTATTTATCTATTGTCTGTCTGTCTGTCTCTGTGTGTGTGTGTGTGTCTATCATCCATCCATCCATCTATCTATCTATCTATCTATCTATCTATCTATCTATCTATCTACTGTTATCTACTATCTACTCTCTCTCTCTAGCTATCTTATCTATCTATTTCTATTATCTGTCTATCTATCTATTCTCTCTCTCTCTATCTACTGTTATCTACCTATCTACTGACTCTCTCTCTCTCTCTCTCTCTCTCTCTCTCTCTATCTACTGTTATCTACTATCTACTCTCTCTCTCTAGCTATCTTATCTATCTATTTCTATTATCTGTCTATCTATCTATTCTCTCTCTCTATCTACTGTTATCTACCTATCTACTGACTCTCTCTCTCTCTCTCTCTCTCTCTCTATCTACTGTTATCTACTATCTACTCTCTCTCTCTAGCTATCTTATCTATCTATTTCTATTATCTGTCTATCTATCTATTCTCTCTCTCTCTATCTACTGTTATCTACCTATCTACTGACTCTCTCTCTCTCTATCTATCTATCTATCTACTGTTATCTACTATCTACTCTCTCTCTAGCTATCTTATCTATCTATTTCTATTATCTGTCTATCTATCTATTCTCTCTCTATCTATCTACTGTTATCTACCTATCTACTGACTCTCTCTCTCTCTCTCTATCTATCTATCTATCTACTGTTATCTACTATCTACTCTCTCTCTCTAGCTATCTTATCTATCTATTTCTATTATCTGTCTATCTATCTATTCTCTCTCTCTCTATCTACTGTTATCTACCTATCTACTGACTCTCTCTCTCTCTCTCTATCTATCTATCTACTGTTATCTACTATCTACTCTCTCTCTAGCTATCTTATCTATCTATTTCTATTATCTGTCTATCTATCTATTCTCTCTCTCTCTATCTACTGTTATCTACCTATCTACTGACTCTCTCTCTCTCTCTCTCTCTATCTATCTACTGTTATCTACTATCTACTCTCTCTCTCTAGCTATCTTATCTATCTATTTCTATTATCTGTCTATCTATCTATTCTCTCTCTCTCTATCTACTGTTATCTACCTATCTACTGACTCTCTCTCTCTCTCTCTCTATCTATCTATCTACTGTTATCTACTATCTACTCTCTCTCTCTAGCTATCTTATCTATCTATTTCTATTATCTATCTATCTATCTATCTATGTATTTATCTGTTAAATTTATTTGCCACACACCTCAGTTTGAAGCAACTCCGGGTGGAAAATAAAGATTGCGTTAAGATCCTTCTGAAACGTTACTCCAGTTGTTCAGATTGGAACATTGGAAGGATTTGGCCCCAGAGGCAGCTATGCTGGCTGGGGCATTCTGGGAGTTGAAGTCCACCCAACTTCAGGCTGCCAAGGTTGAGAAAACACTGCTTCTAAATGATCAATTAATGGGAGGGGCTGTGTTTTTCCCCCCCCCCCAAGAATAAAACTGACCCAACTCTCACCGTGCCCTGAGAACGCATCCACCCCAAGTGAAGGGTGTCAAGAGAAGGAAATATCACAGGCCTTCACTAGAAAAGGTACTCATACTTGATTCCTCACCCCCATCCTGGGGAGATTTACAGGATCCACCCGCCCAAGGCAAGCAGGTCATTTTAAGAAGGGGATCGGCAAAAAAGATATCCAGGAGAAAGAAGAGAGAAAGAGAGAGAGAAAATCAATTTCTGAGCAGTGGATAAAACTCCCTTCCTACCAAGGGATGCCCTGCACCCAGTGCAGCAAAGATTTAGGGAAGGGGAATCTTGGATCTTCCTCGACCCCAAAAGAAGTCAGATCCCCCACTAGGAAAATTTCTTAGCAACAAAGTGAGAGAGGTTTTTTTCCAAGAGATTTCCCAGCTTCAGTTAGAAGGATCTTTAATTAAGCGACCTAAGGTAGAAGAATCTCCCAAAAGTTAAGGCTAAAAAAAAAAAGATCCCAGAGGAAGGGAGATCCAGTAGGCGGGGGATCCCCCAACCGAAAGGATCGAAAAGTGAGGTCGGGGAGAGCAATTCGGCCCAGCTAAAGAAAAAAAAAGCCAAGGATCTGGCCGTTTGGGAAGAAGAGCTAAAAAAACCCAGGAGCGGATCTGCTGCTTTTCCGACGGCAGATCGACGGAAGGGTGGTGGGATCGAGTCGCTTAAGGCAAAACGCGAGCCACCCTCGTTCCTGAGCAAATAAGGCGTCGGTGGGGGGGGGGGCAGATCTCTTTTGGAGAGAGAGAGAGAGTGTGTGTAGACCAAGGAGGGAAACCCGCAATTCGATCTACCGGAAGAGTAATCCAGCGGTCCAGGCGAATCGAACCTGTCCTTGGGCAAACCAAACCGTTTGGTCTTTCTTTACTCTTTTACACCAGACACGAAGGTTTTTTTTTAGGGGAGGGGATTTTTCATAAAGACACCCCCCCCCCGCTCTCAAGTCCTGGGCGCCTTCCACTCCCTGGACACGCGTGTTAAACCCGTTTCGCGCCGGGGAAGAGGGGTTCCGACGTGCGGCTGCGAGTTAGCAGATCCTCGCCCTCGGTTCTTTTCGGGAGGAAGAGAAGGGGAAGCGAAGGTCTGGTCCGGACGGCCCAAAAAGGGGGAGGGAAGGAAAAAGAGCCTTGGTAGTACAGTGGTCTAAAGCACCCTGTTATTAAGGCCAGCTGCCTGCAATTACTGCAGGTTCGAATCTCACCAGGCTCAAGGTTGACTCAGCCTTCCATCCTTTCTAAGGTAGGTAAAATGAGGACCCAGATTGTGGGGGCAATAAACTGACTTTGTATATATATATGCAAAAGGATGAAGGCTATTGCTTAACGCATTGTAAGCCGCCCTGAGTCTCCGGAGAAGGGCGGCATATAAATCAAAATTAAGAAGAAGAAGAAAAGACCCCCTTCGCGCGGCCAAGAGCGCAGGGGACGACCCCCCGCCCCCCCTCCCCGCCGCCGCCGCCAGCAAAACTCACCCGTAAATCTCGTCCTTCTCTCGCTTCAAGGCGTCGTTGGTGCCCAGTCCCGGAGGCATCCCCGGCCGGTGGTTAACTCCCGCCGATCCATAAGGGCCTCCCTGGTTCAAAGCGTGATGTTGCAGACCCCGGCCCGAGTGGGGGTCTCCGAAGGCCGGCAGAGAGACCCCTCCGTCCATTCCGGCGTAATGTACCAAGTCATCGTACTGGGTGGCAGACGCAGATCCGGAGGCGGGGTGGGTGGGGGGGGGGGGGAGAGGAGGAAAAGAAGAGCAAGAAAGAAAGAAAGAAAGAAAGAAAGAAAGAAAGAAAGAAAGAAAGAAAGAAAGAAAGAAAAGAAGAAGAAGAAGAAGAAGAAGAAGAAGAAGAAGAAGAAGAAGAAGAAGAAGAAGAAGAAGAAGAAGAAGAAATTGATTTTAATTTTTTCATTGTGATTTGTATTGGAATTTGTCATTTTGTAAGCCGCCTTGAGTCCCTAGGGAGAAAGGCGGCATCGCAATAATAAATAAATAAATAAATAAATAAAAAAGAAAGAAAGTTTCAAGATTCCCGATTTAAGCAACCCTTTTCCTCCCCCCCAACCCATCCTCTCCCCACCCCCAGCCCTATACAGCTAGGAAATGCTGGCCCAGATCCAGGCTGACCTACTAGGAAATTTTCGCTCGACAAGAAACCGGGGACGCCTTTCAAAGCAGGCATCTCCGAGGAGTTGTTGATGTTCCCAAGATGTGGGGAGGGGTGTGTGAATTATTTGGGGAGGGGGTCAGAAGGGGACAGGCGAGACGAAGGGGGCCAAACCAGTCCTTCTTCCTTAAAGGTGCTTTTTTCCCCAAAGGCAACTGGGCTGTGTTTTTGTTTTGTTTTTTCCCCCTTGAGGAAGAAGAAGAGGTTTCGCTTCTCATCCAAGAGGCTTCATCACGAGTAGCGAAACGTTTCTCAAGGAATCTATCTATATATATAAGATTCCGTGAGTGAATGTCTATGGAGATTTCCTGCTCATTGTTGGTTGCCTCCAAGGTGCTTTTTCGAAAGGCCCAGTGGATATATATATATTTGTGTGTGTGTGTGTTTACGCGCGCGCGCGCGCGCGCACACACACACACACACACACACAAATATAGATATATATCCCAGTGGACTTTGGAAAAAACACCTTGGAGGCAACCAACAATGAGCAGGATGGCTTAGAATCTCCATAGACATTCAATCCTTGTTGCACACAGATAGACACACACACACACATACACACACATGCCAAAAACTCAGCCCCTTTTCCACTGAACCCGGCCTTGTGTCCTTCCTCTCCTTCCCACCCCCCCATCTCCCCACTCCCGTCCTAAATACCCCTTCCAACGCAGTGGGTCCTACTCATGGCTCGGTGCGAGTTGTGTTTGCGTTGTGTGCGGGTTTAAGTAACCGGCTCACTCTTTCAAGAACAAAACCCCCAACACAAATCCTCATAACCTCCCCCCCGCCCCCCCCGCCCCCGGTTTCTGATCAGGGTTGCCCACTTTTTTTGCGCCTTTCGCCACTTAAGTCAATTTCACGCGGCGGCTGGTCAATTTCACGAGGGGGATGCGGGGGAGGGCTGTGGTTGAGTGTAAGCCCCCCTTCAGGCCCCTCTCGCCACCCCCACCCCACCCAGCGGAGCCCGGGCCTCGCGCCTTCGATTTGGGGATCGAAACAAGGACTCCCCAAAAGAACCACACAAACACAAATGCATGGAGAGAAAGAGAGATGTTTTTCAAAAAAAAAAAAGAAAGAAAGAAAGAAAGAAAGAAAGAAAGAAAGAAAGAAAGAAAGAAAGAAAGAAAGAAAGAAAGAAAGAAAGAAAGAATCCCATCCCAATCCCCCACTCAAAGAGACTCTCCACACAATCTGTTTGCGCGCCGATCCCGCCGGGGAAAGTCCACACCGTTCCGTTTGGAGTTTTTCAACTCGGCTGCACAATCGCCCACCTCACTCGACCCACGAAGATATCACACACACAAAAAAAACTCGCTTTGATTAAATGCACGTATCCACAGCGCAAAAGATGCAATATTGTCTATCCCACGCTGGCTCCTAGAACAGAAGTCAGTAGCCACCTGGATGGTTCTTTGGGGAAACTAACTTTCTTTCTTTCTTTCTTTCTTTCTTTCTTTTCTTTCTTTCTTTCTTTCTTTCTTCTTTCTTTTCTTTTCTTTCTTTCTTTCTTTCTTTCTTTCTTTCTTCTTTCTCTTTCTTTCCTTTCTTTCTTTCTTTCTTCTTTCTTTTCTTTCTTTCTTCTTTTTCTTTTCTTTCTTCTCTTTCTCTTCTTTCTTTCTTTCTCTTCCCTTTCTTCCTTTCTTTTCTTTCTCTTCTTTCTTTCTTTCTTTCTTTTTGTCTGTCTATTTCATTCATTTTCTCTCTATCTCTTCTTGCTTGCTTGCTTTCTCTTCTCCTTTCTTTCTTCTTTCCTTCCTTCCTTCTCCTTTTTTAAAAAAGTACACTTCTTTTTCCTTGAAAGGAACAGAACTTTTGAGACAGAAATCTGGGGCAGATGTTCCTCCACTCCCACTTCAAATCTTACTCTTTGTACATTTATTTATTTATGGGATTTTGTCACAGAAAATGTACGGTCTATATTTCCGCCTCTGCAACTGGACATTGAAAAAGAAGGATAGATAAAACAAACTTGGGTTTTTTCATGTTCAATCAACTTTTCCCATTTTTTCCCCCAGCCTGTCCTGGTCCACTTTTTTGCTAGTTGCTGTCCCCAAATGAAGTCATCATGCACTTATTTTGTTCCTTCCTTCCTTCCTTCCTCTTCCTTCCTTCCTCCTTCCTTCCTTCCTTCTAGCTTTCTCTCCCTCTCCTCTCTCTCTCTCTCTTTCTCTTTCTCTTTCTTTCTTTCTTCTTCCTTTCTTTCTAAAGGATCACTGTCTTAAATGAGTTTAAATCCTGCACTGCACTTTAAACTTTACAATTTTTTTTTTTTTAAAAAAGCAAAATGGAGCAAAACTTCCCTCTTGGTGGGGGTGGGTAGAAGTGCGGATTTTTTCCAGCCTGCCAAGCAGCTATTCTTATTTAAATCATCTCTTGCAGCTCAGCTAAGAGCCAAGAGGAGCCGATCCGTTTAACCTTCCCTCCCTCTCTTTTCTTCCCTTTCACTCAGTCCTGCAAAGACTCCACTGACTTTTCAGAATACACTTAAAAAAAATAAAATACTCCGAGGGGAAGCGTTTTTGAAGCCTGAATACATATACATACACACACAGGCGAACGCACATTATATTATGTTCACAAAAAGACATTAAGGGAAAAATCATAGTTCAGATCTTGCTTTGGAAAGTATTTTGGGATTAATAAATTGTAACTGGCTTGGATGTTTCCCTTCCCTGCTTTCCTTTTTTTAAAAAACAGAAATTGATTTCTAGATCTTGGAAAGTTAGACTGAAAGGAACTGAATATAATAATAAATACTGTTACAGATTGTTTTGGAGAGAGAAGGAAAGAAAGAGAGTGGGGGGAGGAAGGAAGGAAGGGAGAGAGAGAAAGCAAAAGAAAGAAAGAAAAAGGAAGGAAAGAAGGAAAGAAGGAAGGAAGGAAGATGTAGGAGAAACAGAAGAAAGAAAGAGGTAGGAGAAAGAAAGAAAGAAAGAAAGAAAGAAAGAAAGAAAGAAAGAAAGAAAGAGAAGAGGTAGGAAGAAAGAGGAAGGATAAGAGAAGAAGAAGGAAGGAAGGAAGGAAGGAAGGAAAAAAAAGAGGTAGGAGAAAGAAAAAGGAAGCAAGGTAGCAAGCAAGAAAGAAAGAAAGGAAGAAAGAAAGAAAGAAAGAAAGAGGAAGAAGTAGGAGAAAGAAAAAGGAAGCAAGCAAGCAAGCAAGCAAGCAAGAAAGAAAGAAAGAATATGTAAGCTACATTTTGTTTGAATTAAACCGTAATATTGGCAGAATATACCAGGTTTTTCTTACCCTCCCTGCTGTCTGGAACGATACCTGCCTCCCCCCCCCCCCCAAAAAAAATATAACTCTACACATAAAAATATAGCTGAGATTCCAGACACAGGGACATCCCCATACATCCCCCCTCCCCCTCTCCCCCAGTTGGAAAGAAAGAGTGGCGGGGGGGAGATTTAGGCTCCCAGGGAAGGAAACTCCTGAATTTCTTTACAAGGGCCCAAACTGAAGAGACATTAACCTCCGGCTTTCATGCCGGGCGACTCTTTTATGCTGCTATCCCGGAGGGGGTCAGGGGAGGGGGAGAAGGGAAAAAAAGGACTGCAAAAACTTTCCAAAGGCACCCTAAAGTGTCCCCAACCTCTCCCCGCCGAAGCTTTCAAATGAGCAGCCGGACTTCAAAGGGCCAAGGCACAGAGACAGTCAAGCCTTCCTCTCCTCCTCCTCCTCCTCCTCCTCCTCCTCCTCCTCCTCCTCCTCCTCCTCCTCCAACTCCTCCTGCTTTTTCAATTATTCTTCCCCTTCTGCATTTCTCTGGCTGGTCAGAGTTTGCTATGGAGACGAAGCCCCAGCGCGGCAGGCAAAGTATTGGTTTTTGGGGGAGGGGGTTTTCTTTCTTTCTTTCTCTCCTCCCCCCCCCCCACCCACAACCGCTTTCCCCCCCTACCCCCCCCCCCGACACTTTTTTTGGGGGATGGGGGAAAGCTCTCGACTCACAAAGTGAAATGCAGAGGAAAGAGAGGTTGGGGTTTGGTGGAGTTTTGCTCGAGAAGTGAACCACTGCTGGTTCATTTGAGAGAGAGAAATGACTTTTTAAAAAATGTCTGTCTGTCTGTCTCTCTCCCTCTATCTAGATCTCTGTATTTCTCTGTCTGTGCTTCTCCCTCTCTATATGTCTATAATCTATATCTATATCTATAATATATATCTAGCTATCTAGCTATCTATCATCTACGGTATTTATCTACTATCTATCTATCCTCTATTTACCTATCCTCTCTCTCTCTCTCTCTCTCTCTCCCTCCCACCCTCTCTCCCTCTCTCCCTATCTATCTATCTATCCTCTATTTACCTATCCTTCTTTCTCTCTCTCTCTCCTCTCCCTCCCTCCCTCCCCCTCTCTCTCTCTCTCCTCTCTCTATCTATCTATCTGGCTGGTCGTCTGTCTCTACCTGCATCTCTCTCTCCCCCCCTCTCTCTCTCTCTCTCACCATCCATCCATCCTCTATTTATCTACCTATCCTCTCTCTCTATGTATGTATCCATCTATATCTTTCTATCTATCCATATCTATCCATCCATCCATTCATCCTCTCTCTAGTTATCTTTTTCTCTCTATCTACATATCCTTTTCTCTGTCCCCCCTCTCTCTCTCTTATATCTATCTATCTATCTATCTATCTATCTATCTATCTATCTATCACCTTCTATCTATCCATCCTCTTTCTCCCTTCCTTCCACCACCACAGTCCCAAATCTGTTTCGGAGACTTCCCGGCCCACCAACACGGGGTGTCCCAACAAACCAAACCAGCAAAACAATTGATAAAGTAGGAAGTTGCGGCCGGAAAACCACGAGAAAAAACCACGAGCGATTTACACAAACGGAGTGCCAATCTCAGAGAAAGACATTTAAACGCGTTTGTTTTTAGTTTTGAAAGATCATATCTAACCTTTCATACACAAAAACACACCACCCCTCTACCCCCTACACACACACACATACACACACAAAACAACAACTCCAATCCGGAAGATCTAACTTTAAAACGATAGGCCGACCTCTCACACAGAGTCTATTTATCAGATTCTTTTTCTTTTTCTTTTTAAAATATTCCTCGTTTTTTTTTTTTTGTTTTTTTTTTTGTTATCTTTAACCATCTGGTGAAAAGACGGGGGAGAAGCGGCTGAGAGGGTCCCGACTTACCCTTTGGGCCATGAGACGCTCCCGAGTTTTTTCTCCAGGGTTTCTCTTCCTCCTGGCGTCTCCCCCCGGGAGAAGCAGGGTTCGGGGGGAGCCAGAGAAGGCGTCAGTTCTCTCCCCAACACCGAAGCTTCATCTCGACTCCTTGCTGCAGCCCCATCAAATCCAAGCCGCCGGGACCAAGGAGAGCCAGGAGGAAACTCTTGGCCAAGAAGAGTTTTGCTTTGGGATCGAGTCTCTCTTTCTCTCTCTCTCTCCTCTCTCTCTCTCTCTCCACCCCAGAGAGGAGCGATCTAACGGATCGCTCTACTAAAAGAAAACAAAATTAAAAACCCGAAGAAAACCACGCCATCCTTTTTTTCCCCCGAAGTCCTGGGTTTTGGGGTCTTTTTTTGTGTGTGTGTTTTTTCCCTCCCCCTTTAAGTGCGTTTTAAGGAAATCTTGGCGAGGAGGCAAGCGGGGGCTCGGTCAGAGGTTGGCGTGGAAGTGGGGGGCCTGGGGGGGGCGGGCAAAGGGCAGACGAAGACCGAGGGGCCGCCGAGATGGAGCGAGAGATCTCCCCCGCTTTCTCCCCCAGTAGATCTGGGGATTCTGCCGTTTGCCGCCGCGGCTGCCCATCCAGGACTGAGAAATGTCAGCCTCCAATGATTGATGAGCCGGTTTTGCGCGTGTCTCTACACACTCACACACTCACGCGCGCACACGGGCAACCCGGGTGGTAACTGGAAAAGGGGAGGGGGGAGACAGCAGGGAAAGAAGGGGAGGAGGGGAGTTCAGGAAAACAGCCCCCTCTACCAAAAAAATCAAGAGAGAGAGAGAGAGAGAGAGAGAGAGAGAGAGAGAGAGAGAGAGAGAGAGAGAGAGAGAGAGATGTTTTTCCACGCTCGCTTCCTTTCTAATCTTCCCGCCCTTCTCTTCTCGTTCTCGGCTTCAAAAGATGGACCTCAACTCCCAACCAGGCGCCCGCCCTCCCCTCCTCCTCCTCCTCCCCCCCCCCACCCCCGCCCGGCGCGCCGTTTCTTTCTCCCTTTCCCTTTTTAAACGCGCCTCCGGTCCTATCCGGGCGAGATGCAAAGGCGGAGAAATGGGGAGGGGGCCGCGGGAGTGTTGATAGAGAGAGAAAGCTAGAGAAGGTGCCAGAGGAAGGAAGGAAGGAAGGAAGGAAGGAAGGAAGGAAGGAAGGAAGGAAGGAAGGAAGGAAGGAAGGAAGGAAGGAGAGAAAAGGAAGGAAGGAAAGAAGGGGAGAAGGAAGGAAGGGGAGAAGGAAGGAAGGAAGGAAAGAAGGAAGGAAGGAAGGAAGGAAGGAAGGAAGGAAGGAAGGAAGGAAGGAAGGAAGGAAGGAAGGAAGGAAGGTGTGGGGTTTAGGGGTGGCTCAGAGATTCCCTAAAGCCCCCTTCCCCTACCCAACCTCTCACCACCGAGGAGAATTCAGCGCTCAGCCGCCCCCTGGAATCGGCGGAGGCCGGGGTGGGGGGGGGGAGAGACAGAGAGGTGGGCAGAGAAAGAGAGAGAAAGAGAAACCCACACATACATACACACACTAGCGGGGGGGGGGGGTTGCCACTTTCCCCCGGCACTCCTCCTCTTAAAGCAGCAGTGGATCTATTTGGGGGCGGGGGGGGGAGGGATTGGGGGTGGGGGTGTCAAATAGGAGGAAATGGACGAGCAAGTTGCCCCCCCACCTCCCCCCGATTTGAGAGTTTGGCTATTTTTGGGGGGGTGGGCTGGGAGGAGGAGGAAGATGTCGGGGAGGATCAAGGGGCGGCTTGCCTTCCTCTCGCCCCCCCCTCCGACCCCGCCGTTGCCTGCTCTTCTTTTCCCTTCTCCCGACGCCCCCCACCCGCCCCTCCCGCCGCCCCCGCCTGGCTGGAAGTGAGGCGGCCAGCGGAGAAAGATGCGCGGTTTCTCTCCCCGCAGAACCTCCGCGACCAAACCATCCGGAAGTCGAAGAGCCTTTCGCTTTTAACTCGTTCTCTTCCCCGGCTCTCGGCTCCGCCGGGAAGCGGCCCAGACCCAGGGGTTGAAATCCAGCAGGTTCTGACGAACCGGTAGCGGAAATTTTGAGTAGTTCGGAGAACCGGCAAATGCCACCTCTGGCTGGCCCCAGGAGTGGGGGAGGGAATGGAGATTTTGCAGTATCCTTCCCCCAGGAGTGGGGAGGGAATGGGGATTTTGCAGTATCCTTCCCCTGCCACGCCCAAGCCACGCCCACCAAGCCACATCCACAGAACAGGTAGTAAAAAAAATTGGATTTCACCACTGCCCAGATCCCCTGGCTGGCTCGGGGCTGCGGGCAGGAGAGAAGGGGCTGCCTCGGACGACCCCACCCCACCCCAGCCCAGACCCTTCCTCCTCCTCCTCCTCCTCCTCCTCTTCTCCAGGCACCTGTTTGGGATGCGAGATTGGGACCAGCACAGAGACGTCCCTTTCCTGGGTCAGGAAACACCTGCCAGAAAAATCGCCAAGCTCAAGAGAGCAACCTAGGACCCCACAGCCTCCTTCTCCTCCTCTTTTTCCTCTCCTTCTTTTTCTCCTTCGTTCCACAACCCGCATTCCCTCCTAGCGCTGATGATGTTCCCTAGTTGGGTCATGAAACATTTGCAAGAAAACAGCCAAGCTCGGAGAGCTCCAAGGACCCCACAGTCCTCCTCCTCTTCCTCCCCATAAACCCCACTCCCTTCTACCAGTAGATGAGGCAAAAACTCATCAAGGAGAGAAGCAACCTGGAATGAAGGAGAAACTTCCTAACAATGAGGACAATGAACCAGCGGAACAGCTTGCCACCAGAAATTGTAGGCGCTCCATCACTGGAGGTCTTTAAGAAGAGACTAGACAGCCACTTATCTGAAATGGTATAGGCCAGTGTCTCCTGCTTGAGCCGGGGGCTGGACTAGAAGACCTCCAAGGTCCCTTCCAGTTCTGTTCTATTCTATTTTATTCTATTCTATTCTATTCTATTCTGTTCTGTTCTGTTCTGTTCTGTTCTGTTCTGTTCTGTTCTGTTCTATTCTATTCTATTCTATTCTATTCTATTTTTTCTCTCCTCTCCTCTCCTCTTCTCCTCTCTTCCACTCTCTTCTATTTATGGATTACTCCCCACCAAGAGGTTTGTTTTCTAAGTGGGAAGGAAAAGGCTGCTGGAATTATTGGGACAGGACAGGATTTGCCTGAGGGGAAAGACCCGGGTTCGATAAACCAGTTTGATGTGGGAAAACATTACAGGAAGCCAATCATTTGCTGCTTTTAATGAAGTACGAAAACACAGCTGTTAGTGGGCCATAAGCCATATTGTGGCTTAACGGATTGTTAAGAATAGAATAGAATAGAATAGAATAGAATAGAATAGAATAGAATAAAAATAAGAATAGAATAGAATAAAAATCAAAATAAGAATAGAATAGAATAGAATAAGAATATAAATATGATTAGAATAGAATAGAATAAGAATAAAAACATGAACAGAATAGAATAGAATAAAAATAAGAATAGAATAGAATAGAATAAAAATAAGAATAGAATAGAATAAGAATAAAAATAAAAATAAAAATAAGAATAGAATAGAATAAAAATAAGAATAGAATAGAATAGAATAGAATAAAAATAAGAATAGAATAGAATAAAAATAAGAATAGAATAGAATAGAATAAGAATAGGAATACAATAGAATTTTTTATTGGCCGAATGTGATTGGACACACAAGGAATTTGTCTTGGTGCATACGCTCTCAGTGTACATAAAAGAAAAGATACGTTCATCAGGAATCATAAGGTACAACACTTAAGGATAGTCATAGGGAAACAGTCAATATAAATCCTAAGGATACCAGCAATAAAGTTACAGTCATGCAGTCCTAAGTGGGAGGAGATGGGTGGTGAGAACGATGAGAAGATTAATAGTAGTGCAGACTTAGTAAATAGTTCAACAGTGTTGAGGGAATTATTTGTTTAGCAGAGTGATGGCTACAGTATGTGAATCCCACCTGTGATGTGAACCTGGCCAGGTGTATCTCTTGGGGGGGGCATAATTTTTTGGAAAAACTAAAGCTGAAAGGGACAAATTCCGAAAGAGGTTCATGATTTAAAAAAAAAAAAGATATTGTTTATAATTTTGCTTTCTCAAGGAAAATTCAAGAGCCGGGCCAAGAGAATGATGAATTCAATTAAAGACTTCTAAAGGACCTCTGAAAGAAAGGGCGGTCTTTTACAGGTGGTTCTTGACTTGTTTAGTGACCATTCGATGTTACAACAGCCTTGAAAAAAGGGACTTAGGATGATTTTTCACGTTTACGACCGTTGCACCATCCCCATGGTTCACACGATTGAAATTCAGAGGCTTGGCATGTATTTATGACTGTTGAAGGCTCATGGGATCCCCCAAGTCAATGACTGGGAATTAACAACTTCAGTGATTCACTTAACAACAGTGGCAAGAAAGGCCATAAAATGGGGCTAAAACTCACTTAGCAACTGTCTTGCTCAGCAGTGGAAATGTTGGGCTCCATTGCACTCATAACTCAAGGGTTACCTATACTTAAAATTGTACGCGCCAATCCATCCTTAGGAAATTTCCAATTCTGGAAGCTTTTACTTTTTTTCTTCTTCACATACGCCCCTAATTCATTCATTCATTCATTCATTCATTCATTCATTCATTCATTCATTCTTTTCTTTCTTTCCTTCCTTCTTTCTTTCTTTTTCTCTCCCTCTCTTTCTTTCTCTTTCTCTTTCTTTTTTCTTCTTTCTTTATTTCATTCTCTTTCTTTCTTTTCTTCGTTCTTTCCTTTCCTTCTTTTTTTCTTTCTTTTTTCTCTCTTTTTCTCTCTCTCTTTCTCTTTCTCTTTCTCTTTCTTTCTTTTTTCTTTTTTCTTTCTTTCTCTCTTTCTCCCTTCCTTCCTTCCTTCCTTCTATTTTGGGTCTACATTTTAGCATGAGGAAAGCAGTACTTTTCTGTACCTGCTTAGCCAAATGAGGTTTTTCCATGATAGATTTAGGATATTAAAATCAAGAGAATTTGGGGCGTGCTGAGCCCAAAGGAAGCCCCAGGCCTTTGTTCCCCCTCTCTTCCTTTTGAAACGTCCTGGCTTCTCTGCCAAGGAGGATGGCAAACACCATCCCGCTTGCAAAGAGCTAACAATCCTTCCTATTCCTTAGTGTCTAGAACCTTCTCGCCTGAGCTGCTAAGAAACCCCAGGAAGCCTTGGCTGAGGAATAAAACTGTTGGGTGGGACCTTCTCCGCTCTTTCCCCTCCCTTCCCCTCCCCTCCCCTCCCCTCCCCTTCCCTCCCCTTCCCTCGCTCTTCAGGTTTTAATTGGCACTTTATTACACAAGGCTTCATTAAGGCAAAAGAGCCACTAAAGGTAATCTGTTGCTAATTGCTCAATTATCTTCCCTAAGAGGAAGCTTAAGGAAAAAACACTGGGAGGAATTTTGGCCAAACTTTGTTGCCAAAATACTATTATTGGCTGAAATGAAAGGAATCAGAGTTAAATGCCAATATTCTATCTATCTATCTATCTATCTATCTATCTATCTATCTATCTATTATTTATCTATCTATCTATCTATCTATTATCTATCTATCTATCTATCTATCTATCTATCTATCTTCTATCTACATTCATCCATCAATCCATTTCTGTCTGTCTGTCTCTCTCTCTCTCTTTCTCTCGTTTATTTATTATCTATTTCTATTATCTATTTACTATTTATTCTATCATCTATCATCTATCTGTCTGTCTGTCTGTGTCTCTCGTCATTTATTATCTATTTCTATTATCTATTTATTATCTCTCTCTGTCCATCCATCCCTCCATCATCATTATCTATCTATCTATCTATCTATCTATCTATCTATCTATCATCTATCTTTCATCATTTATATATTATCTATTTCTATTATTTATTATCTCTCTCTCTGTCTTTCCATCCATCATCATTATCTATCTATCTATCTGTCTGTCTGTCTGTCTATCTATCTATCTATCTATCTATCTATCTATCTATCATCTATCTATCTCTCATCATTTATATATTATCTATTTCTATTATCTATTTACTATTTATTCTATCATCTATCATCTATCTGTCTGTCTGTCTGTGTCTCTCGTCATTTATTATCTATTTCTATTATCTATTTATTATCTCTCTCTCTGTCCATCCATCCATCCATCATCATTATTATTATCTATCTATCTATCTATCTATCTATCTATCATCTATCTATCTCTCATCATTTATATATTATCTATTTCTATTATCTATTTATTATCTCTCTCTTTGTGTCCTTCCATCCATCCATCCATCATCTATCATCTATCATCTATCTATGTATCTTTGTATGTATCTTAATTTATTGATTGAGGTATTTATTTGTTGAACTATTTATTTATTGAGGTATTTATTTATTGAGAACAGACTTAAAAATCTAGGTGGTAAAATCAATGTGCATGGAAATTGCGGAATTTCTCTATTGTTGTTGTTTTACAGCTTTAATTTTAATATTGGCTACCTGAAGGCCCTGGGCTCCATGGAACCCTGAAATCCTTCTGTCAGGGTCCCCTTGAATTCTCCCCGGGATCTGTGTCAATTCCCGGTGGTCCTTCTGAGTGGAAAGTGCACAAACACACCAGAACGTGTACCCGAAGCTAAGCAGAGCACAGTTTTAAAAGCAAAGCTCTTTTCCAAAGGGGGAAAAAAAAAAACAATAAAGGGAGAAATTCAGAAATTCAGCTTTGCCCTGAGGGCAGCATTGCTTGACTTGACTGCCTTCGGTATCCAGAAAAAAGGGAATTATAAGTATAACTTGCTTCTAGCTAAGGAGAGGTTGCCCATCTCTGTTTTAACTTTGTTGGACTGATGGTCAGACCTACCGGTTCACTAGAACTGGTCCGAACCAGCAACAACTCACCACTGCCATAAATCTACTCTGAGGTGGAACGGAATCAGAGCTCTGAACTTGGCCCAAGTTTATAAATTTGGAGATCCGATGGGCCAAGAAGACACTTCGTTTTGAATCTATCAATGACTCCCACCCTCATCCCATCCTCCCTCAACTGGTTGAGTTTTAGGGGTGAGCAGCAGGGGTGAAGTGCTACCAGTTCGGACTGCTTCAGCCGAACTGGTAGCGATGACGGCTGGTGGTTCAGAGAACCGGTAGCGACAGCAGCGCGAAGCTCCACCCACCCACCCACCCGGCTGTCATTACTTCCTGGTTTTAACCAGGAAGTAATCTGTTTTTTACCCTCTGCGTATGCGCAGAGGGTCCATGTGCGGGCAGCGCATGTACTTCCGAACCGGTAGGGAAGGTAAGTAGATTTCACTCCTGGTGTGCGGTAACGTTCTCCTCAATTCTTCTGGAACCTCAAAGAACTGAGGAACCACAAAGTAATCCGCTGGACCGGGGAATGATCCGGAGGGGAAGCTGCCGAAATCAGTATTTAACTCTCTCATTGCACACGGACCCTCTTCACACACCAACACACACACAAACATTTCAGGCCACGTGACCAAAACCCATCTGGTCTTTTTCCCTTCCCGTGCCAGGCTGCAATTTTTTTCCAGCAAAAATGATGGATGGTCCTTCGTTTGCCCCCTCACCCCTGTTGCTATGTAAGAGCATCTGAATCACCATATTCCCCAGCCACGAGGGAGGCAGCGCTCGGAAAGCTCTCTGGAAGGAAAATGTGGGATTCGGCTGAGGGGTGGGTGGGTGGGTGGGGATGGAAACAGGAAAGGAGAAATCCGATGTGCAATTTTATTCCCCCCCGCTTCTGTTCAGTCATGTCTGATTCTTGGAGGCTGCCTGGACAAGGCCCTGCAGTACAGACCACTGTACAGTAGTACAGTGGTTTAAGGCACCCTGTTATTAAGCTGGTTATTAAGACCAGCTGCCTGCAATTACTGCAGGTTCGAATCTCGCCAGGCTCAAGGTCGACTCAGCCTTCCATCCTTTCTAAGGTAGGTAAATTGAGGACCCAGTTTGTGGGGGCAATAAGCTGACTTTGTATAAATATACAAAAGAATGAAGGCTATTGCTTAACGCATTGTAAGCCGCCCTGAGTCTCCGGAGAAGGGCAGCATATAAATCAAATTAAAAAAAAAAAAAAAGTTGCCTTGGCAAGTTTTTCCCCTGAAGTGGTTGGGCATTGCTGCCTTCCTAGGGCTGAGTGTAAGTCCCCCATTGGCTTTGAGCCTAAGGCAGGACTAGAACTCACTGTCTCCATGTTTGTAGTTTGTTCAGTTCACTATGTTATTGGCAGAATGATCACGGAAGACCAATACTTTAAAGAAATGGCTTTCTTTAAGATCCCGTTTTTTAGATTTCTTTAAAAATTATTTTTATAAATGACTCAAGGAGAAAAACATACGTAATACTCCTTCCTCTTTTCCTCACAACAACAACCCTGTGAGGTAGGGTGGACTGAGAGAGAGGGCCCAAAGTTACCCAGCTGGCTTTTATATCTAAGGCAGGACTAGAACTCCCAGTCTCCTGGTGATTGTCTGAAGTCACCCAGCTGGCTTTTATATCTAAGGCAGGACTAGAATTCCCAGTCTCCTGGTGATTGTCCGAAGTCACCCAGCTGGCTTTTATGTCTAAGGCAGGACTAGAATTCCCAGTCTCCTGGTGATTGTCCGAAGTCACCCAGCTGGCTTTTATATCTAAGGCAGGACTAGAATTCCCAGTCTCCTGGTGATTGTCCGAAGTCACTCAGCTGGCTTTTATATCTAAGGCAGGACTAGAATTCCCAGTCTCCTGGTGATTGTCCGAAGTCACCCAGCTGGCTTTTATATCTAAGGCAGGACTAGAATTCCCAGTCTCCTGGTGATTGTCCGAAGTCACCCAGCTGGCTTTTATGTCTAAGGCAGGACTAGAACTCCCAGTCTCCTGGTGATTGTCCAAAGTCACCCAGCTGGCTTTTATATCTAAGGCAGGACTGGAACTCCAAATCTCCTGGTAATTTTCCAAAGTCACCCAGCCAGCTTTTGTGCCTAAGGCAGGACTAGAACTCCCAGCCTCCCAGTTCCTAGCTTGGTACCTTCCCCACTAGACCAACTGAATCTACTATGGGAAGGCTGACAAAGCGAGAACCTTAAAGCAAGGCGCCTTAAAGTCCTCCGAAGAAGACCAGTTCACTCTTTCCTCAGTCTTGAGGCCATGAATTCCACCGCCTGTTCTCCCTGAGCCTTTTTGACACCTCCGCCCAAGCGGGAACCCAAACCCAATCTTATCTAGACCTTTCCCTTTTTTCAAAATAAAAGATAAAAATAATAATCAAATAACGCTTTTCGTTCTGTTTTGCCCTTCAGCTGGGCTGAATCTGCCTTCCTTTTATCTCCTTTCCCTCTCTCTCTCTCTCCAACCAACCCACCCACCCACCCCAACCTTCCTTTCCCCCCCCCCCCCCCAGTTGCTTGATATTGGGATGCTGTGATCATAAATCACCGCCTTTCCAGTCCATAAAATCAACAGGACCCGGAGTGTTTAAGTTGCTGCATTAGACCATCCCCTCCATTACAGACAAGAAAAACACGTCAGGAAGGCCACTTTTGGCGATGCCCCACGCGTAAAAATATATTTACGGCCTGGCAGCTGTGAATTTCAAGGCACAGGGCTTACATTTATGACCTCTCGTTACCTACAATTTTCCCTTAAAAGAAATCTTTGCTCTGCTCTCCCCTCTTCCAACCTCCTTCCTCCTCCCCCTCTCTCTTGTGGGGCCATCCAATCGTTCTTGCTCAGGCTGAAAGATGGGGGCAAACCCCCCCCTCCTCCTCCTCCAAGCTTCCTCCCCCTTCCTCCTTTTGCCTTATGAAACACTTTTCCCGTCGTCCAGATAAAGTAAGTTAACTAAAAGGAGAACGCGTGGGGTGACGCCCGTTGTCACTTCCTTTTGAAAGAAAAACCTCACCCTGATAAGGAAAAAAATAAAATAAAAATAAGGAGAATGAAATATCGTCGGCCTCTATTGGCGGTCCCACTAGAGTTGGGGGTGGGAAAGATGCTAAAAAGGAAAGGAAAAAGGAAAAAAAGAAGTCCTAAATTGGATAATCCACAAAGGAAGAGGAAGTTATTTTTTGTGAGGATTGTAACCACCAAATGATGTCCAACAAGCCACGGAATAACAGAATAATGCAGAATAGCAGAATAACGTAGAATAACAAAATAGCAGAATAACATGGAATAACAGAATAACATAGAATAACAGAATAACATAGAATAACAAAATAGCAGAATAACATGGAATAACAGAATAACACAGAATAACAGAATAGCACAGAATATGGAATAACACAGAATAGCAGAATAACATGGAATAACAGAATAACGCAGTATAGCAGAATAACATAGAATAACAAAATAGCAGATTAACATGCAATAACAGAATGACATGTAATAACAGAATAACGCAGAATAGCAGAATAACACAGAAAACAGAATAACACAGAATAGCAGAATAGCAGAGTTGGAAGGGACCTTGGAGGTCTTCTAGTCCAACCCTCTTCTCAAGCAGGAAACTCAGTATCATTTTAGACAAATGGTTGTCCAATCTCTTCTCTTCTCTTCCAGTGTTGGAGCATTCACAACTTCTGGAGGCAAAGTTGTTCCACTGATTAATTTATCTCCCTGTCAGGATAATTTCTCCTTAGTTCTAAGTTGCTTCTCTCCTTGATTCGTTTCCATCCATCGCTTCTTGTCCTGCCTTCAGGGGCTTTGGAGAATAAGTTGACCCCTCCCCACCGTCCTCTTCTTTGTGGCAGCCCCTTAAATATTGGAAGACGGCAAATATTGGAACAAAGGAAAGCGATCACGCCAGCAAGGAACACAAGAGAAACGAAATCATTTCTCCGTCGTTTCGTCTTTTATTTCCTTCCCTTCCTTTCCTTTCGTCTATCTTTCCTATCTTTCTCCCGCCTTCTTCTTCTTCTTACAAAACACGGCCCACATTTCCCAGCTGAGGGAAAGGAAGGGAATCGGAAGCAATCTCAGCTGCCTGGAAAAACAGACGGGTTAAATTAAGCTCCTTTGCCAAATGGCTCCCAAACAGCTTTGTTCACACTTCCAAATCTCTTTGTTCACACCAGTGGCTCTTTCACACCCTTGAACTAAAGAGTTTCTCCGCCACACGGAGCAGAAGATCCAGCTGCTTCTGTTTTGCAAAGGACTCCGTTGCCCCCCCCACCCCCCCACCCCACAGGAATCTAGGCTCCTACATTTGTTTTTTAACCCCCAACCTAAAAAACCCCCCGAGAAATTTATTTATTCATTTATTTATTTATTATTGCGATTTATATGCCGCCTTTCTCCCGAGGGACTCAAGGCGGCTTACAAAATGACAATTTCCAATACAAATCTACAACAAGATAAAAATTAAAATCAACATCCCAATTAAAACAGTTTAAAAATTATAACAGTCCAAATTCCGCCAAAGGTTACCAGCAGTTTTCGCATCCCAGATCCCATATTTGTTTTTTATTTTATCATATGCCACCTAGTGTCACTTTCGTTTTGTTTTTTTAATTCTGACTTTATTTTTATTTTTTTATGAATAGACAAGGTGGTGAGAATGCATAATATCTCTTTGTCCTCCCCTTTCACCCCATAACAACAACCCTGTGAGGTGGGCTGGGCTGAGAGAGAATGATTGCCACCAATCACTCACCATCTCCTGGTGATTGGCCCAAAGTCACCCAGCTGGCTTTCGTGCCTAAGGCAGGACTAGAACTCACCGTCTCCTGGTGATTGGCCCAAAGTCACCCAGTCAACTTTCATTCCTAAGGCCGAACTAGAACTCACAGCCTCCCGGTTTCTCACCCAACTCCTCAGCCATTTAGACCAAACTTGATTGTGAGATGGCTGGCTTATATAAACACGATGCGTGAATAAATAAATATGTTGACTTTCTACGTTAAATATTTTCAAGCAGGAAGATTGAAGCAGGCTTAAGCTGTCCCCGGTTAGGAGATGTTGATTTACACACTCCTGTCTTCCTGATTTATTTTAGTATAATTCGTTCACCGCCACTTTCTCTATTATATGCATCACAGATGATGTACACTTAAAAAGGTGGGTGGAGAACCTGCCCACCCATTTTTTTGAAGACGTGTCTGTAACTTTTGTCCATGGACCCATGTATGTATATATATACACATACATACATACATACATACATACATACATATATATATATATATAAATATATATATATATAAATATAAATATAAATCATTTATGAGAAGTGGTATTTCATGCTCATTTTCGTCTGCTCAAGAGAAGGGAAGTTTTCCCCACTCAAGCCCAGAAAGCAGTTCCTTGTGGACAAAATCTAGAATTCCCATTCGGACTCCTTCCTGCAAAAACCCCGGAGAGAAAGCCAAATACCATTGATGGGATTCAGCCGGTTCGGCCCGGTTCACCCGCACCGGTTGTTAACTTTGTGTGCGGTTTGGTAAACCGGCTGATCCCACCACTGGCTAGTTCCACCCCTCCTAACACTCTTAACAAACAAACTGGTTATTTTGCATCAAGCCCTTTAAATCTTCTTAATTTTCTTCCTTTCTTTTAAAGCCGCTGACAGCGTGTCACTTTTCAGAAAGTTTTTTTTTTCCCCCCAGATTTATTGCATCGGTTGCTTTGAACACGGCTCAGACAGGAGGACTTGGATTCTTTCCTGCTTTAAGGTTTGCCTTTCTAGCCATGAAAGAGGGGTTAATTTTTGGTTAATCGGTCAAACGGATCAGACTGCAATAGTAGGAAGAGTAGAAATTTCTAGAACAGGTGATCCTCGACTTACGACCACAGTGGAGAGCAGAATTTCTGCTGTTGAGCAAGGCGGTTGTTACATGAGTCGTAGACCTTTTTATGACCTTTTCCCCCCTACGACTGTTAAGCGAGCCCCAGCAGTTGTTAAGCGAATTGAGCAGTCATTAAGCGAATCCTGTTCCCGCGTGCTGACTTTGCTCACCGGAAGATGGCTGGGAAGTTCGCAAAGGATAATTTTATTTATTTATTTTAAATTTACATTTTCCAACCATCTCTCACCACAGGGAAACTTGTGATCGCGTGACTCCGGGATGCTGCAACCTTTATAACTTTGGCCAAGTGCCCAAATTTTATTCCAGGTGACATGGGGAGATGTGGCGAGCGTTGTAAGTGTGAGGACTGGTTGTCAGTTGCTTTTTTCAATCCCGTTGCAACTTTGAAAGATCACCAAACAAAGGGTCGTAAGTCGAGAACCAGCTGTAATAAAAGATTTGGAGTGGAGGGGTGGAAATCTTGTTGGTGAAATCATAGGGGAGACATGAGAGCAGTCTTCCAATATCTCAGGGGCTGCCCCAAAAGAAGCAGGAGTCAAGCTATTCTCCAAAGCCCCTGAAGGCAGGACAAGAAGCAATGGGTGGGAACGAATCAAGGAGAGAAGCAACCTAGAACTAAGGAGAAATTTCCTGACAGTTAGGACAATTAATCAGTGGGACAACTTGCCACCAGAAGTTGTGGGTGGTTCATTACTGGAGGTTTTTAAGAAGAGTATGGCCAGTCTAGAGAAAAGAAGGACTGGGGGGATACAGTAGAAGTATTCCAGTATTTGAGGAGCTTCCCCAAAGAAGAGGGGCTCAACGTATTCTCCAAAGCCCCTGAAGGCAGGACAAGAAGCAACAGATGGAAACTAACCAAGGAGAGAAGCAACCTCGACTTAAGGAGAAACTTCCTAACATTGAGGACAATTAACCAGTGGAACAGCTTGCCACCAGAAATTGTGGGCGCTCCATCACTGGGGGGTTTTAAGAAGAGACTGGACAGTCATTGGTCTGAAAGGGTAGAGGGTTTCCTCCCTGAGCAGGGGGTTGGACTAGAAGACCTCCAAAGTCCCTTCCAGCTCTATTCTGACACAAATGTGGTTGGAGGAAAAATTCTCAGGGCTTCATTTAACCAACTTGGTTAGAAAGGAAGGCAGGGTGAGGATGGCTTTAGATTTCCTTAGCTTCTGCTTTCTCACCGATTCTCTCTCTCTCTCTCTCTCTCTCCCCTCCCTCCCTCCCTCCCTCCCTCTCTCCTTCTCTCTCTCTCTCTCTCCTTCTCTCTCTCTCTCTCCTTCTCTCTCTCTCTCCTTCTCTCTCGCTCTCCTTCCCTCTCTCTCCCTCCCTCTCTCTCCCTCCCTCCCTCTCTCCTCTCTCTCTCTCCTTCTCTCTCTCTCCTTCCCTCCCTCTCTCCTTCTCTCTCTCTCTCCTTCTCTCTCTCTCTCCTTCCCTCCCTCTCTCCTTCTCTCTTTCCCTCCCTCCCTCCCTCCTTCTATCTCTTTCCTTCTCTCTCTCTCCCTCCCTCCCTCCTTCTCTCTCTCCCTCCCTCCCTCCTTCTCTCTCTCTCCTTCTCTCTCTCTCTCTCCTTCTCTCTCCCTCCCTCCCTCGCTCTCTCCTTCTCTCTCTCTCTCTCTCCTTCTCTCTCTCTCTCCTTCTCTCTCCCTCCCTCCCTCTCTCCTTCTCTCTCTCTCTCCTTCTCTCTCTCCTTCCCTCCCTCTCTCCTTCTCTCTCTCTCCTCTCTCTCTCCCTCCCTCCCTCCTTCTATCTCTTTCCTTCTCTCTCTCTCCCTCCCTCCCTCCTTCTCTCTCTCTCTCCATCTCTCTCCCTCCCTCCCTCCCTCTCTCTCTCCTTCTTTCTCTCTCCCTCCCTCCCTCTCTCTCTCCTTCTCTCTCTCCCCCTGCTGCTGCCACTACCCCTCCTTGCTCTTCTCCAAGTCAGGGGAGAAATTTCCAGCTAATGTAGAGATAATTACCACCTCTCAGCCAGGCCAAGGCAATTAAATGGAGAGATTTGGGGGGCTCGTTTGTTCAAAGATAAAATGCGTTAACACTCAATTAATTCCTTCAGATCCGGGGCTGATAAGTTACAGGGTGGCAATTAAACAAACAAGTTGATGTACTTTGATTTGGGGTGGGAGCCGGAATCTGGAAGTATCTGGGGAGTGGGGGGATGGAGGGAGAGAATATATATGTATAAGTATATGTTTCATATATGTGTGTGTGTGTATACATACATAGACATATATACATACATATATATTCATATGTATGCATGTCTCTCTCTCTCTCTCTCTCTCTCTGTGTGTGTTTGTTTGTGTGTGTGTGTGTATATATATATATATATATATATATATATATATATATATATATATACACACACACACACACACGCACATACATACATATTTATACTGCTCAAAAAAATAAAGGGAACACAAGCAGAAGACATCCGAGATCTGAATGAATGAAATAGCCTTATTAAATACTTTGTTCGTTACATATAGTAGTTTATACACTGCTCAAACAACTAAAGGGAACACAAAACTACTATATGTAACGAACAAAATATTTAATAAGGCTATTTCATTCATTCAGATCTCGGATGTCTTCTGCTTGCGTCCCCTTTATTTTTTTGAGCAGTGTATATATATTTAAAGTGTTTTTCTGTCAAAGCACCTGGTCTACCCCATTATGGGAAGGAGCATCTTGCTTTCCTAATATGCAGGCAGCCCAAGTTCGAATCCGAGTAAGGGTATGGCTAGCTGATGAGAGCTAAATAGCTTGAAATAGATCTATACTAGTCTCCCTTTATTTCTTTATCAGCAAAATATAAATTTGATATAGATATAGATATATAGATATATTCAGTGGTTCAGAGGGAAGGGAGGGGAAAGGATAGAAAAAGAAGGGGAAGGGAAGAAGAAAGGAAGAAAGGAAAGAGGAGAAGGAGAGAGGAAGGGGTAAAGGGAAAGGAAAGGAAGAGAAGAAAGGGAAAAGGAAGAAGGAAAGGCAGGAAAGAGAACGGAACGAAAGAAATGGGGAAGGGGAAAGGGGAAGGGACGGAGGAAAAGAGAGAGAGGACATAGAAAGGGAAGGGAAAGAAGAAAAAGGAAAAGGAAAGGAAAGGACAGAAGGAAGGAAGGAAGGAGAAAACAGGAGAAAGAAGGAAAGGAGGAGGAGGAAAGGAAGAAGGGGGGAAAAGGAAGGAAAGGAGAATCAACTCTTATTCTTAAAACAGGCCAGACCATTTACATCAGGAAAACTGACAAGAAGGGCTTGAGATGGATTGCCCTGTCCACGGTTGGGAACCATGGGTCACCCTGCGCTTCACCTCCTCGGGAGAGGCCCATCATTCCCAAGTTAACTGGCAACCTTCCTTTGCTCCCTTCCAATTCTGTTTCCAGGTTGAAGGGACTGTGTGGGACCCCCTCGGTTTTCGGAGAAGGGGAGAAAGCAAGACCTCCCCTTCTCCTAAAACCGAGGAGGGGGGGGTTGTCCCGCAGACCTCCCAACCTGCAAACCGATTCTGCTTTGGTGCATCTTATATCCTGTCAGCAATCTCCCTTTTGACCTACCCCAGAATGAGAAATAAAAGCAGCTTCTTTGGCTCCAGAATTTCTTTTCTTTTTTCCTTTTTTTTTTTTTTTTGACCCTGCTTGTCCTAACCGAATTTGGACTCTCAAGTAAACATTTGGGCCGGCTGAGAGAATCAGGTTTGGCGTGTTGTTTTTCAAGGCAAGGTTTTCTCGCAGGGGAGGGAAGGGGCGAGAAAGCGTCTGCATATTAAAGAAGACCGGGCCAAATTGAAGTCAGGAAGAAGAGAAGGGAGATAAATAAATCACCAAGAAATGTCGACACAGCACAGGTGGACAACATAGCAAAAGGTGGACAATCTGTCCAGAGAGGCGGCTGGCCAAGAGCGACCTCAAAGGCCACAAAAACTTTCCTTCTGTTTTATATCGCCAGTGCAAAATAAAAAATAAATAAATTCAGCTGGGTTCCGAATCACCTTCAGCACCCAAATAGGCAGCTGGAGAAACAGTGCAACTTTTCTGAACAGCACAAATAATAGGAACAACTATCCAATCTCCGCCGACCGTTCCCTCCCTCCTTGGTTAGAAATTTTGGTCCTTCTCTAAAGGAAAATATTTAGGAGGCCCACCCAGGACACTTCCCGCCTTCCCTTGAAGAGGATGCTTAAACCGACGAAATTTAAAAATGAGAGCCAACTGAAGCTGTTCTTTTCAAGATCTACATTCCCTCGCCCATCATTTCCAAAAAAAAACAAAAAAACTAAAATAAAAATTTCTATTAATTTTGTCTCCTGGGAGTGAGGTCAAATGAACCGGCAGGAACATCTGATTTCTGGCAATTACTTATAAACGTGCCCACTGCTAAATCAAGATGGAGAAGAATTTTTTTTGCCTCCCCCCGCCCCCGTGTTTTAAAAGTTTAAAAAAAGAGGAAAAAAAAAAACCTGGCACCCGGATCAAACGGAAAACACAATCCTCAGGCAAATGGATGGGAGTCCATTTATTCCAGCAAAGCTTTTGCGAGAATTGTGCTGCGGTGGCAGGCTGCTTTATTTGAATGAGGCTTAGATTGCAAATTTTCTGGCAGATAACGGAAAGGAGCTGACAAATGATACTGGAATGTCTCGGCACCAACCTGGGGTTTGGGGGTGGGAGAGAATTTAGCAAACTGATTATTGCAAAACGCCGGGTGCAATATTTGTTTTGTGTTTTGTTTTGTTTTGCTTTGTTTTTTTTTTTTAAGAAACAAACAAACTAACAAAGCGGTGTCGATCCAAGCCAAAGGATCATCGAAAGAATATATAGGTATAGAGAGAGAAATAGATATTTAAACTTGCTATCAGCAAAAACCCTCCTCATTTATTTTGCCTGCCTGCTGTCAAAACTGGCATACATGCATTAATGTTCTCTCTCTCTCTCTTCCTTTGTCGCAGTGTTAAATATTTATCAGACCCGTTTATTTAGGAAGACAATCAGTGTCAGGCTTCCTTTAGGAAAATAAACTCCTGCAAAGATGGATCGAACTGCAGAGAGAGGAAGAGAAGAAGAGATGGGGGGAGAGAGAAAGAGGTAGAGGGGCAGAGGAAGAAGGAGAGATAGAGGGCAAGAGGGAGAGAGAGAGGAAGAGAGAGAGAGGGAAGAAAGAGAGAGGGCAAGAGGGAGAGAGGGAAGAAAGAGAGAGGGCAAGAGGGAGAGAGAGAGGAAGAGAGAGAGAGGGAAGAAGAAGGAGAGAGAGAGGTGAAGACAGAGAGAGAGGAAGAGAGGGGGAAGAGAGAGCAAGAGAGAAGCAGAGAGAGAGAGGAAGAGGAAGAGAGAGGAGGAAGAGGAAGAGAGAGAGGAAGAGAGGGGGAAGAGAGAGCAAGAGGGAAGCAGAGAGAGAGAGAGGAAGAGGGAGAGAGAGAGGAAGAGAGAGGAGGAAGAGGAAGAGAGGGGGAAGAGGAAGAAAGAGAGGGGAAGAGGGAGAGAGAGAGGAAGAAAGAAAGAGGGGAAGAGGGAGAGAGAGAGGAAAAGAGAGAGAGGGAAGAAGAAGAGACAGAGGTGAAGACAGAAAGAGAGGAAGAGAGGGGGAAGAGAGAGCAAGAGGGAAGGAGGGAGAGAGAGGAAGAGGAAGAGAGAGAGAGAGAGAGGAAGAGAGGAAGAGGAAGAGAGAGGGGAAGAGAGAGAGAGGAAGAGAGGAAGAGGGGGGAAGAGAGACAGGGAGAGGAAGAGAGGAAGAGGGGGAGAGAGAGAGAGAGAGAGAGAGCACTATAAAGTGATTCCACCGAGTGGCTTTCTTACAATAAGATCTTTATTAATGTCGCAGGGGAAGATTTACAAGGATTTTTCTCTTTATTTGCAACATATTCCCTCTTGCAAAGCAGGGGGAGAAAAATAAAGGACTGTCAGCTCGTTTGGGAAAAGAAAGGGATGGAGAGATAGGGGGTGAACCCAAAAGAAAGGCCAGGGAATGAAAACCCTCTCGGTCTTGGTGTGCTTTGTGGGTTGTGCACACTGTCTCCCCCCCCCCATCCTTCTCGGGGGTCTGATTTGGGGTGATTTTTCTCAGCAAGTAGGAGGAAAGTGCCCCCCCCCCTCTCTCTTTGCATCCCAAACACCCAATATTATTAATTACAGCTTCTTAAAGCCCTGGGTGTCCTCTAGATGTGATAATTGCAGCCAGCAAAAAATTGTGAGCTCACATCTAGGGAAAGCTTTCTTTCTTTCTTTCTTTCTTTCTTTCTTTCTTTCTTTCTTTCTTTTCTTTCCTTTCTTTCTTTCATTCTTCTTTCTTTCTTTCATTCTTCTTTCTTTCTTTCTTTCTTTCTTTCTTTCCCTTCCTTTCTCCTTCCTCCTTCCCTCCCTCTTTCTTTCTTTCTTTCATTCTTTCTTTGTTTTCTTTCTTTCATTCTTCTTTCATTCTTTTTTCTTTCTTTCTTTCCCTTCCTTCTTTCTTTTCTTTCTTTTCTTTCTTTTCTTTCTTTCATACTTTCTTTTTTCTTTCTTTGTTCTTTCTTTCCCTTCCTTCCTTTCCTTCCTTCCCCTCTTCCTCCCTTCCTCCCCTTTCTTTCTTTCTTCCTTCCTTTCTTTCTTTCTTTCTTTCTTTCTTTCTTTCTTTCTTTCTTTCTTTCTTTCTTTCTTTCTTTCTTTCTTTCTTTCTTTCTTTCTTTCTTTCTTTCTTTCTTTCTTTCTTTCTTTCTTTCTTTCTTTCTTTCTTTCTTTCTTTCTTTCTTAAGAATTAAAGCAATAATAACAGCCAGTAATGTTCATCCCTCATTTTCTATCTCATTTAGGGCAGAACGAAAAATGGAAGTAAAACAAATATATATGCAACCATCATGAAGACGAGTCAGTGGCTGAATTTTGATCCTGTGACCGTGGGGAATGATGCCACGGTCATAAACGTGAAAAACGGTCGTAAGTTCCTTTTTTTTGTGCCATTGTAACTTGGAACGGTCACTAAATGAACCGTTGTAAGTCGAGGACTAGCTATGCTGTTATCGGGCCATAGCAAAGGGGAACCACTGCAAGATTTGACTTTTGACATTTTAGTGTGTGTGTCTTTGTGGTATACATTAGAATTGTCCTTAATTCTTTACCGGGGGTCCTTGACTTACGTGCATTTATTTAATGACTGCCCAAAGTTGCAACGGCGCTGAAAAAAGTGACTTACAACAAGGGATTTGCTTAATGACCAAAGCAAAAAAGGTTGTAAATTAGGACACGCCTAATTAATGACTTAGTGCTGAGTGAATGTTCCAGTCCTAACAACGGTTTTAAATCAAGGACTAGACATATAGGAATTTTTTTGGAGGGGAGAGCCGAATTTTCTAAGCGACCGTCATAATTCGAGGACTACCTGTATTTTATTCCACTCCCTGCTTTCAGGATCTCCCCCCACCCCACCCCACCCCACCCCATTGGCCATAGGCACCAGATCACAAAAGGCTAGTGGAATCAATAGACAAACAGCAACACAAAACTCCCCGGATCAATTAACATTTCCTTAATTGAGTGACAGCTCTAGAAAGCAGCGGCTGATTTACAGACGGTGGGGATGAAAGCAATCCATCCCCATCGCCTTTTGCGGTGGGGCAATATTATAATTTCATAATCAACTCGGCAATAAATACGGCACGGTGACAGTGCAATCATCTAAGGCCTCCCCCCCCCCCCCAATGTCAGAATCAATAAAAAGTTTCATAAGTTAAGTACTGACTTCAGTGGAAATACCATCCACCATCAGGTGCGAACGGACCACTGGCTGCAAACATTGAAATGACCACTAGTTGGCAGCAAAGATAACTCAGAAAAATGCATCCTGCTATCTAGTGGTTGGCGGAGGTATTGCAGTACAGGGAAGTCTTCAATTTACAACCACAATTAAGCTCAAAGTTTCTGTTGATAAGTGAGATCATTGTCTTAGCCCAAATTAGTCACCGGCTGCAAAAATCAAAATGACCACTAGGTGGCAGCAAAGGTAACCCAGAAAAATGCATCCTGCTCTCTAGTGGTTGGTGGAGGTATTGCAGTACAGGGAAGTCTTCGACTTACGACCGCAATTAAGCCCAAAATTTATGTGGCTAAGCGAGACAATCAACTTGGCTCAAATTAGCCACCGGCTGCAAACATCGAAACTACCACTAGGTGGCAGCAAAGGTAACCCAGAAAAATACATCCTGCTCTCTAGTGGTTGGTGGAGGTATTGCAGTACAGGGAAGTCTTCGACTGACGACCGCAATTAAGCCCAAAATTTATGTGGCTAAGCGAAACAATCGACTTGGCTCAAATTAGCCACTGGCTGCAAACATCGAAACTACCACTAGTTGGCAGCAAAGGTAACCGAAAGAAAATGCATCCTGCTATCTAGTGGTTGGCAGAGGTATTGCAGTACAGGGAAATCAATGACTTATGACTGCAATTAAGCCCAAAATGTATGTTGCTATGTGAGATAGTAGTTAAATGAATTTGGCTCCATTTGATGACATTTTTTTGCCAAATTACTGCAGGTGTTAAGTTAGCAACACGGTTGTTAAGTGAATCTGGGTTTCCCTGTTGACGTTGCTTGTCAGAAGGTCGCGAAAGATGATCATATGACCCTGGGAGAGTGCAACTGTCAGAAGTACATGCCAGTTGCCAAGCCTCCGAATTTGACCATGGGGAATGCTGCAGTAGTTGTGAGTGTGAAAAACGGTCATAAGTCACTTTTTTCAGTACTGATGTAATTTCGAATGGTCATTAAATGAACTGTTGTAAGTCAAGGACTATATGTACGGCAGAGACATATCAGAGACATATCAATGAGATTTCTAAGTAGACAAGCCTAACCTACCTCACAGGGTTGTTGTTCTGGAGAAAATGGTAGGAGGAAGGAATACCTGAGGCCAATCTCTCTCTCTCTCTCTCTCTCTCTCTCTCTCTCTCTCTCTCTCTCTCTCTCTCTACCTAGCCCACCTCACAAGGTTGTTGTTGTGGGGAAAATAGGAAGAAGGAATACCTGAGGCCAATTTCTCTCTCTCTCTCTCTCTCTCTCTCTCTCTCTCTCTGTCTCTCTCTCTCTCTCAGCCCAACCTACCTCACAAGGTTGTTGTTGTGGGGAAAATGGTAGGAGGAAGGAATACCTGAGGCCAATCTCTCTCTCTCTCTCTCTCTCTCAACCTAGCCCACCTCACAAGGTTGTTGTTGTTGGGAAAATAAGAGGAGGAACAAAGAATGAAGATAGATCCGCCTCCTTGAATAGTTTATAAAAATAATACAGGTGGCATTAAATAAAATGAATAAATGAATTCTGCATGCCTGCCACCTCAGTTACTTACAAAGTAATAAAGGTGGGATAAGAATCAGATAAATAAATAAGAGATTAGCAGAAAAATACCTATCCCTGCGAGATCTTTATTTTTAAAAAAATCAAGAACAATGATATTATTTTATGGCCCCCGAAATACGCTTTCGACCTAGGCCTTTTAGTTTTTGTTCTGCTGGAGAAACCTTTCCCTCAGAATGAAACTCTCCTTCCTTCCCAAAAAAAAAAAAATCCAATTTTCTGACTTTGTGGCTTGTTTGTTTTATCCTTGGCCACAGTGGAACCGAAAGTGTCCGGCTCGGAATGATTCATACGGAAAAAGTCAAAGTCACCTGATCGGGCAAGAATGCAAAAGTCAAAACAGATTAAATCAGTTTTCTTTTTCAAAGAAAGCAGGAGGATTATGAAGCAGAATTCAAAGCTGGGCAGCTTGTGGACTCCGAACGTCGCTTGCAGAGATGGGCAAGGCTCCCTAGAGCTCTATTCTGACAAAATAGCCTAATGAAAGAGTTGGAAGGGACCTTGGAGGTCTTCTAGTCCAGCCCCCTGCTGAAGCAGGAAACCCTCTACCATTTCAGACCAATGGTTGTCCAACATCTTCTTAAAAACTTCCAGCGTTGGAGCATCCACAACTTCTGGTGGCAAGCTGTTCCACTGGTTAATTGTTCTCACTGTTAGGAAGTTTCTCCTTAATTTTAGGTTGCTTCTCTCCTTGCTTAGCTTCCACCCGTTGCTTCTTGTCCTGCCCTCAAGTGCTTGACTCCCTCTTCTTTGGGGTAGCCCCTGAGAAATCGGAACACTGCTATCATGTCTCCCTTAGTCCTTCTTTTTATTAAACTAGACATACCCAGTTCCTACAACTGTTCTCTGTGTTTTATCCTTTGTGCCTATTTTATCTTTTATCTATATAAAGCCCTTATGCTGGCTTTATTTATTTATTTTTATTTTATCTATTTATTCCACTTTTATAGCCACCTGTCACTGTCAATCCTTTGGCTGATGTACAGTACGAAAAGGGGGAAAAATATTGCAATGAAAAAATACAAAAAAAAAAAAAACCACCTTAAAACAATCAAACCACTAAAAACGGCCAGCTTTTAAAAAACAGCCAGCTTTATCCAATCCATTTATACAATAACTAAATTGATTTTATTTAGACAATAAATTGATTGTAGAAAGCATTTGTCCAATTCAATGGGCTGCAGACGCCCAAAATGCCAACGCAGTCCTAGGCTGCATGAATAGAAGGATGGAATCAAGATCACTTGAAGTGTTAGTACTGCTTTATAAGACGACACTTGGAATACGGCATCCAGTTTCGGATATAAAAAACGATGTTGAGACTCTAGAAAGGGTGCAGAGAAGAGCAACAAAGAGGATTAAGGGACTGGAGGCTAAAACATAGGAAGAACGGTTGCAGGAACTGGGTAGGTCTAGTTTGATGAAGAGAAGGACCAGGGGAGATAGGATAGCAGTGTTCCAATATCTCAGGGGCTGCCCCAAAAGAAGAGGGAGTCAAGCTATTCTCCAAAGCCCCTGAAGGCAGGACAAGAAGCAATGGGTGGAAACTAATCAAGGAGAGAAGCAACTGTTAAGGCACCCTGTTATTAAGCTGGTTATTAAGACCAGCTGCCTACAATTACTGCAGGGTTCGAATCTCGCCAAGGCTCAAGGTTGACTCAGCCTTCCATCCTTTCTAAGGTAGGTGAAATGAGGACCCAGTTGTGGGGGCAATAAGCTGACTTTGTATAAATATACAAAAGGATGAAGGCTATTGCTGAGCACATTGTAAGCCGCCCTGAGTCTTCGGAGAAGGGCGGCATATAAATCAAATTAAAACAAAACAAAAAAAAAAAAACCTTAGAAGTAAGGAGAAATTTCCTGACAGTGAGAACTATTAACCAGTGGAACAACTTGCCTCCAGAAGTTGTGAATTCTCCAACACTGGAAGTTTTTAAGAAGATGTTGGATAACCATTTGTCTGAAGTGGTGTAGGATTTCCTGCCTGGGAAGGGGGTTGGACTAGAAGACCTCCAAGGTCCCTTCCAACTCTGTTAATCTGTTAATTAGCTAGTTGGGCTCCTATCATAATCGTAATAATTGGGAATTATTGTGCATTTGGCTTTGGAATTGCCTAGCTGGAGTTAGCTCTCCTTGCTACTCTCTGCCTCTTAAAGGATATTCCTGAGATCTATTAATAAGATAGTTAGCAGGAATGGTTATCCATCACGGGGATTGATTTATTATTAAGTCAGAGGGCCGTCGAGATGGATCGTGAAAATTACCCACCTGCCAATACCCTGGCTTGGATTACAGGCTTCCTTACAGAGGTCTTAGCTCTGCAGAGTCTTCCTACTTCAAAAGAGTCACGAGGTAGTCCTCATTTTATTTATTTATTTGTATCCCACCTTTATTGTTTCTATATATTCAAGGTGGCGAATATATCTAACACATTTTCCTCTTCCTATTGGACCCACAACAACAACCTTGTAAGGTAGGTTGGACTGACAGAGAGAGACTGGCCCAAAGTCACCAACCTGGCTTTCATATCTAAGCCAGGACTAGGACTCACTTTCTCCTAGTGATTGGTCCGAAGTCCCCCAGGTGTCTCTCATGCCTAAAGCAGAACTAGAACTCACTGTCTCCTGGGGATTGGCCCAACGTCCTCCAGCTGGCTCTCATGCCTAAAGCAGAACTAGAACTCACTGTCTCCTGGGGATTGGCCCAACGTCCCCCAGCTGGCTCTCATGCCTAAAGCAGAACTAGAACTCACTGTCTCCTGGGGATTGGCCCAGAGTCACCCAGCTGGCTCTCATGCCTAAAGCAGAACTAGAACTCACTGTCTCCTGGGGATTGGCCCAACGTCCCCCAGCTGGCTCTCATGCCTAAAGCAGAACTAGAACTCACTGTCTCCTGGGGATTGGCCCAACGTCCCCCAGCTGGCTCTCATGCCTAAAGCAGAACTAGAACTCACTGTCTCCTGGGGATTGGCCCAGAGTCACCCAGCTGGCTCTCATGCCTAAAGCAGAACTAGAACTCACTGTCTCCTGGGGATTGGCCCAACGTCCCCCAGCTGGCTCTCATGCCTAAAGCAGAACTAGAACTCACTGTCTCCTGGGGATTGGCCCAGAGTCACCCAGCTGGCTCTCATGCCTAAAGCAGAACTAGAACTCACTGTCTCCTGGGGATTGGCCCAACGTCCCCCAGCTGGTGCCCATGCCTAAAGCAGAACTAGAACTCACTGTCTCCTGGGGATTGGTCCGAAGTCACTCAACCAGGGTTATGCGGCCCACATGATCCCATGACCCTGCGACAAGGCAACAGTCATAAGTACCTGCCAGTTGCCAAGCACCCGAATTTTGATCACATGACCGTGGGAATGCTCCAACAGTCCTAAAGTGTGAAAAATGGTCCTAGGTCACTTTTTTCAGTGTCGTCGTAACTTTGAACGGTCACTAAAAACAAATGATTGCAAGTTGAAGATTCTTTGTTTTGGTTCTCGCCAATGGACCGTCTCTCTCTCTCTTACTCTCTCCCAGCTCCTTTCAGCTGGATCAGTAGCCCAGCCGGAGGTTGCCTTGGGTGCGAATCCTTGTGCAAATTCAGCAGAGTCGTCCCTTTTAAAGGAAATATCTCATTAAGAGCTTTCCGGTCGATACGCTAATTAGGAAGCGGTGCAACTCATCTGTCTGGGAAACGTAAAAGTCCTGGAAGGTGTTCATTGCAATTTAATGACAATCGATACGGCCCCGATACCGAGAGGTGAAGGGTGCGTTTCCAAAGGGATTTAAGGCCGCGTGCAAAGAGCATCCGGAGTCAAGAGCGGCCATTTGCCCAGGGGATCCAGCCAGAACACCAAAATCAGTCGGCCGCAATTGCACGGGAGATTTTTCGGTTTTGATGGGGGGGTGGGGGGAATTACGAAGGTGACCAAAAAGATATTGTTAGGTTTCTAAAAATTAATTTTAGACCGTTCTTCAAATGATGATGACGATGACGAAGAAGAATGGAAAATAAAAAAATAGCACGTGAAAAGTAGGCACGCCAGAAGAATAGGATGGGTAGATGCAGGCAGACTCCAGGTAATCTATCTGTCTGTCTCTCTAGCTCTATTATCTGTCTGTCCATCTGTCTATCATCTATCTATCTATCTATCTATCTATCTATCTATCTATCTATCTATCTATTTAATCTATCATCTATCTATCTATTTACCTATCTATCTATCATCTATTTATTTATCTATCATCTATCTATCATCTATCTATCTATCTATCTATTTATCTATCTATCATCTATCTATCTATCTATTTAATCTATCATCTATTTATTTACCTATCTATCTATCATCTATCTATTTATCTATCTATCTATCTATCTATCTATTTACCTATCTATCTATCATCTATCTATTTATCTATCTATCTATTTAATCTATCATCTATCTATCTATTTACCTATCTATCTATCATCTATCTATTTATCTATCTATTTATCTATCTATCATCTATCTATTTATCATCTATCTATTTACCTATCTATCTATCATCTCTCTCTCTCTCTCTCTCCAATCACACGGCAAATAAACTGTTCTATTCTGTTCTATTCTATTCTATTCTATTCTATTCTATTCTATTCTATTCTATTCTATTCTATATTCTACTCTATTCCATTCTAATCAAAATTTATAGCCACCCAACTATAATCCACATTGGCGAGTCCAGACTCCAAGCAGCTTACAAAATTCAAAGGAAAAGATCAGGGCTGGGTTCTAACCAGCTTTACTACCAGTTCTTTTTGTGTGTGCGCTTCGCGTGCGATCACCTCCAAGAGAAAAGACCCCCGATTACATTCTTAGAGAGGTTTGTCCACCTAAGGAAGCGGGCAGGCGACGAGATTTTAAAACATCGACCGTTGCCCGGAGTTTAATTAAAAAAGATGTTAATGTGCAAAGTGCTTCGTTTATCGATATTTCACAGGCTTTGCAAGAAAAGTAACACAAGGCCAGAGGTCAGAGCCAAGAACCAACTTGGGGCATTGATAAAGCCACCAAAGGACAAGTGACTTGTGTCAGGGTCCCAAGTAACATTCCCAACGAAATAACACTCCGAGGCTTAACAGACAACTTCTTCTTAACAGTAACAGAGTGGGAAGGGCCCTTGGAGGTCATCTAATCCAACCCCCTGCTCACACAGGAGACCTGTACTAGGGATTCGAACCACCAAACGGCCGACCTTTCTGATTGACAAGCTCAGCATCTTAGCCGCTGAGCCATCTAGCCAGGCATAATTGTTGTGACCCAGGCCCAAGTAGATTGTTCGACGAGTCGCGCCAGATTTTAGGACTTTTTTGTGTGCGTGTCATGGTTGTTGAGCGAATTACTGCAGTCGTTAAGTGAATCACACAGTTGTTAAACAAATCTGACTCCTTCCCCCTCCCCCCCTTGACTTTGCTTGTCGGAAACCGGTTGGGGAAGTTGGAAATGGTGATCCCGGAACAGTAAAACCGTCATAAGCACATGCCAGTTGCCAAGGGTCCAAATTTTGATCACATGACCACGGGGGAGGCTCCTGGAAAAACAGCCACCAGTCACTTTTTTCAGTGTGTGTGGTCGTAACTTTGAACGGTCATTAAACGAATGGTTGTAAATCAAGGACTTCCTGTATGGTCTGTCAGAACGGGATTGACGTGCAGAAATTAAGATGATACAAATCCTCTCTCTATTTCTCTTTTTCTCTCTCTCTTTCTGTCTCTCTTTCTGTCTCTTTCTCCCTTTTTCTGTCTCTCTTTCTCTGTCTTTCTCTCTTTCTCTTTCTCTGTCTTTCTCTCTTCTCTCTCTCTCTCCCTCTCTTTCTCTTTCTGTCTTTTTTTCTTTCTCTTTCTTCCTTGGTCTCTCTCTCTCTTTTTTCCCCTCTTTTTTATCTCTCTCTCTCTCTCTTTCTCTCTTTCTCTCTCTTTCTCTCTCTTTTTTCTTTGTCTTTCTATTTCTTTCTCTCTCGTTCTCTCTCCCACTCTCTTTCCTTTTCTTTCTCCCTTTCTCTCTCTCTCTTTTCTCTTTTCCTCCCTCTCTTTCTTTCTCTTTCTCTCTTTCTCTATTTTCTCTCTCTCTCTCTCTCTCTTCCACACACACACAGAGGTTCACAACTGTCACTGTTGGCTTAGATTTGGCTTATTAGGAGCCGATCCTGCCCATCCAAGCATTTGAAATGGTGTTTGATTAAAAAACCAGGTTTCAAGCCCTGTGTGAACACAGCTATCAGCCATGCAGTATTTTAGCCAGGTGCCTACTTATCAAATTTGGGCGAATGAGGGGGGAGGGTGTCTACTTGCTCAGAAAATGAAATAAAGTACAGTGGACTAAAGCACTGTAATTAACATCTGCTGCTTGCAATTCCTGCAAGTTCGAATCTCGCCAGGCTCAAGGTTGACTCAGCCTTCCATCCTTTCAAAGGTAGGTGAAATGAGGACCCGGATTGTGGGGGCAATAAGATGACTTTGTATAAAATATACAAAAGGATGAAGATTATTGCTTAACGCATTGTAAGCTGCCCTGAGTCTCCGGAGAAGGGCAGCATATAAATTAAAGTAAAAAATAAAATAAAAATTAAAGCAAAAAATGCCCCTTCTGTTCCCTGGGGGGTGGGGATCAAAAGAGGGTAGGAAGAGCAAAAGAGCCAGAGAAAGCAGCAGCAAGAATCTCGAAAGACAATGTCAGGGAAAGTCGAAAAAGTCAAGATGGCTCACACCCCCTCCCCACCTTGGCGTGCATTATGTCCCAAATCGGAAAGGGGCGGGGCTCCAATCATTGTTTGACCCCCCCCCTCCCCTCCCCAGAGATGTCTCTGGAGGGACCAGCAAACCCCCCCCTCCAACTTTTTCTATTCTATTTCTCGGCGGGCTAAATCTCGGCAGGGAAAGGGTTAAAGAAGGATTTAATCAACAGTCACTAATTAATCCCTTGGATGACATTAGATTGTGGGCTACATTGCTGGAGGGGTGAGGTGGGGGGGGGGAGTTTAATTCACTCTGGTGATTTCTCCAGGGATGTGTGTGCTTTTGTGGTAGACAACATTCATAAATCACCATTTAAAGGGTGGGCGGGGAGGGGGATGCGGGACGGAGTGGGGGGAGGAGGCCGGGGAAGAGGACCGGGTGCCAGCAAATCGGCTAAGCTTGTTGCTTAGTTGCAAACATGGATCGCAGGGGTCTCCAAAGGAGGGCTATTTCACCCAGGCAAGACCCCCCACCACCACAGGCCGGCAGGGGATGGTAGAATAGAATAGAACTGGAAGGGACCTTAGAGGTCTTCTAGTCCAGCCCCGGCTCAAGCAGGAGACACTGGCCTATACCATTTCAGATAAGTGGCTGTGTAGTCTCTTCTTAAAAACCTCCAGTAATGAAGTACCCATGACTTCTGGTGGCAAGCTGTTCCACGGGTTAATTGTCCTCATTGTTAGGAAGTTTCTCCTTCATTCCAGGTTGCTTCTCTCCTTGATGAGTTTTTGCCTCATCTACTGGTAGAAGGGAGTGAGGTTTATGGGGAGGAAGAGGAGGAGGACTGCGAGGTCATTGGTGCTCCCTGAGCTTGGCTGTTTTCTTGCAAACGTTTCATGACCCAACTAGGGAACATCATCAGCGCTAGGAGGGAATGCGGGTTGTGGAATGAAGGAGAAAAAGAAGGAGAGGAAGAAGAGGAGGAGAAGGAGGCGGTGGGGTCCTAGGTTGCTCTCTTTGATTAGTTTCCATCCATCATTTCTCGTCCTGCCCTCTGATGCTATGGAGAATAATTTGACCCCCTCTTCTTTGTGGCAGCCCCTCAAATACTGGAACACTTCTATCACGTCACCCCTAATTATTCTTTTCTCCAGACTGGCCATACTCTTCTTAAAAAATTCCAGTGATGAAGTACCCATGACTTCTAGTGGCAAACTGTTCCGCTGGCTAATTGTCCTCATTGTTAGGAAGTTTCTCCTTCATTCCAGGTTGCTTCTCTCCTTGATTAATTTCCAAGCATTGTTTCTTGTCCTGCCCTCTAATACTTTGGAGAATAATCAAAGTCTCAACATCTTTTTGGTAGTGTGGTGACCAAAATTGGTTGCCAATATTTAATACAATTGATTTGTTTCAATAAGATTATACTGTACTCTGTTTTTCAATGGCAATCCGAATAGAGCTGGAAGGGACCTTGGAGGTCTTCTAGTCCAGCCCCCAGCTCAGGCCGGAAACCCTGCACCACTTCAGACAAATGGTTATCCAACATCTTCTTAAAAACTTCCAGTGTTGGAACATTCACAACTTCTGGTGGCAGGTTGTTCCACTGATTAATTGTCCTCCCTGTTAGGAAGTTTCTCCTTAATTCCAGGTTGCTTCTCTCCTTGATTAGTTTCCACCCATTTTTTCTTGCCCTGTCCTCTGGTGCTTTGGAGAATAAGTTGACCCCTCCCTCTTCTTTGGGGCAGCCCCTCAAATACTGGAACACTTCTATCATGTCACCCCTAGTCCTTCTTTTCTCTAGACTGGCCAAACCCAGTTCCTGCAACCTTCATATGTTTCAGCCTCCAGGCCTTTAATCATCCTAGTTGCTCTTCTTTTGCACTTTGCACAGGACTTAACAATTAATAGAATGCTTAATGTTTCTACGATGCTTTTAGAGGCCTCTGCATTAGCTGGTACGTTTTACCCAAAAAGCAATATTGTCTGCTAACATTTGGTTTGCAAATTCTTTCCTTGGCCAAATAATAAATAATATCCACCCGGTGCCAACGGAGAAAGGGAGGACTTATTAACACACACACACCCCGCCCCCCCATTAGCAAATGCTAATTTTGATACGCAGATCCTCCTCCTTCACGATTCCACCTTGACTGCTAGCAAAACACTTCGGACACGAGAAACGGGGCAGCAGAAGATTCAGATCGGAATCCGAATAAACCCCAATCCAGGGAGTCCTCAAACGTAATGACCATCCGCTTAGGTCAAAGTTACAACAGCACCGGGGGGTGGGGGGGGGAGAGAAAATGAGTTATGACAGTCCTCACACTTATGACACATCCTCATAGTTGTGATCGTCACTGAATTCTCCAGTCATGTGATGTGAAATTTAGGCGTTTGGCAACTGGCATGTAATTATGATGGTTGCAGCATCCCGGGGGCGTGTGAAGCGGTCATTAGTCATTTTTTCCAATGCCGTTGTAACTGCAAACCGTCACTAAACAAATGGGGATAACCTATAAAGCCATATAAGAAGCTACAACCTGCAAATAACCCAGGATCTATCTATCTATCTATCTATCTATCTATCTATCTATCTATCTATCTATCTATCATCTATCTATCTATCTATCTATCTTTCTATCTATCTATCTATCTATCTATCTATCGCATCTATCTATCTATCTATCTATCTATCTATCTATCTATCTATCTATCATCTACCTATCATCTATCATCTATAACTACAAACTGAAAATAACCCACGATCGATCTATCTGTCTATTATCTATCTATCTATATCTATATCTATATCTATCTATCTATCTCTATCTATCTCTATCTATCTATCATCTCTATCTATCTATCTATCATCTATCTATCTATCATCTATCTCTCTATCATCTATCTATGTATTACCTATGTATTATCTATCTATCTATCTATCTATCTATCTATCATCTATCGCTATCATATCTACATCTATCTATCTATCTATCTATCATCTATCAATCGATCTATCTATTTATCTATTTCTATCTATCTATCATCTATCATCTATATATATCATCTATCTATGTATTATCTATCTGTCTATCTATCTATCTATCTATCTATCTATCTATCTATCTATCTATCTTCTATTCCTCCCTCCCTCCCTCCTTCTCTCTCTCTCTCTCTCTCTCTCTCTGCAAAATACCTCCATGTTGACAAATATTTACCCCCAGGGACCCCAGCTCAGTATTGCTGGCCTCAGTCTCCCAATCTGTATAATGGGGACAAAGTTTTCCTCGGAAGGTCAGGCAGAAGTGAAAGGCGGTGTTGGGAGAATTCAGGCTTGCCGTGTTCGAGCTATAAAACATTCTTGCCTGATCTCCCGCCTGGGCTCGCAGCCAGGGCCCGCATTTAGCTATGAAATCCTTGGCAGGAATGCCAAAGGGGCTGCCCTCCACAACCTTCCCCGGGAAGAGTTGGAGCCATTAAAAGCTTTCAGAATAGAACTGCCACCCACGCCAAGGCTCGCAACGCATCCTCGCACGGCTGTGCCCTTGGCGGAAACCACGGCGGTGGGCAAACTTTTGTAAAAACTTTGGGCATTTCCTCTATCTCAGTTCTCATCCTCTCCGTCCAACAGCCCCGATATCTGCTATCTCCTCCTCCTCCTCTTCCTCCTCCTCCTTCTCCTCCTCCTCTCTCAAACTCAAGGCTGGGGGGGGCCAGATCCAGCCCGCGGGGGACTTAGATCTGGCCCACGGGGCCTCCCTGGAAACAGCGGACTGGCCCGCGATGCTTCTGCCAATAAAAATGGAGCTGGGGAGGGCCGCATGTGGGAATAGAGCTCACAAGGGCCCCAAGCTCCATTTTTGCTGGCAGAGAGTTGCAGGAGGCGTTGCAGCCGAAAACGGAGTCCGGGAGCCTGTTTTCGCTGACAGAGCCCTCGGGCCACCACAGGCGCCCCCGATGCGAGTGACGTCGAGCTGGCCATGCGCATCCCGGCCCCCCTGAGGTAAAACACAACCTTGATGCGGCCCTCAATGAAATCGAGTTTGACACCCCTGCTCTGTATAATTCTAAAACGCGCCGGTCAGTTTGTCTGTTTATAACTTTCAACTGGGCGAAATGGCGCATCGCGGTGCAACAGATTTGGAAACAACATGTCTCAAATGGGCTAACCTCAAGAACGCATCCAAGTTTGTTTGTTTGTTTGTTTACAAAATGTATCATTTTAGCACAAGGTAACTCTGGGCGGCTTCCAATCATGATCGATGATAGGTAACAGGTAACAGATTAACAGAGTTGGAAGGGACCTTGTAGGTCATCTAGTCCAACCCCCCGCCCAAGCAGGAGACCCGGACAGATGGCAGTCCAGTCTCTTCTTGAAAGCCTCCAGTGATGAAGCTCCCACAACTTCCAAAAGCAACTTCTGCTCTACTGGTTGATTGTATTCACTGTCAAAAGTTCCTCCTCATTTCTAGGTTGAATCTCTCCTTGGTCAGTTTCTAGGTAGGTAGGTAGGTAGGTAGGTAGGTAGAGAATGTGAGAGAAAGAGATGAAGAGAGAGAGATGAGAGAGAGAGATGTGAGAGAAAGATTAAGAATGATAGACAGATAGACAGGCAGGCAGGCAGACAGACAGACAGACAGATAGATAGAGAATGTGAGAGAAAGAGATGAAGAGAGAGAAATGAGAGAGAGAGATGAGAGAGAAAGATTAAGAGAGAGAGTGATAGATAGATAGACAGATAGGCAGGCAGGCAGGCAGACAGACAGACAGACAGACAGACAGACAGATAGATAGATAGATAGATAGATAGATAGGCAGGCAGGCAGGCAGACAGACAGAGAGAGAGAGAGAGAGAGATGTGAGAGAAAGAGATGAAGAGAGAGAAAAGAGAGAGATGCAAGAGAAAGATTAAGAGAGAGAATGATGATAGATAGATAGATAGATAGATAGATAGATAGGCAGGCAGATAGATAGATAGATAGATAGATAGATAGATAGATAGATAGAGAGATAGAGAGATGTGAGAGAAAGAGATGAAGAGAGAAATGAGAGAGAGAGATGCGAGAGAAAGATTAAGAGAGAGAGTGATAGATAGACAGGCAGGCAGGCAGGCAGACAGACAGACAGACAGACAGACAGATGGATAGAGATAGATGTGAGAGAAAGATGAAGAGAGAGAAATGAGAGAGAGATGCGAGAGAAAGATTAACAATGAGAGAAAGATTAAGAGAGAGAGTGATAGATAGACAGACAGGCAGGCAGACAGAGACAGACAAACAGACAAACAGACAGACAGACAGACAGATAGATAGATAGAGATGTGAGAGAAAGAGATGGAGAGAGAGAAATGAGAGAGAGATGCGAGAGAAAGATTAAGAGAGAGAATGATAAATAGACAGGCAGGCAGGCAGGCAGGCAGGCAGGCAGATAGATAGATAGATAGATAGATAGATAGATAGATAGATAAATAGAAGTGTGTGTGAGAGAGAGATGTGAGAGAAAGAGATGAAGAGAGAAATGATGGATGGATGGATGGATGGATGGATGGATGGATGGATGGAGAGATGATAGATGGATAGGGATCGGGATTGGGATCGCAATATATTAAACACATTATAAATCCTGAACCCATGACCGCCACAGGACTGAAATTTCGAGGGTCTTCAGACCAGCCATCTTGGCCTCGTTGTGGCCACTTCAGCCCCATCATGCTTTCCTGCAGCGTCACTGTGGTCAGACCTGGTCATGGGATCGTGGTTTGTGACACTTCCTGCCAGCTTTCCACAAGCCAAGTCAGTGGGGAAGCCGGCAGGAAATCGGAGGTTGCTCTCACTACTTTTATACCTGCATATGATCTTTTTTTATCTGCTTAAGTAAGGCAGTATCAGTGCAACAATGAGCCAATGAATCATGAGTTGTTGTGATTGTCGTTATATTTTAAATTTATATGCCGCCTGGTTCCCAGTGACTCTGGGAAGTTCGAAATTATTTTTTAAAAATCTCTCTCTCTCTTTTTTTTTTTTTACTCTTACAATCCTCCTCCTTTTTAAAAATTATGGACGACCCCAAATTTGCTCCGAGTTGTATGGCTTATATTGATCGACATTTACCCTATTAAAAATGAAAATTGACTCCTTCGCTCCACTTCTCCTCAGCCCGTTGATGGGATTTTAATATTGTATTATTTTTCAACATAGCCTGGCAAATCATTTTGATTTTGCCAATCCCTGAGAGGGATTGGCGGGGGGGGGGGGGGTGCGTGTCCTAAAACCACACCGGTTGCAATCGTGAAAAACAAGACAATATAAAACAACAACTCTCCCCAAAATAAGGATGGCAAATATAACAACTCAGCACCTTTTCCAAGAGGAACAAATTTGGATTTTAAAGAATAACTGGGGGGGGGGCGGAACCAGGGGTGGGCCGCTGGGGGTTCGCAGGGGTTCGAGGGAAACTCTAGCTAAGATTCTGTGCGGTTCAGAGAACCCCAAACCCCACTCCTGGCTGGCCCCACCCACCCCACCCCGCCCTTCCCAGGAGTCCCCACGCGTCCCGTTTTGGATGAGGTAAGTGCAGGGCACGCATAGAGGTTCAGGGAGGGTGAAAAATGGGCCTACCGAAATTTCAGGAAGGTCGGAAACGGGCCCATTTCGGACCCCCAGAGGGCCTCCGGAGCCTGGGGAGGCCGTTTTCACCCTCTTGGAGGCTCGAGAAAAGCCTCTGGAGCCTGGGGAGGCCGTTTTCACCCTCTCGGAGGCTCGAGAAAAGCCTCCGGAGCCTGGGAAGGCCGTTTTCACCCTCTCGGAGGCTCGAGAAAAGCCTCCGGAGCCTGGGGAGGCCGTTTTCACCCTCTCGGAGGCTCGAGAAAAGCCTCCGGAGCCCGGGGAGGGCAAAAAGGCCCCACACACATACACACCGCGGTGCAGGAGGCCGACTAGGCCACGGCCACCATGGCCACACCCACCCAGCAACCGGGCAGAGAACCCCTTGCTAAAATTTTTGAAGACATTGTGGGTCTCGTGATGTCAGTGTGCAAGTGATGGAATTTGTGAGGTTGATCAGCCTCTGTTGGAGGAAAGAAACCTTATTTAAAGGGCCACCATCAGTGAGTTGTTGGACAGCATTACTTGGTCTGTTGTGTGGATGTTTGGGTGGTTTGTGGGGGGGGGGAATTGTGGTGGGTGGGGGGGTGTTTGGGGATTGTTGTGTGTGTTGGACCTGGTCTTTGGGTGTGAAGTGAATTTCGTTGTATGGGTAGACTGTGTATATTACGTACAATGACAACGAAGCTATTAAATTAAAAAATTAAATTAAATTAAAATTATTTGGTTTATGACTTATTTATTTGTATCCCTCCTTTATTATTTTTACAAATAACGCAAGGTGGTGAACATCTCCAATATATCTCCTCCTCTTTTCCTCACAACAACCCTGTGAGGTGGGTTGGGGGAGAGAGAGAGAGAGGTGGGGGAAGATGGCTTTCATGCCTAAGGTGGAACTAGAATTCACCCTCTCCTGGTGACTGGTCCAAAGTCATTCAGCTGGCTTTCATGCCCAAGGCGGGACTAGAACTCGCCATCACCTGGTGATTGGCCCAGAGTCACTCCGTCAGCTTTCATGCCTAAGGCAGGACTAGAACTCACCCTCTCCTGGTGATTGGCCCTAAGTCACCCAGATAGCTTTCATGCATTTTGCCAATGAGACCTGCACTCTGTTCATGCCCAGAGACCCTCGGTCTGGGATGCCCGAAACACAGCAAACCTACCTAACAGACAATCTCGATGCTGTTACATAAGATGATTTTTTTTATCCTTTAAAAATTGAGGAGGGGGCTTGTTCAAAGCCAGAATCTGACAGCCAAAAGGAGGAGGGGACCCATTAAGGAATTAGCAGTCAAAAGCTGTCAAGCTCCCCCCCCCTTTTTTCCTTAATGAGACAGCTCAATTAATCGCCCGAAGGCAACCAGGCATGAAACACAGAAAGACCCGCCCCCCCACCGCCCCCCATGTCTCCACTGACGGCTTAATTGCCCCCTCCTCTTTTCCCAGGCATCCTATGTCATTTTCACAGGCCCCTCATTATGGGCGGGGAGGTTGGGGGGGGGAGCAAATTCACCCCCAACCTTTCCTTCTCCTCCTCCTTTCTTCTCTTTCTTTTCTTCTTCTCTTCCTCCTTCTCCTTCTCTTCCTCCTTCTCCTGCTCCTTCTCTCTTTTCCTTTTCCTCCTTCTTTCTCCTACCCATTTTCCATCTACTACTATTCCTTTTCCTCCTCCTTCTCTTCTCCTTCTCCTCCTTCTCTTCTCCTCTTCTTCACTTTCTCCTTCCCCTTCTCCTTCTTTCCTCCCTCTCCTCTTCCCCCCCTCTTCTCCTCCTCCTTCTCGTTCTCCTTTCCTCCCCCTCCTGCCCCTTCTCCTCCTCTTCTTCACTTTCTCCTTCTCCTCCTCTTCCTCCCTCTTCTCCTCCTCCTTCCCCTTCTCCTTCTTTCCTTCCCCTCCTCTTCCTTCTTCTCCTCTTCCTTCTCCTTCTTTCCCCCCTCCTCCTCCTCTTTTTCACTTTCTCCTTCTCCTCCTCTTCCTCCCTCCTCTTCTCTTCCTCCTTCCCCTCCTTCCTAATTTTTCCCTTTTTTGCATGCATAGAAACACACATGCCATATTTTCCAACGTAGGAAATCCGGAATCCTTTCTTCCTTCCAGACCTCCTGAAATCAGCACAGGTGGGTTTTAAACTCGAAACTTCCCTTGCCCGGTCTAAGATTATCGGAATCACAGCGGGTGCTCATATTCACGCCATCATTTCAAACTTCAAGTGCATTTCAACCACACTTGTTATTGATGTTCAGAAAAAGACACACCCCTACGAAATGCGACACCATTAGCTCTCGTTGCAAATCCACACCAACCTCAAACCAACCAGCAACGGCTCCCGAGTGCTTCCCAGCAGCTTCAGACGCTTGGCAACTGACTCATACTTATGACGATCGTGGCATCCCTGATCTTCTTTTGGCGACCCTCCTGACCAGCAAAGCTCCAGTCTCCTTGAGAGTAAGGTTTGGGGCTAATTGGCCACTCCCTTAGTCTATTTAAGGAGGAACACCAACTGAAGCAATTTGCAGGGAACAACTTCGTTCACATACCTTTGTGTTTTGTCTTGTTTATCTTATCAGCTTCCTGCAAATTGCTTCTGGGCGTTCTGCCAACCATAGTAAGTCTGCAGTTATTATTCTTTGAATTCTTGGCGGCTGTTAATGCAGTTAATTAACAGCGGTTGTTGTAAAAGACTGGTTTATTCAGTAAACTAAGGTTTGAACGGACTTTGTGTGTGCTGCATTCTTTGGGGTCCGTAGCTGGGGCAGAACACACGGGGGAGAAGCCCAATTCACTGAACAACCTGGCTACTAATTTAACCGCTGCAAGCGATTTCACTTAACAACCGCGGCAAGGAAGCTCGCCAAAGGGGGCAAAAACCCACTTAGCCCATGTCTCGCTTAGCGACAGACACGTCGGTCTCGCTTGCGGACGTAAGTCGAGGACCACCTGTCCTCCCGAGATGCGTCAGCAATCCGAGGAGAGAGGAAAATTTTTTAAAAAGATCCCTTACCGTAGCCCCCTTGCCCCCTCCCCTCTCCTCCCCTCCTCTTACCGTGCTGTGTGTGTGTGTGTGTGTGTGTGTGTGTGTGTGTGTTTTAACAAAACAAATCTAGTGAAATTTCTACAGGCCATAAATCTGGCTAAGATTGAACTGCGGCTCGGCCCCCATCAGCAGCCGCCATCCATCTTGCCAACGAAGTTTCATTCCCAAGGAAGAATAAATCGGGCAGGGGGGGTACCTGGTAATTAAATTCCATCCGCCACCAGCTCCAGCCCCAACCAGTCAATGGAAAAACATTTGTCTCGGGAAGCCGCTGCCACCCTTTCTGCAAGTCCAAATCAAAACACCGGCACAAGATTTCCCATCATATGGATTAAAGCCATTGATTACTGTCTGGCCCCATTTATCATGGGAAATAGCTTTATATTGCAAAGTTTAGAGCTCTAATTTGTCATCCGACCCCCTTCCCTGCCGCTAATCATATTTTTATTCAGATTTAATTTGTTGTTGTTGTTGTTTTTTTCTCTACCTCTCTCTTGGCTTTCGCTCCGCCGTCCCGCACCCTCTTTCTTCGCCAAATTTCGGGCGCTCCGGGATTGGATGAACAGTAACACTAGCACAGTTGGAAGGGACCTTGGAGGTCATCCAGTCCAACCCCCTGCTCACGCAGGAGACCTGTACTAGGGATTCGAACCGCCGAACTGCCGACCTCTTTGATCGACAAAGCTCAGCGTCTTAGCCACTTGAGCCACCGAGTCAGGATTTGAAAAGGCGCCCGCCGAATTCGGTCACAATGCCAAAAATGAAGTTTGGAGGGGAGGGGGCCAAGCCAGAGGTGAGAAGAGGGGGGTGTCAGGCCAACAGTTGCCTCCCCAAATACAATGCAGGTAGTGCTCGACATACAACGGTTCATTTAGTGACCGTTCAAAGTTTCAACGGTGCAGGAAAAAGTGACTTAGCATCATTTTTCATAGTTAGGACCTCTGCAGCAGCATCCCCAGAAATTCAGATGTTCGGCAGCTGATTCCTATTTATGACGGTCGCGGTGTCCCAGCTGGGGTCACGCGATCCCCTTTTAGCGACCTTCTGTAAAGCAAAGTCAGAAGCTGGATTCACTTCACAGCCGTGTGACTCACTTAAAAGCCGTCCAATGGGGCAAAAAAAATCTCACTGAACAAATGGAAATTGGGGGTTCCGTTGGGGTCTCGTAAGTCGAGGAGAATGAAATAAAGGAAAAAATAAATTTATTTATTTTAAAAATAAATAACCCACACCAAAGATGTTTTACCGAAGATGTCCACGTTTTTTTTTTTAAGTGGTCCCTGCTATCCGTGTCTTGAAGGATCTGCAGCTGGGGCTAAGGAATAAAACTAATCTCCGTGCCATTAAAGGAAAAAAAAAAATCACCTTATGTTACAAATGAAAATAGATGTGGTTCTTTTTACTGATTCATCATACCTGATAGATATTATGGGCATTATGGTTCAAAGCCTCTGAGGAATATCTGTTAGGGGAAGAAGAGAAAACCCTCGAAAACAAACAGGCAGGGACAGGTAGATCAAAATAAATCCGGCCTGTTTTATTGTCAGTATAACTAGGATGGTTTTCCCTACCTGATAAGATGAAAATATATATATTTAACATCCATAAAATAAATAAATGTATATGTATGTGTGTGTGTGTGTATAATGGATGTTAAATATACATATATACATTTAACATAAATATATATTTATAAATACATTAATTAATAATAAATATATATATATATTTAACATCCATAAACATCATATATATATATACTGCTCAAAAAAATAAAGGGAACACAAGCAGAAGACATCCGAGATCTGAATGAATGAAATAGCCTTATTAAATATTTTGTTCTTTACATACAATAGTTTATACACTGCTCAAACAACTAAAGGGAACACAAAACTATTGTATGTAAAGAACAAAGTATTTAATAAGGCTATTTCATTCATTCAGATCTCGGATGTCTTCTGCTTGTGTTCCCTTTATTTTTTTTGAGCAGTGTATATACATAAATATCCTGTTTCTCCCCAAATAAGATATTCCCCTGATAATAAGCCCAATGGGGCTTTGGAGCGCCTGGCAATAAGACCAAGCACTTATTTCAGGGTTCAAAGAAATATAACACAGGGTCTTATTTTTGGAGAAACACGGTATATAAGTTCGAATCCAAGTAAGGGTATGGCTAGCTGATGAGAGCTAAATAGCTTGAAATAGATCTATACTAGTCTCCCTTTATTTCTTTATCAGCGAAATATAAATTTGGTATTAAAAATGGTTTGTCGTGAATGCAGCTGCTTGAGGGCTCCTGGATTGGAGCTGAAAGGCGAAAGGGAAGCAGAAGGCTCCCTCCCACATGTTGGGGTCTACCTCTCCCCCCCCCTCTCTCTATATGTGTGTATGTATATAGAGAGAGAGGGGGCGGAGGGAGGGAGGGAGGGAGAGAGAGAGGGTGGGGATGGAAGAGAGAGAAAAAAACAGAAAGGAAGCTAAAGAGAGATAACTGTATGTATATATACTGTATATATGTTTTCTGTATGTATATATATGCACATATATATACATTTCCCCCAAAGCATACAGTTCTTTACATCAATTCCCCCGAGAGGTTTTTTTTAAAAAAAAACAAACCCTCAATTTTCTTTGATATCGATCGTTGTTCCATACATTTGCTTAATTAGATTTCCTTCAGTGTAAATATCCCCAATGAAAACACTTCCCCAAAAACGGAAGTACCGTTCGGTGTTTTATTTAGGTGGGAAAGTGCTCACAAAAATATATATATCTTTTTTTCTCCTCCCCTCCCCTCCCCTCCCCTCCCCTCCCCTCCCCTCCGCTCCCCTCCCTTTCCTTTCCTTTCCTTTCCTTTCCTTTCCTTTCCTTTCCTTTTCTTTCCTTTCCTTTCCTTTCCTTTCCTGTCCTGTCCTGTCCTGTCCTGTCCTGTCCTGTTCCTTTCCTCTCCTCTCCTCTCCTCTCCTCTCCTCTCCTCTCCTCTCCTTTCTTTCCTTTCCTTTCTTTTCTTTCTTCTTTCTCTGTGACTTGTGTAAGATCTTTTTGAACCAAAATGCTGCAAAGAAAGAAGATGAAGGAAGACTAATGCAGCTTTCCAGAATAATAACAGAGTTTGAAGGGACCTCGGAGGTCTTCTAGTCCAACCCCCTGCTCAGGCAGGAAACCCTCTAACCATTTCAGACAAATGGTCGTCCAATCTCTTCTTAAAAAGTCTATGGAGATTCTCAGTCCTATTAAAATCTTCCAGTGTTGGAGCAACCACAACCTCTGGTGGCAAGCTGTTCCACTGATTAATTCTTTTCACTGTCAGGAAATTTCTCCTTAGTTCTAGGTTGCTTTTCCCTTTGATCAGTTGCCATCTTTTTGCAAAACATATTTCTCTTGATACTCTCCCTCAGTATTGGGAGGTATTTGGAAATCCTACGGTCTCGGGATGAGGGGTGGAGCTGAGGCTGCAAAAGTTCTTGAGAAGAAGCATTGTGGTGGATGGGAGGGAGAGAAGAAATTTGCAGAAGAAGAGGAAGAAGAAATCAAGTCCCTAGACAGGGATAATTATCCATTCCCCACCATTCCCCCAGAACAGTATTTCTCAACCTTGGCATCTTAAAGATGCGTGGACTTCAACTCCCAGAATTCCAGCTGTGCTGTTTGGGGAATTCTGGGAGCTGAAGTCCACACATCTTCAAGCTGCCAAGTTTGAGAAACACAGCTCCAGAAAATACAGGCAAATAAGATCTAGAAGAGATCCCCATCTGGAACCACAGAACTCATGTTCTTCTCAAAATCTGATCCCAGAATTTCTGGCAGCCTATTTCCCCTGTATAATTACAAATCTTCTCCATCACCATTCTTGGTAGCTGTCCAAAAATTCCATCTTCTTTGAGCTGTTACGTTGCAGTTGTAGGTTCTTGCTCTGTTCCAGCTGTAAGATTGAAGTCTGCAGGTCCACCAGAATATGGAGTGTGCTACCAACTTCAGGATACTTCTGGTTCCAGAGTCATAGCCTTCTTCTGTCTGCTCTCCGTATTTAGGTGTCCATCTACTGTACGACATTCAGATGAAAGGGAGAAGGTTTCCCATGTCCCTTTCTACATCATGAACTGATTAGAGCTTGACAGGACATTCGTCTTTGATCGACGGTCCTCCAGCAGGATCTGTCACAACAGGAAAGTTTATTGTCCTTGAACCAAGCGCCAGGCGGTGAGAAGGTCCCTCAAAGTATGGCCACGTTCTTGGCTTGGTTTTGAGAGTGATGCCACTTTCCTGGAAACGCAGACATCTGCTCTGCTGTAAATTCTTAATGACCCGGTTTAATGGAACACAAAAAAAGGGAAACTCCAGCTTGGTTGAAGGTCACTCCCTGCCACGGTGGAGAAAAATGGGACTGAGGGTCTCATCATGTTTTTGACCTTCAGATTCTGGGCAGGGATGGGGGAAGCCAGACGGGAGGTGGGGAGACAAAAAGAGACAGATTAGTGGTGGAAGAGAGACAGGAAGGTCCATCCGATGAAGCTGTGTGGTTTTGTGGGTTTTTTGGAGAGGGGAACACAGGTTGCACATCGGAACATGGAGCTACTGTAGGTCCCACCTGCAGTCTTCAAGTGACAGCTCCATATCTCAAAGGTGCTTTTTTTTCAAGAGGCAACTGGACTTTCTGGGTTTTGCTTTGAAGACCTTTCGCTTCTCATCCGAGCAGCTTCTTCAGCTTTAATGGATCCTAGATATGAACCTCTAAAAGGATGCAAATGTCCAGCTGTCTGTAAGGAGTGTAAATCCTTCCGTTCCCACCATCCAACCAGAGCTGAAGAAGCTTCTTGAGTGAGAAGCGAAATGTCTTCGAAGAAAAAACAACAACCGAAAGTCCAGTTGCCTCTTGAAAAAGCACCTTTGGGTCAACCATGACCTGGATGACTGAGAATCTCCATAGATTTACAGCTCCATGAGTAACCTCCCTTAGAACTGGCCTCCTTCAATGGATGGAAGAGGACCAAGGAGGGGAGTATCTGGAAGATCTCATTAAGGATCTTCTCCTTACTGTCCCTCAAAACTGATTTAAGCACTGCTCCTTCCAATCTTCTCTTAGGCTTGGTCCTAGAATACTAGAGGGACATGTTCTTAAGAGTCCTAGAGTTGGGCTTGGTCAGAGTCCTAGAACTGGGCTCTATGTCCGAGCCCAGTTGTTAGGAATATGACCAAGCCCAACCCTAGGATTCTAAAGGACCATAGCTTAAATCTGGACTTGGTCTTAAAGAGTTGGGTTTGGTCTTAGAGTCCTAGATCTAGGCTTGGTCTTAGAGAGTTGATCCTCTCTAAAGAAGAGATGGTAGCGAATGTCCACCCTAGGAAGGGTGGTAGGTGCCAGCTTGGATGCCATTTTGCCCCACCCAACCACCATCCTGGAAACAATTTGGACAGGAGCGTTTGGATGCTTTCCAAGCACAGGAGAAGAGGAGAAGGACGGAGCAGAACATCTCGAAAGGTGGGGGACTTGTATTCCCGGCACATCTGGATGGGGTCAACTTGAAGAAGAACCATCCTGAAGCCAAATTTAGCTTTCTCCACTGCTATGATCCAGATGTACTAGGAAGGGAGAAGGTCCCAATGCTCCTGGCCCCGGGGCTGGAGCACCAAGATGGGGATAGTAATCCCCGTAGGGCAGGGGTGGGCTTCAAAAATTTTAGCAATGGGTTGTCTGCCCGGTTGCTGGGTGGATGTGGCCTTGGTGGGCATGGCCTAGTCGGCCTCCTGCGCCACAACCGGGGGGGAAATTTTTTGCCCTCCCCGGGCTCCGGAGGCTTTCCTTGAGCCTCTGGGAGGGCAAAAACAGCCTCCCCAGGCTCCAGAGGCCCTCTGGAGGCCGGAAATGGGCCTGTTTTCAGCCTTCCAGAACTTCTAGTAGTTTCATTTTTTGCCCTCCACAAGCCTCTGCGCACACCCTACACTTATCTGCATCCAAAACGGGCCACATGGGGTCTCCTGGGAGTGGAGGGGAAGGGTAGTCGGGGCCAGCCAGGAGTGGGATTTGGGGGTTCTCCGAACGGCACAGAATCTTAGCTAGAGGTTCTCCCGAACCCCCAGCGGCCCACCCCTGCCGTAGGGTGATCTCAATGGGTCAAGTTGGGCCTGTCTGTACCCATTCTCCACCCCCCACTTCCCACCTCCCCGGTTGCTTTGCCTCCAGCCTCTCGGCTTCTTCTCACTTTCTCTCTCTAGCACTTTTAATTTTCCAGGCTGAGCTCAACTCCTGGGTCAATCGTAACATTTTTCTTCTCGACTGTCAGCTGAGCCGTCGTGCTGAGCCAGAGAGAGGCAAAGCCCAATCAACCGCTCTATGGATTGAAATCGTTGTTTACGGCTGGGGGACCATTGATCACTTAAATGGCTTTATGTTAATGAAGGCGGTCTTCGCTTCCATTATTCTTAGCCGCCTTCTGAAAACCTTTGACAGGTGCCGCAAAGCTGCAAGTCAGCCTCTCTCTCCCTCTCTCTCTCTCTCTGTCTCCCTCACCACCCCCAGCCCCTCCTTGCCTTCAAAGCCCCAGAAAACTCTTCCTTTCAGTGGCTTTGAAGCCCTCTCTCGTTTTACAGAACACCCAAATATATATGGCAACAATAAGAAATAAATCCAGACCCAAAGAATAGAAAAATAAATATTTCCTCCCCCGAAAAAGCATCTCTTAAGAAGCTCTGGATTTGAACTGAAAATATAGGTCATGGATTAGATGGGGTGGAGGTGAAGACGCGGGGAAGGGGGGAAGGTTCTCCTGAACGTGGGCTCTGGAAAGAGGTTGAATAGGACTTCTGTTGGGGGTCCCAGACTGGAAAACAACTTAAGAGTACTGTATCTGTCCATCCCATCACGTTGACCTTCTGTGGAGGATGAAGGATGTGAGAGAGAACCCCAAAAAATCATCCGAGGTTCCATCATGGTCTCATCTTCAGTGGTTCTCCATGAAAGATCGGATCGGAGCGCTTTCCAAATTGCGTGGTTGACGTTGCGAAATTCCCAGAGACAGGGAAAGACAAACACCTTGGTGGAAGCACTTCAAGCTGCATTTACTCTAGTGCTGACATAAGGAGAAGCGGAGGCATCTGGAAAGGGACGTTTGACTTTTCACCTACTTATTTTCCCTGGAGATAATATCCCCTAGGAGATGGGATGGGAGGGGGGAAATTCCTGTGAGCTGGAGCAGTAGATTAGGGGTAGAGTGACTTGGAAGATGGCCAATAAGTGCAGAGGAGTGGGGAAAGAAAAGGGAGGGTTTTGGGTCAGGAAGTCAGTGTTGGCTTCGATGGAGTCGGAGTTAGAATGTCGTGCTTAATAAATGGGAGTTTTCAAAACTTTGTTTGAAATGCAATTTATTTGAGACAACCTCGAAACTTGACAGGCAACCATGAAGAGGGGTGGCCTTCTTCTGGGCTCCAGAGAGCCCAACCTGAATTCTTATCATCTGTCTTTGCTTTTTTTTTCCCCCAGCGTGAATTAATTTTCCCAGTCAAGAGTCTATGTTTTTTATCGAATTGCATCGTGAATTTTGGGGAGGCGGGGGCACCTGTCTAAATAAGGACTTACAGGGAAGACATCAAGATTTCAGAGTAGATTGGCAAGACATCTGGTCTTCTTCTCCACCTCTTCTAATTACCCTTCAAGGATTTCCCAGTGGCAAACAATCTCTAAAGAGCTTAGAATAGGATTCGGATCGGGACGTACCAGCCATGGGATTAAGGTTTCCAGAAGCTGAGCAACGGAAGAGGCCTGGTTTTTCTTCCCCCATCAGCCAAATCCCAACATCTGTGGGCAGAGGTGAGATTTATGGAGTACAACTGGGAGAGTCTTAGAGTCAATCCTGGCTAGATCTGATACCAAGTTGGGTAATGAAACCTCTGCAAAAAGACAAGGTCAGAGACCATCAAGGACCCCACAGTTCCTTTCCTCCTCCTCCTCCTCCTCCTCCTCCTCCTCCTCCTCCTCCTCCTCCTCCTCCTCCTCCTCCTCCTCCTCTTGCCTCCAAGAAGAGGCAACTTGCCTCCAGAAATTGTGAATTCTTCAACACTGGAAGTTTTTAAGAGACTGGACAACCATTTGTCTGAAATGGTACAGGGTTTCCTGCCTAAGCAGTGGGTTGGACTAGAAGACCTCCAAGGTCCCTCCCAACTCTATTCTATTCTATTCTATTCTATTCTATTCTATTCTATTCTATTCTATTCTATTCTATTCTATTCTATTCTTCTTGACTCTTCCTCCTTCTCTTCTTCTCCTCCTCTTCCTCTTCTTCCTCCTCTTTCTCCTTCTCCTCTTTTCTCCTCCTCCTCCTCCTTCTTTTTCTCCTCCTCCTCTTTCTCCTCCTCCTTCTCCTCCTCCTTTCCGTCTTCCTCTTCTTCCTTTCCTTATTCTCTTTCTCCTTCTTTTCCTCCTTCTTCTGCACCTTCTTTTTCCTTCTCTTTCTCCTTCCCATTTTCCATCTCCTCCTCCTCTTTCTCCTCCTCCTCCTTCCCCTTTTCTTCTTCTTCCTTTCCTTCTTCTTTTCCTCCTTCTTTTCCTTCTTCTGCACCTCCTCCTTTTCTCATTCGTTTTTCTCTTTCTCCTTCCCATTTTCCATCTCCTCCTCCTCCTCCTCCTCCTCCTCCCCTCCATACCCATGCACAGAAGACGGGGGGGGTTCCTTCCATCCCTTCCCCCCCTCCCCCCCAGTGTACGGGCCCGGCATTTTGGATTCAGCAGCCTCCTCATTGAAACAATAGTCTTTTTGACGGAGGCTACAGCATTTGCGGGGAGTGGGGTGGGGGGAGGAGAGACCCCTCTGGTCTTTTCGCAGCCCCTCTCTCAAACTAATTGTACAGCGTCTGCCCTTTGCAAATGAAGGGGGTTTTGGGTTTCAACCAGCTCCTTAAACGAGGCTATTTGTAATGTTTGGTTTGGCAGTTAACAGAGCCAGCCGAGGAAGGAGCAAATGCCCGGGGGTCACTCTTAGCCCCCCCCCCTCCTCCTTTTCCTTGTCGCCTGCCTAGGTGCCCGGTCATTTCGATGACCTTCCGCTTCCTGTATTTAGTCTGGTTTAGCAAAGGCAGGGCAATTAGGCTACAGCACAGGGGTTGAGGCCAAACCTCGCCTTGGTCAACCGGACCAGGAGGTCACAGGGTGGAAAGGGGGGCATCCCCTCCAGAGAGCCAGGGATGGCTGGGCTGCCCCATCTGGAAGGCAATAGGGCTACCCAGGTTCATACTAATCATACCTGATCATACATGTCCAAAGGGGAAAAAATATATATATACTGGACAAAAGTACATCCATGGTTAGAAAAAAAATGGTATAGCTTTACACCCAGAAATATTCTCGTTGGGTATTTTACCAGAAAAGTATACAATAAAGGGAATGCTTATTTAATTTTCCATGCGTTAACAGCAGCGAGAATTACTTTTGCACAAGAGTTGGAAAAATGAAGAGATCCCGACAGATGGAAAATAATAATAATAATAACAAAAAATATTAGAATGCGCAGAGATGGATAGATTAACGCTCAAAATAAAGGAGAAGGAAAAAACAGAATACTTTTGAACATGGGACTTGTTTTTTTTTTTTGTTTGTTTTGTTTTTTAATTTGATTTATATGCCGCCCTTCTCCGGAGACTCAGGGCGGCTTATAATGCACTAAGCAATAGCCTTCATACTTTTGTATATTTTATACAAAGTCAGCTTATTGCCCCCACAAACTAAGGGTTAGCTGACAGAAACAGAAGTTAGAAATTTAAAAGTTAAAAGTTAAAAGTTTAAGAGCACGATTAACTATATCATGAAGGACTATTAGTATGGATAAGCAAATACGATTATTACTATGTGATTATCATTAATGCTATGAATATTGTTGTTCTTATTTCTATTATTATTATTTTTTGAAACCGTCTGTACCCAGACAACACACTGTTCATGTAGATATTGATTTATGTTTACTAAAGAAAAATGTATAAATAAATAATAATATATAAAATAGAAGACAATAGGGCTACCGTTGGGGGCAGGGAAGGTCAGCGCCCGGCAGGGCAGGATGTCTGAAGTCTCGTTGTGAAGTTGCAATGGAGGCTCCTTGGATCTTATCAAGGCCTCTTTGTACCTTCTGAAGGACGGCTCTGGAATAGTTGGGGTGACAAGCTGACCTTGGGGTCCTGAGGATGAACTCTCGAGAAGGCAGATTAGGTGACCGGGGAAAATCCATTCTGAATAATAGAATAACAGAGTTGGAAGGGAAATCAGCCTCTTGCCCCCACAACAATCTGGTTTTTATTGACCTCGGAAGGACAGAAGGTTGAGTCAACCTTAAGCTGGTGAGAATCGAACTGCTGGCAGTCAGCAGAGTTAGCTTGCAATACTGCATTCTAACCACTGCATACCAGAGAAAGGAGGGACGGAGGGAGGGAGAGAGGGAGGGAGAAAGGAAGGAAGGAAGGAAGGAAGGAGAAGGGAAAAAGGAAGAGCAATAGCACTTAGACTTATATACCGCTTCACTGGGCATTACAACCCCCTCTAAGTGGTTTACAGAGTCAGCATAGTGCCCCCAGCAATCTGGGTCCTCATTTTATCGAACTCAGAAAGATGGAAGGCTGAGTCAACCTTGAGCTGGTGAGAATCGAACTGCTGGCAGTCGGCAGAGTTAGCCTGTAAAATTACGTGCAAAATTATTCTAATCATATTCTTTACAATCATCAAATCTATATAACTCTGACAGTAATACACATGTTTATATTAAAGTATATTCTTTCATTATTTAATTGCTCGGTGTTTCAATATGTTATTCCAATGCCAATCACTTTCTGATGGGCAAAGACAATGGGGAAATTCAGACTCACTTAACAACCGGGTTACTAACCTAACAACCTCAGTGATTCACTTAACAACGGTGGGTAGAAAAATGGTAAATTGGAGCAAAATTCACTTCAGGAATGTTTGTCTGGGCAACAGATGTTTTGGGCTCGAATGTGGTCGTAAGTCGAGGATTACCCATACATACAATCCAGCTGACCTCAGTCCAGTGTCCTTCCCCAGCCCAGATCTGGCCAAAGAATTGGACTCCAGAGCAGCCGGACTATCCAAACCAGGCATCATTCCAGTCTCAGAGAGGCGACAATGAAAAGGGCATTTGATTCGTCCCCTTTCCTGCAGAGCACATGAAAGCATCAGGTGATAAAGACACAATGGCTTGTCCTGGGGGACCCGCCATCCACACACAGGACGTTGTGTGTGACATTTGTGGCTGTGGTTGCAGCATGTTAAATAGCCAGAAGCTGAAGACAAATTTCCCTGCGGTTGCGTTGAGCCGCTGGGCAGACCAGCCCAAAGCTCTGATGGCCAAGATGGTTGGCTTTAAAAAAGTCATTTGTGTGTCTGTATGTGTCCCTAAACCTGAGATAGGCAGGAGAACAGCTTAGCTGCTATCTCGCTCTCCTTTTGTACTAGCAGTCTTATATTGGTATCCTAGATGTTTAGGTGGAGTAGGAAAAAAAGCTACCATCCAGGGAAGTTTGAAAGCCACGGCAAAAGTTAAAAAAAGCAAAACAAAATCAAGATGGCAGGATAAAAGCTCCAGCTGGTTTTTATTGGTGTCACACATAAAAAGCAGGTGGAGCTTCCATGGCACCATTGTCGCTGCCATCTCGTGTTTTGGTACTACATATATGGAGACCCTTGGTGGTGTCCCACTTAAATACGGTGTGTCAGGGTTTTATGAGTTGACACAGTGATGGTTCAAGAAGGAAGGAGAAGGGGAAGGAGATGGAGGCGAAGGCGGAGACGGAGACGGAGAAGGAGAAGGAGACAGAGAAGAAAGAGAAGGGGAAGGGGAAGAAGGAGGAGGAGGAGCGGGGAAAGGGATGGGGATGGGGAAGGAGACAGAGAAGAAGGAGGAGGAGGAGGAGGAGGAGAAGAGGAAGGAGAAGGAGAAGGAGAAGGAGACAGAGAAGGAGACGGAGACGGAGAAAGAGAAAGAAAAAGAGAAAGAGACAGAGAAAAAGGAGAAGAAGATGGGGATGGGGATGGGGATGGAGAAGAAGGAGAAGGGGAAGGGGAAGGAAAATATAAGGAAGAAGAGAAGGAAAAAAGAGAAGAGAAGGAAGAAGGAAAGAGGAAGGAGGGGGAGAAGGAGAAGGAGAAGAAATAAGGAAGAAGGAAGGAGAAGAGGAGTGGGAAAGAAAAGGAAGGAGGAAAAAATAGAAAAGAGAAGGAAGAGAAGAAAGATATAAGGAAGGAGAAGAGGGAAAAAGAAGAGAAGGAAGGAGGAAAAGGAAGAAGAAGAAGAAGAAGAAGAAGAAGAAGAAGAAGAAGAAGAAGAAGAAGAAACGGGAAAAGGAGGAGGAGAAGGAGAAAGTTTTCTGTTCTACTTTCTCGCCCAATCCTTTTTTTATTTTTTTCCCCCCACTTTAAACGAGAGGACAGAAACATGTCATTAAATACAATGAGGCAGTTTAATCAGGTTTGCTCGAAATAAAAAATATAGAGCCCTCGCTCCCAAGATTTGAATGAAAGGTTTTAGGAGCACCAGCATCAAAGCCTGGTTGCCTTTTGAAGTTCGTAATCCCTTTTGGAGAATCATATTTGGGGCATAAAAGCTCACAATGGAAGGAGCTATGGAGGTCAGGGCCTTGGATGTCATCTCCCCCCCGAGATGTCTCTATTATATCGGCTGCCTTCGTCTTCCGGGGCTTCTCAATCTGCCTTTTGTTGGCCAACGTCCCCACCGTTATCGTGTTATGGGAAGCTGGGGTGAGACGGGGCGGGGGAGGGACGGGGGTGAGGGGGGAAGAGAAGCCACTGGGGATGATGGCAGGTCTACCAAGGAGGATGGAGAAGATGGCGAGGAGGGTCTTTGGCTCAGCCCCCCACCCTCACCCTCACCCCACCCCGATCTGTCTGGATGCAAAGAACCAGCAGAAGGATAGGATAGGATAGGATAGGATAGGATAGGATAGGATAGGATAGGATAGGATAGGATAGGATAGGATAGAAGAATAGAATAGAATAGAATAGAATAGAATAGAATAGAATAGAATAGAATAGAATAGAATAGAATAGAATAGAATAGAATAATGAAGAATGGAATGGAATGGAATGGAATGGAAGAATGAAGAATGAAGAACAAATTTAGGAGAGGAGAGGAGAGGAGAGGAGAGGAGAGGAGAGGAGAGGAGAGGAGAAGAGGGTAGGATAGAATAGGGTAGGATAGAATAGAATAGAATAGAATAGAATAGAATAGAATAGAATAGAATAGAATAGAATGGAATGGAATGGAATGGAATAATGAAGAATGGAATGGAATGGAATGGAATGGAATGGAATGGAATGGAATGGAAGAATGAAGAATGAAGAATGAATTTAGGAGAGGAGAGGAGAGGAGAGGAGAGGAGAGGAGAGGAGAGGAGAGGAGAGGAGAGGAGAGGAGAGGAGAGGAGAGGAGAGGAGAGGAGAGGAGAAGAGAAGAGGGTAGGATAGAATAGGATAGGGTAGAATAGAATGGAATGGAATGAATGGAAGGATAGAGGGTAGGATAGGATAGAGGAGAGGAGAGGAGAGGAGAGGAGAGGAGAGGAGAGGAGAGGAGAGGAGAGGAGAGGAGAGGAGAGGAGAGGAGAGGAGAGGAGAGAAGAGAAGAGAAGAGAAGAGATCTTGGAGGTCTTCTAATCCAACCCCCTGCGGTCATTGAGCAAATCTGATCCCTCCCATCAACTTTGCTCATCAGAAACCATCTGGGAAGGTTGCAAAAGGGTGATCACGTGACCTCAGGACAGTGCAACCGTCACAAATACGAGTCAGTTGCCAAGCGTCCAAATTTCGATCCCGCGATCACAGGTACCGTGGTCGTTAAGTGTGAAAAAATGGTCCTAAGTCATTGTTTTTCCCCCCCCAGGCCTTGTTGAAACTTTGAACGGCCACTAAATGAACAGTTGTGTAACAGCCCTGAGAAAACTGAACAAACGTCTCACTTAGCGACAAGGCTCGATGGTGGCCGTAAGTCGAGGACCCGCTGCATTTTGCCTGCCAACGACCTGGAAATGACCTTTCGGTTTGTCGTTTTTTTTTTTTTTCAACTGTTCTTTCTCACTGCTGTTTGGCATTCACTGAATTTGCTTTTTTTAAAAAACAAACAAACAAACAAACGGGATTGCATGATAGATATTTTTGCTACCTCCCTGATAGTTATCCTGGCAGGATATAAAGATTTCAAATGAATAAATAAACAGATAATTAAAGCCTGGGCCCAGCACGTTTTTTTTTATAATTTAATTTATAAAGCCTATTAGTGGCTTCTGTGTTAAAAACACACATATACCGCAACACACCTGCCACACGCACTTACACACACACACACGGACACACATGTCATTTTAACACCCATCTCTGGCTTGGCAGCTTAACCTTCTTTCTGTGTTTCTTTTGTCTGTTGCTTTAAAGGGATCTGGCCTGAGCCTAGGGACGTTGTTGGCTGGGAATGATGGGGTTGGTAGTCCCAATGTATCCATGGGGAGGCCCCTAGTTGGATCTGGGCCAGGGTAAAGAGTAAGGGAGATTAGGACGATTAATGGGTCTGATTAAAACCTAGGATGCATCTCTAGGTGAGAACAGCAGATAGGAAAGGTCGAAAGGACAAAGGGAAAAGTCTCTATTTTGGCTCAGCAAAAAATTCAGCTATTATTCTGGATTCACCTAATAGCTGTCATTAATCTGACTTTAGACCAGGGTTTCTCAACCTTGGCGACTTTAAGCCGGATGGACTTCAAATCCCAGAATTCCCCAGCCACCTAGCTGGGATTTGAAGTCCATCCGGCTTAAAGTCGCCAAGGTTGAGAGAAACACTATAAATTTGCAAAACTAGCCAGCTGGGGAATTCTGGGATTTTTTTTTTTTTTTTAAATTTGATTTATATGCCGCCCTTCTCCGGAGACTCAGGGCGGCTTACAATGCGCTAAGCAATAGCCTTCATCCTTTTGTATATTTTATACAAAGTCAGTTTATTGCCCCCACAAACTGGGTCCTCATTTCACCTACCTTAGAAAGGATGGAAGGCTGAGTCAACCTTGAGCCTGGCGAGATTCGAACCTGCAGAAATTGCAGGCAGCTGTGTTAATAACAGGGTGCATTAAACCACTGTACCATCAAGGCTCTTTTTTGAAGTCCATCCGACTTAAAGTCACCAAGGTTGAGAAACACTTCTTTAGAAATTAGAATTTAGTGTGTTTTCCAGTCCAACTTCCACCGGTGGCAGCAACAAACTCACAAACAGCCCCCCCACTCCAAAAAAAGGCCGACTCCTTCTCCTCTCGTTGATCCCCTGACTTTCAAAGGTAGCTTGCCCTTAAACTCGGAGATCCCTTTTAGCCCCTGTAGCAAATCTGATCTCTTCAAACTCCAGAGAGGTTTCCCTCTTTTTATAAACACACACAGCCGCGGGTAGAAAGCAGCATTAAGAGTTGTGCTGCAGGGCACAACTTCTCCCCGTTGCTCGCCTGCATCTATTTAAGAAGCTCATGGTTCCTTCCCCCACCCCCACCCCCCGCTTTCCCCCTTTCGTCCGTGGCAGCCGTCCTTCCTCCCGGGAGCCTGCCTTGGGCAATGTAAATAAATAGAAAAAAAAAAAAAAGATGTATATTTCTTGCCTTTTCATAACTGGTCACCTGTACCCGAGGATGTTGTTTCATCTTCCAGTAAGCCAGCATTTTATCCAAGTTTCCCAGCTCCAGGGATGCATGCTTCCAGGAGTAAAGTATTAGTAGTACCCATTTTATACAGCCTTCGTAAGGCCGCATCTGGAATGCTGCATCCAGTTGTGGTCACCGTGTTCCAAAAACAGATGTTGAGACTTTGGAAAAAGTGCAGAGAAGAGCAACTAAAACGATTAAAGGCCTGGAGCAGGGGTGAAATCCAGCAGGTTCTGACAGGTTCTGGAGAACCGGTAGCGGAAATTTTGAGTAGTTTGGAGAACCGGCAAATACCACCTCTGGCTGGCCCCAGAGTGGGGTGGGAAGGGAGATTTTGCAATATCCTTCCCCCAGGAGTGGGGAGGGAATGGGGATTTTGCAGTATCCTTCCCCCAGGAGTGGGGAGGGCATGGGGATTTTGCAATATCCTTCTCCTGGAGTGGGGTGGGAATGGCGATTTTACAGTATCCTTCCCCCAGGAGTGAGGAGGGAATGGGGATTTTGCAATATCCTTCCCCTGGAGTGGGGTGGGAGTGGCGATTTTGCAGTATCCTTCCCCGAGGAGTTGGGAGGGCATGGGGATTTTGCAATATCGTTCCCCTGCCATGCCCACCAAGCCACGCCCACCAAGCCACACCTTGCCCACCAAGCCACGCCCACAGAAATTTGGATTTCACCACTGGCCTGGAGGCTAAAACATATGAAGGGACAGTTGCAGGATTTGGGTTCGGCTAGTCTACAGAAAAGGAGGACTAGAGGGGACGTGACAGCAGGATTCCAGTATTGGAGGGGCTGCCATAAAGAAGGGGGGGGTCAAGCTATTCTCCAAAGCACCTGAAGGCAGGACAAGAAGCAACAGATGGAAACTAATCAAGGAGAGAAGCAACCTGGAATGAAGGAGAAATTGCCTGACGGTGAGGACAATAAACCATAATAGAGTCAGAAGGGACCTTGGAGGTCTTCTAGTCCAACCCCCTGCCCAGGCAGGAAACCCTACACCACTTCAGACAAATGGTTATCCAACATCTTCTTAAAAACTTCCAGCGTTGGAGAATTGACAACTTCTGGAGGCAAGTTGTTCCACTGGTTAATTGTTCTCAATGTCAGGAAATTTCTCCTTAATTCCAGGTTGCTTCTCTCCTTGATGAGTTTCCACCCATTGCTTCTTGTCCTGCCTTCAGGTGCTTTGGAGGATAGCTTGACTCCCTCTTCTTTGGGGCAGCCCCTCAAGTTCTGGAACAAGCAAGAGAATTCCTGGTATCTTCTGCACACCTTGGTGATGAAGGTGAGACCAGAAGTGGGACAGCTCAGTTGACGCAATATTATCCTACCCAACCAAGTTAATATGGAGTCAACCACACACATACATACACAGATACAAACCGTCTCTCTCTCCCTCCCTCCCTCCCCCTCCTCTCTCTCTCTCTGTCACACACACACACACACACACACACACACACACACACACAAAACCGTTTCTGCTCCATTTCAGCTTTTTTTTAGAAACCCACCTGGAAAACGCCCAAGCCACCAGAACCGGTTCCAAATATCCAGTTTTTCTAATTTGACATTTCCTTGGAAGGCAAGCAATGCCATCTCTCTCTCTCTCTCTTTCGCTCTCCTTTGCAGCAACTTTTCCTTTTTTCCCCCAAACGAGACCCAGGCTGGGTACCAGATCTTGGAGGGCTTGTCTGTAGAATGGCCTGAGAAGATATCGTGGTTTCCAGGCGCCCCCTGGTGGCTAACAGGAGAAAAGCAGCCTGAAGTCCTAAAACTCTGCTTTGGTCATCCATAACTATGTTAACTCTGGACCCGGATGTTGGGTTGAGTACTTGGGAGATGAAGAGTTGTGAGTCTGGTGACCTAAAGCAGCTTTTATATGAGGGGTCCTTGGTGGTCTCTGAGCTTGGTTGCTCTGTTGCAGACGTGTCATTACCTATCTAGGTAAAATCATCAGTGCAAGGAGGATTGCAGAGAGGAGGAGGAGGAGGAATGTGGGGTCCTTGGTGCTGTCTGAGCTTGGTTGTTTTCTTGAAGACGTTTCATGACCCAACTAGGGAACATCATCAGCACTAGGAGGGAGTGCGAGTTGTGGAATGAAGGAGAAAAAGAAGGAGAGGAGGAAGAGAAAGAGAAGAGGGGAGACGAAGAGGAGGAAAAAGAAGACTATAGGTCGTAGGTGCTCTCTCAGCTTGGTTGTTTTCTTGCAAACGTTTTATTACCTATCTAGGTAACATCATCCATGCATGAAGGGAGTTGGGTTTGCAGAGAGGAGGAGGAGGGGGGGAAAAAAGAAGACTTCAATGCCCAAGGCAACAGAACATTTTGTGACCCTCACAACACGAAGGATGATAAAAACATCAAAATGGCTCTTGCAGGTCCAGAGCTCAATGTCATATTTTCTACAATTTGAATTTGGGCTTTCTGTGACTCCCCACACACCCCCACCCCATCCTTTACAAGCCATGGTTTATTGCTTTGTAGGGTTAGGGAAGTCCCAGTTAATTGAAGCTGAAGCCTTCAACTGTGATTTAGTGCAAAGGGCAAATGAAGGCTTGAAACAGAAGTTTCACGAAATGGCAATTTAACCACCTAAGACCCAATCTAAGTTCTTGGCCCAGTCTAACCCTGGATTATTGTGAATGTCGGAATGTTGCCGGGGTAAAACCGGGGCTCCAAACAGAAAGGCTGAATCCAAATGTAAGTTGACTGGCTGGTCGCTTGATTACAAGAACGGGAAGCTGATTAAACCACGTTAAAGCGGGATTAATGTGCAATTTGTGGAGATCCACTGAGATTCTCCAGAATTTAAACGATGCCTCCGAGTCTTATTGCCATGTTAATATGGGGGGGAATATTTTTTTATTTTTTAAAAAAAATCTGTCCGCAGTTCCATGGGTATTTGGGCCGGAAGAAGGCATTCCGCAGCATTTAAAGATATGGTTTAATTTACTTTTAGGTTTGGCTGGAAATCACCAAATCATCCCTTTGGGGGCACAAATCAGATATCCTTGCCAATTAATCCCATTTGGGGAGGAGGTCTTCTCCTCCAGAGAGCCAGCTCTTCTTCCTTTTCAACCCCTTCGGAGCTTGAAAGCGTTCCCCGTCTTGTCTAATTCCATGTGACACCCATGACCGAAAAACTCTACCTCCAGAATAGGCGGTTTCTATGGCTTTAATTGGGGACATTTCTTCCTTAATTCGCTTTAATTAGACAAATTGGCCGTGGCCTCCAGCAATGGCAGAGAGGCCCTCACGGTGGAAGTCGGGAGGTTAATAGCAGCTAAAAATAGCTCCTGGATAAGGGCCCCCGAGTTGCAACGGGGAGCAAGTGACATTCCTTCCTACTAAGAGGTGGAAGGTGGTGGCTGGTGAGGTTCTGGAGGGCACGTTGTGTTTGAACTCGATGCTCCTGATTTGGTCGGCTGCCAAGTAAACAGGCCATCTTCTCAAAACATTTAGCGGAACGTCTAGCCAAAGTTGGACCTGAATTTTTTGAACATCCAGGGAGGATTGCGTAGAGTTTTCTCCTACAAGGTGTAGAACAAGAGGGCAGATGAGTAGCAGCTGTTCAAAGGTATCATCCAGGGGTGAAATCCAGCAGGTTCTGACAGGTTCTGGAGAACCGGGAGCAGAAATTTTGAGTAGTTCAGAGAACTGGCAAATACCACCTCTGGCTGGCCCCAGTGGGATGGGAATGGAGATTTTGCAGTATCCTTCCCCCTGGAGTGGGGTGGGAATGGGGATTTTGCAATATCCTTCCCCCAGGAGTGGGGTGGGAATGGGGATAATGCAGTATCCTTCCCCTGCCATGCCCACAAAGCCTCGCCCACCAAGCCACAGAACCGGTAGTAAAAAAATTTGAATTCCACCACTGGTATCATCTCAAGTAAAAGAAGGAAGGAAAGGAGAGAGGAAAAGAGAAGAGGAGAAAAGAGAAGGGAAGGGAAGAGGGAGGGAAGGAGGAAAGAAGAAGAGAGGAGGGAGAGAGGGAGGGAGGGAGGGAGGGAAGGAAGGAAGGAAGGAAGGGAGAGAGAGATTGAATACCAGAGCATTTTTCTCCTAGTGCCGTGATGGCAAACCTATGGCACGCGTGCCTGAAGTGAAACACGGAGCCATGTCACCCGGCACGTGCAACATCACCTGTTCCTCTTCCGGGGTTCTGGCACGCATGCATCGTGACGATCAGCTGGCCGTTTTGCATGTGGCAGTGCCATAAACTAGACGAGCTGGTCTTCCATTTTCCTGCGTGAACATGCACGCCAGCCAGCTGATCGTCGTGTGCACACGCGAACCAGAAACCCGGAAGAGTAGCTGGCTGAAACCGGAAGTTCTTTTTTGGGTACGCGCATGTGCCCTGGGCAGCTCCTCTTCCGGGTCGCGGCCCAGATGCGCACTCAATGCCGAAAAGGTTTACCATCACACCGGAGTGATTGTTATATTCCGAAGAAGCCCACTTTGTAAACCATACAACAGTGTTTTTCCAGGTATAGTTTGAAGATGGGTGCCTAGCGGACTGGGGGATTCTGGGAGTTGAAGTCCACAAGTCTTAAAAGTGGCCAAGGTTGAGAAGTCCCGAGCAATGGGACAGAAGTGAGACAAAGCTCTATTTTATCTCTGCCTTCCTTCGAGAGTTCATATTTGTCTGAAAAGGAGGCCACCAGGTGCTATCATCGGCCCAGTGGAAGGGCTCCTCTTCCCAGTCGCCACTATCCCCCCCCTTATCTTTGCAAGAGCCGCAATGGATTAAGAAGCGGGACAAAGAGCCAACGCTTCAAAGCATCTCCTGAATAGAAAGGCGTCTCTCTGTCCCAGAGGGTCTCCGGGCACCGCTATCAGCCTGGTTGAGATGCAGCACTGCTGCCCAGTGATAAAATACACACACACACAGGTCCCCAGAGCCGGAGGTCGTTGCAGAGATCGTGTGGACAAGAGGCCAGCTGGCTTTGGATACAAAAGGGGCCGCTTCACCCTGGGAGCAAAGAAGGCGCTTACAAGACTGTGCCAAGCAAGCCGACTGTGAAGGGATCATTTGCAGGACCCTGGACAGCTCCTGCCGGCCTGGGATGGAGGGGTTGGGAAGTTTACAGAACCAGATTCAGTCTTCTTCTTCTTCTTCTCCTTTTCCTTCTGCTTCTACCTTCTTTTTCTTTCTCTTCTTCTTCCTTCTTCTTTCTTCATTATCTTTTTCTTTCTCTTCTTCTTCTGCCATATCCGTTGGCGGTCCTATTTTTATCAACATGCAAAAGGACTGCTGAATTTTGTCCAAACTGGTCCCTTAGATTTTGAAGCCACGATGTTCTTCTGCCCGGACCTGGTTGGCCTTCAATTTTTCCTTGGAGGATTAAGTGAGGGATGCCGTATTTTTCCGGGTGGCACATCTCACGTCTGAAATATTCTAACTTTCACTTTTTCATGGTTTCGATTTTCCTTGGCTTTCCCAGGCGGCTTATCCCCTTGTTTTAGCCTTGCAGGGATGGAAAGGGGGTTTACGGTAGGGTGGTCCAACTGGAATCTCTGCTCTCCTCTCCACCTCAGCCGTATTTTCTCCTCTGCCTTCAAGGGCTGGGAACGGGGTTACCGGCCACTGGGCTGCCCCGCCTTGCAAAAACTGGCTCTCCAGAGGTGTCATCCTAAGGCCCCACTTGCAAAGGGTCAATTGCAAAGCAATGCACTTTTGTGTGTGTGTTTGTGGGGTGCTCAGCCGTCCTGGAATTACTGCTCCCTCCCGGAGGGGCTCCTTCTGTCTCAAGAGATGCGGAGCGGAGTCCGTGCAGGGCATGGGGGTGGGGGTCCCGCTATCCGAGCGGTTAAAGTAACTTCCCCATTCTTGCTTGGTCCCCAAGTCTTGACCGAGCCTGGAGGAGACACTTCTCGGAGGTGCCACAAGAGGTCACTATCGAGAAAGGGTTGCTCGAGAGACGGAAGTACAGCAACACAGACATACACATATTATCCTGCAGACTATAGAGATAAAAAAAATATAGAGTTGCACGCTCAGTTGCTTTAGAGTTGCATGCTCAGTTGCTTTCTATCCCTTTTCTCAGGATCACTCAAACTCCCAGAATTCCCCAGGCAGCATGCTTTAAGATGGATGGACTTCAACTCCCAGAATTCCCCAGGCAGCAGGCTTTAAGATGGCTGGGGGTTAAAAGATATGAAAAGATTTCCAGAGCTTGAAGTCCACATATCTTAAAAGTTTCTGAGGCTGAGAAACGTTGTTCTATGTTTAATATCTTGCTGCTACCCTTGCAGTTTCTGTTCCTAAAGAGGGCAATGGGATATGTTGGTGTCTGCAGAGAAGTTCCACCAGTGCCGAGCTAAAAAATTAAAATATTTTCCACCCATGTAGTGTGACAGTCTGGAACGTGTTCCTAATTCAGAGCCCTTTCTGAAGCAGGGGGGTTTCTGGAATGACTGGCAGTGCCCAAAATGACCAAATTAAGAAGAAAGCATCCAGATGAGAACAAATAACTTGCATGCACCCAAATATTTATTAAAACAAAACCAAGTCAGGAACTATTAACAGAAAAAACGGAAACATGCCACCCCCTGCCTGTAAGGATTTTTATTTCCTCTCATCGCCCACTTTTTTTTTTTAATGGTTACCCCCTTGTTTAATTTAACCCTGTAACAGTTCCCAGCATCGAGACACAGAACTGCAGCAGCTGAGAGAGAATCGGGGGGGTGGGGGTGGTAAAGAAGTGCAATTTTTAGAAAACAGGAGAGGTGGAAAATCGATAGTGTAATAGCAATAAAATACCAAAGCCAAGTCATGTTTGTAAGCTGCCTGGAGTCGCCTCGACGTGAGACAGGTGGCAAACGAATCAAATAAATTAAATTAAACTCAAGATCTGTTCCTGACTGATCCCTCCACCCTCAATGAAAAAGATACTTCGGCTGCATTTCAGGAGGGTTTCCATGGCTGTGATAGTTGCCTACTTTTGGTGTGTCAATTGATCTTGATAGGTGTGGTACTGGCCATAGATCAGGGGTCTCCAACCTTGGCCACTTTAAGACTTGTGGACTTCAACTCCCAGAATTCCTCAGCCAGCAAAGCTGAGGAATTCTGGAAGCTGAAGTCCACAAGTCTTAAAGTGCCCAAGATTGGAGACCCCTGCCATAGATGACTTTGGAATCTTTTGCAAGACTTGCAACCAAATAATAATTTGCTCACGGACAAAAGGTATATATAAATATATATCTGCAGCCTCGCAGCGCAACCTTGTTCCCAAAATCAGACAGCTGGTGTTTAAAAGTTTCCTCCCCATTGCCGAAACCCTCCATCTTGAGAAACGATGATAAAGGAGCCGCTCTTTCTCGGACAATTACCAGAGACATAAGATGACAGACCCAGGCACCAGAAAACCTCACAGTCTGATGAATCTGGCAAGCCACGGAAAGCTCTAGTGTGCCCCATGGTGTTGTGGCAATTTTTTGGAGTGAGACTGAGTAAATTGGAGAGTGGCAGGGTCCCCGGAACTGATGTCGGAAGGCAGTTGCTGAAGGGATCCTTGACTGGTGAAGGAAGAGGAGAAGGTGAGGCTGGATTCTGGTAAGAAAAAGACACGGGGAAAAGACACGAGAGTTAAGAATTCAGTAATAGGTTAAGATAGAAATAGGTTAATGTAATGAAGATGAAAATTTGTAAGGGGAGGGCGGGGTTCAAGTTTTATATACAAAGGAGGGTTTTTCCTTTTATTTGACATGACTATATTGTGAGGAAGTCTGGGGGGAGGGGTGGGTTAGGGTGGGTTAGGGAGGTTGGGAAGTTTGGGGCGGGTTGAGGGGGGGGAAAAAGGGGTGAAAATGTAATTGTAAAACTTTTGCAATAAAAAAAAAAAAAAGAATTCAGTAATAGGGACAGTAACAGAATGGGAAGTTCTGGAGGTCATCTAGAACTTCCCCCAGCCTGGGGGATTCTGGGAGTTGAAGTCCACCCATCTTCAAGCTTCCAAGGTTGAGAAACACTGATCAAGTCCAACTCACACACTGCTCACGCACAGATGAAAAGGAAACATGCCAGCTGTTTGGGGAATGGCATCAATCTGGCCACGCTCACCCAGTTGGCCACCTCTATCCTCCACTCCCACCCCGTGGTCAACCACAGCCCTGATGTGGTCCTCAAATGAAATTGAGTTTGACACCCCTCGACTAAGCAGTCATGTGGCAAAGAAGCAGATGCAGTTTTTACTTCTTGACCCCGGGCATGAAAGATGCGGGCTCGCTAGGAGTCCCTGAGCAAGATGCCAAGGGTTCCAAGGAAGCAGAGGTGACTCTGGAGACAAAGGTCCCACCTTCTCAAAGGTCCCTGGTTGGGCAAATCTGCCATATGTAGCCTCAGGCTCAAAACCGCCTTTTAGTTTGCCGTAGGTTTGGGCAAAATGTCAAGGAAGCAGTCCCAAGAGGCCAATGGTTGGAAACTCACCTGCCCGAAATGCCATAGTTTCCTCCATTTTCTTTACCAACTTCTTCCAGTATTCTTTAACCCAAGGGGACACTGCGTCAATGAAGATATACAGGATGACCAGTCCGATGATGATAGCCATTGAAACCTGAGAGAAGCAAAGAGGAGAGAAAGAAGGGTGGGCTGAGCAGCCCTGTTACCATGGTCTTCGTATCCTGTTGGCCCAGGAATGCTCAGCCTTCGTTTTAGTTAGGGTGGGGAGAATAATTTGGGGGAGGCGGACGACACCCCAACCCCCCACCAGGTGAGATCCAGGCAGGCCCTTTTGGTCTTCTGAAAGGGCTTGAAAACCTAGCTCTGCCAACTGGCTTCAACAGAGTGTGTCATTTGAAGACTATTAATGGCTTAAGACAATGTTTCTCAAAATTGGCAACTTGAAGACGTGTGGACTTCAACTCCCAGAATCCGCCCAGTCAGAAATGCCTGCATGGGAATTCTGGGAGTTGAAGTCTGCACGTCTTCAAGTTGTTAAGACTGAGAAAACACCGGACCACGATAAGATCCCACGTCCTTTTCATGTGCACCTTGCTTCCTTCTTCCCTATTGAAACAATTTTCACACCGATTTTAAGGGTTTATCTTATTTTTTTATGATTGTAAGCCGCCTATAGAGTCGCCTTCAGGTGAAAACAGTGGCATATCGGTTTCATGGAGAAAGAAATGGCATTTTGATGAACACGGGCTATCACCAAAAAAAAAAAAGAAGAAGAAGATCCTGCCCTTTGAACCGGTTTGAAGCCTTTGAATACGGTTCTGCCATAACGGTTGGGAGCCACCCAGAGTTTCATAGAAGATGGGTGGCCACGTAGATGTTTTGAATGAATGAATGAGCACTTCTCTGAGTGAATTTCCCCCAAAGTATTTCCCCCCCAGATGTCCACCCTGAAATGATACTTCATCTCTTTGCATTTGTCTTTAAGAATGTGGGAGGTTGACCTGCTTGGTTTATGCCGTGTCGGACGCAAAGGATCCACATCGTTCATTAATTAAGCTGTAGTTGGAAGATTTCAGGCTCGAGCCCGAACAACAAGAATCTAGTCAACTGAAGATCAATACTAAACTGGAGCTGGATAAGGCTCTGTGGAATTCAAGAGGGGTTGGAAGTGGCAATCTAATGATTTTAAGCTGCTGCTGAGCTTAACTCTGCCTCCCAGCTCTACCTGGGAATGCCCACCTACCCACCCCCAAAAAAATTTGGATTTCAGAGGGCGACGTTGCCCTGGAAAAGCCAGGAATGAATTTATGACCACTGGTAGGTATGTCAGTAGATCCTCCTGTCACTAAACCATAGTCTTTTTTGGTAGGACAACAAAGCACTTAGCCTCCCAATCCCAGAGGGGAACAACCGGGGTGGGGGTGGGGTGTCTCTGGGGCTGAGGACACACAACACTTGTCAAGAGTCTCCTTGCTGAGTTCGCTGGCTCTTCACCTTCCATTTACATGTGGACTATGCTTCCCAACAGCGTTGCCCTTCACACTACCCCTGAACCAGTGGTGGGTTGCCCCCGGTTCACACCGGTTCTATAGAACCGGGAGTAAAACCAGCGGGAGGCTCCGCCCACCGACCCCGATGTCATCAGGCATGCACAGAAGAGTGTGCACGTGTGCAGAAGAGTGCACGCGGCCCCATTGCAAACTGGTAGTAAAGGTATTTAGAACCCACCCCTGCCCTGAACCTGACCGAAGCCATCTTGGAGCTTCAGTGTGGCCATATTGGAGCTGAGGGATAGGGAGGGGGGATTTCAGATAGCTGGGACTTTGTAGCCAAAATAGAATACTTTCTCTTGGGAACCAAGGACAATCCCACAGGTGGTTGGAGAGAGGAGGAGTAAGTTACCAGGCAACCGGATGGAATGGTGATTGGACCATGTGACTAATTGTTTTGAGAAAATGAAAAAACGTTTATTTTTAATCAGGGGAAAACCGTGAGAACCTTCAGAGTCATTTTTCACCAGATCTGTGCCGATATGATATATCCAATAAAGCTATTCTTTGAGGAATCTACCTGCCTTGGAGTTTTGCTTGCTATGGGTGGATTACTTGGAACCCTGACACCTTTGCCTTTGTCTTTTATTAGATTTATATACCGCCCTACTCCCGAAGGACTCAGGGCGGTGAACAGGCACAAAATAAAATACATAAATACAAAAGTTAAAAGATATAATTAAAACCAGATTAAATAATTTAGCCCAAGACAATTAAAAAAATCCCAATAATTTAAAACAGATTAAAATTTCGATGTAAAAGAATTTTAAAACAGGGGAGAAAATTAGGCCAGGCCGGCTTGCTGGAATAGAAGAATCTTAAGAGCACGGCGGAAAGTGCGTAGATCCGGGATCCTCCGTATCTCTGGGGGGGGAGCTCGTTCCAGATAGTGGGTGCCCCCACAGAGAAGGCCCTCCCCCTGGGGGCCGCCAGTCGACATTGTTAGCTGACGGCACCTGGAGGAGCCTCTCTCTATGGGAGCGTACTGGCCGGTGGGAGGCTGCTTGTGGTAGTAGGCGGTCCCGTAAATCAAAGCCCAGCTATCTTACCTTCATTATGTGCATGGCCCGGCTGGGGCTGAGGCGCAGGCCGTGGATGTGAACTATGAACTCCAAGGCATAGTCGCAGTAGGTGGTTTGGTCGACCCCCCTATGGAAGCAGACAAGAAGAGAGAGAGGTGGGCCACCGGAGCAAAACATCCATCTGTCAACCCTGAAGCTGACCTGACTGAGGCCATTTGGGGGCTTCAGTGTTACCATACTGGAGCTGAGGGATAGGGAGGGGGGAATAGAGATAGCTGGGGTCAAAAACTTTCTCCTGGGAACCAAGGACATTCCCACAGGTGGTTGGAGAGAGGAGGAGTGAAGTTACCAGGCAACCGGACGGTACCTTGATTGGACCATGTGACTGACTGTTTGGGGAATTTTGTAATTAGGTGAAAACTGTGGGAACATTCAGAGTCAGTTTTCACCAGCCTGTGCCAAAATGATATATCTGATAAAACTGTTCTTTGAGGAATTTACCTACCTCGGAGTTCTGTTTGCTATGGGTGTATCACTTGGAACCCTAATACCGTCCTTTTTTTAAAAAGTTTTCCCTCACCTCACAGTGATTAAATCTCATCGCAGGCTCTTCCCTCCTAGTTTTCTACATCTGTGTTTCTTGACCGGGGCAACTTTAAGAAGTCCACCTGGTCAGGCACGAAAGACTGAATCCACACGTAAAGGTCCAACGAAACGGGATTTACTGCTAGTCATGCCTAAGCAGAGGAATCTTCTCGACTAACATTTAGCACCTGCTTGGAGTTAGATAAGGGCCATCGGAATTCAAGGGAAGTTGGACTTAGTTCATTTGTGGCTCTGTAGGGATTCTAGGCTGATTCCTCTTTTAATTCTGGTCTCAGGTTCTGCCACTCCTTCCCCTACCCCACCCACCTTAAAATTACTGAAGTTGAGAAACACTGTTCTACATAATCCAACGATCTCCAGATCGTGGGCCTCACTCTTGCAGCAGGCTAGTAATTCAATGGCGACATGCTACACACATATGCACACAGACACAGACACCCTTAAAAAAAGGCTCTCCCCGTGCCTTCTGGAAGGATTTCACCCCACGACGGACAGAGTAATCAGTTTCTACATCAAAATCACAAGTACCTGTTGGAGACTTTTATCACAAAGTAATAATTGGGAGTGGCCATACTTTGGGGGACGATATCGTAACACGGAGAATCTTTCTGACAAATCCACCTAAAGGGAAAAAGAGAATTTCTGCCAGGCAAGATCCTACGATGGGATGCTTCATATCTCTGGGTGGAATCCTGTTTTTTTTTTAAAAAATTTTTTTTAAAGATTGGGTTTGGGTGGTGTACGGTACAATCCAGTAAGGGGAGTTAAAAAGGAACTCTGTGCTGAAGGAATCCTGAATGAAAACACACCAGTGATGAAATCCACCCTGCTCTATCCGGCTCGCCGAACTGGTAGCACCGGCAGTGGGAGGCTCCGCCCACCCGCTGGGATCTCATTACGTCCCGTTTTTTTACCCTCTGCGCATGTGGCGAAGGCTCTGCACATACGCAGAAGAGGCGCACACGCATATAGCACGCACATGCATAGCACGCTCCCGCTCCCGAACCGGTAGCGAAGGTAAGGAGATTTCACCGCTGGTTCACACAAAGCTCTAAGTTGCAAAGCATGGCACTCTGTGTGAGCGAAACCCCTTTCATTTATTCTACCAACCCAACTGTAAAAGCTTCAATTAGAGAGAACCCAACCTGTGGGGCCCTTGAGGCTCTCAGAGCTTGGGGGTGTTCTTGCAGACGTTTCATTACCCCACTAGGTAACATCATCAGTGCTAGAAGGGAGTGGGGGTTTTCTCTCTCTCTTTATATACAAACGGCTTTCCTTGCCAATGTTGTGGGAGTGTGGTTTTCTCTTAGTTAATTCCTAGAGTAGGGAATTATTTAATTGGGGAACTTCTTAATTAGGAAACTAGCTGTGGGGTCCGTGGTGCTCTCTGAGCTTGGTTGTTTTCTTGCAGACATTTCTTTCTTTCTTTCTTTCTTTCTTTCTTTCTTTCTTTCTTTCTTTATTTATTTATTTATTTATTTATTTATTTATTATTGGATTTATATGCCGCCCTTTCTCCACAAGGACTCAGGGCGGCTCATAACAATAAACAATAACAAGTCCAATTAAAATTCAACAATAAAAACTAAAATTCCCATTAAAACTCTGTTCAGTCCAGGCCAGCTTGGCGAAACAGCCATGTTTTAAGGTCACGGCGGAAGGAGCGAAGGTCGGGGGGAGGGGGGGGGGCTACCCGGAGCCAACTAGGAAACATTATCAGGGCTAGAAAGGAGTGGGATTTGCTCTGTTTATAAACAGTGGATTGCCCTGTCAGTGTCGGTGGGAGTGGTCTTGGGGATTCCCTGATTAGGCTGTTGTTTAGAGTTTGATTTTTTTTGTCTGAGTTGGTAGCTTCTTGATTGGGGTATTGTTATTCAAGGTTGACTCAGCCTTCCATCCTTCCAAAAAGGTGGGTAACATGAGGACCCAGATTGTTGAGGGCAATAGGATGACTCTGTAAACCTCTTAGAGAGGGGCTGGAAAGCACTGTGAAGCGGTATATAAGGCTATTGCTCTTCCTTTTCCCCCTCCCTCCCTCCCTTCCTAACTTCCTCCCTCCCTCCCTCCCTCCCTCCCTTCCATGGTGTGCAGTAGTTAGAATGCAGCATTGCAGGCTAACTTTTACCCACTGCCAGGAGTTTGATCTTGACTGGCTCAGGGTCGACTCAGCCTTCCATCCTTCCAAGTTCAGTAAAATGAGGACCCAGATTGTGGTGGAGGGCAAGAGGCTGACTCTGTAAACCGCTTAGAAAGGGCTGTAAAGCCCTGCAAAGCAGTATATAAATCAAACTCTAAGTGCTATTGCTATTGTTTCCTATTTGGTTGTTGGTCTATATCCAAGCCTCTTTCACTGGAGGTGAGAATCTGAAGACTGTACAAACCCAAACAGATAAAAGCATATCTTTGACAGTCAAGCTTACACAATTCCAGAGTTGCTTTCAGAGAGGACCGGGAATCCTTCCTCGTTGGTTTCATCACTTTCTATATCGGCTCTCGCCCATATCAAAGCTGACGAATTACTAGGGAAGCCGAATACAGATCAAAGACAAAGTTGGGCTTTGCAAAGGTCCACATCAGGAATCCACCGCCCCTTCCCCCCCCCCACCCCTCACCCGTTTTTTGCAGCAGATCCTCCACTCCTGACTGCCACGCGCTCTATAGGGGGCTACCCTAGAAGACTGTTCGGAAGCTGCAGCAAGTGCAAAACACAGCAGTGCACACAGTTCTCTCTCTCTCTCTGTGTGTGTGTGTCCAAATTCAATTCAGACTGGGTCTACGCAGCAGCCTGCTGAAAAGTCACCTGACAGTGTTGTACTTTACGATCTCTTCCTGAGTGAAGTATCGGATGTTGCTCTTAGAAAAGGCACCTCCGCCAATGATGCTAAAGAGGTAGCTGTCAAGAGAAGACGGAAGATTCAGATTCAGAATAGAGCTGGGAGGGACCCTGGAGGTCTTCTAGTCCAACCCCCTGGCTCAAATAGGAAACCCTGTTGTCTCGTTCCAGACCAATGGCTGTCCAGTCTCTTCTTAAAAACATCCGGTGATGAAGCACCCACAACTTCTGAAGGCTAATTCTTCTCACTGATTAATTAATTGTTCTGTGATGTAACAATCATATTTATTTATTTATTTATTTATTTATTTATTTATTTATTTATTTATTTATTTATTTTTTATTGCAATTTATATGCCGCCCTTCTCCTGAAGGACTCAGGGCGGCTTACAAGATAAAAAATTCAACAAATTAAATATAAGTTAAAACCCAATTAAAATTAATTAAAATTATTACAATGTAAAACCCCCTCAACGGGTCAGTCCATTTGATGAAAAAGCCACGTCTTCAACAACATCATTGTTACTTCAGCCAATTTACACAATTCCCCCCTCCCCCTTTGGTTAAATATGATTTGCACAGCTTGTCAGGTTCCGATGTCATCTCAAATAAATTGCATTCCCAAACAATTAATCTTTGCTGAAATCTTCCATTTATTGAGTACGACAATCTGGCCCCGACTTCGTTGCAGCTGATACTAACCCTCTGACCCCCAAACCCTTCCCTTTCCGTTCCCCAATTCTCAGCGTCTCATTGGCCATCTTCCAAGTCAGTCTCCCCAGCTCCTGACTTCAACCCACAGGAATGTCCCCCCTCCCATCCCATCTCCTAGGGGATATTATCTACAGAGAAAATAAGTAGGTGAAAAGTCAAGCCTCGTCTTCTCCTCTTTATGGCAGCATTAGAATGCTGACACAGCTGAGATGAAACCACACCTCTCTTTTTGGGTCTTCTCCCCGCACCTCCCCGCCAGGTTTTAGATAGCAGGAACTGAAAAGCCACCGATTGCCAAAGCAGATTCTCTAAAGATTGCTCAACCTCAGCGATGTGAACATGTGTGGACTTCAACTCCCAAAATTCCCCAGCCAGCTCTGGGCAATGATTCACTATCAGGCTGATCAAAGCTGCCACCACTCCTCCCTCCCTCCCCCCCCCCTCTCTCTCTCTCTCTCACACACACACACACACACACACACAGAGGGGCAGGGAGAAGGGGAGGGGGGGGAAAGAGAGAGAGCGAGAGCCAGCCTTCTGATGCTGATGTAGGCGCTTCCTTCAACCAGTCTTCTTCCTCTTCTACCTCTTATTGCCCAGACCCCAAAGGCAATGCCCCGTTCTCCACCCCAACCCCAGTTCCCAACTCTACAAGGCCATGGAGACCTGTCCCCACCACTCTTACCTGCCATGGAATCGTCCTGAGTATCCGGTCACCATGTCTTGGATCAAGAAGAACGGGTAGAACACTGCAAAGGAAAACAAACAAACTTGCTCCAAGTTCCCAAACTGGAGTAGATGGGAACACGGCAGGGGTTGCGCTGGGGTTCCCGGCCTGTCTCTCGAAAGGTTTCCTGCGTGTGATTGGTTCAAATCCAACACCAATCCTTGAAGGTGGCTCTGGAGGAACTGGATTCACATGTTGGTTTGTTTTTTGCATCTCGTGCTTTCTGAGTAACTCAGGATTAGGCACAGGGCAACTTTAGACATGCACACATAGATGAATGCAGAGAGGATTTGTCCTAACTATGTTGGCCTCTAACCTGGATTCCCTGAATGATGGTAGATTCTAGGAATGGGAGGAGATGCAAAGCCACTTACCATCGCTGAAGAAAAAACAGGGCATTTCTGGATCTGGCTCAACACAGTCAAAGTAGCGCTTGTTCTTCTCCGTGGTATAATTCTTCGTATGAGTGATGTCAAACGCCAATCTCTTGCCTGGGGGGCATCCAATATGAATCCTCAATGTATCAGTACCCTGGGGGAGTGGAGGGGGGGGAGAAAGTGGGTGAGCTATGAATTTATAAATTCCTTCTCTTTCACATTGAGGTATAACACACCCATTTTTTAAAAATCCAATTTCCCGCCAAAAGAAATGGCAGCAAAAAAATCAACCAAAATCAAAGGGGCCTTTTCCTCCTTTCAAAGCCAAAGCTCAAGGCTAGGAAAAGAGAGGAACATTTAAAAAAAAAAAAACCCACAAAAAACATTCCTTCCCTATCACAATTTTGGTAACCGTGGGATCGTGTGATGTTGCGATAGTGGTAAATGCGAGGCCCAGTCATAAGTCGCTGGTTTTGGTACTTTTTAACTATGAACTGCCTCTAGATGAAGTCAAGAACTCTCTCTATGCAATTTTCCTTACAGCTGTGCATTTTTTAGGCATGACTTTTGAAAAGTCATAGCTACCTCTTTGTAGATGACATATCTATCCATGTACAGAATCCATTTTACAAATGTTCCTAGGTAGTGGGTAAAAATCTACATATATAAAAGCGAAATAACCACTCACACATCGTCACAAAATCTCCAGAACTATAAAGCCTATAAACTTGAAATTTGCCACGTATGTTCCTCTTGGCTTCTAGGTGCTCACTAAGAAAGGATTTTTTGAAATGACCATCAGAGCATTAGTATTTCCTATATTATTATTAACACGCTCTGAGGCTAAGGAGTTCTACTCCCCCTCCCCACCTGAAAAGAAATCTGTTCCAAATGCAAAACACAAGCAGAGGAGAGGAGTTTCAGTTTCAGCCAGCTGAGGAATTCTGGGAGTTGAAGTCCACAAGTCTTAAAGTTACCAAGGTTGGAGACCCCTGATATAGGGTATCCTGCTTGAGCAGAGGGTTGGACTAGAAAACCTCCAAGGTCTCTTCCAAGTCTATTATATTATTACTGTCAAGTTCCTCTATGACAGGGATGTCTAAACTTGCCCACTTCAAACTCCCAGCTTTGCTGACTGGGAGGGAATTCTGGGAATTGAAGTCCACAAGTCTTAAAAGTTGCCAAGTTTGGCAGAAACCTGTTCTAACGGAAGAAATTCCAACTGGGAAGTCTTGAAGCTCTAATACCGTTTTGTTTTGTTTTTTACTAATTTTATTCTGTATTTTACACCACGCGTGTTGTTATCAATTGCTTCAATGTTCAGTGGTTTAAAATAAATCAGTCATTCTGTGCTATCTCCCTGCTGCTTGACTGTTGTGGAAGGAAAAGAAAATGGAAAGAAATGGCCTTCTTAAGGGGAATTAACATTACCTTCAACCCTGGAGACAGGTTTTTATAGTGATAACAGGACAGATCCGAACTGACCACCTGAGAGGAAGGAAGTAGAAAGAACGGTTTCACCAGCTAATAAGTAAGACAGAACAGGCACCTCTAAGAGCCGAGGTGGCGCAGTGGTTAGAGTGCAGTGCTGCAGGCTACTTCCGCTGACTACTAGCTGCAGTTTGGCAGTTCAAATCTCACCGGCTCAAGATTGACTCAGCCTTCCATACTTCCAAGGTTGGTAAAATGTGGACCCAGATTGTTGGGGGCAAGAGGCTGACTTTGTAAACTGAGGGGTGTAAAAGCACTATGAAGCGGTATATACATCTAAGGGCTATTGCTATTGCTCTTGGCCAGAGGTGAAAAGTAAACGACTAGAGATTTAAAGGGGCCAAGCTTGGTCCAGTGGTTGTAGCACTAGGTTAGAAGCTGGTGTGGTTGTGAGTTCTGGTTCCGCCTTAGGCATGAAAGCCAGCTGAGTGACTTTGGGCCAATCACCAGGAGACTGGGAGTTCTAGTCCCACTTTAGGCATGGAAGCCAGCTGGGTGACTCTGCCCCAATCACTAGGAGACTATGAGTTCTAGAGCTGCCTTAGGCATGAACACCAGCTGGGTGACTTTGGCCCAGTCACTTTTCCTCATCCCAACCCACCTCCCAGGCTTGTGGCTATGGGGACAATGAGAGGAGGGAGGAGGACTAGGTATGTTCACCATCGTGACTTCCTTATAAAGCAACAAAGGTGAGGCCAATTAATCAATCAATCAACTAAAACCAAGGCTAACCTATATAGAGATCTATGGATTTCCAGAGCTGCTGATGAAGCCTCACCTTTATGCCAGCTGAGCTTCTCAGAAGGTTCTTCCCACTGAGTTGCTGCCTTGGGTAATTCCCATTGTCTCTAATGGTTATCTGTTGGGGGTGGGGAGAAGTCAGGTACATGTGAAAGTTGCCCAAGAGCGCCCTATCTCCGAGGACTCAGGGCGGCTCACAACAGTAAAATGCATAATTCCTGTTAAAATGATATAGAATTAAAACCCAGTTTAAAACAGTTTAAAATTCATTAAAAAAAAACAACCCCATCAGTCCAGGCTACGGAACAACCAGGTCTTCAACTCACGGCGGAACGAGTGGAGGTCGGGGGCCATCCGGAGCTCCAACAGAAGTTGGTTCCAAAGGGTGGGTGCGCCCACAGAGAAAGCTCTCCCCCTGGGGGTCACCAGCCAACACTGTCTGGCCGACGGCACCCTGAGGAGGCCCTGTCTATGGGAACACACCGGGCGATTGGGGATTGTCGCTGGCTGCAGGGGGTCAGACAGGTATCCCGGGCCTAGGCCATGAAGGGCTTTATAGGTGATAACCAGCACCTTGAACCTCACCCGAAGGGCAACCAGTAACCAGTGCAAGCCGCGCAGGAGGGGTGTAACATGGGAGTGTCGGGACACTGCCATCACAACCCGCGCGGCCGCATTTTGCACCAGCTGAAGCCTTCGAGTGGTCTTCAAGGGCAGCCTTAGGTAGAGAGCGTTGCAGTAGTCAAGACGGGAGGTGACTAGCGCATGAGTAACAGTGCGTAGGGCATCTTGGTCCAAATAAAGGCGCAACTGTCGCACAAGGCGAACCTGGGCAAATGTCCTATCCACAGGGGGTAACACCTCACCCCCGATGGTCAACGATGGAACATCTCGATCGGAACAAGATGCCAGTACCCACAGCCACTCGTTCTTGGCAGGGTTGAGTCGAAGCCTGTTCCTCCCCATCCAGGTCCGTACCGCTTCCAGGCAGCGGGACATCACATCGAGGGCATCACTGGGCTGGTTTGGGGTGGATATATAAAGCTGGGTATCATCAGCGTACTGATGATACCGCACCCCAAAACCACGGATGATCTTCCCAAGCGGCTTCATATAGATGTTGAACAGGAGAGGTGAGAGAACTGACCCCTGAGGCACCCCACAAGTGAGGGGCCTCATAGCCGACCTCTGTTCCCCTGCCAACACCGCTTGTGTCCGGCCCGAGAGATAGGAGGAGAACCACCGCAAAACGGTGCCTCCCACTCCCAACCCCTCAAGCCGTCGCAGCAAGATACCATGGACGATGGTATCAAACGCCGCTGAAAGATCCAAGAGGACCAGAACAGAGGAGTGTCCCCTGTCCCGAGCCTTCCAAAGATCATCCACCAGTGCGACCAATGCCATCTCCATGCTGTACCCCGGCCTGAAACCCGATTGGTACGGATCCAGGTAGTCTGTATCCTCCAGGGCCAATGGGAGCTGCCGTGCCACCATGCTCTCAACAACCTTCGCTACAAAGCGAAGGTTGGAGACCGGACGAAAGTTATCCAATATAGTTGGATCCAAGGCAGGTTTCTTGAGGAGGGGTCTCACCACCACCTCTTTCAGGGCAGCAGGAAAGATCCCCTCATCCAAGGATGCCATTATTACTGCCTGGATCCAATCGCGTGTCACCTCACGGGCCACATAAGCTAGCCAGGAGGGACACGGGTCCAGTGCACACATGGTGGCGCTCAGCCTTCCTGTCCACTTCCTCAGGGGTGACAGGATCGAACTCTTCCCAAATCACAAGACCAGCTGCCTCCTGACCGTCAGACCCTGCCCAGTCAGAATCCAAGCCGTCCCGAATCCGAGCGATCTTATCCAGCAGATGCTGACTAAACTCCTCGGCGCGTCCCTGCAAAGGGTCGTCCCCTGCCCTCCAATTTAGGAGTGAGCGGGACACCCTGAACAGGGCGGCCGGGCAATTATCTGTGGACGCGATGAGGGCGGAGAAGTATGCTCGCTTCGCCGCCTCCATCGCCACCAGATAGGATCATGTAAACGATCTCAGCTGGGAATGGTCGGATTCGGAACAGCTGGCCCTCCAATCGCTCTCTAGGCCTCTCCTAGGACGCTTCATCTCCTGGAGCTCCTCCGTAAACCAAGGGGCCAACCGGGATCTGCGTCGCGTCAGAGGCCGCAAAAGCACGACACGGTCAAGTGCCCCGGAGGCCGCCTTTTCCCAGGCATCCACCAGAGCCTCGACCGGGGCGTGGGAGAGAGAGAGGGGTATTATCCCAAGCTCCGTCTGGAACCTCTCCGGGTCCATCAGGCACCTGGGGCGGAATCAGGTGATCGGTCCCGCATCCCAGCGGGGTGGTGGTGGTTGGCATTCAGGAAGCCTAGTCGCAGGAGATGATGATCGGTCCATGACAGGGGATGGGTAACTGGTACTCCCCCACCGAAGTCATCCTGCCACTGTTCCGAGATAAAAACAAGGTGGGGTGTGTGCCCCCACCTCATGAGTCGGGCCCTGAATTATCTGGGTCGGGCCCATGGCTGCCATGGAAGCCATGAACTCCCATGAACTACTTAAATGTTTGGAGACCCCTGCCCTAAAGAACTATCAAGTACTATCCACTATCAGCCATCAATGGCCAGCTATCCAGGATATATTTCAGTTCAGAATTCTATTCTTTTGACCGTCTCAGGAAAAGGGTAGAAAAAGGCAGATGAAGCACACCTGGGCACTGACCCAGTGGTGGGTTGCTCCCGGTTCAGTCCGGTTCTATAGAACTGGTAGTAAAACTGGCGGGAAGCTCCGCCCACCCATGACATCATCATGGGTGATCTACGCGTGCACAGAAGCGTAGACATGCTCCCATTGTGAACCGGTAGTAAAAGTAAGTAGAACCCACCCCTGCACTGAACCTGCAATCAAAATGTGTTTGTGTGTGTGTTTGGGGGAGAGGGAATTATCCAAGATGCTGTAGCAATGGCGGTTTGCTTTGCAGAGAGTGCTTGGCAAATATCTGTGTGGGCAGAGTCCCATTTGGCAGACTTTCCATTCCAGATCTCTAGGACAGGGGTCTCCAAATTTGGCAGTTTGAGGAAGTGTGGACTTCAGCCCCCAGAATTCCTCAGCCAGACAACTTTAAGTCCACGTCTCTTTGGAGTTCAGAGGCTCCCGGAAGCTACAGAGCATTGGCACGGTCATCTCTAGATGGCAGCAAGTGGGGATGTTCGTCCCACGTTCGATTTTGTTATGCGTTTGATAAGCACGTTGGCTAACCCTAATCCCAAAAACTGTGGTGGCGCAGTGGTTAGAATGCAGTATTGCAGGCTAATTCTGCCAGCAGTTTGATCCTGACCGGCTCAAGGTTGTCTTAATCGGTAAAATGCGGACTCAGATTGTTGGGGAGAGGGGAGGGGGCAAGAAAGATGCTGTATGCGTAAACTACTTAGAGAGGGCTATAAAGCGGTATGTAAGTTTAAGTGCTAGTGTTGCCTGTCGGCCGCTGGCTCTTCCAGCAGCCGAATCAGAGGAGGAGGAGATGGCGTGGGAGTCAGGGTCATCATCAAGGCGACCTGAGAGCTCCGAGGGGGAAGAGGGAATGGAGCTGGCAGCGATAGAGACAGAGGCGGAGCCTGGGCCGTCCATCAGCCCTCAAATGGAGAGTCAACAGCCTCTTGACTGATGAGGAAGAGGAGGAACAGCTGGATCCAGTGCCTGACACACAGATGCGCAGAAAGCAGAGGAGAGGAGAACAGTGGAAATCTATGGGCCGGTCCTTGGGACGGAAGAGCCACCGCTGCTAGTGAAGCCCCACCCTAGCTCTGGGGATAAAAGGCAGGGGGCGGAGATGAATAGAGGTGGCAGACAATTATTCAACTCCCTGCTGGATGGACTTGTTAGCCTGTGGTGAGAGAGAGACTTTTTGCCACGGCTGCTGGCGGTCCTAACAAAGGAATCATTGATCTAACCTCAGAGGGTTTGTTGTTTTTCGGGAAGCTGGGTCAGAACACAGTGCTAGTGCTAATCCTGCAAGGAAGAGGGACATGTCCATAGAATCAATTATTATCTGGGTCTTACCCGATAGAACACTGAGCCTCGGCTGATGAGTTCCTGCCTCTGCAGTTCTGCCTCGACATACTCAGGATGGGCCAGAATAAGAGACACCCAGATGTAGTGGAGGGAATTTTCCTCGGCTATTTCTCCCACTGTAGGCAAAAGAGCACAACGGCTGAGGATGAATACACACACACACACACACACACACAGAGTTTGGGACACTGGCAAGCCGAGAGACCCCCTTCTCCCACTCAAATAAGCTGCCTTGGACCACACCAAAAGCAAAGGGAGATACAGAAATGGTCCCTTCTGCTCAAAAAACCATTCTGCCTCTAGACTGTGCAGGGAGGAGAAAGTTACTGGCAATTCTCGCCTTATAACCATTCATTTTGTGACTGTTCACAGTCACAGTGAGCCACAGTGGTTAGAGCGCAGTACTGCAGGCTACTTCTGTTAACTGCCGGCTGCCTGCAATTTGGCAGTTTGAATCTCACCAGGCTCACGGTTGACTCAGCCTTGACGGGCTAAATCCAGCAGGTTCTGGAGAAACAGTAGCGGAAATTTTGAGTAGATCGGAGAACCGGCAAATACCACCTCTGGCTGGCCCCCGAGTGGGGTGGGAATGGAGATTTTGCAATATCCTTCCCCCAGGAGTGGGGAGGGAATGGGGATTTTGCAGTATTCTTCCCCTGCCACCCCCACCAAACCGACACACATTCACATACACACACACACACACACACACACTACCCCAATTAACCAAGGTGAAGCTAACCAGGCTTTGCACAATCCATTAATTACAGATTAACAGAATTTTAAGGGACCTTGTAAGTCATCTAGTCCAACCCCCCACCCAAGCAGGAGACCCTACACCATTTCTGACAAATGGCAGTCTAATCTCTTCTTGCAAGCCTCCAATGATGAAGCTAACACAACTTCCGAAGGCAACTTCTGTTCCATGGGTTGATTGCTCTCACTGTCAGAAAATTTCTCCTTTATTTCCAAGTTGAATCTCTCCTTGATCAGTTTCCATCCATTATTCCTTCTGTGGCCTTCGGGTACTTTGGAAAATAACTTGACACCCCCCCTCCCCATGGATCTAGCTAAGCAGCTAATAGATCTACTAAGCATAAATAAAAGTAATGAATTCAACATCACAGCAAGGTTAAAACACAGATTGCCTTCTTGGAACATACCAATTGTTATAGTAATTGTTTTTTAAATGTGACTTTTAATCTTGTTTTTAAGTCTTGTTAGCTGACCAGAGTCATGAATTTGAGATGGGAATTCCTATAAATTGAATGAGGGAGGGATGGAGGGAGGGAGGAAAAGGAGGGAAGGGATGCTCCCCTAATCAGCCACCCTTCCTTACGGCTCTCTCTGGCTGTTCTGATGGTCAGGAACACGTTAAAAGAGTAAGCTGTATTCTTGTCCAGATAGAGATTTCTGGGCAGATCGTTTGCTGGCATCAAGTTGTAAATTTTGGCATAGTTGGTCATGTCCACGAAGATACCTCCCAATGATTTCCAGTTGCTTGCCATGTAGTTAAAATATTCCTGGAGGGTGGGGAGGAAAAAAAAGGGGAAAGGGTGGGAGAGACCAAGTAAGTTCCAGAAGGGTTGATTTTATGCTTCACGTTTGACTTTCCGTTGCGTTCATGAAGCACATTTTATGGGAACAGGGCGAATTTAGCAGCCTCCCACGGCAACCCAACCCAACAACTGCACTTTTGTGGCCTGTTTGACTGTTTTTCCATAATTTTGCCAGGCAGGCTTGGAAAGAGGATTAAGTAGTGTGAAGGCTGAGAAATGACACTTGGGGTTTTGTTGTTGTTGTTGTTTTCTCCTTACCTCCTCTTCTTTCTCGTTCTTCCACCAGCGCCAAGTGGGGTCATGGACGGGGTCTGCATAAGGCTGGGGAGACAAGATTACATGAAGAAATGAACCTCCAACTTATCACCTAAATATATATATATTTATTTGTTTATTTGTTCAACTTGTATGCCGCCTTTCTCCGAAGACTCAAGGCGGCTTACAATGCATTTAAAAACCATATATAAAAACATTCAAAACAATTAAAACTCATTCACACCATTCATGGCCGGATCTCACCGGATCGCAAGAGCGAGATCAACGGCCCCAGGCCTGCCGGAAAAGCCAGGTCTTCACCGCTTTTCGGAAGGCCAATAGGGTGGGGATGGTCCTGACCGCAGGAGGTAATTGGCTCCAGAGAGCCGGGGCAGCCACAGAGAAGGCCCTCCCCCGCGGGCCCGCCAGCCGGCATTGTTTAGCAGACAGGACCCGGAGGAGACCAACTCTGTGGGATCTTACCGGTCGCTGGGAGCTATGCGGTAGAAGGTGGTCTCGAAGATAGCCTGGCCCTGAGCCATGTAGGGCTTTAAAGGTAATAACCAACACCTTGAATTGTGACCGGAGACCAATAGGGAGCCAGTGCAGCTTGTGGAGAATTGGTGTAATGTGGGTGTACCTAGGTGCACCCACGACGGCTCGCGCAGCTCCGTTCTGGACCAACTGTAGTCTCCGAACACTTTTCAAGGGTAGCCCCATGTAGAGCGCGTTGCAACTTAGCATATATTGTTGTTATGTAGAGGACATATATCAACAGGACTTTAGTTTTGAAGGGCCTTCTTCCCCCCCCAATCCGTTTTTTAATTCTTCTTTTTGTTTCTTTCAATGCCACAATCGAATGCAGGTAGGCCTCGACTTACAACGGTTCATTCAGTGGCCGTCTGTGAAGTTACACCGGCCTTGAAAACAGTGACCCACAATCCTTTTTCACACTTGAAGACTGTTTCAGCATCCCCATGGTCACGGGATCAAAATTCAGGCGCTTGGCAACAGATATTTATGACAGTTGCAGTCTCCCGGGGATCGTGTGATTTCCCCCTTTCTGTGATCTTGTGACAAGCTAAGTCCACGGGGAAAGCCAGATTCACTTAACAATCGGCCAGATCCGCCGCCTGAAACGCGATGCACTTTTTTAAGCCTCCGCACACCCCGTGTTTGGAATCGGGAAGGGGATCGCGGGTCTGGATAGATTCCAAAGACAGCTTTCCTTCCCGATTCCAAAGGAAAGCATTTTCGGGCGGCAGACCCGCAATTCCCTTCCTGATTCCAAACATGGGGTGTGCGGAGGCAAAAAAAAAAAAAAGTGCAACGCATCTCAGGTGGCGGATCTGGCCAGGAGGAAAGAGACGCACCCAAATGTTCACCCTCTTTTTGGGGGTAAAAAGGTGCATCTTATACTCTGAAAAATACGGTACACACACATTCGCATCCCTATTTCTTTCCACCTGGTCGGTTTTTTTTTTTTTTTAATTGATTTATATGCCGCCCTTCTCCGAAGACTCAGGGCGGCTTACAATGCGCTAAGCAATAGCCTTCATTCTTTTGTATATATTTATACAAAGTCAGCTTCTCTTTCTTTCTTTCTTTCTTTCTTTCTTTCCTTCTTTCCTTCCTTCCTTCTTTCTCTTTCTCTTCTTTTTTTTTTTAATTTTGATTTATATGCTGCTCTTCTCCAGAGACTCAGGGCAGCTTACAATGTGCTAAGCAATAGCCTTCATCCTTTTGTATATTTATACAAAGTCAGCTTATTGCCCCCACAGCTGGGTCCTCATTTCACCTATCTTAGAAAGGATGGAAGGCTGAGTCAACCTTGAGCCTTGGCGAGATTCGAACCCTGCAGTAATTGCAGGCAGCTGGTCTTAATAACCAGCTTAATAACAGGGTGCCTTAAACCCCTGTACTACCAAGGTTGTCAGACTGGGACAGATCCCTGTTTCCGGAGACGTTACGTGACTTTTTCCTCAAAGGCTTTTAGAGGTTAGCTTGTAGGCCATGCCACGGGCTGCCCTTTTTGTACCCAGAAAAACCAGAACCGGTTCCTCACTCTGTGATACGATGAATGCAGCTGAAGCAACTGGTAGACCAGGCCCTGGTAGACGATGATCGACTTCTTGTAATGGAATCCGGATCGATCCATGATGTCTGGGGGCGTGGCCCAGTAATGTTCCACTCGGTTGAAGAGCTGCGGGAGAGGCAGATCCACCACACGCAACGTAGCGAAGGGGCAGCGATGGGTGAATCGGATGTAGTCTTTCCCGCTGGGAACAGAGAACAAATTGTCCCCTGTTTTGCAGGCCTTCCTAACGGAATTGCTGCTGCAGGGAAGCACCGGGACTGGCAGGGAGGAGGGGGAGGGGGAGGAGGGATGAAGTGCACAGCTAGTCTAGAGTCACTGGGAAACCACAAAAGGACTAGAACTGAGCCCAACCTAAGGGAGTTCCTTGGGACCTTATCTATTTGTTCCCACGAGAAGGCTGCCGGTCTGGAGAATCCCTGTATTACAGGCAGCACATAACAGAGTAATTAGCTTGAACTCTGTACCCGAATGGGCTGGATGTTCACTTGTGGGTCTAGTCCTGTCTTTATCATGAAAGGCTGGGTGACTTTAGGCCAATCACCAGGAGACAGTGAGTTCTAGTCCTGCCTTAGCCATGAAAACCAGCTGGGTGGCTTTAGGCCAATCACCAGGAGACAGTGAGTTCTAGTCCTGCCTTAGCCATGAAAACCAGCTGGGTGGCTTTAGGCCAATCACCAGGAGACAGTGAGTTCTAGTCCTGCCTTAGCCATGAAAACCAGCTGGGTGACTTTAGGCCAATCACCAGGAGACAGTGAGTTCTACTGCTGCCTTAGGCATGAAAGCCAGTTTGGTGACCTTGAGCCCATCCTGCTCTCTCTCAGCCCACCCAAGGTCAAAGAATCCCTATAAGTAGAATACTGGGCATCCTCATTTCCTCTCTAGGCCAGGCAGAAGGAACCAGCCCCACATCTTGAGTTGATCAAAGCCGCAGTGCCTATTTACAAGAGCCTCGCCAGACTGACAGCATTCGCTTGGGAACGGTCAGCTTCAGGAACTCTAGGAGAGGTCAGGCCTGCACCACTTTCTAGCATGCAAGGATTCTAAACCGCTCCCTCTTTCACACCTCCCACCTCTAGCTGGAGATACCAGCTGCCACCCTAACACTGAAGGGATCCAATATGCAATGGGATGAAGAAGACCTGTTACCACACTCAACCCCATTCACCGACTTCCCTTCAATTTCCTCACATGCATTTTTTTTCTGAGGAGGGCCCTGATTTCTCGGGGAGGGGGGGGAACGGGGTCCACTCTAGATGAAATCTAACACCCAACTATACTTGTTGAGAAGGGCAAATGGAGGGAGGAGACCCAGAAGTGGTGAAATAAAGGGTAGCCGGGGCAGGATTGAAAGAAGCCTTTCTTCTCCCTTCCATCGGCAAGACGCCGCACCGTGGCAGACACTGGCAAAAGGCAGAGCCGTTGGTACTTCCACTCACTTGAACGTCATCTTTTTGTGAGGCGTGCTGATCAAGAGATCGTACGTCAGGACGGTATCTGCAGGGAAATCCCTCTTCATGAATTTTTCTTTGCCATCCTTTTCCACTAAATAAATCAGCTGCAAAAAAAAAAAAAAGGAAAAATCTGATGGACCTGGGATTTAACAAATAACAGATGCAAAGGCGACGTCACGATCTTCACCTCACTTCTGCCATTACAAGGCTGTCCTTGGCTTACGAGCTTTTTTTTTTTCACTTAGCGGCCGTTCTAAATCACAACAGGACTGCAGAAAGGGACTTAGGACTGGTCCTCACTGTTAGGAGGTGACTATTACCTAACTTGTTGGGTTGGCAATATATAAGACATCAATGTAGCTTTAAGACTGCTGTATTGCATCATACTGTGTCCTGATTGGTTAGCTCTGTAGCCAATCTCCTTAAGAGGGAGCTAGAAACATGGTTTGATCTCTTTGCTAATTCTTGCTCTCTGATATCTCTGTATGCTACTGTTTGCAAATCCAGAAGAACTGTTTATTGTGAATGACTACGATGACTGGTAAGAAGACTTTGTTATTGGATTATCCCTGGTTTTGGCTATCTCCTGCTTTATATGTGCATGACCTGGACTATTTATTGGACTGTGCCTTACTATTTCCTGAAAGTAAACACAACTCAGTGTATCTTGTATGTTGACTGTGTTTATTCGTAACTACTCTCAATCGCTTTCATGTACACACCCTTGCTACTCAAGGGTTACTCTGCGAAGTTCTTAACACTCACACTTAAGGACCGTCACAGCATTCCCCCACGGTCATGTGATCAAAATTCGGGGGCTTGGTCGTCACATGTATTTACGTCCCAGCCCAGGGTCCACGTGATCGCTGCTTGTGACTTTCCCAGCCGACTTGTGAGAAGCAAAAGTCAAGGGTGGGGGGAACCAGATTCTCTCACCAACCGTGTGGTTTATTGAACAACTCAGTGATCTGTTTAACAATCATGGCAAAAGGTGTCCAAAAATTGGGCTTGGCTCGCTTAACAACCGCCTTGCTGAGCAACAGAAATTGTTATCCCAATTCCGTTCATCAATCAAGGACTTCTTGTATTTCTCTCATGGCAGGGATTTAAAAAAAAAAGACTTTAGGGTGGGAATTTCTGATTTCCGTCCGACTTTAATTATTTATTTTTGTTCATTATGCTTTTGGTGGTTAAGAAGGCAGGTAGTTCCCCGACTTACAACAGTTCCTTTAGTAGCCGTTCAAAGTTACGATGGCACTGAAAAAAACTGACTTGCAACGGTTTCTTTCAGAGTTATGATCTTTGCCACATCACGTGATCAAAATTCAGATGTTTGGCAACCGACTCATATTTATGACGGTTGCAGCATCCTGGGGGGGGAGGGGTGTGTCTCACGTGTCGCAATCTTCTGACAAGCCAAGTCAATGGGGAACCCAAATTCACTTAACAAGAGGGCTACTAACTTTTAACAACCGCAGTGACTCGCTTAACACCTGTGTCAAGAAAGGTCCTAAAATGGTGCAAAACTCGCTCAACAAATGTCTTGTTTCACAACAGAAATCTGGGGCGCCGTTGTGGTCCTAAGTCGAGGACTACCAGTGATAATAAACAGGTATGGTAACAAGCTGCCCAGTGTCACATCTGTGAGATGGGCAATAGAAGACAAACGAACAAATAAGCAAACCCCTCAGGATCCTCATTCGAATCCATAAGGACCTTGCCAGACCCTTTTGCTTCCATGAAACTCCCATGGAGGTCCCATACAGCCCATCTCACCCACCTCTTGCAAGCCAGACTCATCGTAGTATATGCTGATGATGGAATGTTTGCTCGCTACGGCATATGTTGAGGACCCTCTCATCCTCTGGAGAGCATTCAACTTAAGCCAGGCATCCGAAGGGTAAGCCTTTTTAAATGCGACGCCGTTGTCATTCGACACCCAGAGCTGCGATGAGAAGGAGGGGAGGAGGGAAAGGGGTGGTTTGTTTTGTGCAAAACTACTTTGCATGCACGTAGAGTAGGATAGGGTAGGATATAGAATAGAATAGAATAGAATAGAATAGAATAGAATAGAATAGAATAGAAAATAGAGAATAGAGAATAGGATATAGAAAATATAGAAAGAACAGAACAGAACAGGAAAATAGAATATAGAAAATAGAAAATAAAGAATAGAACAGAACAGAATATAGAAAATAAAGAATAGAATATAGAAAATATAGAAAGAACAAAACAGAACAGAATAGAACAGAACAGAACAATAGAGTAAGAAAGGACCATGGAGGTCTTCCAATCCAACCCCCTGCTTAGGCAGGAAACCCTATACCATTTCAGACAAATGGTTGTCCAAGCTTTTCAGTACCGTTGTAACTTTGAACGGTGACTAAATGAACTGCTGTCAGTTGAGGACTGCCTCGGAAGAGTAAAACAGAAAGTAGGGTAAATGGCCAGGGACAACCCGCTTCCCACAGCCTTTCTATCCCCTGGATTCATGAGGAATATAAAGGCATTACCTCCTCCCGGTCTGTCATAACGGCAAAAGACCCACTAAAAGAGAGGACAAAATCCTTGATGGGAGAGTCACTCGGGAAATTGGAAAGGTAGATGTAATTCATCTTATCTTGGCTGGAAAGGAGAGCAAGAAAAAGAGAAAAATACCGACATTAGGTTGAGTAGTGGGCCCGCTTCAGTTTGGAGAGCCAGATTGGGGTAGCGGTTAAGGCCGAGAAATCAGGAGGCTGGGAGTTCTAGTTCCAGTTCTTGTCCGGCCTTAGAGATGAAAGTTGGCTGGGGGACTTTGGGTCAATCACGAGGAGTCGGTGAGTTCTAGTCCTGCCTTTGGCATGAACACCGACTTTGAGCCAAATACTCTCTCTCTCTCAGCCCAACCACCTCACAGGCGAAAATAGGAGGAAGGAATATTAGGTACCGTATTTTTCGGTGTATAAGGCGCACCGGAGTATAAGACGCACTTATCTTTTTTGGTGAGGAAAAGAAGAAAAAGAAATCTCCCTCTGCCTCTGAGCAATTCTGCCTCGGTACAGCAAACAGCCTGCTTTACTTTCATTTATGTTTTCAGCATAGCTTGATTAATACAAGGGGGAAAAAAATCTGCTCCAGCAATTTACCTCTTTGCAGCAAGCAGCAGAGCCCTGTGTAAAACAGCTGAGAGCAAATCAGCTGAGAGTCAGGAGGCCAATCCAATCAACTTGTGCTAATTAATCTGTGCTGAAGCTGAAAGGAGCTGTTTTTTTTCTTGCTGTTTACTTGCAAGGAGGTAACTTCTGTGAGGCAGAGGTATGTTTGCCGCTTTGAGTTATTTATAATGAAAATAATAAAGCTGGGATGAAGTCTAATGAATAAATAACTAAAATGTCTCGTCCTGGTCCCAAAGGTGCTTTTTCAAAAGGCAACTGGCCTTTCCTTGTTGTTCCTGGAAGACGTTTGGCTTCTCGTCCAAGAAGCTTCTTCAGTTCTGACTGAATGGTGCAGGATGGAAGGATTTATATGCCTTGCAGTCCTCTGGTCCTTAGCCCTCTCTCTCTCTTGAGAGTCGCTGAGGCTGCTTGGAGGTTTCTCTATGCCTGAATTGTGCAAATGGGCGTGGAACCTTCTGGGAACTCTGAAAGGACTGCGTTGAAAAGACTAAGCTGTCTCGTCCTTATTATATTCCTTGTTTTGTTTCTACTGGTTAAATTACCCCCTTTGGACTCTATGACAGTTCAGCCTAGGAAGGACAAGCTTACCTTTGCAAGATTACGTTCCCCCAAATATAAAAAGCTTCGTTGAAGGGGTTGTAAGCCAGGCCTCGTGCGATCAGGGGTTTATCTGTGTATTTCTCGGTGCCCAGGAGCATCACAAAACCTTTATCGGAGGCTGTTGAGAAGAAAAGAGAACTGTCAAAAGAAAAGTTTTCAGCAGCAGTTGCAGGAAAATGCAGAAGAAGAAGAAGAAGAAGAAGAAGAAGAAGAAGAAGAAGAAGAAGAGGAGGAGGAGGAGGAGGAGGAGGAGGAGGAGGAGGAGGAGGAGGAGGAGGAGGAGGAGGAGGAGGAGGAGGAGAGCCATCTCTTCTTCCTCTCTTTGTTTTGTGTCTCCTTGTTTATCTGAGGACCATCCGCTGTCCTGAACCTCAAATCCCCCTGAAAGTCAGAGGACAGGACAGCTCCTGAACAACAGACTCAGCAGAAACTCAAGGCAGAAAGGAACAAGGACAAATTACGGATTGGAGAGAAGCCCAGGGTTGAACCCAGGGTGTCGGGGAAGTGGGGGGAGAGGAATGTCCTTACTGCTGAGCTTGGTCTTTTTCATGAAGACATTTCATCACCCAACTAGGCAACAACATCAGGGTTAGAAGGGAGTGGAGTTGGAGGAGGAGGAGGAGGAGGAGGAGGAGGAGTAGGAGGAGGAGAAGGAGGAGGAATAGTAGTAGTAGTAGTAGTAGTACTGTGGGGTCCTTGATGCTCTCTGAGCTTGGTTGTTTTCTTGCAGACATTTCATCATCCAACTAAGTAACATCATCAGTGCTAGAAGAGAGTGTGGTTTGCTCTCTTTTTTACATGCGAATGGCTTGCCCTTTCAGTGTTGACGGTGGTAGTCTTCACGGTCCCTTGATTAGGTTGTTGTTTGCTGTGACAAAACTCAAGACGAGCATGCTAACCAGCATGGCTGACAGGAATTCTGGGAGTTGAATCCATGCATCCTAAAGTTGCCAAAATTGGGAAACCCTGCATTAAGCAATGCCATTTCTCAGGAGCAACACCTTCCTTCTGGAGCAAAGTTTCCCTCAAGATCCAGAGGGCCTCTGTTGTGCTGTTGCTTAGAAAAGCAGTGAAGCCCTGGCTCTTCTCCCAGATCATTGCAAGAGAGAGGGAGACGCCCCTCCCTTCTTTTTTCACCAGCTCTGTTGTTTGGCTTCCTTTCTTGTGAAAGATCTTTTTCTCACCTTTCTCTTGTTTCGGTGGTCATTTTGTTGTTGTGAGCTGCCCAAAGTTATTGAGAGTTGGGCGGCATGACGGTTTGATAAATGAGTATTATGTTGTTTTGTCGCAGAGTCAGCCAGATGTTTAGACTGGATTGGGCATTCCTCTCCAGCTCCCAAGGACCAGGTGATGTTGTGACCCGTACACAGCCTGAGCAGCTAGTAGCTGATTCCGACAGCAAGGAGGCTGGTGTGGTGCTGTGCCAGCAGCCTGTGCAGCTGGCACTTGAGTCGGACAATGAGGAGGCTGGAGAAGATGTGGTGCCAGAGGCGGGGATTCAGCCAGGGCCTTCAGAACCTCCAGAAGCTCCCATAAGTGAAGAGGAAGAAGAGGAGGAGCCTCTTCTCAATGAACGGGTGCGCAGAGCGTCCAAAAGGCAGGAGTGGCTCCTCAGGAGGAGGTCTCCTCGAGAGTAAGGCTTGGGGCTAATTGGCCACTCCCTTAGCCTATTTAAGGAAGAACGCCGACAGAAGCAATTGGCAGGGAACAACTTTGTTCACATACCTTTGTGTCTTGTTTTGCTTATCTTATCAGCTTCCTGCAAATTGCTTCTGGGCATTCTGCCAACCACAGTAAGCTTTAAGTTATTATTCTTTGAATTCTTGGTGGCTGTTAATGCAGTTAATTAACAGCCGTTGTTGTAAAAGACTGGTTTATTTATTAAACTAAGGTTTGAACGGACTTTGTGTGTGCTGCGTTCTTTGGGATCCGTAGCTGGGGCAGAACAGGTGACTTTCATAAACCGCAAAGAAAAGGTATGGTTCTTACCCCTAGGTACATGGCTAGGGACTTTGTAGACTAGTTTAAAATGCTGCTGCTCTGGAAACAGAAGAGAAAAGAGAACAAAGGTTAGTGTGTGAACACAAACAAATAGCTTAGATAAAGGGTATCAAACACAAGGCCCAGGGGCCGGATCCAGCCTGCGGGATGCTTAGATCTGGCCCACGGGGACGCCCTGGAAACAGCAAAGGAGTGGGCCGCGGTGCCCCTGCCAGCGAAAACAGAGCTCCTGAGGGATATGCGCGGCCCTCCCGAGTTCCATTTTCGCTGGCAGAGGGTTGCAAGGAGGTCATCGCAGCCGAAAATGGAGCTCGGGAGCCCGTTTTTGCTGGCAGAGCCCTCGGGCCGCCACAGGCGCTCCTGACATGAGTGATGTCGAGCTGGCCAGGCCCACCTTGGCCACGCCCACTCCTGAAGTCAAACACAACCCTGATGTGGCCCTTGATAAAATCGAGTTTGTCACCCCTGGTTTAGAGTCACAGTTCAACAGCCAACATATAACGTTTTTCTCCCTAACCTAGGGAAGTGGCAAAGATAGCTTACAGTAGTATTGACCATGCTGATATCATCAGGTAAATCAGGGGTGAAATGCTCCCGGTTCGGACCGGATCGTCCGATCCGGTAGTGATGGAGGCGGGTGGTTCAGAGAACTGGTAGCAAAAATCCCTTTCCCCCCCACCCCCATGCCCAGCTGAGCCACACAATCATCAGAGGCTTTTTTTTAATGTTTAAAAGCATTTTTTCTACCTCCTCTTGGGCCGAAAAAATGCTTTTTAAAGTAAAAAAAAAAAAAGCCTCTGATGGTCGCGTGGCTCAGCTAGGATCGTCAAAGGCTTTTAAAAGAAAAAAACCCTTTTTTTTCTTTTAAATGCCTCTGATGATCCAAGCTGAGTTGCCGATCAGGCAACTCAGCTGGGATCGTCAGAACCTTATGAAAGTTCTGACGAAGAGGTTGTTAAAAAAATGCTTTTAAAAGTAAAAAAAGAAAAAATAGCCACGCCCACCCAGTCACATTACAACCCCCCCACACCAAGCCACACCCACAGAACCGGTAGTAACAAATTTTAGATTTCACCAGAGGTAAATCCTTCTGTTTCCAAGTGTCTTGAAATGGTTCCAACTCCTCCTGTATTGTACAGGTAGTCCCCGACTTACAACAGTTCTCTTAGTGCCCCTCTGAAGTTACAACGGCACTGAAAGAAGTGATTTATGACCATTTTTCACACTTACGTCTGTTACAGCATCCCCGTGGTCACGTGATCAAAAGTCAGGTGGTTCGTAATTATGACCGGTTGCCATGTCCTGGGGTCATGGGATCCCCTTTTGCAACCTTCTGATGAACCAAATGAAGGGGAGAGGCCAGATTCACTTAACCGGCCTGCTACTAAGTGAAGGTATGGTGGTTTACTTAACAAGCGTGGCAAAAGAGGTCGGCAAACACGGCCAAGCTCAACTTCACAAATGTCTCGCTCAGCGGCAGCAATTTCTGCCTCCGTTGTGATCAACAAGTCCCGTGGAAAAGGACTTGAGCATTATTACTACGATCTGGAACGAGCTCCCCCTCAGAGATACGGAGGATCCCAGATCTGCGCACCTTCCGTCGCGCGCTCAAGACTTTCTTATTTCATCAAGCCGGCCTGGCCTAAATCTTCTCCCCTTTTTAAATGTAAATTTTAATTAGTTTTTAAATTATTGGGTATTTTAAATTTGTTTCAGCCAAATTATTTAATTCGTTTTTATTCTATTTTAAATTTTTGTATTTATGTGTTTTATTCTGTGGCTGTTCACCGCCCTGAGTCCTTCGGGAGTAGGGCGGTATAGAAATCTAATTAAATAAATAAATAAATAAATACCTCTGTCGTATGAAACAACGAAAGTTCTATTTACGGACTTGCGAGACACCAGGAAATGGAACATGTTTTCCTCTGTCAACAAGGCCCATAAAATTATGCAATCCAAACCTGGAGAAAAGAAAAGAGAGGTCCAAATTTGGAGAGACGCATGGAAGTGTGTTAGATGCGCCCATCCCGAAGTGCGGGTCACCTTTTCCCAAAATCTCCACAGCAGCTGAAGTCTACACAAACAACCCAGAGTGTCAACTCTGAAGCGAACCTGGCTGAAGCCATCTTGTGCTCATAGTTTTGCCACGAAGCCTGAGAGGGGGAAGGGAAGGGGAGGGGTGAAGTAGATAGCCTGGCTAACAGTCAAAACGAAACGTTTTCCTTTGGGAACCAAGGTCGTGGTAATAGGTGGCTGGTGGAGGAGGAGTGGAGCCCGCCAGCTGTATTCATTGGACAATGTGACTGGGGACACCTGGGAGGGGGGATTTTTACTCTTTTAATTGGGTGAAAACCGCGGGAACACTGGCTGTGCCAATAGGATGTATCTGTTGTGGCCCGCCAGCAGCCAGCAGAGCTGGCAGCAGATTCGGACAGTGAGGAGGTTGGGGAGGAACGTGGGCCAGTCCTGGAGCCTGCGGAAGGCTCAGACGAGAGCCATCTGGGAGTTACCATATATTTTGGACACAATTTTTTTTTTTCCCCCAGCCTCTCAAACGGAAGTTTCAGAGGCTTTTTCAGCCTGTGAAACCCCCATTTCAGAGGCTGGGCGTGGCTACATTCTGTGTATAAGATGCATCCAAATTTTCACCCTCTTTTAGGGGGGGGGGGGAAAGGTGCGTCTTATACTCCGGAAAATATGGTATGTGCTGCCTCCGGACCCTCCAGAATCTGACATCAGCGAGGTAGAAGAACAATGTGAGCCTGTTCCCAGTGTGTGCATGCGCAGAGCTGGCAGAAGGCAAGAACAGTTAAGGGGAAAAAAAGGGTGACTCGGGAGTAAGGCTTGGAGTTGATTGGCCCCTCTCAGAAGGCTTAAAAGAGGAGCAAATGGATGTGAGCCTTTGCAGGAAGCAATTTGTTCATTCTGGTCGGTTCAAGCTCTGAGAAGTCTGTTTGACTCGGTGCTCCGTCTGGCCTTGCAAAACTAATTGGCAATTAGGTGTCTGGCAGCGTTTCAAGGGAGATAAAGGTGGGTTCCTTATCAACGTTACCCTGAAAGGCTGTGTCAGCGTGAGCAGACCTCTGTCAGAATCTGCACAGACTGTTTGTGAATCACTACGGGCTGTGAATGACCATAATTCACAGCCGTCTCAATAAAAGAGGTTTTTGGGGACTAAGATTGTGGTTTATGCTTTCTCAGGAAGCCTAGGTCAGAACAGTATCCAATAAAGATGTTCTTTGAGGAATTCACCTGTCTTGGAGTTCTCCTTTCAATGGGTGCGTTACTCGGAATGCTGACACAGCGGGGAAAAGGAAAGGCAACTTTTCAACATGTAAAAGGACTTACGGAAGACACGATAGCATAAGGTCCTCCTCCTTTCTTTTAGGGAGCCACTCGCCTTCACAATCCCATCTAAAGAGAAAAAAAAAAAAAAACAGAAGAAAAACAGTTCTTCCTTTCCTGGGCATGGTCTCACACCTGTCAAAATGCTGCAGTGTTATTTTCCAGGTAATAAAATAGTCCTCGACTTACAACTGTTCAGTCAACTGGCGAAGCTTTCCTGTTCTGCTCCCAAGTTGCCATAGGCGGCGCCTCGGAACTGCACCAAGGAATTCACACCTCAGTCAAAACAAAACACAGCCGACTAGCCAGCCGAAGTCAAGGCCATCTCCACGGAGACCCGCAACGGCTGGAGGGAGTGACTTCTATGACACGCGAAATTGCTTCGTTGGGGAATGTGACTGGTGACACACTTTGGAGGGAGGGGGAAACAGGGTCAGAGGCAACGTGTGAAGCGGGTGAAGCCAGAGCTGGATTTTTCTTGCTAAATGGTTTGAGACTCTTAATTTTATTAGGGCATTGATCGGAAGGAACCCTGACATGTTCGTTTAGTGACCATTCGATGTTACCACGGCCCTAAAAAAAAGTGACTTCTGACCGTTTTCTGCATTTAATAGCCGTTGCAGCGCTCCCGCGCTCAAAATTCAGATGGTTCGTATTTAGGAGGGTTGCTGGCTTCCAAGGTCACCTTTTGCGACCTTCTGATCAGCAAATTCAACGGGGGAAGCCAGGTGGACTTAAGAACTTTGTTACTAAGTGAACAATGGCGGTGATTCCCTAGCCAACTGGGGCAAAGGAACTGGGCGCGTAAAATGGGCCAAAACTCACTTAACAAATGTCTCACTCAGCCACAGGAATGCTGGGATCAATTGTAGTTGTAAGCCAAGAACCAGCTATATGAGAGGCTGGAAGAGTAGTGTCTCTCAAGCTGGACCCAGTTCATTCTCGACGGAGACTAATACACTACCCCATTAGTTCAGGAGGCAACTGGACTTTCTTGTTTTTTATTTTGAAGACATTTTGGGTTTTTTTTTTATCCAAGTAGCTTTTTCAGCTCTGACAGGACGGTGCGAAATGGAAGGATTTATACTCCTTGCAGACAGTTGCCTTCTGGAAAAGCACCTTTGGGACAACCATGATGTCAGGTTACGATGTTATCTCAAATAAATTGCATTTCCAAACAAAAAATCCTTGATGAAATCTTTCATTTATAGAGTACAACAATCTGTCCCCGACTACATTGTAGCCAACACTGACCCTCCGACCCCAAACCCTTCCCTTTCCGTTCCCCAATTCTCAGCGTCTCATTGGCCATCTTCCAAGTCAGTCTCCCCATCTCCTTACTTCAACTCACAGGAATGTCCCCCCTCCCATCCCATCTCCTAGGGGATATTATCTACAGAGAAAATAAGTAGGTGAAAAGTCAAACGTCTTCTTCTTCTCTTTATGGCAGCTCTAGAGTGCTGACACATGACCTAGATGATGGAGAATCTCTACAGACATATCTGTGGAGTTGGGATCGTAGAAACACCCAGGAGCATAAAAGAGTTCAGAGGCAGATGCATGAATAAATGTCTTAAATGTATTTATTCATATAATAAAGCATATTAACTATGTACAAAGGCTGTCTCAGTATTCATTATAGGCTAAGGGGCACACAGTGTGTGTGTAACTACCCTGATCAGAGATCAAGTCTCATGAGGAACAAACGCGAAAAAGAGAGAGAGAGAGAGCAAGGTGGAAAAGGTTGGAGAGGGTTTTAAACTCAGGGTAAGCCCCTCCTTTCCACATAGGGGTGGAGACACTCTCTGCCTCCACTGGTGTCTATATGACATATGTGCCAATAATTGCAAATACTTGACAATTTAGCTATACAATTTGGGATGAACACCCTTCGAATGGTGTGGGAGTAGGAATGGATTTCCAGAGAAAAAATTGCAGACTACAGGAACCAGGAGCACTACCGTGCTTCCCCGAAAATAAGACCCTGTCTTATATTTTTTTGAACCCTGAAATAAGCACTCAAAATCCCGATTGGGCTTATTATCAGGGGATGTCTTATTTTGGAGGGGGAAACAGGGTACTCGGGTGGCTCTGAGGACACAGACAAACCTCCAAGTGGCCTCAATGATTCTCTAAAACAGTGTTTCTCAACCTTGGTAGCTTGAAGATGGGTGGACTTCAACTCCCAGAATCCCCCCTGGCTGGGGGATTCTGGGAGTTGAAGTCCACCCATCTTCAAGCTACCAAGGTTGAGAAACACTGCTCTAAAAGGATGCAAATGACCAGTTATCTACAAGGAGTATAAACCCTTCCATTCTCCACCATCCAGTCAGAGCGGAAGAAGCTTCTTGGAGGAGAAGTGAAACGTCTTCAAAGAAAAAACAAGGAGAAGTCCAGTTGCCTCCTGAGAAAGCACCTTTGGGACAAGTGTGACCTGGATGACGGAGAATCTCTACTTCTAATACACTACCTTTGCAACTTATAAGGAAGAATTCTCCTTCCTGAGAACCGCCACCGAGGGCAATCACGTATTCGGTGTTATTGTAAGGGAAAAAGACGGGAAGCAGCTTCTTCACGCAGACGTTGTTCAAGATCCGTGTCCACAGAACTAAAGGGGCAACAGAGGGAGAAAGAGAAGATCCCTGGGGTTATTTTATTTATTTATATTTAAATTTATATACCGCCCTTCTCCCGAAGGACTCAGGGCGGTGAACTGCCAAAAGTAAAAAAACATGGAGTACAAAATTTAAAAACAATTTAAAAATATATTAAACAATCTGGCCCAACAATTAAAATACCCCATTTAAAATTAAAATTAAAATTAAATATTTGGAGAGTTAGGCCAGCCCGGCTTGTTGAAATAAAAAAGTTTTGAGGGCCCGGCGGAAAGTACATAGATCTGGAATCGTCCGTATCTCCGGGGAGAGCTCGTTCCAGAGGGCAGGTGCTCCCACAGAGAAAGCTCTCCCGCTGGGGGCCGCCAGTCGACATTGTTATAAGACCCTGGCAGAAAATTCTGCCCATAAACCCCCTTGCAACTTCCTGCTACCTTCTAAAAGGGAAGGAGAGGAGGGTCAGCAGTCAGGGGGATGGACTCAAGGGCAGTGGCCGATGAGTGAGTGCACCGTTGAAAGAGTTATCCCAAAGGCACAGGAGTTAGAATGCAGTATTGCAGGCTGGCTCTGCCGACTGCCAGCAGTTCGATCCTGACTGGCTCAAGGTTGAATCAGCCTTCCGTTTTCCCGAGGTCGGTAAAATGAGGACCCAGATTGTTGGGGGCAATAGGCCAACTCTGTAAACCGCTTAGAGGGCTGGAAAGCACTGTGAAGCGGTATATACCGTATTTTTCGGAGTATAAGATGCACTTCCCCCCCCACCAAAAAGAGGGTGAAAATTTGGGTGCATCTTACACACCAAATGTAGCCCGCCCACCCACCAGCCCCCACCCTTCATCCTCCGTGTGTCCTCTCAAACGGAGCAGCCTCTCAAACGGAGCTTTTGGAGGGTGAAAAAGCAAGGCACAGAGGCCAAAATGGCAACCCAGAACAGCTGCTGCCTTGCCAGACCGGTTCCGGGCTTCCCCTGCTGTACTCACTGGAGCGCCCTGTGACAATCAGCTGCGTTTTTAAAGCTGTGTATCTGCCCCAACGAGGTGCGTGCACGCTCACAACCAGCGAACCTGTTGCTAAAGTTCACCTCTGAGAACAGCTGATTGGGGGTATTCCAGGAGGCGGTCCACCCACCAATCAGCTGCTTGTGTTGAATCAGGCTAATGTGCTGAAGCCGACGAGGCTGTTTGCTGTTGCTGCAAGGACGCTAGCCAATGAATACCGATGAATGCTGATAGGCAGAGGCAGAATTTTTTTTTTCTTATTTTCCTCCTCCCAAAATAAGGTGCGTCTTATACTACGGAGCATCTTATACTCCGAAAAATACGGTAAGTTTAAGGCCTATTGCTCTTCCTTTTCCCCTTCCTTCCTTCCTTCCTTCTTCTCTCTCTCCCTTCCATGGTGCGCAGTGGTTAAAATGCACTATTACAGGCTAACCTTGCCCACTGCCATGAGTTTGATCCTGATCAACTCAAGGTTGACTCAGCCTTCCATCCTTCCGAGGTGGGTCAAATGAGGACCCATCATGTTGGGGGGGGGGGGGCAAGAGGCCGACTCTGTAAACCGCTTAGAGAGGGCTGGAAAGCACTGTGAAGCCCCATCACGCTCTTGAACCCCCGTGGTATTCCAGAGGACTTACTCAAATTATGGTAAATCACACACTTCCACGTGTAATTATAGATCATTCAGTCTCTGGGACCTTAATCATGCGTGGAGTAAAGCAGGGACACGAGGAATCCAGTGGGTTGAATGGACTCTCTGGCAGAAAGCTTTGATTTTTTTTAACCAGATTATGGACCTTCCTGGTGAGGCCATGCTCCTGGAAGCATCGCAGCGGGATGGGGAGCGGAGGGTGGGTGGGCGAGGAGCATTTGGGGGGGTTTATTTTTTTAGGCTCACGTACCAGATCCTTTGGTTTCTAGGTGTAAAAGTGGATAATGCCCTGTAAAGTAATAGACCAGTTGGTTTTGCCGGATGAAGAGAGTGCTTTCGGTAGCGATGGTGTCTACAATGGAGGAGGAGAATTTTCCCTGCGGGCAGGAAAGGGAGCCAATCCAGCAGCTGTCAATGGCCACCTGGAGCAGAGCAGGAGACAAAAGCCAAAGCTGTGTGAGCTGAGAGGAGACGGAGCATCTCTCTCGATGGTCCTCCCCAAGGGCAGTGGCCTTTCACCCTCTGGAGCAGGGGTCTCCAACCTTGGCAACTTTAAGACTTGTGGACTTCAACTCCCAGAGCTTTGCTGGCTGAGGAATTCTGGGAGTTGAAGTCCACAAGTCTTAAAGTGGCCAAGGTTGGAGACCCCTGCTCTGGAAAGTGCGGAAACACAGGATAGTCCTCGACTGACGATCACATCGGAGGCCAAAACCTCTGTGGCTAAGTGAGACATTGGTTCAGTGAGCTTTGCCCCATTTTATGGCCTTCCTTTGTCACAGTTGTTAAGTGGATCGCGGCAGCTGTTAAGTTAGTCACACAATTGTTCAGGGCATCTGAACTTCCCTGTGGACTTTGCTAGTCAGGAAGTCGCATAAAGGGGATCATGTGATCCCTGGGACGCTGCAATCGTCATGAAGACGAGACAGTTGCCAGTTGTCTGAATTTTGATTTACAGGATGGTGCCATGGACGCAAGTGTGAAAAATGGTTATAAATCACTTTTTTCAGCGACAGCAATGGCCCTTAGACTTATATACCGCTTCGCAGTGCTTTACAACCCCTCTCTAAGTGGTTTACAGACTCAGCATTATTGCCCCCAACAATTTGGGTCCTCATTTTACCCACCTCGGAAGGATGGAAGGCTGAGCCAACCTTGAGACGGTCAGGATTGAACTCCTGGCACTGGGCAGAGTTAGCCTGCAATGCTGCATTCTAACCACTGCATACCATTGAAGGGAGGGAGGGAGGGAGGGAAAGCCATCGCCCTTAGGATTATATACCGCTTCACAGAGCTTCCCAGCCCTTTCTACGCACTTTCCAGACTCAGCATTATTGCCCCCAACAATTTGGGTCCTCATTTTACCCACCTCGGAAGGATGGAAGGCTGAGCCAACCTTGAGGCAGTTCGAATTGTTGAACTGCAGGCAGCCAGCAGGCAGCAGAATTGAGCCTGCCATACTGCATTCCAAACACTGCGCCACCATGGCTCTTAGTAATGTTATAACTCTGAATGGTCACTGAATGAACTGCTATAAGTCGAGGACTACCGGTAGTTATTTATTTCTCCCTGTTTACCTCTATGATGTGAAATGTGTCAAAGTTTGTATTTGAGAGGATGATGATCTTCTTCTCGGGGATCCCTCCCAGGATAAGCACAGGCGCGTGCTGGTAAGTGGCCCACAAGGGGCGTGACGGATCGTTCAGCCCAAAGATACGTTTCATGCTGTACAACTGTACTCAACCAGAGAGGGAGATACAAGAGACGGTCAGCACTTGCCCTTCAACACAAAACGTTTGAGTCCACAATGCGAAGCCAAAGATGTTTAGGGACTGGGTGACTGAAGCATATAAAGGACAATCACTTGAAATTGGGTATGTCTAGTTTAGGGGTGTCGAACTCAAAGCCCGTCCGTGGGCAGAAATTCAGCAGGTTCTGACAGGTTCTAGAGAACCGGTAGCAGAAAATTGAGTAGTTCAGAGAACCGGTAAATACCACCTCTGGCTGGCCCCCGAGTGGGGAGGGAATGGGGATTTTCTAGTATCCTTCCCCTGGAGTGGGGAGGGAATAGGGATTTTGCAATATCCTTGCAATATCCGTGGGGTGGAAATGGACATTTTGCAGTATCCTACCCCTGCCACGCCCACCAAGCCACGCCCACAGAACCAGTAGTAAAAAAAATTGAATTTCACCACTGCCCATGGGCAACATCTGGCCTACAGGATGCTTAGATTTGGCCCACGGGCCCGCCCTGGAAACAGCGAAGGACTGCCGTGGTGCCTCTGCCAGTAAAAACGGACCTTGGGAGGGCCATTTTCCCTGGCAGAGGGCTGCAGGAGGCCGTTGTGGCTGGAAACGGAGCCTCAATCAGTGACATTGAGCTGGCCATGCCCACCCGGCCTCCCGAGGTCAAACACAACCCTGATGCGGCCCTCAATGAAATCAAGTTGGACACCCCTAGTCTATTAATCAAAAGGACTGGGGGTGACATGATAGCAGTCTTCCAATATTTGAGAGACTGCCCCAAAGAAGAGGGGTTCTGGGTCCACCTATCCTCCAAAGCCCCTGAAGGCAGGACAAGAAGCAAAGGATGGAAACTAATCAAAGAGAGAAGCAACCTAGAACTAAGGAGAAATTCCCTGAGAGTGAGAACAATTAACCAGGGGAACAATTTGCCTCCAGAAGTTGTGAATGCTCCAACATTGGATTATTTAAGAAGAGATTGGATAGCTACTTGTCTGAAATGGTATTGGGCTTCCTGCCTGAGCAGGCAGTTGGAGTAGAAGACCTTTAAGGTCCCTTCCCACTCTGTTAAATCACAGATTTTAGTTGGACCACAGCAATCTTCGCTGTAGGTGAAGCTTAGCTGCCCTTATTTACCAGTGAGGTTAGTTTTGTATGTGTGAGGCGATGGGAAGATTTGGGTCAGTTTGGTTTGGAAGTGGTTAAGGAGCTGGACTAGAAAACAGGAAATTGTGAGTTCAAGTCCTCTGGCCAACTGAATGTCCTTAAAGAGATGGCTGGATTCACAACGGAAAGGGACTGCTGGAGTGACCTCTGTCCAGGGGAACCAAAAGAGGCATTTGCCTTATTGAATGCAAGCAGGCTTTGCTATGGCCTGTTGGCTGCTGGCCCCTCCAGCAGCCGAATCAGAGGAGGAGGAGGAGGCCATGTGGGAGTCAGGGTCAGCATCAAGGCAACCTGAGAGCTCCGAGGGAGAAGAGGGACTGGAACTGTCGGAGAGAGAGACAGAGGCAGAGCCTGGGTCATCCGTCAGCCCTCAGATGGAGAGTCAACAGCCCCCAGGTCTGGAGGTGGCTGAGGAGGAACAGCTGGGGTCCAGTGCCTGACGCGTGGATGTGCAGAAGGCAGAGGAGAGGAGAGCAGTGGAAATCTATGAGCCGGTCCTTGGGACGGAAGAGCTACCGCTGCTGGCGAAGCCCCACCCTAGTTCTGCGGTTAAAGGCAGGGGGCAGAGATGAATAGATGTGGCAGACAATTATTCATCTTCTGGCCGGATGGACTTGTTAGCCTGCGGTGAGAGAGAAACTTTTTTTGCCGGGGCTGCCAGCACTCCTAATTAAAGGAATCTGAGTTCACTTCAGGAGGTTTGTTGTGTTTGGGGAGCTGAGTCAGAACAGGCTTATTAAGACCATGGACACTTCCCGAGCATCGTAATTTGCAAACCCCTCCCCCAGCCTGCAGCAAATTACCTTCTCCCCAATCCTGAATTTTTCCTTTTTCTCGGATGGCTCCATAAATCCATTTATGTTAATGTACATCCTAGGAAGAAAGGGAAAGGAGAAGACGCCTGCATATGAATATTTCATTTACTACATTTGTGAATAACTTGTCTGCCAAAGCAAATTATACTGTGATATGATACTTGGGTCCAAGAGAGCCCCAACAAAGGGAAAAAGAAAAAAAGTATGAAATGGGGGAGAGCAATTTAGAATAAAATTATCTGACAGTCACAGCAGGGGGCCTTCTGGAAAGGGAGAAATTAAAAGGTATGGTTCCAACAAAGTGGTTTGAGAGGCAGTTTGGTCTAGTGGTTCAAGACAGTAGGCTAGAAAGCGAGAGGCCGTGAATTCTATCTAGTCCTGCTTTAGCTATGAAAGTTGGCTTAGTGACTTTGGGCCGATCGCCAGGAGACGTGAGTTCTAGTCCCATCTTAGGCATGAAAGCTAGGTGATATAGGGGCAATCAACAGAAGACCGTGAGTTCCAATCCTGTTCTGGCTTTAAATGCCAGCTGGGTGACCTTGAGCCAGTCCCTTTCTCTCAGTCCAACTCCCCTGACTGGTTGGTGGTGGTGGGTAAAATAGGAAGAGGAAGGTATGTTGGATATCTTCGCCGCCTTGAGTTATTTGTAAAAGAATAATAAATGCAGGAAAAAAAATAAATAAACGAAAAGTAGCTAATATTAATCCAGGGGTGAAATTCAGCAGGTTCTGACAGGTTCTGGAGAACCGGTAGTGGAAATTTTGAGTAGTTCTGAGAACCGGCAAATACCACCTCTGGCTGGTCCCAGAGTGGGGAGGGAATGGGGATTTCGCAATATCCTTCCCCCAGGAGTGGGGAGGGAATGGCAATTTTGCAGTATCCTTCCCCCAGGAGTGGGAATGGAGATTTTGCAATATCTTTCCCTCGGAGTGAGGTGGGAATGGTGATTTTGCAGTATCCTTCCCCTGGAGTGGGGTGGGAATGGCGATTTTGCAGTACCCTTCCCCCAGGAGTGGGGTGGGAATGGGGATTTTGCAATATCCTTCCCCCAGGAGTGGGGTGGGAATGGCGATTTTGCAGTACCCTTCCCCCAGGAGTGGGGAGGGAATGGCGATTTTGCAGTATCCTTCCCCCAGGAGTGGGAATGGAGATTTTGCAATATCTTTCCCCTGGAGTGGGGTGGGAATGGCGATTTTGCAGTATCCTTCCCCCAGGAGTGGGGTGGGAATGGCGATTTTGCAGTATCCTTCCCCCAGGAGTGGGGTGGGAATGGCGATTTTGCAGTATCCTTCCCCCAGGAGTGGGGTGGGAATGGGGATTTGGCAATATCCTTCCCCCAGGAGTGGGGTGGGAATGGCGATTTTGCAGTACCCTTCCCCCAGGAGTGGGGAGGGAATGGCGATTTTGCAGTATCCTTCCCCCAGGAGTGGGAATGGAGATTTTGCAATATCTTTCCCCTGGAGTGGGGTGGGAATGGCGATTTTGCAGTATCCTTCCCCCAGGAGTGGGGTGGGAATGGCGATTTTGCAGTATCCTTCCCCCAGGAGTGGGGTGGGAATGGCGATTTTGCAGTATCCTTCCCCCAGGAGTGGGGTGGGAATGGCGATTTTGCAGTATCCTTCCCCCAGGAGTGGGGTGGGAATGGGGATTTGGCAATATCCTTTCCCTGCCACACCCACCAAGCCACACCACACCCAACCAAGCCACGCCCACAAAACCGGTAGTAAAAAAAATGGAATTCCACCACTGTATGAATTCCCTTGCTGGCAGTGTTTAGCAAGAGGGGAAGGCTAGGAAGAGCCATGATCCCCAACCTCTTCTTACCTCCTGTTGAGTATAGGGAGCCCAAAGCCATTCGTCCTCACCATAATGCAGTTCACAACACTGCCATTCAAGAAGGGCATCGGCGCGAACCAGACCATCGAGCAAATTTCCTCGCTCTCACAATCTGTATCTGGAGAGGCAGAGAAAAGCACATCACGCGGCCTGAGCTGCTTGCCCAAAGATGAGCAGAAATCTACCCCACCTGACCAGACAGAGGCAGGATTTTTACACTTTGAAAAAAAGACAGACTTTCACAATATTAAAGAATGAATATAAGAGATTTGAAAAGGAACTCCAGAAAGATCCACATAAGAAAGATGTAAAAATGAAAATGGATATGCTAAAACATAAAATGGATTTACTGGAGAAGGAAGAGCTAGCCGAAAAAATAAGAAGTGCTAAACAGAATTATTTTGAAAATGCAAATAAACCTGGGAGGTGGCTAACATATAAATTGAAAAAAGAAAGGGAATCAAAAAAAATAACGCAACTGATTGACTATTTTCATATGAATGTGTACGGGTAGTCCTTGATTTACAACACTTCGAAGTTACAAGGCACTGAAAAAAAATGTGAGTTATGACCGCTTTTCACAGTGACAACCTTTGCAGCGTCCCCGGGGGGTCACGTGGTCATAATTCATATGAAGGCTCGTACCTACGACGGTCGCTGCCTCCCCGGGTCACGCGATCCCTTTTCTTGCAATCTTCTCACGAGCGAAGTCCATGGGGAAGCCGGGTTCACTTTCACAATGGTGTCGCTCCCTTTATCAACGGCGGCGACTCCCTTTCCCAACCGTGGGCGAGAAAGGACGTAAAACGAGGCAAACCAATGCTTCACTTAGCGACAGAGGCTTTGGGCTTAACTGTGGCTATAAGTTGAGGGCTACCTGTACATGGGCAGACTAATTGCCGTCGGCTTGTGGCAGACAGAGGTGGCATGCCAAGTGAAGTCACTCCTTGGCTTTAATTCTGGATGGTACAGGTAGTTCTTGAATTACAGCCATTCATTTAGGGACCATTTGAAGTTACAACAGCACTGGAAAATAAAAAGACTTCCAACCGGGCCTTGCACTTAGAATCAAGGCAGCATTTCCACAGTCACAGGATCAAAATTCGGGTGCTTGGTACCCAGCCTGTATTGATGACAGTTTTGGCATCTTGGGGTTAGGTGATACCCATTTGTGACCAGCTCCCAGCTGCTTCTGATGAGCAAAGTCTAGGGGGAGGAAGCCTATGGATTGGCTTAACAGCTGCTTGATTCATTTAAGAACTGCAGCGAGACGCTTAACGACCATGGCAGAAAAAAAGGTCGTAAGATTGGGCACAACTTGCTGAATAACCGTCTTGCTTAGCAATGGAAATTCTGTTCCCAGGTTCTGGTCGTAAGTCGAAGACTACCTGTACACAAGGTAGAAGACTGGATGAGGGGGTCCTTGGTGCTCTCTGAGCTGGCTTGTTTTCTTGTGGACGTTTCATTACCCTAAATGGGTAATGAAAGGACTAGAAGGGAATGAGATTTGCAGAGAGGAGGAGGAGGAGGAGGAGAGGGGTGGGGGCTGTAGGGTCCTTGGTGCTTTCTGAGCTTCTTTCCTTGCAGAGATTTTATTGCCCTTACTAGGTTACATCATCTGTGCTGGAAGGAGTGCTGTTTGCTCTCAGTTTAGATTCTGTCAGTTTAGATTCTAATTTAGTTTGTGCCTAGGCGACTGGAACTGGAAAAGAAAGATTTAGGGTGCCAAAACTGGATCAAATATGTCTTTCTGTTTTTCAAAGGCCATGAGCAGCACCCAGCAGATGGGCAGGAAGGAAGACCAGAGGTGGGCTTCACATAATTTAATAACAGGTTCGCCCAGAATCAAAAATGTGAGCGCGCACGCCATGCGTGCTGCGTCAAAAACACGGCGATTGTCTAGGACGGGATGGATAGCTTCACTCGTGCACATGCCTTGCACACATGCGCGCTGCATCAAAAACACGGCGACTGTATCAGATGGGAAAGCGCCGGGGCGGGTGAGCAGGTCCAGCCGCTGGCCATAATCACCAGTTTGCCCGAATTGGTCCAAACCAGTTGAATCCCACCCCTGGTGAAGACCCTTTCCACTGCTCCAGCCTCTCCGGCTTCTGCAATGATGCCAAAATGTTCCTTGCCACAAACCCACCGTTCATCCGGTATGGGGCAGCCTTCATTTCGATCTGTAAACGTTCTTGTTTCTGGCGCAAGGGATTGACAGGTTCCCTGAAAAAGACCCTCACGATTGGATTCAGTCCGCTGTAGTGGCCCACCCGGTTAGCTACCGATACTTTCTGCAAAGAGGACAGAGAGTTTCTTGCCAGCGGTCCTTTTCTTTTTTTTTAATTATTATCTATAAGGGCATCCAAAAGTAGCCCTTGCAGGCAACTAACACATTGAACTAATAATAATAATTCTATTATTTATTGGTTAATCTTTAGTGAGATTCACAGCCTTTGAGGCTGGTTAATAGCTCAGCAGCTCGAGTCCTAACCAAGGACCTAGGAACTGTTAAGGTATTGTCGGAGGATGTCAGCTGTTCCGAGTAAGGTGGTTTTTTGTAGAGTCAAAATGTTCAAGTCCGGCAAATTTAGAATTTCTAAATAGCGGGGTAGCCCTTTGGGTATTGCTCCAAGGGCTCCAGTTACAATCGGGACAACACACGATTTCTTTTTCCACAGTCACTCAACTTCAACTTTTTATTATTATTATTATTATTATTATTATTATTATTATTATTATTATTATTATTATTATTATTATTAATTTATTTATTTGATTTGTATGCCACCCTATCTCCATAGGACTCAGGGCAGCTCACAACAATTAAAACCAAACCAGATAAAACATGTTAAAATACATATTAAACACATATTAAACATATTAAAATAATCCAAACCCCATCAGTCCAGGCTGGGCAATTTGAACAACCATGTTTTTAATTCGCGGCGGAAGGTGTAAAGATCAGGGGCCAACCAGAGCCCCAGGGGGAGTTGATTCCAAAGGGTGGGAGCTCCCAGAGAGAAAGCTCTACTTCTGGGGGTCGCCAGCTGACATTGTCTAGCTGACGGCACCCTGAGTAGGCCCTCCCTGTGAGAACGCACCGGGCGATGGGGAGCTGTTGCTGGTTGCAGATGGTCCGACAGATATCCTGGGCCTAAGCCATGAAGGGCTTTATAGGTAATCGCCAGCACCTTGAATCTCACCCGGAGGGCAACCGGCAACCAATGCAAATCGCGCAGGAGAGGTGTAACCCGGCCTAGCCTTACCCCCCCCCAACCAAAGTGTGTCACTTTTCTTAATAAATAACTAAAGCAAATAACAATTAACTGGTGGAATAGCTTGCCTTTGGAAGTTGTGGGTGCTTTGTCATTGGAGGTTTTTAGGAAGAGACTGGACAGTCGCTCGTTTCAAATTGTATAGGACTCCTGCTTGAGCAGCGGGTTCGTCTAGAAGACCTCCAAGGTCCCTTCCAGCTCTATTCCGATTGACTAAAGCAGGGCCCTTCCAAACCTCATTTCTCTCCTCCTCTCAATCAAGGAACCCTTACCAATTACGCATGCATTTCATCCTTACCCGATAGAGGCAAAGTAGATATATTTTCAGGAAATATGGAAATCCATAGTAACGCTTTAAAAAAAAAAAACAAAGGATTTTAGAAAATCTTTTCTTTTTATAGGACATCACACACAATGCTTCTTTTTCTCCCATAAGGCAAGTGAGAGTTGTTATTATCTTCTACATCTCCAAACTTTGATGATTACTGCACTGGCTAAATTCAAAGCCAGATAGATAGATAGATAGATAGATAGATAGATAGATAGATAGATAGATAGGCAGGCAGGCAGGCAGGCAGGCAGACAGGCAGGCAGGCAGGCAGATAGAAGATATATATATATATAGGTAGGTAAGTAGGTAGGTAGATAGAAGATGTAGATAGAAGATAGATATGATAGATATAAGATAGATAGATAGACAGACAGACAGACAGACAGAAGATATAGCTAGGTAGGTAGGTAGAAGATAGATAGTAGATAGAAGATATAGATATAAGATAGACAGTAGATAGATTATAGATAGACAGACAGACAGACAATATAGATATAGATATGGATATAGGTAGTAGATAGATAGAAGATAGAGAGTAGATAGTAGATATATCGTGTTTCTCCAAAAATAAGACCCTTATATTTTTTTGAACCCCGAAATAAGCATTTGACCTCATTTTCGGGGAGGTCTTATTATTTTGGGGCGCGTGGAGCAAGATGGGGCTCCTCTTGCTGTCTTACCTGACTTTCAGCTCTGCATTTATATATTTTCAGAAAGGGCTTATTTTCGGAGGGGGAGGCTTATTTTAGCGCATGTGCTCAAAAGCTTGATTGGGCTTATTATCAGGGAAACAGGGTAGATAAAAGATAGATAGTAGGTAGGTAGGTCGGTAGATAGAAAATATAGATATAGGTAGGTAGGTAGGTAGAAGATAGTAGATAGAAGGAAGATACGATAGATAGAAAGATAGAAAGATAGATAGAAGATAGGTATAGATAGGAGATATAGGTAGGTAGTAGGTAGGTAGGTAGGTAGAAGATAGATAGATATAAATGGATAGAATAGATATAGGTAGGTAGGTAGAAGATACATAGTAGATAGATAGATAAAGATATAGATAGGTAGATAGAAGATATAGAAGGTAGATATATGACAGATGATAGACAGACAGACAAATACCGTATTTTTTGGAGTATAAGACGCACCGAAGTATAAGACACACCTACCTTTTTTGGTGAGGAAAAGAAGAAAAAGAAATCTCCCTCTGCCTCTGAGCAATTTTGCCTCATTGCAGCAAACAACCTGCTTTACTTTCAGTTTCGTTTTCAGCATAGCTTGATTAGCACAAGGGAAAAAAAAATCTGCTCCAGCAATTTACCTCCTTGCAGCAAGCAGCAGAGCCCTGCGCAAAACAGCTGAGAGCAAATCAGCTGAGAGTTCGGGAGGGAGATCTTATCAACTTGTGCTAATTAGGCTGTGCTTAAACTGAAAGGAGCTGTTTCTTCTTGCTGCTTGCTACAAGGAGGTAACTGCTGGGAGACAAAAGCCAAAGGGTGGGGGCCAGTGGGTGGGCGGGGCTATATTCGGTGTATAAGACGCACCTAAATTTTCATCCCCTTTTAGGGGGGAAAAAGGTGCGTCTTATACTCCGAAAAATACGGTAGATAGATAAAATCAGACGCAAGTCACTTTCCAACCGCCTTGCTTAGCAATGGATATTCTGGTTCCAGCTGCAGTTTATAAATTGAGGTCTACCCATATGTTGTGTAAAAGAAAATCCATTTGTCTATCTTGAGTCTTCCATACTTTACTCAGGATCCTTGCAGGATCTAGAAACAAAATGGTCTTTCTGCTCTCCTGTCTCTCATAGACTCAGAGGTAAGAGGTACTCACTGCATCTCTGTCATCGGGATCTACAGGTGAATCTTTGAGATCCTTAAAGCTCTCGGCCACACTGCGAATTTCTTCCTGGTGGATGTAGCTGCTTATGTATCCTTCGACATCCGTAGTTTCACTGAGTGACACAGCCCATTTGCATTGTCTCAGCGAGAGGCAAAGCTTCAATTGGAGGAGGAGACAAAGTAGGTTGGGCAGAAAAGATTTCCACATCATGGGCACTTCCCTGCAAAAGAGAAGATAAGTGAGATGAGATGGGGAGGGGAGGGGAGGGGAGAAGGAGAAGAGAGAGGAGGGAAGGGGAGGAGAAAAGGAAAAAGGAGGAGAGGAAAAGACAGAAGAGGGGAGGGGAGAAGGAGAAAGGAGGGGAGGAGAGGAGAAGGGAGGGAAGGGGAGAGGAGAGGAGCATCCCAGACAATCCAGCGGACAGACCCTACTCAAGCGTCGCTTATGTGCTATGAAATCTAGCAGAAAGCGAGCAAACCTGGCGTTCCAACTTTCATTGCAATAATCCCTTTCAAAAATGTTACAATAAACAGGAAATTAAATTATCAACATTATGGCCAGCTTGCTCCACATTTGATTACACCTGAGCATGGACTTCAAGAGTGATGCTGAGGGGATCCAGGGTAGAACCAGTTTGGTTTAGTGATTAAGGCACCAGGTCAGAAAACAGGAGATGACGAGTTCAAGTCCTGCCTTAGGCAAGAAAGTCAGCTGGGTGACTTTGGGCCAGTCCCTCACTCTCAACACAATCCACTTCACAGGGTTGCTGTTGTTGTGGAGAAATTGGAAGTATTGGGTATGTTCATCACGTTGAGCCATTTGTAAAAATAAAAAGTGGTGTGTGTGTGTGTATGTGTGTATATGTAATGACATTGCATAACTGCAACTTTCAGTCATATATATATGTATATATGCCCTTCCTGATGCCTATGCAGAGTTTGCGGCAAAGAGAAAATATCTGCTGTGAACTCTGTGTAGGTGTCAGGAAAGGCATCCGACCAATAAATGCTCAGCTCCATTCAGTCATTACAACTCCACCCTGTTAAAAGGGATTACAGGGTCGTAAAAAGAAAAAAAATGTGTGCATGTGTATGGATATGGATACGGATATATACCGTACGTATATGTTTAAACCTTCCATGAACCCTAATTCTTAAATAACACTGAAAATATAATCCATGGGAGCTTTCTCTGTTTTCTTTTCCGAGACTACAATCTGGAGATTCCTGGCAGTCCTTGCCATAATAGGTTTTTAAAAAGAGACTAGACAGCCATTTGTCCAGTATGGTTAGAGTCTCCTGTTTGAGCAGGGGGCTGGACTAGAAGACCTCCGAGATCCCTTCCAATTTTGTTATTCTATCTTCTGTTCACCGTCTCAACCCTTCCTACTCTTGTCTTTTTACAATCCCAGAGCAAGGAGATAACTGTTGTGGTCCGCCAGCAGCCTGCGGAGCTGGCAGCAGTCAGACAGCGATGAGACTGAGGAAGAACATGGGCCAGTCCTGGAGGCTGGGGAAGGCCCGGATGAGAGCTCTGCGTTGGAGGCAGAGATGGGGTCAGGGCCATCTGGGAGTGATATGCAGACTTCGGTGCCTCCAGAGGCTGACAGCAGAGAGGCAGAGGAACAGGAGGAGCCTGTTCCTAGTGCACGCATGAGAAGAGCTGCCAGAAGGCAAGAGCAGCTGAAGCAAAAAGGACGACTCTGGAGTAAGGCCAGGAGATGTTTGGCCCCTCCCAGAAAGCTTAAGAGAGCAGCAACTGCTGTTGGGCTCTTTGTCAGAAAACGACGTTGATAGATTTGTTTCTTGTCTTGCTGCATTTATTTCTTGTCGGCGTCTTCTGCTTCTGAAGTTTTGCCAAGAAAAGCCTTTGGCAGGTTGCCTAATTAAACCAAGGTTGGTGATAAGGCTGAAGAATTGTGTTATGAAAAATTTGTTTTGAATTAGTTTGGACTACACTGAGAATGAGTTAATTCTCAGCTGTTCTAATAAAGTCTGTTTGTTTCGAACTGATTGCGTCTGATAATACCTACTTGGGCCTGGGTCACAATAATAACTTACAATGAGCACTGTTGTTCTGAATCAGCCTCCTCTGTGACTCCTGAGTTAAATTGGGGAGGGGCAACTTTTATCACTTTTTTTAATTTGTATATTTTGATTCACACTTCCAGCATCTGGATTCTGGGCTAACATCTATGACCGCTGCTGCTCTATACAGTTACACTTCAGGTTCAATGCAGCATTTACTATTGTGTTTTTTCCCCATTTGGTTTGGTTTTGCCTACGAACTACTTTGAGAAAGTTTATACTGAAGACATACAGGTAGTCCTCAAGTTACGACAGTTCAATTAGTGGCCCTTCAAAGTTACAACGGCAGTGAAAAAAAATGGATATTTGACCCTTTGTCAACCGCTTACAACCGCTGCAACATCCCCCAATCAAAATTCAGGGGGTTTGGCAACTGGCTCGTATTTATGATGGTCGCAGTGTTCCGGGCTTACGCGATCCTCCTTTTGCGACCTTCCAACCAGCGAAATCGACAGGGAATCCACTTAACAACCACGGTCACTAGCTTACAAGCTGCAGTGATTGACTGAACAGCTTGACAGCATCTGATGCTTGAATGAAAGCATTGAAGGCTGGGCAACTGGTTCACACTTATGACCATTGCTGTGTGATCCCCTTTCGCGACTTTCCGACAAGCAGAGTCAATGGGGAAGCCAGGTTCACTTAACCACTAGGTTACTAGCTTATCCACTGCAGTGATTGCTTTTAACAACCATGGCAAGAAAGCAGTGGTGAAATCCAATTTTTTTTACTATCGGTTCTGTGGGCTTGGCTTGGTGGGCATGGCAGGGGAAGGATGCTGCAAAATCTCCATTCCCACCCCACTCTGGGGCCAGCCAGAGGTGGTATTTGCTGATTCTCCAAACTGCTCAAAATTTCCGCTACCGGTTCTCCAGAACCTGTCAGAACTTGCTGGATTTCACCCCTGCAAGAAAGGTCGTAAACTGGGGCAAAACTGACTTAAGAGTCATCTCACTTTTAACAACAGAAACTTGGGGGTGGGGATCATTGTGGTCGTAAGTCGAGGACTACCCATACTTAATACTGCCACAGTGGAGTTTCCACATCCAGGCTGCAAAACCACTAGAGGGCGTAAAAAGGGAAAAAATTCTCTCTACTGCCATCCAGCGGTCCCCCAACGCTGGTGCAGCTCAGAAACCTCAAGAGCTGGCGCTATGACGTCACCGCGGGGGAGGTCCAGTGACGTCACCAGCCGTCCCCGACGTCACTCGCCCGCTGAAATAAAAGAGACCCCGCTCATTCGACGTCGTATCGCGCCCAAAGTCACCTCCGCTGCCACGCTTTTAGGGAAGGGTGGGGGGCTGGCCCGCCTTCCCCGCCCCCCACAAACAACCCCCGGACCGAAACGCCGTTTTTAACCCGCCTCCTCAAAACTCCGCTCAACCGGCGCGAGCGGTTCCAATAACGCTCGGCGCATGCGCCAAACACCTCCCCACAAACATTCCTCCAGCCAATCGAGGGGAAAAGCGCGAGCCGGTTGCCCAGGGAGACGCTCGATTGACGGCCGTGGCCGTAAAGCGCGGTGTCGTGTGGAGTTTTCGCGACGGTCCCGCCGGGTGCAGATTCATGGCTTCGGCGGTGGCCATGATGGCGGCGGCCGGCGGGCCGGTGCTGAACGGGGCGGACGCGGCGGGTCTGAAGGAAGCGGCGGGCATGTACGAGCAGCTGCGGGCCGAGTGGAACCGCAAGAACCTCAGCTTGAGCAAATGCGGCGACTTGCTCGGCCGCCTGAAGGTGAAAAGAGGGGAAACGGGGAGGGGGGGACTAGAAACCGCCGTGGGAGGGGGGGGGAACTTGGGAAGAGGGTTGAAACTCCCGCCCTGGGGGGGGACTAGAAACGGACAAAACGAGGGAAAGAATAGAACTCGCTCCCGGAGGAAAAAAAAAAAAGCTGAGCGGGGGAGAAGACGAGAAATCCGGGGATATGGAAGCTTTGGAAGAAGGCGGCCCCCTTTTCCTCCTTCCCCGGTGGCTGTAAGGCAGTGTTTCTCAACCTTGGAAGCTTGAAGATGGGTGGACTTCAACTCCCAGAATCCCCCAGCCAGCAGGGCTGGCTGGGGGATTCTGGGAGTTGAAGTCCACCCATCTTCAAGCTTCCAAGGTTGAGAAACACTGCTGTAGGGGATAGATAGGCTGCATCTACAGGGAGTCCTCAACATACAGCCGCCACGGAGCCCAGCATTTCTGTGGCTAAGGGTCATTTAATGTATTAAATTAGCTTTGCCTCACTTTACGACCTTCCCACTGTCATTAAGTGAAGCACGGACGATGTTGAGTTGGAAAGCTGGTGGTTAAGGGAATCCGGCTTTCTTTCTCCCCCCCCCCCCCTTCCCCCATGGACTTTGCTGGTCAGAAGGTTGCAAAAGGGAGAATCAAGTGACAGTGGAACGACCGTCATAAAGGCGAGTCAGTTTATTTATTTATTTATTTATTTATTATATTTCTATACAGCCTTTCTCCCGTAGGACTCAAGGCGGTGTACAGTCAAGAAAAATAAAGATACACAAGCATCATAAAATTGCTAATTAAAATTATTACTATAACATAGTTTGGCCCAATTAAATAGAAAATAGTTAAAATTAAATAGTTGCCCAACCTCTCGATTTTGGGACCGTGGGGGAGGGGTGTGGGCACTGCAACGGCTGTTAAGTGTGAAAAACGGTCCTAAGTCACTTTATTTCCGGTCCCGGTCGTAACTTTGAATGGTCGCTAAATGAATTTCTTCTTGTCTTCAATTGAACCAGGTTGTTCAGGGAATCTGCCTTTCCCACACACCCCTCTCCCTCCTTCTCCCCTGAGACTTTGCTGGTTAGAAGGTCGCAAGAGGGGATCATGTGATCCCAGGACACTACGACCGTCATAAATATGAGTCTGTTGCCCAGCATCCCGATTTAGATCGCGTGACTGTGGGTGGGGATGCTGCAACGGTCGTAAGGATGAAAAACAGCCCTAAGTCCCTTTTTGCAGTGCTGTTGTAAACTTCGAATGGTCACTAAGTGAACTGTTGTAAGTTGAGGACTACAGTAGTGGCCAAAATGGTGGAAACCTTTTGGGAAAAGTGTATTTTTGAGGTTTGATGGCTAATAACACCACTTCTTTTTTTTTTCGAGTTTCAAGATAATCTTATTCCACTGCTGGAACGGCCTGGGAATAGCCCAGACCTTCTTAACCCAATTGAAAATCTATGGAGCCGACTAAAGAAACTTGTCAGTCAGAAGCAACCCGGCAATAAAACCCAGTTAATAGAAGCCATCATCCAATCAACCTTGGTTTCACATTATAACAGCTGCAGAACCAAAAGACTTGGTTCACTCCATGGGAAGACGTTGTAAGGCCGTCATTCATGCTAAAGGTTACCCAACGAAGTATGAACTGACATGGGGATCATTTTTGTATACCTCGTTTTTTTCTATGGGGATAATTTTTGTATATCTCGTTTTTTCAACGTGTTTCACTTTTCTTCTTTATACTGTAACTGCTGTTCTAATAGCAAATCCTTCATAAAAGTTTTTGCATTACATTCTACATTATCTGTCCATTGATATATAATTTTATGTTAGTACTAAAAAAATAGTGATGCTATTAGCTAGTTTTAGAAAATACACTTTTCCCAAAAGTTTTCAACCATTTAGGCCACTCCTGTACCCGTATTCTGTTCCGTGGATACCCATTCAGAAGTACGGGAGGGAGAGAGAAGCTGGGGCACAGAACTCTTATTGGGAGGAATGTTCATGTTGCTATTATTTTAACCTTCCATATTGTTGCTTTTGTGGAGTGTAAAGTGCCTTGAGGCCAACTGTGCAGCATCTAAGTTTAATAAATAAAATAAGACCACCATAAGCAATCTCATGCCGTGTGGCATACTGTGGGAAAACAAACTATACCTCCCCCCCCTCCCAAAATGATGCACAATCATGGAACGTTAAAATACGCCCCGCATAGCAATCATGTTGGGCGGCCTTATAAATCTTTCAATGAATAGATAACAAACGGTGGCTGAACATTGTAACTGAGCAGCCCAAAAAGGGACACACACCTCAACTGGCCTGTAATACTGAAGATGGAAAAAAAAACCAGATCTTAACAGTTTTCCTAATGGCCAGAAGAGTTTTGGGATGTGTGTGTCCATCTTGTCTTGGGGGAGGATTATTCCAGAGGTCAGGGGGCCTCCACCGAAAAGGAAAAGCCATTTACAGAGCCCTAAAAACACAGTTCTTTGGGGAAGGCTACCCCAAAGAGTGAATAACCCCTTTATTATTAAACTGAATTTTCTTTTGGATCTTTGAATTCATACCGGAAAGGGGTTCAGAATCCCTGAAAATGAAGCAGCGTGTTAGAGCCTTGGTAGTACAGTGGTCTAAAGCACCCTGTTATTAAGACCAGCTGCCTGCAATTACTGCAGGTTCGAATCTCGCCAGGCTCAAGGTCGACTCAGCCTTCCATCCTTTCTAAGGTAGCTAAATTGAGGACCCAGTTGTGGGGGCAATAAGCTGACTTTGTATAAATATACAAAAGTATGAAGGCTATTGCTTAACGAACTGTAAGCCACCCTGAGTCTCCAGAGAAGGGCGGCATATAAATCAAATTCAAAAAAAAAAAAAAGACGTAGTAATACACAAATAAACATGAATGACGTTTCATGATGGGGAAGGAGGAGGCGAATGAATCAGCAGGGTGTTTTTTCCTGTATTAATGTCTCTGTTGAGTCACATGCTCCAAAGAGAGAGGACTGCTCCCTTCAGCCCAATGTTTCATGCCTGGTTGCTAAAGCAGTTTTACAGACCCACCTTTTCCATCATTTTATTGACAAGGGTAGATTGTCTCTGAAATTAGAGGCTCGGGTTTCTGACAGCTGTCAGTGGTTCTGCTTTCCTTCCCTTGATTTATTTGTTGGTTGGTACAGGTAGTCCTCGACTTACAACTGTTCATTTAGTGACCAAAGTTACAACGGCACCGAAAAAAAGTGACCTGTGGCCATTTTTCATAAGACTTTTGTAGCCTCCCCATAATCAGGTGATCGAAATTCGCGTGCTTAGCAACGGGTTCATATTTATGACCGTCGCTGTGTCCCAAGGTCACGGGACCACCCTTTCAGGCTTTGTAGACTTCAGCTCCCGGAATTCCTGAGCCAGCATGCATTAGGACTGCCTTAGGAATTTCATCATGGCTGGCTCAGGAATCCTGGGAGTTGAAGTCTACAAGTCCTAAAGGGCCCACAGTTCCTCACCTCTGCGGCAGGGATATCGATGTATGGCATTGATGGGGTTATAGATTGTAATGCACCGTGACTTGTCTGTCATTTCTCCTCCTTTCCTCTTGCCTTTCAGTTGGCTCTGCTTGAACTGAACTTCCTGCCCACCACCGGCACGAAATTGACTAAACAGCAGCTTATTTTGGCAAGTGAGTACTATTCAAGCAGGCAAGTAGCTGGACGGGATACCTTCTAATTTTGGAAGAGGCCTCAGAAGCAATTCTATAGTTCCCCCTGCCCTAGAGCCTGAATTCTGAACCACCAAGCTGAGCAGCAAACAAATTTGCCGTTCCAAGCCAGAAAACCTTTTCCCTTCACTTTCTTTCCTCCTCCTCCTCCTCCTTCTTTCCCTCCTCCTCCTCCTCCTCCTCCTCCTCCTCCTCCTCTTCCTTCCCCTTCCCCTCCTCTTCCTCCTTCCCCTTCTCCTTCCCCTTCCCCCTGACTGGAGGGTTGCGAGGTTTACCGACTAAAGGACCAACTGTGTTGGGCAGGGTGGATTAAAAATCGACGTTTTTTTTAAAAAATAAAAATAAAAAACAGATTTTTTTTTTTAAAAAAATAAGTTTTTTAAATCAAATTTATTTTAATAAAATGCTTTTGGAGTAAAGATCTATCTAAAGATAGTTTTCTGTTTAAGCGGCATTCATAATTTAGTTTATCCCGCATGAAATGGAGCTTCGTTATGTAGCATGAGGCTGCGGATTCCGCAATATTGGGGCTGTCGGTGAGTCAAAGGCGCGTCAGAGGAGGAGTTGCTGCTGGACAAAGATGACGGTTGCTCTTTAAAAATGATGATTTAAAATTAAATCGAGTTGATTTAAATCAAGCCTTTGTACTAGCGATTTAAATCGTGATTTAAATCGACTTTGATTTTAAATGAAATCCACCCTAGTGTTTGGGCCTGTGCTTTTGTGCTGTCCTTGGCGGTTGTGTCGTGTTTTTTTTTTGTTCATGCCCTGCACATTCTTCTCTTCCTTTTCAAGGAGACATTTTAGAAATCGGAGCCCAGTGGAGCATCTTGAAGAAAGACATCCCGTCTTTTGAAAGATACATGGCCCAGCTCAAATGCTACTACTTTGATTACAAGTAAATATGTTCACCTTTGGGGAGTCTTGAGGGAATGTCTTCACTCGCGCTATCCCGGAAGCCCATGGAACGCTCTAGAAAGTCTCAAAAAAAGAACCCATCAAGGGTTCCAGAGGGAGTAGAGGGGGTGAATCTGCTGTATTAGGAACTGGGGGCTCTAGCCTTGCCTTGGGCTTGAAAGCCAGCTGAGGGACTTTGGGCCAGTCCCTGTCTGTCAGCCCATCTCCCTGGGGGTTGCTGTGGTAAAGGAAATAGCATTAGGTACACCACTTTGTAGCAGCATAAGGGTAAAGGTTCCCCTCGCCCATATGTGCTAGTCGTTCCCGACTCTAGGGGGCGGTGCTCATCTCCGTTTCAAAGCCAAAGAGCCAGCGCTGTCCGAAGACGTCTCCGTGGTCATGTGGCCGGCATGACTCAACACCAAAGGTGCACGGAACGCTGTTCCCTTCCCACCAAACGTGGTCCCTAGTTTTCTACTTGCATTTTTTACCTGCTTTTTTGAACTGCTAGGTTGGCAGAAGCTGGGAGAAGTCACGGGAGCTCACCCCGTTACACAGCGCTAGGGATTCAAACCGCTGAACTGCCGACCTTTCGATCGACAAGCTCAGCGTCTTAGCCACTGAGCCACTGCGTCCCTTCAATAAAGCAGCATAGAAATCTAACATTAAGCAAGATTGGATGCCATTCTAGAACAGAGAAATTGATAGCCGGGGGAGAAGCTTAAAATTTGTAAAATTGGGAGTAGTTAGGCTGCCAAGCAGAATGAGGTTTTTTTTTGGGGGGGGGGGTTTGCTCCTTCTGATTTTTCCACGTTATCCCTAGCAAAATGATCCTGAGTACTCATGCAGGCCTTCACTTCGGGGTGGGGATGGGGGTGTTCAACAGCCCGCTTAAACAATAGTTAGCCAACCTTTGTGTGTTCTATGGCTACAGGCGCTTGGGTGAATTTAGTAAATCAGAGCACAGTAAGCCTTGGCAACTTTTATAAGGGGTGGACTTCAACTCCCAGAATCCCTCAGCCACCATGGTAGTGAGCTTTAAGAGGGGTGGACTTCAACTCCCAGAATCCCTCAGCCACCATGCTAGAGAGCTTTAAGAGGGGTGTTGAAGTCCACAAATCTTGAAAGTGCCCACGTTTGAGAAACACTGTTCTACACAGAGACAAACATGATGCTCCCAACTCTTCCAGACAACCCAAGAGCCCTCAAGCTGCAGAGGATTTTGACTGCTGGATGGGAGGGAGATGCCCCCAGTTGGGTTGGGAGTAGTGCATTTATAGGGCTAATTTACTTACCTTTGCCACTCCCCTGTTGACCTGTTCCCCATTTCTCCTTGCTCCTTACCTCAGAGACGAATTGCCCGAATCAGCCTACAAGCACCAGCTGCTGGGCTTGAACCTCCTCTTCCTGCTGTCCCAAAACCGTGTTGCCGAGTTTCACACCGAGCTGGAACGCCTGCCGGCCAAGGACATCCAGACCAACGTCTACATCAAGCACCCTGTCTCTCTCGAGCAGGTAACGGCTCCCTCCCACCCCATCTTTTTCATTGTGGATGATTTACAATTCGTCTCACAGTCAGCCAGATGTTTAGGCTAGATTTGGCATTTTTCTATCCACCTATCGAATCCTTCCCCAAGGACCCGGGACAGGCAGAGGTTTAGATGCTTGATGAGGTCAGAGGTTTGAATTTCTGTAATATTCATCTCACCGTATTTTGATGGGAGAGACACTCTTTGTCTGATGCCTCTGGCCCTGTTGCTTTTCCAAAAGGGCCCCTAAACTCAGGGTTTTCTCAGCAGAGAAGAGCAACCAAGATAATTAGGGGCCTGGAGACAGAAACGTATGAAGAACGGTTGAAGGAATTGGGTCTAGGGAGAAATTAGTCCCTAGAGAATTCATCTAGAGAAAAGACTAGACTAGGGGTGACATGATAGCAGTGTTCCAATATTTGAGGGGCTGCCCCAAAAGAAGAGGGAGTCAAGCTATTCTCCAAAGCACCTGAAGGCAGGACAAGAAGCAACGGGTGTAAACTAATCAAGGAGAGAAGCAACTTAGAACTAAGGAGAAACTTCCTGACAGTTGGAACAATTAATCAGTGGAACAACTTGCCTCCAAAAGTTGTGAATGGTCCAACACTGGAAGTTTTTAAGAAGATGTTGAATAACCATTTGTCTGAAATGGTGGAGGGTCTCCTGCTTGAGCAAAGGGGTGGACTAGAAGACCTCCAAGGTCCCTTCCGACTACATAATGGATTTTTTAACAGATGTAAGTTGTACAGAGCCCCCTGTATGTGACTTGGGTGGCTCCACAAAATCGATTTAATCAATAAAATAACAACAAAAATCTCCAAAGCAGGTAGATGGAAAACCCAGCCCTATACATATTCGGGACATGTCCCCTCTCCGCCAGAATGGGACAACTTGGTGGGGCCAACTCAACCTCAGAACAACTCGCTGTGGGACAATTCCACCATTCAAATGAAGTATTTCAAATCTTCCCCCCCCCCCCAAAATGATTTCAACTGCTGTCGTTGCCTTTCATTTTCGCACCTTTTCTTGGAACGATTCTCTTCCACCATTTCTTCAATATTCGTGTAACTCCTGTCCCGCGGCGAGTTGGCCTAGATTCCCCCCCTCTCTGCACCCCGTGTTATCGCTCCACTTGTGAGACGGATCTCAAGGATGCTTGTTGTTGTTGTCGTTGTTGTTGTGATGATTGCGTAACCTGTTCTCCTCTCCAGTACCTGATGGAAGGTAGTTACAACAAAGTCTTTCTAGCCAAAGGCAACATCCCAGCCGAGAGTTACGCCTTTTTCATCGACATCCTGCTGGACACTGTCAGGTGCGTTTTGCTCCTTTCCGTTTGAGGACACGTTGGGGGTGGAATTTTATTTATTTATTTATGATTAATTTAGTTTGTATACCGCCCTTCTCCCAGAAGGGACTCAGGGCGGCGAACAGCCAAAATTAAAATTAAAATTCAAGGCTTGAATCGTGCCTATCTCCAAAACAAGAGGGGGCGCTCTTACTACAGGTAGTCCTTGAGTCTATGGAGAGTCTCAAGTCATCCAGGTCATGGTTGCCCCAGATGTGTCTTTTTTTCAAGAGGCAACTGGACTTTCTGTGTTTTTTTGTTTTTCTTTGAAGACGTTTCGCTTCTCATCCAAGAAGCTTCTTCCGCTCTGATCGAATGGTGAGGAAGGGAAGGATTTACACGCCTTGCAGACAGCTGGTCATTTGCATCCTTTTAGAGCAGTGTTTCTCAACCTTGGCCGCTGGACGATGGGTGGACTTCAACTCCCAGAATTTCCCAGCCAGCTCTGGGAGTTGAGGTCCACCCATCGTCCAGCGGCCAAGGTTGAGAAACACTGTTTTAGAGGGTCATTGAAGCACTTGGAGGTTTACCTGAGTCCTCAGGGTCACCTGAGTTAGTGCTCCTGGTTCCGGAAAGTCTGCAATTTCTTTCCTCTGGAAATCCTTGATTTCCAGAGGAAATCAAGCCTTGGTGGAGCAGCGGACTAAGTGCTGTTATGTAGCACTTAGCTGCCAGCTGCCTGCAATTAGTGCAAGTTCCTATCTCACCAGGCTCAAGGTTGACTCAGCCTTCCATCCTTCCGAGGTAGGTAAATTGAGGACCCGGATTGTCGGGGCAATAAGCTGACTTTGTATAAAAAAGAACCACCGCTTGGGGGGCCTGAAAGCCCTACTAAACAGGTATATACAAAAGAATGAAGACTATTGCTATAAGTGCATTGTAAGCCGCCCTGAGTCTTCGGAGATCCAGATTATGGTTGTCTCAAAGGTGCTTTTTTCAGGAGGCAACTGGATTTCCTTGTTTTTTCTTTGAAGACGTTTCACTTCTCGTCCAAGAAGCTTCTTCAGCTCTGACTGGATGGTGGGGAACGGAAGGATTGATACTCCTTGCGGACAGCTGGCCATTTGCATCCTTTTTTAGAGGGTCGTTGAGGCCACTTGGGGGTTTGCCTGTGTCCTCAGGGTCACCCGAGTGGTGCAAATGAGTGTGAGGTCTTCTTGGAACTGCAGAAAGGACTGCATTGGTGCACAGCAGGCTAAAGTGCTGTTAAGTAGCAGCAGCTGCCTGCAATTAGTGCGAGTTCGAATCTCACCAGGCTCAAGGTTGACTCAGCCTTCCATCCTTCCGAGGTAGGTAAAATGAGGACCCGGTTTGTGGGGGCAATAAGATGACTTTGTATAAAAAAGAACCACCGCTCGGAGGGGTGGGGGGACGAAAGCCCTACTAAGCAGGTATATACAAAAGTATGAAGGCTATTGCTTAAAAGCATTGTAAGCCGCCCTGAGTCTCCGGAAAAGGGCAGCATAAATCGAACCAATAAATTATTATTATTATTATTATTAATAATAATAATAATAATAATAATAATAATAATAATAATAATAATAATAATAATAATAATAATAATAATTTTATTTCTATAAAGCCCTTCTCCCGAAGCACTCAGGGCGGTGTACAGCCTATTTAAAAACAGAATAGACATCAATTTAAAATAATTTAAAAGTATTAAATAAATTTGGCTTAATTTAAAACCCCAAAAGTTTAAAACATCCAATATAAAATTATGTTGCTAACCCAGCCTGGCGGAACAATAGGGTCTTGAGTGCGCAGCGAAATACCCGGAGGTCAGAAATCTTACGAATTTCTGGGGGCAGTTCGTTCCGAAGGGCAGGGGCTCCCACAGAGAAGGCCCTCCCCCTGGGTGTTGCCAGCCGACATGACTTGGCCGATGGCACCCTGAGGAGACCCTCTCTGTGGGAGCGGACTGGCCGGTGGGAGGCTGTTGGTGGCAGAAGACGGTCTCGAAGGTACCTATGCCATGGAGCGCTTTAAATAAACAATAAATAAATTGTAGACTGGAGGTAGATGATGTCGTATCCCAACCCTCTGCTCAAAATGGAACAGCCCCCTCTCAGGAGGGATACGGCATCGTCCATCTGCAGTCTACAACACGGTTCTTTCAGTCCTTGGATGAGAAGCGAAACGCCTTCAAGGAAAAACGAGGAAGTCCAGTTCCAGCCTCTTGGGGAAAAAAAGCACCTTTGGGACAGGTCGTCCTTGACTTAGGACCACAGCGGGAACCAGAGTTCCCATTAGTAAGCAAGGCGGTTCTTAAGGGAGATGTGCCGAATTTTAAAACCTTATAAAATTTTAAAACAGCCGTCATTAAGTGAGTCGCGTCGTTAACCGAACCCGGCCCCTTCCGTTAACTTGGCTGGCCAGAAAGCAAGGTCGCAAGCGGCGATCACAGGACCCCTCGTAACCCTCATCGGTTTAAGCTGGTGGCCGACGGACTGAGAAACCATCACTCCAGGCTCAATTGTGGTCAAGGAGTCAGGTTTACAAGGCGACGCTAACCAGGATCGGGTTCGATTGTGGCTGGACAAGATTTGTACATTTTTTGCCAAACGGTAAACCGGGGTTGTTTACAGCCGGACCCGCTGGTTTTTATCCTGGTTTTAAACTAAGACCACCTTTGAGAAATGCGGCTGAAAAGAAATGAGAAATGAGCCTTGGTAGTACAGTGGTCTAAAGCACCCTGTTATTAACACAGCTGCCTGCAATTACTGTAAGTTCGAATCTCCCCAGGCTCAAGGTTGACTCAGCCTTCCAACCTTTCTAAGGTGAGTAAATTGAGGACCCAGTTTGTGGGGGCAATAAGCTGACTTTGTATAAATATACAAAAGGATGAAGGCTGTTGCTTAACGCATTGTAAGCTGCCCTGAGTCTCCGGAGAAGGGCGGCATATAAATCTTTTTTTTTTTTTTTTTTAAAAAGGACTCCAGTCCAGTCCTTCCCCATCAATCTCTGCCCAGCATCTTCCCCCACTTGGGCCATGGAGCTCTCTCGAGAGGCCTCCTGCCTTTCTTGGGCTTCCTCCTGAGCTCTTCTTTCCCTAATCTGGGTTCTCCTTTACACACACCCCTTCTCCTCTCCCTCCCCCCCCCCCCCACTCACAGGGACGAAATTGCCAGCTGCATCGAGAAGGCCTATGAGAAGATCCTCCTCAATGAGGCCACCCGCATGCTCTTCTTCACCCCCAAAAAGATGTCGGACTACGCCAAGAAGGTGAGACGGGCAGGGCGACGGGGCCAGTCGGTTGGACTCCCACCCAGCTGTTCCCATGTTCTTCTGGAGCTGATCAAGTGGCCATACGGATTCTTGAGCTGCTTTGGCTTCCTCTGTGTGGAACGTCCTTCCTTCCTCCCTCCCTCCCTCCCTCTCTCCTTCCCTCCCTCTCCCTTTCTTTCTTCTGCCTTCCTTCCTGCCAACCCTTTCCTTTTTCTTCCGTCCTTCCTCTTTTAAGGCCAGCTCAGCATCGAAAAGAATGCATAGACAATCTTGCAATTTTTTTTTAAAAAAAATCTTCCTTCCTTCCTTCCTTCTCTCCCTCTCTCCCTCCTCCTTTCTTCCTTCCTGCCAACCTTTTTCTTTCTCCTGCCTTCCTGCTAACCCTTTCCTTCCTTCCTCCCACCCACCCACCCTCCCTCCCTCTTCCTCCTTCCTTCCCTCCCTCCCTTCGTTCCTTCCCGCCCTCCCTTCCTTCTTCTCTTCCTCTTTCCTTCCCTCCCTCCCTCTCCCTTTCTTTTTTCCCTTCCTTCCTGCCAATCCTTTTCTCTTTCTCCTGCCTGCCAACCTTTTCCTTTTCCTTCCTTCCTTCCTTCCTTCCTTCCTCTTTTAAGGCCAGCTCAGCATCGAAAAGAGTGCATAGACAATCTTGCAATTTTTTTTTAAAAAAATGTTCCTTCCTTCCTTCCTCTCCTTCCCTCCCTCCCTCTCTCCTCCTTTCTCCCTTCCTCCTTCCTTCCTGCCAACCCTTTTCTCCTGCCAACCCTTTCCTTCCCTCCTTCCTCTTTCTCTTCCTCCTTCCTTCCCTCCCTTCGTTCCTCCCTCCCTCTTTCTCTCCTTCCCTCCCTTCGTTCCTTCCCTTCCTCCCTCTTTTTCTTCCTCCTTCCCTCCCTCCCTCCCTTGATTCCTTCCTTCCTTCCCTCCTTTCTTTCTTCCTTCCCTCCCTCCCTCTTTCTCTTCCTCCTTCCTTCCCTCCCTCCCTCTTTCTCTTCCTCCTTCCTTCCCTCCCTCCCTTGATTCCTTCCTTCCCTCCTTTCTTCCTTCCCTCCCTCCCTCCCTCCCTAACGGGCAATGAATTTTCCTGAGACCTTAATTGCAGTTGCTGCGTTGTTGGGCTCATCCACACAACCCTCAACTCACGCAACATCTCTTTCCTTCCCCTTCCCCCCTCCCTTTTTTTTTTTCTTTTCCCAGCGAGGGTGGCTCCTGGGTTCTAACAACCACTACTGTTTCACGGGGCAGCAGCAGAAGCCGGAAGACGCCACCATCCCCTCCACAGAGCTGGCCAAGCAAGTCATCGAATACGCTCGGCAGTTGGAAATGATCGTCTGAACGTGCCCTCGCTGCAGACAGGCTGGGACTGTGGGCTGTGGCTTTTTCCTCGATATTTTTGTTTTCTTGTCCGCGTGTGACTGTGCGCGCCGGTTCCGATCGGTCTGGCCGCCTTTTGTCTTAAAACGGGGAACGTGGGAGCCATTGGTGGGGGTTGGGGTGTGAGGTCAGTGTGTTTGAGTAAAGCCGATAAGCCAGGCTGGTCCAACGTGTCATTCGGAGTCCTTTTGTTCCTTGACCGCAGGTGGAGAGAGGTTCTCTGAGCATGGAAAGAGAAGCTGATTGGCCTTGGGCTTTTTTGACCGCCAAAGGGAGGGCGGAATTTCCTTTTTACCTCCACGTGTCAGGCCCAATTTATTATTTGGTCACAGAATATCTGCAGGATTTTCTGGTTTTACCAGAAACGGATTTCCTCAGCTGTCTGATCAGGACCGAATTAAATAGTTCTCCCAAGAACTGTAATTATTATTTTTTTTTAAATTAGATCATGCTAGCTAGTTTTTTCCTACAACCATGATTACCTTAAAGCCAATTCACCCTTTATGTTATGCCTCGGTTTGCTTCCCTAGAGTTTGTAAAATAAGACGCACTAGGCTTGGAGTCTACATTAACCAGGGGTCTCTAAATTTGGCAATTTTAAAACTTGGGGACTTCAATTCTCAGAATTCCCCAGCCAGCATAGCTAGCTGAGGAATTCTGGGAGTCGAAGTCCGCAAGTCTTAAAGTTACCAAGTTGGAGACCCCTGGTTTATATCAAAATAAACCCACATTAGACAAGCCATCTTCCAGTTTAATGGGATGTGTGGCCAAAAATCATGGCTACAGTTGGGAGGCAACAAACTTGACACCTCATCATCAACTGAGACTAAAGGGAATTGCAGCCCAGCCTTCTCCAACCTGAAACCCCTTGAATTAAAATCTCAAAATTGTTCAGGTCACGTGACTTCTGGCAAGGCTGTCTGGGAACTGTAGTCCTAAAGTTACAGAGAGTAGTATGGACATGCGTCTCCTATCCACACTGCCCCTTTGTATCCTTAGTTCAGCATTTCTCAACCTTGGCAACTTTAAGGGAGGGAGGGATGGACTTCAACTCCCAGAATTCCCCAGCCAGCATGCTTGTGAACTTTTAAGGAGCCTTGCTGGCTGGGGAATTCTGGGACCTGAAGTCCAGACATAGTGGTGAGGAATGTTTCATGCTGGCTGGGGAATTCTGGGAGTCAAAGTCCAGACATAGTGGCAAGGAATGCTGGCTGGGGAATTCTGGGACCTGAAGTCCAGACATAGTGGTGAGGAATGTTTTATGTTGGCTGGGGAATTCTGGGACCTGAAGTTCAGACATAGCAATGAGGAATGTTTCATGCTGGCTGGGGAATTCTGGGAGTTGAAGTCCAGACATAGTGGTGAGGAATGTTTCATGCTGGCTGGGGAATTCTGGGAGTTGAAGTTCAGACAGTGGTGAGGAATATTTTATGCTGGCTGGGGAATTCTGGGACCTGAAGCCCAGACATAGTGGTGAGGAATGCTGGCTGGGGAGTTCTGGGACCTGAAGTTCAGACATAGCAATGAGGAATGCTTCATGCTGACTGGGGAATTCTGGGAGTCAAAGTCTAGACATAGTGGCGAGGAATGCTAGCTGGGGAATTCTGGAAGTTGAAGTCCAGACATAGTGGTGAGGAATGTTTCATGCTAGCTGGGGAATTCTGGGAGTCAAAGTCTAGACATAGTGGCGAGGAATGCTAGCTGGGGAATTCTGGGACTTGAAGTTCAGACAGTGGTGAGGAATGTTTCATGCTGGCTGGGGAATTCTGGGAGTCGAAGCCCGCAAATCTTAAAGTGGTCAAGGTTGGGGAGACCCTGGCAAACTCACAAGCAAAACCCCCTGGTGGTGTACAAGGTTTATTGAGCAGGAAACTTGGAGCAGGAATGGTTCAGTCCTCGTTGGCCACGTGTTGCTGTTTGTAAGAATCCAGGCAGAACTTGGTGCCAGCTACCAAGGAGACGGCCAGCATGGCCGTAGCGACCCAGGGAGGTTCGGTCAGGTGGTTAGCAGACGGGTTGAGCCTGGATGGGAAGAGTTTAACATCGAAGGGTGAAGAACGAGAAGCCGACTTGGTTCGCAGCAGCTCGGCCCTCTTAGCAGCACAACCTCCCAACGGTGGAGGCCCTTCCTCTTACTCCTGCCAAGGTATTGGCAAACGAGTCTGAACAAATGGAGGAGTTGGCGTAGACTTTGATTTAGGTAGTCCTCCCCTTATAACCATTCGTTTAGGGACCGTTCAAAGTTACGACAGGACTTTCAAAACGACCTTGTCCCAGCACGTACAACCATCACAGCGTCCCCAGGTCATGTGATCCAATTTTGGGCACATGGCCACCACCCTATATTTACAACGGTTGTAGTGTTTGTTTCGAGGTCACATGATCACCATTGGTGAACCTTGCCATCCTCGGCTTCCGACCAAGTCCACAGGGCAATCCGAAGCATCTTAACCACCGCGGGATTCGCTTGACAAAAGTGATTCCCCTAACAAGCATGGCATAAAGGTCGTAAAATTGGGCGTGACTCGCTATGTTGTTTGGCAACGGAAATTCGGGTCCCGATCCTGGCCCTACGTCATGGATCTCCTGCACGAGCCCGCCTGTCTCAAGCCGAGGAATGCCGTATCTTTGCCATGCACATATAACGCAATTTATATTAGAGCCGAGGTGGCGCATTGGTTAGAATGCAGTATTGCAATCTTAACTCTGCCCATTGCCTGGAGTTCGATCCTGACCAGCTCAAAGTTTGACTCGCCCTTCCATCCCTCTAGGATTGGTAAACTGAAGAACCAGATTGCTGGGGGCAGTAGGCTGACATTGTAAACGGCTGAGAGAAGTGTTGTAAAGCACTATGGAGGCGGGTCCTCAACTTACAACCACCCGTGAGGCCACCATTTTTTGTTGCTAAGCGAGACAGTTGTTAAGTGAATCCCTGCGGTTGTTTAAATGAGTCACTCGATTGTTAAGTGAACCTTGGCTTCCCCATTGACTTTGCTTGCCAGAACGTCGCCAAAGGAAATCACAAGACCACAGGTCATAAGTATGAAACAGAGGCCAAGCGTCTGAATTTTGATCCCGGGATGCTGCAAAGGTCTTAACTGAAAAATGGGTCATACGTTATTTTTTTTTCAGGGCCGTCGTAACTTTGAACGGTTGCTGGACGAATTGTTGTAAGCCGAGGACCACCTGTATAGAGGTGTTTTTCCACTTAGTGTCTGGCCACCCCAGTTCCTGCTCACCAAGCCAGAACGTTCTTGGGTAGCTTCCTCTGGTCCTGATGTTTGCAGTAGCATCTCCTGGGACACGAATCGGTGACCTGGAAAGCTGGCCAATGGTGGGAACGAGATCGGTCGGCCTCCGGATCTCGGTCGGCACTGGGCTGGGCGTAGGAGGCATCTGGCTCGAGGCTGGCGGGCTTGTCCAGAGGAAGAGAGCGGTCCTGGGCAGAATAATGAGCTACAGGTGAGCTGATTTCTGTCCTGTCCCAAGTGGCTAACAAGAGATATACCTTCAGTAATACTTTCAGGTCTGTACCGTATTTTTCGGACTATAAGACGCACCAAGATTTCAAAGAGATAAACGAAAAAAAAATGGTTTTGTCCTCCCCAGCCACCAGGAGCACTCTGCAGGCCTCCCAAATCCTCTGCAGATCCCGTTTTTGTGAAAAACAGGCCCGTTTTTTTGCAAAACCGGGGCCTGCAGAGGGTTTGGGAGGCCTTCAGAGTGCTCCTGGAGACTGGGGAGGACAAAAAAAAGCAACGTGTGAGGGGTTTGAGAGGCCAAAAACGGCCCTGTTTTTTCACGAAAGTGGGGCGTGTAGACAGTTTGGGAAGCCTGCAGAGTGCTCCTGGGGCCTGGGGAGGGGAAAAATTGGTGTTTTTGCAAAAAATGGGCCCCTTTTCAGCCACCCAAACCCCCCAAGTGTTGCGTTTATGCCCTCCCCAGCCCCCAAGAGCACTCTGCAGGCCTCCCAAACCCTCTGCAGACCTCCACGCGGGCAGGGTTTCGGGAGGCCAAAAATGGCTGTATTCAGTGTATAAGACGCACCAACATTTCCATCCTCTTGGAGGGGGGGGGAGAGAAAAGTGCATCTTATACTCCTAAAAGTACGGTATTCAAACCATTAACTTCTTTTTTTTAAAAAAAGGTGCATGATTGGGTTCCACCTGCTGCAAACCTCATGCTTTGTTGAACCCTGAAGATTCGCTACGAAGCATCACACAGAGTTATAAGCCGTGATGTGGCCTACTAATTTTTATTAAAAACTGCCCAGTTTTTTTTTTTTTTCTAACAAAAAAGACCAACTTTGAAGGCCCGTTAATGGTGCCCGAGCCACAACCTTCTGAATCTCTTCATCTCCAAGTGGTTGTTTTTTATTTCTCATTGCTATTGCTTTTGAATTGGGTAAGCCGCCCAGGATCGGTTAGGTGAGATTGGCGGGGCGATATTCAATCAATAAATCTCCCTTTTAAGTGTGCAAGGAACGATGTTGAACGCTTGAGAATCAACCCTCTTGGGGGGTTAGCAGAAACGATGCCTCTGGTGTCTCCCTCCCCCCCTTGCAGGGTGTCCTAGGAGGGCTACCCCGAATACCGCGGAGGAATCCATGATACCCTGTCCATCACCTTGCGGGGGACGGGGACCAAGGAAGTCCCAAATATTTTCAGACTAGAAAGGGGTTAGGTGGCTCAGTGGCTAAGACATTGAGCTTGTCGATCAGAAAGGTCGGCAGTTAGGCACCCTAGTACATGTCTGCGTGAGCAGGGGGTTGGACTAGATGACCTCCCAAGATCCCTTCCAATTCTGTTACTATTAAAGGATCATCTCTAAACCTTTCTTGATAGAAGGAGAGGTAGATGGGGGGATTGGATAGAGGGGGAGGGGAAGCCAAGCCTGGCCAAATCAACTGGACTCACCAAAGGCTCCCCGAAATAAAACGGCCTTGCGACCTTTTCGAACGGCGGAAAAGGAGGGACGCCGTCTAACCGCAGCTGGGAGTTCATTCCGAAAGTGCGGGGCCATTGCTTTGCTCCTTTCCCCTTCAACAGTTTCCCTTTCTGCTGCCCTGAAGGTTTGAGTTTCTCCTTCGATTTGGGAGCTGCCAGGCATTGCTTACGGACCTTGGGCCTGGTCTGGGTTGCAGCTGGCACCTTTGGGTCCGCCGTGGGTTCCAACAAAGCACAGGCCGGGGCCCAGAGATAGATGGAAGAAACCTCCAGGGTCTCCTGGGAAGAAGGCTGACTTGGACTTACGAACTGCACCGGGGGTGGATCGTCCACCAGTGGCATGATGGCGTGCTGGGCAGTGCTGGACGAGAGGCCCTTAACTGGGGACCTTTCCTTGGCCCCCTCTTCCACATCTTGGGACTTCCTGCAGGATCTCTGGGGACTCCCGTTGATTTCCGGCCCCATGGCTTGTTCCAACAAGAGGGTAGTCACTGGTTGGGAGGCATCGCCGACATCTGTCCCTTTGCCCCCAGGGCTGGGCAGGTCAAGGCAGTTGGCCGCAGCTTCCTCTCCGGCCCCTGGCGCCTCGTCCAGTAACATTTCGCTCTCGTCGTGCACTAACCAATCGCATTTGGTGTCACTGCTCAAGAAGGCTACCACTTGGGACACGGCAGTGCCAAATTTGGGCAGCTTTCTACCCTGGCTTTTACGGCGCTGGGGGTATGGAGTCGGGGGCCGGGGCCTCTGCCATTCGGCCCGCTTGGGGTTGCTGGTGGACAGTTCCTCAAAGAAAGTGACCACCTGTTGGGTGGGAGTAGCCGGGCCCGATTCCTTGGGGGTCACTTTTTTGATGTGCTCCAAGAACAGCTGGCGGAGGGGCGAGAACTCGTCCGAATTGTTCCTGTCCGGCCCTTTGAAGCACGGCAACTTCTTCCCCGCCGGGCTGAGGTGCTGCAAAGCTTTCGGCAGGACGGGCGCCGGGCTGGCGGGCAGCTTCTTCTGTGGGCACTGCTTCAAGACGTCGGCGTAGGAGATGCCGGAGGAAATGACGCTGGGTTTCTGTTTGACGATGCTGGGCGGCCACTGTCCCGGTTGGATGGTCACTCTGTAGAAGAGGTTCACCCCTTTGTCCAAAAATTCCTGGTATATGGATTCGTAATTGACCGCCTCCGGTCCTGCAGCTTCTGGGTTCGCCTCCGCCTTGGCATGGCTTCCCGGGGGAGGCTGAAGCTTCTCTGTGGGGCTGTTGGAGGGGTTTTCCCAATCCGTGGACAGTTGGGCAGCACCAGCTGGCCCTCGGAAGTCCCCGTCACTCCCAGGAGCGCTGTCCGGCTGTCTGGTCTGCTCCTTCTCCTTCTGGCCAGTCCCCCACGACAGTGGGACCTTCTTCACGCCCGACGGAACAACGGAACCAGGAGGTGCCGGCCTGAAGATATTCTTCTCATTGAGGGGTCGACAGCCTGGACCTCCCAGCTTGTCCTCAACTGTCTTCAGCAGCTCCGGGCCATGTGTCGCTCCCCCTACCGGTTTCTTGGCTGAAGCCGGAGCTTCTGGCTGTTGGTCCTCATTCTCCACACCTTCTTTACTGCTCGTTTTAATATGCCGAGTCCAACACACCTGAGTTTCCACCTTAGGTGGCTCCCCTTCTTGGCTCATTTCGGTTACTTTTGCGGGCTGAAGTAGCATTCCTCCCGTGCTTTTGGCAAGGTGAGCGTTGTCTGCCTTGGCCTTCCCTCTGGTCGGAGCCTTCTTGGCGCTCAAATCTTGGGGTTCGGGGTGAGTGGCTGTTGGAGTGGTCCTGAGTGCCATCTTCAGGCCTTTGGGGGGGTCCTCCGGGAGCCCCTGCCCGCTGGGAAGGTCAGCCCTGCTCAGACAAGACAAGCCCCATTTCTCCGTCCCGAGGTCCTTGTCGCAAAGACTGGCCTCTTTCATCCCACCGCTGACCGAGTTCTGGGTCCACATGGAGGAGAGCTTCAGCTTCGATTTTTTGGAATGGTTCTTCCCCATTTCTGCCGTTCCGGTTTGTCGGTCCCCTCCCCCTGGCTCGCTGCCGCTCAGCGTCTGGCTGACGACCCCTTTGTGTTCGGGGACCAGAGGACCAGGGGGCTGGCTGCCCAAATCATGTTTGCTTCGGTTTAACTCCCGTTCTGACTTGGTCGTGTCCGGGTGCGTCTTCTCCACCTTGTCTTTGACCGATTCTGATTCCTGGGTGGCTTCGGATTGAACATTGCCCATTATATTCAGTCATCCTGCCGAGAAAAAAAAAAGGGGGGGAGTGTGAGACGCCGGGAGAAGGGGTTCACAGGGGAGTCAGGGGGGGGGATTGGGGGCTAACATGGCCCAAGATAGAACTAGGGAGGGGCAGGGTTCGAATTCCAGGACTCCCAACGGACATGGAAAATACAGCAGCAAAACAAGAATTCAGTTCACGCGATTACACTCAACTTTGGCAGCTTGAAGATGGGTGGACTTCAACTCCCAGAATTCCCTAGCCAGCTATGCATGCGCGCGCCAGCCAACTGATTTTCAGGCCTTCTGGGCCCACTGGAAGTTGGGAAACGGGCTGTTTCCGGCCTCGGGAGGGCCTCCAAAGTGGGTAGGGAAGGCCGTTTTTGCCCTCCCCAGGTTCCTAGAAAGCCTCTGGAGCCTGGGGAGGGCAAAAAAAAAAAGCTATGCTGGCTGGGGAATTCTGGGAGTTGAAGTCCACCCATCTTCAAGCTGCCAAAGTTGGGAAACGCTGGTTAAATACAGGTACTCCTCGACTTACAACCGTTCATTTAGTGACCCTTCAAAGCTACGACACTGAAAACCGGGACTTATGACCTTTTTTCCCACGCTTACGACCGTCGCGGCATCCCCGTGCTCACGTAAATCAAAATTCAGACGCTTGGCAACGGGACTCCTAGTTACGACGATGGCCAATGTCCCGGGTTTGCGTGATCCCCTTTTGAGACCTCCTGACAAGGCAATTTCCCGACATTGAGAACAAGGAATCCGGTGGAACGTCTTGCCACCAGACGCTGTGGCTGCTCCATCACCGGAGGTTTTTTTAAAGAAGAAGATTGGACGGCCATTTGCCTGAAATGGTATAGAGCCTCCTGCTTGAGGATGGGGGTTGGACTAGAAGACCTCGAAGGTCCCTTCCGACTCTGTTATTCTGTTTCTAGTTTGCTCAGAAGTCGCACTCAGGATACGTCTTGTGAGGCCTGCCCAATTCTTGCTCAGATGGATGGGGTTTTGATAATAATAATTTAATAATAATTTTAATTTAATATTTAAATTTATATCCCGCCCTTCTCCCGAAGGACTCAGGGCGGTGAACAGCCAGAAGTAAAAAAACATCAAATACAAAACAATTTAAAAATGAATTAAACAATTTGGCCCGACAGTTAAAATACCCCATTAAAAATCCAAATTAAAATACAAATTAAAATTGGAGAGATTAGGCCAGCCCGACTTGATGAAATAAAAAGGTTTTGAGGGCCCGACGGAAAGTACGTAAATCCGGAATCGTCGGTATCTCCGAGGGGAGCTCGTTCCAGAGGGCAGGTGTTCCCTCAGAGAAAGCTCTCCCAGTCGGCATTGTTTGGCTAACGACACAACAATAAAAACAGTCGGAAGGGACTTTGGAGGTCATCTAGTCTAACCCCCTGCTCACGCAAGAGACCTATACTAGGGATTCAAACCGCCGAACTGTCGACCTTCCCGATCGACAAGCTCGGCGTCTTAGCCACTGAGCCACCTAGCCAGAGCAATAAGGAAAGTGACGTACCCAGAGGAGCTAAGGGGCTGCCCCAAAGAAGAGGGAGGGGGGGGATCAACCTATTCTCCAAAGCCCCTGAAGGCAGGACAAGAAGCAACAGAAGGAAACTAACCAAGGAGAGAAGCAAACCTTGAACTAAGGAGAAATTTCCTGACCGTGAGATCCGGTGGAACGACTTGCCACCAGAAGTTGTGGGTGAGCTCCATGATTCCTGGAGGCTTTTTAAAAGACCACCCTCTGTCGAGAAATGATATAAGGCCCTGATGGCAAACCTATGGCACGCCTGCCACAGGTGGCACGTGGAGCCATATCTGTGGGCGCACGAGCGTTATACATGCGCGCGCCAGCCAACTGATTTTCAGGCCTTCTGGGCCCACCGGAAGTCAGGAAACGGACTGTTTCCGGCCTCCGGAGGGCCTCCAAAGTGGGTAGGGAGGGCCGTTTTTGCCCTCCCCAGGTTCCTAGAAAGACCCTGGAGCCTGGGGAGGGCAAAAAAAACGGGCCTACTAAGCCCACTGTAGCCATCACGTGCCAAAAGCAGGAGCAGCGCAGGGGGGTCGCGCACGCATGCGGGGGGGCGTCATGAATTATGGGCATGGGTACATGCTTGTGACCCCCACACACACCCTACCCCCCCCGCCCCCCGCTTTTGGCACGCACACAGCGGCAAAAAAGGTTAATCCATCATTGTCTTCGGCCAAATTGTTTAATTCGGTTTTATTCCGTTTTTAAATTTTGTATTTATGTGGGGTTTTTTTTATCTCGTGACTGTTCACCGCCCCGAGTCCTTCGGGAGTAGGGCGGTATGTGTTCCAACAGGCGGGGCTAAACATATGACCAGGTGAATGAATTTTTTAAATGTTATCTAATTCTGGGTTTTATTTAATTGACCAAACTAAGTAATAATTTTAATTAGCAATTTTTTGATGTTTGTGTGTCTATATTTTTCTTAACCGTACACTGCCTTGAGTCCTACGGGAGAAAGGTGGTATAGAAATATAATTAATTAATTAATTAATTAAAATAAAATAAAATAAAAATAAAATAATAAAATAAAATAATAAAATAAAATAAAATAAAATAATAAAATAAAATAGAATAGAATAATAAAATAAAATAAAATAATAAAATAAAATAATAAAATAAAATAGAATAAAATAAAATAGAATAATAAAATAAAATAAAATAAAATAATAAAATAAAATAAAACAGAATAATAAAATAAAATAATAAAATAAAATAATAAAATAAAATAGAATAATAAAATAATAAAATAGAATAATAAAATAAAATAATAAAATAAAATAATAAAATAAAATAAAATAAAATAATAAAATAAAATAATAAAATAAAATAATAAAATAGAATAGAATAGAATAATAAAATAAAATAAATAAAATAAAATAAATAAAATAATAAAATAAAATAGAATAATAAAATAAAATAATAAAATAAAATAATAAAATAGAATAGAATAGAAGAGAATAATAAAATAAAATAAATAAAATAAAATAAATAAAATAATAAAATAAAATAAAATATAAATCAAATCAACTCAACTGGTATGAGGTCTCCTGCTGGAGCAGAGGGGGGGGGGTTGGACTAGAAGACCTCTGAGGTCCCTTCCCCCCTCTTGTCCGTTCTGTCATTCTGAGCCCATTCAGAGATGGACCCTTCTCAACGGTTGGTTAGAGTCCTCTCGGGGGGGGGGGGGAGTCCCAAAACCAGGACCGGAGAAGATGCTGCTAAGCCCCCCCACCCCAATAGACCCCCCCCCTCTTCGGGTGGGAGGGGGGTGGGAGGGCATTTCTGTCTTGACCCCGCCCCCTGGAGGGCTGACCCTCTCCTTTCCCCACCCTTGTCCCCCCCCCATACACCCACCCACCCACTCCAGGGGTCTTTAGCCCCCTCCCCCCAAATCCCGCCCCTCCCCCTCACCGTCTGGCTTTGCGGCTGCTCCCGGACGGAGCTGGGGAAATGGACCGGGTGGGCGGGGCCGCAACGGATATAACGGGCGCCCCGCCCCCTGAGACCCCCCCCCCCCCGTCCTCCTCGCGGCGTTCGCGGCGGCTGGGCATCCCTTGCGCCGCTCGGCCAGGGGAGAGCGCCCTGCCCGCTGGGTCGTGTGTGCAGGGCTCCGACGACGCAGCGCCGGCAGCCGCGCTTAGGTAAGCGCTCGCGTGTGCAGCCGGAGCGGCTGGCCGACGAGGCACCTGGAGCATCGGGGGGCTGAAGAGGAGGAGGAGGAGGAAAAAGAGAAGGAGAAAGAAGAGGAGGAGGAGGAGGAGGAAAAAAAGAAGGAGGAAGAAGAGGAGGAGGAGGAGGAGGAGGAAGAGAAGGAGGAAGAAGAGAAGGAGGAGGAGGAAGAAGAAAAGGAGGAGGAGGAGGAAGAAGAGAAGGAGGAAGAAGAGGAGGAGGAGGAGGAAAAAGAGAAAGAGGAGGAGGAAAAAGAGAAGGAGAAAGAAAAGGAGGAGGAGGAGGAGGAAGAAGAGAAGGAGGAAGAAGAGGAGGAGGAGGAGGAAAAAGAGAAAGAGGAGGAGGAAAAAGAGAAGGAGAAAGAAGAGAAGGAGGAGGAGGAGGAGGAGGAAGAAGAGAAGGAGGAGGAGGAGGAAGAAGAGGAGGAGGAGAAGGAAAAAGAGAAGGAGGAAGAAGAAAAGGAGGAGGAGGAGGAAAAAGAGAAGGAGGAAGAAGAGGAGGAGGAGGAAGAGGAGGAAAAAGAGAAGGAGGAAGAGGAGGAAAAAGAGAAGGAGGAAGAAGAGGAGGAGGAGGAGGAAGAAGAAGAGGAGGAAAAAGAGAAGGAGGAAGAAGAAGAGAAGGAGGAGGAGGAAAAGGAGCAGGAGGAAAAAGAGGAGGAGAAGAAAAGGAGGAGGAAGAGGAGAAGAAAGAGGAAGAGGAGGAAGGAGAAGAAGAAGAAACGGCAACGGCAGATCCGGCATCCTTGCTTAACTCCATGCTGCGGCATCGCACCCCGGGCAAGGCTTAAAGCCGGCGGGGAAGGGGCAGGCAGGCGCCGTTAACCGGGGCCACCGCTTTGGGGAGCGAATTCCACAGGTAAGGCGTGCTCGGGTCTTTTCGGGTCACCAGGGTGGACTCTGGGGAGGAGGAGGAGGAGGTTTGGCCGCACGTGATCCATGCCATGCGTGGAGCCCCCCCACCCCGCCCACCCCCACTCTCCAGGGATGGAGAGGGGCGAGAGATCTCTGCAGGCTCACCGAGGTCAGCCGGGTTGGGTGGCGGTCCCCGGTCCTTGGACCTAGGATGGATAGAGGGATGGATGGATGGCCTTGCCTGGTTTTCCAGCAGTGGAGTCCGGTGGGAGGGGGCGTTCCGTCTCCTTGTATGGCTTTCCAGCACGGGGGTCCGGTATATATCTGGGGAAGGGGGTTTCCATTCTTCTTGCATTTCTTTCCAGCATGGGGGTTTGCTGTGTCTCAGGTGGGGGAGGTCCCATCCTGGTCTCCCCTCCAGCAGGAGGGGGCAGTGGGTCCCAACAGTGTCTGAAGCCGCAGAGAAGCCCCTCTTCCTGTCGATGGGGGTCCCCCCACTGGCCATGGTTTGTTGGCGGCCCTTTGCCCTTCCGCTGCTGGATGCGGGGTGTGGGGGGGAAACGGAAGGCTCAGCTCCAAAGCCCCCCTGCCCGCCCCCAAGAAAGGCTTCCTTCCTGGCCTTGGCCAATTTCTGATTGCCCAGGGATAAGCCCAGGCGGCTGCCTCCTCCGGGCCCCTTCTCCAGACTTTCCCTGGCTGTGATCGGTGGGAAAGTGCATTTAGATGGTATCTTGGCAAAAAAAAGAGTATGAGGGTGGGGCGATTTTGAGAGCTTTTCCCGGCATACCTGGGACTGTTGTGATTTGTCATTGGCTGAGGGAGCTGTACATCTGGCAGAGGGTTGTTTTTTTCTTTTCCTTCCCCGCCCCCGGCATGATGGGTGAGATCAAGAGAAAGAGCAGGAGGGAGAGCCAGGGCAAAGGAGATGGATGGGCACCAGGGATGCCCAGCCTCTCATCCGCAGAAGCTCCGTGGAAGACGCAGAGATGCTCGTTCTCAGCCCAGCCTACTCCGCAAGATTGTAGTGTGTTTGTTGTGCTCCGATAGGGAAGAAGGAGCTGTTAGGTTTTATTATTTTTTTAATTGTTGTTAAAAGACCCATATCTTTTTTTTAAAAAAAAATTGATTTATATGCCGCCCTTCTCCAGAGACTCAGGGCGGCTTACAATGCATTAAGCCTTTATACTTTTGTATATTTATACAAAGTCAGCTTATTGCCCCCACAATCCGGGTCCTCATTTTACCCACCTTAGAAAGGATGGAAGGCTGAGTCAACCTTGAGCCTGGTGAGTTTCGAACTTACAGTAATTGCAGACAGCTGGTCTTAATCACAATGCTATCAGTCTGCTGAGCCACCAGGCTCTTCTTTTTCCTTCGGTTGACAAGGTTTCGTGGCTGGGCTGTAACTTTGCTCTATCAAAATGTGGCAAAGTGACTCTTGATGCTGTTTGGAGGGCCTACTCTCGCTCCATAAACGCAAGTAGTCCTCGACTTACGACCGCAGCGGAGCCCACCATTTCTGTAATCAAGCGAGACAGTTGTTAAGGGAGCCTTGCCGCATTTTGGAACCTTTCTTCCCACAGTTGTTAAGTGAATCACCGCAGCTATTAAGCTAGTCACCCCGTTGTTAAGCGAATCCGGCTTCCCCCCCCCTTGATTTTGCTGCTCAGAAGGTTGCAAAACAAGATCATGTGACCCCCCCCCCAGGACGCTGCGACCGTCGTAAAGATGAACCAGTGGCCAAGCGTGTGAATTTTGATCACACGACCCCGGGGATGACGCAACGGTCGTAAGTGTGAAAAACGATCGTAGGCCACTTTTTTCCAATGGCCAAGTCACTTCTTTCGGTGTTGTAACTTCAAACGGTCACTAAATGAATGGTTGTTGAGGGCTATCTGTGTATGCAGAGTGTTGCAGGAGGCAAGTTAGAAGCGAGAGAAAAAGAAATTCTATCGGGGTATTTTTATGATTTTGCAACAATAAAGCAGAGTCCAACTTGCTGGTGGAGTCGGTTTCCTCTCCTGGCCTACCACGCAGGGCTGACAGCTTTCCAGCCCAACCCTGAGATCAAGAGGAAGAGAAAGGATAAGAACTGGCCGGGGCTTTTTAGGCACCAGTTAAGGCAATACATGCCAATAATGTGCAGCGGCAACCAAAAAAGCGAATGCAATCCTAAATTGCATGAACAGAGGGATACAATCAAGATCAAGGGAGGTACTAATACCACTCTATGAAGCCTTAGTAAGGCCACACCTAGAGTCCTGCATCCAGTTTTGGTCACCACACTACAAAATAGATGTTGAGACTCTAGAAAGTGCAGAGAAGAGCAAGCAGGAGGATGAGGGGACTGGAGGCTAAAACATACGATGAACGGTTGCAGGAACTGGGCTTGGCTAGTCTAGTGAAGAGAAGGACCAGGGGAGACAGGAGAGCATCTTCCAATATTTGAGGGGCTGCCCCAGAGAGGAGGAAGGGGGTCAAGCTATTTTCCAAGGCACCTGAAGGCCAGACAAGGAATAATGGATGGAAACTGACCAAGGAGAGATTCAACCTAGAAATAAGGAGGAATTTCCTGACAGTGAGAATAATCAACCGATGGAACAGAAGTTGCCTTCAGAAGTTGTGGGAGCTTCATCACTGGAGGCTTTCAAGAAGAGGCTGGACTGCCATCGGTCAGAAATGGTGTGGGGACTCCTGTTTGGGCAGTGGGGTTGGACGAGATGACCTACAAGGTCCCTTCCAACTCTGTTAACCTATTTTTCTGAACTATAGCCATTTTAAGAGGTTTGGACTTCAACTCCCAGAATTCCCCCGCCAGCATTGCTGGGAGTTGGGAATTCTGGGAGTTGAAGTCCACCCCTCTTAAAATGGCTGAGGTTGAGGATCACTGCCTTAGGGGCATCCACAGGGGGCATGACCAAATCTGCAAAGTGGCGAGTGCAGGGTGGATAAAAATCAATGATTTTTTTTTAAAAATCAAAAAAATCGGATTTTTTTTTATTTAAATCAGATTTTTTTTAATTTAAATCGGATTTTTTTGATTTTTATCGAATTTATTTTAATAAAAAACTTTTGGGGTAAAAATCTATCGTAAGATAGTTTTCTATTTAAGAGACATAAATAATTTAGTTTATTCAGCATGAAATGGAGCTTAGTTATGTAGCAGGAGGCTGTATATTCGGCAACCCTGGGACTATCGGTGAGTCAAAGGAGTAGCAGAGATGACAGTTGCTCTTTAAAAATTAGGATTTAAATCGAGTTGATTTAAATCAAGCCTTTTTACTAGGGATTTAACTCATGATTTAAATTGTGATTTAAATCAACTCGATTTAAATCAAATCCACCCTGGGCGAGTGTGATGCCAGCTGCCCTGCAGATCTTGACGGTCATTCCTGCCAGTCATTTTTTTTGCCACGCCTCTAAGGAATTCTGGGAATTGGGAATCCTGACAGCTCAAAGCTGCCAAGCTTGAGAAATGCTGCAGTAGAGTCAAATCAAATAGATCTTAATAGAAATCAGATATGTTGCGATTAGGGCAGTGATGGTGAACCTTTTTGGCCCCGACTGCCGAAAATGGAGCACTTCGCGTGCATTCGTCAGGGCCGTCAACCGGAAGAGGAGCTGCCCAGGGGGCCTGCGCATGCCGGATAAGGTACTTCCGGTTTCCAGCGTGCGCCTACATGCTGGCCAGCAAGACTTCCACTTTCTGGCGCGCGGGTGCGCGTGGCAATCAAACCAGGAATTGTATATTTGATTTTAATGGTTTTTAAATTTTGTTAATTATATGTGTTTTAATATGGCTGTACACCGCCCTGAGTCCTTCGGGAGAAGGGCGGTATAGAAATCTAATAAAAGTAAAGTAAAGTAAAGTAAAGATAGATGACAGATAGATAGATAGATAGATAGATAGATAGATAGATAGATAGATATGGATGAGAGATAGATAGATAGATAGATAGATAGATAGATAGATAGATATGGATGAGAGATAGATAGATAGATAGATAGATAGATATGAGAGATAGATAGATAGATAGATAGATAGATAGATATGGATGAGAGATAGATAGATAGATAGATAGATAGATAGATAGAGATAGATGGATGAGAGATAGATAGATAGATAGATAGATAGATAGATAGATAGATAGAGATGGATGAGAGATAGATAGATAGAGATGGATGAGAGATAGATAGATAGATAGATAGATAGATAGATAGATAGAGATGGATGAGAGATAGATAGATAGATATGGATGAGAGATAGATAGATAGATAGATAGATAGATAGAGAGATAGATAGATAGATAGATATGGATGATAGATAGATAGATAGATAGATAGATAGATAGATAGATAGATATGGATGAGAGATAGATAGATAGATAGATAGATAGATAGATAGATATGGATGAGAGATAGATAGATAGATAGATAGATAGATAGATAGATATGGATGAGAGATAGATAGATAGATAGATAGATAGATAGATAGATAGAGATGGATGAGAGATAGATAGATAGATAGATAGATAGAGATGGATGAGAGATAGATAGATAGATAGATAGAGATGGATGAGAGATAGATAGATAGATAGATAGATAGAGATAGATGGATGAGAGATAGATAGATAGATAGATAGATAGATAGAGATGGATGAGAGATAGATAGATAGAGATGGATGAGAGATAGATAGATAGATAGATATGGATGAGAGATAGATAGATAGATAGATAGATAGATAGATAGATAGAGATGGATGAGAGATAAATAGATAGAGATGGATAAGAGATAGATAGATAGATAGATAGATAGATAGATAGATATGGATGAGAGATAGATAGATAGATAGATAGAGATGAATGAGAGAGATAGATAGATAGATAGATAGAGATGGATGAGAGATAGATAGATAGATAGATAGGGATGAGAGATAGATAGATAGATAGATAGAGATGGATGAGAGATAGATAGATAGATAGATAGATAGATAGATAGAGATAGATGGATGAGAGATAGATAGATAGATAGATAGATAGAGATGGATGAGAGATAGATAGATAGAGATGGATGAGAGATAGATAGATAGATATGGATGAGAGATAGATAGATAGATAGATAGATAGATAGATAGATAGATAGATAGAGATGGATGAGAGATAAATAGATAGAGATGGATAAGAGATAGATAGATAGATAGATAGATAGATAGATAGATATGGATGAGAGATAGATAGATAGATAGATAGATAGAGATGGATGAGAGATAGATAGATAGATAGATAGATAGATAGATAGATAGAGCTGGATGAGAGATAGATAGATAGATAGAGATGGATGAGAGAGAGAGAGAGAGAGAGAGATAGATAGATAGATAGATAGATAGATAGATAGATAGATATGGATGAGAGATAGATAGATAGATAGATAGATAGGTAGATAGATAGATAGATATGGATGAGAGATAGATAGATAGATAGATAGATAGATAGATAGATAGATAGATAGATAGACAGACATAGATGATAGATAATTTAATTTCCAATTTATTTAATTTCCAATTTATATACCGCCCTTCTCCCTGAGGACTCAGGGCGGTGTACAGCCAAGATAAGAACATAGAATACAAATATTAAAAACAGTTAAAAATATATATAAATTTGGCCCGAAAGTTAAGAAATCACAGACTGATTAAAAGAATTTAAAAATTTCTTCTTAAGCCAGCCCGGCTTGCTGGAAAAGATGGGTTTTAAGGGCACGACGGAAGGCATTGAGGTCATGGATTCTCCTTATCTCAGAGGGCAACTGATTCCAGAGGGTAGATAAAGAGAGATAGATGATAGACAGACAGATATAGAGATTAGATAGAAAGATTAGATACAGATATTGGATGGATACATAAATAAATCTTTGGACCGCCAAACACGTCCTTCTCAGTGGTGGCTCCTTCTTTATGCAAGCATCATTCCCCCGAAGTATGATTGCTTTTGTGCAAGGCTCTAAAAATGTGGTTTGGCCAGCAGGCCCGGGAACCAGTAGTGGGTTCCACTTACCTTCGGTACCGGTTCAGAACTGTGAGCGCGCCCGGGGCGCTTCTGCACATGCCCAGAGCATCCGCGATGACATCCTCCACTGCCACTACCGGTTCGCCCGAACTGGTGCAAACTGGTAGAAACCCAATACTGCCGGGGACCCCGAATGGAGATGGAACAGATGAAGTGTCTGACTTGATTGTGTACAGCACATCTTCGGTTTACGACCACCACTGAACCCCAAATTTCTGTGGCTAAGGGAAGCGTTTTGTGAAGTTGAGTTTTGTCCCGTTTTTTACGACCTTTTCTCGCCACGGTTGTTCAGTGAATCACTGCAGCCGATAAGTTAATAGCTCGGGGTTGCTAAGTGAATCTGGTTTGCCCAGCGACTCGGCTTGTCAGAAGGTCGCAAAAAGGGATCACACGAACTCAGGATACAGGGCAGCAGTCATAAAGATGAACCCGTGGCCAGGCACCTGGATTTCGATCACGTGATCGTGGGGATGCTGCTGTTAACTGTGAAAAATGGTCATGTATGTACATTGAGAATTTATGTCCAGGAAACAAATTTGTTGTCTGGCCAATAAAAGAATTCTATTCTATTCTATCCTATCCTTTCTATAGTCTATTCTATTCTATTTTTTCTCTCTTCTCTTCTCTTTTCTCTTCTCTATTTTCTATTCTATTCTATATTCTATTTTCATTCTGAATTATATGCTATTTATTCCATTTTATTCCATTCCTCTCCATAATTCTCTATCCTGTCCTATCCTATCCTATCCTATCCTATCCTATCCTATCCTATCTTCTATTCTATTCTATTCATTCTTTTCTTTCTATATTCTATTCTACTCTATTTTTTCTCTCTTCTCTTCTCTCTTCTCTATTTTCTATGCTATGCTATGCTATTTACTCTATTCTTTCTATATTCTATTCTATTTTTTCTCTCTTCTTTTCTCTTCTCTCTTCTGTTTTCTCTATTTTCTATTCTATATTCTATTTTCATTCTGAATCCTATGCTATTTATTCCATTCTATTCCATTCTACTCCATAATTCCCTATCCTATCCTATCCTTTCTCTATTCTATTCTATTCTATTCTATTCTATTCTATTCTATTCTATTCTATTTATTCTTTTCTTTCTATATTCTATTCTACTCTATTTTTTCTCTCTTCTCTTCTCTTCTTTCTTCTATCCTCTATTTTCTATATTCTATTTTCATTCTGAATTCTATGCTATTTATTCCGTTCCATTCCATAATTCTCTATTCTATTCTATTCTATTCTATTCTATTCTATTCTATTCTATTCTGTCACATTTTTCAGTGCCGTTGTAACTTTGGTCCCTAAACAGACCGTTGTAAGTCGAGGACTACAGCTGTAGCTGCTACCGTGGGGGATGGGAGGGGTGGGTTTTTTTTTTTGGTTTTTTTTTACGAGTTCTATGATCCTGTGGATTTTTTAAAAACCATAAACCGCCCAGCGAATCACCCCGTGTGCAAATCGGGCTGCTGTCAAAATTGGTTGAATGAAGAAATAAACGCACGGAGCAAATCGGCCAGCCACTTCCCCTTCTTCTTCTTCTTCCCTCATCCCAGCCCTGTCTTTGGTTTAATATTGGCTTAAAAAGATACCCGGGGTTTGTTTTTTTGTTTTTTTTTGCAACCTCCTTTGCCAAACCAGCTTCACGGATACCCTGTTTTTTTTCTGCATCCCCCTTTGTCAAACCAGCTTCACCTTCATTAAGACAAGAGACTGGGATTTGACTCAGGAACCAGCATCTTAAACGCCCCCCCCCCTACACACACACAAGCACACAAATACACACACACACACACACACAAACACCTTCCAGTCGCTGCTACCTCTCCCAGCTAAGTCGCACCCGCATTTTCTGCAGCAATTCCCATCTTCCATCCAACCTCTCTCCCCATCCCATCCCTGAGTCTATTTTCATTTTCATTTTCCCAGGGCATTAGGACCAGGTGGAAATCTCCTTTCCCCCCCCCCCCTTTTCTCCCCCCACCTCCTCAGGTTTAGATTCTTGTCCCCCACTCGCCCATCTTTTTTTTTGCGGGGGGGGGGGGACAAGCTTTGGCCCTGATGTAAGAAACATCCCTCCCCCCTGTTTTTTTTTTTTGGCTAGTACTTCTGCTGCAGCTGTGCAGGTGGAATGAATTTGGAGGGGAGGGAGGGAGGGCCAGGGTCTATAGGGAGGCAGGGGGGAGGGAGGGAGAGGGGCTGAGTTTGGTGGGGGGGGCGAGCTATCAGGCTTAACGTGCTCTCCGCCCCCCAGTGGGGGGGGGGAAGAAATGGCTGCTATGTCTCCATCCTCTCTATAATATGACCACCGACGTCAGCCTATATAATATATATATATATATATATATATATATATATATATATATACATATATATATATATATATATATATATATATATATATATATATATATATATATATATATATATACTATCTGGGCATTCAGGTTGAACTGGTTCGTGGGGCACGCGTGGGTCTCTTCGGTGTGTGTGGGGGGGGGACTATGCCAGCCGAAAGCCACAGCAGTCCATCCTCAGTGAGTTGTTTTATCTCGTTATCTAGGTGGATGGAGGGGGTGGGTGGGGTTTTTTTTTTTATAAAAATATTTTTTTTCTTCCTTTCCCTCCCCCTACCCCCCCCCCTCTGAAGAATTCGCCTTCCTGCCTCTTATTAGAGTGGCATTATTTTAGAATGAAGGGGGATTTTGCTGGCTTTCTCCTTTCTAAGCCGCGGGAGATCCCGAAGCTCCATTCATAAAAAAGAAAGAAAGGGGGGGAAAAAAAATCCGCAGGGTTTAAAAGCAGCCCCCCCCTTTTTAAAAATAAAATAATTAAATTTATTTTTTTAAAATATATATATATATATTCCTGGGGAGCCTTGTCTTTGATTTCTGGCATATTTTTTAAAGTCCCTCTTAATAATAATAATAATAATAATAATAATAATAATAACCCACTGGTGGAACTGTAATTCTTTGGGGGGTTTTTTCTCCCCCCTTCTCTTTTCCTGCTTCGAATGATGTACTGTCGGTCGCCGGCAAGGGTGGGTTTTTATTTGCCCCCCCTCTCTTTTTTTTTCTCAATGAGCCTTTCTTTCTCTTTGCCATTGGAATGATGAAGGTGGGTCTTCTCTCTTTTTTATGAATGGAATCCAATCCCACCCAAAAAGCGAGAGAGAGAGAGGGGGGGGAAAGGAAGGAAGGAAGGAAGGAAGGGAAAGAGGGTAGGGGGTCTATTTGTTTGTGAATCGAAGCCGCTCGAATCTGGATTCATTCATAAAAACAGCTAGGTTCTTTTAACAGATATATATATATATATCTGCAATGGCCATGGTGGTGAGCTAATTTCTTCTCTCTTCTCTCTCTCTCTCTCTCTCTCTCTCTCTCTCTCTCTCTCTCTCTTTTTTTTTTTCCCCTCCTCCTGGATCTCCGGTTTGCATGGGGTGGGGTGGATGGGAGGGGGGGGGGTCCCTTAAGACCAATTTGTCACAGTCATTTTTAATTTTTATTGTTATTATCTTGGTAATCTTTTGAAACCCCTGGAGGTTTCAAAGAAAGCAGAGGCTTTTCTCTAAATCTTAATTTTTTTCTCCCTCCTATTAAAGCCTCGGCTTAATATCCATATTCGACTAAATTATGTGTGTGTGTGTGTGTGTAAATATATATATTTATATATATAGATATATATAAAATCGCCCCCCCCTCCCTGTTCACCTGTTGTTTATTCAAGAAACGGGGACAAAGAACCTAGCCTAGGTCATGTGACCCTCCATTCACAAAAATCCAGACCAGGGTTTCCATTGAGATGGGTGGAAGGAACAGGCAGCTCAGCTTGGCCATAGAGAGAGACCGTATTTTGTCTGAGCTTGCTCTGTAGCCCCGGCGAGGGAGGAGAAGAGGAGGAGGAGGAGGAGGAGGAGGAGGAAGACGAAGGAGGAAAGAGGAGGAGGAGGAGGACCACGACAACGACGAAAGGGGGCGAGTGGGTAGGTGGGTTTGCAGATCTCAAGAAGAGACTGCTGACAGCCTTCAGCATCCTTCTCACTTGGAGGGGGAGGGGGCAGCAGATTTTTTTATTTATTATTATTATTATTATTTTCCTTCCTTCCTAAATATATACATCATCGCAGGCTACAATTCTGCACCAAGGTTTGAAACTGGAGATATATATAGATATATAGATGCAGACATGCATATGTGCAACAAATACGCATATATAGAAATATATATATATATATTTCATACATGCCTGTGTTTGCCTATGTATGTGGCCTAATCTTTGTAACCTCTTTTGCATGTTGGAGAAAAAATGTCTTTTAAGTCTCGATCTTGAAAGGGAAAGCATGATGCCGACTTTTCTGTTTGTTACTTGGTTCCAAAGAGAAGGCAAGAGGCTTTCTTTTAAGGAGTGGGGTGGGGGGTAAGTGGTTTATTCATTGGTACGTGGTCGGTGATATCTTTATTGAAGATATGGTGGCCGGAGCAGGAGACCTTGAGTGAGATTGATGTGCCTTTTCCAGTGGGATCAAAATGCTAGGAGCTGAAGGGCTGTGCGTACGTTTTCCTGCAGTTGACATGATGGCTTGTTGTAGATGTCAGATTGCTGGCTTGTTTGGGTGTGTACCAGGGGAGGGGGGAGGGGGGGACGGGGACGGACGTACAGGTGGGGATTGAGCTGAGACTGGTCAGGTCTCGATTCCCGTTGTGTTTTCTCAGCCCTTCGTAATCACGCTGGCAGTTTTTATCTGTGCCTGGGATTACACCTGACAGAAGAGTCATAAAAGTAAAGAGGCTTGGGAAAAATGACATGGGAAATTCACATTATTATTATTATTATTATTATTATTATTATTATTATTATTTGCTATGGCTTGTTGGTTTTGCTATATATATATATATATATATATATATATATATATATATATATATATATATATATATATATATATATATATATGGAACCAATATACACACTGAAATATATATATATTTCTGTGTGTGTGTGGAGGAGTATAAAATCTTGCGAAGAAAAAGAGAAGCTCTTTTGCATTAGAAAGATGGGTGGGCTGCTTTAGTTTGGTCTGCCTTTTTGTGAAATGGAAAAAGGCTTGTGTTTCGGGGAGTTTTCTCTTAAAAATTAAAATAAAAAAAAGAGGGGGGGAGATAATTCTTCTCTTTCCCCTCCTTTTCTTCCTCTGACCACCAAAACGAGGAATACGTGTCTTCACTTTGCTTCTTGATCTTGTAATACATAATGTCGTTTTCCATGGCAACGCGTCGTGATGTCACCTGTATGTTGAAAATACTGTGCGATAGATACATATATATATAGATAGATATGGATAATATTGGGGATTGATATTTCTAGAGCTTTTTTTTTTTCTTTCCCTCCCTGGTTCTTTGGAAGGAACCAACTAGCATTTCTCTTCGATTTTTGAGGATGGCCCGAACATCTCCGTTCTTGTCCTCTGGAACACCTGGCACTGCTGCAAATTTTGGGGGCGCGCACCGGGGGTTCATCCCTTTCGTCTGGCAATGTTGATCCGGGTTTGTTTGGGTTTTTTTTCCGTCCTCCTCTCATAGTCCTTTTTTTTTTTTTCCTCTTTCCGCCAGGAAAACATGAAAAAAATGATCGAAAGGTTCAAAAGCAAGAAATGAGGTGGGGTCTCACCTCTTCTCCTTCTCCTTCCCCATTTCAGTTTGGGGTGTTTTATTTTTTCCTCTCTTTTTCTTTTCAAAGGTTGTTGGTGGAGTTCCTTTAAAGATGGCTTGTCTTCAGCCTGGAATTGTGATGCAATTGTTTCTGTAAACCGGTTCCTTCCTTCCTTCCTTCCTTCCTTCCTTCCTTCCTTCCTTCCTTCCTTCCTTCCTTCCTTCCCTTCCCTTCCCTTCCCTTCCCTTCCCTTCCCTTCCCTTCCCTTCCCTTCCCTTCCCTTCCAAGGAGGTTTATTTTTCAGGACAACGATGCTGTCTTTTTTCCAAGCCTATGAGCTGATACTAAAAGGAGGATTCTTGTCTTGGCTACGAAAAACCAGGTTTGATAGTTAGAGTTGAACTCAATCAGAGTCCAGATCTGCACAAGTGCTCAAGCCTTTGAATTAATTTTGGGAAGAGACCAAAGACCGATGGCCACCACCAATCTCTGGCAGTACCTCAAAGCTTCCTAAGCCTTGGGGTCCCGTTGGCTCAAGGGACATCTCGGCCAAAACTTCGTAAACCTCCAAGAAATTCACGCCAATCTTCTCTTGCATTGGAGAAAATCGACGCCAGCTTTTAGTGGTACCAATCCCACATCTATTTTGTAACGACACCTCAGCCTTAACTCATCCTTTCGGGGCTGCAGTGCTCGGTCGTTATCTGGTTTAGGGAAATCATTAAGAAATATTGATTCCCCCCCCCCAAATTACTGTTTTTGTTTTTTTAAATTTAAATTTTTCATCCAAAGTGCTTAAGGAAAGGCGTGGATAGTTGAAATCGTTCCTCTTTTCCTGGTCTTCCCTGGCCAGGGCGGAAAGCCTCTTCGAAGAAAAGCTGCAGTGGGACGTGCAGGCTTCACCCACCCACCCGCCCCCCAAAAAATCAGGAAAACATCTCAAAAGAAAACATGGATTGAATTCCGGAAGTTGATAAACCTCATTGCATAAGTGGACGGTGATGGTTTCATTTCAGCTGATCTGCGAAATGGGCATAGCAGCTTTTCCCAGCAAGACGCCCTGCCAATAATTTTTCAAATTTTGCAGCCAGGTGCTCAAATGCATTTAGCGTTATTTGGAGTGTGTTCCTGTGGCCCAGTGGAAATTGTCATCTCAAAGAGACAGGGTTAACCTTTCAATTTTAAAGGGTCCCTTTTCCTTCCTTCCTTCCTTCCTTCCTTCCTTCCTTCCTTCCTTCCTTCCTTCCTTCCTTCCTTCCTTCCTTCCTCTTTTTATAGATAATCTTTGAGCCAGCCCAGCATTGAAAAGAATACACAAATGATCCTTTCGATTTTAAAAGGTCCTTTCCTTTCCCTCTCTCTCCTTCCTTTCTTTCCTTCCTACCCTTTCCTTCCTTCCTTCCTTCCTTCCTTCCTTCCTTCCTTCCTCTTTTTATAGATAATCTTTGAGCCAGCCCAGCATTGAAAAGAATACACAAATGATCCTTTCGATTTTAAAAGGTCCTTTCCTTTCCCTCTCTCTCCTTCCTTTCTTTCCTTCCTACCCTTTCCTTCCTTCCTTCCTCCCTCCCTTCCTTCCTTCCTTCCTTCCTTCCTTCCTTCCTTCCTTCCTTCCTTCCTTCCTCTTTTTATAGATAATTTTGAGCCAGCCCAGCATTGAAAAGAATACACAAATGATCCTTTCAATTTTAAAAGGTCCTTTCCTTTCCCTCTCTCTCCTTCCTTTCTTTCCTTCCTACCCTTTCCTTCCTTCCTTCCTTCCTTCCTTCCTTCCTTCCTTCCTTCCTTCTTTCCTTCCTTTCTTCCTTCCTTCCTTCCTTCCTTCCTTCCTCTTTTTATAGATAATCTTTGAGCCAGCCCAGCATTGAAAAGAATACACAAATGATCCTTTCAATTTTAAAAGGTCCTTTCCTTTCCCTCTCTCTCCTTCCTTTCTTTCTTTCCTTCCTGCCAACCCTTTCCTTCCTTCCTTCTTTCCTTCCTTCCTTCCTTCCTTCCTCTTTTTATAGATAATTTTTGAGCCAGCCCAGCATTGAAAAGAATACACAAATGACCCTTTCAATTTTAAAAATTTCCTTTCCTTTTCCTGTCCTTCCTTTCTTTCCTTCCTGCCAACCCTTTTCTTTCTCCTTCCTTCCTTCCTTCCTTCCTTCCTTCCTTCCTTCCTTCCTCCCTCCCTCTCTCCCTTCTCTTCCCTTCCCTTCCTCTTTTAAGGCCAGCTTAGCATCGAAAAGAGTGCATAGACATTCTTGCTTTAAAAAAAAAATGCTCAGGGAAGTCTCAGGAACGAAACAGAAGTTTTCCCACCAATATTCCAGATCTTCCCATCATCCCCATCCAGAATGACTACTGGCTGGGGGGGTCCATTGTTTTTCAATGCTTGGCTGGCTAGGGAGTTTTGGGAGTCGAAGTCCACATCTCTTAAAATTGCAAACATTGGGAAACACGGATGTCCTACCTAGCCTATTTGGAGGTCCCTTCCTTGAATGAAAGCAAGCTGAAGGATAGGATAGAATAGAATAGATCATCTGTACTGGAAAGGGACGGACGGATGGACAAAAATGCTTTAAAAAAATCCATGTCACAATTAGCCGCCATTTTGGCCTCACCATCATGAAGGCAATGAAATCAACCAAACTGACTTGATGGTCCTACCCCCCTCCCCCATCAAAACATCTCCAGCATCTTTTAATCTTTGCATTTGACTGTGTCCGAGATCAAAGTCTGTCTCCAGGCTGATTGCCCAAGAAAGTCTCCAATCTTGACAAATCTCCTTTGGGAAACGGATGTCAATCTTCGTCGCCCTTTTGAATTTGTACTTCCGGGACTTCCATTCCCTGGTCCTTAAAAATCTCGGCTCTTCTAGATCTCTGGCTGGGCCTTTCCATCTGGCCATGAAGAATCGAGGACAATTGGTGAGGTCCTTGACGCTCTCTTGAGTTGGATGGTTTTCTTGCAGACGTTTAATTACCAAACTAGGTAATGTCATCAGTGCTGGGGTTTGCGTTGACGTTTGGCTTTCTTCTGTTTGGCGAAGAGGGAAGAGGCCCAGGCTTTCTTCAGCCTCCAGTTGTCCCGGGGGGTTTTTTTTTTTGAGGCTCGAGCAAAGTGTGGGAGAAAAGCGACTTTTGCACGAACAGCTTGGTAAGGGCCCCACTGGGAGATCCATAGGAAGGACGTAACTCAGGTTTATTGAATTGCAGGATCCTTTGAATTGTGAGCCATACATCCTTTAAAACATTTTAGGTGGCCTTCCGGTAGTGGGAAGGTGACGGTTGACTACGGAGGGAGGGAAGGGGCTGGGGGCAACAGAGAGGGATGGATGGTGGTGTTTGGGGGGGGGGGCGGGAGTGGGACCCGGCATGCAAACGAAGTGCCCATTATGCGTCCTCCGAGTTTCATTGCGCAACGTGTGTGTATACAGGGAGTCCTCGGCTTACGACCGCAATTGAGCCCAACATTTCTGCGGCGAAGGGAGACATTCATTGAGGTCATTTTGCCCCGTTATTACAACCGTCCTCCGTCGCCGTTGTTAAGTGAAATCCCGGCGGTTGCAAAGTTAGCGACCCGGTTGCGAAGTGAATCTGGCTTCCCACCCCCACCCCCTTGAACGGTGCTCATCGGAAGGTCGCAAAAGCGGGGGAATCACGTTGAACTCAGAAGCACTCAGTGGCCAAGCGTCTGAATTTTTGGAAGTGTGGAAAAAAACAGCCCATAAGTCACTTTTTTTTTTCAGTGCCGTTGTCACTTCGGTTACAAAGGGAACCGTTGTAAGTCAAGGACTACCTTTGGGTGTGGGTGTGTGTCTCTGTGTGTGTGTGATTCTCATCTGGGTCAACACAATCTATCTTTTTCATGGGGGGGGTCCTTCCCACCCATGCGGCAGCGCCCTCCCCCTCCTCGAAGGTGTTTAAGCGGCTGTCAATCATTGATTGATTCACTTTAATTCTTTGTCAAATTGATTGGCCGCCCCTCTTACCACGGGGCAACAGGTGGGGGGGAGGTATTTTTAGCAGAAAGGGGTCCTGTTTTTTTCAAGAGCCCATCTTCTAGATTCCGAAGCTCTAGAGCAGTGTTTCTCAACCTTGGCCGCTGGATGATGGGTGGACTTCAACTCCCAGAATTCCCTGGCTCTGCTGGCTGGGGAATTCTGGGAGTTGAAGTCCACCCATCGTCCAGCGGCCAAGGTTGAGAAACACTGCTCTAGAGCCTTCTTTAAGAAATAAAAACCAACAAGGAATAACACCCATTCACACAGACACCTAGACAAGCATGTATCCCTCCAGCATCCGGGAGCTGAGATGCTCAGAATTAGCCCACCATGCTGAGTTTGGCTTCAGAGACCATTATTCAGGGTTATCCTTAAGCAAAGTTGTACACCTAACCTTTCCTGGTGCAACTTTGACGCAGTAGCCAGGACCACGAATAGTTAACTGGGTTTTTTTTTGTGTGTGTGTGTGTGTGTTTGTTTGTTTTTTTGGCCATTCGTTTGCATTTCTTTCAAATGCTTTGTTTCTCGGGGCCGGTGTATGTTGTTTGTACCTGTATGTTGTTTGTACCTGTCCGTGTGTGATATGTGCATTGTGGTATGCAGGCATCCCTTCCCAACCTTGTGCGTTTAATCTGTTTGCCATAAACGCAGTTTCTTTCCTGCCCCCCCGCAATGAACTCAGTTGCTAGTTTCATTCCCGCTTAGTGCCCTGTTTGCTGGCATGTGCTTTTGTGTCTCTTGTGTGGTGTGTCGTGCCACTTAGTTCTCAGAACGCACAAGAGACACAAATGCACACGCCACTTAGTTCTCCTTTGTTACACGGGGCTAGTTGGAGAGCAGCCGACGGAGGGGGGAAAAAATTGAGGTGTGGGGTAGTAAATGGGCAGCGTCCGTCCGTCCGTCCGTCCGTTCTGGGCGAGAAAAATTAAAATGGCTTAGTAGGTTTTAATGAGCAAAAATCATAAGCAGGAGAAAAGAGGTTTGAAGCGGAAAGCATGAGTGGGAACGGAGTTGGGCGTGTTGACGTCTTTACACAGACGGTCGTGCAAATTTTTAAAATCTTAGTGAAAGGGAAAGGAGGCATAAGAAGAGAGGAATATGGTTAATGTAATTTGAAGATTTCACTACCGATTTTATTATTTTGGGTACAAACAGTTCAATGCGGGATAAAAACTAATGCATGATCAGCTAAAACTAAATTTGATTTAATGCTCGGAGAAGTCATTTCTCTCCTTCCTTCCTTCCTTCCTTCCTTCCTTCCTTCCTTTCCTTTCCTTTCCTTCCTTTCTTTACTTCCTTCCTTCCTTCTTTTTTTCTACTCTGGATTTTCCTTACTTTTCCATTCCAGCATGTTGCCTTAATAAGGAATTATTTTTTTAAAAAAAAAATACATGTCATAGATAAGATTTGAACTGCACAAATAGGAGCTTTTAAAATGACATTTCTTCAGTGGATTTCTTTTATTATTTTGTGTTTTTACTCCAAACTTGGGATAATGTGCATCTATATTTGGGCATCTATAGAAACGATTACAATCCGTAGATAGCTGATCACTGACAGATTTGTTGAGAGAGTTCGTTTTCTGTTTATTTCCTAAATAAGAATAGTGATAAAATGATGGGAGGTTACTGAGGAGAGGGGAAACTGTTCGGCTTGTGGACCCCTGCATGAAATAAATTGTAGAATTCTTGGTGGATGCTGAAATGTTCCCCATAAATACTGCAGCCCAGCCATTATATACCACAAATTTGTCGTTTGCCGTGACCTGTGATCGATTCACAGTTGCTTTAAAAACTTAGTGCCTTCCAGATATTTGGGTTTCGACTCCCATAATTCCAGGATGAGGATTCTGAAGGCAAACATCTGGAAAGACTGGGGAAAGTGGCATGGATGTAATTTTACCTGGGGGTGTTCGAGGCAGGCCTTAGCGATAGGTGACTTCCATCTGTTTTATCACACCTTTAGGAGGGGGAAAAGAAAAAAGAAAAACGGGTCAGATGTGTTTCAAATTTCCCCTTTTCAATTTAAATTTCCTGGGGGGGGGAATTGTTTTAAATTTCCTGTTTTAAATTTAAATTCTCTATTAAAAAAAAAAATCTGGATTGAGTTACTCCTCTTAATCTACCTAGACCAGTATTTCTCAACCTTGGAAGCTTGAAGATGGGTGGACTTCAACTCCCAGAATTCCCCAGCCAGAGCTGGCTGGGGAACTCTGGGAGTTGAAGTCCACCCATCGTCCAGCGGCCAAGGTTGAGAAACACTGACCTATACGATGAAATTAGATGCTTGCTTGCCAAACAAGATGGCGGCCATTTTATCTGTTGTTCTGGTGATATCACTTTTGGTCAATCGATTGTGAATTAAAGAAAGTCTCAGCCAACTTTGCTTTTTTTTTTTAGTAATTTTTTTTTATTTTTTAAGACAAACAAACATTTAATACATCAATCCTCCTTTCCCTGTGACGTCTCGCTGTTATCTTCTAGGCTTCTTCTCCATCTTCCATAAGTTTCTTCTATCTTCATATTCATCCAAACCATTCTAACATTTCATTTCTAAATTCAATATTATAATCATCATTTGTACGCAATTATAGTTATCAGTCATTTATATCTCTTTTCCAACCAACTATAAAAATAATTCCATGTTTTAAAATATTCTGATTCCCCCTTATCAGCCAACTTTGCTTTTTTAATGGACAAGGATCTCGAGGATCTTAAGATGGTCGGAGCGTTTTCGTAACGGAGGCTTAAAACGTGGAATGAAAGAGAAACTTCCTCTGACAGTGAAAAGAATTAACCAGCATTCGGAATGGCTTTCCTTTGGAAATTGTGGGTGCTTCAATACTGGAGGATTTTAAGAAGAGACCAGATACCCCTTTGTCTGAGATTTTATAGGGTCTCCTGCTTGACCAGGTGGTCGGACGAGAAGACCTCCAAGGTCCTTCCCCAGCTTTATTTTGGATTGATCGATTGATCAGCCAAAAGGACGTTCCTTTTGTGGTCGCTCTGCCGAGACAAACGCTGATGGAGACACCTTCTCCGGGGTTGGATGTTGGGGAGGTGACATCAATCGGCAAAACCGATGCGAAATTGGAGAATGGCACGGCTTTGCTTGCATTTTTCCAAGGGGTGGGTGGGTCAGAAATGTTCTTTCTGGGCCACCTCCCGAGCAGAAGGAGGTGGATCTTAACCAGATGGAAGTTTGATGCTCACTATTTATTTTATGAACTTGTATGATGCCTGGAGTAAGAGGTAGCTCTGAGCTGGTGGCCTGGGAGGAGAATTTTGTTGTGGGCAGAGACCCAGGAATTTAGATGATGATCCAGAGAGGTCCATAGTGAAATGATGCATTAGCTTGGACCTAAAATGAATCTGATCTTTGCTGATAGAAGTTGGCGGCTTGTATCCTTTGAGTAACAGAGTTGGGAAGGGACCTTGGAGGATCTTCTAGATCCTCTACCATTCCAGACAATGATTATCCAATCTCTTCTTGGAAACCTTCAGTGGTGGAGCACTCACAACTTCTGGAGGCATGACGTTCCACGAATTAATTGTTCCACGGATTAATAATTTCTGACTCATAATGTTCCACTGATGGTGGTCCCAAGACTTGATGGCTCAGTAAGGTCCAGATTTAAAGTCCTCAATCTAGACTGATCAAACTAGACTTTTCTCAGCATTACCTTGGACCTAAAAGGAATCTGAGCTTTGCTGATACAAATTGGCTTGTATCCTTTGAATAGCAGACTTGGAAGGGACCTCGGAGGTCTTCTAGTCCAGCCCCTGCTGAAGGACAAATGGCTGTGCAATCACTTCTTAAAAACCTCCAGTGATGGAGCATCCACAACTTTGTGAAGAAAAGTCTAATATAATGTTCTCACTGTCAGGAAACTTCTCCTTACTTCAAGGTTGCTTCTCTCCTGGATAAGTTTCTATCCATTACTTCTTCTCCTGCCTTCGGGTGTTAAGGAGAATAGATTGACCCCCTCTTCTTTCTGACAGCCCTTCCAATACAGATAGTCCTTGACTTACGACTGCAATTGAGCCCAAAATTCACGTTGCTAAGTGAGACATTTGTTAAGTGAGTTTTGCCCCATGTGATGACTTTTCTTGCCACTGTTTTCATGTGAATCGTTGCAGTCCTTAAGTTAGCAACACGGTTGTTAAATGAATCTGGCTTCCCCCCATTGATTTTGCTGGTCAGAAGGTCGCAGTGCTGTGGTAACTTTGAATGGTCACTAAATGAACTGTCGTTAAGCCGAGGACTATCCGTGTTGGGAGATGCTTTTGTGTCACCCTAGTGACAATAGAAAGTAGAGCTGCCTTCACTTCTTTAGCCTCTACGGTCCCAGTTCCTGCAACTGTTCATCGTACGGTTCAGCCTCCAGTCCCGTAATCAAGAAAGTTTCGAATAAATTAATTAATAAATTAAGCCATAAGGCCTTTTGAGATGCTGTTTGGGGGATTCTGGGACTTGAAGTCCAACCCACAAGGAAGGTCTCCATTAGGTCCTCTGCTTCAGTGGTGAAATCCAATTTTTTTTACTACCGGTTCTGTGGGTGTAACTTGGTGGGCGTGGCTTGATGGGCATGGCAGGGGAAGGATACTGCAAAATCCCCATTCCCTCCACACTCCTGGGAGAAGGATACTGCAAAATCTCCATTCCCTCCCTACTCCAGGGGAAGGATATTGCAAAATCACCATTCCTCCCCACTCCTGGGGGAACGATACTGCAAAATCCCCATTCCTCCCCACTCCTGGGGAAAGGATATTGTAAAATCCCCATTCCTCCCCCTCTGGGGCCAGGCAGAGGTGGCATTTGCCGGTTCTCCGAACTACTCAAAATTTCCGCTACCGGTTCTCCGGAACCTGTCAGAACTTGCTGGATTTCACCCCTGCTCTGCTTCCATACAGCTGTCTGTGAATTCTTTCCACCAGCTCAAACATCCTTTGCCTTCCTTTCCTGCTCCTACCTTCCATTTCAGGCAGTTTAATCATTAACTTGGGGAACAAGACGTTGAAAAGCATCTGTTTGCTGAAGGATGAGATTACGATGAGGCCGGGCAGCTGAAGCTGTTATGCAAATGGTGGAAAAAATAGAGAAGGAGAAGCTGGAGAGAAAGAAGAGGGGAAGCTGCGCGTCTCAACATTGATCCCTTTCAAGATGGGTGGACTTCAACTCCCAGAATTCCCCAGCCAACACGTTGAAGTCCGGACAATTTAAAGGATGCTGGCCAAGGAATTCTGGGATTAAGTAAGGCTAGCCATATTTGGCCAACTGAGTTAGAGTTAAGGTTTGAATTGGAGCTTCTGGATAAAACTCTTGTTTTCATTTCTTTTCTGTTAAGAATTATGTGCAATCTTTTGTTCAGGAGCTTTATGAACTCTACAGAACAACAGCTCTAGGAGGGAGGCCAGTCTGAGAAAGTATGATTAGGCCGAAATCCTACAGAGGACTACAATCTTGAGTCCTCCCACAGCCAGTTCAACATCCAACCTCCCAGAGGCTCCTACCTTTCAAGGTTTGATTCTCTGGGCTGTCCCTGTATAACTAGATTCATGTAGGATGCTACACCTGAATACTCAAGCTAACAAACCAGAAAATGTTTTTGTCGATGTGTTTTGTACAAGCAAATAAGCTGTATGTTGGCTTTCTCAATTGTGGCCACTTTAAGATGGGTGGACTTCAATTCCCAGAATTCCTCAGCCAACCATGATGGCTGGGGAATTCTGGGAGTTGAAGTCCGCCCATCTTCAAGTGGCCAAAATTGGGAAAGAGTGATTTGGATCCTCATCTGTGGCAGCTTGGAGGATGTCAGTAGGCGAATCATTCTTCTGTTTTTTTAGTTTGTCAGGTGAAAAGTTGGGTTTGTGAGTCTCTCCCATAAATCCCTATTTTCCTATTGAACTTTTTACTTTTGAGGACTTAGAGCAGCGGTCTTCAAACTTGGCAAATTGAAGACTTATGGACTTCAGCTCCCAGAATTCCTCAGCTAGTCATGCTGGCTGCGGAATTTTGGGAATTGAACTCCTCAAGTCTTAAAAGTTGCAAAGTTTGGAGACCCCTGACTTAGAGTGATGTGTCTCAACCACGCTGAGGAATTCTGCGAGTTGAAGTCCACAGGTCTTCGAGTGGCCAAGGCTTAACCTTGTTCGCACCCATTAATACAAGAACTAGTTTTCCGTAAAGGGAAAACTACCTCAATCTCATCTCGGCTTGTTCCGCTGCGTTTCGCAAAACCATCCTTTTGAGCGGAGGTGAATTTTGTACGGATCAGAGGAGATGTCAGCATAAAAATGCTACGTTCAGCCGGTTGCTTGGGAAGACAATCTTTTGATGTCTTTTGCTTCTGTTCTTGTTTAATTTCCACTGCTCGAGAGGCAGGTTTCTCCGGGGGCCTCTAACCGGATTTGGGTTTTCAGTTTTTCAGGAATGTGCTTTTAAATTTTTGTGGCTTTTACTTTTGCAGATAATTTTATAATATGCTGATAATTTTATGATACGATGTCGCCGTAATATAAAAAAAGATGTTGAGAGATCCTGGAAAGAGTGTACAGCAGCAAGGAGGATTAGAGGCCTGGAGGCTAAAACATACGAAGAACGGTCGCAGGAATTGGGTCTCTCGAGTTTAATGAAAAGAAGGACCAGGGGTGATAGGATAGCAGTGTTCCGATATTTGAAGCGTTGCCATTAAGAAGAGGGAGTCAAATCCAAAGCATCTGAAGGCAAGGCAAGAAGCAAAGGATGGAAACTAATCAAGGAGTGAAGCACCCTTAGAACCAAGGAGAAATTTCCTGACAGAGCAATTAATCAGTGGAATGAATTGCCCCCAGAAGTTGCAAATGCTCCGACACTGGAAGTTTTTAAAGAAGAGATTTAGACAATCATTTGTCTGGAATGGAATGGAATGGAATGGAATGGAATGGAATGGAATGGAATGGAATGGAATGGAATGGAATGGAATGGAATAGAATAGAATAGAATAGAATAGAATAGAATAGAATAGAATAGAATAGAATAGAATAGAATAGAATAGAATAGAATAGAATAGAATTTTTTATTGGCCAAGTGTGATTGGACACAAAAGGAATTTATCTTGGTGCATTCGCTCTCGGTGTACATAAAAGAAAAGATACATTCATCAAGAATCATAAGGTACAACACTTAATGATAGTCACAGGGTACAAATAAGCAATCAGGAAACAATATCAATATAAATCGTAAGGATACAAGCAACAAAATTACAGTCCTACAGTCATAAGTGGAAGGAGATGGGTGGTGGAAACGATGAGAAGATTAATGGTAGTGCAGACTTAGTAAATAGTTCGACAGTGTTGAGTAAATTAGTTGTTTAGCAGAGTGATGGCGTTTGTGGAAAAACTGTCCTTGTGTCTAGTTGTCCTGGTGTGCAGTGCTCTAAAGCGTCGTTTTTGAGGGTAGGAGTTGAAACAGTTTATGCCCAGGATGCAAGGGGTTTGTAGATATTTTCACAGCCCTTTTTTTGACTCGTGCAGTATACAGGTCCTCCATGGAAGGCAGGTTGGTAGCAATAGGATTTCCTGTTTGAGCAGGGCATTGGACCAGAAGACCCCCCATGGTCCCTTCCAACCTTGTTATTCTTTTCGATTGTAGATTTTATTTAAAATAATTTTTTTTTTTTTTAAATCCACCCGGGGAGCTTTGTTGCAAAAGATGGGTGGTAGATAAAGTGCCTTATCTTTGCAGGTAAAATCAATTCTATCCCCATATGAATCTGAGGGGGGGAGGAGAGAAATATCTGAACTCCCTTTTCCTATTCTCTGTGTGGGTGGCTTAATAAGTAATGAGAATATTTAATGTCCACGTGGGACCTGTTTTTCTTCTGAAGTCTGCTTTGCATATCATGATCTGTTCTCACGTGGAGAGGAGGTGCCTTCCAGGTGAAGGATGCAGATTCATGGTGGGCCTTAAGCAAATCAGGGCTTTATCCTTTAGGCCACCTGGCCTTTCTCCATGAGAAGAAATCATGAGAATCAGAGCAGCTTTTAGAAGTGAAGCAGGTGTGTTAAATATACTTATTTACTTACCGCTAACTGGAACTTTATCCCACGCGAACCCCTTAGAGCCTTGAACTAGAAGTATAACGGAATAACAGAGTTGGAAGGGGCCTTGGAGGTCTTATAGTCCCACCCCCTGCTCAAGCAGGAAACTATATTTTAGACAAGTAGTCGTCCAGTCGCTTCTTAAAAACTTCCAGCGTTGGAGCATCTACAGCTTCTGGAAATCCTTGAGGTTGTTGGCCGAAATTCAATCATTCAACCTCTTACAACCTCACCCGTCAAAAGCTAACTTAGGAGAAGAAAACACCATCTTAGGAGTTGGTGGCCCAGGACAGTGGTGAAATCCTACCGGTCCGCACCAGTTCGAGCAAACTGGTAGTGATAAAAGCTACCCGTTCGGCAAACCGGTAGTAAAAAAAAGCTACTGAACCAGTCATTTCCGATGATCAGCTATGCCGCGCGATTTATATTTGCTAGAAAGCAGGAAATCCTGCTTTCTAGCGAATCTTAATAGCGTGGCACAGTGTTCTACTTATCTTGTTAAGTGTCCTTTTTCCACGCAAAGCGTGCATTTGGCACGCACCGTGTGGGCAGCGAACCAGTGGCAAACTGCAGAGGATTTCACCACTGGTCCAGGACCCTTGTTGGTTAGTTCAGGGACTTGATCCTACAAGGAAAGTTGAATTTCTGGAGGTAGAAACCATGTCTAGATCAGCCTTCTCCATTCGGGTGCCTCCTTAGATATATAAAAACCACAACCCCATCTTCCCCAGCTGGGGTAGCGATGGAGCTGTTAGCTTGGTGGACATCACCTGGGGAAAACAATGGCCCAGGTTGATTTGAGGGGTGACATTGCTTTGCCCTGATTCTTCCTCTCTTGGTGTTTCCTCCCAGTTACATGGTTCGGGTGCGGGCTGTGGTGATGACCCGAGACGACTCAAGCGGCGGTTGGGTGCCCATGGGTGGTGGTGGCCTGAGCCATGTGACCATCTGTAAAGTCCGGCACCCTGACGAAGGGCAAAGCCGTCAGTACCTGATCAACGGGGAGCGCCTCCGGGACCAGACGGTGAGACTGATGGGATAGGGAGGTGGTTAGGAGGGAGGCGGTTGCAAACCAAAGAGATTAAGAGTACATTAGAGCAGGGGTCACCAACCTTTCGGACCTCAGGGACCACTAAATTCATAATTTTAAATCCTGCAGACCACTAATACGATCTGCGTAATGACTGGCTGGGTGGGCGTAGCTAGGTGGTCATGGCCAACTCGATATCACTCATGTTGAGGGTCACCTCGCCAGCCTCTACTCGCCCTTTCACTCCCAGCCACTCCTTTCTTCCCCGCCTGGACTCCTTAGGGCCCCAACAGGAAGCAGTTGTTGGAGCTAAGCAGCCACCACAAGAAAGAGTTGGCAAAACAGCTCAGTTCAAATTGGATCTGACTGAGAAGGGGGCTCAGTAGAAGCACCTCACTGAGGACTAGGAGCATAGGCTTTCCAAGCAGTTGGGGTGCAAGGCCAGGTACAGGTGCCTGGAGGCTCGGCGGGCTGAGATGGTCAGACAGTTCCAGGCCATGATGCTGTCCCACTGGAACGAGGCCTTCCAGCTCTTTGCCACCAGCGGCACTTCCCTCCAGCCTTCACCCAAAGCCCCGCACCAGGAGGCCGAAGCAGATCCGAAGTCAGAATTTCTGCCCCCTCTGACCCGCACAAAAAGACCCCGAAGGGGGAGATCCTCTGCAGCAACACAAAAGTTAATTGCCGTAGTTTGAGGACCCCTGATTTAGTGCAATATAAAAAAAGGCAAACAATTTTTCTACGGACCACCAAAATTTTCTCACGGACCACCAGTGGTCCACGGATGATAAAGTGTAGGGGACGTTGCCTTTAAACCAGTAAGACTGCAGGCGTCCTTAATTTAGGATATTAATTTTTGCTCAAGTGACTTCCCCATAAACCCCAGCCTTAATGTTCGGGACAAAAGTCAGCCTTTTTCCACATTTAGGTCAACATAGTCTCGGTGGGCAGCACGGGGTTGTGGGGGGGAAGGTGTCCTCCAATTGTTCTCCCCATCATGCATTCTTCCTCCTCCTCCTCCCTGTCCTGCAGACCATCTTGGAGTGTGCGTTGAAAAAGGACCTGGTCTACAACAAGGTGAACCCCATTTTCCACCATTGGAAAGTCGGGGATAACAAGTTTGGCCTCACTTTTCAGAGCCCTGCAGATGCAGTGATTTTTGAGAAGGGCGTGCAAGCCGCTCTGAAGGAGATCACGGAAGGTGAGGGGACTGCTGTGAAGCCGGGGGAGGTGTCGGGGGGTCAGGGGTTGGGCTACTACCAGGCCATGCAACTGCACCATTGTGGAATACGGAAACTTCTATTAAGCCTGTTACAGTGGAAAAATTCGGTTTCAAAGCTGGCAGCATCGATCAACTTCTAGGAGTTGTTTTCTGAGTTCCAACAATCCCTGAAATACGAGTAATTTGTAAAGAAGTTGTAGGGTCACAGTAATTACCACAGAGAGTTATTGAAATGCTGAGTAACAGCACTATCTTCTACCAGAGTTTTGCCTTACTCAAAATGAACACAGGAAACACTGGAGAATTTCTTGAAGTAGCTTAGACAATTTAGGAGTTCATTCTGGAATTATTCTTATTACAGTTCATTGCACTGTCAGCCAGATGTTTGGACTGGATTTGGAATATTTATCCACTTATCGAGCCCTTCCCAAAAAACCTGGGATAGGCAGATGTGGAGGTTTGATGACATTAGAGGTGTCGTCCCAGGATGGATTATGTTCCGAGTAAAGCTGCCTTTTGCAATTGACCAATGGTGAATTTGTCAATGCCGATGGTGTTCCAGTTCTCTTGGGATTGCACCCTAGGCACCTATCATTATTGATATTATTATTATTACTATTTGAAATGTATAATAGCCGGCAGCTCCCATAGATTCAAGGCAGCATGCCAATCTAAATCCAAAACATACGCACACACAAAATTAAAAACAATTACAAACCAAATGAAATCAGAGGCTCTTTTCCTAAATTTTCTCATAAGCTGGCCAAGCCCTGAAGAATACATTTTCATTTTTTTCTTCATCTTTGCATATTTCATTCAGAATATCGTTATTATATTATATTTTTTTCAAAAAGAACTTTGGTATAATTTTGTGCACATATTTAGATTTTTACTTCCATCTTCCAGGTTCTTGTTCACCTTGCTCCAGTGCCACCGGCTCCTCTTCGTCCTCCGAGGATGAAGCAGCTGGTCGGGACGAAGCCCTTACTGTGAGTCTGTTTTCTACTTCGAATTGGATGTTTCCTGATTACCATAAAGCGATTTTTCTCATCTGTGCTAGCCAAGGAACGCTTGAATTGAATCCTTTAAAAAAAAAGAAAAAAGCAAGTTTTTGTCCTTTGGACGGTCAGAGTAAGGTTCAAATCATTCTCCAGTGCCTGATAATACACATAGTCCTCGACTTACAATCATACTTTTAGCAACCATTCAAAGTTACAAGGGAGGGCACTGGAAATAAAATGACCCGCCACTGGTCCTCATTGTCAGGGAATTGCGCAGCAGATGTCCAAATGAAGTCAGAGACGCTGACACGAACTTGTAGTTTTATATAAATAAATATATTTTACATATATTTATGTAAAATATATTTTACATATATTTATAAATATATTTATATATTTATAAATATAAAATATATTTATAAATATTTATATTTATAAATATATTTTACAATATACATAGAGTAAATTAGATAATCAGGCCAACGGGAGACTCATGAGGTAAATCACAGAGCAAACAGGGCCCACAGAAGAAAAAGGCGGGAGAGAAAGGGAATCCCCCCCTATACATCCACAGCAACCAATCACAGCTCAGATTACCTCACGCAGGAGCCAGCCCTCTTCAACCGATATTATAACTGTGTGTTCTTGCTCACTGCACAATCCCACTGCTCCAGCTACTAAATTTAAATATCTACTGCTACTACTACTACTAGCACTGATGATGTTACCTAGTTTGGGTCATGAAACGTCTTCAAGAAAACCACCAAGCTCAGAGAACACCAAGGACCCCTCAGTTCAGCCCTGAGCTACAAATATTCTCCTTTATTGGTATTTTTCAAAGAATAGCACTGTCAGGGAATTTGTGCAGCAGGTGTTCAAATGGAGTCAGAGACGCTGACATGAACTTGTAGTTTTCTATAAATAAATATATTTTACAATGAAGGACCTCTCAGTTCAGCCCTGAGCTACAAATATTCTCTTTTATTGGTACTTTTCATAGAGTAGCACTGTCAGTCAGGGAATTTGTGCAAATGGAGTCAGAGACGCTGACACGAACTTGTAGTTTTACGTAAATAAATATATATTTATATCGATATATACAACAAACTAGATAATCAGGCAAATGGGAGAATCATGAGGTAAATCACAGAGCAAGCAAGGGCACACAGAAGAAAAAGGCGGGGAAAAGGGAACCTCCCCCTTCGCACCCACAGCAACCAATCACAGCACAGATTGCCTCTTGCAGGAGCCTGCCCTCTTCAACCAATCAACCATAACTGTGTGTTCTGGCTCACTCCACAACCCCACTGCTCCAGCTGCTAAATTTAAATATCTTAACACTCGTACTTACGGTACTTACAACCGTTGTACCACTCCCTGATCACGTGATCACAATTCCGACACTTGGCAACCAATTTGCCTTTACAATTTGCCTCAACTGGTTGAGGTATCTTGTGGTCGAGGACTACCTATAAAAGTTGGTTCCTCATTTGGTCTCAAGTCCACCTTGTGCTAGGAGCAATTGAATGAAAAGCCATGGGGACCTGCTCTCAGACTCAACATAACCTCTGCATTGTGGTTTTTCTCTCTAGGTGCGCACAGATAGTGAGTCTTCCTCAAATAGCCAGAAGGAGATGCTTCCCAAACCCATCACCATTGTGACCAGTGAGTCCTCCTCCACCTGCTTCATTCGCACCCCCATTTCTGAAGAGTTCCCCTTCAGTTCAACACAAGGGGCGAGCTCAGCTGGACCGGTGCGTAGTCATGATCATACTCTATTCTACTCTACTCTACTCTACTCTACTCTACTCTACTCTACTCTACTCTACTCTGATCATCATCTTCTCTCCTCTCCTCCTTCACCTCCTTCTCCTCTTTTCCCCCGCTTTTCCTCTCCTCTCCCCTCTTCTCTTTTTTTCCTTCTCCTTTTACTCCTCCCTCTCCCCCTCCCCTCCCCTCTCCTCCTCCCCCTTTCTGAATTCCCTGAGCATGACTTCCATCCTTTTCTTCTCCACACCCCCAGGTGCAAGCCGAACCCTTGCAGCAGCTGACTCTTCCAGATGAGGAGGAGCTGGAGAGCATCACCCCTTGTCCCTGGGTCACCAAAGGCTACGAGGACTACCGGCGGGCCGTGGTTCAGAAGCACCAGCCAGACCCTGAGAAAATCGACCTGTGTGTACACTTTGAGAAGGGCGGACAAGGCAGCCGATCTCCCCGGGAGAAGGAGTACAGCTTTCCCCCTGGGGCCGAAGGGCGGCTGAAGGACCCCAAGGCCTCGCCCTCCTGCCGGATCCATGGGGCCTCCTCCCCTACAAAACACAAGCCAATGAAGGAGCAACAACAGTCGCCACAGGCGCCCCCTGGAGCCATCATGGGCGTGGAAGAGGACACAGTGCCCTCGCGGTGCGTCTACTGCCGGGATGTCTTTAACAACGAAGAAAACGGGCGGGGACAGTGCCAGGATGCGCCGGATCCCATCGGCCACTGCGTCTACCAGTTCACTTGTATGTGGTGCGCCGAGAGCATGCTCTACCACTGCATGTCAGACTCAGAAGGGGAGTACTCGGACCCTTGTTCCTGCGACACCGGCCACCCGCACTTCTGCATCCGCTGGCTGGCTCTGGCCACCCTCTCCTTGGTGGTCCCGTGCATGTGCTGCTACCTACCCCTCCACGCCTGCTACTCCTGCGGTGAGCGCTGCGGTTGCTGCGGCGGCAAGCACAAAGCCGTCCGGTGAAACTGAGCAATTCCCGGACATGCCGTTTGGGGATTTTTTTTGCCACCAAGGCCACGACGGGCGTAAGCCAGGCAGCTTTCTCCGAGATGGAGGCTTGCTGGGGTTCCAGTCCTTCAACCCAGCCGGCTCTCCCCTTCCCACACTCCCTTTCACCCCTTTGAGGAAAAGGACCCCAGGTGAGGATGGCTGGCAGCACTCCTGGGAGACCTCATGGGACGATTTTCTGTCCCAAAATTGGGACTTATTTTATTGCAAGAAAGGGAAAGCAAAATGGTCAGATGTTGTCATGGGTAGGCACCAGACACGTATTTTTCCCCCTCCCTGCGATGTTCTCTCTAGGGGTGATTTTTTGGGGAGGGTTTATTTTAAGGAAAGGGAGGATGAACTTGGGAAAACAAAACGAGAGGACTACGCCGTAACTTTGACCAAAGTTTACTATGAACTCCGAAAGCATCCCGCGTTTTACCAATGTCGGTAACATCTATAAGCTCCGCCCGTCCTTGCTGTATATGTTTGGATGAGTCCAAGGCAGGCTTGGGCAACCTCCACCGAGATGGACCTCACCAACCAGCCATGTATTTTGGCAAACCAATCAGGCAGGTAAAGCATTCCTTGCCCCCCCCTTCCCTGTGACACCCCCAATGTCTTCTTAAGATTGAGATGTAATAGCGTTGCCTGTAGGACGTGGGCTCACCAGGGATGAAGAGAAAATGGTTCTCTTTTCTGGATTTCATTCTGTTCTCCTTTACCTTTCCTGACCCATTGCAGTCCGGATTTTTAAGTCCTGGGTACACGTAGTCCTTGATTTATGACCCTAATTGACCATAACATTTCTGTTGCTAAGCGAGACATTTGTTAAGTCAGTCTTGCCCTATTTTATGACCTCTCTTGCCACATGTGTTAAGTGAATCACTTACACTTGTTAACAACGAGGTTGTTAAGTGAATCTGGCTTCTCCATCGCTTGTCCGAAGATCACAAAACAGGGAATCACATGACCCTGGAGGCTGCAACTGTCATAAAAATGAGTCAATTGCCAAGCATCTCAATGTTGATCATGTGACCACTGCAACGGTTGTGTGAAAAACAGTCATTCGTCGCTTATTTCAGGGCCGTTGTAACTTTGAATGGTCACTAAACAAACTGTTATAAGTTGAGGACTACCTGTATTTTTTTATTTATTTATTTTTTTGCATGATGTTTAACGATGTGCTGAACATGTCTCTGTCTTCAAAGGCTGCTTTCCATGAGCGAGCAAGAAGTCCTTGCTGGTAGGGTGAGGGCAGGGATGAAATGCTACCGGTTCGCACCGGTTCAAGCGAACCGGTAGTAAAAAAAAAAAAAAGCTACCGGTTTGTCCGAATCGGTATTTCCGTCGATCAGCTGTGCCCCGCAATTTATATTCGCTAGAAAGCAGGAAATCCTGCTTTCTAGCAAATCTAAATCACAAGGCACAGCTGGGCCAAGGTCAGGAAGACCAGAGCGGTGAATTTGTCATTAGGTCAGCCGTCCTGAACCCTCCCGGCCTGGTGGGGCATCAGCTTCCCTTCTCCTCTTTCAGAATTCCAGCTGGAATTCAGGAATTGTAGTCCGAGACACAATTTGGACACCCAAGTTGATTAAAAAAAAAATCATAATATTAAACCCCTTCTGTCTTTTCCAGCCAAGCCTGCCTGTTTGCTTGGCATTCTAGCTTTCTGCTCAGGCTGTGTTTGCTTTGGAGGGTTGCCGGTTGGTTGTGCGTGTTGCTAATTGGCATCGATTCGGCTGCCCTGAAGGCAGGCAGAAGTTCTCACGATTATGTTTGTGCATTTAGTGGTTACCCAGGACTCCGATTTTTGCTAATACACCATCGGACTGCTCTTTCTGAGTCCCCCCGCCCCCCGGTTGCCTGTGATGGTAGTTCTCGACTTACAACCATAACTGAGAGAGGAATTTCCATCGTAAATCGGTACGGTTGTAATGGGAGTCATTGTGTGACCGGACCTAATTTTATGACCATTTTATACCGCAGTGGTTAGGTGACTTCACTTGCTGGAAGGTCACAAATTGGGATCACACGAACGCACGGCGCTGCAACCATCATAGGTGTGAAATGGTTACCCAAATACCTAAAATTGTGATCACATGATCTCAAGAGTGGTGCAACGGTTGTAATTTCAGGGACAGGTCATAAGTCACTTTTTTTCCTGAGGTCAACATAGCTTTGAACCGTTGTTAAAACAAACGGTTGTAAAGCGAGAACTACCTGTACTGATCCCAGACTTACCGAAGTCTCTTGGGTGTTTCCAGGCTAAAATCAAACACGGGCGTTAAAAATGTATCAAAACAAGAACAGACTAGTCTTTCTCTTGATTGTTTTTCCCTTAAAATACCCCTCGTCCATTTAATCCCAAGAGGAAAAAAAAAAACTACATTACAGGTAGTAAGTCTACAGCTACAACTGGCGCCACAATTTCTCTGGCTTACCAAGCTGGTTGTTAAATGAGTTGCGTCTGATTTTATGACCTTTTTGTCATTGTTGCTAAGCGAATCCCTACAGTTGTTACGCGAATGATGCAGTCATTAAGCAAGTTCCGCCATCCCCACCCCGCCCAAAATGACTTTCCTCGTAAAGTCGCAAACGGCGATCATCAGAAATATACGTTGGTTGCCAAGCGCTCAAATGTTGATCATGTGACCCGTAAGGACGCCGAACAGTTGTTAAGCGCGAGGATTGGTTGCAAGTCATCTTCTTTTTTTTTTTAATTTGATTTATATGCCGCCCTTCTCCGGAGACTCAGGGTGGCTTACAATGCGTTAAGCAATAGCCTTCATCCTTTTGTGTATTTATACAAAGTCAGCTTATTGCCCCCACAATCTGGGTCCTCATTTCACCTACCTTAGAAAGGATGGAAGGCTGAGTCAACCTTGAGCCTGGTGAGATTCGAACTTACAGTAATTGCAGGCAGCTGGTGTTAATCACAATGGTAATCACAATGCTATCAGTCAGCTGAGCCACCAGGCCCTCCCTCCCTCCCTCCCTTTCTTTCCTTCTTTCTTTTTTCCTTTCTTTTTCTTTCTTTCTTTCCCTCTCTCCCTTTCTTTCCCTCCTTCCCTCCCTTCTTTATCTTTCCTTCTTTCTTTTTCCTCCCTTCTTTTTCTTTCTTTCTTTCTCTCTCTCTCTCTTTCTTTCCCTCCCATTCTTTCTTTCCTTCTTTCTTTTTCCTCCTTCCCTCCCTTCTTTTTCTTTCTTTCTTTTTTTCTCTCTCTCTCTTTCTTTTTTTTTTTTAATTTGATTTATATGCCGCCCTTCTCTGGAGACTCAGGGAGGCTTACAGTGCGTAAAGCAATAGCCTTCATCCTTTTGTCTATTTATACAAAGTCAGCTTATTGCCCCCACAAACCGGGTCCTCATTTTACCCACCTTAGAAAGGATGGAAGGCTGAGTCGACCTTGAGCATGGTGAGATTTGAACTTACAGTGCCCTTATCACTTTGAACGGTTGCTCAATGAATGGTTGTAAGTCGAGCAGGGATTCAGCCGGTTCGTATCGGTTTGGGCGAACCGGTAGTTGTGACCTGAGGGTGGTCAGAAAGTGCTATGCCGTCCTATTTAGCTGTGTTTTTTAAGCTGTGTGCATGTGTGCAAGCGCGGGCATTTTTGGTACTGGGGCGAACCGGTTGTTAAATTATATGAACCCCCACCTCTGAAGTCAAGGATTACCTGTATACGATAACCTGGTTGAGCAGGGGGTTGGACTAGACATTCTCCGAAGTCCCTTCTAACTCTGTTATTCTCTTAATCTGTCTTTCTCTCTATGCTTTTACCCGTTAGAACGAGGGCACAAGCTTTTTCTGCACGTGTCTGGGTGGCAAATACCATGCACAACATACAACGCCTGACGCAAACGCACAAAATTTTTAACCAGGTTATATATTTTTGTTCAAGATTTCAAGGAAGACGTGGAAATGGGTAAACTTCGGTGCATAAAAGATGTCTCAAGATGGGGTTTGGCTTACCTGGAAAAAAAATAAGATCTGGTTTGCATGCAAAGAGATCTTAGGCCTTCAGGTGGGCTGAGAAAATATTTTCCTAAATCTTAAAGAGACCACTGTTTTTTGTTTGTTTTTTTTTTTTGTTTTTTTGTCAACAATATTCAGGTCCATCCACCAATGAAATAAGAACTCTTAAAATCCTGCAAGTTCAATTTCTCAGAAATCCTCTAGCTTAGTTCCATTTTTTTAGGTCTCCCGTTTCCTGCTTAGTGGTTCACATCCCTTTTCCTTCCTGACACGAAGCAAAACTAATTTTTTTTTTCTTTAAATAACCCCAAGCTTCCAATCTGTAGGAATTATGCAAAAATTATCTGATAGGCAGACGGGACGGTTTGCATAATTTATTTAAAGCAAATGTCCGGATTGCCTCTAGCAAAGGGACGGATGGAAGAGGTGGTGGTGGTTGGGTTTTTTTTTAAAAAAAATAAGAATAAAATAAAATAGGCCAGGCTGTGTTTTAAAATCTGAGCATCAGAGTCTTGATGTTTTTGCAGGTGGGTTTTCGGCTTAAATTGTAGGCTGGTTAAAAGAGCTAGCCGAAGGGTGTCCAACCTTGGCTAATTTTAAGACCTGTGGATTTCAACTCCCAGAATTCCCTAGCCAACCATGGAGGCTGGGGAATTCTGGGAGTTGAAGTCCACAAGTCTTCAAAATTGTCAAGCTCTGACATCCCTGATCTAGAGGATTGGCTCATACCTCAGTGCGGCCATTTTTAAAGTCTGGTGTAAAATGTTTAAATTGGTAGTTTTTAACTTAAAATGTAAAAGGGCAATTTTTACTCCTAAATGTTTTAGTTTTCTGCCTTGCCGTTTCTGCTCAGGCTGTGTTTGTCAGAAACCAACTAAGCAAGCCAGTTGTTAAGTGAGTTTTGCCCCATTTTATCTTCTTTCTTTCTTTCTTTCTTTTTCTTTCTTTCTTTCTTTCTTTCTTTCCTTTTTTCTTTCTTTCTTTTTCTTTCCTTCCTCTTTTCCTTTCTCTTTTTTCTTTCTTTCTCTCTTTCTTTCCTTTCTCTTTTTCTTTCTTTCTTTTTTCTTTCTTTTCTTTCTCCAATTAAGTGAATCACTGCAGTTGTTAAGTTAGTAACACAGTTCTTAAGTGAAACTAGTTTCCCCATTGACTTTGCTTGTCAGAAGGCTGCAAAAGCTGATCACATGACCCCGAGACCCTGCAACCGTCAGAAGTCCATGCCAGTTGCCAAGCATCTGAATTCTGATCCTGATGCAACCACAGAGGTCCTGCAGTGGTTGTCAGTGAAAAAAACGGTCATAAGTCACTTTTTTACAGTGCCGTTGTAACTTCAGACACTAAATGAATGTTTGTAAGTCGAGGACTAGCTGTAGACTGGCTTAGGGAGCCTCCAGAATTTTAAACCTTGAATTTGTGGGACACGTCAAGCTTGAAGGATGCTGAAAAGAACACAAGAGGGGTGGGGAAATAAGTGGATTTCCTCATTTAGGTCAACATTTATTATGGGATAAGATGCATATTCCAGTTGGGGGAAAGGAACATCTGTAGGACAACTTAAGATGGCATCCTGCATCCTGCCCTTAATATATACAATTCTACTTTTGTGTGTGTGTGATTTTGTGGTTCTCCACGCCCGAAAGCCAAAGCCAAATCAACGTGGTTTGCTTCTGAGATTTTTGTACGGCTTGTTTCAGCGCAGGGTTCGGTTTACAGGGTATATACACAAACACACAAAAAAAACGCACACCTTGTTATATCTTCCTGTTTGTTATGTAGATCGGTTGGAGAGGATGCATATTCCTTGCTGAAGCTGGGGGGCTATTGAGAAGCACTGGAGGAAGAAATTTTTTGTCCCGTGCATTCCAAATGGCCTTAAAAGCTTTTTTTTTCAATTGCAGAATTCAGCTGTAGAAAATGGTACTTGGGGGGGGGGGGGATGGCAGGAGACTGGGAGGGAGGGGGAAAAAACAAAGGGACAACAGGTGGGCTTTCTCCCCCTTTTTGACATCAATAATGCATCCTTTCCTAAGCCACAAGGGTTTCCCTTTCTCCTGTGTTCCGTTTCAATGAAATCTCCAAAGCACAAAAAAATCATGGTTGAACCATAATACATCGTCGTTCAGTTAGGAAGTTTACTGACGCAACCCCAATATTATTTTTTTGTTTAAATCCTTCTGATGTAAATTATGCCCGATTTCAGTTTACTCATTGGATTCGCACTTCAAAGCATCCGAGAGGTGTCCAACCTTGGCAAAGCTTAAAACTTTAAAAGTTCAAAGTTTAAAAGTTGAAGTTCAAAGTCAAAAAAGTTGAAGTTTAAGACTTCAACTCCCAGAATTCCCCAGGCAACCATTCTGGGAGTTTTTAAGTTAGTAACACGGTTGTAGAACTGAATCTGGCTTCCCCATTGACTTGAAGGGATGCTGCAACCGTCATAAGTACATGCCAGTTGCCAAGCATCTAACTTTCGATCACATGACCATAGGGATGCTGCAATGGTCCTTGAGTGTGCAAAGTGGTCATAAATCCCACTTTTCCCCAGTGCTGTTGTAGATTCAGTCACTAAAACGAATGGTTTGTTAAGTCGAGGACTACCTGTATGCACTTCCTTGACTCTTTGTCAGCTTAAAATTGTGCATAAATTAAAGGGATTGCCTTCACTCTCTTTTTTTCCTTGTGGCCCCAATCTCTCTGGTTTATTCCAACTCAATCCCATTCAGAGAATTCACCGATTCGATTCTGCTGGTGCGTGGCCAGTTTTTCTCAGCTCCGACGCCTTTATTTATTCTTGTTTCTAATTTCGTGCTTGGATCCAGAAGGAACCTGGTAAAATCCTGAATTTTAGAGGCTGCCTTTCATCCATGGGGGCAACTGCCTCAGCCACCCCATCCTCAGGATTGTACGGAATCCACTGTTAGGATTGCAACAGCTCTCCGAATGCCCAGATCACATGCCAGCTCTCGGCAAGGGAAGGCTGTGCTAAAAACAGGGGCAGACCTTGAAATGGGGGAACAGGATGGGGCGAAGGGGGGGGGGTGTCCCATCCTGCAAGAGGCTATCTACCTGGGGGAAGTTGCTTTCTTTTCATTTTTAGGTCTTTGCGAAGGAAAGAAGTCAGCAGAATCCAAGCCACAAGTTTATGTTCCATCTTTTTTTCTTTTTCTTTTTTCTTTCCCCTTAATGTGGTTGCCAAGCTAATTTTCTTTCCTGTTTTTAAGTATTTTATCAGATTTGTATATTCGGTCTTGGAATTTCTGTGTATTTAAAAAAATAATATTTTTAAAAGAATGGCACAAAGGGCACCGGAAGAGAATGCTCTATTATTTAAAACTGTACGATGTAAATTAAAAAGGTAAAAAAAAAACATTACACTTAATGGAAGAAGTCTGGGGTTTGCATTCTTATCCTCGCCGCATACGGAGATGATTTCTTTTCCAGCAACAACATAAAGTATTCCCCCTTTTTTTTTTCTACACCAATTTTAAAACTTTCATGATGTAATCCTTTTCTCCTGCTCCCCTCTAAAAATTTGGGGAAGACGGTAAACATCCGTTTCCTTGGATTGGAAAAAGCCACTGTCATCTAAGGCTAATAAACTAGTCATGATCATAAACAAAACTGACCCAAGTTACTAGTCCATAAGAGTCTGTTTCACTCTCAGTTGCAATCTTAAAACTCCACACTGACAAGCGCTGTAGAATTCCGTTTTGGTTGGTTGGTTTTACACAGTTACTTAAAATCTGAATTCAGTTCCCATCCTCTACATCATACATCACACCTCTTGAATTCTTTCGGTAAATAGGCTTAGAATATTCTCACTTTGAATGGACACTAATCAGCACATATTAAATTGAAATTTTCTTGCCTTCAGTTCTCAAAGTTTCCACCTCCAATTGGAGAAAGGAAAAAAAAAAAATCATTATTTTATTTATCGATTAAATTTATATTGCCACCGTTATCTCGAGTGACTCTGGGCGGCTTACCATAGTGCTAAGACATAAATATAAAGGCATTAAAATTAAGATTAGCATTTTTTTTTAATTTATTTGTTTTAATTTGTATACCGCCCTTCTCCAGCAGGACTCAGGGCAGTGAACAGCCAGAATAGAACATACAAAATTGAAAAACAGTTTTAAAATAATTAAATATTTTTGGCCGCAATTTAAAACAAACCCAATTAAAATCAATTAAATTTAACCAGAAACTGTGGGATCAAGCCAGCCCGGCTAGGTGCTGCAATAATCACATAGGGGGAAAAAATGCTGTTCTAATTTTCTGATTTAATTTATATTCCTGCCAACTATCTCGCCTTAAAACATCAAAACATAGCATAAAACATAAAAACATTCAAAGCATTAAAATTAAGATTGGCAACAATTAAATAGGAAAAAAAGTATTTAGGGAATTCTTTAGCCTCTTAATACACTTGCCACTTAAGGCACAGAGTGAACGTGGACACCCTCTACACGCATGTTTGTGCATACACACGTGCAACCTATGCCTCCCCCGCCCCCCCGAGAAGAAAGCCCGGCGTCAAAGGAAGAACTCTGCACGCGCTCAGAAACCCGCCTGCAGAGCGTTAGAAAGCGCCTCTACCCGGGAAGCGCGTAAAAGAACCCGGCGGCCAGCTGTTCCTCCAAAGGCCGCCCCCGCAGCCGTCCGCGCGCTCTGATTGGTCGGACGATTGATACTTTTTTTTTTTTCCCCGATACTCTCCTGTGTCTGGCACGTTGCCATAGTGAAGAGGGGGGCGTCAGCGAGGGCGCCTTCCCATTGGCTGAAGAGTGTCGCGGGCGTTCTGAGATGCGATTCTTTTTTTTTTTTTTTTTTTTTTAAATCCCTCACCGCAAGAAGGAACTCTCGATTGGCCGGAGAGAGAAAGCCAAGAAACGGTGGGAGGAGCCTCCCCCCCCCTCGGTTGCTATGATAGCTGTCGGCCAATCGCAAGCGCTGCGCCCGGGCTAAGGGCGCCTTCGGATTGGCGACTCGCGGGTCAAACCCGTGCTGTCATTGGCGGGCCTGGTGGGAGGTGTTTGACGTCTGTAACGAAGAGCCAATGGGGAAAGCCGCCTCTGCTGGAAGGGCGGGATTGCAGGGCTTCTTGCATGAGCGGCGCTCGGTTCGAGGGGGGGAAGATTCCTGCGGAGACATGGAGGCGGAAGACGTCCAGGGGTGAGCGGGGGCGGGGCCAAGGGGCGGGGGCGGGGCCTAGGATCAGCCAAGGGGGTGTGGGGGGGCTGCTGGTGGGGGATTCCAGGGGACCCGCTCTCACCCCCCCCTTTCTCAGCCTGTCCTACCTCGCAGGGTTGTTGTAGAGGGAGTTTGCAAGAAGGAGCCCTATAGGGGCAGGAGGGGGCAGTGGAGCTCTTGGACTCTTCTCCCCTGCAAGCCACAGAAGGCTCTGGACAGGTTGCCCACTCACCCAGGGGCTCCCACTGAGTCAAAGGCTTTACAGAAGTCTATGTCAATTGGGTCTGTTGCTTTGCCCTGGTCTAGTTGTGTAGTCCATATGTTTTTGCAGTGTAGGAGTTGCAGATTACAGAACCAATTCTTTTTTTTTTTTCTGAAACCAAATTGTTTGTTAGAGAGCAGATTGTTTGTCTCTTTAAGTGGAGGGTAATGAATTCTGGGAGTTGAAGTCCGCCAGGCTTAAAGTTGCCAAGGTTGGAGACCCCTGCTCCAAAGCACCTGAAGGCAATACATGGAAACGAATCAAGGAGAGAAGCAACCTGGAACTAAGGAGAAATTTCCTGACAGTCAGAACAATTAACCAGTGGAATGACCTGCCACCAGAAGTTGTGGGTGCTGCAACACTGGAGGTGTCTGGAATGGTATAAGGTGGCCTGCTTGGGTGGGGGAAGGGGGGGTCAGACTAGATGATCTCCGAGGTCCATTCCAACTCTGTTCTGTGTTCTGTAAAAGTTCAGAAGAGAAGGACTAGGCCAGGGTGACATGATAGCAGCCTTCCAATATTTGTTTGTTTTGTTTTAGGTTTGTTTTATTAAATTTATATACCGCCCTACTCCCGAAGGAGACAGGGCGGTGAACAGGCACAAAATAAAATACATAAATACAAAAGTTAGAAACATAATTAAAACCAAATTAAATAATTGAGCCCAAGACAATTAAAAATCCCAATAATTTAAAACAAATTAAAATTCCAATTTAAAAATTTAAAAGAAAGGGGAGAAAATCAGGCCAGGCCGGCTTGCTGGAATAGGAGGGTCTTAAGATTTGACAGGATATCCCCTCTCCCAGATGTCTATGGAGATTGTCAGTCATTCCAGTTAATGGCAACTGGACTTTCTTGGTTTCTCTTTAAAGACGTTTCGCTTCTCATCCAAAGAAGCTTCTTCAGCTCGGACTGGATGTTGGGGGGAATGAGCCAATCAGAGCTGAAGAAGCTTCTTGGATGAGAAGCGAAACATCTTCGAAGAAAAACCCAGAAAGTCCAGCTGCCTCTTGAAAAAAAAGCACCTTGGGGGACCCTATCCCAGATCCTTGGGAAGGACTCGATATAGGGGAATAAAAATACCAAATCCAGTCTAAACGGAAAGCTGCCTTTTGCAATGGCCTGGTCCTGATTTTATCGATGCCGACAGGATTCAAGTGATTTTGGTGATCGCGCCCAAAGGCGCCTAGGACGATTGGTACTATCTTGGCTTGATTGTGATCATTATTTGTAGATTTCCGTCAATAAAAACCTTCACCAAGGTGGCCGAAGCTGGGGTCTCCAGCCCTCGTTTCATGACGCTCTGCTCGTGGCTGGTTTCAGAGCTCCGAACCCTTTGTCGGCTGGAGGAAGACGTTAGCCCCGTGCAGGGTAGGTAGGCTCTTCCAGCTTTGCAGAGGGGAAAGGCGGTTTCAAGAGTCCAAGCGTGTGGCTTTGCAGAGATGGGACTTTGGACTGTGTATCGAGGCTACGGAGCACGAGAGAAACGTAACTGTCCTAGATCACGGGAAAGAACGGAGAATACAAAGAATGTGGGGAGGGAGGAAGGGGAAGGAAAGGGGGAGGGAGGAGGGAGAAGAGAAGAGAAGAGAAAAGTCAAGCAGGAAGGAAGAGGAAGGAAAAAGTGGAAGGGAAGGGAAAGGGAAAGGAAAGGGGAGGAGGAAGGATGGAAGGGGAAGGGAAGAGAAAGGAAAAAGGGAAGGAAAGGAAGGGGAAGGAAATAGGAAGGAAGGAAAGGAATGGAAGGGAAAGGAAGGGGAAGGGAAGAGAAGAGAAGGAAGGAAGGATGGAAGGGGAAGGAAGGAAAGGAATGGAAGAGGAAGGAAGGGAAGAGGAAGGGAAGGAAGGGAAGAGAATGAAGGAAAGGGATGGAAGGGGAAGGAAGGAAACGAAGGGAAGAGGAAGGAAAGGGAAGGAAGGGGAAGGGAAGAGAAGGAAAGGAATGGAAGGGGAAGGGAAGAGAAGGAAGGATGGAAGAGGAAGGAAGGAAAGGAATGGAAGAGGAAGGAAGAAAGGGATGGAAGGGAGAAGAGGAAGGAAGGAAAGGGATGGAAGCGGAAGGGAAGAGGAAGGAAGGGAAGAGGAAGGGAAGGAAGGGAAGAGAATGAAGGAAAGGGATGGAAGGGGAAGGAAGGAAGGGAAGAGAATGAAAGAAAGGGATGGAAGGGGAAGGAAGGAAACGAAGGGAAGAGGAAGGAATGGAAGAGGAAGGGGAAGGGAAGAGAATGAAGGAAAGGGATGGAAGGGGAAGGAAGGAGGGGAAGAAATGGAAGAGGAAGGAAGGGGAAGGGAATGGAAGACAAGGAGCTAGAAATGAGCAACTCAGAAAGGTTAAGAATGAGCAGAGGCTAAAGGGGAGGTGATAGGAATCTTTTTCTTTTTCTTTAAATCATTCTGATCCTAAAAAACTCTAAGCCATTTCCCCCGATCAGGACCTGAGGATACCGAGACATTTCAGATCGAAATCAGCGGCCTCCTGGGTGAGCTGCATTGCCCGTATCCATCACTGACCACAGGGGACGTCATGGCTAGACTCAGCACCCGAGACCACTGCCTGCAGCTTCTGTGTAAGTGGACAGGGAACTACAGAATTTGGTGCATCGCACTACGCCACAGCTGGCTTAATCGTGGTTTGTGAACTCAAACACAGGTGGCTCAATTCAGACAAGGCAGTCGGCCGTCAACCACGACTTACAAACTATATTCTATCCAGGTGCTGCCTGGAATGGCTGGTTTGTGATTGCCAGGTTTCTTGAAGGTTTAATACCCAGAGGTGTTACAGTTGGGATCTCACGGTTTCCGAGTTTTGGGAAAGGAAACGAATACAAATTTCTTGTGATTTGGTGTCTTCGCCTACGGTGGCAAACAGGCCTGGGGTTTTTGAAGGAGGTGGTTTTAGTTCAGACTCTTCTTTTAGTTGTGCTTTTCTTGCTTAATTAAAAAGAAGAAAGCTGTCAGCATAGAGCCCCTGACTTAGTGCTATTCTGAATATTGACTAAGAACAAACACACACCCTTCTAGAACTGATGATGTTACCTAGTTGGGTAATGAAATGTCTGCAAGAAAACGACCAAGCTCAGAGAGCACCAGCAACCTTACAATCCTCCTCCACCTCCTCCTCCCTGTTGTGGCCCGCCAGTGGCCTGCACGAATCATGGCTGATCCCAACGACGAGAAGGCTGGTGTGGTGTCGTGCCAGCAGCCGGCGCTCGCGTCGGACAGCGAGGAGGCTGAAGAGGATGTGGTGCCAGAGGCAGAGACTCAGCCAGGGCCTTCAGAACCTCCAGAGGCTCCTTCCAGTGAAGAGAGCGAAGTGGAGGAGCCTCTCCTCAATGCTCGAGCACGCAGGGCTGCCAAAAGGCAGGAGTGGCTACTCAGGAGGAGGAGGTCTCCTTGAGAGTAAGGCTTGAGGATAATTGTAGTTTGTAGTTTTTAATATAAGGGCCAAATTTTTAATATATTTTAAACTGTTTTAAAATTTTGTGGGTATATGTTGTTTTAATATGGCTGTACACCACCCTGAGTCCTTCGGGAGAAGGGCGGTAAAAAATTTAATTAATAGTAATAATAATAATAATAGTAATAGTAATAATAATAATAATAATAATAATAATAATAATAATAATAATAATAAAAAATTGGCCATTCCCTTAGCCTATTCAAGTCACACGCCATTAGTAAGTTTCTTGCTGGAAACAACTTGTAATTATCATCAGAGCATTTTTGGAAAAGTCTTATCGTATCTTGTTTTCTGGGCTGGTTGCCAACCTTTGCCTGGTTTATTCTTGCTACTTAATAAATTTGATAAGGACCGTTGATGTGCGTCAATATCCTCGGGAATCCAGAGCTGGGGCAGAAAACTCCCAAACCCTTCTAGCTCTAATGGTGTTACCTTGTTCGGTAGTGAAACATCTGCAAGAAAACAGATATTTTAAAATGGATCTACTCCAGGCAGGGCTGGTCCCTCAGAGGCCACACGTGCAGTGGGGGGTTTGGAGAACATACTAAGATGCACCAAAATGTTCCTCTTTTTTTTTCCCCCTCTGACTCCCTTCTTTCTTTTCCTTCATCCCAGATTTTTTGAGCTCGGAGGTGCTGGCTGCCCGGCTCCAAGCCAGGAAAACGCTCCAGTCAGCAAAGCAAGGCGACAGAAATAACCAAGCTGTGCGAGAACTCCATCAGATCTGCCAAGCCCTGGGAATGCCTGAGCCAGACCCAGCTTCCTCTGTGGCTCAGGTTATGGAGGACATTGGATCCCAGGTGAGACTGGAAGCTCAGGCAAACCTGGGCTGGACAGGTAAGGTACTGGGAAGACCAGGGGTGAAATGCTAACAGTTCGGACTGGATCGCCCGATCCGGTAGCAATGGCAGGTGGTTCAGAGAACCGGTAGCAAAAATCCCTGCGCCGCCCCTTCCCCCAATGCCCAGCTAAGCCGCACGATCATCAGAGGCTTTCTTTTTTACTTTTAAAAGCATTTTTTCGGCCAAAGAGGTTGTAAAAAAAATGCTTTTAAAAGTAAAAAAAAAAGCCTCTGGTGATCGCATGGCTCAGCTGGGATCATCAGAGGCTTTTAAAAGCATTTTTTCTATCACCTCTTCGGCTGAAGAGGTGGTAGGAAAAAAAATGCTTTTAAAAGTAAAAAAAAAAATGTTGGCCACGCCCACCCAGTCACATTACCCCACACACACACCAAGCCACGCCCACAAAACTGGTAGTAACAAATTTTAGATTTCACCCCTGGGGAAGACTCTCTGTCCTTTTCAATGTCGAAAGCAGGGGTGAAATGCTACCGGTTCACTCCGGTTCGGGCAAACCGGTAGTAATTAAAAGTACCTGTTCAGGCGAACCAGTAGTTAAAAAAGCAGTCATGGGCAGCGAACCGGTGGTGATCCGAGGAGGAGCCAAGGAGGATTTCACCACTGGTCGAAAGGCTTAAAGAGTCTCAGCTGCTTGCCAAGACGAGGGATGGAAGGAGGGAGGGAGGGGACATGCCCTCGACTCGCAAACATTCATTTAACGACTGAAGTTACAATGGCGCTGAAAGCCAATGGAACGACTTGCCTCCAGAAGTTGTGGGGTTTAGACATTTGAAATGTCTAAACCCAAGTTTTCACACCCCCTGGAATATCGTCTTGCGCTCCCCGGTTGGGAACCCCTAACTACCTCTAGAATCTAGAGTCTCTACATCGTTTTTTCACACTGTGGCGATCAAAGCTGGATGCAGTACTCCAAGTGTAGTCCTACCAAGGCTTTATCAAGTGGTATTAACACTTTAAAAGGGACGTGGTGGCTCAGTGGCTAAGACGCTGAGCTTGTCGATCGAAAGGTCGGAAGTTCAGGGGTTCGAATCCCTGGTGCCGCGTAATGGGGTGAGCTCCCGTTACTCATCCCAGCTTCTGCCAACCTAGCTGTTTGAAAGCAGGTAAAAATGCAAGTAGAGAAATAGGGACCACTTTTGGTGGGAAGGGAACAGCATTCTGTGCACCTTTGGCGTTGAGTCATGCCAGCCATATGACCACGGAGACGTCTTCGGACAGCGCTGGTTCTTCGGCTTTGAAACAGAGATGAGCACCGCCCCCTAGAGTCAGGAACGATTAGCGCATATGTGCGAGGGGAACTTTTACCTTTATTAACACTTTGGTGTGTTAATAATTGTGGTATTATCTGCTTCTTTCTAACGCCATGCTTCCTTCAGGTTTCAGAGGCGCTCGCTGCACAGGGGCCTGAGCCCCACTGGATGGCACCACTTCTGAAGGCCCCGTTGACCTCTGAGCAATGGGTAGGAGGCCACTAGTGTTGGCAGTAGAGGAGAAGGCAGTTGGGCTTTCTGGTTTGGTGCTGATGGGTCTTAAAAGTCTCTGCTTCCCCTTTCACTCTCTTTAAAATACCAGAAAGCGCTGGACGAGATTAACCAAGTGCTGGGCACCGAATACCAGTGCCGAAGACACATGATGCTGACCCGTTTCGACGTCACCGTTGCGTCCTTCCATTGGTCTGAGAGGGCCAAGGTAGAGTCCAGGAGCTCTTGTGTTAGCAGCATTGATTTCATTCCGAAACTGAGTTACTGATTTCATTCATTCATTCATTCATATCCCATGTTTTATTATTTTTTTAATAAGGCAGTGACTGTATCCATAAAACTTTCCTCCTCCTACTTTCCCCACAACAACCACCCTGTGAAGTGGGGCTGGGCTGTGAGTGATAGGCCCAAGATCACCCAACTGGCTTGCATACTTAAGGCGGGACTGGAACTCTCTGTCTCCTGGTGTTTGGCCCAAAGTTGCCCACCTGGTTTTCATGGCTAACACAGAACTAGAACTCACCGTCTCCTGGGGATTGGTCGAAAGTCTCCCAGTCAGCTTTCATGCTTAAGGTGGAACTAGAACTCAATGTCTCCTGGTGATTGGCCCAAAGTCACCCACCTGGTTTTCATGGCTAACACAGAACTAGAACTCAATGTCTCCTGGTGATTGGCCCAAAGTCACCCAGTCGGCTTTCGTGCCTAAGGCAGGACAAGAACTCACAATCTGGTGATTGGTCGAAAGTCACCCAGTCAGCTTTCATGCCTAAGGTGGGACTAGAACTCACCGTCTCCTGGTGATTGGCCCAAACTCACCCAGTCTGCTTTCGTGCCTAAGGCAGGACAAGAACTCACCATCTGGTGATTGGTCGAAAGTCACCCAGTCAGCTTTCATGCCTAAGGTGGGACTAGAACTCACCGTCTCCTGGGGATTGGTCGAAAGTCTCCCAGCCAGCTTTCATGCCTAAGGTGGGACTAGAACTCACCGTCTCCTGGTGAATGGCCCAAAGTCACCCAGTCGGCTTTCATGCCCAAGACAGAACTAGAACTCACTGTCTAGTCTAAAGCCTTAACCATTAAACCACACAGGAGTTGGGGAAGAGAGAACGCAACCGTCTCAAGGGTCTTGCCTGTTTTTCTCGTCTCTCGTTTCTGCTAGAACCAAAGCACAGCCATGTCCGAAGCCTTCCAACCTTTACGGAAGTCTTTGCCGGAAGATTCCCAGCTCCGCCTTTCCCACCTGCTGGCTGCTCGGGAAGACTTTTCTCGTATCATGAAGACCAGCAGTGGAGCCTTGCGGAGTAAGACCAGTTGTGCAGTCAACAAGGTATAAGCTGGGAGGGACATCTGGGCCACCAACAGCTGGAGGGGGGAGGGAGGAGGAGCCCAAGGGGGGGTTAAGCTCTTCACAGCTTAGCCCACGGCTCAGTCCCAGGTCATGCAGTTCACTCAACAGACTATGGATTGGCGTAGCAAAACCCGGATGTTAACTTTTGCCTCCTGAAAGGAGTTGAATCTTGGGGTGGAGAGACCGAGGAGGGAGGAGGCTGGTGTCCTCTTCCTTCAGCCTTCCTTCCTTTCCTTCCTTCCTTCCTTCCTTCCTTCCTTCCTTCCTTCCTTCCTTCCTTCCTTCCTTCCTTCCTTCCTTCCTCTCTCCTCTCCTCTCCTCTCCTCTCTTCCCTTTCTTTTCCCTTCTTCCTTCCCATTCCTTCCCCTTCCATCCCTTTCCTTCCTCTTCTATTCCTTCCTCTTCCCTTGCGCTTTCGTCCCTTTCCTTCCTTCTCCTTCCCCCTCCCCTCCCCTTCCCTTTTTTATCTTTTCCTCTTTCCCTTTTCTCTTTTCCTCTCCTATCTCCTCCCTTTCCCTTTCGTCTCCTTCCTTCCTTCCTCCCTCCTTCCCCTCCCACAGGTCTTGATGACGGGCAGCGTCCCAGACCGGGGAGGACGTCCAAACGAAATCGAGGCCCCCATGCCCACCTGGGAGAAGAGGAGAGAAGGAGGAGGAGGAGGAGGCGGCCAGCGCTGGGCTAAACGGGGCAAGAAAAAGAAGAAATAAGGGAAGAGGGTATGAAACCGGCTGCCGTGGGTTGCCGTGGCCAGAAAGTTTGAAAGGAAGGAAGCGCCACGGATTCCCACCGAAAACGTCCCATTCTCAATCTCGCCTTTCTCCAGGATGGAGGCAGGGCACCGTTTAAATAAGGACGTGGTCCTTTGGCACTCCAGATATGCCATAATAAGGCCAACTCCCATCATCCAAAGATCACTCCGACTTTCGGAGCGGCCTAACTCTCCTAAGCTTTGGGGAAGGAAGGCTACGTGCCATAGCAGCTGGATTGCTTTAAAGGCAAGCGGGAAGCCGCAAAGCATTTGTTGGCTGTCTGAAATCCAAAATAAGTATTTTCTATTTGGGGATTTATTTTTCACTCTAAACGTCACAGAATGGGGTGCCTGGCAGTAGAAGAGAGGATAAGCTCAATGGGCTTTGACTTAGATTTTTACTGTAAAGAAAGATTCCATATTAGGTATCTGTTCATCCGGAAGCAGAAATGCATGAGTCGTTTTGGGTGGGTGGAGGGGGTATTATTGGAGGGGAAAGTGCCTCTTTTCGGGGGTGGGGGAGCGTTGAACAAGGAAGACTAAAGAACATTCTTAAACTCCAATCAATGTATCTGCTTAGTTTCCTTGGCTGGGGAATAAGGGAATTATTGTGGCTTATATATCTGGGAGGCCTAGGATGATCATATGTATTGGTGGCCCAAATGGCCTTCTGTATTTAAAAAAAAAGGGGGGGGAGGTGTCAGGTGGTGGTGTTTGGCGATGGGACAAATAGACGTGGTTGAAATTTAACATGCTGGGATCGCTAGCACAGCTCAGATCTCTGATATTGTTCTCACTCGACCCAAACTCTTGCTGTGAAAATAAAACCTTTATTTTTTTTCTGCCTTCTGCTTGGTTGTGTAGAATTTTGGACTGGGGAATTCTGGGAGTTGAAGTCCACCCATCTTAAAAGCATGCTGGCTATGGAATTCTGGGAATTGAAGTCCATCTTAAAAGTTTGCTGACTAGGGAATTCTAGGAATTGAAATCCACCTATCTTAAAAGAATGCTGGCTGGGGAATTCTGGGAATTGGAGTCCATCCATCTTAGAAGCTTAGTGACTGGGGAATTCTGGGAGTTGAAGTCCACCCATCTTAAAAGCATGCTGGCTATGGAATTCTGGGAATTGAAGTCCATCTTAAAAGTTTGCTGACTAGGGAATTCTAGGAATGGAAATCCACCTATCTTAAAAGAATGCTGGCTGGGGAATTCTGGGAATTGGAGTCCATCCATCTTAGAAGCTTAGTGACTGGGGAATTCTGGGAGTTGAAGTCTACCCATCTTAAAAGCATGCTGGCTATGGAATTCTGGGAATTGAAGTCCATCTTAAAAGCTTGTTGGCTGTGCAATTCTGGGAGTTGAAATCAACACATTTTCAAGCATGATGGCTAGGGAAGTCTTAGAACTGAAATCTACCCATCTTAAATGCTTACTGACTGGGGAACTCTGGGAGTTGAAATCCACCCATCTTTAAAAAGCTGCAAGCGGACCTCTCCTCGTGGTAGCCTTGGTGGTGCAGCAGACTAAAGTGCTGTTAAGTAGCACTAGCTGCCTGCAATTACTGCAAGTTCAAATCTCACCAGGCTCAAGGTTGACTCAGCCTTCCATCCTTTCGAGGGAGGTAAAATGAGGACCCAGATTGTGGGGGCAATAAGCTGACTTTGTATAAAAAAAGAACACCGCTTGGCGGGGAGGGGCGAAAGCCCTACTAAGCAGGTATATACAAAAGTATGAAGGCTATTGCTTAACGCATTGTCAGCCGCCCTGAGTCTCCGGAGAATGGCGGCATATAAATCGAACCAATAAATAAATAAATAAATAAATAAATTTTGCGGCCGGCCTGCATGATTGAACAACTGGCCATTCACCTTGTAATTTTTCTCAGGGATATTCAAACAGGTTACTTTTAGGTTAGGAATATTAATGCAGCTGGTATGAATTCTCCGAGTTGTGCTCTTTATTTACAAATCCCCCAAAGCTGCCAGAGCCGTAAAATGGGGCAGCTTGTACATTTAAAAAAAAAACAAAACCCCAAAAACATAATAAATAAATTACAAATCCGAAGCTGCGTGGTAAAGGGGTCAGATTCACACTGTTCCTTCTAGGACTGCAAAGATGGTTAACCAGAGAGATCCCCAGCTGGAAATTAACAAAAGAAAAACCCCAACAACCCCAGGACAGCATCTATTCTCAGCTCCCAAAATTTTCTTCTTCTTTGCCGTTTTAATTTTTCAGCTGACGGCTTCCTCCGCCAGTTGCTTCTCCTGCTTTGGCACGTCGAGGCTCAGTGCTTGCCTGCCGGGAATGGTCTCTTAAGTTCCTAGAGTTCGTGGCAGAGAGAGGTAAGTTGACTCAGATAAACCGAGGCGCGATTTCGTAGAGGGATCCCGGGCTGCCTGTTTTCAGGAGCCGTCTGTTCTCGGCTTCCAGCTGCGTGTAGCGGTTCTGAAGACTCCGGTTGGCGGTCAGCAGCCTGTCCCGTTCCTGCAGGTTAGAGCAAACGGTTTAGAGAAGGTGGCATCTTTTGTTCAGAATGGTGGGAGGCTGGCATGCTCTCTGAGCTTGGTTGTTGGGGAATTCTGGGAGGCGAAGTCCACACATTTTAAAGTGCCTGGGGTTGAGAAAAACAAATGATGATGATGATGATTTCCCCAGTCAATATCCTCACCTTTTCCAGCTCCTTCACCAGTTCCAGGAGCTGCTTCTGGGTCTTGTTGCAACCATCCGCCGGCTGTCCCTCCTGCTCCTCAGCTGCCGGGGTAGCCTGCTCGGTCTGAGTGCTGGCATGTTTGACCATCCGGCTGCCCGGGCTGCTGGACAACGAGACCACGGGACTCTTGCCCGGTTCCCATCCTGGTGGGAAGAGAAACATGTCTTCCTCTGAGCCTGCAAGATGAAAAAAAGACTAGGTTAGCCAGAGAATGGTTGCACGATCAATCCAGATTTTGGACGCAGGAGATGCTCGGGGCAGGGGTCAGCAACCTGCGGCTCTGGAGCCGCATGTGGCTCTTTCACCCCTCCGCTGCGGCTCCCTGTTACTCAAAATACGTGTCCCAACCGCCAATGTGTGACACCCGCTGGCACGCGATTTATTGAGCTTTTCAACCCCTGGTAGCCCAACCGTGGATAAATCCAAGAAAAGAAAAGTTTCAGAATGTTTAATTCAACTACATATGCTAGTTTTGTGGCCGCTCAAGAAATCGTCAGGCCCGGGAAGGGTTTTGTGGCTCCCAGTGTTTTCTTTTCTGTGGGAAATGGGTCCAAATGGCTCTTTGAGTGTTTAAGGTTGCAGACTCCTGTCTTGGGGTGACCATCATCTCTTTGGCCTGGTAGTCTCTGAACTGGCTCATCTTCGGGTTGTGACACAGAATGTGGCACGGGATACTATAGGTCAGGGGTCTCCAACCGTGGCAACTTGAAGACTTGTGGACTCCCAGAGAGCAAAGCTGGCTGAGGAACTCTGGGAGTTGAAGTCCACAAGTCTTTTTTTCCCCAAGTTTGCATGAACAGGCGCCATACGTTCCACTACAAATAAAACTGATCAGATTAAACATGATTATTACATTCAATCAACTTATGTATTTCTAATAACAATACAATAGGTTACAATCTATCATTATTCGAATATTCCACCTATTTCTCGTTATTCCTTTTCATCAAATAAAAATGTATACATTAATATTCCCTTTATCACTCGAAGGGATAGAAGTCCACAAGTCTTAAAGTTGCCAAGCTGGGATGGAGACCCCTGCTATAGGTTGTCTCCACAACCGCAATGGAGTCCGAAATTTCCGTTGCTAAGCAAGGCAGTCATTAAGTGAGTTTTTCCCCTTTCTTGCCAGAGTTGTAAATGAATCACGGTTGTTCAGTGAATCGGGCTTCTCCCTTGACTTGGCTTGTCCGAAGGTCGCAAAAGATTATCACGAGACTCTCGGACGCTGCATGCCAGTTGCTAATTTTGCCGACAAATTTTGATCATGTGACCACAGAGATGCTGCAATGGTTGTAAGTGTGAGAACCAGTTGCGAGTCACTTCTTTCAGTGCCATTGTAACCTCGAACAAGTGCTAAACGGAATTACCTGTACAGGTAATCCTTGGCTTACAACAGGGGTGTCAAACTCAATTTCATTGAGGGCCGCATCAGGGCTTTGGTTGACTGGATGGGTGTGGCCAACTGGGTGGGCGTGGCCAGCTTGACGCCATTCCGGGCCAAAGCGACGCGAGCCGGCCCCTTACATTTTCCAGGATGGCCTCACGGGCTGGATCCGACCACTTCACAGGCCGGATCTGGCCCGTGGGGGCTTTGCGTTTGACCCACCTGGCTTACAATCATAAATTGGGACCAGAATCTCCATCACTAAGCACGGTGGTTGTTAAGCGAGTCGTGCGTGTTCATTTTTATTTTATTTTCAGAGTATAAGACACACCTTTTCCCCCCCAGAAAAGAGGGTGAAAATCTGGGTGCGTCTTATACTCAGAATGTAGCCCCACCCAGCTTCTCAAACGGAGGTTGCAGAGGCTGAAAAAAGCATCCGAAACGAAGCTTCAGAAAAGAAGCCCCCAAACAGAGCTTCAAAGGCTTTTTTTCTGAAGCTGTTTCGGAGGCTTTCAGACGCAGAAAAGAAAGTTTTTTCTGAAACAGAGTTTGAGAAGTTTCAGAGGCAGAAAAAAAAAGCAAAAAAAAGCAAGGCACAGAGCTCACAGCTGAGGAACTTGTTGCTAAAATTCACCTCTGGGAACAGCTGATTGGGGGCCGATCCACCTGCCAATCAGCTTTCTTCTTATTTTCCTCCCCAAAAACTAAGGTGCGTCTTATACTCCGGTGCGTCTTATACTCCGAAAAATACGGTACTTTTTTTTAACCACCAACGACCACGTACCAGAGCTAGGATGGTAACTCATAGCTAGCGTGGCTGTGGAAGTGCGCGGTGTGCTGTCCGAGGAGGAGGAGGAAGAAGAAGGGAAGCGGCGAGTGTGACACTCCACCTCTACGTGATTCTTGCAGTGTTTGTGACAGATCATGGCACAATCTGGAGAGGATCACAACAAAAACAACAACAAAAGGCTTCAGATCAAAGCAACGAGAAGATGAATTGTCACCGCCCCCGCCCCCCCCGCCCCCTCGCTCCATGGCTCCTGCTGCTCCCGGTCTTCTCCAACCTGGTACTACAACACCCATAGGGCTGGGTCAAGGCACTTTTATTGCTTCAGTATTTAAGCAGCTGCCCAGAGACACATTTTTGTTTCTCCCGATGCAGGAACGTGACTTAAGGGGTGAAACACCAAATAAGGTTGAGATGAGGTCAGGAAAACACTCAATTATAATTTCCGTTACGGTTTTTAAATTCAATAGCTGGAGAAGCCGGGTTGTACAGTGATCCAGAACACACAGTTGTGATTCATTGGTACCAGAGTGTAAAGGGGGAGTATCTTTCTTTTGTTTTCCCCTGCCTTTTTTTCCTGTGTATGTGTAATTTACCTCACAATCCTGTGGTATTGATTTACACCTCAGGATGTTTGTTTGTTTGTTTGTTTGTTTATTGGTTTGTCATATTTCTATGCCGCCCACTCTCTGAGGACTCTGGGCGGCTTACACCAAAGACAGTATACTAAATAGCATATTGCCCCCCAACAATCTGGGTCCTCATTTTACCCACCTCGGAAGGATGGAAGGCTGAGTCAACCCTGAGCCGGTGAGATTTGATCCGCTGATCTGCTGAACTAGCTGCAGTACTGCACTCTAACCACTGAGCCACCTCGGCTCTTTTGTTCCTGTTTGCCTGACTATTCAGCTTGGTGTATATGTAGGTTGAAAATATATTTATTTATATTTAAAAACTACGAGCTCGTGTCAGCATCTAGGACTTCATTCGGACACCGACTGACAAATAGATGAATTTCATCTTGTTATTGTTAGCATTATTCTCTGGCTTACGATAGGCTCCCAGGTGCTCTACAGCTTGGTTGTTTTATTGTGGACGTTTCGTTACCAAACTAGGTAACATCATCAGTGTTAGAAGGATGTGGGGTTTGCTAACCCTTAACCCCATTTAAGACCCAATGGCAGCTGTCCCAATTCCGGGGGGAGGGGCCTCCCATCTCCTCGGATTCAGGAAAGCAGTTGTGCTGACCCAACAGAGCCCAGTAGAGGGCGCACTCACCCCTGCATCTGTATCCTTGCTTGGAGACTCCCCATAGCTACATCAGGAAAGGAAGGGGGGAAAATGTCATTTTAGTTTGGAAGAACCCCTTGAGACCACATTTGGAGGATGCAAACAGTTCTATAGAGTTTCCCCAGCCATTTCTTGCACGGATAGATAGTTTATTTCCATTTCATTTCCTTGTGGCTTCCTTTCCCAGGTTTAGAGTCGCCCATCTCCAATATACAGTATATCTTGGTTAGAGAAGTTTCCTCGTTCAGTTGTTTGCAGACCTCAGAGTCGGCTTCCAACAGGGTTATGGCTGGGGAATTCTGGGAGTGGAAGTCCACATCTTTAACTTGCTCAGCGTGAGGAACAGAGGTGGTATTCAGCCGGTTCGGACAGGTAGCGGAAATCGCATGCCGTCCTATTTAGGCACATTTTTGAGGCCAGGCACATGCGCATAAGGTATGCGCCCTCACATTTGCGAACCGGTAGGAAAAATTAAGTGAATAGCACCAGTGGTGAAATGTAAATTTTGTTACTACCAGTTCTGTGGGCGTGGCTTGGTGGGGGGGGGTAATGTGACTGGGTGGGCGTGGCCAACTTTTTTTTTTTTTTTTTTTACTTTTAAAACCATTTTTTCTACAACCTCTTTGGCCGGTAAAAAAAAAAAAATGCTTTTAAAAGCCTCTGACGATCCCAGCTGAGCCACGGGATCATCAGAGGCTTTTTTTTTTTTACTTTTAAAAGCATTTTTTCGGCCGAAGAGGTTGTAGAAAAGATGCTTTTAAATTTTTTTTAAAAAAACCTCTGATGATTGTGCAGCACAGCTGGGCATGGGGTGGGCAGGGTTTTTTGCTACCAGTTCTCCGAAATACCTGCCGCCATTGCTACCGGATGGGGCTATCCGGTCCAAACCGGGAGCATTTCACCCCTGAATAGCACCTCTGGTGAGCAGCAATGTTTTAGAACAGTCTTTGTGCTTATGCAGGTAGCTAGATAACAGGAATAAAGCATCCTTGAAGATAACTCTGGCCTCAAATCGCTCTTCTTCTAAAAAAAACAGCATGTTCCTAGTCCTGATGGAGGGCCTAGAAGGCTGAGAGACAAGCAAGGTAAATAGTCTCTCCAATATGGAGGCTAACACAGATGAAGAACCGTTGCAGGAATTGAATATGTCTGGTTTAATGAAAAGAAGGACTAGGGGTGAGATGATGGCAGCGTCCCAATATTTATGGGGCTGACATAAAGAAGAAGGGGTCAACCTGTTCTCCAAAGAACCAGAAAGCAAAATAGGAAACGATGGATAGAAACTAACCAAGGAGAGAAGCAACCTAGAACTAAGGAGAAATTTCATGACAGTGAGAACAACTAACCAGTGGAACAACTTGCCACCAGAAGTTGTGGTGCTCCAACATTGGAGGTTTTTAAGAAGAGTTTGGACGCCCATTTGTCTGAAATGGTACAGGGTGTCTGCTGAGCAGAAGGTCCGACTAGAAAACGAGGCCCAAGGTCCCTTCCTACAAGGAGGATGAGGAGGACAGAATCTAGCTGAAAAATTTCCCTTCTACCACTACTGGCTTTGGGATACAGGTGCTAACAATGGGCAATCCCTTCAGTTGTTTTTATTTCTTAAGTTGTGCAAAAACATCTCATGATCTTACATTTCCAGCGGTCATTTCTGCCAATGCAAAATGCGGGGGGGGGGGGATGGATATCGGGAAAGGTGTGTAAACTTACAAAGCCACCGCAATGGTCACAGAAGGTGGGTTTTTTAAAGGTGACCTCTTGGAAATCATGCAAGACCACATGGCCCAGCTTGGAGAAGATGGCGCAGGCCCTCATGAAGTACTCCGAGAGGTCGTCTCGATTCCAGGTTCCTTCCCTGTGATAAAGAGAGACAGTTTGGTCTGGTGGTTAAGGCTAGAAACTGGGAGTCTGGGAGTTCTAGTTCCGCCGTGCCCATGAAAGCCATTTGGGTGACTATATAGGCCAATCACCAGGTGACAGTGAGCTCCAGTCCTGCCTTAGATATGAAAGCCAGCTAGGTTGAGTTTGAGTCAATCACTAGGAGATAGTGAGTTCTAGTACCACTTTAGACCTAAAAGCCGGCTGGGTGACTTTGGGCCAATCACCAGGGGAAGTGAGTTCTAGTTCCACCCTAGGCATGAAAACTGGCTGTGTGACTTTGGGTCAATCCCAGGAGACTGAGAATTCTAGTCCCACCTTTGGAATGAAAGGCAGCAATGTGATTTTGGGCTAATCACCTGGAAACAATGAGTTCTAGTCCCGCCTTAGATATGAAAGCAGCTGCCTAGGGAATTCTGGGAGTTGAAGTCGACACCTCTTAACATGTTGGAAAAACACTAATTTAAATTTCTTGGGTATAATTGGTTGCTACTATCCTGAATTGTATGTTTAGGCCACAGGTCATTTTCTGTCTCTAGCATTCATAAGCACCTAGAAACCACATGTGAAGACCTCCAAGGTCTCTTCCAACTCTTATCCTATTCTGAAACCATACTCAGTGCCTACACCCACTGATACATCCTATGAAGCGGTATATAAGTCTAAATGCTATTGCCCTTCCTTCCTTCCTTCCTTCCTTCTTTCCATCCATCCATCCATCCATCCATCCATCCATCCATCCAACCAACGTTTGCAGTGGTTAGAATGCAGTATTGCAGGCTGACTCTGCCCTCTGCCAGGAGTTCAATCCTGACCGGCTCAAGGTTGACTCAGCCTTCCATCCTTCCGAGATCAGTAAAATGAGGACCCAGATTGTTGGGGCAAGAGGCTGACTCTGTAAACCGCTTAGAAAGGGCTGTAAAGGCACTATGAAGCGGTATATAAGTCTAAGTGCTATGACTATTTATGGCAACCTGGCCGGGTCTCCTTTCCACGCAACCCCGGTGCTTACCGTTCTCTTTCCAGGCCGTAGAAGGAGAAAGGGAAACTCATTGAAATTGTCTCGAAATCCTCCTGAGAGATGCAACCCCGTTGATCAGGATCGTAATTCTTGAATACGGACTGGTGGAAGAAGAGAAGGATAGAAACACAGCCATGGAGACGCAAAAGTCTACAGAGGAATTTATTGACTAATAGAAGAGAAGAGGTACAGCTCAGGGTTGAACGGTGGAGTCCTCGGTGCTCTCTCGGCTTGGGTTTCTTGGAGACATTTCATGACCCAACTAAGTAACAACATCAGTGTTAGAAGGGAGTGGGGTTTATTCTGTGTTTGTCGGAAGCTGGCTGGGAAGGTTACAAATGGTGTTCGCATGACCTCAGGACTGTGCCCCTGTCATAAATACAGGTAGTCCTCAAGTTACGACCACGATTGAGCCCAAGGTTTATGTTGCTAAGCGAAACATTTGTCAAAAGTGAGTTTCGCTCCATTTTACGCCTTTTCTTGCCGGAGTTGTTAAGTGAATTGTTGCATGTGTTAAGTTAGTCACACGGTTGTTAAGTGAATCTGGATTCCCCGTTGACTCGGCTTGTCAGAAGGTTGCAAAAGGGGGGGGTCACGTGACACCCCCCCCAGGGACTCAGCAACCGTTGTAGATGTGAACCGCTTGCCAAGCCTCTGAATTTTGATCAGATACTGCAAGGGTTGTAAATGAGAAAAATGGTTGCAAGTCACCTTTTTTTTTTCTCAGTATGTCTTAACTTCCAACGGTCACTAAACAGATGATTGTAAGCTGAGCTACTATTTGTAATTTTCCCTCAGGGGAGATGGCTCAGTTTCCTAGAAATTGCATGCTTTTTATGCATGCAAAACGTGCTCTTCAGCTACCACCAATTTCCGTTTAGCACTTTAGAAGTCTATAAAGGTGATTGAAAATAAATCTTTGACTTTCAGCCTGCCCTATTTCTTTCTTCGCCACATCCTCTTTTTCCCAAATCTGTGACCTACATGCTGTTCTCAGTTCCCTCCCCATCCCCAAGATTGGGGTGCAGTCCTGTGTAGATTCTCAACATCCCCAAATCTCCTACGCAAAGTAGGTTTGGGCCTGGCCAGGAAAGTTCCTTATTTCTCCTGCTATGATTTTCAAAAGACTTGCAGCTCTTGAGACGCAAAAAAACAGCTAAACCGTAGTAGTTCAGAGAGAAAAGGGGTTAAATTCTTCCCTCTTTCGGCAGTGCTTGAGACTACTTGATAAAAATCACCCCAAATTTCTTTGCTATTTGTAATGGTGTCTGTGGAAATCGCTTGGGTTTATATAGGAGTATCTAAACCCATCATCTGCTATTTTGACACTATTAGGCAGTGCTTCTCAACGTGGTAACTTTAGGACGTTCAGACTTCAACTCCCAGAATTCTCCAGTCAGCAAAGACGTTTGGATTTTGACTCCCAGAATTTCTCCAGCCAGCAAAGACATTTGGACTTCGACTCCCAGAATTCTCCAGCCAGCAAAGATGTTGGACTTCAACTCCCAGAATTCTCCAGCTAGCAAGGACGTTTGGACTTCGACTCCCAGAATTCTCCAGTCAGCAAAAGCTGGCTGGAGAATTCTGGGAGTTGAAGTCCACATGTCTTAACATTGCCAAGGTTGAGAACCACAGCTTTAAGGCGCTATTTAGCAATATGGAATATGAGTTAGGGGAGGAGGGTGGGGCTTGGATGTGGACCCCTCTCTGCGAGCTAATGAAGCCTGGTGTTTGCTTTTCTTCTCTCTCTCCATTAGCCATGCACAACGTTGTTTTCAGCAGCGTGTTTTATTTGCAGAAGAGGATGTGGTTGGAGTGGCCGGATTTGAGCTTCTTCCTTTAACAGAAAAGGAGGGGTGCTGGGTGGAAAAGGGGAGGAGAAAAGCGGGAACTGGACTTGGCCACCGTGCGGGGGGGGGGGGGGGGTAAGCACAGATTGGGGCCATAGTGTGGCAAAATGCCAGGCTGACTGATGTGCCACAGATGGGGTTTGAAAGAGAGCTGATGATGTTACCTACCTGGGTGATGAAACGTCTGCCAGAAAACCACCAAGCTCAGAGAGCACCAAGGACCCCACAGTCCTCCTCCTCCTCCCAAACCCTTTCAGCACTGATGATGTTACCTAGTTGGGTGATGAAATGTTGGCAAGAAAACCACCAAGCTCAGAGAGCACCAAGGATTCTACAGTCGCCATTGGCCTCCTCCTCCTCCTCCACTTCATAAAACCCCACTCCTTTCTAGCACTGATGATGTTACCTAATTGGGTCATGAAACATCTGCAAGAAAACCACCAAGCTCAGAGGGCACTAAGGAGCCCACGGTTCAACCCTGAGCTACGTATGTTCTCTTTTCTCGATTGCTTTGATTGTCCTACCTCCACCATCTGCTGGACGTGCCTCTTGATGGCGAGACGATCCGATTTGTTGGCTACTCTGGGCGCCCATTCCACAACCACCGGGGGCTTGAACTGGGTGGATGGCTGCAAAGAAAAGAAAAAAAAAGGAGAAGAGAGCTTTAAGAAACAGGATCCTCAGGGAAGACTTGGACCTTCCTCAGGCCTTTGTCCTCCTCTTACCAGCAATTTGAGGCAGCGAGGTTCACGAGAGTACGAGAGGGCGTAGATTTCCTCCTCAGAGTAATAGAGGTCCAAGGAGAGCTGGAAGGCAAGAAGGCATTTTAGGGCAAAAGAAACACACCTGGGACCCCAACATCTCATGAATGTTGGCCAAGAACCATTGCTATCCTGATGACAGCTGGTGCACATCTGGCTACTTCTAGGTCATACCTGGCATTACCGGGCCACATCCAGCCCTTTGTCAGTCCCTGTCTGGCTCGTATGGATTGCTTTTATTTTGAAGCATTTTTTAAATATATATATATATGTATGTATGTATGTATGTATGCATTGCTTATGCACCTTCACAGCCTTCTTGGTTTGGTCCTCCTCAACAGTCTCAATTTCTCAGGTGGCCCCTTGGGAAAATTAATTCCCTGTTCTAGGTGGTTGAACGGCCTAAGCAAAGGCCAAATAACATCTCTCCTTTTGCCCCAGGCTTACTAAAGCAAACGGCCATGGAACCTCCAGAAAGAAGGGGGCAGCCCCCTTGAGTGAATCGAGACCCCCAAGGCCAGAGTGGTTCCTGGTCCATCTTTCTCCTACATTTGGTTCCCATCTCCCATCCTGGATAAGCTGTTTGGGGTGACTTCCTCCTACAGCAGTGTTTCTCAACCTTGGTAGCTTGAAGGTGGGTGGACTTTAACTCCCAGAATCCCCCAGCCAGCAGCGCTGGCTGGGGGATTCTGGGAGTTGAAGTCCATCCACCTTCAAGCTACCAAGGTTGAGAAACACTGCCCTACAGCCTCCTGCAATGACGGTCCTCATTACAACATTACAGTCCTTTTCTTAACCCATGATACTGCAGCCTGTGCCATCTTGGCTGGCACCGGGTTCAAAACTCCCATCCTGGTGAACAATAGACCGGAAAGGATGGGAGTTGTAGTCCAGCGGGTCTGGCTGCCAATCGAGGGTTGCGAAGATTCCCTAAACGGCCTGTCGTCGTGCCTTCACCCTGCCTGGGTTGCTAAGCAACATCTGCATCACCGTGCTCTGTGGCCCCGCCCACACTGGCTGCTGCTAGGCAACCAGGCATCCTGTGTTATGACTCATAAAGGCCCGACCATCTTTTCGGCTGCCAGCCGGGCCCATATTTTTTTTTTTTTTAATTTGATTTATATGCCGCCCTTCTCCGGAGACTCAGGGTAGCTTACAATGCGTTATATTTCTGTAGCAAGAGAGTCAAGAGAGAATGCAGCCATTTGGGTGACTGAGTCAACCCCACTAGGCCCGGGAAAAGCAGGCCCGGCCCTCTTTGCCTGTAGTGGGAGGCGGTTGCTAGGGAACCCTGCAGCTCTGGTAGACTCTCCTGGAGGAGAGGTTTCTAAGCAACACCATCGGCTGGAGGCCTGTAGAAGAGATGGTTGCCTGTTGTTGGGCCCCGGGTCCGACCAAAAGGCAGTATTTGAAGGCCTGCCACCCTCTTCACTTCCCCATCTGTGTGTCAGACAGTATATAAATAATATAAATAGTAATATATTGATACAATATCATAGGCCACACAGTCCTGGTAGGGACATCTGCGACGGCCTATTTTCTGACAGAACAATTAATCCATGGAATAGTTGCTTCCCAGAGTGTGGCTACCTCATCACTGGAGATTTTCCAGAAATATACTGGATTTTCAAGAAAAAGAAATATTATCCAGGATGGTATAAGGCAGGAGTCCCCCAACCTTTTGGGCACCAGGGACTGGTTCTGTGGAGAGTGGTTTTTCCATGGACCAAAAAGGGTGTGGTTTCGTGTGCTGCCTGCTTGCGTGGCCCGGTTTCTGGCATGCCACAGACCGGGGGCTGGGGACCATTGATATAAGGTCTACTGCCTTGGTCAGGGAGTTGGAGTAGAAGACCTTGAAGATCCCTTCTAGCCGTATGATTCTATAAATGCTGGCGTGAAAAAGTCCATATTCTTCTAACATGGAGATTAACCATGCTTTAGTTTGACTCCAGTTGATTTCCTTCAAAAGCAGCCAAAAGGATTCCCTTCAACCCGCCCCCCATTGGACCACCTGCATCTCAGCCTGCCCATCAACCCTCCTGTGGTCTCCATGAGTTCTCCAAGGATTTTTCTTACCGTCAGTAGGTGCACCAGGTCCTTGTTGGCTTCGAAAGGCGGCTGAGCCCGTTGCTGCAACCGGAATTCCCACACCGGCTCATAGAGCCTCTGCAGTTTGCTCAGGTTGAGACGTCCACCCTCAACGCGGTCTGGGAGGGCTTCGTGCAAGGTCACCAGGTCCTTGAGGTGGACTCCCACAATGGGGATCTTGAAGTCTTTGCAATCGGCGTAGGCCCGACGGTACGCCCCATAGTTTCCACTTGACGAAAGCAGTTCGGTCATTTCGGCAAGCACCTGCGCGAAGAAGGGAAAGCCAGGTTCCAGAAAAGAAAGGATAAATCCCATTTTAACCCTCGAGCAACACACCCCTTCTGAAGAACCGCTTTCCAAAACGAATTCATGGATTCGCCTTTTTCTTGGCGTCTGACATGCAAAGTCCCTGGGGAGAAGCCAGATTCATTTAACTTAACAACTTAAGAGTCCCTTAACTGTGACAAAAAAAGATTGTAAAATCTTTTTTTGATTGGTAACCAAAACTTAACTGTCTGGGTTAGCAACGGAAATGTTGGGCTCAATTGTGGTCATGTGAGGCTCTACCTGTACAACCACCTCATATTGAGGGAAAAAAATCATACTAATGGGCTCACCCAATCTCCAGATCCCATACCTGAAAGAACACCCAGTTCTTCAAGGACTTGGCATGAGATATGGCATCCTGTAGATCTGGGGTCTTCAACCTTGGCAACTTTAAAACCTGTGGACTTCAACTCCCAGAATTCTCCAACCAGCATTGGAGTTTAAGTCTACAAGTCTTAAAGTTCCCAAGGTTGAAGACTCATGTTGTAGACGGTCAAGAGCCAGGATACTGATGTGGACCATGGCTACCTTTGGTATATCTCACCAAGGCTAAACACCTCCTCTCTTTTGTCCTCGGGAGGGCGCTTTCCTTACCTTGGTGACCTCGGAAGGTAGAAGAGCATGGGTCTCCTTGAGGCGAGCAATGGTGCTGTGGCAAAGCCCTCCCACAATTGCCATGAGCGTGTTGAAGTTCTGCAACTGCCTTAATTTCTGCAACAAGAGGATAATCCAAGAGAGGCTCTTTAAGCAGATCACAAGCGGAAAGAGTTGGCTTCTTCAAAGGCTCCTCAACGTTTGACGGGAGCTAATTTTCAAACCTGGATACCCACACGGGCGTCATCTTTTAGAAATGTGGGAGAAACAACCTGGGTTTGATAAGCTTGGAAGAAATGTATTTTGTCCGTAATCACCATTTGCAATCTTTCTAGCTGGCTTCTGACAAGCCAACGGGAGAAGCTGGATTTATTTAATGACTGCACGATTCTCTTCATCACCGTGGCAAATCAAACCGTAAAATTGGGTAGGACTTATTGAACAAGCTCCTTGTTTAGCAATGGAAATTCCCAATTGTGGCCGTGAGTTGAGAACTACCTGTATTTTCTAACCAACTGAATACAAAATGAGACAAAAATGTAACCACGTGGAAGAAGTCATTTTGGAGCCAGCTGCCAGAAAAAGCCAGAAAAAGCTCTCGCATCTTCCCAGTGGCAGCCAATTTGATCAGTCTAGTTTGAGAACTTTCCATCTGGACCTTACTGAGCCACCTCCCGAGCAGAAGATTCATTTTAGGTCCAAGCTAATGCATCATTTCACTATGGATCCCTCTGGATCATCATCTAAATTCCCGGGTCTCTGCCCACAACAAAATTCCCCTCCCAGGACACCAGCTCAGAGCTACCTCATACTCCAGGCATCATAGACTTTTATAAAATAAATAAGGTAAAGGTTCCCACGCACATACATGCTAGTCATTTCCGGCTCTAGGGAGCGGTGCTCATCTCCGTTTCAAAGCCGAAGAGCCAGCGCTGTCCAAAGACGTCTCTGTGGTCATGTGGCCAGTATGACTAAACGCCAAAGGCGCACGGAGCGCTGTTACCTTCCCACCAAAGGTCGCCCCTATTTTTCTACTTGCATTTTTTACGTGCTTTCGAACTGCTAGGTTGGCAGAAGCTGGGACAAGGAACAGGAGCTCACTCAGTTACTCAGCGCTAGGGATTCGAACTGCTGACTGCCAACCTTCCATTCAACAAGCTCAGCGTCTTAGCCACTGAGCCACTGCATCTCCACTATAAAATAAATAGTGAGCATCAAACTTCCATCTGCTTAAGAGCCACTTCTTCTGCTTGGGAGGTGGCCCAGAAAGAACATTTCTTACCTACCCCACCATGCAAAAATGCAAGCAAACTCATGCATTCTCCACCTTCACATCGGTTTTGCCAATTGATGTCATGTCCCCACCATCCAACCCCAGAGAAGGTGTCTCCATCAGCATTTGTCTTGGCAGAGCGACCATGAAAGGAACAGGAATGTTCTTTTGTGTATCTTCCCCCCACTGCACGGCCCAAGCCCTCCCCCACTTCTGTTTCTTTCCAGTGAGGAACTTACCTGTGTCACATGGATGAATTTGGTGAAGACTTCTGCTCGCTGCTGGGGTGTGGGACGCTTCAGGATCATCACTTGTACCCACTGGGAGATGCTGTTGAACAGGGTAATTGCGCGTTCCAGGGCTGAGATTCCGTGCACAGATCCACGCAGCACATAATTCTGGAAATCCAAGTACTGCCCAACATACAATTATAAAAGGTAAGAACCGGTCTTGCTGGATTAAACCTAGTCCTAACTAAATCCAAGGTTCTGTTTTCCGGATGACTCATTGGGGAAGCCACTTTGAAGTCAATTAGGGGACACCCAGTTTGCATTTTTTTTTTTGTTCACCGCTTTTGAGATGGATTGACAGTGGGAAGGAAAGGCCTTCCACATTTGTAGGAATATTCTTGTACACTTTAAAAAAAACCCATCTCTTACGACTATTGCTTCTTATTATTTACAGTGATGAGAATTTCACCACATTTCAGCCATAATTCCCTTCCCTTCCCCACCGTCCAGTCAGAGCTGAAGAAGCTTCTTGGATGAGAAGTGAAACCTCTTCAACGAAAAACAAGAAAGTCCACTTGCCTCTTGGAAAAAAAGCACCTTTGGGACAACCATGACCTGGATGATTGAAAATCTCCATAAACATTCAGTCATAATCAGTGGTGGGTTGCTCCCGGTTCGCACCGGTTCACACGAACCGGTAGTAAAAATTTGTAGTAGTTCGGAGAACCGGTAATAACATTGGCTGGCCACGCCCCCAAACTGGTCCGCTTACCCCGCCCACCTCATCAGAGGCTTTTTTTTTTGTTTTTACTTTTAAAAGCATTTTTTCTACAACCTCTTAAGGTTGTAGAAAAAATGCTTTTAAAAGTTAAAAAAAAAAAAGTTGGCCATGCCCACCCAGCCACATTACCCCCACCAAGCCATGCCCACAAAATAAGCCACACCCACAGAACCGGTAGTAAAAAAATTAAGAACCCACCCCTTGTCACAATCCAGCTCAGGGGTGGGCTGCTGCCGGTTGTAACAACCAGTTCGCCCGGAACCAAAAATGTGAACAAACGCGGCATCAAAAAACCAGCGATTATATAGGACGTGATAGTACCCGGGGGGTGGGCGGGGCCAGCCACTGCTTGGAACTACCGGTTTACCCGAACCGGCAGCAGCCCACAACTGATCCAGCTTTTCTAACTGTAGAAGGGAGCTTTTAGTAGGCAATGCATGTGGTCCTCGACTTACAACCACCGCTGAGCCCAGAATTTCTGTTGCTAAGTGAGACATTCGTTAAGTGAATGTTCTCCCATTTTACAACCTTTCTTGCCACCGTTGTTAAATGGATCGCTGCCGTGTTAGGTTAGTAACACGGTTGTTAAATGAATCTGGCTTCCTCATTGACATGGCTTGTCAGAAGGGGATCCCATAACCCCGGGACACTGCAACCATCATAAATGTGAGTCACTTGCTAAGTGAAGTGTTCCAATTTGGATCACGCGACCACGGGGAGACTGCGACGGTCGTAAGTGTGAGAAACGGTCCTACGTCACTTTTTTTCATTGCCGTTGTAACTTCGAACGGTCGCTAAATGAACGGTTGTAAATCGAGGACTACCTGTACGCTGGCTCCTTCCAAGGCAGGATACACAACCTTTTCAAGGGGCACAGCCTTTTCAGGATGGAGAGCAGTGCTAGGAATCGGGCGGCAGGCCCAGAGTTTTGAGGGGGGGCAAACAGAACAGGTTCCAAAAATTGTTATCCCAGGTAAAAATTGGGCTAAGCAATTCCTTTCTTGCATTCCAATTTTACCTTTACATTTGGATATTTATTTACTTTTTAAATCCACACCTTCAATAATACCCTGTACCCCTTTGATCGCCTTCAAGTTTGATGCCAGTTCCTGAAAGGGGTTTGGAAACAGTGGACAAAATTTTAAGGATCCACTAATACTCCACAGGTCATTTTCAAGGTCATGTTACGTAGGAAGTCCTCGACTTATGACCACAACTAAGCCCCAAACTTCTGCTGTTAAGCAAGAAAAAAAATCCCTTTAAAAGTCTCTGCTGATCCCAGCTGAATTGCTTGATCGTCAGAGGCTTCTAAAAGCATTTTTTTCTGCAACCTCTTAAGAAAATGACCTACAAGGTCCCTTCCAACTCTGTTAATTTGTTAGGTGAGTTTTGCCTGATCTCCCTCCCGCCTCCCCGCAGTTAAGTGAATTGCTGCAGTTGTTAAGTCAGTCATGCGGTCGTTAAACGAATCTGGCTTCCCTCATCGACTTGGCTTGTCGGAAGCCGACTGGGAAGGTGACAAGGAGTGATCATGTGACACACACACACACCCCAAGACCGTACAACTGTCATAAACGCACGTCAGTTGTCCGGCACCCCGAATTTGGATCACATGACTGCGTGGAATGCCTGTAAGAGTCGTAAAACTTTTTCAGCGTGGTCACTAAACGAACAGTTTTAAGCTGAGGACACTCCCCCCCCCCCCACTCTTGGCAGCTGGAATTTCTATTCTACTGCCTTCTCCAAAAGGGGAGTGGGGGTAGAATTTGGTACCGAGACCGAAAGACGTAGAAAGACGCAAGGCCTTATCTTCTGCGTCGATCTGGAATTTCCACCAGACAGGAAATTTCCACATTTCCTGTGGGCCTCTAGATGGTTAGTATACCATCTCCTGGCTCACTAGTACATTTTGGCTGGTGGAGCAGGGGGGGCTTGTGGGAGAGAAGATCATTGATGTTGTATTAGATATCGGTCTGATGCAACCAAAGACGCAAATGCTTCGGACGTCGTTTGCCAGAAACCTGAAGCAACCGCTGGCCGAGGACAAAAATCAATAGGCAGGATGGCAGCAGTCATGGTTAATGCAACATTTCAATTGCCCAAATTGGGCACCACCAAGAAATGTGGTTGATGCATAATTCCACCCGAAAGGTCAAGGAGGCAGTTGCTCTTAAGATGCTTAAAGCACAATTTCTCAAACATATCAATATCAAGACCATATGAAGAACGGTTGCTGGAACTGGGTATGATGAAAAGAAGGATTAGGGGCGACATGAGAGCAGTCTTCCAATATCTCAGGGGCTGCCCCAAAGAGGAGGGAGTCAAGCTATTCTCCAAAGCACCTGAGGAGGGTAGGACAAGAAGCAATTTATGGAAACTAATCAAGAAGAGAAGCAACTTAGAACTAAGGAGAAATTTCCTGACAGAGAGGACAATTAATCAGTGGAACAACTTGCCTCCAGAAGTTTATAAATACTTTAATGCTGAAAGGTTTTAAGAAGAGAGTGGATAACCATTGGTCTGAAGTGGTATAGGGTTTCTTGCCTAAGCAGGGGGTTTATTATTTATTTATTTATTAGTTTGATTTATATGCCGCCCTTCTCCGGAGACTCAGGGCGGCTTATAACGCTTTTAAGCAAGAGCCTTCATACTTTTGTACATACCTGCTTTTGCCCCCCCCCCCCCCCCCCCCGCAAGCGGTGTTCTATTTTATACAAAGTCAGCTTATTGCCCCCACAATCCGGGTCCTCATTTTACCTACCTCGGAAGGATGGAAGGCTGAGTCAACCTGGAGCCTGGTGAGAATTGAACTCGCAGTAATTGCAGGCAGCTGGCAGCTAAATACTACTTTAACAGTAGTTTAGTCCACTGCACCACCAGGCTCAATAGTCCAAGGGTTGGACTAGATGACCTCCAAAGTCCCTTCAAACTCCGTTATTCTATTCAAACTTGCACCATTTTAAGATGGCTGGACTTCAACTCCCAGAATTCCCCAGCCAGCTAGGCTGAGCTTGCAATGGAAGATTGCATTAGATCCCACAACATGGTGCAACATTTTTTTCCTTCACCTCAGTCGTTGCCCTGTGAATAACCAGCCAACGATTTATGGAAGGAAGGACGTCTCATGGCAGGTTGAGTTCGTACCTGCAAGACGTGAATTTGAAAGGACCTTGAGGTTAAAATATAGAAAGAACGGTTGCTGGAACTGGGTATGTCTAGTCTAGAGAAAAGATGTCAGCACTCCAAGCTGCATTCACTCCAGTGCTGACATAAGAAGGAGAAAGTGGGGGCATCTGGCAAGAGGACGCTTGACTTTTCACCTACTTATTTTCCCTGGAGATATATCCCCTAGGAGATGGGTTGGAAGTGGGGAAATTTGAGACGACACCGAATCCTGACAAAAGAAGGACCAGAGGAGACATGAGAGCAGTCTTCCAATATCTGAAGGGCTGCCCCAAAGAAGAGGGACTCAAGCTATTCTCCAAAGCACCTGAAGGCAGGACAAGAAGCAACGGGTGGGGACGAACCAAGGAGAGAAGCAACCTAGAACTAAGGAGAAATTTCCTGACAGTTAGAACAATTCATCAGTGGAACAACTTGCCACCAGAAGTTGTGGGCGCACTATCACTGGAGGCTTTTGAGATGAGACTGGACAGCCACTCGTGCAAAGGGTTGGAATAGAAGACCTCCAAGGTCCCTTCTGTTATTCTGTTAGTCATACCTTCTTTGTATGAAGGACTTTCATATTTACTTTGGGTTAGATCAGTGTTTCTCAACCTTGGAAGCTTGAAGATGGGTGGACTTCAACTCCCAGAATCCCCCAGCCAGCAGCGCCACCCATCTTCAAGCTTCCAAGGTTGAGAAACACTGGGTTAGATGGATGTACATGCATACACATATACACACGCATACTTCAAATAGTAAAACAACGGATGTCTTAGCTAGTAAGTATCACCATTGCTATTCCCGTGAGAGAGATCACCAGGGTTCCAAAGTAGGAACTTCTTCCTTTGGTTGAGGAAGTTCCTATTTTGAAGCCAGGGTGATCTAATAAAGTGTTTCTCAACAGCAACTCTAAGTTGTACAGGCGTAAGGTTCCTGCTGGCTGGATTCCAACAAAGGAGATGATTTGTAGCTCAGGTTGAAACGTGGAGTCCGTGGTGCTCTCGCTGAGCTTGGTTGTTCTCTTGCAGATGTTTCCTTACCCTAACTAGGTGACATCAGCACTGATGGTGTTCCCTAGTGGGGTGATGAAACGTCTGCAAGAAAACAACCAGGCTCAGAGACCGCCAAGGGCTGGGAAACACTGATGAATATATACTGTATTCAGCCATCCTCAACAGTGATGGGTTCTAACCGGCTTTACTACCGGTTATCTTCGCACACGGGCTTCGCTCGCATGCGCGCCAAACTTGTACTCCGTGCAAGTGCGTTACGAATCTGCCCAGCTGAGGTGCGGCAATCCACTCTGCCGCACCTATTAGCTGGGCTAAAAAAGAAGAAATAAAAGGTAGGAATAACGCGGGGGCGGGTGGGAGGGCCCAGCTCCCGGACAAAGAGAACCGGTTTGGTGACGTCATATCGTCACCGCTACCAGCTCGGCCGAACCGGGAGGAACCCACCACTGATCCTCAACCTGGAGACTTCCTATGTCTACCATCATCTTCAACCAGCCAAATTTTTTCCACTCCCAAGATATCTGTAAAAGATACAAGGCCGAGGAAGACTTTCACAACACTCCATCCACCCATCTTGCAAAAACTTTTCGTACCCCTTTGCAGTTCCTTACCGAGAGACGGCAGAATGCCTTGAATTCCAGGTAACTGAGGTGGTCGGCTAGCTCACCTGGATCCAGGTGATCAAACAGCAGAGAGACTTTACGTTTCTTGCCACCGGCAGGACTGTGTTGGCAACTGAGAGAACGGTTCCAGGTATGACTCACCCTGGAGGGAGAATAAACCCAGAAGGGACTCATTAGGGACCGAGTTACGATGACCCGGGGCACGGCACAGAGGCAACAAAGGCAGCTGACAGTTCAAACCACCCATTTATTGCTCCAAATTCCCCCCCAAACACTTCCACGTTTGGACAAGTCCCAGAGCAAAGTGATGACATGCACACACCTCAAGCAGCCTCTGGATGCAAATAGTCCAGCCCAATGCTGTGAGCACCACGGCTGCAAAGCAAGAAATCCAGCAGGGCAAGTTGAGTCCAGGAAGCAAAGGAGCAAAGCAAGGAATCCAGAAGGAATGCAAGGAATCCAGGAAAGTTCAAACATCGGCACTCAACACTCCATGAAATTCATGTTTGTTCCCGACAAATGCCCCTCCCCACAGTGTCTCCTTAAGTCTCAGTCCCCAGATGTGCCTTGTGAAGAGAGGCAGGCCACTCTCCTCCCGAGTAGTCAGGTCAGTCTGCGCTGTTCTCGCCTTCTCTCCACTCTCCGTGCTTGAGGATCAGGAGGGAGCGGTCCCTGCTCATCGCCTGAGCTCTATCTCTCATGTTCACTGCTAAATCTCTCTTGGTCATCCTAACCCAGTTCCTCCCTGACTACAAGCCGTCCTAATCCTGAAAGTCCCTGTCCTGACTGGGCTTGCTCCTCCCCATTTTCCTCCGAAGCCAACAAAGCCTCCCCCTCAATCTCTGTCGGCTCCAGTGCCAGCTCATCTTCCCCCCCCCCGCCCCCGCCCCCAGATTCAAGCTCCGACAGGGGCAGAACAGGAGTATCCAAAGATTCACAAGACCAGAGGACTTCTCTGTGGAAATGCAGAGTGCACTCTCTGTAAACAAGACCAACACACTGCTAGGGTGTGGATGGTAGGCACCTGAGCTAACTGGAGAAATGTTAGCTTCCATGCATAGTTGTGGAAAGACGGGATGGTCTAAGGCACCTTTTTGCCATTGCGTGCCAAAAGCAGGAGAAGAGCGAGGGGGTCACACGCGTGTGTGCCCACACTCATAATTCTATGCACCCTGCCCTCCGTGCATGTGCACAGGACCTCGCTGCGCTCTCCCCCACTTTTGGCACATGACGGCCCGGTGGGGCCGATAGGCCCATTTTTTGCTCTCCCCAGGCTCCAAAGCCTTTCTAGGAGCCTGGGGAGGGCAAAAACGGCCTTCCCCCCACCCCAGGCCTTTCAGAGGCAGGAAACAGCCTGTTTCCCTACTTCCGGTAGGCCCAGAAGGCCTGAAAATCAGCTGGCGGAGCTGAGCGTGGCACGCGTGCCATACGTTCACCATCACGGGTCTAAGGAGAAGATTGAAGAAGGCAGATGCTTTCCTGAGGAACAGAGATCCATGTCTCTTGAACAGAAAGCTTTGGAGAGGTGAGAAGGCCAAGCTCTTGAAGATCAGGCAAGGAGAACCTGAGAAGCAGGGCCTTCAAGTGCCTGAGGAATAGGAGAAGGCTTAGCAGCACCATGGAAGCTCAGAATGGGTGTTAAGGCAACACCCATGGGTTTTCGTCACTGTTGGTTTCATCTCCACCAAGTGACACGTTAGTTGGACTTTCCTTCTGCTTTACATCCTCATCATGATTTGGTAACATTTTTTGGAGAACCTACTGAATCACTCCTCCTTGCCATTGAATCAGAAGATTTTTTTTAAAAGGATAGGTAATGTCCTGGACCTCTCCTCTTCTTCCCCCAAGGAGCTTGCATTCAAATATAGGGCAGGTGTGTGCAACCTTGGCCACTCTTGAAAACTTGTGGACTTCAACTCCCAGAATTCCCCCAGCCAGCATGGGGGATTCCGTCCCTTCCAAGGAGCAATTCCCATTTCTGAACTGGTTGTCGCCACTCACATGCAGGATGTATCAAGCATATTGTTGTGCCCTGCTGGGCCTTGGTTCCTCACCACCTCCAAGATTTCTGTGATCACCTCCTCCAAGTGGGGGTCCAGGTGAAAAGCCTCCGGATAATTCACAAGCCAGTAGCTGAAAAGAGAGCAAGAGGTTCAGGTTGGAGCTGCATGCCTGACTGGAGAATTCTGGGAGTTGAAGTCCATATATCTTAAAATTTACTAGCTTGTGGCTGGGGAATTCTAGGAGTTAAAAGTCTACACATCTTAAAGTCTACTACCTTGCTGACCGGAGAATTCTGGGAGTTGAACTCTACATATCTTAATGTTTACTAGCTTGTGGCTGGGGAAGGCTGGTAATTAAAATCTACACATCTTAATATCTACAAGCTTGCTAACCAAGGAATTCTGGGCCTTGAAGTCCACACATCTTAAAAGTTTACTAACGTGGTGGCTGGGGAATTCTGGGAATTGAAGGCCACACATTTTAAGTTGACAAAGTTGAGAAACCTTGGGGAGGGGGAGAGAAAAAAGATAGCGGGAAGAGAATTCAGACCGGACAAAGTGGCAGATCCTCAGTTGACGTGAAGGATTCTTGTCCTGGGCTGATTCCTGATATGTGATCAATAAAGTTAAGGCTTAATTTGTTCTCCAAATTCTTGTGGAAAGGATTCAGGAATCTGTTTTGCTGAAATCTATCCCTTCCTTTCAATAGAGTCCCTTTACTATGTGAGACCTTCTAGCACAGGAGCATTAAACTCAATTTCATTGAGGGCCGCATCAGGGTTGTGTTTGATCTCAGGGGGCCGGGTGGGCATGGCCAGCTCGACATCACTCATCAAGGTTCCGTTTCCAGCCATGACGTCCTCCTGCAGTCCTCTGCCAGTGAAAACGGAGCCCTCCCGAGCTCGATTTTCGCTGGCAGAGAGCTGCAGGAGGCTGTCATGGCCAGAAACGGAGCCCAGGAGGCCTGTGTGTGGCCCTCCTGAGCTCCGTTTCCACTGGCAGAGGGCTGCAGGAAGCCATCATGGCCAGAAACGGAGCTCCGTTTCCGCTGGCAGAGGCACCGCGAGTCGGTCCATCGCTGTTACCAGAGTAGGCCCACAGGCCAGATCTAAGCACCCTGCAAGCCGGATCTAACCCGCAGGCCTTGAGTTTCACTCCCCTGTTCTAGCAGGACCCTATTAACTAAGAGGACATAACGCCGAAACATTTTTTTCCCCACGTAATTTCTGATCTGTTGGAGTATTTGAAGGTCAGGCTCCCTTCCTTGTTCAACAGTTCAATACTGCCTCCCGCTAGAAAGCTTACCCTAATTAACTGGCATAATTGCTCCCTAGGAAGTTAATTCTCGAGGAGCCCCAGTAATTCACCCAGAAACTGTTCACTGGGAATTGTCGTTCATTGCAAGTACTAAAACTCAAGATCCTTTTTGTGCTGGTTAAAATAAATCAGAACGCCGTTGAAGTATATAATGCTTGTTCTAAAGCTGTTCCTTTAGGTCCGTTTGGTGGCTGGACAAAAGAAATTTGCTAGCTTCCTATAATGCACAAAACCCCACATCCAGGTTCACATCATGTACTGTAAGAATAAACAGTAGCCTGGCCTGACTCACACAGCCACCTAAAATAACATCTCGACAAACTACACCACCAGCGAACCAACCCATTTTAGGCAAAATCAGTCCCTTTAGAACTGAGTTTTGTCATTCTAATTTTTGTCAAGGAATCCTTGACTTTGTCACCAGCAAGCAATCCTTTTGCCTTTCGGGGAATTTTTAAATTTAAGCTCTTTAAATGTAAGCTCTGTTGTTTTAATTTGTTTTATACGGCATTTTATTCAGTGTCTGTAAGCCGCCTGGAGTCCCCTTTGGTAAGATGGGCAGCATAACAAGTGCAATAAATAAATGAATGAGCGAATAAATAAACATGAAAACTCTTTCCTATCCAACAATCCCCTTGGAAAGACATTGTAAGAAGGGTCTATGGAGATTCTCAGCCATTCAGATAATGGTTGTCCCAAAAGTACTTTTTTCAAGAGGCAACTGGACTTCCTTGGGTTTTCCTTGAAGATGTTTCGCTTCTCGTCCAAGAACTGACATGTAGAACTGAAGAAGCTTCTCGGACGAGAAATGAAACATCTTCAAGGGAAAAGGAAGATGTTGCATCTTGAAAAGGCACCTCGAGGATATTTTAAGGAGAGATTCTTTGTGTTCCCCCAAAGGATATAAAGTCAAAAGACGGCGAGCCAGCTCTGCAGACGGGACCACCCAACTATGAACGGTTAGTGTCATGTTCACCATGAAGTCGCTGGTGCACAGCTTCCCATCCACATCTGGAGAAGAAAGACAGGCGTTAAATGGGATCTGTCGATAGGCAGAAATGGAACTGAATAGAAATGAGGAAAGCAAGCCGTCTGGGATAGATCTGCCCCATAATACAGTATGCGCCTGGTCTTTAAGAGCTTGGTCTAATGGTTAAGGTACCTGGCTAGAAAGCAAGAGATACTTGAGTTCAAGTCCTACCTTAGGTGTGAAAGCCAGCTGGTGACTTTGGGCCAATCACCGGGAGACAGCGAGTTCTAGTCCCACATTAGGTATGAAAGCTAGCTGGATACCTTTGGCCAATCACCAGGAGAAGGTAAGTTCTAGTCCCACTTTAGGCATGAAAGCTAGCTGGATACCTTTGGGCCAATCACCAGGAGACGGTAAATTCTAGTCCTGCCTTAGGCATGAAAGCCAGCTGGATGCCTTTGGGCCAATCACCAGGAGACGGTGAGTTCTAGTCCCACCTTAGGCATGAAAGCCAGCTGAGTGATCTTGGGGAGAGTCCATCTCTCTTTCTCTCAGCCCAACCCACCTCACAGAGTTGTTGTTGTGGGAAAAATAGGAGAAGGAAGCTGTGTTGGATATGTGTTCTCCACCTTGAGTTATTTGTAAAAACCATCAAGGTAGAATACAAACCATCAAAGAAACAGCTTCCTGGATGGTAACCTGGGCTATCTGTGGCATGATTTGCACTAGAATCAGCCTTGGTCTCTAGCCTTATGCAACATCTTCCCCTCCACCCCACCCCTCCAGAATCAAAAGGGGGTCTCCATCTCATCCCCCACCCCCCTCCAGCCACAGTACCAAAGGAGCGAAGGCATTTCTCAATCAGCTCCTCCAGAGTGCAGGAACGATTCAGTTCTCCCAGACTGATAGAGGCCAAAGCCTGGTTGATCTCCCGGGGGTTGGGGCAAGTCATATGGCGTCGGCTCTTCCGCCGGTAGATCTTGCTGGCTCCTGGAAGGGTGCTGGAATCCATCTTACCAGCGGCTTCAGTCCGCGATCTCCTGCAAAAGCAACAGCTGTGCTATTGGCCGTTCTCAACAACCTGGTGTCAGTCAGGATTCCAGGTAATGCATTCAAGAGGCCAACTCTGTAAACCGCTTAGAGAGGGCTGCAAAGCCCTGCGAAGCGGTGTATTTTATTTATTTATTTATTTATTTAATCTAATTTTTATACCGCCCCTTCTCCCGAAGGACTCAGGGCGGTGCACAGCCAAAGATAAAACAAGTACCCATATAAAATTTAAAAACAATTTAAAAACACATTAAATAATTTGGCCCCAACGACATTAAAACATAAACAACCCATTAAAATTAATGTTTAGGCCAACCCAGCTTGTTGGAACAATAACGTCTTGAGGGCACAGCAAAAGGTACGGAGGTCAGGGATCATCTGTATCTCTGGGGGCAATTCATTCCAGAGGACAGGTGCCCCCACAGAGAAGGCTCTCCCCCTGGGTGTCGCCAGTCGACATTGTTTGACCGACGACACCCTGAGGAGTCCCTCTCTGTGGGAGTGCACTGGCTGGTGGGAGGCTATCGGTGGCAGAAGGCGATCTCATAAGTACCCAGGTCCTAAGCCATGGAGCGCTCTAAAGATGGTAACCAACACCTTGAATCGCACCCGGAAGACCACTGGGAGCCAGTGCAGCTCGCGCAGGAGTGGTATTACATGGGAGCGCTGTGTCGCTCCCATAATCACCCGCGCGGGCCGCATTCTGGACCAGTTGGAGTCTCCGGGTGCTCTTCAAGGGGAGTCCCATGTAGAGAGCGTTACAGTAGTCTAGATGGGAAGTGACGAGGGCATGAGTGACCGTGCGCAAGGAGTCACGATCCAGAAAGGAACGCAACTGGTAGATCAGGCGAACTGATAAAAAGCCCCCTTGGCCACAGCCGTCACATGATCCTCTAGAGACAGCCGCGCATCTAGGAGGACATAAGGAGCCCTTATAAGTCTAAGGGCTATTGCAATTGCTTTTTTTCTGGAGAGGCTCCGCTGATTGCCCGCAACAGACCTCTGAAGTAAACTGCTTGCAACCCTGCGCCACGGTCTTGCACAAGTTCCTCAAATGCCCATTTCAAGAGCTCGGCACGCACACACAAACACACCAGCGCACGTACGGACCCACACAGAGCGTGCAACCTCATGTTGCCTCGCTGTTTCCAACGCCAGCTATGCCCCAAGGAAAATAGGAGGCACTGTGGGCATTTATGCCAAGCGCACCCTCTCAGCCCCAAGGAAAGACCCTCTTCCATCACCCTGCGGCCCTTCCCCGCCATCCCCACTCCACCCCACCCAGCTCTCCAGTTTCCCGTCCTCTGTCTTGTTGCGTGCTGCATCTTGCAAATCTTGTACTAGGAACTTCCCTCTGAAGCAAAAGCATTTCCAACATCCCGAAAACCTCAGCAAGCTGAAAAGGCCGGCTAGCCCGGGCTTGAGATGCGATTGGAGTCGTTTTTAAGATTTTCGTTCTGATAAGTGGCAGGGCGGTGGCTGCCGAACTGCAGAGAAGTTTCAAATCCTTCCGACGGGGGGTCTTAGGCACCGGATCGTACAGGCCTGTGGGGGCCTTCAACATTCAGCTGTCCCCGAATGGGACAGCTGTCATCTTCCAATTTAGAGCTGGCCGTTCTCTTAAAGTTGCACCAAGTTGAGAAGAAACTTACCTGCGGGCGTCCAGCCATGAGGTCCCCCAGGCTGCAGGTGAGAAGGAAGAACTAGCAGCCAGAGAAACAGATCGTGCTCTCCTGCTTTTCTAAGCAAGGAGGGAGAGCACCTGAGTAGTCCCAGCGACAAAAATACAAGCCTTTTTCCAGGATACGAAGGGAAGATAAGGAAAAGTCTTGCCCCCTTTTAAGTTTCGGGCTCAGCCTAAAGTTTTCCAGATGCCCATCAGCCCAGGGCCTCTCCCAAACAGACACCTTTGAAAGGTTGGTTTCCTACGACAGACGGGTGTACGGAGCAGGGCAACTCCTCCTTTTCCACACCAATGCCAAAGAGGAGAAGTGACAAAATGAAGTTGTGTTCACCTTACTCAGAATGACACGGAACTTAGAAAGCACCCAAGAAATTCCCGGTGACTAAGAGGAGGAGAAAGAAAAGGAGGTTTCGAGGCATTCGGCTTACCGCTTGCTCTCTCGTCGAATCATAGTTCTTTCTTTTTTGGGGGGCTAGCTCACCAGGATCCTGTTCTCTTTTTTTTTTTTTTTTAGCCTGCTGTGACCATTAGGGCGGGTTGCCTCTCCGCTGGGAATTTCTCTGCCAAGCGCCAAAACGGTTCCCGTCGGCGTGAGCCAAGGTGCAGACAAGTCGGACGGCTGAGACGCTGGCTGGCTGGCTGGCTGCGAGGCAGCTGAGTCAAAACCGACTGGTTTTTGTGCTGATGTGGAGTTAAAAGGAACTGGGTTACGCATGTGATGTGGTCTGTGTGTGTGTGTGTTTGTGTGTGTGTGTGTGTGTGTGTGTGTGTGTGTGTGTGTGTCTGGAAAAAAGTAGAACTAAAATTGTGAGTTTTAATCACGATTGTTATGATTAATCAGTCCTGCACACAGTGCATTGACCATTTAGGCCAGTGTTTCTCAACCTTGGTAGCTTGAAGATGGGTGGACTTCAACTCCCAGAATTCCCCAGCCAGCGTTGCTGGCTGGGGGGATTCTGGGAGTTGAAGTCCACCCATCTTCAAGCTACCAAGGTTGAGAAACACCGATTTACGCCAAAACCCAACAGGTGAATTTTTTCTGTCGCGGTGATTTTAACTCTACAGGTAGAGTTAAGTCCTCAATTTACAACTTGATAGTTTAGTGACCATGTGAAATTACAACAGCGCGGAAAAAGGCAACTCGGTCAGGACTGGTCCTCGCACTGTGAGCTCTCCTAAAAAGAAGAGAAGTGGTGGGGGGAAGGGGTTACAGGCCGTCCGCGACTTACAATGGTCCATTTAGCGACCGTTCCAGGTTACCACGACCCTGCAAAAGAGTGACTTAGGACGGTTTCTCAACAGTTACGACCATCGCAGTATCCCGGTGGTCACGTGATCGGAAATAGGCATGAGGCTCGGCAACTGATTCGTGTTTCTGACGGTCGCCGTGCCCCTGGGATCACGTGATCTGCTTTTGCGACCTTCTGATCAGCCAAGTCAATGGGGGAAGCCAGATTCACTTCACGACCGTGTGACTCACTTAACAAATGCAGTGATTCACTTAACAACTGTGGCAAGAAAGGTTGTAAAATGGGCACAACTCACTTAACTGCCCCTGTCTCTTTCTCTCTCTCTCTCTTCCTTCCTTCCTTCTTCCCTTCCTTCCTTCCTTCCTTCCCTTCCTTCCTTTCCTTCCTTTTCTTTCCTTCCTTTCCTTCCTTCCTTCCTTCCTTTCCTTCCTTCCTTCCTTTCCTTCCTTTTCTTTCCTTCCTTCCCTTCCTTCCTTTCCTTCCTTTCCTTCCTTCCTTCCTTTCCTTCCTTCCTTCCTTTCCTTCCTTTTTTCCTTCCTTCCTTCCTGCCTTCCTTCCTGCCTTCCTTCTGTCCCTTCCCTCCTTTCCTTTCCTTTCCTTTCCTTCTTCCTTCCTTCCCTTCCTTCCTTCTGTCCCTTCCCTTCCCTCCTTCCCTTCCCTTCCCTTTCTTTCTTTCTTTCTTTCTTTCTTCCTTCCTTCCCTTCCTCCCTCCCTCCCTATCTTCCTTTCCTTTCTTTCTCCTTCTTTTATTCTTTCTCTCTCTGCTCCCCAACTGCAGAAGTTTGAGAGCCACAGCCAGACCCTGAATCCACTCCTCTTGTGCATTAACTAATGACCATTTTTCTAACCCTGCCTCCTTGACCAAACCTGTCTCAGCATTTACCCAAACCACACTGGGCAGGAATCTGCAACGGTCGGCTTCACAGACACCCTCGGCCAAACCCAGAGGAGGACCACATTCCGAGAAACAAGGGAGCCAAACCCAGGAAAACTGGGAACAAGCCTCTTTCCATTGGTCTGAGTGCTTCCCTCAGCTATTTGCTCTGCATACCTGAACAACAGGTGAGAATGTTTCTCTCTGTAGCAGGAGGAGCTCCAGCGGCTGATGGTGGCCGAACAAGAAAAGGCAAAAAATCACAGGAGTAGACCATTCGAATAAAGGGGAAGGAGAAAGAGAAGTTGGTTTTCCTGTTTGCAACCCAGTTAACGCTATCAGATTTAAGAATAATTAACCCCAAAACAAAAAAGTATATTCCTTCCAATACAAGTTTACTCCAGGAAAATGACATTTTGGATCCCACATTGTAGATTGTTACACCTTCATTCACAGGCCTCCAGCCCAGAGGTGGGTTTTGGCAGGTTCTGACCAGTTTTGGAGAACCGGTAGCGGAAATTTTGACTGGCCCCGTCCCCATCTATTCTCTGCCTCCCGAGTCCCAGCTGATGGGGAGGAAATGGGGATTTTGCAGTATCCTTCCCCTGGAGTGGGGAGGGAATGGAGATTTTGCAGTATCCTTCCCCTGCCACGCCCACCAAGCCACGCCCACAGAACCGGTAGTAAAAAAATTTGAAACCCACCACTGCTCCAGCCCATCCAGAAGCAGACATTCTGATTTCCATGTATTTTATCACTGGATCCCTATAACTGCCAGGGATCCCCTCTGCTAGTTTTCTTTTCCTTTCACAAGTACTTTTCTTTTCTTTCCGTTCCCTTCCAGGAGCTATGCCCCTTTAAATATTTTCTTTCCCCTCTGCAGGGAATTTATAAATTGGAAAAGGCTGGGGGGTTTTTTTCCGCCCCCCCACCTGTCTTTCTTTAGAAGTCTGTTGGGTTTAGGTTGGTGTTTTTTTTTTACCTTCCCCATTGTGGTTACGCTTTGTAGGTGGGGAAAAGCTAAACTTTCTGTGTCTTAAAAGAGAGCTTAGTTCAAAGGAAAGGAAGAGCAAATCTGTTGTGGAAAAAGGTATAGATAAGCTCTAAAGTTGAAACGGTTTAGGTTTTTTCATTGCTATTTTAAAAAAAAAAAATATTCTCATTAGAAGACGTTCTGGGGTTCTCTCTACACGGGGAAAACAGATCAACCTCTCTAGAAAGTGGGAAAACCAGCAGTTTTTCCATCGGGGCTCCCAAAATTAAGAATGTGGTTCCGTTGGGTCTTACTCGAATGCAGTTGACTTTGGAAGAGGAGCAGCGTCTCAATCCCAGCTGTAGGCCCTGGAAATTTGAGTTGACTAATTCGGCTGGCTCGGGCTTCCTTCAACCTCTTGTCTTTTGCTCTAACCTTGCCCTTACTGGTTTTTCCAAACTTGCCCTGGAAAGCAAGTCTTGTGTGTTTCCGAGCTACGGAACAGGAACGTTTTAAAGGCCATCTAGGCTACCTTGTGCAAAATGTCACGTCCCGCCTAGCGAGAACCATGTCCGGTCCAGAGAACAAACCAAGCAAAGTTTCACAAGCCATCATCTCCTATCTCGCCAGCAGTGGCATTTGTGTCTGTCCTTCCAAGACCAGCCCCAGACAGGTGAGTAAGGCTTTGCCTGAAGAGTTAAAAGGAGCTTCATAAAAATGGATCTTAAAAGCAAAATTTCTTTGGAGTCTATCTTGAATCTGCTAGAATAACAGGGTAACAGAAAAACAGAGTCGGAAGGGGCCTTGGAGGTCTTCTAGTCTAACCCCCTGGTCAGGCAGGAGACACCCTCCCCATACCATTCCAGACAACTGGTTGTCCAAATCTCTTCTTAAAAACTTCCAGTGTTAGAACACTCACGCCTTCTGGTGACAAGCAGTTCCACTGGTTAATTGTTAGGAAATTCCTCCTTAGTTCTAGGTTGCTTCTCTCCTTGATTAGTTTCCATCCGTTGCTTCTTGTCCTGCCTCCAAGTGCTTTGGAGGACAGGTTGACCCCCCTCCTCTTCCTTGTGGCAGCCCCTCAAATATTGGAACCCTGCTATCATGGGTGTCACTGCATAGTTTTTCTTGATATTATTTATATTTATATTTTATTAAATTTCTATACCGCCGTTCTCCCAAAGGACTCAGGGCGGTGAACAGCCACAAGATAAAACAAATAAATACAAAAATTTAAAATAGATTAAAAACGAATTAAATAATTTGGCTGAATTTAAAATACCCCATAATTTAAAAACAAATTAAAATTTACATTTAAAAAGGGGAGAAGATTTAGGCCAGGCCAGCTTGATGAAATAAAAAAAGTCTTAAGCGCGCAACGGAAGGTGCACAGATCCGGGATCCTCCGTATCTCCGGGGGGAGCTTGTTCCAGATCGTAGGTGCCCCCACAGAGAAGGCTCTGCCCCTGGGGGCCGCCAGGTGAGATACAGGCAGTCCCAGATTGCTTTCTGTAACCTAGAATTTATCTTAAATAGTTCAGATGGGGGTTTTTTTTTAGAGATTCTCCGTCATCCAGGCCATGGTTATCCAAAAGATGCTTTTGTTTTTTTCAAGAGGCAACCGGACTTCCTTGTTTTTTTTCTTTTGAAGACATTTCGCTTCTCATCCAAGGAGCTTCTTCAGCTCTGACTGGATCAGAAATATGAATCAGTTGCCAAGGATCTGAATTTGGATCATGGAGAATACTGCCACGGTCATAATACGTGCCAAAAACGGTCATAAGTTGCTTTTTTTTCAGTGCTGCGGTAACTTTGAAGGGTCACTAAACGAGCTGTTGTAAGTCGAGGACTAACTGTACCCCACAAATGTTCCCGTTTGCTAGGCTATAAACGTCAGCGGATTTTTTTTTAAAAAAAAAAAATTGCACCATCTAAAGGAAATATTTAGTTATCAAGGCAACAGTTTGACGGTTTAATTGCTCTTCCCTCTATTACAGAAGGCTCCAGGTGGGTGTTTTCCAACCTCCGGGCTGTTTGGCATCCCGCTACCCTTGCTGCGTCCTTCGCAACATGTCGAAGGTGTGCCAGAGTGAGTAATGTTGGATGCCCTTCTCTACACATCCTGGATAATCCCAAGAAAAATCCTTCCTCTCAATTAATTGGGGGGGGGAGGGGAAGAGACCCGTTGGGAACTGCAAACTCTAATTTGGGAGCAGGATATTACGTCAGTTCTGTGTGTTCTAAGGAGATAAGGAGCTTTACTTGCCAATAGAAGAGAATATTGGTAGGTCAGGGTTGAACGGCGGGAGTCCTTGGTGCTCCCTGAGCTTGGTGATTTTCTTGCAGACGTTTCATGACCCAGCTAGGTAGCATGATCAGTGCTATGTCTACAGAATTTACAGCAAGTAGACCACACCCTTGTACCACTGATGATGTTACCTAGTTAGGTCGTGAAATGTCTGCAAAAGAACAACCAAAATCAGAGAGCACCAAGGACCCCACAGTAATCCTCCTCCTCTTCCTCCTCTTCCTCCTCCTCCTCCTCCTCCTCTTCCTCCTCCTCCTCTTCCTCCCCTTCTTCCTCCTCCTCTTCCTCCGCCTCCTCCTCCTCTTCTTCCTCCTCCTCCTCTTCCTCCCCTTCCTCCTCTACCTCCTCCTCTTCTTCCTCCTCCTCCTCCTCCTCTTCCTCCTCCTCCTCCTCCTCTTCCTCCTCCTCTACTCCTCCTTTTCCTCCTCCTCTTCCTCCGCCTCCTCTTCTTCCTCCTCCTCCTCTTCCTCCTCCTCCTCCTCCTCCTCCCCTTCCTCCTCTACCTCCTCCTCCTCCTCCTCCTTCTCCTCCTCCTCTTCGTCCGCCTCCTCCTCCTCCTCTTCCTCCTCTTCCTCCTCCTCTACTCCTCCTCTTCCTCCTCCTCTTCCTCCGCCTCCTCCTCCTCCTCCTCTTCTTCCTCCTCCTCCTCTTCCTCCCCTTCCTCCTCTACCTCCTCCTCTTCTTCCTCCTCCTCCTCCTCCTCTTCCTCCTCTTCCTCCTCCTCTTCCTCCTCCTCTACTCCTCCTTTTCCTCCTCCTCTTCCTCCGCCTCCTCTTCTTCCTCCTCCTCCTCTTCCTCCTCCTCCTCCTCCTCCTCCCCTTCCTCCTCTACCTCCTCCTCCTCCTCCTCCTCCTTCTCCTCCTCCTCTTCGTCCGCCTCCTCCTCCTCCTCTTCCTCCTCTTCCTCCTCCTCACTGCAAACCTCACATCCATCTAGCATTGATGATGTTACCTACTCAGGAAAACAACCAAACTCAGGGACCACCCAAGACCCCACAAGCGGGGGTGAAATGCTACCAGTTTAGACCGGTTCAGAGAACCGGTAGCGATGGCAGCGCGAGGATCCACCCACCCGCGCGGTCGTCGTTACTTCCTGGTCTTAACCGGGAAGTAACCTGTTTTTTACCCTCTGCGCATGCACAGAAGAGTTTGCACATGAGCAGAGGGTCCGGTAGGGAAGGTAAGTAGATTTTACCCCTGCCCACAAGGAAGACTACTGTCTCCTTTGAGTCCTTGCCTTGGTGGCGCAGCAGACTAAAGCACTGTTAAGTAACACCAGCTGCCTGCAATTACTGCGAATTCAAATCTCACCAGGCTCAAGGTTGACTCAGCCTTCCATCCTTCCGAGGTAGGTAAAATGAGGACCTGGATTGTGGGGGCAATAAACTGACTTTGTATATATAAAAAAAGAACACGCTTTGGGGGAGGGGGGCCAAAAGCCCTACTAAGCAGCTATATACAAAAGTATGAAGGCTATTGCTTAACGCATTGTAAGCCGCCCTGAGTCTCCGGAGAAGGGCGGCATATAAATTGAACCAATAAATAAATAAATAAATAAATAAATAAATAAATAAATAAATTCACACCTCCCTTTTTATTCAGTGAATAATAAGATTGAACCAGTAACCAAAGCGATGATGATTAATTTAAAAACCTTGCCGGTTTTTGGTTGCTTCATGCAATGGATTCCAGAGCAAAATTTGGGTTTCCAGGTCACGGGAGAGCTGCCAAATCTGCAAGGAGAATTCACACACCAGGGTGTGCACCCCCAGGATGGGTGGCATGGCACATAACACAACTGACTGCCTCGGCCTGAGCTCCCCCACCCATCTCTTCCCTTCCCTTAGTAATTCCACAGTGAAAACACAGCACCAGCCCTTCCCTTGTCCTGCTACCTCTACAATGAGGTAGAGACTCATTGAATAACTCTGCCTTTGTGGTCCCCATCCCAGGTTTCTGGTGGATGCCTGTGAGCATCTCCGACCCCATCTTCACATGGAAGGCCTTTTCCGGAAATGCGGTTCAATGACTCGGATCAAAGCTTTAAAGGTAAGACCGATCATGGAACAGCAGTAAGCAAGCTCAAGTTCCATCGGATGCTTCGACTTCGACTGAAATAGTTTTCGTTCCTTCTTTTGCCGAGGGCAAAATGTTGGCACCCTGACCTGTTGCCCAGCTTCTCTTTCAGGTGTAAGGATCTGTATTTCATCTATTATTTCTATGAAGAAAATGTGAGCCTTTCTTTCTTTCTTTCTTTCTTCCTTTCTTTCTTTTTCTTTCTTCCTTCCTTCCTTCCTTCCTTCCTTCCTTCTTTCTACCATCCAACCTTCCTACTTTCCTCCCTCCCTCCCTCTTCCTTCCCTTCCTTCTTTTCCTTGCTTTCCTTCCTTCCTTCCTTTCCTTCCTTCCCTTCCTTCCTTCCCTTCCTTCCTTCTTCTTCCTTCCTTCCTTCCTTCTTTCCTTCCTTCCTTCTTTCCTTTCTTTCTTTCTCCCTCCCTCCCTCTTCTTTCCTTCCTTCCTTTCTTTCCTTTCTTCGTTCCCTTCCTTCCTCCCTCCCTCTTCCTTCCTTCTTTCCTTCCTTCCTTCTTTCCTCCCTTCCTTTCTTCCTTCCTTTCTTCCTTCCCTTCCTTCCTTCTCCCTCCCTCTTCCTTCCTTCCTCCCTTCCTTTCTTCCTTCCTTTCTTCATTCCATTCTTTCCTCCCTCCCTCTTCCTTCCTTCCTTCCTCCCTTCCTTCCTTCGTTCCTTCCTTCCTCACTCCCACCCTTTTTCTTTCTTCCTTCCTTCCTTCCTCGGTGTGCAAGAGTTCGTTTTGCTGACCGTCCGAAGATACAACGGCCCTGAAGAAAGTGACTTGTGACCGTTTTTCACACTTATGACCGTTGTAGCCTCCCCGTGTTCATGTGATCCAAATTCAGACGGTTGGCAATCGGCTCGTATTTACGACAGTGGCCGTATCCCGGGGTCCTGCAATCACTTTTTGCGACCTTCTGACAATGAAAGTGGGGAAGATGAATTCACTTAACAACTGCGGGACTGATTCTAATAGAGAGTTAGCCTGAGCCCCTTGACTTAAGGGTCTTCACCCTAAGTCTGATTTCTTCCTTAAATCTACAACAGTGTTTCTCAACCTTGGAAGCTTGAAGATGGGTGGACTTCAACTCCCAGCTGGCTGGGGGATTCTGGGAGTTGAAGTCCACCCATCTTCAAGCTACCAAGGTTGAGAAACACTGATCTACAAGCTTCCTTAATCCCAGGGTCTTTTGATTAACTCAGTCTAATGGCTTCACACGGAACACTGGAGCTGTAAGATAAGCCAAAAACCTGCTTTGTACAGCATGCTGGATGAAACCTGGGATAGTCCTTTGTGCAAACTTTCTTTGCGTGTTCACCCTTGCGCAGGGGCCACGCTAATCTTCTCTGTATCGTTCCAATTTTAGTAAATGTGCTGGCGAAGGGAGCACTTTGTGCAACCCTCTTAAACACATGCCGAGCCTCTGAATTTTGAGCCCGTGGCCTCGAGGACACTGGCAATGGTCGTTAGCGTGAAAAACTCTTTTTTTAAAAAAAAAAGTACAGTTGTCATTTTCAACAGTCACTAAATGGATTATTGTATGTTGAGGACGACCTGTCGTTGTAAGCTTGGGAATGTGGTGTTGAAACTTCTGGGATGCTAGAAAGGCAGGAGGAAATGGGAAGAATGAAATGATTTCCAGTCGGTGGTTGGTTGCTTTGGTTCTTGAAAATCTCCTGCCCCCCAGCGTGAGAAACGAGAAATGTTAAAAAGCCTGGAGGATAGAATGCTTTTGATAAAAAGATACGGGGTTTAAAATCGGGGACTTTTGACTATTTGCCTTCCCCTGTGGAATTCCACACCTCAGCCCACCGGACAAAATGAAGCAATAATTTCATAAGGGCCACCTGGGAGCTGGCCGCTCTCTTGTCTAAAACCAGCAACATTATTTAGGGAAAAGGATTCCTGCAGAGAATGTCTCTGGAGATTCTCCGTGGTTCAGGTTGTGGTTGTCCCAAAGGTGCTTTTTCCAAAAGGCAACTGGACTTCCCTCGGTTTTTCCTCGAAGACGTTTCGTTTCTCATCCAAGAACCGAAATGTAGAACCGAAGAAGCATTCTTGGATGAGAAGCGAAACGTCTTCGAGGAAAAAGTGAGGGAAGTCCGGGAGTGTTTTGAACCGAACCTTTGGGATTCCTACAGAATTTGAAAGGATTTTCTTAGTTTTGGAGTGTTCCACCAGTTATCTCAGATTAATTCTTCTTGGGATTATGGAGAGCTTGCCTCTTTCTCCTCTGTTTTTTCCTTTCCCCTTTTCCTTTCTTCTCTTCCTTTCCTCTGCTCGCCTTTCCTTCTTCCACCCTTTCTTCTCTCCTCTCCTCTCTTCTCTCTCTCATCTCCTACTCCTGCCTTTCCTCTCCTCTCCTCTCCTCTCCTTTCCTCTCTCCTCTTTTCCTTTCCTTTCCTCATCTTTCCTTCTTCCACCCTTCCTTCTCTCCTCTCCTCTCCTACTCCTGCCTTTCCTCTCCTCTACTCTCTTCCCCTCCCCTCCCCTCCCCTTTCCAGCTACTATTGAGACCAGACAGCCACCTGTCAGAAACGGTGTGGGGTCTCCTGCTTGGGCGGGGGGGGGGGGCGGGTTTGGACTAGATGACCGCCAAGGTCCCTTCCAGCTCGGTTAATCTGTAAGATTTCAGCAACCTGGATGGGATCGCTGGTGTTTCTGCCTTCCAGGCCCGTCTGGAAGCGGGCGAGCGGTGCCTGCACATGGCTCTCCCGTGCGATGTGGCCACTCTGGTGAAGCAGTTTTTGAGGAGCCTGCCTGAACCCCTGATCCCCACCGAGCTGCAAGGCTCCCTCTGCCAGGCGCAGCAACAAAGCCGAGAAGATCAGGACTCTCTGACTCTGCTCCTCACCTGTCTGCTTCCCCCAAGGAACGCCACCGTCCTCCGCTACTTCCTAAGCTTCCTGCAGGAGGTTGCGGCCAGGTGAGCCCCCGAAAGGGGATATATTTGTTTATTGATTGACTGACCTGATTTCCATCCTGCCTTTATTATTTTTAATAAATGACTCAAGGTGGCCAACACGTCTAATCATTCTTTCTCCTCCTGTTGTACAACAACCACCCTGTGAGGTGGACTGGGCTGAGAGAAAGTCACCCAGCTGGCTCTCCTGCCTAAGGTGAGACTAGAACTCACGTCCTCCTGCTGATTGGCCCAAAGTCTACCCAGTTGGTTTTCATGACTAAAAGGAGACTAGAATTCACGGTCACCTGGTGATTGGCCCTGAGTCACTCAGCTGACTTTTCTGTCTAAGGAGGGACTAGAATTCACCATTTCCTGGCAACTGGCCCAATGTCACCCAGCCAACTTTTCTGCCTAACACAGGACTAGAACTCACAGTCTCCTGGCCCAAAGTCACCCAGTTGGCTTTCCTGCCTAAGGTGAGACTAGAACTCACTGTCTCCTGGTGATTGGCCCAAAGTCACCCAGTTGGCTTTCATGCCTAAGAGGAGACTAGAATTCAGTCACCTGGTGATTGGGACTGAGTCACCCAGCTGACTTTTCTGTCTAAGGAGGGACTAGAACTCACCGTCTCCTGGCAACTGGCCCAATGTCACCCAGCCAGCTTTTCTGCCTAACACAGGACTAGAACTCACAGTCTCCTGGCCCAAAGTCACCCAGTTGGCTTTCCTGCCTAAGGTGAGACTAGAATTCACTGTCTCCTGGTGATTGGCCCAAAGTCACCCAGTCTCCTGGTTTCTAGCCTGGTTCCACCTGCTCCACATTTGCCTAATTCTGTGGAGGCCCATAAGCACTGCAGCCCCCTCCGACCCCTTTGCACCCACAACTGGGAATCCTAATTCCCTTCTCGCCCCACCCCCACCCCGTAGCTTTTGAGGACTCTGCAGGTCTTCCTTTTCTCGTCTTCAGTGCCTGTTTTTGCCTACTTTGATAGCTAGAAACGTAAATTCCTGACTCTTGTTCCTTTGTGAGTCAGGGATCTTTGTATTTCACATGCCTCATACTTGCTGTGCGTGTGTGTGCGTGTGTGTTTCATGGAGTTGCGGCTGCTCTAGAAGGATTGTGCGCTTGGCATCTGTTAAAAGCCGGAACAGGGACACAGGGGAGCCCCCAAATGCAACTCCCCCAAAGCTCAGCTCCTGTCCTGCACGGAGCTGTCTGTAGGGCACGAACCCCAAAAGTGAGGACGGCAGCAGCCGTGACGCAGCACTCAAAGCTCTGGCCGGGGTTGCGATGGGCCCGCCAACACCCCTCTCTCCTATGACGGATGTCTGTTTGCCGGAATGAATGAACCTTCCCGTGCTGCTCCAAGGACACGGGGTCCTTCACCCCCCCCGCCTCCCTCTTCTGCCGCGTGATGGCAGAGCCCTTTTCTCTCGCGACCACGCACAGGAGAAGTTTGTGAATGAGTCACCGCAACCTGAACGCTGTAATGACGGTGTTGCTCGTGAAGCTCACATTCATTCTGTAAAAAAAAAAAAAAGGCTTGTCGGAGGAGGGGGGCGGAGAGAGAGGAAAGAGAAATAGAACATCGCAGGGCACGTAAAGCATGCGCCCACCAACAACAGCCCTGAGGACTAGCAACTTGTTTTCCCCCTAAACCAGGGGTGTCAAACTCAAGGCCCGAGGGCTGCATCTGGCCCGCAGGGTGCTTAGATCTGGGCTGTGGGTCTGCCCTGGAAAAAACGAAGGACCAGCCTGTGGTGCCTCTGCCAGTGGAAAAGGAGCTCAGGAGGGCCACACACAGGCCTCTCGGGCTCCGTTTCCGGCCACAACGTCCTCCTGCAGCCCTCTGCTACTGAAGATGGAGCTACGAAGGGCCACACGCAGGCCTCTGGGGTTCTGTTTCCAGCCACAATGGCCTCCTGCAACCCTCTGTCAGCAAAAACGGAGCTCAGGAGGGCCACACGCAGGCCTCTCGGGCTCCGTTTCCGGCCACAACGTCCTCCTGCAGCCCTCTGCTACTGAAGATGGAGCTACGAAGGGCCACACGTAGGCCTCTGGGGTTCTGTTTCCAGCCACAATGGCCTCCTGCAGCCCTCTACCAGTGAAAACGGAGCCCGGGTGGCCATCGTGGCTGGAAACAGAGCCTCGATGAGTGACGTCAACCTGGCCACGCCCACACTAGCCACGCCCCCCACCGCCGAGGTCAAACACAACCCTGATGTGGCCCTCAATGAAATCGAGTTTGATACCCCTGCCCTAAACGAACCAAACAATGGGTTTTCAGACAAGGGCGGGCAAAGAACTTTCCCGATCACCTGGCCCCCCTCATCACTCCTTGCGTTATTTGTTTGTTTGTTTATTCTCTCTTGCTCATTCCAAACCGCTCGTTTTGGTCCTTTCTGTTGGCTTCTTTTCAGGTGCGGCCAGAACAAGATGGACCTGGCCAACCTGGCCATTATCTTTGTGCCCAACCTCTTCTCCGGGGAGATGTCCAGCCAGATGGGCATCAGTAAGGCAGAGGAGCGGCTGCAGAGTCAAGTGGCGGTCACTCGGGTGTTGATCAGCCATGCCTCGGAGATTGGTGGGTCATGGGTACATGGCAGGGGGGGAGAGATTTCTATGTGGGCACCACCTGGAAAATTGGGAGAGGGGGGGAATGTGGCTTGTGAGTGAAGGCTGACCTACAAAGCAGGAGTTGGTGAGTTCTAGTCTCGCCTTAAGCATGAAAGCCGGCTGGGTGACTTTGAGCCAATGGCTGGGAGACTGGGAGTTCTAGTCCTGCCTTAGGCGTGAAAGCTGGCTGGGTGACTTTGAGCCAATCACTGGGAGATTGGGAGTTCTAGTCCTGCCTTAGGCATGAAAGCCGGCTGGGTGACTTTGAGCCAATCACCGGGAGACTGGGAGTTCTAGTCCCGCCTTAGGCGTGAAAGCTGGCTGGGTGACTTTGAGCCAATCACCGGGAGACTGAGAGTTCTAGTCCTGCCTTAGGCGTGAAAGCCGGCTGGGTGACTTTGAGCCAATCACCGGGAGACTGGGAGTTCTAGTCCCGCCTTAGGCGTGAAAGCCGGCTGGGTGACTTTGAGCCAATCACCGGGAGACTGGGAGTTCTAGTCCTGCCTTAGGCGTGAAAGCCGGCTGGGTGACTTTGAGCCAATCACCGGGAGACTGGGAGTTCTAGTCCCGCCTTAGGCGTGAAAGCTGGCTGGGTGACTTTGAGCCAATCACCGGGAGACTGGGAGTTCTAGTCCCGCCTTAGGCGTGAAAGCTGGCTGGGTGACTTTGAGCCAATCACCGGGAGACTGGGAGTTCTAGTCCCGCCTTAGGCGTGAAAGCTGGCTGGGTGACTTTGAGCCAATCACCGGGAGACTGGGAGTTCTAGTCTTGCATTAGATATGAAAGCTAGTGGGGTGATTTTTTTTTTTTTGCTTTTTATTTTTATTTTTTTTGCTTTTTAATTTATATGCCGCCCTTCTCCGGAGACTCAGGGTGGCTTACAGTGAGTTAAGCAATAGCCTTCATCCTTTTTTGTATATTTATACAAAGTCAGCTTATTGCCCCCAGAATCCGGGTCCTCATTTCACCTACCTTCGAAAGGATGGAAGGCTGAGTCAACCTTGAGCCTGGTGAGATTCGAACCTGCAGTAATTGCAAGCAGCAGATGTTAATAACAGTGTACTACAGGCTCTTTTGGGTGACTCACCTGGAGATGGGGAGTTCAAGTCCTGCCCTAGGCATGAAAGCCAGCTGGGTGACTTTGGGACAATCACCAGGCGACTGGGAGTTCTAGTCCTGCCTTAGATGTGAAAACTGGTGGGGTGATTTTGGGTGACTCACCTGGAGATGGGGAGTTCGAGTCCTGCCTCAGGTATGAAAGTCGGCTGACTTTGAGCCAGTCCCTCCCTCTCAGTCCAACCCGCCTTACAGGGTTGTGTTGCGGTAAAAAAAAAAAAAAGGCGGAAGAAGGAGTATTCGGTAACAAACCAATGCATTTCAAATGCTTTGATGGTGATAAAGTGCTGCCCCCTGTTGTGTTCAACTGGAATAGCAACCAACCCTCTCTCTGCATCCAGGGGTCTTTGATACTTGCCTGGCCAATAGCTGTTCAGGAGACACACACACACACACACACACACACACACACACACACACACACTTCTCCCTGGAAGGCTACCCCAGATTCTACAGCCCTCTCCCTTGCCGGCTCTCCTTTTCATAGAGACCCACTGCTAAATAAATCTGCCAAATTGTGCTGGCTGGAGCCCCCCCACCCCCCATGGAGAACTTTTCTTTGGGATCAGGCAGCCCCCCCCCATCCTTCCGGAAAGCCCTTAAGACCTGGCTTTTCTCCCCAAAAACTGACATGGGGTGAGATTAAACAGCGCCACCCATTGGGACCCCCGAAAGTCCTCCTTCTCTGTTGCAAGACCTGCCCTCTGGAATGAGGTCCCACCCATCTCCCCAAATTCCAACCCTATTAATATTCGGAAGGGTTGCAAAGATCTGGCTTTAGGGGAGAAACCTGCTTAAAAAAAAACCCCTCCCTTCTTCCTTCCTCTGATCCCCACTTAATGTCCTTGTTCTTTTTTTTCTGTTCTTTGCACAAAGTTTCTTTCTTTGGAAATGTTTGAACAACTAGGCGGCTCAGTGGCTAAGACCCTGAGCTTGTCGATCAGAAAGGTCGGCCGTTCGAATCCCTAGTACGGGGGGGGCAGGGGGCTGGACTAGATGACCTCCAAGCTCCCTTCCAACTCTGTTACTGTTAAATGCAACCCACCCAGAGTAGCTAAGAGAAGAGGCGGCATTGCACGTCAACGTAATCTTTAGATTTGACATTGGGAAGTGTTACGTCGTGGGCTGCGTCGCAAACCAGATGCGCCTGGTCTTTCGACTTGCGTCTTTGCTGCTTTGCTTTTATCGACCGCGTTTTGTATCGTGTTGCACGTTGCGACTTCGGCTTAAACTTTTATTGTCACTTTGCATGCACACACTAATCAGCAGGCATGAAAATGAAATGATTGTTGCATACAGTAAGTTCGGTATTAACAACGTCGTGTTGCTTCCCTTGGGTTGGGAGCCCCCCAGAGTTCGGTTGAAGATGGGCGGCCATATAAATCCATTTTAAATCATGGCTTGGTTTGGGGAGAGCAGTGATGTAGCAGTAACATAGTTGGAAGGGATCTTGGAGGTCATCTAGTCCAACCCCCCCGGCTCACGCAGGAGACCTGCACTAGGAATTCGAACCATCGAACTGCCCAGAGGTGGGTTCTAAATTTTTTTACTACCAGTTCTGTGGGCGTGGCTTGGTGGGTGGGGGTAATGTGACTGGGTGGGCGTGGCCAACTTTTTTTTTTTTTTTTTACTTTTAAAAGCATTTTTTTCTACAACCTTAAGAGGCTGCAGAAAACAATGCTTTGAAAAGCCTCTGCTGATCAGGCAACTCAGCAGGGATCGCCAGAGGCTTTTAAAGGCATTTTTCTTTTCTACAGCCTCTTTGGCCAAAGAGGTTGTAGAAAAAATGCTTTGAAAAGCCTCTGATGATGGCAGTTGAGCCACGGGATCATCAGAGGCTTTTTTTTTTTTTTAACTTTTAAAAGCATTTTTTCGACCGAAGAGGTTGTAGAAAAAATGCTTTTAAAAGTTAAAAAAAAAAAAAGCCTCTGATGTGGTGGGCGGGGTAAGCGAGGGGTGACCGGGCCAGGGACCGGTTCGGGGGCGTGGCCAGCCAGTGTTATTACCGGTTCTCGGAACTACTCCAATTTCTACTACGGGTTCTTGCGAACCGGTGCGAACCGGGAGCAACCCACCACTGGAACTGCCGAACTTTCTGATCGACAAGCTCAGTGTCTTAGCTGGTCCGGCGGTGCTCTCCGGTTTCACAACGGGGTGTCTGTCCCAGGGGTGAAATCTACTTCCCAGTAACCAGGTTACTTCCTGGTTAAAACCAGGGAAGTAACGATGACCGGGAGGATGGGCGGAGCCTCGTGCTGTCATCGTTACCAGTTCTCCGAACCACCCTCCGCCATCGCTACTGGTTCGAACCGGTAGCATTTCACCCCTGGTCTGTCCATTTCCAACCACGATTCTTGGTTATACCGGATGGCTCAGTCCCCCCCCATAAGGGGACGGTGAGGCTGAAGGTGGGCAGTTTGGCAAGGAAGGGAACGGAGCCATTTTTGGTGCATGAGTCAGAGGAGGGGAAGGAAGAGAGCAATCTGGGCTTGTTATCCCAGGAACAAAGTGTTTTCGCGCAGCCCAAATTTACGGGAAGGGAAAGCGCCGAATGAGAAATTTCTTCCTTTTCTGAAGTGTGTTTGTGGGAAGTGATGCATATATGCACCTGCCTTGCATTTTGCCACAGCTTGCAGAGGCTTGCCTGCCCGCACGCCTATCCTTCTTTCCGTGGCCTCCCTTCCGTGCAAAGCCAGCCAATGCGGTGACAGTTGTAAGTGAGAGGACCAGTCATAAGCTTGGATCTAGCAAGCCAGCCCAGTTACGTCCTGCAAATTAGTGCTGCAGGGTATTTTTTTTATGGACGGCAGGGAAGGTTCCAAATGGCGACCACTTGAACCCAGGACATGGCATCAATGGACGGTCATAAATCTGTGCCAGGCGCCCGTCATGTTACTGTGGGGAATGTGGTGACGGTTGTAAGTGCGAGGACCAGTGATAAGCTTTGATCTAACAAGGCAGTTATGTCCTGCAAGTTGGCTTTTTTTTTAAGCCCAAAATTTATGTCGCTAAGTGAAACATTGGTTAAGTGAGCTTTGACCCATTTTACAACCTTTCTTGCCATGGTTGTTAAGTGAATCTGGACCCCCCTGTTGACTTGGCTGGTCAGAAGGTCATAAAAGCGGATCTCTTGATCCCAGGGGACAATGCGACCATCATAAACATGAACCAGTAGCCAAGCCTCAGGCCCATTTTCGATCGCGTGACCATCGGGATACTGCGACGGTCGTCGTAAGTGTGAAAAATGGTTCTAAGTCACTCTTTTCAGTGTCGTGGTAACTTGGAACGGTCGCTAAGCGAACTGTCGTAAGTCAGGGACTGCCTTTATCCCCTTCCTCCCATCCTCTTCCTTTTAGGAGAGCTCATAGTTTCACATTTGACTTTCAAACTTTAATAAAGATATTATGAAATATAAGTATGTCTATATCAAGTCCAGTTCATATTGAGGGCGATTTTCCCCTTCTGCCTTCTTGGTTTTAGGCACGATTCCTGAGCCCCTCCGGGAAAAAATTCACGCCGCTGTTTCAGACATGGAAAGCAAACGGCGGTTTCGGCCAGGCCAGGAAGAGGCTGAAGTTGGCCACGCCGCGAGGAGGAGGAGACGACGGCGCAGCGTAAGCTGTGAGTGTGCCAGGGAGAACCCAGATTAATGTACTGCTTCTCATGTTACAGATACAGATGAACAGAGGTAGAAGGGACCTTGTAGGTCATCTAGTCCAACCCCCCCCCCCCACCAAAGCAGGAGACCCTACATCATTTCTGACCGAGGGCAGTCCAGTCTCTTCTTGAAATCCTCCAATGATGAAGCTCCCACAACTTCTGAAAGCAACTTCTATTCCTTCGGTCGATTGTTCTCACCGTCAGAAAATTCCTCCTTATTTCTAGGTTGAATTTCTCCTTGATCAGTTTCCATCCATTATTCCTTGTCTGGCCTTCAGGTGCCTTGGAAAATAGCTTGACCCCCTTCCTCCTCTCTGTGGCAGCCCCTCAAATATTGGAAGATGCTCTCCTGTCTCCCCTGGTCCTTCTCTTCACTAGACCAGCCATGCCCAGTTCCTGCGACCGTTCATCGTATGTTTTAGCCTCCAGTCCCCTCATCATCCTGGTTGCTCTTCTCTGCACTATTTCTAGAGTCTCAACATCTTTTTTATAGGGTGGTGACCAAAACTGGATGCAGGACTCTAGGTGTGGCCTTACTAAGGCTTCATAGAGTGGAATTAGGACCTCCCTTGATCTTGATTGTATCCCTCTGTTCATGCAATTTAGGATTGCATTGGCTTTTTTGGTTGCCGCTGCACACTGTTGGCTCATATTTAATTGGTTGTCCACTAAGACTTCAATTACGACGTCGGGTTTTTTTTGAAAATCCTTTAGGAGAAAGAATCTTTGAAAGAGGGAAGGTAGACGGGCAGAGTATTTTAGGAATGTAAATGTTTTTTTTAATTTTTTGGCCTTGCAGATATGGTCACCGAAGCCCTGAGCAAATTTAGGACCTGTCGAACTTTTTGCGTCAGTCCTGATCTGGAAATGAAGCAGGGTGAGGATGAATTGCCTTTCAATTTTGATTCCCCCCCCCCCCCCCCAAGTAGCTCCAGGGTTTAAAGGTGTTTGATGGCAATGGAGGGTGAGTGAGAACATGGAAGCTGTTCTCGGTCCTCATGTGAGGACCTCGGTGTTGCTGTAGTGGCTGAGAGGTTCGGTTTGAGGCTGCTTTTGAACCTCTTCCCACAGAGTCTCAAGATAGCACAGACCTGAAAATATCCTTCGGCTCCAAGCGGAAAGCTTCCGAGGAGGTGGTGACAATTACCGAGCTTTCTATCAAGAAAAGGTGAGATCTTAACTGCAATCACCGATAGAAGAGCCAGGGTGGAATTGCTAATTTGGCTTGGATATATTTTATTTATTTTATTTTATTTTATTTCGAATTTATATACCGCACCTTCTCCCGAGGGACTCAGGGCGGTGTACAGCCAGCTAAAAACATACAATACAAACATTAAAAACAATTAAAAGGATATATATTAATTTGGCCCCAATTTAAAATGACAAACCAGTTAAAAATGTTTTTTTTTAAAAATGTTATGTTAGAGAAGGTTTGCCTGCCAGTTGCTTTGCAGGATCAGAATCGAGCTGGAAGGGACTTTGGAGGCCTTCTAGTCCAGCCCAGTGGTGAAATGCTCCCGGTTCGGACCGGATCACCCAATCCGGTAGCGATGGAGGTGGGTGGTTCAGCCAATAGCAAAAATCCCTGCCCGCCCCCCAGTGCCCAGCTGAGCTGCGCGATCATCAGAGGCTTTTTTTTTCCTTTAAAAGCCTCTGCTGATCAGGCAACTCAGCTGGGTTCGTCAGAGCCTTTTGAAAGCATTTTTTAACAACTTTTTCATCAAAGAGGTTGTAGAAAAAATGGTTTTAAAAGTAAAAAAAAAAAATTGGCCATGCCTACCCAGTCACATTACCCCCCCACCAGGCTACGCCCACAGAACCGGTAGTAACAAATTGTAGATTTCACCACTGGGGCAGCCCCCTGCTCCAGCAGGAGACCCTATACCTGTTCAGACAGGTAGCTGTCCAGTCTCTTCTTGGAGCAATCACAACTTCTGGTGGCAAGCTGTTCCACTGGTTAATTGTCCTCACTGTTAGGGAATTTCTCCTTAATTCCAGGTTGCTTCTCTCTTTGATTGCAGAGTGAGATGGGTGGCATATAAATTGAATAGGTATGGAAGGGCGGCATCACCAATGTAAAAAAATATTTTTTTAAATAACCCCCATCAGGAAACCGGACCAAACAGTAAGATTTGTCTATCATTTTGCCCGCAGGAGATCGGATTTGGGATTAACCAGTTCAGACCCCTTTGAGGAAAATGGTGGGGATTCTTTTGATCAACCGGCTGACATCACTTCAGTGCAAGGTAATTTCCCTGATCCCACCCCCACCCCCACCCCCCATGTCCTTCTATCCAGGACGTAGCATATAGGTGCTGCTCCAGCAGAGTTCGCAGGATTGTCTGGGACGCCACACATCCTCTTCATGACCTGTTTTCCTTGTTATCTTGTGGGAGGGGGCTTCGTGGTACCCGAAGCAGAACATCCAGATTCAGTCACAATTTGGTTCCATACATGTGCAGAAGAGGCGTGTGCGCTCACATTCCCGAACCAGAAGCAAAGCTAAGTGCATTTCACCACTGAGACAGAGACAGAGACAGAGATAGAGATAGATAGATAGATAGATAGATAGATAGATCAATAATGGATGGATGGATGGATAGATAGATAGGTAGATAGGTAGGTAGACAGATAGATAGATCGATCAGCGGTGAAATCCAACTGGATCTATTGGGCTTGCACAAACCGATAGCGCTGCTGGCAGAAAACTCCACCCACCCGCCAGAACATCATTATGTCCCGTTTTTGACCCTCTGCACATGCGCAGAAAAGGCGTGCACACTCAAATTCCCAAACCGGTAGAAAAGGTAAGTGCATTTCACCACAGAGATAGAGATAGAGATAGAGATAGAGATAGAGATAGAGATAGAGATAGAGATAGAGATAGAGATAGAGATAGAGATAGATAGATAGATAGATAGATAGATAGATAGATAGATAGATAGATAGATAGATAGATAGATAATAGCAGTGGTGGGATTCAGCCAGTTCGCACCACTTCGGGAGAACCGGTTGTTAACTTTCTGAGCAGTTTAGCAAACTGGTTGTTGGAAGAAATCATTAGGGCAGAGAACCGGTTCTTAAATTACCTGAATCCCACCACTGGATAATAGACAGAAGATAGATAGGCAGGCAGACAGATAGATAGATAGATAGATAGATAGATAGACACATACATATAGATAGATAGATAGATAGATAGAGATAGATAGATAGATAGATAGATAGATAGATAGATAGATAGATAGGGAGAGGGACAGGATAGACAGGATAGAGAGAGAGAGGAGAGAGAGAGATGATACTAGATAGAGAGAGAGAGGGATGATGATAGATAGATAGATAGATAGATAGATAGATAGATGATAGATAGATAGATGATAGATAGGGAGAGGGACAGGATAGATAGATAGAGAGAGATATGATATGATATGATATGATATGATATGATATGATATGATATGATATGATATGATATGATATGATATGATAGGCAGGCAGGCAGGCAGAAAAAGAGAGAGCAGGAGATGGATAGATAGAAAGATGGAAAGAAAGAAAGATATAGATATATGTACATAGCCGATGATTTTTGTGTTGCTCCAATCGAACCGGTGCCGTTTGGTGTCGGTCCCAATTTTTATCTCAAGGAGGAAGCCAAGCACCCCAGGTGAAAATGTTGGTGTGAAAGTTGGATCTAAGAAGTCCTGGTGGGGGGGGGGGGGTGTTTGACTTTTCTCACTTCTACGGAGCTGGCCTTCTTCCTCTCGCGATCCCCAAGCCTTTCCTTCATCGCCTCTTTCTTACAGGCGGCACAGAACCTCCAACCGGGAAAATTCAAAGGAAACAGAGCAGCAGCAGGAAACGCCCTCGGAGGTGGGTGGGTAAGACTCTGCCTAGAAATATTTACCTGGCTTTGCAAAAGTGGGAAGACCTTTAGACCTTTATCTCAACGTATGTATGCAAATACAGATTTTCAAATTGAGACTTGCCCGCTGCAAAACAGCTTCCTTGGCTGCAATTATTATCCGCATTTTAGCATGATGCATTTCTGGCATTTCGGAGCCAGGTGTCAATCACCTGGTGTCAGCCATCGTTCTGACAACCGCCCCCCCCCCAATCTTGCAGTCCCCACCCCCCAGGTGCATTTCAAGTTATAAGTCATAAGTTTATTTTGTCAAGCATATATAAGATAACAGGTAAAAGTATAAACATAATTTGAATACATGAAAGGAGTAAGTAAAAAGGAAGTTTTTGGGTTTTTTTAAAATTTGATTTATATGCCGCCCTTCTCCGGAGACTCAGGGCAGCTTACAATGCGTTAAGCAATAGCCTTCATCCTTTTGTCTATTTATACAAAGTCAGCTTATTGCCCCCACAAACTGGGTCCTCATTTCACCTACCTTAGAAAGGATGGAAGGCTGAGTCAACCTTGAGCCTGGTGAGATTCGAACCTGCAGTAATTGCAGACAGCTGGTGTTAATCACAATGCTTTTAGTCTGCTGAGCTACCAGGCCCGTAGTTTGTGCCTTTCTCCCAAAGGTGCTTTTTCAAAAGGCCACTGGACTTTCTTGGCTGTTTCTTTTTTTTTCCTTGAAAACGTTTCGCTTCTCATCCAAGAAGCTTCTTCAGTTCTGAACTTCAAATAAATTTTCAGTGGGGGAAAAAAAACCCAAGAAAGTCCAGTGGCCTTTTGAAAAGCATCTTGGGGGACAACCATGCCCCCCCCCCACCATGCCCAGCTGAGCAGCACAATAATCAGAGGCAGTTTTTAAAATTTTTTAAAGCATTTTTTCTACAACCTCTTCGGCCGAAAAAATGCTTTTAAAAGTAAAAAAAAAAAAAAAGCCTCTGATGATCGTGTGGCTCAGCTGGGATCGTCAGAGGCTTTTAAAAGCTGAAGACGTTGTAGAAAAAATGCTTTTAAAAGCCTCTGACGATCCCAGTTGAGTTGCCCAATCGTCAGAGGCTTTTAAAAGCATTTTTTTCCTGCAACCTCTTTGGCCAAAGAGGTTGTACAAAAAAAATGCTTTTAAAAGCCTCTGACGATCCCAATTGAGTTGCCCCGATCGTCAGAGGCTTTTAAAAGCATTTTTTTCTGCAACCTCTTTGGCCGAAGAGGTTGTAGAAAAAATAGTTTTAAAAGTTATAAAAAAAAAGTTGGCCACGTCCACTCAGTCACATTACCCACCACCACCAAGCCAGGCCCACAAAATTTCCATTTCACCACTGGTCCAGATAGCACGATCTCCTTCAAATCAGATGCCCATGTTGCTCTATTTCTTAGCAACACGGTTGTTAAGTGCCAAACCCCCACCCCCCAAACCCCCCGACCCTTCTTTTCTTCCAGGAAGTCCACTACTCCTGCCTCCCTCACTGAGAGGAAGCAAATAGGCCACAAATCCTTGAGTATCTTCTCTCGCAACAGCAAAGACCAGGTGAGAACTCTTGAGGGTGTTGCTGGAAATCACAGGTGGTTAGTACGTAATTTTTTTTTTCTGCAGAGCTGCCTCGGTTGTGCTGGACTACAATTCCCAGGATCGCTACCAGCTGGTAACAAGAGTGGTGTACTCCAAAATGGCGGCGGGGTGTGTGTGTGTGTGTAGTTTAAAATGTCACCTCCATAGGACAGGTGGTGACAACCATCTTTAAGTGGAAGGGTACTGTTGTGGCCTATTGGCCACCGGCCCCTCCAGCAGCCAAATCAGAGGAAGAGGCGGAGGGAGGGGAGTCAGGGTCAGCATCAGGGCAACCTGAGAGCTCCCAGGGGGAAGAGGGAATGGAGGTGGCACAGAGAGAGAGACAGAGGCGGAGCCTGGGCCGTCCATCAGATGGCGAGGTCAACAGCCCCCAGGTCTGGAGGTGGCTGATGAGGAGGAGGAGGAACAGCTGGGTCCAGTGCCTGATGCGCAGAAGGCAGAGGAGAGGAGAGCAGTGGAAATCTATGGGCCGGTCCTTGGGACAGAAGAGCTACTGCTGCTAGCGAAGCCCCATCCTAGCTCCGGGGATAAAAGGCAGGAGGCGGAGATGAATAGATGTGGCAGACAACTATTCATCTCCCTGCTGGACAGACTTGTTAGCCTACAGTGAGAGAGAGAGAGAGAGAGAGAGAGAGAGAGAGAGAGAGAGAGAGAGAGAGAGGAGAGAGAGAGAGAGAGAGAGAGGAGAGAGAGAGAGAGAGAGAGAGAGAGAGAGAGACTTTTTGCCAGGGCTGCTGGGGCTCCTAATAAAGGAATCATTGATTTAACTTCAGAGGGTTTGTCGTGTTTGGGGAGCTGGGTCAGAACAGGTACATGAGGTTAAAATGCTGGGCTGATGATTAGCAGGCTCGTGTTCAAAACCCGTTGCGGACACCGGTTGGGGTGAGCTCCCGTCACTTGCTCCAGCTCCTGCCAACCCAACAGTTCGAAAGCAGGCGATCACAAGTAGATAAATGGGGTACCACTTCACTGAGCAACTTCACAGGGACATGAAAGGACACCCCCGCCTCAATTACGTCTTCCCCGGGCAATGGTGAAGCTGCGGGCAGATCCTTTCACCATGGAAGCACTTTGGGGCTTCTGACACAGAAGTAGTAGTAGTAGTAGTAATTTTCACGATGGGTGGACCAAACTAGAGAAAGTACTACTGGATTCATTCAAAGTTGTTCCTTTTTTCCAGCTCTCATCCCAGCAACCCCACTCCCTCTCTGCCAAAGGAGCAGACCCCAGTGGATGGTTTCCCGCTGAAGAAGAGGAGGCAAGATGCAGGAGACCTCTCCATGATCCTGCCTCAGTGGGAAGGATCCTGCCTGCAATCCTACAAGGTCCAGGAAGATCAAAGAGGTATGCTTGGTTGAGGTAGACCCTCTTGAAGGGGCTACCAAGGAGAGCTTCCATAAATGTGGTTTGGAGAAGGATTGTAAAACAGCTGTTATTTTGGATTTGTTTGAAGGGTCTCCAAGCTGTTCAGTTGGGTGAAAAGGCAAGTGCTCGCGTCTCCTTGAACCCGAGGACTTTGGAGAATGTGAAATCCGGAAGACCCGCAGAACCAAGGCCCTATTTTGAGGGTACTCAATTCTCGGCAGAACACAGGGACCCCCCTTGGAAAGAGAGGGCTGCTGGCGAAGATGGAGGCCCTGGCTGAGACAAGTAGGCAAGGCATCGCTCTCGCCATGTGCCACAAAGCTCTCCGGCGATCTCTGAGCTGGCCGGAAGAGCTCTCGTTGCGGGATGCCATGGATGAAACCAATTTCTCTCCAGATGAAGCTGCCACTAGCCCAGGAAGGCAGGAGGATCTCAGGCCAGCTGAGCTGGCTCAGCCTGGCATGAAAGAAGTTGTATCTGGCATGAAACAACTCAGCCTTCACATGATTTGCACGGTGCCACCAGAGAGCCCCAGGGCTGGTTGTTCAGGAGACGAATCTTGCCATCTTTCTCCGAAGCTGTTTCCATCTCGGTCAGAAGCGTCGGAGGCTGGTGGGGGTCTCGACAGTCAAATCCCCCAAACTCCCGCAGGACAATTCTCCCCCAACTCCCAACGGGCTCCACTCCGGTCCAACGAAGAGCCCCAAATCAGCATCCTCCTCGGTTCTCCCAAACCCAAAACCAGGCGCCGTTTTGGACGGTCGGTGAGCCACGAAAGTGGCCTTCCCTTGCAGGGCGAAGTCTCCAAGGGAGGGAAATCCAAGACGCCCCTGCAGCAGCTCAAGGCTTGCGGCCGGCAAATCTTCATCACCCACAAGCACATCCGGAGTTCATTGGCCGGGCTGTGGGGCCGAAAAGAGGGATACGGACCCACGGGGGACCCCCCAGACCAGCAGACCAGCCTCCTGTTGGAAGATCACCAGATGCCCCAGAGCTGCCGTTCTCCGCAAAACCCAGCAAGGGAGTTGTAGATGATGGTTAATTCACAATGCTCCGATTTGTCAACACCGTCCCCGACATCCACGCCGGTAGGAGCCACTGATGTCTGTTTGGGGCTTGATTTGCCATTAGTTGGATCTAAATTTGAGCAGGGTGGGGCAGGCCAAGGAGGGCTTTGATTCTACTCCAATCTTGCAGGCGGCTGATGGCGTGCGTGAATCCTGCCTGTAATTTTTTCTTCTTTAACAAGGTAAAAAGGTTGACACGGCTAACCGCCGTGAACCTCCTTTCCTGCCCTATGGATATGTGTGGCAGGTTTCCCCCCCCCACAACTCTTGGTACTTTTCTCTGCCTTCGTTATTCATTTTATTATGCCTCCCCCCACCCACCCACCCAAAAAATATGAAGTTTTTGACTTGCAAGGCGGGAAAGGGCTCCCAAGGCAGCGCATGAAAAACCTGGGAGTTTTCTGTTTTTGGCTACGTCTGCTTTCCCCTTTGCAGTTCATAGCTTCCCCTTTCTTTGTCTTAAAAGTATGAATCGCTGGAAGAGCAATAAAAATTCACGACGACGTCAAAGGTTTCTTCGTTGATTTTGGGGGTCTTGAACATTGTGCAATGTTGACAGGCGCCCTCAAGGGGGCGCCAAGAGCCTTCCTGATGGCCAACAATTGTAGCCTTCTATTTCTTTTTAATTTCTTCGCTGGGTATTTGGTGTGTATGTGTGTTTACTTGCCCGCACGCTGGGTGTTCGGCAATACTAAATAATTAAAAGCAAGAAGTGCCATACTGCTGGCCTGACCTTCTCCTCCTTAAGCTGTTTTTAATGAGCTTTCTTTTTTTAATTGCCCGTGGTCGCATTTATCTTTGTTAAAAGATGTCTCACCCAAAGAACGCCAAAACGCACAACCGGCTGCGAGATGAACCTCGCTGTTGTAGCCTAAACCGGAGTTTTTACAACCCTCTTCGTATTGATTTTATTCATTTCTTGGTGCCCAATCCTTTCTAAGGCTGGGGGTGTTTGGAAACGCAGGAGAAACGCAGCCAAGTTACGTCGACGTAGGCAAACTTCAAACGGAAGTTTGATGAGACTTAAAACTGTGATGGTCGCAGTCACGTTAGCTAAGGCTTCTCTTTAATGCTGTCGATTGAGGCAACCTCTCCAACAGATAGTTTCGAAATGCAGCAACAGAGGAAAGTGATGTTAAAGAAGGAAATGTTCAATAATTTGATATGGATAGACTGTTCAATCAAGATTACTTCTGGGATGAATGTTTTTTTATCTATTTGTCTCCCACATTTCTTTCTTTTTTTTTAAGCAGCTCAAGGTGGAGAATGTATCTAACAGCCCTTTCTACTTCTGATACCCTACAACAACAATCCTGTGAGATGGGTTGCATTGGGATGGGATGAGAGAAGAGAAGAGAGGGACTGGCCCAAAATCACCCAACCAACTTTCATGCCTAAAACGGGTCTAGAACTCACAGGCTCTTGGTGATTGGCCCGGAGTCACCCAGCTGGTTTTCATGTCTAAGGCAGGACTAGAACGAGTCTCCCAGTGGGCTTTCATGCCTAAGGCGGGACTAGAACTCCCAGCTGCCCAGTTTCTAGCCTGTAGCTTAGCCGCTGGACTAAATTAGCTTTATTGAAATAATCCAATTGCTATCTTCACAGAATGCACATAAACCGAATTAAAATCATAAGCTGGCTCACACAATTTCCTAAAGCCACAAAGCAACCAACTATATACATTTTACACGCTCATGAGTGTGTGAACCCAGCCATTCCATCCTGGGCTCATGCCCAGACCTCAAGAGTGTGCAAATGACACGGCTGTTTGGTGCTTTTAAAGTTTCAACTGTTTCATCGGAGAAATTTATAGCATCTTCCCAATTCTAGCTGTCTCTGAGTTGGATGCAACAAGCTCGCCAAAAATGCATTAAAAACGGGTGTAAATAATATAAAACTGGTATTTTCAAGGCACTGTTCACTTACAGTACAGGTAGTCCTCGACTTACGACCATAATTGAGCCCAAGTGATTGCTAAGCGAGACATTTGTTCGGAGTTTTGTCCCGTTTTATGACCTTTCTGGCCACCGTTGTTAAGTGAATCATTGCAGTTCTTAAATCAAGCAAATGTACTTCAGCAAATCTGGCGACCCCACTGACTTTGCTTGTCGGAAGTTTGCAAAAAGTGGTCACATGACCCAGGACACTGCAACCGTCATAAATAAGTGTACCTGCCAGTTGCCAAGCCTCCGAATTTTGATCACGTGGCCACAAGGATGCTGCATTGAAAAACGCTCCTACGTCATTTTTTTTCTAGCGCCGTTGTTAACTTCAAACGGTCACTAAACGAACTATTATACGTCGAGGACTATCTGTAATCCAACATCTGCTTTGGCTTGTCTCTTGGAAATACACCAATAGAACAAGGAATATATTTCCAAGGCAGTGGTGGGTTTCAAATTTTTTTACTACCGGTCCTGTGGGTTTGGCTTGGTGGGTGTGGCTTGGTAGGCGTGGCAGGGGAAGGATACTGTAAAATCTCCATTCCCACCCCACCTCAGGGGAAGGATACTGTAAAATCTCCATTCCTTCCCCACTCCTGGGGAAGGATACTGCAAAATCCCCATTTCCTCCCAATCAGCTGGGACTCGGGAGGCAGAGAATAGATGGGGGCCAGTCTGGTAAGAGGTGATATTTACTGGTTCTTCGAACTACTCAAAATTTCCGCTATCGGTTCTCGAGAACTGGTCAGAACCTGCTGAAACCCATCTCTGTTCCAAGGTGAGAAACATTGCATAAAATGCGTCCTGCTAAATCGCAAATCCCTGCAGACGTGCAGAATGGAGTTGTTCCTAGGGGTTGCTAAATTTGCAGCCTCGTGCGATATAAAAGCCGGCGTCGTCTTTTGGCTAATTAATTGAGTCCTTTTTAAATGATTTGCCCTCTTTTTTTTTTCCCTCTCCCAATTGAATCCTGAATACAATTTTCAGAGGGGAAACTTTGCTTCCTAGTCAAGCAAGTCAAACAAAGTCAAGCCCATCGGCGTACCATGAATTTAGAAGCCGGAGTGTAAAGAAACGAACAAGGATTGCGCTATATAAAGCACTCCAAGGGAATTAATTTAATATCCCGAGTCTATAAAAAGCGGCGATGCGTTAACCCTGTGATTCTTTCTTTTCAGACTTTTTTTCCCCTCTGTGAGATAATGTTTTGCTTTTTAAAAAAAAAAAACCCAGAAGTTTCTATTTAATTAGCACTCCTGATTTAAGTGAGACACATTTAATCAGGGGTGTCCAACCTCGGCCCCTTTAACACCTGTGGACTTCAACTCCCAGAATTCCCCAGCCAGCCATGCATTTTCCCTCATGCTGGCTAGGGAATTCTGGGAGTTGAAGTCTACGGGTCTTAAAGGGGCTGAGGTTGGACACCCCTGATTAAATTTTGACCAGGATTCTGGGAGTTGAAGTCCACAGGGGCCAATGTTGGACACTGCTGGTTTAAATATTTTCTTACCAGCCAAAATATTAAGGGAAAAATGAGGAAGGAGGATTGTTGTTTGGCTTTCCTTCGAAATTTTCCAAAGGTGGAACGTTCTGTTATCACCTTGGAGAACCTTTCCTGAATTATCTGATGATAGAAAATATTTCGGGAATCCCTCTAACCTGTCTGTCTCCGATCTGATAGGATCTCTACCTATTAGTTGCAAAACTGAAGTGGTGTAGGGTTTCCTGCCTAAGCAGGGGGTTGGACTAGAAGACCTCCAAGGTCCCTTCCAACTCTGTTATTCTATTCTATTCTTAACTGCAGAAACTCTGCACCTCCACAGGCCCTTAGAATGGAAAATGACTCCTTTTTATCTGGAAAAGTATTATACAATAGCACGGATTTTTTTTAAAAAAATTTCTTAGCCTATTTACATCAGCAGGAAAGCGGCCTGCAAAACCGCTTGTGACAGCTTGAACGCAAATAGGGAGTTCGGTCAAACCGAGGTTTGTTTTTTGTAGTTTGCAAAGGGAGGCGGTTAACCCGGCAATCAAATGGCCACTTTAAAGGCTTTTGCGGAAAGGTTCCTGCTGCTTTAATAGCTTTGCTTTGTGAATTTTTTTCCCCAAAAGGATTCATTTATTTTTATTATTTTTTTTAGCCCAAAAAGGGCCAGCTTGCTGAGGAGAAATTCACCTCAGGTTGTTGTTTTTTTTTTTTTAAATCACGGTTTAACTGAGCAGCTTCAAATCCTACGGGTCCGTCAGAGGCATTAAACCGGGGCAGATTTCCCGATATAGTATCCGGTGCTGCCGTGAGAATTCCCTGTTGACTTGTGGGGATGACGTGACCTTGGGATGGTCATAAATGTGAGTCAGCTGTCCGGTATCCGAATGTCAATGGCGTGACCAACAGGGATAGCAGCAACGGCCGTAAGTGTGAAAAACAGTCGTCGGTACGGTTTCCCCCCCCGCCCAGTGTTGCGGTAACTTCGGTCACTAAACGAACTGTTGTAAGTCGAGGACTACCTGTAAAGCTCGGGCATTACGGGGCTGGTATAACCATGGTTTAGAGCCTGTGACTAACCATCAATGTCAGTTATTTATTTATTTATTTATTTATTTATTTATTTATTTATTTATTTATTTATTTATTTATTTATTTATTTATTTATTTATTTATTTATTTATTTATTTATTTATTTATTTATTTATTTATTTATTTATTTATTTATTTATTTATTTATTTATTTATTTATTTATTTATTTATTGATTTATTGATTTATTGATTGATTGATTGATTGGTTCGATTTATATGCCGCCCTTCTCTGGAGACTCAGGGCGGCTTACAATGTGTAAGTATTGCAAGTAAATACTTATTTATTTATTGTAAGTGAATTTGCAGTTGAGTCGGGGGCTGCAAAAGGAGGGAGACCCCCCCTTGAATAAACGGAGGAGGACGGGAGTGCCGACAGGTGGAGGAGCAGCTCCCATGCACCTGCTCCCAGCAGTAGCCACACCCCGCTCGGGATGCTGAGCCACGATAGACTGCTCCTGCCCCGGGAGGCTCCACTGGGCGGCGGAGAGCTGGCGGCGGCCGTCTCCCCTTTCTCCCCTCCCTCCTCATAGGGGCGGGCCGGGGGGCGGGGACGGCTGGCCGGCTGGGGCTGCTGCCGGAGCCGGGGCAGCCGCTTAGTGTCTCCGCAGGAGCTCCCGGCTGCTGCGTCCGCACCACCTCGGCCGGCCCCCGCCGCCAGCCCAGCCCAGCCCAGCCCAGCCATGGCCGAAGGAGGCGGCGAGGGGGAGGACGATGTGCAGTTTCTGCGGACGGTGAGCTGGGCTGGGGGGGCACCGAGGAGGAGGAGGAGGAGGAAGAGGAAGGCTGGTGGAAAGAGGAAGGGGTCGGCTGGAATGGGGGTCCAGGAATTGGGGGCTGTTGGGGTGGGGAGTGAAGAGGAGGAGGAGGAGGAAGGGGTCAGCTGGAAGGGGGGGGGGGGTTCCAGGAATTGGGGGGAGTGGGCTGGGGGGCACCGAGGAGGAGGAGGAGGAGGAGGAGGAGGAGGAGGAGGAGGAGGAGGAAGGGGTCAGCTGGAAGGGGGGTGTTCCAGGAATTGGGGAGAATGGGCTGGGGGGGCACCGAGGAGGAGGAGGAGGAGGAGGAGGAGGAGGAGGAGGAGGAGGAGGAGGAGGAGGAGGAGGAGGAGGAAGGGGTCAGCTGGAAGGGGGGGTTCCAGGAATTGGGGGGAGCAGGCTGGAGGCAACGAAGAGGAGGAGGAGGAAGAGGAAGGCTGGTGGAAAGAGAAAGGGGTCCGCTGGAATGGGGGTCCAGGAATTGGGGGGTGCTGGGCTGAGGAGTGAAGAGGAGGAGGAGGAGGAGGAAGGGGTCAGCTGGAAGGGGGGGTCCAGGAATTGGGGGGAGTGGGCTGGCAGCAACAAAGAGGAGGAGGAAGAGGAAGGCTGCTGGAAAGAGGAAGAGGTCGGCTGGAAGGGGGGGTTCCAGGAATTGGGAGAGTGGGCTGGGGGGGCACCAAGGAGGAGGAGGAAGGGGTCAGCTGGAAGGGGGGGTCCAGGAATTGGGGGGAGCAGGCTGGAGGCAACGAAGAGGAGGAGGAGGAAGAGGAAGGCTGGTGGAAAGAGAAAGGGGTCCGCTGGAATGGGGGTCCAGGAATTGGGGGGTGCTGGGCTGAGGAGTGAAGAGGAGGAGGAGGAGGAGGAAGGGGTCAGCTGGAAGGGGGGGTCCAGGAATTGGGGGGAGTGGGCTGGCAGCAACAAAGAGGAGGAGGAAGAGGAAGGCTGCTGGAAAGAGGAAGAGGTCGGCTGGAAGGGGGGGTTCCAGGAATTGGGAGAGTGGGCTGGGGGGGCACCAAGGAGGAGGAGGAAGGGGTCAGCTGGAAGGGGGGGTCCAGGAATTGGGGGGAGCAGGCTGGAGGCAACGAAGAGGAGGAGGAGGAAGAGGAAGGCTGGTGGAAAGAGAAAGGGGTCCGCTGGAATGGGGGTCCAGGAATTGGGGGGTGCTGGGCTGAGGAGTGAAGAGGAGGAGGAGGAGGAGGAAGGGGTCAGCTGGAAGGGGGGGGTCCAGGAATTGGGGGGAGTGGGCTGGCAGCAACAAAGAGGAGGAGGAAGAGGAAGGCTGCTGGAAAGAGGAAGAGGTCGGCTGGAAGGGGGGGTTCCAGGAATTGGGAGAGTGGGCTGGGGGGGCACCAAGGAGGAGGAGGAAGGGGTCAGCTGGAAGGGGGGGTCCAGGAGTTGGGGGGAGTGGGCTGGTGGGCAACGAAGAGGAGGAGGAAGAGGAAGGCTGGTGGAAAGAGGAAGGGGTCAGCTGGAAGGGGGGGTCCAGGAATTGGGGGCAAGGGGCACCAAGGAGGAGGAGGAGGAGGAAGGGGTCGGCTGGAATGGGGGTCCAGGAATTGGGGGCAGGGGGCACCAAGGAGCAGGAAGAGGAAGAGGAGGAAGGCCGGTGGAAGGAGGAAGGGGTCAATTGGAAGGGGCTCCCAGGAATTGGGGGGAGTTGGGCTGGGGGGCACCAAGGAGGAGGTGGGGGTCGATTTGAAGGGGTGTCCAGGAATTGGGGGGCACAGCGGGTGAACCAAGCCAAGGGCAATGCCAGCTTGCCCTGCCTGGAGTGCCCCCCTCGCCCAACATACCTAACAGGGCGAAAATCGTCCTTCTGGGCTGTGCCAAAGTGGAAAAGGGGCTCTTAGTGCGGGACCCCGGTGGAGACGATGCAAAGCGAGGTGGCAGAGGAGGGAGGGAGGGAGGGAGGGAGGGAGGGCAGGCGGACTTCAAGAAGGTCAGATGAAAGTTGGGAGTAAGAATTTCCCCGGGCGAACGTGTGAACGTGAGACGGACACATGCTGGGTCTTAGTACGGTCTGGGGAGTTGGGTGGTTTGATGCCCTTTGGCTGAAGGAGAGCTTTGGTTTCCCTGCTGGGGGGAGATGGATTTGGGGGTTGGGGGCTTTTAATTGGAGTGATCCCACCCTCACCCCGCCTTCTTTGGGAGGGGGTCCTAGCAGGACATGGCTGGAAAGAGTTGGTCTTCTGGGCCCAAAATTTGGCCAACCTAGGGGAGGGGAAGAGCCAGGGAAGGAGGGGGTCACACAGCCCCCTTGATATCTGGGGGGTGGGCCTGCCTACTTGGGTTCTTCATGGCCAGGCAAGAGTTTGGGGGGGGGAGAAACAATCTCCCTCATCTATCCCCCTCTGCCCGCATTCACACAACCTTGGGGTGTCCTCTCTCCCGTTTCACGTTCAATGCCAGCAGCCAAAAAGGAAGGCATTTTTGTGCCTCAATTTTGGGGAGGGGGCCGAAGAAGCTTTCTTGCCACTTTTGTGGGAAATCAGCTGGGTGGATTTGGGAATAACCGGGACGGGCAGGGCCGATGAAACACAAAGCAAGACCCAGAATACCATAATCCGGAGCAGCCATGGCTAGGAAAGGTCTATCTTTTTTCCCTTCCCGTTGAAGTTTTGGCCTCTATTTCTTTCCCGCCGGGGCTGAGCGACACTAAAATTAGAGCCCGTTCCTATTCCAAAGCGGACGGATCCTGACCGGCCAAGCTGGCTGAGAACAGGTGGCGTCTCAGGACTTAGTGGAGGGTGCTGGGTTCGACTCGGCTTCCCTCCTCCTCCTCCTCTTCCTCCTCCCCTGAGACAGGCAAATCTTGCTGGACCTTGGATGGCCAAGCAGGAACCTCAGGCCTGTCCTGTCCTGTCCCCCCCACCCAATTTGCGTCTATCCAAACTTGCTTTCTCCCCCATTAACTTGGATAACTGCTCCCCTCTTTCTCTGGGGTGCAAGCTGAGAGATCCCTCTTCCATGGGGCAGGGACTCTCTGCTTCTGGAAATCTCAGAGGGGCCTGCAGAGCTTTCAACAACCGTGTCTCCAGAGACGGGTCGCTTGCGAGCGGAACAGCACGTGTGAATGGACACAAGGGCACATTCAGGACAGGTGTTTGGTCCTGGCCTAGAGGCCATGGTGAAGCTGACGTTTTTCCCAAGCCTGATCTCGCCAGGTGATCTGTCCCATCAAGTTGATGTAGCAAGAGTTTCTCCCAAGGAAATCTGCCCCTATCTGGGCTTTCGGGTTTTCCAGCGTTGCAAGGTCGTCTGGTTGCCGGGCGTCTGTGGAGATGCTCGAGGCATCCAGGACACGGTTGCCCCAAAGGGGCTTTTCCAAAAAGGCCACTGGATTTTCTTGGGTTTTTTTTTTTTTTTTTTGGCTTGAAAATGTTTTGCTTCTCATTCAAAAACCTTCCCCAGAACTGAAGAAGCTTCTTGCAATGAAGAGTGAAATGTTTTCAAGGAAAAACAAAAACAAAATCCAGTGGCCTTTTGGAAAAGCAGCTTTGGGACATTGCTGTTATTAAGGCCCTTCACCTTCCTTTTTCTCCTCCTCCTCCTCCTTTTCCTTCTCCTTTTTTCCTTCCTTCCTTCTTTCCCCTTTCCCTTTCTTTTCCCTTCTTCCTTCCTTCCCTTTTCCTTCCTTCCTCTTCCTCCCTCCCTCCCTTTCTCCCCTCCCTCCCTTCCTCCCCTCCTTCCTTCCCTCCTTCCTTTTTCCTTCCTTCCTTCCCCTTCCTTTCCCCTTTCCCTTTCTTTTATCTTCTTCCTTCCTTCCTTCCCCTTCCTTCCTCCCTCCTCTGTCCCCTCCCTTCCTTCCTTCCTTCCTTCCTTCCTTCCTTCCTCTTCCTTCCTCCCCTCCCTTTCCCCTTTCCCCTTTCCCTTTCTTTTCCCTTCTTCCTTCCTTCCTTCCTTCCTTCCTTCCTTCCTTCCTTCCTTCCTTCCCCCCTCCCTCCCTCCCTCCTTTCTTTTTTCTTCCTTCCCCTTCCTTCCTTCCTCCCTCCTTTCTCCCTTCCCTCCCTCAGCATTAAAGCCTTCTCCAGAGAGCTGGGTTTTTGCACAATGTGTCCGAAGTACAATTTCAGCCTTGTACAATTTCTCCCTCGGGTAAGACTTCTGGATTGATTTGTTGAGGGATCCGTCGGTTTCTTGTCTTGGCTGCCCACGGAATCGTCAGGAATCTCTTCCAAAACCTGCCATGCTTTTCAGGTTTTCTGCTTTGCTTCTTCAAAAATCTATCCTTTACTTCCATAGAGAGTCACAGGGAAACTGCGGCCTGCACAGCAGCTTCTCTGGTTACTAACCTTTATTTATCTCAGGTTGACAGCTGAGGGCTGTTCCTTACAAACGGCCTTCTCAGGTTTAGGACCGCAGTTGCTGTCACAATCCAAGTCAGCCTTAAATACTGGAAATCCGCCTGGAGAAGCCTCTGCAGTTTTTTCTTAGTAACGTTTTCAAGAAAGGTTAGCCATTGCAGGCTTCTTAGGGCTGAGAGAAAGTGTCTGGCTCAAAGTCTTGCCCAGCTGGCTTTTGTGCCGAAGGGAAGGTGTGAGAATGAGTCTCTCCACTCCACTGCTTTAACCACCACACCACACTGTCTCTCTTTCTCTCTCTAGAGCGATCTTTCTCAACTCTTGACAGCTTTAAGCTTGTGGACTTCAAGTGCCAGAATTCCCTCGACAACATGCTGGCTTGGGGAATTCTGGGAGTTGAAGTCCACGCATGCTGGCTTGGGGAACTGGGAGTTTTTTAACAGATTAACAGAGTTGGAAGGGACCTTATAGATCATCTAGTCCAACCCCCTGCTCAAGTAGGAGACCCTGCACATTTCTGACAAATGGCAGTCCAGTCTCTTCTTGAAAGCCTCCAGTGATGAAGCTCCCACAACTTCTGAAGGCAACTTCTGGTCCATGACTTGGTTGTTCTCACTGTCAGAAAATTCCTCCTTATTTCCAGGTTGAATCTCTCCTTGATCAGTTTCCATCCATTATTCCTTGTCTGGCCTTCAGGTGCCTTGGAAAATAGCTTGACCCCCTCCTCTCTATCATTCTTCATAAGTTTTAGTCTCCAGTCACACGGAGCCTCGGGGAGGGTGAAAAACGGGCCTACCAGAAGTTCGGGAAGGCCGGAAACGGCCTCGTTTCCAGCCTCCAGAGAGCCTCCGGAGCCTGGGGAGGCTGTTTTTGCCCTCCCGGAGGCTCAAGGAAACTCCGGAGGTTTTCAGAGCCTTGGTGGCGCAGCAGACTAAAGTGCTGTTAAGTAGCACCAGCTGCCTGCAATTACTGCAAGTTCAAATCCCACCAGGCTCAAGGTTGACTCAGCCTTCCATCCTTTCGAGGTAGGTAAAATGAGGACCCGGATTGTGGGGGCAATAAACTGACTTTGTATAAAAAAGAACACCGCTTGGGGGGTGGGCGGCAAAAGCCCTACTAAGCAGGTATATACAAAAGTATGAGGGCTATTGCTTAACGCATTGTAAGCCACCCTGAGTCTCCGGAGAAGGGCGGCATATAAATTGAACCAATAAATAAATAAATTGAACCAATAAATAAATAATACACCAGAGGGGTTTTGTGCAGTGTGGAGATTTAGTCAGAGGGTTCAGGCAAGGAAGTGAGCAGCAATCCAAGGTATGGAGAGGGGAGGAACTCCCATCAAGAGGGATATTTTAGCTCAGGGACCAAAATCGGAAGCCGCTGACCTTATTCCTCTTTTGATAGCATTCTCCAGGCTGAGGTTGAGTTTGGTATTGCAACTTCCCAGGTTCCTCAACAGGAATTCTTACATCCCTGTTTTTCCGAAGAAGAAAAGTTCTGAACAGCGCTTCTGGACTGCATAAAAACATCCTGTGTATGAAAAAAGAAATAGAAGAGAATATTTGCAGCTTGGCGTTGAAATAAGGGTTTTTTTGTTGTTCTATGTATGAGATTGGTGGTTCTCTTGCAGACGTTTTTGTGACCCAGCTAGGTAACATCATCAGTGCTAAAAGGGAGTGGGGGTTCGCTGAGAGGGGGAGGAGGAGGAGGGCTGTGGGGTCCTTAGCGCTCTTGGAGTTTAGTTGTTTTAATTGCAGGCATTTCATTACCAAACTAGGTAATGTCTTTGGTGCTAGAGGGATGCGGGGTTTGCTCTCTGTAAACTCTGCAAACATAGTAGCCCTGATGATGTTATCTAGATGGATCATGAAACGTCTGCAAGAAAGCAGCCAAGCTCAGGGAGCACCAAGGACCCCAAAGAAATTATTATATATGGTTTTATTGCAGGGAATTAAGTGCCTTATCTTTATCGTACAATATGAACAGTTAGCCCATAGAACAGGCTGCATGATGGAGTGAGTTCTCCTTTGCTTAAAGGTCTTCAAGCAGAGGTGTGTGTGTGTGTGTTTGTGTTTGTGTGTTTGTGTGAGAGAGACACACACAGATGCTCTAGCACAGTGTTTTTCATACTTGGCAACTTTAAGATATGTGAACTTCAATTCCCATGCTTCCATTCCCATGTTAGCTGGGAATTCTGGGGGTTGAAGTCCACATGTCTTAGCCTGGCCAAATTTGAAAAATCCAGCTCTGGTAATTCTGCACTGAGCAAGGAGGGGGTTGGACTAGATGGCCCCTAGGGTACCCTGTACATTTCAGTTCTAGAGAACTGAGATGTAAATATGTTTATTCCCAAACTACAAATTCCTAGTAAATTTTTTTTTTAAACTTTGTGCAATGTAGTGGTTCCTGATTGCTCGTATCCAACCATCCTCATCGGTTAATCACAAGAATCACAAAAGTTCTTTTGCACAACTTTTTTTTTTTATTCCATGCTTACTTGGGGAGTACAGATCTCTCCTGTTCACCTTTGGTGTGAGCGTGCCCTCGGGTCTGTTTTGCCCAGAAGTCACTCTTGAGCGGTCTTGGAAGGCATGTGCGTATGTGAGTGTGTTTGTATGTCAGCAAGTTCCCCGGGCTCTGAGCTATGTGCTTACCCAGAGTTGTAGGAATGCTTCGAACAGGTGCAGAGACCAAAAATACTCATTTCCCCTCCCTAGGGCCCAGGGGAACGGTGAACGAAGGCGGGTGAGACATGGGGGGTGGGTAGGAAAGAGGGGCTTCAAACAGAGGAAGTTTGATCTTTCTTGTTTCTCAATTTTTTTCCCCTCTCAATTTTTTTTCCCCTGGCTAAAAAAAAAAGTTCTAAAATCCCAGCCATCCTCCAAACGGGCTTTTTTTCCAAGGATTCCATTTTAATTTTGACTCTCGTGGGTTGGTTTGAAGTCAGGTTACAGATTTGGGGAGTTTGAAGGTTGTCCAGAATGGGTTAGTTTGGGTGGAGAACTCTTGTTTCCCCAACCTCGGAGACTTTTAAGGGGTCCACATTTCCAATTTTCAGAATTCCCCAGCCAGCAGTTTGGTGGAGTCCCTTCCCTATCTCTTGGGTGGTTGGGGGGATTTAACAGACCCTAAACTCAGCCGGGCTTGTGGGAGGGAGGGCAGGGCATCTCTCTGCACAAGCCCCAGCTGATGGCGCACATTCCCAGGGCCGAAATAGTTTGCCAAGGAACCTGATCTCCAGGGGCGACGAGCCAGCTCGGTTTGAAGATCAGCCAGATGGAATGAGAGGGGCGGGGGGGGGGGGGGGGTTCTGGGGGAAAGAAGGTATATCAGGGCACATTTTAGATTTTTTTTAAAAATGTTAATTTTTTTTAAGAAGTGTATTAAATTTCCAAAAATGAAAAGCTGAAAATTACGAAATGACGGGTAGTCCTTCACTTACGACTGTCACGGAGCTCCCAATGTTTGTTCCTAAGCGAGACAGTTTGTGCTGCAGTGGTTTGAGCGAATTGCTCCCGTTGTTAAGTTAGTCGCCGGGTTGTAAAATGAATCTGGTTTTCTCCGTTGACTTTGCTTGTCAAAAAGGACATTTGCGACCGTCATAAATGACAAGCCAATGGCCAACTTCCAAATTTTGACCGCGGGGAGGCCGCAATGGTCATTAGTTTGAAAAATGGTTGTAAGTCACTTTTTTTTCCGGTGCTGTCGTAACTTTGAACAGTCACTGAATAAGTAAGTCAAGGACTATCCTGATTTCCTATCCTCGTTCTCAGCCTGCGTCGAGAGTGGTGTGGTGGCCTAGAATTGGAGCTAACGCCTCACAATCAGGAGGCTGTTGAATCCGATCGTAGGTAGAGGCAGATGTTTCTCTCCCTGGGCACAATGAGATTATATCTGCTGAACAAAACTCCATGTTGGCAACAGGAAAGGCATCTGGCCTGTAAACTCTCTCCTAGCTCCTATCAGTTGCCCACACTCCACCTCACAATGGATTATGGGATCATTAAAAGTAGATGATGATGATTCTCGGCCCGCGTCGCCTACACCAGCAGGGTGGAGAAGCATCTGTCGGCTGGATGGAGGACGCTGATGACCTCATCCTGGCTCCTTCCTGAGTCACCTTCCCCATCGTGGCTGCGTTCCAAGGTCTCCCATCCTTGGTTGCGCATCTCGGCTCTTCGGCTGGTGCGCACGTGCCTCCCCGCCTTTAATTCCCTGCACTGGTGCTGCAGGGTTTTTTCACGCTGTCCTTGATTGATGAAGGCTGCCAGTTCTGGCAGGTGGTCTGATAGGAAGTCTTCTCCCTCCAGTTTGATGGTCATGAATGAAGCACCACGTCGCTTCTGATTTTGAGGTGGGGGTGTGGGAATTGTTGAAGGACAGGAAGCCCAGCTCGAAAAATAAGACTCTCTAGCCCGGAAGCCCTGATTTTTATTTTGTTTTATCTACCGGTAACAGAGATTATTCGAGGAAAAGCAGTTTTCCACGTTCATCTCCTGTTTTGGGATTTTATGATGGCAATTTCTTGGTTTATTTGTTGCGAGTCGCCCAGAGTGGTTCGGAGGTCTGCTGGCGTACAGGTTTCATAAATGACGCGTTGTCACGCAGTCAATCAGGTGTTTAGACTGGATTTGGCCATTTTTGTCCACTTCTCGAGTCCTTTCCTAAGGACCTGGGAGAGGTAGACGTTGCTTGATGGTTTTGAAGGTCTCCTCGCAGGATGTCAGCTGTTTTGAGCTGTTTGGTTAATTGTCCTCACTGTTAGGAAGCTTCTCCTTAATTCCAGGCTGGTTCTCTCCTTGATTAGTTTCCAACCATTGTTTCTTGTCCTGCCCTCTGGGGCTCTGAAGAATAATTTGACCCCCTCTTCTTTGTGGCAGCCCCTCAAATACTGGAATACTGCTGTCATGTCCCCCCTAATTCTTCTTTTCTTTAGAGCAGTGTTTCTCAACCTTGGAAGCTTGAAGATGGGTGGACTTCAACTCCCAGAATCCCTGCTGGCTGGGGGATTCTGGGAGTTGAAGTCCACCCATCTTCAAGCTTCCAAGGTTGAGAAACACTGCTTTAGAGTAACCAAATCCAGATCCTGCAGCCATTAATCTCCAGGCCTTTGATCATCTTAGTTGCTCTTCTCTGAGCTTTTTCCAAAGTCTCAACATCTTTTTTTTTTGTGTGTGTGGTATGGGGACCAGAATTGATTGCAGTATTCCAGGTGTGGTCTTCCTAACTAGGGTTTTAAGTTGACCATATGCAGGGGATGAGGGAGGAGGCAGTGTTTCTCAACCTTCGAAATTTAAGATGGTGTGGACTGCAGCTCCGAGAATTCCCCAGCCAGCATGGTTGCCAAGTTTGAAAAATACTTCTGGAGAGTAGCCGTTTCATATTCCTATTGGAATTCCAATAGGAGTGACCTAAAATATGTCTAATTCTGAACAATTTTTTTTTTCTCCCTTAGGATGATGAGGTTGTCCTTCAATGTTCCGCCGTAGTCTTCAACGAACAGCTGAAGTTATGTTTGGCTACCGAAGGCTTTGGAAATCGGCTCTGTTTTCTGGAACCTACCTCTAATGCTCAGGTGTGTACCGAGGCAGGTGACCCAGGTATGGGACTGAAAAGGTGTATAAACAACAGCTTAACCTGCTCTCCGTGGCCTGCAGCCGCCTGCTTTCATACTGGGAATTAGGTATTGAAGTCTATCGGTCTGGAGAAGTTGGCTTTTTTTCAGGGGTGAAATGCTCCCGGTGATAGACTAGAACTTAATATATGCATGCATTGTTATTAGAAATATATAAGCGGATTGAAGGTAAGGATTATGAATGTATGACACTCAGGTGCTACACAGTTCATGCATTGATTTGATATTTTGATAAAAAAAGAAAGAAAAAAGAAACCACACTGTTAGGAAGTGACTAATACCTAACTTGTTGGATTGGCAATATATAAGCCATCAATGTAGCTTTAAGACTGCTGTATTGCATCATACTGTGCCCTGATTGGTTAGCTCTGTAGCCAATGTCCTTAAGAGGGAGCTAGAAACATGGTTTGTTCTTTTTGCTGTTCTTGCTCTCTGATATCTCTGTATGCTACTGTTTGCAAATCCAGAAGAACTGTTTATTGTGAATGACTACGACGACTGGTAAGAAGACTTTGTTATTGGATTATCCCTGGACTGTTTTGGCTATCTCCTGCTTTATATGTGTATGACCTGGACTGTTTATTAGACTGTGCCTTACTATTTCCTGAAAGTAAACACAACTCAGTGTATCTTGTGTGTTGACTGTGTTTATTCGTACCTACTCTCAATCACTTTCATGTACACACCCTTGCTATTCAAGGGTTACTCTGTGAATTCCTTAACACACACCTACTCTTCTATCCCCACGCAGAAAGTCCCTCCTGATCTGGCGATATGCTGCTTCGTTTTGGAACAATCCTTGTCCGTACGAGCCCTGCAGGAAATGCTCGCCAATACAGTGGAAGCCGGTGTCGAGGTAAGAAGAGGAGCATTTCCCTTCCTTTGGGGGCAGTGAGTTAGAAGGGGAGCTCTTGGCATGGCCTCCTTGAGTTAAAACCATGGATGAGAATGTGTGTGAGTGTGTATTCAAGAAGAACTACAAGTATCTTACTAGGGTGAGCAGATGAGCCTCTCTTTCAAGCGTCCGGCACAAAAGCTATGTATATAGACCAAGGATCCTCAAACTACGGCCTGTGGGATGCATGCGACCCACTGAGACCATTAATCCGGCCCGCGCAGGACCACGAGGCTGCCCCACCCACATCGTCCCGCCCACCCTTCGGCAGAGCGCAGGATTTGCCTTCGTGAGTCCCATGGGCTGGAACAGAAAGGTAAGGTCAACATTTTTGGCCTGCAGAAACGTTCTGGAGGTGGGGAAGATGAAAAACGGGGTGCGCGGATGCCCCGGGAGGCCAAAAACGGCCCCGTTTTTCACCTCCCCCCCCCTCTTCCAGAAGATAGATAGAGAAAAAGAGAGAAGAGAGACAGAGAGAGATTTCACAAGCTCCTTGGGGATGAGAAGAATTGCTGCAAAACTGAGTTTCCTGAAGTGGACCACTAGATTCCTAAACAACTGAAAAAACAATCTAGTAAAAAGAAAAGTCAACCAAAAGAGCAACATGCAAACAAAAGCAAATAAAACACCCCCAGGAGCAAATTAAATTAAATTAAATTAAAGTTTAATTTGTGTGCATTGTTTAATGGACTGTTAAATTGGCCACACCCACCTAGCCACGCCCACCCAGTCACATGACCACCTAGCCATGCCCACCCAGCCGGTCCAGCCCTCCCCCAACAGTCTGAGGGACTGTGAATTGGCCCCCTGTTTAAAAAGTTTGAGGACCCCTGATATAGACACATGCCAGCCTTGTGAGGTAGTCCAGATAAGAAGCACACCCAGGAGTGCTATAGCTGTGCCTTTATTATATGGTTACATTAACAGAATCTTGCAAGCCTGAAAGTACATTTCTGCCCCCTCACCTATGCAGTCTCAGAAACTAGGGAGGGTGTCTTCTGACATCCTTATTTCTTCCATGGGCTCAGCTGCCTCTTATCTGACTGTTGCCTAGCCTGCCTCTCTTCCTCCTGTCTCCCAAGGTCATCCCCACATACCACTGCAATAGAATTCCGCATTGTAGCTTGGATGAAGAGGGGGCACATTGGCATTGGAATTGGGTGGATGGGGTTTGAAGACCGGGGAAGAGTCACTCTAGAGTTGGGTGGCACCAAATTGAATTTAAAAAATATATATGTTGTCAGTCGTTAGGGTGGTGCGGTGGCCTAGAGGTGGAGCTATCGCCTCACAATCATGAGGTGGTGAGTTCGATCCTAGGTAGTAGAGGCAGATATTCTCTCTCTGGGCACACTGAGAATATATCTGCTGAATAAAACTCCGTGTTGGTGACAGGAAGGGCATCTGGACATTAAATCACTCTGCTAGCTCCATTCAGTTGCCCAGACTCCACCCCGCAAGGAATTATGGGGTTGTTAAAAGAGGATGATGATATGATGTCAGTCATTACAGATACTCCTCGATGCCAGAGCTACATTTTAATTAACATTACAGGATGGTCTGGTACATGTGAGTAAATACTGTACTGTAGAAATAGGAGAGAGAGTCTTATCCTTAATTGGGGATCTTCTCCATTAGGAACTCTGTGCACAGTCTCAAATTTAATTTCACCTAGCTACTAGCATTCACCTAACCGGCTTTAGTGGGGAAACTAAGTTATTTATTTCTTAATGGTGCTAAGTCACGGAAAGCTGCCTTGACCAGCAGAAATCCCAGAACTGAAAGAAGAGGCCCCTCGCCAATTTGATTTTTTGCTTCTCAAACAGCCAGTGGGATGCAAAAATATTTCCCCTCTAAAACGGCAATGCTGAAAAACCAAGATCTGATCATGGGGGGTCACTTCCTGGTTTGATCCCATGGGTCCTCACCGGAGGCGGAGCGTGTCCTGGGTACGTTCTCCACCTTCTCCCACTGGGGAGAACCCGATGGGCGTCTTGAATGGTGAATGAATGGAAGGTGCGTGGGCGGGGGGTGTCCTTTTAAGGGGTGAAGGGAGACATCCAGCAAGCCTCAGGTATCCCGCGATGCCTGTTGGCCCTTGACCTGAAGTAATCATCAATGGTTCACCTTCTCTCCCTCTTCTTTTCTTTGGCTTCTCAAATCTGCCGACTGACCCTCTAGGGTGTTGACTTGGACAAGTGGGTAGGTGCTACCTTCAGCCGCTGCTGTGATCCCATCTCCTCATGCCCTTCCTTCTAAATCTTTTCAATCCCCCTCACCCGCCTTCTCCCTACCCTGTTTTGGTGTGTGCCTCCCAGTTCCTGTTTTCCTTCTCGGGGTTCCCACCTCCTCCAACGTAACCCGTAATAGACACAAATGACAGATTTCAAGAAGTCCGTTGATTTGCCGTAGGACGGTTGGGGCGTTAACCTAGAACAGTGATGGCTAACCTTTTTGCCATCGCGTGCTGAAAGTGGGGGAAGTGCAGGGGGTCGCACGCGTGTGTGCCCACATCCTTAATTCTCTGCGCCCCGCTCCCCCTTGCATGCGCGCAGGACCCCCCTGCACTCCCCCCGCTTTTTGGCACACAATGGCACTGTGGGCCTTTCTAGGAGCCTGGGGAGGGTGAAAACGGCCTTCCCCACACCCTGGAGGCCCTCCAGAGGCCAGAAACAGCATGTTTTCTGACTTCTGGTGGGCCCAGAAGGCCCGAAAATCAGCTGGCCAAAGCTGAGCTCGCGTGCCCACCAATATGGCTCTGCGTGCCATCTGTGGCACGCGTACCATAGGTTCGCCATCACGGACCTAGAAGGACCCAACTTGTTTTGGTTTGAAGGACTTTCCAGTTCACGCTATATTAAGGATCAAGGAGGGCCCATTTGGGAAAGAGCATTGAGATACTTTGAAGGGTGAACTGGGCATCACAAGTACCTTCAGATGGTAAGAGAGGTATCTGGCCTCTTAAAACCCTCTAACCCCAACTCCATACAAACAGGAGTTCTGCTCCTAGGGCAATGATGGCGAACCTTTTTGGCACTGAGTGCCCAAACCGGAATGTGCATTCATGCGCATGCAGGCCAGCTGGTCTTTTTGTGCGTCGGAGCCCCCGAAGACCAGCTGGCCGGCACAAACATGCCTGATTTTTGGCTGTTTTTGGCCCAAAAACGGCCTGAAAAACTGTGCGTTTTGGCTGGTTTTCAGGCTGTTTTCAGGCCATTTTCAGGCGCTCCGGTGCACATGAAGTCCAGCTGGCGCGCCGGAAACCAGAAAAGCAGCTGGCAACAGCGCACATGCTCACAGAGAGCATGTGTGCCATAGGTTCACCATCACAGTCCTAGAGTGTAGGAGAAGGAGTGGAAGAATCTGGAGGTGGAGTTAAAAGAGCGATTAGCCTAGAATCCTTTATGCTGTCAACTAAGTCCAACCTCCCTTGAATTCCATTGATCCTATCAGGCACCAGGAGCCAAGATAAGAGTTCAAAAGCCCTGAGAATTTATTCCCTGCAACCTATACCCAAGATCAAGAACCTGATCTGTAATGGTCAATTCGAATTGGCGCCAGATAAGAATCAATGGATTTCAAGGGGGCAGGGGTGGGGGGCTGAAGATCTCTCTTTTGAGGGTGTAGGGATTCCAGACTGATGACATGGCTGATCTCCCCCTTGGGATCAGCCTGGTCATCTTCTACAGACCCTTATCTAATTCCAAGCAGGTGCTAAACATTCGTTGAGAAGTTTCCCTTTGCATTGGCGTGATTAGCAATAAATCAGTTTCATTGGATCTTAAAATGTGGACCTGATCGTCCAGGCCTGACATAGCCCCACCCTCTCCCCACACACACACAAATACTTAACATGCCTTTAAATCACAATTTAAATCATGATTTAAATCACTAGTAAAAAGGCTTGATTTAAATCAACTCGATTTAAATCATAATTTTTAAAGAGCAACTATCATCTCTGCTACTCCTTTGACCCGCTGTTGACTCACCGATAGTCCCAGTGTTGCCGAATATACAGCCTCATGCTACGTAACTAAACTCCATTTCATGCTGAATAAACTAAATTATTTATGTATCTTAAATAGAAAACTATCTTACCCCAAAATTTTTACCCCAAAAGTGTTTTATTAAAATAAATTTGATTAAAATCAAAAAAATCCGATTTAAATCAAAAAAATCTGATTTTTTTGATTTTTTAAAAAAAAATCATTGATTTTTATCCACCCTGCTTTTTTCTAAGTTATGCTACCTATCGCCTACCATACAGATAGATTGAGATACATCTCCCAAAACCGAGCCAGCATTCCCACAAAGGGGGCAGGATCTGGAGCGGGCGTTTTGTATTTTATCATGTCCCCATTCTCACAACTGTCCCACAGGCAGGTCCCACAAAAGCTTTGGAGCAGTTGGGGATTTTTCTGAAAATGTAGAGCAATGTGACAGTTTGTGAAGTTGGGTGGGCCTTGCCAACCCCACAGTTCTTAGCGATGGGCCTTCCTTGTTGAAAACCAGGTGGGATCCCCTTATCCTCTCCCTCCAGTAATCTTTCTCTCACTCCCTCATACTTCCTTCCTTCCTTCCTTCCTTCCTTCCTTCCTTCCTTCCTTCCTTCCTTCCTTCCACGTTTTCAACCCATCTCCTTCCCATTGGACTTCTCCACTGATGGTTGGTTGTGGTTTCCCAGATTTGTCCCTGTGTCCCTTTTCCCTTCATTGCATGGTTCCTATCAGTGAACCCCTCCTTCCTTCTGGAAAACCCTCCACGGGTTGGGTGTAGAATGGAGTGTGACGAAAGAAACATGGTGGTTTGCACTTGACAACAGAGAGTTGGGAAGGAGGGAAGGGTGGACCATGGAAGGTTGGGAGGGAGAACCCTGGGATCATGGGATGTGGTCTGCCTCGACTTAACTCACCGAAATCTTGAACCCAGAAGCAACTTTATGGGGTCCCAGAAAGGTTCATAACTGTTCTGCCCCAGCTACGGACCCCAAAGAATGCAGCACACACAAAGTCTGTACAAACTTTAGTTTACTAAATTAAATCAGTCTTTTTTTCAAACAAAGGCTGTTAATTAACTTTCTTAACAGCCTACAAGAATCCAAAGAATAAATAATCGTAATCTTACTATGGTTGGCAGAAAGCCCAGAAGCAATTTGCAGAGAACTAAGATCAGGACACGAAGGAGAGTGAATGAAGTTGTTCCCTGCAAATTGCTTCTGTCGGCGTTCTTCCTTAAATAGGCTAAGGGAGTGGCCAATTAGCCCCAAGCCTTACTCTTGAGGAGACCTCCACCTGAGGAGCCACTCCTGCCTTTTGGCAGCTCTGCGTGCCCATGCATTGAGAAGAAGCTCCTCCTTTTCTTCCTCTTCACTTATGGGAGCTTCTGGAGGTTCTGAAGGCCCTGGCTGAATCCCCGCCTCTGGCACCACATCTTCTCCAGCCTCCTCATTGTCTGACTCGAGTGCCAGCTGCACAGGCTGCTGGCGCAGCATCACACCAGCCTCCTCGCTGTCTGAATCAGCTACTAGCTGCACAGGCCGTGTACGGGCCACAACAATAACAGCCTTTCTAAGGGCTATGATCTTGGCTCTCCTTATATCCCTCAACCCCGTTCACGTTTTGGGGAAGAAGATCCATGAAATTCTAGTTGACAAGCAACCCATGTTGAACCTGCCAAATGGGAACATCTGTTTTCTTGCTGTTTTATTGGGATGAAATGGGGTGGGGTGGGGTGGGGGAAAGACCAGAGGGAGCTGTTAGAAGAAGGAGCAGTTTACAAGGTAGCTAAGCTAGGAGGATATGAATCCTGCCCCATATTCTAGAGCAATGTTTCTCAACCTTGGAAGCTTGAAGATGGCTGGACTTCAACTCCCAGAATCCCCCAGCCAGCGCTGCTGGCTGGGGGATTCTGGGAGTTGAAGTCCACCCATCTTCAAGCTACCAAGGTTGAGAAACACCGATCTAGATAATTTGATCTGAAGGAAGAGAGGGTTACAATTCTGTGTCATACAAATAATTTGAATTCTGCAGTAAACAATTGCAGGCTTTTATTGGACTACAGCTGGTCTTTGGTCTCAAAGCTGTTGGGGTTGGGACCTCTATCCCAATAATGTCTACAATGGCCTACTATGATGTCTACATAGCAGTTTGGGTCCATGCTCATGTGATGTGAGTTTTATAGCTGCAAGAATACATGAAATAATTAGATGTTCCTGAGTGTGCTTGGGAGCTTCTGGCTTTTTTTTGGTAGTGGTGGGTATTTTCTGCAGTCAATCAGTGATCTGCTCACATCTGGGCCGACACCATCCTTTGAGGATGATGTCACTCATTGTATGCACCTTGAGATATAAGATGCAGGAGTTGAACTCTTCCCCGGGGTGGTGAGGTCCACATTTTGAGGCATGTGCTAAAAGAGATGAAATTGGGACATGGTGGAAATCTCCCCAACCATTAATTTCATAGTATTTTATTATGAACTAGCTGATAAACCAGCGTTGCCCGGGTATTTATTTATCCCAATCCTCCTTACCAGAGGGAGCCCCCTTGTGGAGTACTGTGAAGCCGTTACCATGACAACTCCACTGTGCTGTACAGTAGAAGCCATTTTAAGGCACAACAGGCCTTATCAGGCCTTATCTTAACTATCACACTATCACTGTCAAAAGTACTTTGATTTGACACTATAGATATAATTCATTCCTTTTCATTTCAGCAGCCCAGGCGTTCCAGAGTTATGCTGGAACACCCACCCACAGACACACCCACACCCACACCCCGAGGGGTGTTAGGGTTATCTTACCCGCACAGTATTTTTTTCCAGAGAGTAAGTCATCTGTGTACCAAGTTTGGGTGAATCTGGTTTCCCCATTAACTTCCCTGGTCAGAAGGTTGCAAAAGGGGATGACGTGACCCTGAGACACTGCGACCATCATAAATGTGAGTCAGTTAAGCATCTGGATGCAAGTCACGTGACCATGGGGATGCTGTAATGGTCGTAAGTGTGAACAACGGTCATAAGTCCCCTTTTTCCAGTGCCGTTGTCACTTTGAATGGTCATTAAACAAACAGTTGTAAGTTAAGGTCTTCCTGTATATTGTTCCTGATTACTGCAAAATGAAGATCAAGACAAAAATCAAATTTTTGTCTTGAAACTGGATGGCAACTGCTGCATCAACATACGTAGGAGGGCATACAAAGCCTTGGCTGAAATTTTAGCGAGGGGGAAGGATTTGCAACTGGTGTGGCCCAACGTAGCTACACAATGGTGGAAAGAGCCAAGTAGCCTCCAGTCCTTCCCCGCCCAACTAAGCATCTCTGCCCCTTTGACTTGGGTGAAAATCCGGTTTTGGCTGTTGTGTTTGAGTTGCAACTCCCAAGCCCATTGGGCATCCGATGCTTAGTTGCTCCAGAGACACTCTTCCATCTCTTCAGAAGATGGAAGACCTACGGCGTTATGTGAAGGCGGTATCTCATTGTGGAGATGAACACATAACTTACCGGGACGGTCTCTTATGGAAATTGTCAAACCTGTGCTTCCATGCGTGCCACATGGGAAATCAATTGTTGGGTTGTGTAGCCCGGATGGTGAGGAGAATTTGGCCATACACCACAATGACCTTGAATGGTAGCGTGTCTGGTAAAATGATGGGGGGTGGGGAGTAGATCTGTTGATTCTTGAAGTCATCCCAGTTTCGCAGGTGTCCCCTTGCGAAAATTAATTGCCCACCCCTCCCCTAACATGTTGAGTTGAAGAAATTACACCATCTATTCGATCTTGGCTGATCTTGGAAAGCTAAGCAGGGTCAGATCTGGTGAGTCACTTGGATGGAAGATCAGCAAGATCTCAACAACAACAGCAATGGAAAACTATATTGTTGCCAAGAGAACTACATGGACACCCATGAACTAACCAAGAGTCAAGCTTGACTTGGAGATGGTTGCCATCTTACCTTTTGGTTAGTAGGTTTCAATCCTACCTCTGCACGTCTCACCTTCTTGTTTGGTCAACCACGAGGTCTAGGATCTTGTCAATCATGTAGAAGCCGAAAGCTGGCAATAGTTATTGTGGGATGGGTGCATGGGTTTGAGTGAGCTCCAGGTTGAACAGTCCACAGGTTAAGGCTGTCAAATGCCTTATGTGATTTGGGTTTCTCTTTTGCCTTGTCATCCTCCAGTCCTCACAAGGTGGTGGACATCGGACTCTGCTGTATGGACACGCTATTCTTCTCCGGCATTCCCACAGCGGCATGGTAAGGAGGGAGTGGAATTCAAGGAAGCTGTAGATTTCAACACGGGCATAAGGGGAGGGTTGGGGAGCTTCAGCGCAGGGCAAGGTGACTCTACACAAGCCTAGCGGAGTGGCGCTGTCACAAAGCGGCAACCAGGGCCATTTTGGGTTAAAGCCAAGCTGGTTTATTTTCAAACCTTTGAGTCATCTGTTCTCTAGATGAGGGGGTGTAAAAATTGCAAGGAATCTCAAAGGAAAGCTTTGAGGAGCTGGGGCGTAGTTTTCCGCCACGTCAACGTCAAGGTTTGAAAAGGCTGGGAGTTGTTCTGGAGGCCAAGTCGAAGTTCTAAGTAAAGGAGCTGAGGTCATCTGAGGTGGGGCGGTGCTGGCTGTTCCTTGCCTTCTGTGTCACCGTTCCTAGGAGAGTCATAGCTATGGAGATTCACCACCAGAAGAAGGCCTGAATTGGTCACCCTTTTAGCCAAGCATCTCAAGCATGCGAACCACTTGCTTGAGATGTCCCCTTGCTGCTACTTAGATTTGATAGCCCAGACTGAATTGATTGCTGGTGGACGTCACTTTAGCATCAACTCATTGGATCAGTTCAAACCTATCTTCTCAGAAGCTTCTGCCTTCATCTTGGTGGTGTAGGGTTTCCTGCCTAAGCAGGAGGTTGGACTAGAACAGGGGTCTCCAAGCCTGGCCACTTTAAGACTTGTGGACTTCAACTCCCAGCAAAGCTGGCTGAGGAATTCTGGGAGTTAAAATCCACAAGTCTTAAAGTGGCCAAGCTTTTGGAGACCCCCTGGACTAGAAGACCTCCAAGGTCTCCTTTCAACTCTGTTATTTTATTCAACCTGTGGCTGGTCCTCAGGATCTGATTTGACTCTTTTCGAATTACCTTTCGGGGTTTCAAAGGCAACAACGGTTCAAGGAGTTCTCTTAAGATGATGTTGGAAGGACCAACTCTTAACCGACCCTTGATCCAAAATGGACCATTCCAGGTCAGTTGGGAATACAAAGAGTAGAATTCCCATCAACCTACAGTTCTTGAAGTTTAGGATGGCGATGGAAAATAAGTCAAGGTTTCAGCCATGTAATCATGCAAAGAGGAACAGAAATGGGACATTGGAGGTGGGATATTTAGTACCCAAGTTCACAGACAGGAATCCACAGCTAATGTTGATTAAGTCAAAAGCAGGGGCAAGAATCCTTTTTTAAAAATATATATTTTTTTATCCTGTCTTTATTAATTTACAAATAACTCAAGGCAGCAAACAGACATAACTGTTTTTGAACCCTGGATTATCGTTTCGCCATCACAAAACCCTACCATAGTTTTCCTCAACCTTGCCAATTTTAAGACAGGCAGATTCTTCGACATGCTGCCTGGGGAATTCTGGGAATTGAATTCCACTCATCTTAAAGTGGCCAAGGTTGATTTAAAGGCAGTCTAAACTTCGTGGTACATTACCGGAACAATCTCAATCTAGTTTTCGTTATCTGAAACATAAATTGCGTCAGCGAGCTCCCCACACTTGCAACTTGAAGACCTGTGGACTTCAATTCCCAGAGTTCCCCATGGCTGGCTGGGGAATTCTGGGAGTTGAAGTCCACACGACTTAAAAGTCACTAAGGTTTAACATTCCTGGTCTAGGCTATTTTTTTTTTGCACTGATTTTTGTGTATAAGCCAGGAATCCTGGCTTATACACAAGCCAGGAAACTTGGCTTATACACAAGCCAGGAATCATGATTTATACACAAGCCAGGAAACTTGGCTTATACAGAATGTTTCTTCCCAACGTTTAGTATTTAAGCTGCTTGACCACCTCGCGTTCCTTGACGGATAAACTCGCCTTTGATGTGGGCCTTCAAGAAGATGCTTCAGGTATGTTACGTGGCTGAGCTCTCAAGGGAACAATCGGGGGGGGGTGTTTCTTGCAGGATGCAGAGGGTTTGACTAGATGACCCTTGAGGTCCCTTACAGCTCCCACGGTTCTGGAATTGTATGGGATGGCTTGAAGGGATAGGGAGGAAGAATTTACCTATCAGATTCTACACAGGTCTATTCTAATTTTTCTGTGTTTCCCACCAAGTTTTAAGCAGCTTAAAGTAAATGCAGTTTGGGTTAGGTATTTATGTATTAATATTTATTTCCACTTATACTTTATACATTGTTGTTCTCATTTTCTTATCATCCTCATTAGCCGCCACCTACCCAGGTACAGGTAGACTTTGATTGACAAGCATTCGTTTAGTGTACTGTTAAGGTTATGTCAGCACTGAAAAACAGTGACTTACAGCCTGTCTTCACACTTACAACTATTTCTGCATCCCCACGGGACCAAAAGTCAGGCAGATGGCTGCCAGCATGCACAGCTAGTCCTCGGCTTACAACAGTCCATTTAGTGACTGTTCAAAGTGACGACGGCACCGAAAAAAGTGACTTATGACCGTTTTTCACACTTATGACCGTTGCAGCACACAGTTTACATTTGGATGCTTGACAACTGACTCATGTTTATGACGGTTGCAGTGTCCCCGGGTCATGTGACCAATGTTCGCGACCGTCGGACGAGCAAAGTCAACAGGGGAAAGCCAGATTCACTTAACAACTGGGTGACTAACAACCGCAGTGACTTGCTTAACAAATGTGGCAAGAAAAGCTGTAAAATGAGACAAAAAACTCACTTAACACCTTTCTCGCTTAGCCACATCAATTCTGGGCCCAGTTGTGGTCGTAAGTCGAGGACTTATCTGTACTTAATGACATTTGTAGCCTCCTGGGGTTATGCAACCGCCATTTGCGACTTTCCCAGCCAGATAAGCAGAGCTGGATTCTCGTTAACGAGTCTGTGATTCGCTTAACAAACGTGGCCAAAAACTGGGCACGGCTCACTTAGCAACCACCTTGATGGAAATTCCGGTCCCTATTGCGGTCGTAAGTTGAAGACAACCTGTAACCAAAACTGGATGCCACGTAGAAGCAGAGTTTGGTCATCTGCATGGGTTCTCCAGCCGAGCAGAACCGTCTGATAGAAATTTCACTCCATAACGAGGCCTCCCTCCATGCATAATTTGCATATTTGTGCATAATTTGCATGGTTTACTTTCCCTCTGCATTGGACAAGGGGGTAAACAGCGGTGCGGGATGCCAAAGCATGATGGAACTAACGAACCGACAGAGACCCTCTTCTCCTCGCCTTCCGAAACCACCCTGGCATCAGCTGCCATCTATCTCTTCGGAAAGGCTGGCCTACGAAGCCCATCGTCCCCCGCCAGGCCGACCCGGGGAAGGAATGCTGCATGGCTGTGCAAAAAATGTGCTTGGATTCTCGGCGGCTATCCGTGTTTGGATAGCCACCCACGAGTCTTCCTTCTCCCATCCGCAGGGGAAGCGTGTTGGTGGACCATCCACCCGGCCTCGAAGCAACGGTCAGAAGGGGAGAAGGTGCGCGTGGGGGACGACCTCATCCTCGTCAGTGTCTCCTCTGAGCGGTATCTGGTGTGTGTCCAAGTATGGCGGTAGTGCCTTCGAGGCAGATGTTCAGGTTGGGGATGAAAAACGTAGGCCGGGTTTCCTTGGCAACTGTTAAGATGGGTGGACTTCAACTCCCAGAATTCCCTAGCCCAGGGGTGGGCAAATGTGGCTCTTTTTACAACCTGTGGACTTCAACTCCCAGAATTCCTGAGCCAGCTTGGATCAGCTTGAATTCTGGGTGTTGACATCCACCTGTCTTAAAGTTGCTCAGGTTGACAAACACAGTTTTATTTATTTATTCCTTACATTTTTTAATCTATATTACTTTAGAAGTAACTCAAGACATCGAATATAGTTACTATTTCCTTCCTATTCTTATTTTCCTCACAACAACCACCCTCTGAGATGGGTTGGGCCAAGAGAAAGAGAGCGAGCGATTGGGCCAAAGTCACCCAATCCACTTTCATGACTAAGGCGGGACTAGAATTCACTGTCTCCTAGTGATTGGCCCAAAGTTGCCTAGTTGCTTTCATGCCTAAGGCGGGACTAGAACTCACCGTCTCTTGGTGATTGGCCCAAAGTCAGCCAGCTAGCTTTCATGCCTAAAACGGTACTAGAACTCACTGTCTCCTAGTGATTGGCCCAAAGTCTGCCAGTTGCTTTCATGTTTAAGGTGGGACTAGAACTCTCAGTCTCCTGATGATTGGCCCTAAGTCAGCTAGCTGGATTTCATGCCTAAGGCAGGACTAGAACTCACTGTCTCCTAGTGATTGGCCCAAAGTTGCCTAGTTGCTTTCATGCCTAAGGCAGGACTAGAACTCACTGTCTCCTAGTGATTGGCCCAAAGTTGCCTAGTTGCTTTCATGCCTAAGGCAGGACTAGAACTCACTGTCTCCTAGTGATTGGCCCAAAGTTGCCTAGTTGCTTTCATGCCTAAGGCGGGACTAGAACTCACCGTCTCTTGGTGATTGGCCCAAAGTCAGCTAGCTGGATTTCAAGCCTAAGGCAGGACTAGAACTCTCAGTCTCCTGGTGATTGGCCCAAAGTCACCCAGCCAGCTTACAGGCCTAAGGTAGGACTAGAAGTCATGGTCTCCTGGTTTCCAGGCCAGCTTCTTAACCATAGTTGAAACGCCAACTTCAGCATGTATTGAGGTAGCTTTACTTTATTTCAGTGTTTCTCAACCTTGGTAGCTTGAAGATGGGTGGACTTCAACTCCCAGAATCCCCCAGCCAGCAGCGCTGGCTGGGGGATTCTGGGAGTTGAAGTCCACCCATCTTCAAGCTTCCAAGGTTGAGAAACACTGCTTTAATTGAACCTTGCTCTGGGAAACAGACAGTCACTTCCCCTCCCCTCCGCCATTGACATGGGTGTCCTTTGCCTTCTCCAGCACTTGTCCACCGCCAGTGGAGAACTTCAAGCCGATGCCTCCTTCATGCAAACCCTTTGGAACATGAACCCCATCAGTTCTGGCTGCGAGGAAGGTGCGTGTTGTTGGGATTTTTTTTTGTGAGTGGTTGGGATAGAGTTTCTTTGGCCTTCCAAGATTTCAGATAACGTGGTGGAAGTTTTCAATAATGGTGGCCCACGGGCTGCCGAAGCGAGTCTGCGCATTGGCTTGGGAGTTGGGTTGACCTTGGCCCTTAATTCCATCTTGCCCTGTTGCCATCTCCAGATCTGGATATGGTTGTTGACTCATTCTGCCATCTCCTCTCTCTGCCCCCAAGGATGTGTGACGGGTGGCCATGTCATGCGCCTCTTTCATGGCCACATGGACGAATGCCTCACCATTTCCACCACGGACCAGAATGAAGAGCAGCGCAGGTGGGTCTCCTGAGTAGAGCCGGAGATGAATAGGCAGGCCTTAACGGCTTGTCGATCGAAAGGTCGGCAGTTCAGCGGTTCGAATCCCTAGTGCCGCGTAATGGGGTGAGCGCCCGGGACTTGTCCCAGCTTCTGCCAACCTAGCAGTTCGAAAGCAGGTAAAAAATGCAAGTAGAGAAATAGGGACCACCTTTGGTGGGAAGGTAACTGCGTTCCGTGCGCCTTTGGCATTGAGTCATGGCAGCCACATGACCACGGAGACGTCTTCGGACAGCGCTGGTTCTTCGGCTTTGAAACAGAGAAGAGCACTGCCCCCTAGAGTTGGGAACGACTAGCACATATATGCGAGGGGAACCTTTACCTTTAACAGAACAGAATATCAGAGTTGGAAGGGACCTTGGAGCTCTTCTAGTCCAACCCCTTGCTCAGATAGGAGGCCCTATTCCATGTCAGACAAATGGCTAACCGGTCTCTTCTTAAAAACCTCCGCTTTTGGAGCCCTTACAGCTTCTGGAAGCCAGTTGTGGCATGTGGAATGCATAATCGACCAAATTCGCAAGCCATATTGGCTGGATTCAGATGTTGCGTGACACCATAAACTAAGAGTTTGCAAATTTGGCAAATTTCAGACTTGTAGACTTGGCCCGGTTGAGGAATTCTGGGAGTTGAAGTCCAGAAGTCTTAAAGTTGCCACATTTGGAGACCGCTTGCCATAAACAGATCCCTTGATCTGTTTAGTGGGAATTTGGCCACTGAATCCTACTCAAGGATCCCTTAGCCAAGTCCTCCCCTCGTTTTAAACTTTCTTCTGCAGGGTGGTGAACTATGAAGGAGGCGCCGTCTGTTCACAGGCCCGATCCCTCTGGCGCCTGGAGCCCCTGCGCATCAGGTAGGTTGGCTTTTTCCATGCTTTGGTCTTCATCTTCTCCCTTACTTTGGACCTTTCTCACGGCAAGCTGGTGTTCTCTTGCTTGGGCAGAAAAGAAAATGAAATCTGACTGGGGATAGGCTGGTCTGTATCCGTGTTGAGCTAAATCACGACTTATCTATGGCTTATGGCAGGGGTGTCAAACTCAAATCTCATTGAGGAGATCATCTCATCAGGGCTGTGGTTGACCTTGGGGGCGGGGGGCAGCCGACTGGGTATGTGTGGCCAGCTTGATGACACTCACTGGGCGTGGCTGACTGGGTGGGCGTGGCTGACTGGGTGGGTGTGGCTAGCATGACACCACTCCCCAAACTGTTGGCATGTTTCCTATTTGCATTGGGTAGACATGGCCAAAGTGATGCAGGCAGACCAGGATGGCCCCATGGTCCAAATCTGACCACATCCCGGGCCGCATCTGGCCTGCGGGTATGGGTGAGTTGCTAGGGATTCGCCGGGGTTCAGAAGAACCTCTAGCTAAGATTCTGTGCAGATTGGATTTCCCCCAAATCCCACTCCTGGCTGGCGCTGCACACCCCGCCCCTCCTAAGAGTCCCCACATGGCCCATTTTGGATGCAAGTAAGTGCAGGGCGCATATGCAGGCTTGTGGAGGATGAGAAACGGGCCTACTGGAAGTTCGGGAAGGCCAGAAACGGGCCCTTTTCCAGCCTCCAGAGCCTGGGGAGGCCGTTTTCACCCTCCCAAAGGCTCAGGTTAAGCCTCCGGAGCCTGGGGAGGGCAAAAATGCCCCCCCCTCCGTCGTGGTGCAGGAGGCCGACTAGGTCACACCCACCATGGCCACGCCCACCCAGCAACTGGGCAGAGAACCCCTTGCTAAAATTTTTGAAGCCCTCCCTCCCCCGGATTCATTGATTTATTGATGTGTGTGTTTTTTTTAAATTTAATTTATATGCCGCCCTTCTCCGGAGACTCAGGGCGGCTTACAATGCGTTAAGCAATAGCCTTCATACTTTGGTATATTTATACAAAGTCAGCTTATTGCCCCCACAACTGGGTCCTCACTTTACCCACCTTTGAAAGGATGGAAGGCTGAGTCAACCTTGAGCCTGGCGAGATTCAAACTTACAGTAATTGCAGACAGCTGGTGTTAATCACCATGCTTTTAGTCTGCTGAGCCACCAGGCCCCTGTTGATGTGTTGATGATTTATGACATCCCTGGCTGTTGGGATCAAGCATCTTTAGAAGAGAATATTTCCATCTTTGGAACCCATCTTTTTTTGGTCTACCGTGACCTGCTAAGCCAGTGTTTCTCAACCTTGGAAGCTTGAAGATGGGTGGACTTCAACTCCCAGAATCCCCCAGCCAGCAGCGCTGGCTGGGGGATTCTGGGAGTTGAAGTCCACCCATCTTCAAGCTACCAAGGTTGAGAAACACTGTGCTAAGCCATCAACAAGGAGATATGGATCATCTTCATCCCAAACTAAACCAAAGAGTGTCTTCCTTATTGTTAAACCTGGGATTCCTTCTGTCCTAACAGCTGGAGCGGCAGCCACATGAAGTGGGGTCAACCGTTTCGTGTCCGTCACGTCACCACGGGACGCTACTTGGCCCTGACTGAGGAGAAGGGGCTGGTTGTGGTGGACGCTGAGAAGGCACACACCAAAGCAACATCATTCTGCTTCCGGGTCTCAAAGGTGAGAGGTCTCCTCATGTTAGGGGCTGATCCTGCCCAGAAGGGGCTTCAAAAGAGTGTGAACATCTGGACTGCAGTTCCCTTGGAGAGATTGGAAGTGCCCTAAAGGCCATGCTGTCAAGCAACATTTCTTGTTGTGGCCCGCCAGCGGATCTGGCAGCAGAATCGGACAGTGAGGAGGTTGGGGAGGAACATGGGCCAGTCCTGGAGTCTGGGGAAGGCTCTGATGAGGGCTCTGCGTCAGAGGCAGAGAGAGGGCCAGGGCTGTCTGACAGTTATCAGCTGCCTTCAGAGTCAGACATCAGTGAGGCAAACAAACAGCTGGAGCCTGTTCCCAGTGGGCGCATGTGCAGAGTTGCCAGACGAAGGGAACAGCTAAAGAACAAGGGTCGACTCAGAAGTAAAGCCACAGGTGGACGATGAACGGCCCCTCCCAGAGAGAATAAAAGAGGAGCGAAAGGGGAGTGGAGTTTGCAGGAGACAATTTAGTTCGCTTAATTGGTTCATGACTCTCCAAGACTCCTGGCCAAGTTTTGAAGATATCGGCCTGGCAGCTCTCCAAGCCAGATAAGGTCTGTGGCTGTAAATTCTTCTTTGAAAGACTTTGCTGGATGTGAATGAGAGGAATTCACAGTAACTTAATAAAAAGGGCTTTTTGTTGGGACAAGGAGTCTGCTTCGTGCTCTTGGGAAGCCTCGGTCAGAACATTTCTCTACCTTGGTAACTTCCAGAGCTGTGGACTTCAATTCCCAGAATCCCTCAAGCAGTACGCTCCCTGCGGAGTATTCTGGAATTTACCAGTCCACACATCTGGAATTGCCCAGATTGAGAAACTTGAACGTACGTTTTTCAGACGTGGAGAGCTTGGTGCTATCTGAGCTTGGTTGTTTGCTTGCAGACATTTCATTACCCAACTAGGTAATTTCATCAGTGCCATTCTTTCATAAGGGCCTGTAGTGAGTAAGGGGAGCCCTCCTCCTACATTTGTGTGTTGTTGTTTTTTTAATTTTGATTTATATGCCGCCCTTCTCCGGAGACTCAGGGCGGCTTACAATGCGTTAAGCAATAGCCTTCATACTTTTGTATATTTTATACAAAGTCAGCTTATTGCCCCCACAAACCGGGTCCTCATTTTACCCATCTTAGAAAGGATGGAAGGCTGAGTCAACCTTGAGCCTGGTGAGAATTGAACTTGCAGTAATTGCAGGCAGCTGGAAGCTAAATACTAATGCTTTAACAGTAGTATTAGTCTGCTGCGCCACTCAGGCTCTAGTGTTTTACATAGCTCCACATTTTGGAACAGTTTAGGGGATTTCACTGGAATTTCTGCTCCTGTAGGAGAAGGAATGGCAGAAACTGGGGGTGGCGTTAAAGGAGGGATCAGCTTAGAACCCCTACATAGTTGCAAATGCCACTGAATTTCACTGATCCTTATCTAACTCCAAGCAGGTGCTAACCTTGATTGAGAAGATTCCTATGCGTAGACCTTTTATGAATCATTCAGTTCCATTGGATCTTCCCACATGGATCTGGTCTTTCATGCCTGACATCTCCTTCTCCTTCCTCTCTTTCAGGAAAAGCTAGACGTGGCCCCAAAACGAGACGTGGAAGGCATGGGCGCCCCGGAGATCAAATACGGAGAGTCCATGTGCTTCGTGCAACATGTGGACAGTGGTCTCTGGATGACCTACGCAGCCGCCGACACCAAGGCGATGCGTCTGGGTGTACTCAAGAGAAGGGTAAGTCGTGGCTGGTGGGGTTTATTTATTTATTTATTAAATTTCTATGCTGCCCAAACTGGACCACATAAAAACAAGATGCCCCTGGCCCAGAATCCAGTACTGGACTGTTGGATCGCTGCCATGAGACTCCCAGCTGCCTTAGTCACTGAATATAAGGGCTCCTGCCTTGGGCAATGGGTTGGACCAGAACAGAGTTCCCCAACTTTTTCGGCTTTGTGGGTTGGCACGGAGGGAGGGGGGATGGTTCTGTGTGAATGGTGGGCAAGTGTACTGTCAAGTTTTGATGCTATCTCAAAATAAATGAATTTCCAAACTGCCGATCTTTGAGGAAATTTTCTCTTTATTATGCATAGTGATCTGTCCCTGGCTCTTTCGCGGTCAGCACTGACCTTTGCCCCCCAATCCCTCCCTTTCTGATCCCCAATTCTCTGCGTCTCATTGGCTATCTTCCAAGCCACTCTCCTCATCCCATCTCCATCAGATCACAGGAATGTCCCCCCTCCTCCCATCTCCGAGGAAACAGAATCTTCAAAGGAATTAAGTAGGCAAAAATTCAAGCTTCTCCTCTCCTTTCATATGTCAGTGCTGGAACGCTGACACATACGTGTTGTGGCTTGTCGGCCGCCGGCCTCTCCAGCAACTAAATCAGAGGAGGAGGAGGAGGAGGAGGCTTGGGAGTCAGGATCAGCCTCAAGGCAACCTGAGAGCTCTGAGAGGGAAGAGAGAATGGAGCTGTCAGAGAGAGAAAGAGACAGAGGTGGAACCTGGGCCGGCCGGCCGCCCTCAGAGTCAACAGCCCCCAAGGAGTGGAGGTGGCTGATGAGGAAGCAGAGGAACAGCTGGGTCCAGTGCCTGACACGTGGATGCATAGAAGGCAGAGGAGAGGAGAGCAGTGGAAATCTATGGGCCGGTCCTTGGGACGGAAGAGCCACCGCTGCTAGTGAAGCCCCACCCTAGCTCTGGGGATAAAAGGCAGCGGGCGGAGATGAATAGACGTGGCAGACAACTATTCATCTCCCTGCCGGACAGACTTGTTAGCCTGCGGTGAGAGAGAGACTTTTTGCCACGGCTGCTGGAGCTCCTAATAATGGAATCCTTGATTTAACCACAGAGGGTTTGTCGTATTTGGGAGCCGGGTCAGAACAGTACGCGGCTCCATTAGCACATGCACATCGCCGCTTGCATAAATGGAGCTCACGCCACTGGGGATGTGCGCTCACCCGCCACTTCTGCGGCCCGGTTCTGAACGGCTCAAGGTCCGTAGTGGGCCGCGGCCCAGAGATTGGGGTCCCCTGGACTAGAAGACCTCCGAGGTACCTTCCCGGCTTAGGATCCCACGAGAGTTTCTTAACGCATCTCTGCACATCCACAGGCTATCTTGCATCAGGAAGGGCATATGGACGATGCCCTCTCGCTGACCCGCTGCCAGCACGAGCAATCCCAAGCCGCCCGGATGATCTACAACACTTCGGGACTTTATAACCAGTTCATCAAGTAAGTGTCACGAGGGTCCTTTCCCCTGGGATCACCAGGGACTAGCTTCTTGGGAGCCGTTGTTATAGTTTCTTTGACTCCCGCTTTCTCCATCCTCCAGAGGCCTGGACACCCTGCTCGGGAAGGCCAAGTCCAGCACTCCGGTGACTCTTCCCATTGAAGGGATGATCCTCAGTTTGCAGGATCTCATCAACTACTTCCAGCACCCGGAAGAAGACCTCCAGCACGAAGAGAAGCAGACGAAGCTCCGTTCCCTAAAGAACAGGCAGAACCTCTTCCAGGAGGAGGTGAGCAAGTCATACTGACCTCAGGGCAGTGGTGAAATGTAAAAGTTGTTACTACCGGTTCTGTGGGCATGGCTTGGTGGTGGTGGGGGTAATATATCTGAGTGGGCATGGTCAACTTTTTTTTTTTACTTTTGAAACCATTTTTTCTACAACCTCTTCGGCTTTTAAAAGCCTCTGATGATCCCAGTTGTGCTGCGTGATCAGAAGAGGCTTTTTTTTTTTACTTTTAAAACCATTTTTTCTACAACCTCTTCGGCTGAAGAGGTTGTAAAAAAAATGCTTTTAAAGCCTCTGACGATCCCAGCTGACTTGCCTGATCGGCAGGAGCTTTTTAAAAAAAATTTTAAAAGCATTTTTTCTACAACCTCTTTGGCCGAAGAGATTGTTGAAAAAATGCTTTTAAAAGCCTCTGATGATCCCAGCTGAGCCGCACGATCATCGGAGGCTCTTTTTTTTTTTTTTTACTTTTAAAAGCATTTTTTCGGCCAAAGAGGTTGTAGAAAAAATGCTTTTAAAACTAAAAAAAAAAGCCTCTGATGATTGCGCGGCTCAGCTGGGCAATGTGGAGGGCAGGGATTTTTGTTACAGGTTCTCCGTACCACTATCGGATTGGGTGATCCAGTCCTACCAGGAGCATTTCACCTCTGGTCACACACCCCTGTCACGTCAGCTCCTTCGCTGCCTTTCAAACATGAAGATAAGGCAGGCGGGTCAGAGAGGGGGAACCATTTGGCCTGAAGTGGGGGTGTCTCTGCTGTTTTCCAGGGCATGATCACTCTCGTCCTGAACTGCATCGACCGTCTCAACGTGTACAGCACGGCTGCACACTTTGCTGAGTTCGCTGGAGAGGACGCGGCCGAGTCTTGGAAGGAGATTGTGAACCTGCTCTACGAACTCTTGGGTGGGTCGAGTCGCCAACAGGATCCCTGTTTATTTGGGTGACCAGCGACTGTGTTTTGAACACAGGACGCGATCCCGGAGGTTGTTGGAATCTCTGGGCGGGGAGGAGGGACTTGCAAATCACTTGGGGTTTACTTGCTACTTTTACAAAGCACCCCCTCTGGCATTAGCTTGGTGAGATCCCCGGGAGGAGGGGTCTGCTGGGCGCCTAACCTAGAAAAAAAAAAAAGGTGGTTGTGGGTGTAGAAAGCAGACCTTACTCCAGGTTTCATGGAGTCCTCTATGAGCTTGGTGGTTTGCTTGGAGACGTTTCATGACTCAGCTAGGTAACAACATCAGTGCTAGAAGGGAGTGGGGTTTGTTGGGGGAGGAAGAAGAGGAGGACTGTGGGGTCCTTGGTGCTCTCTGAGCTTGGAGATTTGCTTGCAGACCTTTCATGACCCAGCTAGGTAATGTCATCAGTGCTAGAAGAGGGTGGTGTTTCTTGGGGAGGGGAGGAGGAGGAGGAGGAAGGCTGTGGGATCCTTGGTGCTCTCTGAGTTTGGAGGTTTGCTTGCAGACGTTGCATGACCCAACTAGGTAACATCTTCAGTGCTGGTGGGACAATCAACCCTCACACTGACTGGGGAACCCTGGGAGTTGAAGTCCATGCACTGCCAAATTGCCAAGGTGGAGAAACACTATGCTGGTAGTTTGGAGAATAAGCTAAATGACAGGCAAATGACTTAAACATTTTCTCGTGGGGATGAACCGATGGCTTAACCCCCTTCTTGCCTTCCTGCCACGCAGCCTCGCTGATCCGTGGGAACCGTTCCAACTGCGCCCTGTTTTCCAACAATCTGGACTGGCTGGTCAGCAAACTGGACCGACTGGAGGCGTCCTCTGGTGAGCGGAGGCGGAATTGCAAGTTTGGCTCAAATTCAAGAGCCGTGGGTGGCGCAGTGGTGAGAACGCAGCATTGCAGGCTAACTCTGCCAACTGCCAGCAGTTCGATCCTGACCGGCTCAAGGTTGACTCAGCCTTCCGTCCTTACGAGGTCGGTAAAATGATTGTTGGTGGGCGAGTGGCCAACTCTGTAAAACCGCTTAGAGAGGGCTGGAAAGCACTGTGAAAGCGGTATATAAGTCTAAGTGCTGTCGCTGTTTGGGGGTGTTGTGGCCCGCCGGCAGCCAATAAAGCTGGCAGCAGAGAAGGACAGTGAGGAGGTTGGGGAGGAACTTGGGCCAGTCCTGGGGGCTGGAGAAAGCTTGGACGACGGCTCTGCATCGGAGGCAGAGAGTGGGCCAAGGCCATCTGATAGTTATGTGCGGCTTCCGGAGCCTCCGGAGTTTGACATCAGTGAGGCAGAACAGTGGGAGCCTGTTCCCAATGTGCGCACGCACAGAGCTGCCAGGAGACAGGAACAATTAAGGAAACAGGGTCGACTTGGGAGTAAAGCTTGGAGATGATTGGCCCCTCCCATAAGATATAAAAGAAGAGTGAACGGGAAGTGAGCTTTTGCAGGAAGCAATTAGTTCATTTGGGCCGATTCAAGATTTGAAAATTCTGTTTGTGACTCTGTGCCAAGTTTGGTCTTGTCCTGCATCTGGACATTAGTTCTCTGGTAGCTTTCTACGTGAGATAGGTGGGTATTGATAACCTTCCTCTGAAAGACTGTTTATCAAGCCTTGCGGACTGTAAATGAAAGTCGTATCAATAAAAGAGGTTTTGCGGGACTAAGATTGTGCTTTATAGTTTCTAAGGAAGCCTAGGTCAGAACGGGGGGGCTTCCCCTCCCCAGGCAGTAAGGGAGCTGGGCCGCTTCATAGTCTCCCTTGAAACCACTAGGTCTGCTGTTCCTGGAAAACAGATCACTTTGTCAGGATATGGATCTACTTTAATTTTCAGGGCCTGCTCTCAAGTGGAATTACAGGCAGTCCTTGTTTTACGACTATTTGTTTAGTGACCCTTTGACATTACAACCACTCTGAAAAAAGTGACTTACGGCCATGTTTCACACTTGCAACCTTTGGTACACTCCCCACGGTCACGTGATCCAAATTCAGGTGGTTGGCAACTGACTCACAGTTAATGACGGTCGCAGAGTCCCGGGGGTCATGCGATCCCCTTTTGCGACCAAGTCAGCGGGCAAACCAGACTCACTTAACAACCGTGCCATTCACTTAACAACTGCTGTGATTCACTGAGCAACGGTGGCAAGCAAGGTCATAAAACAGGCCACAAGATTACCCAACAGCTGTTTGGCTTAGCCATGGGAAATTTTTGGCTCGGTTGTGGGTCGTAAGCTGAGGACTTACCTGTATTCCACCTCTTCGTGATTTTCTTTCTGGATTCGCAGAAGGCCGTTGGCAGCCATTTTAAGCCACACAATTCTTGCCAAGAGAAGAAGAACTTAATTAATCTTAATTAAATAGGGAAACGGCAGGGGACTGTCGAGCAATGTGTGAAAACAGATTCCTTAATCTCATTCTTCAGGCATTTTGGAGGTGTTATATTGTGTCCTCATTGAAAGTCCTGAAGTGCTGAATATCATCCAGGAAAACCACATCAAATCCATCATCTCTCTCTTGGACAAACATGGACGCAACCACAAGGTGGGTTTGCGTGTGAGCTTTTGCGTGTGAACCCGTGTTTGTGGTTTTCTTCTGGCGTTCCTACATTTTGTGGCAAGCAACGTTGGACACAGGTGGGGGAAAACTTGATGACTTGTGGACTTCAACTCCCAGAATTCCTGAGGCAGCATGGCTGGCTCAGGAATTCTGGGAGCTGAAGTCCTCAAGGGGGTCAAATTGCATAGCTGCTCGCCCCTGCCTTAAATTCTGCTCTGTAGAGTAGCTGTTTTTCTTCTCAGCGTATCGTGAAGATGAAATTCATTCTCATGCCTCATTTAGGACCCTATTTTTCCCTAGGGCCTTTCTGGGACCCTAATGATCAAAGTTCATGGAATCCTGAGGCAAGGAGTAGGGTTGGGATGTTTAGTGAGGACTAGAAACCTGCCTTTCAAACTTTCAAACCTATTCTATTCTACTCTACTCTACTCTACTCTACTCTACTCTACTCTACTCTACTCTACCCCAACCCAACCCAACCCAACCCAACTGATCCCAACACAATACAACCCATCCCAACACAACACAACACAACACAACCCATCAGTGACTCTTCCCTTGGCAGGTGCTGGATGTTCTCTGCTCTCTGTGTGTCTGCAATGGCGTGGCCGTCCGCTCCAATCAAAACCTGATCACCGAAAACTTGTTGCCGGGGAGAGATCTTCTATTGCAAACGAAGCTTATCAATCACGTCACCAGGTAGCCTCTTGGCCCTCTTTGATGTCCCTCTGAAGGGGGTCTCCTGGGGTTGGGCTGACGTCGAAGAGGAGAAAGAAACCAAGGATAGATTGTGTGTGTGTGGGGGTACACAATGGAGTTGAGGTGGACACTTGTATTCGATCTAATAACCACCTCCAGGATGGCACCCACCCTTCCAGACCCCAGGCTGACCAGCAAGGCCACATCTTAAGATCCTTAATGGAAGACCAGAAGTGTGGGGAAGTCTGTAGAGATTCTCAGTCATCCAGGACATGGTTGTCCCAAGGTGCTTTTTCAGGAGGCAACTGAATTTTCTGGTTTTTTCTTTTGAAGATGTTTCGTTTCTCATCCAAGAAGCTTTTTCAGCTCTGAGTGGATGGTGGGAGAATGGAAGGATTGATACTCCTTGCAGGCAGCTGGTTGTTTGCATCCTTTTAGAGCAGTGTTTCTCAACCTTGGTAGCTTGAAGATGGGTGGACTTCAACTCCCAGAATCCCCCAGCCAGCAGCGCTTCAAGCTACCAAGGTTGAGAAACACTGTTTTAGAGGGTCATTGAAGCACTTGGAGGTTTATCTGTGTCCTCAGGCTCACCTGAGTGGTGCCACCTGAGTAGACTACAGAAACCAGGAGCATCACTCAGGTGACCCTGAGGACATACTTATTAATGTCTGCGTAGCTTTTTGGAGACCGTCCAAGGTCAGGATTCTTCTTCTCCGTGTTCTCGGTTTTCCGTGCTGATCCTTTCTTTTCCCTGCCTTCTCTTCTCTTTTCAGCATGCGCCCCAACATTTTTCTGGGCACCCACGAAGGATCCACCCAGTACAAGAAGTGGTATTACGAGATGATTGTGGACTCGGTGGAGCCTTTTGTGACCCCTCAGGCCACGCATATGCGAGTCGGCTGGGCCATGGTGGAAGGCTACAGCCCCTACCCAGGAGGTGGAGAAGGCTGGGGCGGCAACGGCGTTGGGGATGACCTTTATTCTTTTGGCTACGATGGTCTCCACCTGTGGTCAGGTGAGCTCCGTAGCATCCGTGACTGAGTCGCTCAGGGCAAATGGGTTGACGCAGCATTTGAAACCTCTAAGGGAGAGGCAGAAGAAAGACAAAACTTTAATCTGGGGTTTCAGTCAAAAGGAAGGAAGGAAGGAGTGAAGGAAGGAAGAAGAAAGAAAAAGAAAGAAAGAAAGAAAGAAAGAAAGAAAGAAAGAAAGAAATGTTCCAGAGGAAAAAGGAAAAGAAAAAGACAGGAAAGAAAGAAAGAAGGAAGGAAGGAAAGAAAGGGGAGAAAAAGAAAGAAAGAAAGAAAAAAGAAGGAAGGAAGGAAAGAGAGAGAGAAAAGAGAGAGAGAGAGAGAGAGAAAAAGAAAGAAGGAAGGAAGTGGAAGGAAAGAAGGGAGAGAAAGAAAAAGAAAGAAAGAGAAAGAAAGAAAGGGGAGAGAAACAAAGAAAGAGAAAGAGAGAAAAAGAAAGAAGGAAGGAAGTGGAAGGAAAGAAGGGGAGAGAAAGAAAAAGAAAGGGAAGAAAGGAAAGAAAGAAAGGGGAGAGAAAAAAAGGAAGGAAGGAAGGAAGAAAAGAGAGAGAAAAGAGAAAGAAAAAGAAAAAGAAGGAAGGAAGTGGAAGGAAAGAAGGGGGAGAGAAAGAGAAAGAAAGAAAGATGTCAAATAGTGGACCAGGGACATCTGAGAGTCAAGAAAGTCCAGATGGCGGACACATTTGTGGACATGTCCCTCTCAGATGCTCCTACTGTGCCTTCTCCCCTTGTCCCAAAGGTGCTGTTTTTTTCAAGAAGCAACTGGATTTTCTTGCTTTTTCTTTTGAAGACCTTTCGCTTCTCATCCAGGAAGCTTCTTCAGCTCTGACAGGATGGTGGGGAACGGAAGGATTTATGCTCCTTGCAGACAGCTGGTCACTTGCATCCTTTTAGAGAGTCATTGAGGCCACTTGGAGGTTTGTCTGTGTCCTCAGGCTCACCTGAGCCGTGCAAATGGGTGTGGAGCCTTCCACACCATCCGGTCAGAGGCGAAGAAGCTTCTTGGATGAGAAGCGAAAGGTCTTCAAAAGAAAAAACAAGAAAATCCAGTTGCCTCTTGGAAAAAAATAGCAACTTTGGGACAATTGTGACCTGGCTGAGTGAGACTCTCCCTAGACATCCTTCTCTCCTTGAGGGTGCCAGAAAACTCAACCCTAGCAATATAAATGATAAGAAATCGGACGCAGAGGTCCAATTTCTATGACCGTCAACAGCTGACCAAATCCTACTCTGGCTTTACCGAGCAGAAATCTTCTTCAAAATCCTTTAAGCCCATCTCACTCTCTCACCTTTGGCTCTTCAACCGTGTTCTTCTCGGAGTGATTTCCCTCTTTGTCTCCTTTCCGCTTGGCACAGGCCGCGTGGCTCGGGCCGTGGCATCCCCCGGGCAGCACATGCTGGGGGCGGATGACGTGGTGAGCTGCTGCCTGGATTTGAGCGTGCCCAGTATCTCTTTCCGTATCAATGGCTTCCCAGTACAGGGCATGTTCGAAAACTTCAACCTGGACGGCCTTTTCTTCCCCGTGATCAGCTTCTCGGCGGGCATCAAGTAAGCTCGACCCCCAGTAGGGTGAAAAATGAGACCTACAGGTCTCCCTCGACTTACGACCAATCCGTTGAGCGACCGTTCAAAGTTACAGCAACACTGAAAAAAAGTAGTTTTTCACTGTCGTGAGCATTTCAAGCATCTCCACGGCCTCGTGGTTTATTTTTTATTTATTTTATTTTATTTTATTAAATTTCTATACTGCCCTTCTCCCAAAGGACTCAGGGCAGTGTACAGCCAGAAATAAAACCATAACAATAGAAAAATTAAAAACAAGTTAAAACAAATCAATTGACTGAAAATTCTAATAAAACCTAATAAATTAATAAAACTAATAAAATAAAATTTCCATTAAAATAGTAAAAGTATTATTATTATTTAGGCCGGCCCTGCTTGTTGGAATAGTAATGTTTTTAGGGTACGGCGAAAGGTACGCAGGTCGGTCGGTAATCCTACAAATCTCCAGGGGCAGCTCATTCCAGAGGTCCATGAAAATTCAGAAATTTCACGACAGGTAGTGAAACTGATTTAACAACCAAAGTTGGGACTGAAACGGTTTTTCTGATTTAACTTTTTGTATTAGTTGATCGAAGTATAAAATACAAAGCAAAAACAAAATCATCGAAAAGTAAGAAAAGAGGAAGGGGAAAAAAAACGGGGTATAGTGTAACGAGAGAAAAAAGAACGTCCCAGAATAAAATCAGAAAAATTCATTTTGAGCAGGAGTTCCCAGAAGGAAAGGCCAATATATATCCAGGCCATTAATGAACAAGCATCAATGTCAGGGGTGGTATCCAGCCGGTTTGGACCGGTTCGGGTGAACCGGTAGTGACGACCTGCGGGTGGGCCTGACCCCGCCCACCTGCCCTGGCGCTATGCCGTCCTATTTAGCCATGTTTTCTAAGAGGCGCGTGCGTGCGCTCACATTTTCGGTGGTAAAATTATATGAAACCCACCTCTGATGGATATGTTTTCCCTTCCTGCCAGAGTGCGGTTCCTCCTGGGGGGGCGCCACGGAGAGTTCAAATTCCTGCCGCCCCCGGGCTACGCTCCCTGCTACGAGGGTGTCCTCCCCCGGGAGAAGATGCGCGTGGAGCCCATCAAGGAGTACAAGCATGACATCAACGGCTTCCGGAACCTCCTGGGGCCGACCCAGTCCTTGTCCCACACCTCCTTCACCCCCTACCCTGTGGATACCGTCCAGGTAAGGACATCTCGGTTTCCTGGGGCAGAGAACCTGAGAACAAAATGTGGAAATGCGACAAGTTTAGGGTCTGGAGAGCAAAATCGGTCATTAGTATGGCCACTGGCAGAACTTGTGGGCACTTTCACCTTCTTCATTCACTCACTCACTCCCTTGCTCCCTCCTTCCTTCCTCCCTTGCTCCCTCGCTCCCTTCCTTCCTTCCTTTCTTTCTCCCTTGCTCCCTCCCTCGCTCTCTCTCTCTTCCTTCCCTTCTTCCTCCCTTCCTTCCTCCCTCCCTCTCTCCTTCCTCCCTCCCTCCATCCCTGCCTTGCTCTCTCTTTCCTTCCTCCCTTCTTCTTCCCTCCCCCCTCCCTCCTTTCTTTCTCCCTCCCTCCCGTGCTCCCTCCTTCCTATCCCTCCTCCCTCTCTCTTTCTCTCCCACACTACAGAAATAAATTCATTCTCCTGGTTGATGAATTGATAATCAACCGACCTAATCGATCAAACCTATATTAATAATGCATCCGTGGCAAGTCTGATGAAATGGGAAAATGATGGTTATACTGTAGCTTAAGAAAAGCTGAGATCTGATTTTAGGTAGTCCTCAACTTACAACCACAGTTAAGTGCAAAATTTCTGTGGCTGGGGAAGACGTTGGCGAAGTGAGTTTTGCCCCATTTTATGACCTTTCCTGCCACAGCTGTTAAGTGACTCACCGCAGTTGTTAACTTAGTAAGACGATTGTTAAATGAATCTGGCTTCAGAAAGGGGATCCCATGACTCCAGGACTCTGTAACCGTCATACATACAAGTCCAGCAGCTGAATTTTAATCGCACGACTACCTGCGTCATGCTGCAAGAGTCATAAGTGTGAAAAAACGGTCATAAGCCACATTTTTCACTGCCGTTGTAACTTTGAACGGTCCCTAAACGAACTGTAAGTTGAGGACTACCTCTAGTAAACGGTCTGCTACTAAAAAGTGCCTTTTAGTAACCTCATTGTCGATCTTTTTCTTTTAAAAAAAAAAAAAATCCCTGCAGATCGTATTGCCTCCGCACCTTGAGAAGATCCGGGAGAAACTGGCAGAGAATATCCATGAGTTGTGGGCCCTCACTCGCATTGAGCAGGGATGGATCTACGGGCCAGTGAGTTCTGCTCTCCGGGAGCCCAGATGTGTTCTGACCCAGCCTTAGCAGAAACAAGAAACAGATTCCTTGTCCCCAAAAACCCCTCCTGTGAATTAATGGCATTCACACACCGAAAAGTCCAGGCAATAGTCCTTCAAGGAGTTAACTGTAGTAACAAACCTTATCAGTTCCTTGCAATAATTGTCAGGCCCTGAGCTTCCAGGTGCAAAGCTGCCAATTAAGTTCTGGCAAGCAGTCTCTGAGGCACGAAACACGATGAGCCAAATCTTCAGAAATACAAACGGTTGTCTCCTACGACCACCACTCCCCTTCCCTTCTATCGGTTCCCCAGCCAGGGAGGGGCCATTCAGCATCCATGTATGCTTGCTTCCCGAGTCGACTCCTTGTCCTCCGTTGCTCACCTCTCCTTAGCTGCTCTGCGCATAGGCACATCTGGAACAGGCCCCAGCTGTTCTTTCTCCTCACTCATATCAGCCTCTGAAGGCAGCTGCCTCTTCTGTGGTTGGGAAATATCGGACGGCTCTGGCTCTATCTCTGCGTCCGACGCAGAGCATCCATCAGAGCCTTCCCCAGACTTTAGAACAGGCCCAAGTTCCTCCCCAACCTCCTCATCGTCCAAGTCTCCCGCCAGCTGTGCTGGCAGCTGGCGGGCCACAAAAAGATGTTGCTATACCTTTCCTTGTGTGGCAGCATGAAGGATAGTGTAGCCCTCGGTGTTCTTAACAAGCCACAACGACACCAGGCACCTCGCAACGACGTCGCACGAGGGATGCGAACTTTATAATCCATGTCGTTGGCGGAATAGGGATCGTAGCCCGGGTGACACCAGATCTCTTTTGGCCTCCTGGATGAAATTGTAACCAGGATCCGCTGACCCACCATTGTTTAAATCTCAGATCCGGGATGACAACAAACGCCTGCATCCTTGTTTGTTGGATTTCCACAGCCTTCCTGAGCCGGAGCGCAATTACAACCTTCAGATGTCGGGGGAGACCCTCAAGTGAGTGATGGGGGGTGGGAGGGGGGGAATCCCTGAGCCGTGGCCTCCTCTAGCCCAGATCCTCTCTAGCCCATGATGGAGATTGCATGGACATTTAGATAAAGGTTGCTTAGCAGTGACAGCAGAGGAATTTGGATGGCTAAAAGAAAACGGAGAAAGGCACGATAAGTGGAATGTCTTCGTCAGTTCGAATGGAATTGGTCTGGGTGAAGCATAAAGGAAGCGTGGGGTCCTTGGAGCTCTCTGAGCTTGGTTGTCTCTCTGCAGACATTTCATAACCGAACTAGGTAACATCATCAGGGCTAAAAGGGAGTGGGGTTTGAGGAGAGGAAGAGGAAGAGGAGGATTGCCGGGTCCTTGGAACTCTCTGAGCTTTTTTTTTTTTTTTAATTTGATTAATATGCCGCCCTTCTCCGGAGACTCAGGGCGGCTTACAATGCATTAAGCCTTCATCCTTTTGTATATTTATACAAAGTCAGCTTATTTCCCCCACAAACTGGGTCCTCATTTTACCTACCTTAGAAAGGATGGAAGGCTGAGTTGACCTTGAGCCTTGGCAAGATTCGAACCTGCAGTAATTGCAGGCAGCTGTTCTTAATAACAGGGTGCTTTAGACCACTGTACTACCAAAGCCCTTGGTTGTCCCTCTGCAGACATTTCATAACCGAACTAGAGAATATCATCAGTGCTAGAAGGGGAGTGGGGTTTGTTTATATATTAGTGGCATACCCAGTCAGTGTTGGTGGGAGCGTTCTTGGAGATTTCTTGATTAGTCCGCTGTTTACTATTAGCTTGCTTGTCTGAGTTGGTACTTCCTTGATTGGGGTACAGTTTGCTCCTTAACTGTTGGTCCAATCGGAAGCTCAATCAATCTCAATCAGAATAGAGCTGGGAGGGACCCTGGAGGTCTTCTAGTCCAACCCCCTGCTCAAGCAGGAGACCCTGTACCATTTCAGATAGGTGGTTGTCCAGTCTCTTCTTAAAAACCTCCAGTGATGAAGCACCTACAACTTCTGGTGGCAAGCTGTTCCACTGGTTAATTGTCCCCCCCCCCCCCCCCGCCGGTTAGGAAGTTTCTCCTTAAGCTGCAAATGGTAGTGTTTCAATTTGTTGGATAACCATTTAGTTTCTCAACACAGGGCTGATTTTATGGCGTGCCCTTGGGACTTGAAGCGCGGTTGCTCTATTTCTGCTACAATAATAATATTATTATTATTATTATTATTATTATTATTATTATTATTATTATTATTATTATTATTATTTATTGAATTTATATCCCGCCCTTCTCCCTGAAGGGACTCAGGGCAGTGAACAGCCGAAAATTAAAATAACATACAATATAAAAGTTAAGATAACTAAAAATAAATTAAATTAATCGGCCTCCCATTTTAAAACCCCTAGCTATACAATTAAAAAACTAACCCATAAAACCTATTCAGGCCAGGCCGGCTTGCTGAAATAAAAACGTCTTCAGGGCCTTACGGAAAGTCTGGAGGTCCGGGATCAGCCGTATTCCGGGAGGTAGCTCGTTCCAGAGGGCGGGTGCTCCCACAGAGAAGGCCCGCCCCCTGGGGGCCGCCAGCCGACATTGCTTGACCGATGGCACCCCGAGGAGGCCCTCTCTGTGAGAGCGTATTGGCCGGTGGGAAGCGTATTGGTCCAATGAGAAGAGGGGCTTAGCTCCTCCCCACCCACCCAGAATGATTATAACCTGATCTCTTCCTTTCTAGGACCTTGCTTGCTCTGGGCTGCCATGTAGGGATGGCGGATGAGAAAGCCGAAGAGAACCTGAAGAAAACTAAGCTGCCTAAAACGTAACTACTCCAGTGTGTAGAGCAGGGGTGTCAACCCCCCCCCCCCTTTTTTTTTAAATTTGATTTATATGCCGCCCTTCTCTGGAGACTCAGGGCGGCTTACAATGCGTTAAGCAATAGCCTTCATCCTTTTGTATATTTTATACAAAGTCAGCTTATTGCCCCCACAAACTGGGTCCTCATTTCACCTACCTTAGAAAGGATGGAAGGCTGAGTCGACCTTGAGCCTTGGTGAGATTCGAACTTGCAGTAATTGCAGGCAGCAGATGTAAGTGGATGTTAATTAGTCTGCTGAGCCACCAGAGCATTTCATTAAGGGTGGTGTTTGACCTCGAGGCCGGGGTGGGCGTGGCCAGGGTTGGGTTGACGTCACTCATGTCAGGGGCACCGAGCACTCTGCCAGCCAAAATGGGCTCCTGTTTTCAGGCGCGATGGCCGCCTGCAGCCCTCTGCCAGCGAAAACAGAGCTTGGGTGGCTCCACATGCCTCCTGGGCTCCATTTTCGTTACCAGAGGCACCGCGGGTCAGTCCTTCACTGTTTCCGGCGGGGCCCTCGATCTAAGCACCTCATGGGTCGGATCCGGCCCGCAGGCCTTGAGTTGGACACCCTTGGTGTAGAGTGTTAAGGATATTGTTGTTGTGTTACCAACCAGCAGAGTGTAGAGCACAGAGAAACGTTGCTGAGAGCAATGAATAAGAGATGTGCAAACTGGTTTATCAAAAGTTTACTTTATAGTGAAAGAAACAATCTCGTAGTCTTGTAAATCAATCCAAGTCTTTGCCAGTTCAATCAGTCCAGTGATAGAAAAACTCTTCTTACCACACAAACAGTCGTTGGTTAGAATAACAAACTCACTCTGGTTCACAAACCACGATGGTAGCAGATCCATCCAACGATGCTAGCACAATGGATAGCAACTCCCCACACAATGGTAGCATATCATCAACTGAATACGTTACAGTACCTTTCTTAAATACGTTTGCAACCAGTGTAATTACAGCACGACTCAGCATTACAATGAATCAGCAAGTAAACTTTAAAGTCACACAATACATATTCATATTAAAGTCACAGAACACATATATTGCCTGGACAACTTGTTAGGCTCAAACCATATCCTAACATAGAGGTCGATTTTGCGTATAGCAGTGGATGGCTAACCTTTTCTGGACTGAGTGCCCAAAACATACACCCAAACCCCCAAATTGCACATGTGCCCTGCCTCCTGTGCATGTGCCTCGTCCCCACATGCGCCCCCCCACAGCCCCTCTGTCCCCCATGCACGCATGCGCAGCTCCTATGCATGCACCCCACCCCATAAGCATTTGTGGCAGAGACCTGAAGACCAGCTTGGTGGTGGGAGGCACGCGCACATGCTCAGCAGAGCTGAAATGGGGCAACGGCTCGTGTGCCATCAGAGAGGGTGCTACGTGTCACCTCTGGCACGCGTGCCATAGGTTCGCCATCACGGGCCTGTAGTGTCCTAAGTGTCCCATCTGGTTTCCTCCTTCGCAGGTACATGATGTCCAACGGCTACAAACCAGCACCCTTGGATCTTAACCACATCAAGCTCACTCCAGCCCAGAACACCTTGGTGGATAAGCTGGCTGAAAACGGACACAACGTCTGGGCAAGGGATCGGGTCCAACAGGGCTGGACGTACAGCGTCGTACAGGTGTGGGACTCCAGAGGAAAGGATATTCTAGGGCAGCGGCAGGGGTGAAATGCTCCCGGTTCGGACCGGATCACCCGATCCGGTAGCAATGGTGGCAGGTGGATCGGAGAACTGGTAGCAAAAATCTCTGCGCCCCCCCCCCCCCCCTCCCACGCCCAGCTGAGCTGCAGGATCATCAGAGGCTTTTTTTTTTTTTTTTTTTACTTTTAAAAGCATTTTTTCTACAACCTCTTCCGATGAAAAAATGCTTTTAAAAGTTTTTTTAAAAAAAAAACCTTTGAAGATCGCGCGGCTCAGCTGGGATCGTCAGAGGCTTTTCAAAGCATTTTTTTCTGCAACCTCTTGGCCGAAGATGTGGTAAAAAAAAATTGCTTTGAAAAGTCTCTGACGATCCCAGCTGGGTTCCCTGATCTGGGAAGGGCGAAAAACAGCCTTCCCCACCCCCTCGAAGGCCCTCCGGAGGCCTGAAAGGGCCCATTTCCCAACTCCCGATGGGACAGGAAGTGACGTTTTTTGCTGTCCCCAGCCTCCAGAGCCTGTCTAGGCGTGTCATAGGTTCACCATCACGGATATGGACTGATGGCTGAAAGCCACAACCTGGCAGGGGAAGGGCATAACTCAAGGCATGATATGGGATGAGGAACCATAAAGGTGGCATCTGGTGGTGTTACCACAAGATTCCAGGTCATCTCCTCCACTCCTACCAGCTTTCTAGTAAGAGGCGTGTGGCTTTGTGATACGTTTTGTTAAAACTGCTTTGTGTTCATAGACCCGTATGTCCTTCTTGGGCTTGTAGGACATCAAAAACTGGCGTAACCCCCGTCTGGTGCCCTACCACCTCCTCGATGAGAGGACCAAGAAGACAAACCGGGACAGCTTGCGGGAAGCGGTGCGGACCCTCCTTGGCTACGGATACAACATTGAACCCCCAGATCAGGAAGCCAGTGAGTGTCCTTCCATTCTTCGGCCTCTACTGGTTTCTACTCCTTAACATCAGATTAACAGAGTTGGAAGGGACCTTGTAGGTCATCTAGTCCAACCCCCCGCCCAAGCAGGAGACCCCACACCATTTCTGATAGATATGCAGTCCAGTCTCTTCTTGAAAGCCTCCAGTGATGAAGCTCCCACAACTTCTGAAGGCAACTTCTGTTCCATCGGTTGATTGTTCTCACTGTCAGGAAATTCCTCCTTATTTCCAGGTTGAATATCTCCTTGTTCAGTTTCCATCCATTATTCCTTGTCTGGCCTTTAGGTGCCTTGGAAAATAGCTTGACCCCCTTCCTCCTCTCTGGGGCAGCCCCTCAAATATTGGAAGATGCTCTCCTGTCTCCCCTGGTCCTTCTCTTCACTAGACTAGCCATGCCCAGTTCCTGCAACCGTTTATCGTATGTTTTAGCCTTTAGGTTTAATTCATTGATTCTTTTATTACATTTTTATGCCACCCATTTTGCAGTCGAGCAGCTCTGGGCAGCTTACAAACTTATATACCGCTTATAGCTTATAGCTTATAGCGGTATAAAGTACAAAACCTAAAATATTAAATAAACTAAAATTAATTGGAGCAGCCCAGAGTCATCACATCAGCAAGATGGGCAGCATAAACGTTTAATAAATAAATAAGCTAAGACTCAGATTACTAGGAAGTAAAAATATGGTTGCAGGAATTGGGTGGGATTACTTTAATGGAAAGAAGGGTTACAGGTGATTTGATAGCAGGATTCCAGTATTGGAGGGGCTGCCCCAAAGAAGAGGAGGTCAAGCTATTCTCCAAAGCACCTGAAGGCCGGACAAGAAACAACGGTGGGAAACTAATCAAGGAGAGAAGCAACCTGGAATTAAAGAGAAATTTCCTGACCGTGTGAGCAATTAATCAGTGGAACAACTTGCCTCCGGAAGTCGTGGGTGCTCCAATACTGGAGATTCTCAAAAGAGATTAGACAGTCTGGAAAGCTATAGGGCAGTGATGGCTAACCTTTTTGCCGTCGTGTGCCAAAAGCGGGGGGGAGCGCGGAGGGTTTGCGCATGTGCCCACACCCATAATTCAATGCACCCCAAACATGCAGGCGTGATGCTCCCCCCGCTTTTGGCACGCGATGGCACAGCGGGCCCGGTAGGCCCGTTTTTTTGCCCTCCCCAGGCTCCAGAGGCTTTCTTGGAGCCTGGGGAGGGTGAAAATGGCTTCCAAGACCCTCCAGAGACTGGAAACTGCCCATTTCTGGACTTCTGGTGGGCCACAGGTTTGCCATCATGGCTATAGGATCTCCTACTTGAGCAAGGAGATGGACTAGAAGACCTCCAAGGTCCCTTCCAACTCAAGTGGACTCAGTTAGGTGGAGGTAGGATGTTCTTCCTAGTCTACTAATCCCCTCTGGTGGGTCCATTTTGTCTTGCTTTTCCATCCTCCTGCCTTCTTGGTCTCTGAACAGCTCAAGAACTGACCAAGGGCCGGCTGGAAAAAGTCCGCATTTTCCGTGCTGAGCAGTTCTACGCGGTGAAGTCGGGCAAGTGGTACTTTGAGTTTGAAGCCGTCACCACCGGCGAGATGCGTGTGGGGTGGGCCCGCCCGGACGTGCGCCCTGACGTGGAACTGGGAGCCGACGACCTCTCCTACGTCTTCAATGGGCATCGGGTGAGTCTGGGCTGCCTCCTCCTCCTCCTCCTCCTCCTCCTCCTTGTCTTCTTCTCGTTCCCTTTCCCTGAAGCATCCCTTCTGTTTGTCTCCGTCCCGCAGGGTCAGCGTTGGCACGTAGGGAGTGAGCCTTTTGGTCGCCCCTGGCAACCGGGAGATGTCGTCGGATGCATGATTGACCTGACGGATAACCACATTATGTTTACACTGAACGGGGAGATGCTGATCAGTGACTCGGGGTCAGAGCTGGCCTTCAAAGAAATAGAGACCGAAAATGGTAAGCAAGACCGTTGCTGAACCTCAGACCCTGGTTCCTTCAGAGGCTGAACAATTTTTATTGTCATTTTCCTGTATTCACAATGGCACACGTTAAAATGAAATTCCAATGCACCACCCTCAAATTAACAACAACACTATAGTAAGAGCAGCGGCATCATCCAAAAATGTCAAATTATACAAAAATGATACCAAAACCTATAACCATACATACATGCAAATCAATCACAGTCCGTCTTGAAGACATAGCAGAAAAAAAGAGCCAATCAATCAATCAGAATAGAGCCGGAAGGGACCTTGGAGGTCTTCTAGTCTAGACCCCTGCTCAAGCAGGAGAACCTATATAATTTGAGACAAGTGGCTGTCCAGTCTCTTTTTAAAAACCTCCGGTGATGGAGCACCCACTGTCAATATTCTGTTGTGACCCAGGCCCAAGTAGGTATCAGACGCAATCAGTTCAAAACAAACAGACTTTATTAGAACAGCTGAGAATTAACTCATTCTCAGCGTAATCCAAACTAATTCAAAACAAATTCTTCATAACACAATTCTTCAGCCTTATCACCAACCTTGGTCTAATTAGGCAACCTGCCAAAAGGGTTTTTTTTTGGCAAAAATTCAGAAGCAGAAGACGCCGACAAGAAATAAATGCAGCAAGACAAGAAACAAATCTATCAACGTTGTTTTCCTACAAGGAGCCGTTGCTGGTCTTTTAAGCCTTATGGGAGGGGCCAATCATCTCCTGGCCTTACTCCTGAGTCGTCCTTTTTGTTTTAGCTGCTCTTGTCTTCTGGCAGCTCTTCTCATGTATGCACTAGGAACAGGCTCCTCTTGTTCCTCTGCCTCTCTGCTGTCAGAGGCTCCGGAGTCCACACATCACTCCCAGATGGCCCTGGCCCCATCTCTGCCTCCGACGCAGAGCTCTCATCCGGGCCTTCCCCAGCCTCCAGGACCGGCCCCTGTTCTTCCTCAGCCTCCTCACTGTCCGACTCCACTGCCAGCTCCGCAGGCTGCTGTCGGACCACAACGTGTTCCAAGTAATAACCCCATTGTAGACAGAGCTCTGAGGCAGGTTGATTCCTCAAAGAACAGCTTTATTAGGAGACATCATCTTGGCACAACTGGTGGAAAGCCAACTCTAAATATTCCCGCGCTTTCCACCTCATTAAAAGAGAAAGTTTCCTGTTTTTCCAGAAGGTCATAAGGAAAACCGGTCATGGGGAGGATGTGTCACATCCTTGACAATACTGTGGACCCTGGCCAAGCAGTGTTTACATGCCGTGTCCTGGATAAAAGAAAGTGAACTGCCAATCATCATTTCTGCTGTCCTCACCACTCTCTGCATAGCCTTCCTGTCCGACACTGGTGGAGGCGGAACTTTTATTTATTCATTGTCAGGAACCCAAGTTTGCTGTTTTCCTCCACATCTTTTACAGGCTTCATCCCAGTGTGCAGCTTGGGCCTGTCCCAGGTGGGACGCCTCAACTTGGGTCAAGATGTCAGCAGCCTTCGCTATTTCACCATCTGTGGCCTCCAAGAAGGTTACGAACCCTTTGCGATCAACACGAAGCGGGAGGTCACCATGTGGTTCAGCAAAAGCCTGCCTCAGTTTTCCCCCGTGCCTGATGAGCACCCTCACTACGAGGTGAGTCAGGGGGCGGAGCCTTGGAGGGTGTCCCCTGCGGAAGGTGTGCATTGGGACTCAAATGTTGACAAAGAGAGCTCCATGTTTGAGAGGCAACCGTGGCGGCAAGAGGACATTCTGAAATCCTGGGAGGGATTTACGAGCAAGAGGAGGCGTGTATAAGTGCACTAACATGCCTATCGTCCCTATCATGTATTCTTTTGTTCTCGTTTTTCTCTGACAAATTCCAATAAATAAAGATACTTTTGGGTTGGCTTGGTGAGGAGAGAGGGGCCGCCGTTTTGAATGACTGGGAGATTGAAGGGATTTTGAAGCTTGGTAGGTGCCATCTGCAGGAGCTTCATGAGACAGATAGTGGCCTGGCATGGAGAAAATGTGGCAATAAAAACGATCACATAATTCCAGAACAGGTGAACCAGAGGCACTAATGGAGCATCTGTGAGAATTGATCTGTTGAATAGCAAGATTGTGGTTGAAGTCATGAATGAAGTGAGATGAGAGATTTTGCATGACTGAGAGGAAGTGTGGTTACTGGCAGGGGTAAAATCCAGCAGGTTCTGACAGGTTCTGCAGAACCGGTAGCGGAAATTTTCAACAATTCGGAGAACTGGTAGTGAAAATTTTGAGTCGTTTGGAGAACTGGCAAATACCACCTCTGGCTGGGCCCAGGAGTGGGGAGGGAATGGGGATTTTGCAGTATCCTTTCCCTGGAGTGAGGTGGGAATGGAGATTTTGCAATATCCTTCCCTGCCACGCCCACCAACCCATACCCACAGAACCAGTAGTAAAAAAAATTGGATTTTACCACTGGTTACTGGGATATTGGTTTGGAAAGTTCATATCTCCTACGAATGTTCCTCTGATGCCACCTCCATCTTTACATGACCTATCAGAAGATTGGTAACATTGGGCAAATTAAATTTTACCACTTATTTTTCTACTAATGAATATTTGTTTATAAGTTCTGGAGGACTCTAAAGAGGGGATCTCCATAATGCTTTGAAAAACAGCAATGGAAGGTTAGGATGAGCCTGGGGAGAAGTTTGTCCACTGCTACTCTGACCTTTTGTTTTGGTCCTCTGTGGGCAGGTGTCACGGATTGACGGCACCGTGGACAACCCGCCGTGTCTAAAGCTGACGCACCGAACTTTCGGCTCCCAGAATGCCATTGTGGAACTCCTCTTCCTGCGTCTCAGTATGCCAGTGGAGTTCCACGAGAAGTTCAAGGTCACAGCTGGTACCACTCCGCTCACTCACGCGCTCACCATCCCTGAAGATGAGGTCAAGGACGTTGACCTTGATTCCGAATATGAGCAGTTGAAGAAGACTGCCAGCCGCAAGGAAGCTGAGGAAGCCGAGAAGGAGAAACAAGGCCCGGGTTCCCCAGCTACCCACAAGGATTTACCCAAAGAGGCCCCCAAAGCAGAGAATGAGAAGGATTCCTCCAACGAGAAAAGCAAAGCCAAAAGAGGGTAAGAACTCTATGGAAAGCTTACCAGGAGATCAGGAAATCTCCTAGTGGGGAGATGATTGGGTTCGAAAGGAATCATGAAAAATGACAGAGTTTGTTTACAGTGTGACTACTATTTTGAGACAACCCAGGAGCAAAATACAGGACACAGAGGTTTTGTCATTACAAACAGTGGCTTATATACAAGACTTCTATATACAGACATACATGTGGTAGGCACATACCAGGCAATCAATCAATCTTCAACTCTACACAGAGAGCTACAATGCAGATAGAACACGACGAGGAGAGAGATACACGAGGAGAGAGAGAGCGACACCCTCTGATGGCCCCCCCTTATATAGACAGCTTCTTAAAGGGGCAGTAACCCTGCTGACTCATTCTCATTGCATCATCTCGGTTTACAGCCTTACAGGAGCTGGTCAGCTATTAAATCATCATTACCTTAATCTTTAGATCTTTAGATATCGAAGTGGGAGAAGAAGCATTCTTGGTGTGGAAGGCTATCAACATAATCACACACATATTGATTCTGAACTTGTTCTGACAGAGTTTATTTATTTATTTATTATTGAATTTCTATACCGCCCTTCTCCCTGAGGACTCAGGGCGGTGTACAGCCAAAATTAAAAAACATGCAGGAGAAATATTAAAAAACAATTAAAAGATATATAAATTTGGCCCAATTAAAACTCATTACCAATTAAAATGTTTAAAACATTTAAAACAGTTAAAAATTTCATCTTAAACCGAGTTGAGCAGGGTTCATTTCCAAGAAGTTTGCGCTGAAGAAAATCAGGTGGGACATCTTAGATGAAGGATCTACTGTCCTTTCTGATCATACTCTCCTTCCTATTTATCTTCTCCAGCTTCTTGTTCAAAGCCAAGAAAGCCACCACCCTCATGACCACTGCTCCTGTGGTTCCCACGGTACCTCGACTTGAAGAGGAAGTAGTTCCCGATGACCGGGATGATCCAGAGATCATCATGAACACCACAACGGTAACAGGAAGTTGAATATCTAGTGATTGAGTACAATATTGCCTGTTCCTACCAGACAAATATCCCAATTTGTGTGGAATACACTGTGGTGGAATGTAGTCTGGATTCCCAGACGGGATGTGCTGCATTCCAAAGGAGTAAGAGACAGTGAAGTTAAGATAGTTTGGTTGGGCGAGTCAAGATAGCTCCTCCCTAGAAGTTCTCAGAGTCTATCTTTAAAGATGCAAGTACTGTATTTTTCGGAGTATAAGACGCACTGGAGTATAAGACGCATCTTAATTTTTGGGGAGGAAAATAAGAAAAAAGCTGATTGCCAGGTGGATCGGCCTCCCGGAATACCCCCAATCAGCTGTTCCCAGACGTGCATTTTAGTTCGTTGGTTGTGAGCTCTGTGCCTTGCTTTAATTTCAGCCTCTGAAACTTGACTCTGAGAAAGGAATGTTATTTTGACTACATACTACGTATCACCCATACTCTATGCCAAAGATGATGAACCTTTTTGGCACCAAGTACCCAAACCGGAAAGCGCATGTATGCATGTGCACCAGAAACCCGAAGACCAGCTGGCCAGTGAATTTGCGCATGCCAGCCAGCTGGTCTTCGGGTTTCCAGCACCTGTATGCTTGCCAGCCAGCTGGTCTTTGAGCGTTCCAGAGCACCAGAAACCCGAAGACCAGCTGACTGGCGTACTCATGCTTGTTTTTTGGCCATTTTTGAGCCTGAAAACAGCCCGAAAAATCACCTGAAAAACAGCCTGGTTTTTTGGCTTTTTTTGGACCGTTTTCCGGCATTCTGGCGCCTGCGAAGAGCAGCTGGTGACGGCGCATGTGCCCTGCACGCGTGCCATAGGTTCACCCTCACGGCTCTATGCAGTCCCCCCTCCCATTTTCCCACAGAAGAATATGTGGCAGGCCTGAAGGCCCAAATGTAAAAGACCCAGAAGGCTTGAAGCTACACCTCTCCTTCTCCCAAATTCTTCTGGGCAACTGCACCGCCCTTGTTCCAGGTCTGACGGGCTGCCCACCCCTCATCAGAAAAGTGTGTCCTGGAACGAGAGAGAACGTATCCGTCAAAACTTTGACAGCCTCTGAGAACTTCCGGGGAGGAGCCGTCTTAACTCCCTACCTCCCTACCAAGCTATCTTAACTTTGCTGTCTCTTACTCTTCTGGAATGCAGCCTCTCCCACCTGGGAATCCAGACTACATTCCACCCCAGCATTTCTGGTATTCCAGAATGGAAATGCTGGATGGGGGCAAAAGTAGCATGTTCTTTTGATAATCTCTCGTCCACAAGTTATTTACAGAATACTTTTGCTCGAGTATCAGCAATGTTTGCATGAAGAACTGCGCGTCCCACGCCATATTGTTTACCCTTTGCACCTTTCTCTTTCCAACCTAACAGTATTACTACTCAGTCCGGATATTTGCAGGCCAAGAGCCCACTACTGTCTGGGTAGGTTGGGTGACCCCCGATTACCACCAGCACGACATGAACTTCGACCTCACGAAGGTGCGCAACGTCACGGTCACCATGGGTGACGACAAGGGAAACATCCATGACAGGTGAGCGTTATCCAGACTTCTGCTGTGCATTATGGATCAGCTACGAGCCATTTCTGAAGAATAGTAGCAGGTAACAGTAGAGTGGAGATCTGGCCAGATCTGGGGGTGTTTGAAGAGTCTTTTTCCGGTTGAACAAAGGGCAAAATCACCTTTTGGTGTGGAAACAAGGGCGGTGCAGTTGCCCAGAAGAATTTGGGAGAAGGAGAGGTGTAGCTTCAAGCCTTCTGGGTCTCCAATCCAAAGGCTTTTGTAATATCTCAAGAAAAAGTAGGTTGATAGGTCATGAGCTGCGGTGGTTAGAGTGCAGTACTGCAGGCTACTTCTGCTGACTGCCGGCTGCCTGCAATTTGGCAGTTCAAATCTCACCAGACTCAAGGTTGACTCGGCCTTCCATCCTTCCGAGGTCGGTAAAATGAGGACCCAAATTGTTGGGGTGGGGGCAAGATGCTAACTGCTTAGAGAGGGCTGTAAAGCAGTGTAAAGCGGTATATAAGTCTAATTGCTACTGCTATCTCCATTGTCTCTCATTTCAACAGTATCAAAAGAAGCAACTGCTACATGGTTTGGGGAGGGGAGTTTGTCAGCAGTACCCAGCAGACCCGAGTTAGCACGATGGATCTGGTGATCGGTTGCCTTCTTGATTTGGCCACGGGGCTCATGACTTTCACAGCCAACGGGAAAGAAGTCAACACCTTCTTCCAGGTAAGCGGATTCAGGATACGTTCTCCAGGAGAGTTGACGGGGGCTGAAATTTACTCAGGAGAAGTTTGGATGGACGGATAAACAATCAAGGAAGTGTTTAGAGGAGTTGGATCAGGGTGTCAAACTCAAGGCCCCGGGGGATGGATCTGGCCCGCGGAGTGCTTAGATCTGGCTCATGAGGCCGCCCTGGAAATAGCAACGGATCATCTCGCGGTGCCTCTGCCAGGGAAAACGGAGATTGGGAACTCCCGAGTTCTGTTTTTGCTGACAGAGGGTTGCAGGAGGCCACTGCAGCCAAAAGCGGAGTTCACGTGGGCCGTGGGCGGCACTCCCAAGCACCATTTTTGCTGGAAGAGGGTTGCAAGAGGCCGACACAACCAAAACGGAGCTCAGGACCCCATTGTCACTGGCAGAATGCTCGGGCCACCAATGGGCCCCCAACATGAGTGATGTCGAGTTGGCCACACCCACCCTGGCCACGCCCCCTCCCAAGGTCGAACACAACCCTGATGCGGCCTTCAGTGAAATGGTGTTTGATACCCCTGAGTTGAATGATTAGGGCTCTCGATGGTTCTTTACTTGGCTGCAGAAGACAACAAAGATGTCAGGTCCACAAACGTGAAGCTTTTAGAAAAGGAATCCAGGATAACCAACGGAGAGAAGAATCCTGTAAGCTCTCCCAACAATTTGCAAATAATATAACAATAATCCAATCCGGATGATATTCAGCTGAGTATTTTTTTTAAAAAAATAATCCATTCCAGATGCTACCATGTTTCCCTGAAAATTAAGACCCTGTCTCATATTTTTTTTTGAACTCTGAAATAAGCACTTGGCCTTATTTTCGGGGAGGTCTTTTTATTTTGGGGTGCGTGGAGCAAGACGGGGTTCTTCTTGCCGCCTTACCTGATTTCCAGCTCTGCCTGCCTAACCCTAACCAGAGGAATTGGCAGGAACCAGCTACTCATGCATTTAAATATTTTCAGGGAGGGTTAATTTTTGGGGCGGGGCTTATTTTAGCACATGTGCTCAAAAGCCCGATTGGGCTTATTATCAGGGGATGTCTTTTTTTCAGGGAAACAGGATAGTCAGCTGCGTATTTTTAAAAATATGGAAAATCAATACTGGGAGATTGGAATGGGCCAATTTTATGTCTTTGTATGAATTATGAATTCACCAAGGCTAGCTGGTCAATTCTGGGAGTTGAAGTCCCTAAGTCTTAAAGTAGTCAAGTCTGGAGACCCCGATCTACATTGTAAGATGCTACCCTATTTCAGTATCCTAACCGAAAGGTGCCATTTTTCTCCTTAGATATTTAAGTTGGAGATCTTCCCCAATAAACCCTTGTTTTCTTTTTTTTCTTTTTGGCTTCTCTTCTCCCACAACCGGTCCATCTCAGGTGGAACCCAACACAAAACTCTTTCCAGCTGTTGTCGTTCTCCCAACAAACCAGAATGTCATCCAATTTGAACTGGGCAAACTGAAGGTAAGGCCCATCCCTGAAGCTGCACTTTGGAACAATTTTTTTTTTTTTTTAAATTGCTCCTGGAATAATGAAGGAATTCCCCCTTGGATCAGGTTGGGTTGGAAATATTATACACAGATTAGTTAATGCACAATTTTTCTTTTGCTTTTCCAACTCCTTGCGGGACAGAATATTATGCCCATATCAGCTGCCATGTTCCGGAGCGAGCGGAAAAACCCAGAGCCCCAGTGCCCACCTCGCCTTGCCATCCAAATGCTGGCCCCCATGACTTGGAGCCGTATGCCCAACGAGTTTCTACGGGTGGACGTTGCTCGCTTTAGCGACCGCCATGGCTGGATGGTTGAATGCCTGGAACCAAACATAATGATGGCTCTTCACATCCCAGAGGAAAACCGGTGAGAATCTAGTAGACTTCCATTTCACTTCAGAGAAACAGGCTGGTGCCTCCAGGGTGGTGATTTTGGTGTTTTGCAACCCGATCTGGATGGGGAGTTGAAACCTGCAAGGTCCCAAGGTATTGGCTGAGTTTATGGTTCTATCACTCAGAGGAGTGTGATGGAATGATGTTGGGAAACTCTCAGCCAGGCATAGAAGAGGAGTCAAGCAGGGAACTAGCCTTGAGTCTTTACACAGTTGGAAGAGGAATAAATCTGACTTCCCCTTAAGCTCCATGGAACCTTATCTGGTTGTTCCTAAGGGGAGGCAAGCAGTTTGGGGAGGTTCCTGTAATATACCATATTTTTCAGAGTATAAGATGCTCCAGAGTATAAGATGCATCTTAGTTTTTGGGGAGGAATATAAGAAAAAAAAATTCTGCCTCTGCCTATCAGCATCCATTCGTTAGCATCCTGTCAGTGTGTGAGAGAGTTGAGGGCTGTTTGGAAACTGAAACAGTATTTGCTGTGTGAGCAACAAGGAAGGAGACGGCAAGGAACCTGGACATGTCTTAGGTCAACTGTTCTAAAGCTGCATGCTGTGCTGATTTCTGAAACTAAAACTGAAACTGAAACTCCTCTCCTCTGCTTGTGTTTTGCTGGTGTTGGAAAACCTGCTTTTGGTATTGTATATTTACTTTATATTATATATAAAGAGAAGTTATTTAATCCTGCTGAATCAGTTACTTGTGGGTGCTTTCTGGATGTGATTGCTGCTGCAAACTCTGACAGTCCTTGCAGCAAATAGCAAACAGCCCGGTCAGCTTCAGCACATTATTGCAGCCTGATTTGGCACGAGCAGCTGATTGGCGGGTGGATCGGCCTCCCGGAATACCCCCAATCAGCTGTTCCAGGCTGCAGGGATTGCCACTAGCCATCGCCTCCTCCGTGCCTCGCAGTTTTTGCTACATTCAGAGTATAAGACGCACCCAAATTTTCAGCCTCTTTTAATGGTGGGGGGGAGTGCATCTTATACTCCGAAAAAATACCGTAGTTCAAACACAATAAAGTTGCTGACATGGACCTTTCACAAATGGATCTGGTTGCTTGCACTTGACAATGTAGTCAGAAGTTGCAGGAGGGAGAGGCTCTTTCTTAGAAAGAGGCAGTGGAGCTTGGTGGAATGTGTTGGCAGGCAGGAATAGAGCAAGGGTGAACTTTCCCCAGCGATTCCCAGGGTGGATCTAACAGTTATGCAGCTATTTGCTTTAGTCTGGCACGATTCTGTCCGTAGGCGAACAACAACACAGAAGCTACTCCACATATCATTCTTGGTTCTTTGGGACCGACAGAGAAAGAGCAACTATAATTATATTTTTTAAAAAAACTATCCTCTGAAGATATTTAATATTTAGGCTTTCGTCTGCTTGCCTAATTTAGCAAAGGGAGGCATCTATTGATGGATGTAGTTGCTGAACATTGGGAGATGGAAAATCTTCGCAAATGGTTCCACTTTCTAAGTTGGTACCAAACTTGGAACTTCCCTTCCTCTTTTAATTCTCAAACTTTCCCCCCATCCCTCTTTCAGATGTATAGACATTCTGGAATTGTCTGAGCGCCAAGATCTGTTGACTTTCCATTCCCATACTCTGAAGTTGTACTGTGCCGTGTGCGCCTTGGGCAACAATCGGGTGGCCCATGCCTTGTGCAGCCATGTGGACGAGTCACAATTGCTTTACACCATCGAGAGCAACCATCTTCCAGGTCTGCTGCGTAGTGGCTACTACGACCTCCTTATCAGCATGCACCTGGAGTCGGCCAAGCGTTCCCGTCTCATGATGAACAGCGAGTTCATTGTCCCCATGACGGACGAAACCAAGAGCATCACGCTGTTCCCGGATGGCATGAAGAAACCGGGGTTGCCCGGGGTGGGCATGAGCACCTGCCTACGGCCCCCACTCCACTTCTCCGACACCTGTTTTGTCAGCACCAGCTCTGAGCTCTACCAGCTGAGTCCTTCCATCCCATTGGATGCGCTGAAGGTGAAGGCCATCAACATGCTGACAGAGGCTGTCCAAGATGGAGGGCAACATACCCGCGACCCTGTCGGGGGTAGTGTGGAGTTCCAGTTTGTGCCCGTTCTCAAGTTGGTCTGCACCCTCCTCATCATGGGTGTGTTTGAGGATGAAGACGTGCGCCATATCCTCAAGATGATTGACCCCAATGTCTTTGGAGAATCCAAAGAGGAGGAGGAGGTTCCGGTGGGGGCTGAGGAGGAGGTGGGGGAAGGAGAAGACCAGGGCTATGTGGAGGAGGAAGAAGCAGGAGAGGAAGAGGAGGAGGAGGAGGAAGAGGCTGGAGGGGAGCAGAAGGAGGAAGCCGAAGAAGGAGAAAAGCAGGAGCTGAAGGCCATTGAGGCTGGGGAAGCTGAACCCAAAGAGGACGAGGAAGGACTGGAAGAAGGCCTGCTCCAAATGAAGCTTCCTGAATCAGTCAAATTGCAGGTAAATAATAATAATAATAACAACAATAATAATAACAACAATAACTTATTTATTTATTTATTTTTATATGCCGCCCTTCTCCGGAGACTCAGGGCGGCTTACAATGCGTTAAGCAAGAGCCTTCATACTTTTGTATATTTTATACAAAGTCAGCGTATTGCCCCCACAAACCGGGTCCTCATTTTACCCACCTTTGAAAGGATGGAAGGCTGAGTCGACCTTGAGCCTGGTGAGAATTGAACTCGCAGTAATTGCAGGCAGCTGGATGTTAAATGCTGCCTTAGTAGCAGGCATTAGCCTCCTATGCCACTCAGGCTCCTATTGTCATTGTACGTGTATACACAGTATACCCATACAACGAAATTCACTTAACACCCAAAGACCAGGTCCTACACACATAACAATCCCCAAACACACTCCCACCCACCACAAATTCCCCACCCCTAAACCACCCAAACATCCACACAACAGACCAAGTAATGCTGTCCAACAGCTCACCGATGGTGGCTCTTTAGTTCATTGTTGAGTGCAATTATAGCTCTGGGATAAAAACTACTCAGTGTGGTCCGAGTTTTAATTGTTCTGTATCTTCTGCCAGAAGGCAACAGTCCAAAAAGATTGTAAGCAGGATGAGAAGAGTCTCTGAGAATGTTATGCAACTTTCTCAAATGGCGAGATTCGAAGATGTCGTCCAGGGCTGGTAGCTGGAGTCCGATGATATTCTGGGCAATTTTAATGATTCTCTGTAAAGCTTTTTTGTCCGCTACGGAGCTGCTCCCATACCATGCAAGAATGCCGTATGTCAGGACATTCTCAATGGTGGCTGCGATAGTCGGACAGAAGTAGATGCTGAGATAGATTGATCTCAGAAGGAGGTTTGAGATTTCTCTTTGTTTCTTTCAGTTCCTCCAACTGCAGCCTTCAAATATTTGAAGGGGGTTTGGGCAGATTAAAGAAACTACATGTATCATCTCAGAACAACCTCCTGCTCAAGCAGGAAACCCTATACTCCAGTGTTTCTCAACCTTGGAAGCTTGAAGATGGGTGGACTTCAATTCCCAGAATCCCCCAGCCAGCGCTGCTGGCTGGGGGATTCTGGGAGTTGAAGTCCACCCATCTTCAAGCTACCAAGGTTGAGAAACACTGCTATATTCTTTCAGACAAATGGCTGTCCAGTCTCTTCTTAAAAGCCTCCAGAGATGGAGCAGCCACAACTTCTGGAGGCAACTTCCATTCCACTGATTAATTGTTCTCACTGTCCGGAAATTCCTCCTTAGTTCTAGTTAGAACTAAATTCTAGGTAGAACTAGAAGATGGGGTCAATCTATTCTCCAAAGCCCCTGAAAATAGGACAAGAAGCAACGGATGGAAACTAATCAAGGAGAGAAGGAGCCTAGAACTAAGGAATTTCCCGACCAAACAATTAATCAGCGGAACGATTTGCCTCCAGAAGTTGTGGCGTTTTTGGACTTGGACTTCTTTGGAAGAAGAGATCAGACAATCATTTGGCTGAAATGGTATAGGGTTTCCTGCTTGACCAGGGGGTTGAACTAGAAGATTTCCAAAATCCCTTCTAACTCTGTTATTCTGTTAAACTAAGTGCTCATCTGGAGGCATCTCTGGATAATCAACATGTCCAGCTCACTTTGCACCGCGACGCCTACAGAGCCTTTTCTTTCTTAGTCCCTCCCACCCAACTCTGACAGCTGCCTCCATCTTCTCTCTGCCCATCCCTTTCCCTCCTCCTCCTCCTACAGATGTGCAACCTGTTGCAGTTCTTCTGGGACCGGGAGCTGCAGCACCGCGTGGAAGCCATCATTGCTTTCTCGGAGCGCTACGTGGACAGGCTGCAGACCAACCAACGGCAGCGCTACGCCACGCTAATGCAAGCCTTCACCATGTCGGCTGCGGAGACCGCCAGGCGCACCCGGGAATTCCGCTCTCCTCCCCAGGAGCAGGTATTGGGCGGGGCTCCTGGGGATGGGGAGGAGCCAGAGCTAAATGGAAGGGAGAACCACTCAGTGGTAGAACCTACAAATGTGTTATGCGTGTCGGCAATATCGGGTTTAGGAGTTTGAAACTCTGGGAAGGGCTAGTAAATAGTTGTTTGAAATTCAGGACGGTTGGATAACTTGCTGCTAAATGCGCCTGGGGAATTCCAGTTCAGGGTTTAGATTTAGATTTAGGGTTTGGGTTTAGAGTTAGAGTTAGATATAGTTAGATTTACATTTAGATTTAGAATTAGATTTATAGTTAGATTTACATTTACATTTAAGATTTAGATTTTAGATTTAGATATAGTTAGATTTACATTTAGGTTTAAAGTTAGAGTTAGAGTTAGATTTACATTTAGATTTAAGGTTTAGAGTTAGATTTAAAGTTATTTAGATTTAGATTTACATTTAGATTTGCATTTAGATTTAAGATTTAGAGTTAGAGATAGAGTTAGATATAATTAGATTTAGATTTAGATGTTTATAGGCTGCCCGACTCCCATATAGCTAATCCTTGATTTACAATCATTCATTTAGTGACTGTTCAATGTAATAATGGCACTGAAAAATACGATTTATGACCACTTCTTGCACATATGACCATTACAGCATCCCCATGGTTAGTTGATCAAAATTTGAATTCTTGGCAACTGGCATGTAAGTACATGCCAGTTGCCAAGAGCCCAAATTTTGATCAACTAATGGCGATCACATGATCCTGGGATAGTTGCAGTGTCCCAGGGTCATGTGATCGCCATTTGTGGCCTTCCCAGCCAGCTTCTGACAAGCAAAGTCAATGGGGGAAGCTGGATTGGCTTAATGACCACATGATTCATTTAGCAACCGTATGTCCATAATCCATGCAACTCCTGTAGTAGTGGGATCTTGTGGGAATGCCACAGTTGCTGTGTTTGGCCTCAGCTGAAGTTTCAAGATGTCTCCTAAGGCAGCTCCCGAGAATATGACATTTGCATCTTCAAAACCAGAATGTTCTTCTCATAACAGATCAACATGCTGCTACAATTTAAGAACGGTGCCGATATTGAAGATTGCCCGGTACCTGAAGAAATCCGAGATGAATTGTTGGAATTTCATACTGACCTACTAGGCCATTGTGGTAAGACCCTGGAAGCTTGAGGGGCACATATCAACTCAAGTAGAGAAGGCTATGGAAGAGTTTGGGGCACAATTCTGGAATTCTGGACCACTTCGAACCAGAGGGAAATTGGGAATTAGCTCATTCAGAAAAGTGTATCTATCCAACTGACATAGAACAGGGGTGTCTCCATAACCTTGGCAACATTGACTTGTGGACTTCAACTCCCATTCTGGGAGTTGAAGTTCACAGGCCTTAAAGTGATCAAGGTTGGAATTCTGGGAGTTGAAGTCCACAGGCCTTAAAGTAGTTAAAGTTGGAATTCTGGGAGTTGAAGTCCACAGATCTTAAAGCGGTTAAAGTTGGAATTCTGGGAGTTGAAGTCCACAGGTCTTAAAAGTGATTAAGGTTGGAATTCTGGGAGTTGAAGTCCACGGGTCTTAAAAGTGATTAAAATTGGAATTCTGGGAGTTGAAGTCCACGGGTCTTAAAGTAGCCAAGGCTGGACATCTCAATATGGAATCAATGGTGCACAAACCCCTTTATTATAGTTTTTAATCTTAGTTTCCATAATGATCTCATTCATCCTAGTTTAATATCTTTTCCTGGGCATTCAGACAGAGTAGGATTTTGCTTCATCCTGCCTCCAGTGTCCCCTGTTATAAATTTTTGCACCCAGGAGCTCTGTATCTTTTCTCTACAGGAATCCAAAGCGATGGGGAGGAGGAACAGGAAGAGGAAGATACTTCCTTTCACCGGCGGTTGATGAATTTGGTGGAGAAGGTGGTGAACCTTCGCAAGAAAAAAGAAGATGAGCAAAATGAGCAGCCTCCGGAAGAGGAACCGAAACCCAGTAGGTATCCCCAAGTGGTGGAGGGGAAAGAGAGTGATATAGCCAACCCATAAATCGGTTTTGAGGGAACGTCAGGGCCTTCCAAGGATCATTGTGAAATCCAGTTCTTATCAGTCTAAACATGTGTGGTCAAAAGTTCTAACAGTCATGGAGGCAGGTTGGTGAAGACCAGTTGAAGAAGTTCTGAAGAAGATGCCGTAGGCTCATCCCGGTCTCCCCACTCTGTAGGCACATTGCAAGAGCTAATCTCCCACACGATGGTCCATTGGGCTCAAGAGTCCTTCGTCCAGAACCCAGAGCTAGTCCGGTTGATGTTCAGCCTTCTCCATCGGCAGTACGATGGCCTTGGTGAGCTCATCCGTGCTATGCCCAAGGCTTATACCATCAATGCCAACTCAGTGGAGGATACCATGAGTCTCCTGGAGTGCCTGGGACAGATCCGCTCACTGCTCATCGTTCAGATGGGACTTGAAGAGGAGAACCTGATGATCCAAAGCATTGGGTATGCGCTTTCATCTCCTGTAGTTTCTTGAACTTGTAGATCTCTTTCACTGTGAAACTGCTTCATAGGCTCCATTATGGGGACCTCTATTATTTCTCAGATATTTCTCTCTCTGGGGACAATGAGAATATATCTGCTGAAAAAAAAACCTCCGCATTGGTGACAGGGAGGTCATTTGGCCAGTAAACACTCAGCTCCATTCAGTTGCCCAGACTCCACCCTGCAAGGGATTGTGGCGTCATTAAAAGGAGATGTACCTGTTGGGTTGAGGATTTCAGTTCTTTCTTTCCCATCCTCACTTCCTCCATCTGCTCTGAAGTCCAACTGCTGCTTCTCCCTGTTTTTCTTGGCTAGCAATATAATGAACAACAAAGTCTTCTACCAGCACCCCAACTTGATGAGGGCCCTGGGAATGCATGAGACTGTCATGGAAGTGATGGTGAACGTTCTGGGAGGAGGAGACTCAAAGGTAAGGGACTTTGTCTTTTGGCCAGTCAATGCTCTAGTACCCCATAGGATCCCCATTCTTGGAAACGGAGGTATGGTCTGCAGGATTCATCCCTGGAGGTTTTTAAGAGAAAACTGGAAACCACTGGTCTGAAATGGCATAGGGTCTCCTGCTTGAGCAGGGGGTTGGACTAGAAGACCTCCGAGGTCCCTTCCAGCTCTCTCTTCTAATAGTAATATCTGGGCCACATTTTTCAAAATTTCACCATTTAAAAAAATAAATAAGGAAAATAACATCTCCTGAGCTTCAAGGAGGATATTTCAGACAGAGTGTTTTCCTTCCTGGGTTGTCTACTCTTTCCTTAAAAACCTTTATATCTGATACAATTTTAAGCTAGAACCTGACTCTTTGGGTCATTGTTTCAGAGATATTTCCTTACCTAAGCCGAGAAACAGAAAGACCAAGGGCAGGTGGTGGGAGCAGGAGCAACTTCTGAACTCCTGCTGACTTCTCCATTGAGTTTACTCGTGGGAATCTGGCAGGGAACATTGGAAATCTCCCCTTCCCATACAGGCAGAGAGCAAGGGATTGCTAGACTGACTGGGAAACTGTCACAGAACATTGAAAATGAAGATCATATGACTGCAGAAGCAGCCAGTTAGCACTGAAATAGCCACAATGTCCCCAAATTTCAGCCCCACAGGGAGATCATTGGGTCTTGGACTTGGGATACTTTCCGCATTTTTTGAGATACCTTAGTTCCAAAATTCTTGCCCTACGATGCACCATTTTACCCAGGTGTAAGAGTTCATGACAGCGAGAGCTTTGAGTGGTATGTAGCTAGTGGAAAATGGCTTGATGGTGCGGGCCCACCTCCAAGCCATTCAAGGAAACACCCTCTCGTCCCCTAAACAGGAGATCCGCTTCCCTAAAATGGTGACCAACTGTTGCCGCTTCCTGTGCTACTTCTGCCGCATCAGTCGCCAGAACCAACGTTCCATGTTTGACCATCTCAGTTACCTGCTGCAGAATAGCGGGATTGGGCTGGGTGAGTTGCTGTGCTGGGGGAAACGGGCTGGGTTGCAATGGGGACAATCAACACCAGGGATGATCGCTACCCTATTAAGGATATTGACTCTTACTCGAGAGAGAGCAAAAAGCCGGCCGGTTAGCGTTGAACTGGTTTTGGGCCTCGTGATGTAAGCCCCAACATTTCCCTGCATACTTTTGAAATATTTGATTGGGGTTTTGAAATTTGTTTGAAGTTTGATGCGGGAGAGAGTAGTGTGATCTTCATGCCCTGTTCTCAGGTGGCATTGCTCCAACCTCTGGGGCACTACTAAGTTCACTGATGGACTTCTCTCTCTCCTTTCCCTTCCTCCCTCTTTCTATCCATCATCTACCATCTATTCCTTCCTTCTTCTTTTCCCCATCCATCATCTGCCATCTATCATCTACCATCTATTCCTTCCTTCCTTCCTTCCTTCCTTCCTTTTTTCCCCATCCATCATCTGCCATCCATCCATCTATCTATCTATTACTCCCTTCCTTCCTTCCTCATCCATCCCTTCCTTCCTTCCTTCCTTCCTTCCTTCCTTTTTTCCCCATCCATCATCTGCCATCCATCCATCTATCTATCTATTACTCCCTTCCTTCCTTCCTCATCCATCCCTTCCTTCCTTCCTTCCTTCCTTCCTTTTTTCCCCATCCATCATTTGCCATCCATCCATCTATCTATCTATTGCTCCCTTCCTTCCTTCCTTCCTCATCCATCCCTTCCTTCCTTCCTTCCTTGCTTCCTTCCTTCCTTCCTCATCCATCCCTTCCTTCCTTCCTTCCTTCTTTTCCCCATTCATCATCTGCCATCCATCCATCTATCTATCTATTGCTCCCTTCCTCCCTTCCTTCCTTCCTTCCTTCCTTCCTCATCCCTTCCTTCCTTCCTTCCTTCCTCCCTTCCTCATCCATCCCTTCCTCCCTCCCTCCCTTCCTTCCTCCCTTCCTCATCCATCCCTTCCTTTCTTCCTTCCTTCTTTTCCCCATCCATCATCTGCCATCCATCCATCTATCTATCTATTGCTCCCTTCCTTCCTTCTTCATCCCTTCCTTCCTTCCTTCCTCCCTTCCTCATCCATCCCTTCCTCCCTTCCTTCCTTCCTCCCTCCCTCCCTCCCTCCCTTCCTTCCTTCCTTCCTTCCTTCCCTTCTAGGAATGCGAGGATCCACGCCCTTGGATGTGGCTGCTGCTTCAGTCATCGATAACAATGAGCTGGCCCTGGCTTTGCAGGAGCAAGATCTGGAAAAGGTAGCTTTGCCCAATTAAGAGGATGCCAACATGCAGGGAATATCCCACTCATATCCTTAAGGGAGAAGGAGGCCCCAAGGCTCCCTGTTCAGGGCAGGAATCCCAGTGGAGGCACCTCAGATTCATGATGTTATGTAGTTTGGTAATGAAACATCTGCAAGAAAACCACCAAGCTCAGAGAGCACCAAGGACCTCAGAGTTCAACCTTGAACCTCATTCTCTTTTATTGGCAACATCCTTTCTAGCAATAGCACTTAGACTTATATACCGCTTTACAGTGCTTTACAGCCCTCTCTAAGCGGTTTTACAGACTCAGCCTATTGCCCCCAACAATCTGGGTCCTCATTTTACCCACCTCAGAAGGACGGAAGGCTGAGTCAGCCTTGAGCCTGGTGAGATTTGAAGATCTGGTGAAATTCTACCTTCATTCAATCTCTGATTATGGTCAGGATATTATGTGGATAAGCCCCTCCATTGTGATAAGTTATGAAATGGTTCCTTCTATCAGTTCTGCTCACTTTGGATGGATTTGCTTTGATAGGAGCTCTGTGGAGCCCAGTGGAAATCTTGAGATATTTTTTTTTCTCCTCGCCTCCATAGGTGGTGACCTACCTTGCTGGCACGGGCCTCCAGAGCTGTCCCATGTTGCTCTCCAAGGGATATCCTGACATTGGTTGGAACCCTTGCGGAGGCGAGCGTTACCTGGATTTCCTGCGCTTCACCGTCTTCGTCAATGGTGAGTTGGGTGACCAAAGTGGTCACATACTGAAACAGGTGTAGGGCATGTCTTCTATCCATAAGGAGGTTGGATTTGGGGAAACCGATTCTTCAACCCACCCTTCCAGAGTACATGGAAGCTAAGTTGTAGTCCGTGCATCCATCCAATCAATCAACCATCCAAGTTGTATAGTTGCCCAACTCACCCTTAAGTGACAACAACATTTAAAAAAAAATATTTGAAAATCCATCCCATAATAAAATCCATTAAAAAACCCCACCACAATGGCAGCCTCAATACAATCAAAGCAGCCACTTGATGGGCTTCATCTCCCTTCAGAGTCTCCAGGCCCGCTGACAAAACTACTATATTTTTCGGACATAAGACGCACCTAAGTTTAGAAGAGGAAATCAACAAAAAAAGTTTTTGGCCTCCACGGGCCACATTTTCAGACTTTTTTTCAGGCCTTTACCAGCCTTTTTTCGGCCCATTTTCAAGGCTTTTTTCTGCCCGTTTTCTAGGCTTTTTCGGCCCATTTTTGAAGCTTTTTTCCAGCCCATTTCTGACGCTTTTTTTCAGTCCGTTTTTGAGGCTTTTTTCGGCCTGTTTTCAAGGCTTTTTTTGGCCAGTTTTTGAGGCTTTTTTCGGTCTGTTTTCAAGGCTTTTTGCCAGTTTTTGAGGCTTTTTTTCGGCTCGTTTTTGAGGCTTTTTTCGGCCTCAAAAAAAGCCTCGAAAACAGGCTGAAAAAAGCCCTGGAAATAGGCCAAAAAAGGCCTGAAAAAGGCCCGAAAATGGGTCATGCAGAGGCCAAAAAATGGCCGGCGGGTGGGTGAGGCTTTGGCAATATTCGGTATTATAAGACACACACACATTTTCACCCCCTTTGGGGAGACAAAAAAGTGCATCTTATAGTCCAAAAAATACAGTACATTTTTAGGGCCCCTTGGAAAAGCAGAGGGTGGGGACCAAACGTACCTAGGGAGGGGTGATGTTCTATAAAGGAGGGGCCACCCCCAAGAAAGCCCTTTTTCCTGGTCCCACCAGATGACGACCCCTAATCAACGGGACCCATAACGCGCCCCGCCTTTCCATCCTGGTGGACCAGGTTGTTGTAATAGGGGACAGGTGGTCCTTCAAATCACCTTTTCACCTCTATGTTGCTTTTCTGGGTCCCTGGGGTAATCCGTTTAGTCCTGTGGGTCTCTCTGAGGTCCTTCTCCTTCCATAGGTGAAAGTGTGGAGGAGAACGCCAATGTGGTGGTACGCTTGCTGATCCGTCGCCCCGAGTGCTTTGGCCCGGCCCTGCGTGGGGAAGGAGGCAACGGCTTGCTGGCGGCCATAGAAGAAGCCATCCAGATCTCTCAGGATCCTGCTCGGGATGGGCCTACCGTCAAGAAAGATCGCCGAAGGGAATTGTGCGTGAAGGACACGCTGGAAGGCGGTGGGAGGAGAAATCTGTTGTATAATTTGGAAGATTAACAGATTAACTCTGTTAATCTGTAATTAGCAAAGATAGGGAGGAATCCCCAATGGAGTGGAGGTGGGATCTTCTATTTTTAATATTAGAATTCTTTATCGGCCAAGTGTGTTTGGACACGCAAGGAATTTGTCTTTGGTGCATACGCTCTTAGTGTACATAAAAAGACAAGATACATTTGTCAAGAATCATAAGGTACAACACTTAATGATAGTCATTGGGTACAAATAAGCAGTCAAATCATACTAGGAGACAATCAGTATAAATCGTAAGGATACAAGCAACAATGTCATACGTTTTTAATCCACTAACCATTTCCAGAATGGCATGCTTTCATAAATATTGCTTCTCTCTCTCCCATTCTTCTCTTTTTTCGCTCTCTCGCTCCCAGATTTGGGGGAGAAGAAACTCACGAGGAGTATCGGGTCCATTTGGGCAACGCCATCATGTCCTTCTACGCTGCCCTCATTGATCTGCTGGGACGCTGCGCCCCTGAGATGCACGTAAGGGTCCCTTCTCTTTCCTTCACTGTCCTGCCCCTCGGGGACAGAAGGAAGTCCGCTTCTTTGAATATAGGTAGTCCTTGACTTACAATTGTAAATTTTGAGCCCCAAAATTTCATTATCCTAACATCATCAGTGCCAGGACTAACACCGATGAGGTTACTTAGCTGGGTAATGAAACCTCTGCAAGAAAACAAGCAAATTCAGAGAGTACCAAGGATCCCACAGTCTTCCTCCTCCTCTCCAGATCCCACACCCTTCCAGCACTGATAATGTTACCTAGTTGGATAATGGAATGTCTGCAAGAAAACGGCCAAGCTCAGAGGGCACAAATGACCCTACAGTCCTCCTCCTCCTCCTCCTCCAACAAACCCCACTCTCTTCTAGCACTGATATTGTTACCTAGTTGTGTCATGCAACGTCTCCAAGCAACCCTCCAAGCTCAGAGAGCACCAAGGATCCCACAGTATTCCTCCTCTTCCTCTTCCTCCTCCTTTTCTTCTTCCTCCTCCTCCTCCCCATAAACCCCACTCCCTTCTAGCACCAATGATGTTGCCTAGCTGAGTAATGAAACATCTGTTACAAAACTACCAAGCTCAGAGAGCACCAAGGACCGCTCATTTCAATCCTGAGCTACAAATATTCTCCTTTATTGGATCATTTATAAGTCAAGGACTACCTGTAAAGCATTCACAGGTTTTGGCCATGGGCAACTTCTCACCACGCATTGCTCCCATCTCTTTGCAAAACGGCCCTCTCTTCTCCAGCTTTCTTTTACCCACAAACTGGCCTTTGCTTGGACTACATGTTAGAGGCTCATCCTGTCTCCCTTCCTCTGGCTTCTTCTCTGAGCAGCTGATCCAAGCTGGGAAGGGGGAAGCCCTCCGGATCAGAGCCATCTTGCGTTCCTTAGTGCCCATCGAGGATCTTGTCGGAGTCATCAGCCTCCCGCTGCAGATCCCTTCGTTTGGCAAAGGTACGTTGGCCCTCTGGGCAGCAAAGTATCCGTAGGAGGCTCTATTTCCTGCTCCTAGACTTAGTTCATCTTGGTATCTACTGCCCATTTGTGGTGGAACCATCGGCTGAAGGGGAGGGCGCCCTACCAGGTGGAGTGAAGAGAGATTCCAGCATAGAATCCGTTAGGGGAATGAAACATCAAAGATCAAACTCTTAGGTCTATATCTGCCATTTCCCAAGTGAAGGCAGTGTCAGCGCTGCAACGCTGGCATAGAGAGCAGAGGAGAGAGAGATAAGCTCTGAACTTTTGCCTGCTAAATCCCTTTGAAGTCGGGTTGTCGTGGAAATGAGGAGGGGGGACATTCCTGGGAAATGACGAGACAAGAAGCCTGAAGAATGATTGGAAGATAGCTAATGAGAAGCAGAGATTTTGGGATCGGAAAGGGAGGGATTGGGGGGCAAAAGGTCAGTCTTGTCCGCATCGAGTCATGATCCGGTGGCTGTGCTCAATTAAAGAAAAGATTTCCTTAAAGATTGGCAGTTTGGAAATGCATTTATTTTGAGATAGCATCGAAGTCTGACAGGCAGATAGTCTGGGAAGATTCTTGTAGTGTAGGCGATCAGCAATGAAATACCTGTTTCAGCCTATCCCACTGGTTGCTTGTGTAGGAAAAAAGCGGGCAGACCTGGGAGATTAAATTTAGAATCGTTACATTCTCACAAGTGCTCCTCCAGCTCCCCTTGAATTCCATTGACCCATATCTGGTGCCAATTGAGTATTGAACTTTAGTTGATTAGATTCACATCAGGCGCAAAGGATCAGGACTGTACGTTGAGTGGCAGTTAGTAAGATTGCTCAAGTCTATAAACAAGAATCTGGTCAACTAAAGTTCAATAGTAAATTGGCGCTAGATAAGGGTCAGCGGAATTCAAGAGTGGTTGGATTTTTTACTTGTTTATGGCAATATAATGACTCTGAGCTAATGACACACGTAACTCCGCTCCCCTAACTCTGCCTACGTTTTGTGCTTGATTCCACTTGAGCTTCATTCCTTGGAAAGTCTGCCTTTCCCTCCTCTCTACAGTCGCTACCCCCCACCTCCATCTCCTCTGATTTATAATCTGCCCTTCCCGCTCTAGATGGCAATGTCATTGAACCCAAGATGTCCGCCAGCTTCGTGCCCGACCACAAGGCACCCATGGTGTTGTTTCTGGACCGTGTGTACGGCATCGAAAACCAGGACTTCCTCCTCCATGTCCTGGAAATAGGTTTTCTGCCTGACATGAGAGCTGCAGCCTCCTTGGACACGGTAAGTATCTTTGGGACAGGATGGCATCATCACAACATTCAGACTGTACACATAGGGTTTAGTCTGGCAAGATTCCATCTGTCGGAGGCAAGGAAATAAAAAAACTGAACTTTGGTTAAATAAAATAAAGGTAAAGGTAAAGGTTCCCCTCGCACATACGTGCTAGTCGTTCCCGACTCTAGGGGGCGGTGCTCATCTCCGTTTCAAAGCCGAAGAGCCAGCGCTGTCCGAAGACGTCTCCGTGGTCATGTGGCCAGCATGACTCAATGCCAAAGGCACACGGAACGCTGTTACCTTCCCACCAAAGGTGGTCCCTATTTCTCTACTTGCATTTTTTACCTGCTTTCGAACTGCTAGGTTGGCAGAAGCTGGGACAAGTCACGGGAGCTCACCCTGTTATGCGGCACTAGGGATTTGAACCGCTGAACTGCCGACCTTTCGATCGACAAGCTCAGCATCTTAGCCACTGAGCCACCCTTTTTATTTTTATTTTAGTTTTTGGTTGAATTGCTCTTTGTTATTCCTGGGTTTAACCTGATGGCTCTGAAAAGGTGGATTGGGCCATGATGTGCCTTGGTCATGCCTTGGCATCCTGTCTCTCTTTCTCTCCACCAAATGTCCCTCATGGCTTCTCCTTCCCACAGGCTTCTTTTAGCACCACAGAGATGGCCCTGGCCATGAACCGCTACCTCTGCCTGGCTGTGCTACCGCTCATCACCAAATGTGCTCCTCTTTTTGCTGGTACTGAGCACCGGGCTATCATGGTGGACTCCATGTTGCACACCATCTACCGGCTGTCTCGTGGTCGCTCTCTTACCAAGGCCCAGCGTGATGTCATTGAAGAGTGCCTCATGGCGCTGTGCAAGTAAGGAGAAGAATGTAGGAAAAGGAGTGGTAGAACCCAGGGGGCGGTGTTAAGAGAGGAATCAGCCTGGAATCACTACATAGTCACAAGTACACAAGTAAGAGCCTTGATAGTACAGTGGTTTAGTGCACCCTGTTATTAACACAGCTGCCTGCAATTTCTGCTGGTTCGAATCTCTCCAAGGCTCAAGGTTGACTCAGCCTTCCATCCTTTCTAAGGTAGGTGAAATGAGGACCCAGTTTGTGGGGGCAATAAGCTGACTTTGTATAAAATATACAAAAAAGAATGAAGGCTATTGCTTAACGCATTGTAAGCCGCCCTGAGTCTCCGAAGAAGGGCGGCATATAAATCAAAAAAAAAAAAAAAAAGTGGACTAAGCCCCACCTCCCTTGAATTTTGTTGACCCTTATCTAACTCCAAGCGGATATTAGCCATTAGTTGAGAAAGTGCATAGGCCGTTTAGCAATAAAATAGTTTAATTGGACCTTCGCATGTGGACGTGGTCTTTCACGCCTGACAAAGAATCAGGAATTTGTGGATCAGCTCAGACATCCCTGCACTGTGGCAGCTTCTTCTGTGTAGCTTGGCCCTTGAACCTGAGAACTTCCAATGACCATCCCTACAAGTTTCTCTCCCTCTTTCTCCTTAAGTTCCTTCCAGCTGGAGACCTCCGAAGTTTCCTATTTAAAAGGAATTAGGAACCTACTCTGTTTCTCCATCCTTAACCAATAAGGATATTTTTTTTTTTAAAAAAAGGGGACATCTTAGAGAGAAACACAGGAAGTAATAGAAAACAATGTAACGTGAAATTCTGCCATTTAGACCTATGGGTAGCATCTCCTGGAGGCAAATGAATTGCCAGCCAAAAGGAGAAACTCGTCATTCTTTTGTAAAATACCTCTTTGGCTCTGCTTACTCATTGCTCTGCTTGTCCTTCAAGGTACATAAGGCCATCCATGCTCCAGCATCTTCTCCGCCGGCTGGTATTTGATGTGCCCATCCTCAATGAATTTGCCAAAATGCCTCTCAAGGTAAGAAACCATTGCCATTTAACTATATAAGGCAGTCGTGAAATTCAATTTTTTTTGCTACCAGTTCTGTGGCCGTGGCTTGGTGGGCATGGCAGGGGAAGGATACTGCAAAACCTCCATTTCCTCCCTACTCTGGGGCCAGCCAGAGGTGGTATTTGCCGGTTCTCTGAACTGCTCAAAATTTCCGCTACCGGTTCTGCAGAACCTGTCAGAACCTGCTGGATTTCACCCATGATATAAGGTTTAGGATTAGCAATGGATTGCCACAACAGGCCAACATGCAATGATTGGCTACTGTTAACTTAGATTATTTTGCATTAGGGGTGCATATTACCATATAAAACAGGACACTCTGCCTGTTGTAGCCCTCTCCAGTCTGATTGTGGATATAAACCGTCTTCCTGCTTATGACATGTTGCTTTTCCTGTTCTCTGTCCAGCTGTTGACCAACCATTACGAGCGTTGCTGGAAATATTACTGCCTTCCCACTGGTTGGGCCAACTATGGGGTCAGCTCGGAGGAGGAGCTTCACCTGACACGGAAACTCTTCTGGGGCATCTTTGAGTCATTGTCCCATAAGGTGAGGAGTGTGCTTATCCTTGACTTTTTTTTTTTTTTTGCTTTAATTTATATGCCGCCCTTCTCCGGAGACTCAGGGCGGCTTACAATGTGTTAAGCAATAGCCTTCATACTTTTGTATATTTATACAAAGTCAGCTTATTGCCCCCACAAACTGGGTCCTCAATTTACCTACCTTACAAAGGATGGAAGGCTGAGTCAACCTTGAGCCTGGTGGGATTTGAACTTGTAGTAATTGCAAGCATCAGATGTTAATAACTGCATTAGTCCACTGTGCTACCAAGGCTCTACCAAGACTTCACGGAGGGGCTTTGAGGTCAGCCAAAAATAGGGTTTGCAGTGTTCCAGAATCAGGGTCTCCAACCGTGGCAACTTTAAGACTTGTGGACTTCAACTCCCAGAGTTCCTCAGCCAGCAAAGCCTTCTGGGTAACTAACTTCCTCTGTACAATTGGGTGCCATCAAACTCTCGGCAATTAATGTGGAGCTCCAGGCATCTAATGGGAAGCATTACTGGAAATGATAGTGGAATTTTGAAAAGAAAAATAGCAGAAATATTCTTGTTGGGAGGGAGCATTTCAACAGACGGTATTGCCTGACTGAACATCTTTTCTGTTCTTCAGAAATTTGACTCCGATCTGTTTAAGCTGTCCATGCCCTGCTTGTGTGCCATCGCTGGCGCCATTCCTCCAGACTACGTGGACGCCAGCTATTCTTCGAAAACTGAAAAGAAGGCTTCGGTAGACGCCGAGGGCAACTTTGACCCCAAACCTGTGGAAACACTAAAGTGAGTGAGATTTACAGGAGAAAATAGCAATAGTAATAGCACTTAGATTTATATACCGCTTTACAGTGCTTTACAGCCCTCTCTAAGCGGTTTACAGAGTCAGCCTATTGCCCCCAACAAGCTGGGTCCTCATTTTACCCACCTCGGAAGGACAGAAGGCTGAGTCAAGCTTGAGCCCATCAGGATTGAACTCTTGACTGGACAGAGTTACCCTGTAATGCTGCATTCTAACAGGCAGGCAGGCAGGCAGGCAGGCAGGCAGGAAAGAAGGAAGGAAGGAAGGAAGGAAAGAAGGAAGGAAGGAAAGAAGGAAGGAAGGAAGGAAAGAAGGAAGGAAGGAAGGAAGGAAGGAAGGAAAGAAGGAAGGAAGGAAGGAAGGAAGGAAGGAAGGAAGGAAGGAAGGAAGGAAGGAAGGAAAGAAAGAAGGAAGAAAGGAAGGAAGGAAGGAAGGAAAGTAGGTAGGTAGGTAAGTAGGTAGGTAGGTAGATCAGAGTCAGCCTATTGCCCCCAACAATGTGGGTCCTCATTTTACCGACCTCGGAAGGATGGAAGGCTGAGTCAACCTGGAGCCTAGTGAGATTCGAACTGCCAATTTGCAGTCAGCCAGCAGTCAGCAGACGTAGCCTGCAGTACTGCACTCTAACCACTGCGCCACCAACCTTGTTGTTCACATTCCTTGATTGGCCAAGGTTTGCATCAAGATGCTTAGAATATCATTCTCATCCCTCTGGTTTCTAAAGTAGTTTCTACCATAGGCAGCAAGATTGGTAATGACAATGAATTTGGGTGATTGTAACCAGAAATCTAAATATGAAATTGTGTATTAGTAAAAAAAAAAATGCACCTGCTTTTCAGTCTCACCTGGTTCGTGAGCCAATTAGGTATTCTATCACTGCCCCCTCCCTGATTTTGCTCTCCTGTTCTTCAGGGTGCCAAATCTGCTTCTTCCTCAGGTGAGCATTGCGTTCTTATAGAGAAGATCCAGAAAATCTCCAGTTAACATCCTGTCCTTCCAACTTCCCTCTCCTGCAGTGACAGAGCAGGATCAGGATTGGTCCATCCGTTGGCCATCCCTCCAAACTTCTCTCTCTCTCTTTCTCCTTTTCTTAGCGTCATCATCCCAGAGAAGCTGGACTCCTTCATCAACAAGTATGCTGAATACACTCATGAAAAGTGGGCCTTTGAGAAGGTAAGAGCCCTTCACACAACCTCTCTAGATCCCTGAGACCTGATCTGCCGGCTTACTGGGTCCTCAGCACTTCCTGCCCCCTGGTTGGGCATAGAAGAGCAGATATATCCCACCTTTATTATTTTTATAAACAACTCAAGGCAGTGAACATACTATGCTTTCCTCCTCTTCCCCCGCCCCCACAAAAACAACCCTTTGAGGTGGGTTGGGCTGAGAGAGAGAGTGACTGGCCCAAGATCACCCAGCTGGCTTTCATGCCTAAAGTGGGACTGGAAATCACAGTCTCCTGGTCAATGATTGGGGCAAAGTCACCCAGCTGGCTTTCATGCCTAAAGCAGGACTAGAACTCCCAGTCTCCTGGTGATTGTCCCAAAGTCACCCAGCTGGCTTTCATGCCTAAGGCGGGATTAGAACTGAGAGTCTCCTGGTTTCTATCTACTATGTCTCACAGTCTCCTTTTTCCACAGATTCAGAATAACTGGTCCTTTGGGGAAGCAGTTGATGAGCAGGCCAAGACCAATCCTATGTTGCGTCCTTATAAAACATTCTCCGAAAAGGTAAGAGTTCCTTCACCCCATTCCTCCCACCAGCAATGGGCCCAAGGATCGCCTGATTCCCCCGTGTCCAAGCAGGATCGGAAGGCGACTGTGACATTTGGAGACCTTCCAGAAAAAAAAAAAAAAAAGAACTTTCCTACTTAACCATCTGTCTCTTTTTTTCCTCCTACAGGATAAGGAAATTTACCGATGGCCCATCAAAGAGTCTCTGAAGGCCATGATTGCTTGGGAGTGGATGGTCGAGAAAGCCCGCGAGGGCGACGAGGAGAAAACGGAGAAGAAAAAAACCCGCAAAATCTCACAGACAGCCCAGGTTGGTTTCTAGAAAATTCCTTGCCATCCATTTTTTCTGACTGTATTGTCTTCCTATCTTAGCTACTATCTGAGGGTTTCCAAATATATGATGACTTTAGATCCATGTTTCTCAAACCTGACCACTTGAAGATGTGTGGACTTCAACTCCCAGAATTCCCCAGCCACCATGGCTGGTTGGGGAATTCTGGGAGTTGAAGTCCACACATCTTTTTTTTTAACAGTTTATTTATAAACTGTTCTTTACATTTCATTACATACATAAACAAATGCTTAATGAACAGCGTATTGTCTGAATCAGTTTATTTTTATACAATCATATTCTTTCCACTCCTAATTTCTACCTCTACTATCCAACCATTTATAAAACAAAGTCCCACGTTCGAAAATACTCTGTGTCTTCTTTTTTCTTTTCTTTTCTTTTCTTTTCTTTTTAATGTCAATCTATCCATTTCTGCACAATCTAATTTTTTTCTAATGACATCGTCTTCTGTGGGCGTTTCCTCATTTTTTCCAGTATTGTGCATACTTGCTGCTGTCAAAACATGTAATATTAAATACAGGTTCCTTTTATCGTACTTTTCAGGTATTATCCTAGCAAAAATATTTCTGGCTCATAAGCCCGAAGTCCACACATCTTAAAAGTTGCAGGTTTGGTGAACATTGTCCTTAGCGATTAGCTATTGTCCTTAACGTTGTCCTTAGGAACAGGGATGGTTCCTATAAAATCACTTTTTAGAAGAAAAGTCGTACCTCAAACAAAATTTTGCTTCAGGCCTATCTGTATAATGCACAGCTCGTTCTTCAGATGTAAACCTCAAGGTTATCCTGAAAAGCAGCGCCACAAGTGACAAAATAGCCTCCTCAGAATCTGAATCGAGATCTCACTGTGTTGTATATAAACAGAGAGCGAACCCCACTCCCTTCTAGCACTGATGATGTTCCCTAGTTGGGTCATTAAACGTCTACAAGAAAACCACCATGCTCAGAGGGCATCAAGGATCCCACAGTCCTCCTCCTCCTCCTCCTCCTCCTCTCCACATGCCCCACTCCCTTCTAGCACTGATCATGTTCCCTAGTTGGGTCACAAAACGTCTGCAAGAAAACAGCCAAGCTCAGAGACCACTCAGGACCCCACCAAAAAAATAAATAAAATGAAATTTAAATTTTAAAAAAATGAATAGGCAGTGGAACTGGGAATCTGGAGGATGGGATCAGGGTGAACTAGCTAGGGAAATGAACCCGGCAAGAGAAGAATGGGGACAATGGATATCAAGTACGCCTGTTTCTCCATTTTCCTTCAGGCCTACGACCCCAGCCATGGTTACAATCCTCAGCCACTGGATCTATCTGCAGTGACCCTCTCCAGGGAATTACAGGTGAGAACGTCTGACCTGACACGTGTCTATCACCTACCAACTGCATTCAGGCAAATAGGGATGGAACAATCTGTAGGCCGAACAAATAAGCCAATCAATGGAAATCCGTCTTTTCTGCCCAGTTACTTTCACCACGGAAACATTTTCTAGGGCCATTCTCAGAAGGTAAGAGAGGCTTAGATCTCTGGTCTCTCTTCACAGGCCATGGCAGAACAGCTGGCAGAGAACTACCACAACACCTGGGGACGCAAGAAGAAATTAGAGCTGGAAAGCAAAGGTGAGATTCTGAACCTTGCGTTGACTTTTGAAGGATGCTGATGTTCTCTTTTCTTATTGCCCCTGCAGGGGGAAAACTCACCTGCTTTCTCTTTGTCTACAAGGAGGTGGAACCCACCCCTTACTGGTGCCGTATGACACGCTGACAGCCAAGGAGAAGGCTCGGGACCGGGAAAAAGCTCAGGAGCTTCTTAAATTCCTACAGCTCAACGGCTACGCGGTGACTCGGTAAGTATAAAAGGAGCTTAAAAGCAGGAAAGGGCTGATTTAGGGTGTCTTCTTACAATTGCCCTGATGATGTTCCTTAGTTTGGTAATGAGACGTCTGCAAGAAAACAACCAAGCTCAGAAAGCACCAAGGATTGCGCAGTTGTCCTCTCCTCCCTTACTCCTTCTCTTCCATTCTGCAAACCCCACTCCCTTCTAGCACTGATGATGTTACCTAGTTTGGTAAGGAAACGTCTGGGGGGAAAAAAAAGGCCCACCAGGCTCAGAGAGCATCAAGGACCCCACAGTCCAACCTTGGGCTACAAAGATTCTCTTCTTAAAGTTGTTTTAAAATCAATAAATTCTTCTGCAGCTTTGAATGTAGACGGATTAATATAACCTGTTTCCCTGAAAATAAGACTCAACTGGAACATAAATCCTAGCATGATTTTTCAGGATTCTCGTAATATAAGCATAATATAATTAATTGGAATTGGGGTTTTCTGGAACGCTGACACTTGCCCCCAAATTAAGCCCCAGTTAAGATTGCCAGCTAGATGGATATATTTAGTACCATATTTCCCCAAAAATATTTTCCTAACCAGAAAATAAGCCCTAATGTGTCTTTTGGAGCAAAAATTAGTATAAGACCTGGCCTTATTTTCGTGGAAACACGTTAGCTGCATATCAAGGACCTTTTAGTTTAAGATGATCATTGATTTTAATGTATTAGTCCATTGTTGTTTTCGCCTGGGTCTGAGCTGCCCTTAAGTTTAAGAGCCTGGTGGCGCAGCAGACTAAAGCACTGTTAAATAACACCAGCTGCCTGCAATTATTGTAAGGTCAAATCTCACCAGGCTCAAGGTTGACTCAGCCTTCCATCCTTTCGAGGGAGGTAAAATGAGGACCCGGTTTGTGGGGTCAATAAGCTGACTTTGTATAAAAAAAGAACACCGTTTGGGGCGGGGGGCGAAAGCCCTACTAAGCAGGTATATACAAAAGTATGAAGGCTATTGCTTAACGGATTTTAAGCCGCCCTGAGTCTCCGGAGAAGGGCGGCATATAAATCAAACCAATAAATAAATAAATAAATAAATAAATAAATAAGTGCCTAATAAATAAAATGACTACTGAGCGAGCAAAGGACTGTGTATTTTGGGCATTTGCGAATTCCTGGAAAAGGGTTTTGTGGTCTTTGTCTTCTTGTAGAGGGCAAAGAGAATGGCCTTGAAGGGACAGAAGGAAGAACAGCAACCAATCAGAGGGTTAGATAAGAGGGACTTTAGCTCAGGCCAAGAAAGTAACCAAGCAAATGTCTCAAAAAAAGCCCTTCCCTACCTCACATGAAGATAAAATGAAGCGGGATGCACATCAATGGTGGGATTTAGCCAGTTCTGTCCGGATCGCGCGAATCTGTAGCGGTGACTGTGGGAGGCTCTGCCCACACGCCCGGACGTAATGAATGACTACTGTGCATGCACAGAAGGCCGTGCATATACGTGGGCACTCATATTTGCAAACCGATAGGGAAGGTAAGTGAATCCCATCCCTGATGCACATTCAGACTTACAAGATTTTTTATTATCGCTGTAATAATAAAAGTAATTTTAGACTTAAATGCATTGGTCCATCATTCATGGATAACTATCAAAGCTGACAACAGCCAGAGCATGGAACAACTCAAAGAAGATCGGAAGATGTGGAGAGGCCTGGCCCAGAGAAGCGTGACTGAATGGATAGTATAGAATAGAATAACAGAGTTGGAAGGGGCCTTGGAGGTCTTCTAGTCCAACCCCCTGCTTAGGCAGGAAACCCTCTACCATTTCAGACAAATGGTTGTCCAATCTCTTCTTAAAAACTTCCAGTGTTGGAGCATTCACAAGTTCTGGAGGCAAGTTGTTCCACTGATTAATTGTTCTAATGGTCAGAAAATTTCTCCTTAGTTCTAGGTTGCTTCTCTCCTTGATGTGTTTCCCTCAATTGCTTTTTGTCCTGCCTTCAGGTGCTTTGGAGAATAGCTTGACTCCCTCTTCTTTGGGGCAGCCCCTGAGATATTGGAAGACTGCTATCCTATCTCCCCTGGTCCTTCTTTTCATTAAACTGGACATACCCAGTTCCTGCAACTAGTCTTTATATGTTTTAGCCTCCAGTCCCTTAAACCAGGGGTGAAATTCAGCAGGTTCTGGAGAACCGGTAGCGGAAATTTTGAGTAGTTTGGAGAAATGGCAAATGCCACCTCTGGCTGGCCCCAGAGTGGGGTTGGAATGGAGATTTTGCAGTATCCTTCCCCTGGAGTGGGGTGGGAATGGGGATTTTGCAGTATCCTTCCGCTGCCATGCCCACCAAGCCACACCAAGCCACGGCCACAGAACCAGTAGTAAATAAATTTGAATTCCACCACTGCTCTAATCATCATCATCATCATCACCTAAAGCAAAACCAACCCAACCACTTTTTGGATTAACGCAATGGCTCAGCCAAACCTTTAGCAATTTCCTGTCTTGCTGTGTGTTTTTTCTAGCATTGCCTCTTTTTAAAGCCTGAGCACAATCTTTTGCCATCCCCAATCTTTTGCCATTTAAACTCCTGTCATTTCTCCCAGGGGTCTGAAGGACATGGAACTGGACACTTCATCCATTGAGAAACGCTTCGCCTTTGGATTCCTGCAGCAGCTGCTGAAATGGATGGACATCTCCCAAGAATTCATCGCCCACCTGGGTAAGAGCTGTCCTCCTTCCCCTCCTGGTTGCTGTCCTTAGCAAGTTGCTGGAGGCCGTACTCTGGGCTCCATAGCATTATACCTCATGATTTCCTGAGAGAGGAAGATGGGGAGCGGGAAGATAGAAGAAGGCTTGGAATCCAGAATCCTACCTTCTTATTGATGGGGATGTGGTGGCTCAGTGGCTAAGATGCTGAGCTTGTCAATCAAAAGGTCAGCGGTTCGAATCCCTAGGGCCGCATAACGGGGTGAGCTCCTGTGACTTGTCCCAGTTTCTGCCAACCTACCAGTTCGAAAGCACATAAAAAATGCAAGTAGAAAAATAGGGACCACCTTTGGTGGGAAGGGAACAGGGTTCCGTGCACCTTGAGTCATGCCGGCCACATGACCACGGAGATGTCTTCGGACAGCGCTGGCTCTTCGGCTTTGAAACGGAAATGAGCACCGCCCCCTAGAGTCGGGAACAACTAGCACATACGTGCGAGGGGACCCTTTACCTTTACCTTTACCTTCTTATTTATACTGACAGGGAACAGGGTCTGGTCTAGAAGCATTTGAGATACAATCTCTGAGTTCATTTCTCCATTTTGATGGTGGGAAAAACAGATAAGAAGCCATTGCTGGGCTCCTTGAATCCCATAGTCGAATAGGATTGGATCTACATTTTGGATCTACCTTGGGTTCTTGAGATCGCCTCTTCTGTGGTCAGAGGTCACACAGTGCCAGTTTTAATCATCCAAGCAGAACAGCAGGACAAAGTGGTAGAGCACTGTGGTGTTGACCTTGAAAAAAGAATGTAAAGGGCCATTAGCAAAACACGAATTCAGCCCAGGAAGAAAAGACCGTGTGAGAAAGAAACTCAAGATTGCCACACCTTGAGTCTCTTTGGTATAAGAGGGAAAGAAGTGAGATAAGGTGCCCAGATTTCAAAATTCTGTTATTATAGTCGAAGCCAGCTTAAGTAGACTTTTTGTATTTCCTGAAGGGTCTATTTCCTGATCTTTTTTTGCCCCTACTCTAGAGGCTGTGGTGAGCAGCGGACGAGTAGAGAAGTCCCCCCATGAACAGGAGATCAAGTTCTTCGCCAAGGTAAATCTGCCTTTGTGGTTTTCTTTATTTTATGTTACTGTTGGGTCAAGAAGACAGATGGATAGATGGATGGATGGATGGAGAGCGAGAGAGAGGAGGACAATAAATAATGGTTGGAAACTAATCAAAGAGAGAAGCAAGCTGGAATTATGGAGAAACTTCCTAAAAGTGAGGACAATTAACCAGTGGAACAGCTTGCCACCGGAAATCGTGGGCACTCCATCACTGGAGGTTTTTTAAGAAGAGACTGGACAATCAGTTGTCTGAGGTTCTCCTGCTGGAGCAGAGGGCTGGACTAGAAGACCTCCAAGGTCTCTTCCAGCTCTATTTAATTCATAAATATTCATAGATACATAGGTATAAGAGACAGAGATAGAGATAGAGATAGAGATAGAGATAGAGATAGAGATAGAGATAGAGATAGAGATAGAGATAGATACCGTGTTTCCCTGAAAATAAGACCCCTGTCTTATATTTTTTTGAATCCCGAAATAAGCGCTTGGCCTTATTTTCAGGGAGGTCTTATTCTTTTGGGGTGCGTGGAGCAAGATGGGGCTCCTCTTGACAACCTACCTGATTTCCAGCTCTGTGTTTAAATATTTTTGAGGAGGGCTTATTTTCGGGGGAGGCTTATTTTAGTGCATGCACCCAAAAGCCCGATTGGGCTTATTATCAGGGGATGTCTTATTTTCGGGGTACACACACACATATACATACACATACATGTACACATACACAGCCCCTCCAAGAGAAGGGGGCATACCCTCCAAGTTGCATCAGCTGCTATGACTGAAAAAACGGGGCCTTCCTTCAAATTGCTCTCCTGCCCTCATCCAAACACTCAGGGGATCCCCCAGTCTTCCTCCCACAATTCATTTGCGTTCCCTCTCCAGATCCTGCTGCCCCTCATCAACCAGTACTTCACTAACCACTGCCTCTACTTCCTGTCCACCCCGGCCAAGGTCCTGGGCAGCGGAGGCCACGCCTCCAACAAGGAGAAAGAGATGATAACCAGGTGAGTTGCCAGACCACCCCAGCAGCGGCTGGGCATTATGCGTGAATGAACCTGCAGTGCAACCCTTAAAAGAGACACTTCCTCTGCCATCTTGTCCTGTCGCGTCTCCTCGGCTTGTGGAACCTCTTTCATTCTCTGTTCTGCTTTTCTTTTCCACCTTTCAGCCTTTTCTGCAAATTGGCAGCTCTGGTCAGGCACCGGGTCTCTCTCTTTGGTAAGCCTCCCTCTCTGCTCCTGCTTTCCGGGACTAGGGAGGGGCTCAGCCCACCTGTTTCATCCCCTTCTACCTGTCACTGGTTCAGGGGGGCTAAACCCAGGTGTGGGATTCAGCCGGTTCGGACCAGTTCGGGCGAACCGGATACTAATTTTACATCTGGTTCGCCGAGCCGATAGTTTCAAGGACTAGCTGGCCCCACCCACCCCTCCCCTCCCAGAAGTCTCCACGCCAGGTAAGTGCAGGGCCCGCATGGAGGCTCTGGGAGGGCAAAAAACAGGCCTCCCAGAGGTTCCGGAAATCTGGAAATGGGCCCGTTTCCGGCTCCAGAGGACCTTGGGAGCCCAGGGTAGGCCGTTTTCACCCTCCCAGAGGCTTGAGGAAAGCCTCCAGAGCCTGGGGAGGGCAAAAAAACGGGCCTCCCAGAAGTTCCGGAAGTCTGGAAACGGGCCCATTTCCGGCCTCTTGAGGGCCTCCGGAGCCCGAGGGAGGCCGTTTTCACCCTCCCGGAGGCTCTAGGTAAAATGCCCCCCGCCCCCCGCCGTGGTGCAGGAGGCCAAGTAGGCCACACCCACCATGGCCACTCCCACCCAGCAACTGGGCAGAGAACCGGTTGCTAAAACTTTTTGAATCCCACCTCTGGCTAAACCCCACCTGCCCTGCTCTCCCTTCTGCATCTTGACTTTCCTGACGCTACGTCAGCTCTATTTCCAAGGCAGCTCCCTGCTGGCCCTGTTTCTCCTGGCCGATCTCCGCATCCTTTTCACCCAGGTTTCTAAACCCACCTTTGCATCCTCTTCCTCCAGGTACCGATGCTACTGCTGTGGTTAATTGCCTCCACATCCTGGCTCGCTCCTTGGATGCCAGGTGAGCAATCTTCCTCCGTCACTATATATATAGTTATACAGGTAGTCCTCGACTTAGAACAGTTCATTACCCCCCCTCCCCATCAAGCCACGTCCACAGAACCGGTAGTAACGAATTTTAGATTTCCCCCCTGGATTATGTGGTCATTAAAAGGAGATGAGCATCTGGTAAAAATATCGAGGCGCTGACTATTATTTTTTTCCCCCTACCTACAGGACCGTCATGAAATCAGGCCCTGAAATTGTCAAGGCGGGGCTGCGGTCTTTCTTCGAAAGTGCCTCCGATGACATTGAGAAGATGGTGGAGAACCTCAAGCTTGGCAAAGTCTCCCAATCCCGCACTCAAGTCAAGGGAGTGGGGCAGAACATCACCTACACTACAGTGGCCCTCTTGCCCGTCCTCACCTCCCTCTTTGAGCATATTGCCCAGCACCAGTTTGGGGACGATGTCATGTGTGAGTAGGTCAGGAGAAGAAGGGAGGCTGGGCTGGGCAGGCTCTGAAAAGCAAAGAGGGTGTGAAGAATGCTGCCCATCTGCTCCAGGGGTGGTAGAAATGGTCTGGAGGAGGCCTGGTCTAAAAGTCCAAAAGACTGTCCTTTGGGAGAAGGTTTTGGGAGGAGCAAGAAGAAGGGAGCATCTCCTGATGTCAAAGAGAGGGATGGAGAAGTTGCATGGCTCCCGTTGTTCAGTCTTTCTCCTCTCCTCTCCTCTCCTCTCCTCTATAATCTATCTCTCTTTATCTCTCTCTCTATCTACTGTATCTCTTATCTGTCTATCTATATCTATCTCTCTTTATCTCTCTATCAACTGTATCTATCTATATCTATCATCTATCTCTCTTTATCTCTCTCTCTATCTACTGTATCTCTATCTATCTATCTCTATCTATCTCTCTTTATCTCTCTATCAACTGTATCTATCTATATCTATCATCTATCTCTCTTTATCTCTCTACTGTATCTATCTCTATCTCTATCCCTATCTATCATCTACCTCTCTTTATCTATCTCTATCTACTGTATCTATCTATCTCTATCTATCTATCATCTATCTATCTATTTATCTATCTATCTATCTATCTATCTATCTATATATCTTTATCTCTCTATCAACTGTATCCATCTATATCTATCATCTACCTCTCTTTATCTCTATCTACTCTATCTGTCTATCTATCTATCTATCTATCTATCATCTATATATATATATATATCTTTATCTCTCTATCAACTGTATCTATATCTATCTATCTATATCTATGTCTCTTTATCTCTCTATCAACTGTATCTATCTATCTATCTATATCTATCTATATCTCTCTTTATCTCTCTACTGTATCTATCTCTATCGCTATCTATCATCTACCTCTCTTTATCTCTATCTATCTATCTCCTCTCTCTCCCCCTTCTCCTCTTCTCTTTTCTCTCTCTTCTGTCTCTGTCTGTCTGTCTGTCTCTCTCTTTTGTGCCCCTTCAGTGGATGATGTCCAGGTCTCCTGCTACCGAACTCTGTGCAGTATCTACTCCCTGGGGACAACCAAAAATCCGTATGTGGAGAGGTGAGCATGAGAAGAAGGTTGGGTTCAGCTGGAAGGGTATAGACCCTTTGTGGTGAAGATGGAGCCAAGAGGTTGGGGAATGGCCAGCTAGGATGGAAGGAGGGATGAAGCGAGGGCCTAGCTTGGAGTCATTTGCACGTTATGACTTTGTCTCTTGTCCCTCTCTGCAGACAGAGGCCCCAACTTGGAGAATGCTTGGCACGACTGGCAGCGGCGATGCCCGTGGCTTTCTTGGAGCCGCATATCAACGAATACAATCCTTGTTCGGTTTATACTACCAAGTCCCCGAGAGAGAGAGCCAGTGAGTGTGACAGAAGGAAGCAGGAGGGACGGCAATCCTCTTTCCCCCTGACGTTTCCTCCAATTCTCTCCCCTTCCTCATTGGGCAGGGGGGTTAATGCCCATCTAAACCTTCCCCCTTTTTTTCCTCCTGCTTTCCGTCATTTTTTTCCACCTTTTATTTTCTATTATTGGAAAAGATAGGTTTTTTTTTTTAACCATGTCCTCCTAGAGTAGGGGTGAGCCACTAGGGGCGCTTTAGGACCTGTGGACTTCAACTCCCAGAACCCCCTTCGCATGATCACATTTCAGGTGCTTGGCAACCAGCTCGCTGCCATGTAACTAGTTTCCAAACTCAGTACAAGGCAAAACTTGGCAGAGAGTCTCTGAGAGCCACAGAACGAACAAATTGTTTCCTGCAAAAGCCCACCCCCTGTTCCCTCCTCTTTTGTTTCCTATGGGAGGGGCCAATCACCTCCAAGGTGTGGCTTTACTCCCAAGTCGACCCTGCTTTCTGAATTGTTCTTGTCTTCTGGCACATTGGGAACAGGCTCCAGCTGTTCCTCTGCCTCACTGCTGTCTTGCTCCCTCTCTGCCTCCTATGCAGAGCCCTCGTCCGAGGACTGGCCCGTGTTCCTCCCCAACCTCCTCACTGTCTGACTCTGCTGCCAGCTCTGCTGGCCGCCAGCGGGCCACAACAGGAATGTCCTTGGTTCCCACAGGAAAACTATTTGTTTTGACCACAAAAAACCAGCTAGCTCTTTTTCCTCCCTCCCTGTCCCTTCTTCTCTCTTGTGGCAACCCTGAAGCCTACAAGATGGCCTCAGCCAGGTTTGCTTCAGGGTTGACATCTGGAGACATTCCAGAAGAGACGGTTGTCTCTGAATTTAGCTCTCTTTTTTTCCTTCCAGACCGCCAGAAATTTAAACATGCCTGTCTTCTACCCCAGTCTTAGGCCTACCGAACTGCGTGGAGGAGATGTGTCCAGATATTCCGGTCCTGGAGAAGCTGATGAAGGACATCAACGGGCTGGCGGAGTCGGGGGCACGCTATACCGAAATGCCCCACGTAATCGAGGTCACCCTGCCGATGCTTTGCAACTACCTGCCCCGTTGGTGGGAGAGAGGCCCGGAGACCAACGCACAGGGTCCTTGGTGCACCGAAGTGACCTCTGACCAGCTCAACACTTTGCTGGGAAACATCCTGAAAATCATTGTCAACAACCTGGGCATAGACGAAGCATCTTGGATGAAGCGGTTGGCAGGTACGAAGGGAGCCTGAGGTGGTGGGATTGAGGCGTTTCTTTCTTTACACGTGGGATTTCCGGAGAGAAATCGCATAATAAGGTATAACACTAAGCAAAGGTTGTAAGGAACCGTTCTGCCCCAGCTACGGACCCCAAAGAATGCAGCACACACAAAGTCTGTACGAAACTTAATTTACTAAAATAACTCAGTCTTTTTCAAACAAAGGCTGTTAATAAACTTTCTTAACAGCCTACAAGAATCCTAAAATAAGGTAATCACAATCTTACTAGAATTGGCAGAAAGCCCGGAAGCAATTTTGCAGAGAATCCAAACGCGAAGGAGAATGAACTAAAGTTGTTCCCTACAGCTTGCTGCAATTGGCGTTCCTCTTTAAATAGGCGAAGGGAGTGGCCAATTAGCCCCAAGTCTTACTCTCGAGGAGACCTTCTCCTGAGGAGCTACTCCTGCCTTCTGGCAGCTCTGCGCGCCCGTGCATCGAGAAGAGGCTCCTCCTCTTCGTCCTCTTCACTTAAAGGAGCTTCTGGAGGTTCTGAAGGCCCTGGCTGAATCCCCGCCTCTGGCACCACATCTTCTCCAGCCTCCTCATTATCCGACTCGAGCGCCAGCTGCACAGGCTGCTGGGGCAGCACCACACCAGCCTCCTCGCTGTCAGAATCAGCTACTAGCTGCACAGGCCGCTGAAGGGCCACAACAAGAACCCCGAGCTGCCTTCGCATGTTGGGTTAAGCCTTGAACCTGTAATGGGCATGTTTGCAGGATACAAGGGATGTCCGACCTGGGCCACTTTTAAGACCTGTGGATTTCAACTCACAGAATTCCCCACCCAACATTTGTTACCACAGCACTGAAAAAGTGAGTTAGGCCAATCTCATGCCTTTATGAGCATCACAACATAGCAATCAGAATAGAGCTGGGAAGGGACCTTGGAGGTCTTCTAGTCCAACCCCCTGCTCAAGCAGGAGACCCTATACCCATGATGGCGAACCTATGGCATGCGTGCTGGAAGTGGCACGCAGAGCCATCTCTCCGGGCACACCAGCCATCATCTGTTGCTCTTCTGGTTTTCAGAGCTGTTCCGCCAGCGCTCATGCGCACTCCCGTTTCAGCACTCCGTGCCGAAACATTTCGCCAACACCGCCCTATACCATGTCAGATAGGTGGCTGTCCAATCTCTTCTTAAAAGCCTCCAGTGATGGAGCATCCACAACTTCTGGTGGCAAGCTGTTCCACTGGTCAATTGTTCTCCCTGTTGGGAAGTTTCTCCTTAGTTCTAACTTGCTTCTTTCCTTGATGAGCTTCCATCCGTTGATTCTTGTCCTGCCTTCTGGTGCTTTGAAAAATAAATTGACCCCCTCTTCTTTGGGGCAGCCCTTCAAATACTGGAATACAGGTCGTCTTCAACTTACGACCACAATTGAGCCCAAAATTTATGTTGCTAAGTGAGAAATTCTTTAAGTGAATGTTTTGCCCCATTTTACGACCTGTCTTGCCACAGTTAAGGGAATCACGGCAGATCTTAAATTAGTAACATGGCTGTTAAGTGGACTTTCCCCACTGACTTTGCCCGTCAGAAGGGACTTACCTGCGCCAATAAGTAGCTAGAGCTCCAGAGGTTTCCAAGCCCTCTGGAATTCTAGGGAGGGACTCTTAACTTAAACTTAGAGCAAGGTAGCCTGCTCCCGACTGAGGAGGCTTTTCCTTGCACAGTCTTTGCACAGCCCATTGTCAGCAAGGCCAAGCCCGAACTGCTCCGTTCCCACTTCATCCCCACCATGGAGAAGCTGAAGAAGAGGTCTGGGAAAGTGGTGGCCGAGGAGGAACAGCTGCGTTTGGAGGCCAAATCCGAATCGGAGGACAATGAGCTTCTCATCCGGGATGAGTTTTCGGTGCTGTGTCGTGACCTCTACGCCCTGTACCCGTTGCTGATCCGCTACGTGGACAACAACAGGTAATCCACCGTTGGCAAACCAAATCCATGCGCGCGCACATAAGGTGCAGATTGCAACTTGCAAGGTCATTCGAACGCCTCGGGCGTTCGAGGCGGGTTTAGTTAAGAAAGACAGCGTAGGGATTTCAGGAAAGCCAATTTGGTTTAGTGCCGTGATGGCGAACCTATGGCATGCGTGCCGGAAGTGGCACACAGAGCTGTCTCCCCAGGCACTTGAGCCGTTGGCCGTTGGCCTTCCGGGTTCCGGCGCGCCGGCCAGTGGTTTTCACGCGCACGAGAGCATCGGAAACTGGAAATGCAGCTGCCCGGTGCGCTGCTCTTCCAGTTTCCGATGTGCATGCGCGCGCCGGAAACCGGAAGCCCCTGTTTCAGCACTCAGTGCCAAAAAGGTTTGCCAACACTGGTCTAGTGGTTAAGGCAATAGGCTAGAATGCAAGAGACTGTGAGTTCAACTCCCGCCTTAGCCACAAAAGCCAGCTCAAGTGACGTCAGGCTAATCACCAGGAAACGAGGAATTCTAGTCCCGCTTTAGGCACAAAATCCGATCCGATGACTGGAGCCATCACTAGGAGACAGTGAGTTCTAGTCCCACCTTAGGAGTGAAAGCCAGTTGGGTGACTTTGGGCCAGTCACACTCTCTCTTTCTCTCTCTGCCCAGCCTACCTCACAGGGTTATTGTTGTGGAGAAAATAGAAAGAGGAAGGGGTCTTGTCTATGTTCGAGTTATTTGTAAAAATCGAAGAGGTGGGATCGAAATTAATAAATAAGTCCTGCTTTATTGTTATCTTGAAAGTCTGTTTTGGGTAGTTTTCTGTCCCCGTTTATATTAAACGAAATCAAGGCAGGGTTGTTTTGAAGAGATGGAAAGTGGAAAAGAGGAGCGGGTCAAAAGAAGGTTGAATATCCCATTTTCCCATGGCATGTTACATGGCGGCTGGTGGGGGGGGTGTCTCCGAGCTTGGTAGCTTTCCTCCAGATGTTTTATTACCAAACTTAGTAACGTCATAAATGCCAGAAGGGAGAGGAGTTTGCTCACTCAAAGAGACAGCAATCCCCACTCCCCGCTAGGACTGATAATGTTACCTAGTTGGGTCGTGAAAGGTGTGCAAGAAAATTACCAAGCGCAGAGAGCGCCAAGAATCCCACAGTCTTCCACCCTTCTCCTTCGCGTACTCCATTCCCTTCTAGCACTGATGATGTTACCTAGTTGGGTAATGAAATGCTTGTAAGAAAACGGAGAGCACCAAGGACCCCACAGTTTATTTATTTATTGGTTCGATTTATATGCTGCCCTTCTCCGGAGACTCAGGGCGGCTGACAATGCGTTAAGCAATAGCCTTCATACTTTTGTATATACCTGCTTAGTAGGGCTTTCGCGCCCCCCCCCCCCCCATAAGCAGTGTTCTTTTTTTATACAAAGTCAGCTTATTGCCCCCACAATCCGGGTCCTCATTTTACCTACCTCGGAAGGATGGAAGGCTGAGTCAACCTTGAGCCTGGTGAGATTTGAACTCGCAGTAATTGCAGGCAGCTGGTGCTACTTAACAGCACTTTAGTCTGCTGCGCCGCCGAGGCTCTTATAGTCAACCCTGAGCTACAAATATTCTCTTCCGTTGATAGGGTGGGTCTCAATGCTGAGTTTCCCCAGACTAGATCACATGAAGCATTTAGCACTTAGAATTAGCACTTAGACTTATATACCGCTTCATAGTGCTTTTACAGCCCTCTCTAAGCAGTTTACAGAGTCAGCCTTTTGCCCCCAACAATCTGGGTCCTCATTTTACCGACCTCGGAAGGACGGAAGGCTGAGTCAACCTTGAGCCGGTGAGATTTGAACTGCCGAACTGCAGCTAGCGGTCAGCTGAATTAGCCTGCAGTGCTGCACTCTAACCACTGCGCCACCACGGAACCGTGGAAGGAGGTGCTCTCCAACCATTCTTTTTGCATCTGCAGGGCCCACTGGTTGACCGAGCCCAACTTGGATGCTGAGGAGCTGTTCCGGATGATTGGGGAAATCTTTATTTATTGGTCCAAGTCCCACGTGAGTCAGCTTTTGGGGGGTGGGGTAGCAGCAGGGGTGAAATCCAGCAGGTTCTGACAGGTTCTGGAGAACCGGTAGCGGAAATTTTGAGCAGTTCGGAGAACCGGTGGTGGCAATTTTTAGTAGTTTGAAGAACCGGCAAATACCACCTGTGGCTGGCTCCAGAGTGGGATGGGAATGGGGATTTTGCAGTATCCTTCCCCTAGAGTGGGGTGGGAATGGGGATTTTGCAGTATCCTTCCCCTGCCACGCCCACCAAGCCACGCCCATAGAACTGGTAGTTAAAAAATTTAGATTTCACCACTGGGTAGCTGAGTGGCAGGTTTGCGGGTTCAACTTTCCAACTTGTCTTTCCTTTGACAACGCTGGAGAAGAACAGGTGAAAAGCTGCTCGTTGTCTTTTGACTTCTAGGATCCATCCGTGTAGAAGTATTCTTAACGTAACTCCTTTTTGGAAGGCCAGGGGGGGTGGGGGTGGGGGCCCTGCCGCACCTCCAGGGGGAGAATATTCCACAGGGCAGGGGCAACGGCAGAGTAGCGTTTCTTCCTGGACCCTGTCATTCAGGATTCATTAACTGACAGGGTCTGGAACAGACCTTCCCTGCCTGTCCAGGTGGGACGGGCCGATACAATGCCACAAAGAAGGTTCTGCGGGTAACTTGGCCTGCATACAGGGGCGGGATTCTACCGGTTTAGACCAGTTCGGGCGAACCGGTATCTCCGATGATCAGCTGGGAAACACACACACCCCTACTCTTTACTTACTTATATCTTTGCAACTGATTAGCACAGCAGAGCAGATTGCCGCACCTCCACTGTTTTAATTCCCTAGCACTAACGCGGAAGGTGGTTTTTCGTTCAATTGCACCCGTAGCAAGAACCGGTTGTTAACCCACCACTGCCCGCATATGTACTAGGTGGAACCCCCTGCCTAAGTCTTCCGTCTGATTCTTCTTCCTCCTGCAGAATTTTAAACGCGAAGAGCAGAACTTCGTCGTTCAGAATGAAATCAACAACATGTCTTTCCTGACAGCCGACAGCAAAAGCAAAATGTCCAAGGTGAGAAGGGTTGCCGGGGTCTCCTCCTCCAGCAGGGCAGAAGGTAGTGGGTACGTCCTCCTTAGCGGCTCTTGCCATCCTTGAAGCCACGCTACCATCTCAGGAAGGGGAAGGGTCTTTGACCCAACCGTTGCTGATCTCCAGGTGGACAGGAAGTGTCCGAGGGCTGCAGGATTCCACATCTCAGGGCAGGAGTAAACTTACTAAGTGGCCTTGGTTTAGCTACTCATTTTCTAAACGATTTAACTTGCAGGTGTAACCCTACAGATCTTTTCTTATGTAGATTCCTCTCTTAAGGGTACACGAAGTGAAGGAACAGTACAAAAACCTCCTTTTAATGCCCCAAAGGGTGGAAAAAATGTGTCTTGTTATTCAGGAATCTTTTACTCAAACTGGAGCATATCACAAATGTGGGAATTTACATCATTTGTGCGACAGGGTTAACCGTGCAAGTCCACCAGTTACATCCATCGACATGCATTGCCTAATGATATCGTTCGCTTACAATTTGCAAAAGAAAAACAACGGTAAGATATGCAAACGATGTCGGTGGACGCCAACGGTGGGATGCAGGTCATTTGCAACAACACACAGATAGGGTAAATCCCAAGGGAAATCAAGTTTGGTGGTAGGAGCTGTGATGGCGCACGCAGTGGTTGGAATGCAGTATTGCGGGCTATTTATGCTGAACTGCCGACTGCCAGCCATTTGGCAGTTCGATCCTGACCGGCTCAAGGTTGACTCAGCCTTTCAGCCTTCCATCCTTCCGAGGTGGGTCAAATGAGGACCCAGATTGTTTGGGGGCAAGAGGCTGACTCTGTATAAACCGCTTAGAGAGGGCTGTGAAGCCCTGTGAAGCGGTGTATAAGTCTTAAGAGCTATTGCGATTGCTACAAAGGTCAAATGTTCTCTTTCCCAATTTCCTTCTTATTTATTGCCCTTATATATTTATAAGAATTGTTGTGCTGCCCTCTCCTAAGCCTCTTAAGTGTGACTCACAATTAAAGAAACGCCTAAACCTTTTTCCTGGTCAGCTGTTACTGGGCATACATTTTGTCTTGAGTCCACCTGGCTAGGAAGAATTCATCCTGCTCTTTTTAACTCCATCAGACCTGCTCCTTTCTTCTCTGCCCCCGTGTCTCGCCACGTACATGTCCAGGTCCCTCTCGATCCGTTCACAGGATCCTAAACATTGTCCTGAAAATCTGTCCAGGTGGAGGACAGAAGATTTGAAGGAGCAAAGGGCAGTGATGGCTGACTCCAAATCACAAACTGTCCATATGCCTTCCTTAGTCAAGGATTTTCCCATCAATCTCATTTGCTTGTTCTCCGTCTTCTTGCAAGTAACAAGAACTCGAAATATGCTTTCCCCACCCCCACCCCCCATTTCTACCTTTGGGAAGGAAAAAAAAAATGGCAAGATACGGTGAGAAATGAATCCTCCTGTTTTGATCATTTCTGATGCTTTGGATCCGTTGTACGGGCCCTTGGTGCTCTCCGAGCTTGGTTCTTTTCTTGCAGACATCAGTGCTAGAAGGGGTTTGCTCTCTGCTTATAAACCCCCCTCCTTCTAGCACTGATGATGTTCCCTAGTTGGGCATCTAGATCATGCAAGAAAACATCCAAGCTCAGAGAGCACTAACAATTCAACCCTGAGCTACAAATATTCTCTTTGGATCAATGGATTAGATATTGCTGGTGGGCGGGGCGGAAGAAACCAACATCTGGGTGATGGGAGATTTCATAGGATCTTAGAATCCACCAAGTTCTGGACAGATGATTCTTGCTTTGAGTCCTTGCTTCGTGTCCTTGAGGCGTCCTCTAACCTTCTCTTTCTCCTGTCTTGTCTCCCTTTCCTCACCATCTCCACATGTGGGTTTTAGTCTGAAGAAAGCCAGGTTAGCAAAAAACACAGCTGGTCCACTGGCCCGAAGGGTCAAGGCAGCATGGAGCAATGGGGTATCTCTGCCGCAACCCTTCGCTCCCTCCCTGTTTAGAAGTGGGGCGAGGGGTGGTGGTGGGGTGTCGTTGCAAAGTCAACCCGGGGGCCGGGAGGAAGGGAAGGGGATGCGGCTGCATGGACGATGACAAAAGTGCAGTAGCTTTTTTGCAGGTCTGGCCGCAACGCATCAGACATGTGATGGGTGGCACCTTCTGCCTGTCAGTCACCCAGTTAGTGGGACTCACTCACGCCATGTTGAAGCGGGCAGCCATGCTCTGGAGTAGTTCTGACATGCCACAGCATGTCCTCCCTCCCTCCTCCTCTTCTTTCTAACCTAACCAATTGGTCTCGGAGTCTCCAAAATCCAGTACTAAAAAAAAAAAAAAAGCCACCCCTTAACTCCCAGCATGCTTTGGGAGTCCTTCTCCTAATCTCAATCTACCTTCTTGGTCCTCTTCTTCCTCCACCCCAACCCCCGTACACCCCAGAGCCCATCATCCTGCCCTGCCACTCTCCGAGTGGGGTGGGGAGAAAGAGGTTGCCTGTTCATGCCCCGTCATCTCCCCCCACCCCCCACCCCCGGCTGCCGACCATGCTTGCGTGCGGTTCTGCGTAGAGGTTGGCTAGGCTGTTTTTGCAAGGCTGCCTTTTAAGCGGCCGAAGATGCTGGAAGGGTGTCTTGTCATCTTGATTGAGCCAAATTAATTCATATCGCTTTGATCCCTGGGAGGGAGGGTGGGAGGAAAAGGGCCTCTCCGTGCCACGCCAACTCAGTCCTGCCCGTTTTGAAAATTTGGTCCAGGGTGTCTCAGGAATTTGATAATTTTTCCTCCTGTTGTCTACAACAGGGGTCCCCAACCAGGGATGGGATTCAAAAATTTTAGCAACCAGTTCTCGGCCCGGTTGCTGGGTGGGCATGGCCATGGTGGGTGTGGCCTACTTGGCCTCCTGCACCACAGTGGGGGGGGAGGTGTGCGTTATCGCCCTCCCCAGGCTCCGGAGGCTTTTCCCTAGAGCAGGAGTCTGCAACCTTAAACACTCAAAGAGCCATTGGGACCCGTTTCCCACAGAAAAGAAAACACCGGGAGCCACAAAACCCTTCCCGTGCCTAACTATTTCTTGAACAGCCACAAAACTAGCATATGTAGTTGAATGAAACGTTCTGTTTTCTTCTGAAACTTAAACTTTTCTTGGATTTATCCATGGTTGGCCTACCGGGGGTTGAAAAGCTCAATGAATCGTGTCGCACATTGGCAGTTGTGACACATATTTTGAGTGACAGGGAGCCACAGCAGAGGTGTGAAAGAGCCACATGTGGCTCCAGAGCCACAGGTTGCTGACCTCTGCCCTAGGGCCTCCGGGAAGGCAAAAATGGCCTTCCCCAGGCTCCGGAGGCCCTCTGGAGGCCGGAAACGGGCCTGTTTCCAGACTTCAGAAACTTCTGGGAGGCCCATTTTTCACCCTCCCAGAGCCTCCATGCGGGCCCTGCACTTACTTGGCATCCAAAACGGGCTGCTGGAGACTCCTGGGGGGGGGGGGGGCAGGGCGGACAGGACCAGACAGTCCTTGAAACTACCAGTTCGGCGAACCAGATGTAAAATTACCATTTGGTTTTCCCGAACCGGCTGAATCCCACTCCTTTCCCCAACCCCCAGGCCGTGGCCAGGCTGCAGCCCATTCAGAACTGGGCCGCAGAAGCCCCTTGGGAAAATTAATTGCCCACCCCTGCTGTAGGAGGTGGTCAAAAAAAATCAAGTCGATGCCCATTATGATGTGATCCAACCTCTGCTTTAGATGCATCCCATAAAAAACAACAACAACAGGCAGAGCTTGGATCACATCATGGCAGCCGCCATCTTGGTTTTTCTGACTGCAGATACCCCTGACCTCTTGATGTGAGCATTTCCACAGATCCTGCTAAAATGTCCCCTAATTCCCTTTCCTAGCAACTGCATCTGTCTTACTCATTTTAATTCCACGTTCCTAGATCTGCAGCTCCGTATCTCTTCTCTGGTATTCCAAATGGGTCCTCTCTACACTGGCTAACACCCCCCACCCTTCTCATCCCCAGAAGACCCTCCTCTTATCCAGGCATAACCTCTGCATGTGCATCGTCACTTCTGAAGTCCAGCCAAAGTCCTCCTTTCTGTCTCTGGGTCGATGGATCAAAAAGCGAATGCATGGAATGAGATTTTGATCCACGCGCTCCTGACAGACAGTATTGGAACCAACGGTGAACGATCCCAGATCCCTGAGCATTAGAGGCAACAAGTCTCTGGATTGTCACTTTTGACACACTGGATCAGGGGTCTCCAATCTTGGCAACTTTAAGACTTGTGGACTTCAACTCCCAAAGTTGCCAAGGTTGGAGACCCCTGCACTGGATCATAGGTGTCCAACCTTGTTCCACTTGAAGAGCTGTGGACTTCAACGTCAACTTGCTGGCTGGGGAATTCTGGGAGTTGAAGTCCACTGATCTTCAAGTGGACAAGGTTGGACATCCCTGCCCTACATTTTACAGCTTCTTCTCTCCCATCTTCTCTTGAGAGAAGACCTGGTCCAGCTTTCCCACCAGGTCATGGAATCTCCATGTCTGAAGCAGCGCTTGGTCACTAAAGCTTTTGCCCGGTCGAGCTGTTGGCATGCCAGGGGACAACCTGAGTGGCACAACCTCCCTTTCCCGCCAAGCTGACTTTGGCTCTTCCTCTCCCAGTCAGGTGGCTCGGACCAGGAACGGCACAAGAAGAAACGCCGAGGGGACCGCTATTCCGTACACACGTCCCTCATCGTGGCCACGCTGAAGAAGATGCTTCCCATCGGCCTGAACATGTGTTCCCCAACCGACCAAGAGCTGATCAGCATGGCCAAGATACGCTATGCCTTGGTGAGGGTCCTGGGGTGGGGGTTGCTAAGGAAACCAGGTTTCCATGGCAAAGTTTCCAGATCTCCAACTGTTGACCAGGTTGACAGTGGTTGACTAGACATGAAGCAATGTTGGAAGGTCCACTCAACTGTGGAGCTGGAGAGCATGGACCAGGCAGATTTTATGTACACTTTTATGCACACCGAGAGCGTATGCACCAACACAAATTCCTTGTGTGTCCAATCACACTTGGCCAATAAAAAATTCTATTCTGTGATTGAGACGAACGTGAACTGGGCCTTCACTTTCCTAGTTGAAGAAGGATAGAAAAGCTACAAAGGACAACTTTGTTATATTTACACACCAGGGATGATATTCACTTACCTTTGCCAGCGGCTCACAAATGGTTTCGCTTCACTCACACGTGCCACCTCCGCACATGCTCAGAGAGTCAAAAACAGGACGTGATGATGTCCGAGTGGGTGGGAGGAGCCTCCCGCAACCACCACTACTGGTTTGTCCGAACCGGATGGAACCAGCTGAATGCAACCACTGTTACACACACACACACACACACACACACACACACACACACACACACACAGGATCACAATGACCATGTTCCTCCTCGAGTTCTCGCTTTGATTTCAGTGATTTATATCCTGCCATCAAGGATACAAATCCTGAGGTTCCTGTCAGTCAAGGAACACCAATGTTCAGAAATCTCAATGGTTTGTTTAAGAAGGGATCATAAACCTGGCAGGAAGAGGTTCTTTCTGGGATTCTTTCTTGGTTGCCTTGGTTCATGAGAACGCTCTCCTCCTCTGCAGAAAGACACCGATGAAGAGGTGCGTGAATATCTCCAAAACAACCTTCATCTTCAAGGCAAGGTGAGGACCTGGAATGGCTCCAGAAAGTGAAGTTTTGGGAATTCAGGCTTTGTGGGTTTTCCCATAAATAGACTTGCTCCCTTCCTGTCTGGATGAATACATGAGTTACAGAATAGAATCTAACTTTTTCTTTCTTTCTTTCTTTCTTTCTTTCTTTCTTTCTCTCTCTCTCTCTCTCTCTCTCTCTCTCTCTCTCTCTCTCTGTCTCCGTCTCCCCCTCCCTCCCTCCCTCTTTCTTTCTTTCTTTCTTTCTCTCTCTCTTCCCTTCCTTCCTTCCCTCCCTCCCTCTCTCTCTCTCTTTCTTTCTTTTCTTTTCTTTCTTTCTCTCTCTCTCCCTTCCTTCCTTCCCTCCCTCCCTCTTTCTTTCTTCTTTCTTTCTTTCTTTCTTTCTTTCTCTCTCTCTCCCTCCCTCCCTCCCTCCCTTCCCTCCCTCTTTCTTTCTTTCTTCTTTCTTTCTTTCTTTCTCTCTCTCTCCCTCCCTCCCTCCCTCCCTTCCCTCCCTCTTTCTTTCTTTCTTTCTTTCTTTCTTTCTTTCTTCTTTCTCTCTCTCTCCCTTCCTTCCCTCCCTCCTCCTTCTTTGTTTCTTTCTTTCTCTCTCTCTTTCTCTCTCTCTCTCTCTCCCCCCCCTTCCTTCCTTCCCTCCCTCCCTCTCCTTCTTTCCTTCCCTCATCTTAAAAACTACTATATAACAATGACTATAATAAAACTCAGAATCTAGCACCAAGAAGTATCTGGAAAAAAACACTAACATCCCACAAGGGATCCATCTCTCATTCTACCAGGATTTTGGGGACAGAGGCTAGTTTTAAGACCTCATTTAAATAGAGCTGGGGGGGGGGACGGTGATGTTTCAGATGGCCTGCTACGCTCTGTGAATGTCCCCCTTTGCTTTGCAGTGTGAGACTTCCTCCTCCATGCGCTGGCAGATGGCCCTCTACAAGGAGATGGCTGGGAAAGCCGAGGACTCCAACAATCCGGAGAAGATTGTCAAACGCGTGCAGGAGGTCTCTGCCGTGCTCTACCACCTGGAACAGGTATGGACCCACAAAGGGATTTGGCAGGTTCATAGGATAGGATTTGCTATCTACAACTACTGATGGCTGCGGAGACCTTCCCAAATTTCACGGCCGCGATTTGGCAGATGGCTGCCAAATTTGAAAGTCAACTTAAAAAAACAAAAATCCACCAGCAGCAAAAAAGCACCAACAATAAATATAAGCAGAATGGCAGCCTGGGATTAACATCAACCCTGCAATTGCAGGTAAAAAACACATTACTTCCTGGATTAAAACCAGGAAGTAATGACACCCGGGTGGGTGGAGCCTCACACCTACTGGTTCTCCGAACCACCTGCCACAATTTCTACCGGATCACCCGAACCGGAAGCATTTCACCCCTGATTGGGACCTAGTAACCCATCTCCTTGATGGATCATGGAGTTTTCAGAGGGAGGAACCTCAAAGGAGGAATACAAAGGAATGGGAAGGAAGCCACTGATCAGGAAAAGCGAGCGTGTTAGTTACTCTATCTTCCAACCCCGATTCTCTTCTGCCTTCTTCTGCAGTTGGAGCACCCGTACAAATCCAAGAAAGCCGCGTGGCACAAATTGCTCTCCAAGCAACGGCGTCGTGCAGTGGTTGCGTGCTTCCGCATGACGCCCCTCTATAACCTGCCCAGGTGAGTTAATACAGCTCGGTTGGCTGGTGCGCTAATTGGAAGGAGGGTCATTCCATATACAGATTCACCACTTCCAGACAGAATGGGACAACTCGCCTCCGCCAACTCCCCATGCTCAATTCACCACAGCCAACTTCCCATGGGACAACTCGCTGCAGGACAATTCAACAATTCAATTTAATTACTTAAAGTAATTTTAAATAATACATTTTAATTTTTGTCGTTCCCATTACATTTTGTCCCTCCTTTGGCATTCTTTCTGTCATAGCAATAGCTTAGACTTAATATACATCGCTTCATAGTGCTCTACAGCCCTCTCTAAATGGTTTACAGAGTCAGCATCTTGCCCCCCCACCCCACCCCCAACAATCTCGGTCTTCATTTTACTGACCTCGGAAGGACGGAAGGCTGAGTCCACCTTGAGCCGGTGAGAATCGAACTGCCAAATTGCAAGCAAGCCGGCAGTCAGCAGAAGTAGCCATCAGAATTCCATCCTAACCACTGTGCCACCACGGCTCATGATTAATGATTCTACTCGACTATTTCTTCGATATTAATGTAGCGCTTTTCCCGCGGTGAGTTGTTCTGCAGTGAGTTGGCCAACGCAAGTTGGCCATGACAAGTTGATGTAGATCCCTTCCAGCAGTTGGGGAGGTCTGTGTTTCCTTAACACTGCCAAACACTTCCCTAACGCTGCCCACTGTGAGGGACTCGCAGGAGAAGATTCCTGCGAGTCCCTTGGACTGCAAGGGGATCAAACCAGTCAGTCCTAGAGGAGATCAACCCTGACTGCTCTTTAGAAAGCCAGATCCTGAAGATGAAACTCAAATCCTTTGGCCCCAGGGGTGAAATGCTCCCAGTTCAGACTGGATTGCCCGATCTGGTAGCGATGGTGGCAGGGGCTCGGAAAACCGGTAGCAAAAATCCATGCCCGCCCCCCCATGCCCAGCTGAGCCGCGCAATCATCAGAAGCTTTTTTTTTTTTACTTTTAAAAGCATTTTTTCTTCGGCCAAAAAAATGCTTTTAAAAGTTAAAAAAAAAAAAAGAAAGCCTCTGATGATCCCACGGCTCCGCTGGAATCATCAGAGGCTTTTAAAAGCATTTTTTCTACAACCTCTTTGGCTGAAGAGATTGTAGAAAAAATGCTTTTAAAAGCCTCTGACGATCCCAGCTGAGTTGCCTGATCGTCAGAGGCTTTTAAAAGCTGAGTTGCCTGATCGTCAGAGGCTTTTAAAAGCATTTTTTTAATAGCTTCTTTGACTGAAGAGGTTGTAGAAAAAATGCTTTTAAAATTTTTTTTTTAAAAAGTTGCCCACGCCCATCCTGTCACATTACCCCCACCACCACCAAGCCACGCCCACAGAACCGGTAGTAACAAATTTTACATTTCACCACTGATTGCCCCCTAAGAGAAGGAAGGACTCACTGGAGAAGAGCCTAGTGCTGGGAACGATGGAGGGCGAAAGAAGAAGGGGACGACAGAGAAGGAGGTGGCTGGATGGAGTCACTGAAGCCGTTGGCATGAAGTTAAATGGTCTCCTGGGGATGGTAGAGGACAGGAAGGCCTGGAGGAACATTGTCCATGGGGTCACGATGGGTCGGACACAACTTCGCAACTAACAACAACAACACTGGCAAAATGGGAATCGTCTGGCTGGGGCGGAGGACACAATTGACCTGCCTTTCTGCTTCTCAGGCATCGTGCTTGCAACATGTTCCTGGAGAGCTACAAGTATTCCTGGATCTTCAGTGAAGAGCACCCCTTTGAAGACAGAATGATTGACGACCTGTCGGTGAGTCTTCTCGGGGTGGGGGTGGGGGAGAGCCTGAGGTCAGCTGGGGGAATGGTTTGAATGCTCCACCCGCTGGTATTTGTTTAGCGGAAATGCTACATTTCACAGGTGCCCGAACCTAGCCTGATTTCTAATTGCTCTTTTTCCTATTGTGGGATGTGGGTTGTAGAAACCTGGGCCGCAGGAAGAGGAAGAGGAAGAGGAGGAGGAAAAGAAGCCAGACCCTTTGCATCAGCTCATTCTCCATTTTAGCAGGACAGCATTAACGGAAAAGAGGTTTGTAGTGTGGCAGTGATAGAATCCGAGCCCGGCGTGAATTTGGGCTGCCCTGATGTAGGAGAAAGACAGGCGGAGGAATTGGGGAATTGGAATTTCAGTCTACCTGGACGTGTTTATTTATTTCAGCAAACTGGATGAAGACTATCTGTACATGGCCTACGCCGACATCATGGCCAAGGTAAGCAAGAGATGGACCATTTCAGTCTGCTTCAAAAGCTGGTCTGGATGTCTTGCTATGTTTTCACCTCTTCTGTGGCTGCACCAAACTTTTTGTGGCATGTTGGCTGTTCTCCAAAAAAGGGCGGGGTAGGACTCTTTGGTGGGAGGGACTGGGAGAAGGGCTGTGCAACCCATTTTTGCATCTTATATGTACTCTGGAATGGATCATGGCTGGAACAGTATCAGACACAAGCAACCAAATCCACGTGTGAAGGTTTCAAGTTGACCACTGTACTTTATTGTGTGCTGCCTATACTACAAGAATCTCCTCAGTCTGCTTGCCTTCGCTTGGGAACAAACAGATCAGGTCCCATGGAACTTAGGAGGTGTCAGATCTTAAGTCTTTTGCAGCTGCGCAAGGACTCAAGGCTAACTCCCTGCTTGATCCCTCCTCCTTTGGCAGGCTGGGAGTTTTCCAGCAGACAGTTGTGGGAAGGATCTTCATATATCTGTGTTGCTGCTCACCCCTTTTTTCCTTTTTTTTTTTTAATCCCTGGGACTTTAGAGCTGTCACATTAATGAAGGAGAAGAAGGCGATGGGGAAGAGGAAGAAGAAGTGCCATTTGAGGTTAGTGACTTCTCTCTTCTCAACTTCCCAAATTGGTTTTGGACACTTTGCAGGTGGTCAAATCTCCCTTCTTGACCTGCGTGCTCCCAACTTGCCAAGAAGGTCAAAATGCTCCAGATGTGAAACCTAATCCTATATTTCAATAATAGGAAAATGACAGCCTAGCGCAGTCGGTAGGCGCACTTCTGCTTACAGAGGTGGGAGAAGGGGCATCAAACCTCGTACCATCTAGTGAACCTTCATAAAAGCAGCAGGAGAGACCTGGGTTGGGTCAAGCCCATCTAATCCATCATTCCATGTCCTCCTAATGGCCAAAACAGATGTAGATGGGGACTTCAACCATCCTTGGTTGAAGTCCCTGATGTGTCAGGGCTACTGCCAAAAATGTAGGAGATGATGAACAGATGTCAAGATCAATAGCTTTTGAAGGCACCTCCATGGATTCGCCCATTCCCCTTCTAGAATCTTCTAAATGTCCATGAAGATTCAATTCTGCATTATATAAAGAAATCACTCCTCTTGTTAATTTTCCATCTTCACGGAGAGTGCTAGTTTGGTCTGATTAAGGCACCAGGCTAGAAAGCGTGAGTTCTAGTCCTACTTTAGCCACGAAAGCCAACTAGGTGACCTTGGGCCAATCACTAGGAGATAGTGAGTTCTAGTCCCGCCTTAGGCATGAAAGCCAGCTGGGAAACTTTGGGCCAATCGCTTTGGAGATTGTGAATTCTAGTCTGGCGCCAGGCACGAAAGTTGGCTGGGTGACTTTTTGGGCCAGTCACCAGGAGACGGTGAGTTCTAGTCCCGCCTTAGGCATGAAAGTTGGTTGGGTGACCATTCAGTCTCTCTCAGCCCAACTCACCTCAAAGGATTGTGATTGTGAGGAGATGAGTTGGAGATATTGTTGCCTTATTTGTAAAAATAATAGGGGTGGGATATAAGCAAACAAAAAGGGACACGGTGGTTCAGTGGCTAAGATACTGAGCTTGTCGATCAAAAGGTTGGCAGTTCAGGGGTTCAAATCCCTAGTGCCGCGTAACGGGGTGACCTCCCATGACTTGTCCCAGCTTCTGCCAACCTAGCAGTTCGAAAGCAGGTAAAAAATGCAAGTAGAAAAATTGGGACCACCTTTGGTGGGAAGGGAACAGTGTTCCGTGCGCCTTTGGCGTTGAGTCATGCCGGCCACATGACCCCGGAGACATCTTCGGACAGCGCTGGCTCTTCGGCTTTGAAATGGAGATGAGCACCGCCTCCTAGAGTCGGGAACGATTAGTGCATATGTGTGAGGGGAACCTTTATCTTTACCTTATAAGCAAACAAACCAATACATTTGACTCAAATTCCAATGTTCTAAGAGACAGAGGAAGCTCTACCTTTTGGGAGCTTCTAAAAAGCAGCACCTTTGCACAGCACTCAGGCAGGCCCCGGAATGTACCTGAAATGCTTTTATCTGAATTTTGGAGACCAACAGAATTTTGGTCCATCTTCCTCCTGTAACCTCCTCCTTCCTGCTCCTTTGTCTTCTTGCAGGAAAAGGAGATGGAGAAGCAGAAGCTTTTGTACCAACAATCCCGACTTCACAATCGCGGAGCAGCTGAGATGGTCCTGCAAATGATTAGCGCCTGTAAAGGTTAGAAGTGATCCTACTTTTTCCTCCCTACTTATTTCCGGCAAAGAATGGATCCTTGGGCGGGTCAGGGTTACTTCATCTGAAGAGAGAAAACCTTGATTAAGTCAGAAAGAACTGGAGCTGGGAGACTTGGGAGATATAAGTGGTCCTCAATTTACAACCATTTGTTTAGTGACCGGTCAAAGAAGTTGTTGTGATGGCCACCATGTACCAGAAGAGATACAGGAAGGACTGAATTGGGAGAGAGAGAAAGAAGAACTGGATGGAGAGCAAATGAACTATGTCCTTGAGGTCTTGATAGTAGGAAGAGGAAGGTATCACTAATACCTTCTGGCATTAAACTTTAGTCTAACAACAATGAAGTCAAGACCCAAGAACCAAAAGAGAAGTTGCTTCTTAGTTTCCTTATTGTTTCATTGCTTACAGACTGTTCTGTCCCCGTCTCCACACACACACACACAAACACAGCCAGCCGAGGGTTAAGAAAGCACTTGGCACGCACACAGGTTGTTATCTAAAACTTGGCAGCTATACAAGCATCGACTGGCAAGGGCTTTACTTCATCAGATAAACAGAAAATACATACAAATTGCAAATAGTCCAGTTCAAAACAAGGAACCTTCGGCAGATTTAGGCGTTGTTCAAGAGTTAGTTTTTGTTCGTCACAGAGTCTTAAATGGCCACCACACTCTCTTATATAGTCTCTGGGGTGTGGTCCAGTGACTCAGTTATAATCCCTGGCACGCCTCCTTAACTGCTGCAACCTTTTATCACGCCTTCGTTGGCATGGATCCAGGAACAACAGATCACCTCCCTCGCTCTCATCGGAGACACCTGGCTCCTGGCTAATCTCCTCTTCCTTGGCCGGCACTTGAGACAGTGCCAGAGGGGAGGGGCCTGGAGAGGGAGGCCTGGCCGACTCCTCTTCATGTTTGGAGCCTTCTTCTTCCGGGGCCACAACACAGACAGAATCTTGCCAGACTAAAGCAACTGTCTGCATACCATGTTTCCCCGAAAATAAGACCCTGTTTTATATTTTTTTGAACCCTGAAATAAGTGCTTGGCCTTATTTTCGGAGAGGTCTTATTATTTTGGGGCGAATGGAGCAAGATGGGACTCCTCTTGCCATCTTACGTGGTTTTTAGATGCATCTCCTGTAGAAGAAAGTCACTGTGTTCCAAGACAAGAAATGTCATGAAATGATTTGGTTTTCTGTCTTGACAGGGGAGCCTGGAGCCATGGTTTCCTCTACTCTGAAATTGGGCATCTCCATCCTAAATGGTGGCAATGAGGAGGTACAGCAGGTAAGAAGAAGCAGACCAGGATTCTGGGCAGGTTCTTCCTTTTGCTAATTCTTGGAGACTGAGAAATAGTTTTATCCCAAGATTAAAAGACTCGGATAACACTGGATGGAGTATAAAATTAGGACAGAGAGGGGGAAGTGGCGGTCGGAGTTGGAGAACGGTGGTTCAGCGGGAAGCATTCTGGAGAACAGCTGGGTGGTGGGAGACGTCTTTAAAAGAAGAGTGAGAGCAAGCTACAGATGACATCAAATGGATATTCATTTTGGAGGTCCACCATGGACCATACTCCCCAGCATAAATCAGAATTGTAGAACTAACTGAAAGAGGCAGACTTGGTCCTTTCTGTCTCACCACATGATAGTCCCCTTTGAAGCATCTGTTTTCAAGGTTGGGAAAGGTACATCACTAGATTCTCTCACAAGGTGACTGGAAGGGTCTGACTAGGTCCATGCAATGGAGGATGGTGTGGTTCTCCATCCATCTATAGTATGGTCCTTCTGTACCCTGTTTCCCTGAAAATAAGACCCAACCGGAAAATAAGTCCTTGCATGATTTTTCAGGATGCTCATAATATAAGCCCTACCCGCAAAATAAGCCCCAGTTAAGATTGTCAGCCAGATGGGTGCATTTTGTACCGTATTTCCCCCAAAATAAGACCTAACCAGAAAATAAGCCCTAACGCGTCTTTTGGAGCAAAAATTAATATAAGACCTGGTCTTATTTTTGGGGAAACACGGTAGATTAGACCTTCAGATCTGTAGATGTGAAGAACAATGATCTATGAAGATAGGAACTTGCTGTGTTATGTTGTTTTGATTCACCAAAAGCTAAACATTAGATTCTCTGGTCCTTTCCAAATGTTAACTTTCTCCCTTTCTTCAGAAAATGCTGGATTATCTGAAGGAGAAACGTGAGGTGGGATTCTTCCAGAGTGTCCAGGCACTAATGCAGACGTGCAGGTACTTAGCAGTGTCTTCTACTTTTTTCTTTGTTTTTAATACTTCTTATTATCTTGTTGTCCAGGGTTTGGAACTTAAGGTCCTCTAGATTCAGTAAGGTCTGCCGACTGGATAAGATCTATTTGTGAAATTAGAAAGTTGCAAACTTCGGTCCATTTTCTCTTTCACATACTTCTGGTTAAAAAGAAAGGCTGTGAAAGTCTTGAAGATCCTTCACTTCACGGATGGGTCCTCTCTGGGGACAGGGAAATGCCAAGAACGTTGAGGTCACCATGAGTATCTTCTGGGAAGAGATAGAAAGAAATGAGAGATGTGGTCCAAGAATATGTGGTGACCTAAAACTTGGAGCTCCATAAAAGCAATTTGGGAAGGACTATGGGAATGCCAGATTTGAGGATGGCTTCCTATAAGCTCCCTTTTCCATCTGTGGGACTCCTGTGTATGTCTGATGTTTAATTTCCCACAAAGACTTAAAGCTAAGTTGGGGCATCGCAGGAAATTAAGATGGTGACTCAGAGTGGTGAAATGTAAAATTTGTTACTAACGGTTCTGTGGGCGTGGCTTGGGGGGGGTAATGTGACTGGGTGGGTGTGGCCAACTTTTTTTTTTTTTTTTAAACTTCTAAGAGCATTTTTTTCTAAGAGGTTGCTGGAAAAAAATGCTTTTAGAAGCCTCTGACGATCAGGCAACTCAGCTGGGATTGCCAGAGGCTTTTAAAGGCATTTTTTTTCCCTACAACCTCTTCGGCCGAGCGCTCGTGTCACCACAGGGGCCCCGACACAAGTGATGTCGAGCTGGCCACGTTCACTCTGGCCATGCCCACCGTGGCCCCCTGAGGTCAAACACAACCCTGATGCGGCCCTCAATGAAATCAAATTTGACACCCCTGAACTAGGTCAATGTTATAACCATCATCCTGGGAGATGCTACTACTTCAGTGTTTTTTGGTCCCGCAACTGACATTCTACGGTGTCCTCACCTCCTCTCGTTCCGTTCCTCCCCTTCGTTCACAGCGTGCTGGACCTCAATGCCTTTGAGAGGCAAAACAAGGCTGAAGGACTTGGGATGGTAACAGAAGAAGGAACAAGTAAGTCCTTCTGTCCCGGTTGAGGTGCTCCAGCAAATCAACCAAGAACGAAGCTCATTCCTGCTTGTCTCAGTTCTTCTGCCTCCCGAGGCAGGCGGGAGGCAGCACCCTACCCTACCCCCTCCTTCCGTCACCCCCCCAAGGTTGAGTCTGGCCACTGGGTTTTTTGGGGAGGGCCCCAATGGCCCAAAAAATTCAGCAGGGGAGGCCAGGAAGCTTTGCATGCGGGACATCATCTTCCGGTTGTTGTTTGCTGGAAAATGTCTTCCCAGGCATTTCTCCAGGTGGGTTGTGGAGCAGGCTCAGCGTTGTTTTGAAGATGGGGGCAGAGTTTGCATCTCCGAGGAGGGATGCAAAAGAGGTGGGGTTTTTTTTCCCCAAGATGGACACTGGCTTCTTTCCCAAGCCTGCCCAGTGTTCATCCTTTTCCTTCAAACCCGCCCCAGCCCTCTGCATATCCTTTTTGTGTTCACTGCTTCCTTCTCATAAGACGCAAATTAATTGAGATTTCTAAAACCAATAATGGATTTCCCCTCCTCCCCCCTCCCCATCCACCTTTCTCCCCACCCACCCCCCAGGTTCTCTGGTCTCATCCGTTCTCTGTTCCACGTTAAATGGCATTTTAATCTTATTTTGATTTTACTTTTGCTCCCTCTCTCTGGTTTATAATGGTCTCCTTTTCCTTCCGGCACCCGCCTCCTCTCTCCTCCTCCCTCCTTCTCTCCCTTCCCCTCCCCTCTCCTGGTGTCACCGCTGCCCCTCCCTCAGTCATCAGTCGTGAAAATGGTAAATAATCTCTTTTGCTTTTATGTGAAATTTGCGGGGTTTTTTTCAGTTTCTCGGCTTCTTTTCTTTTTTCTTTTAATTTTAATTGCCCTTTCTAACCTGAGAGATTGGATGCTAAAAAAAAACACCCAACTGATCGGAATCCCCTCCTTCCATTTCCTCTCAACCCTGGTTTAGAATCTAGAATCTTAGAACCCCGGAGGAATTCATCATGGGTTTCTTAACATCCTGGGGGCTGCAAATGTAGGGACTTCAGGAGGTCCTGCATTTTGGACCTATTAGACGACGGGCAAGATAAATGTCGCAACAGGGATCCTTAGAAAGAACTTTGATGATCTTTGCTCAAGTGTATATTGGGAATGGTTGGGTCGCCTTGAGCTACATGTCCTTAGAGTCTGGAAATTCTAGACCAGAGATCTCCAACCTTGGCAACTTTAAGCCTGGTGGACTGTAACTCCCAGCTTTGCTGGCTGGGGAATTCTGGGTGTTGAAGTCCACCAGGATTAAAGTTGCCAAGGATGGAGACCCCTGTTCTAGACAGCTCCACCTCTACAGTCTTCGGACCAGACTTGATATTGGTGATCAAATCCCCGAATTACCTCAACTGAGAATCTGGCTTTTGCCTGGAATCTCAAGCGAAGCAGACAGGCGTTTATAATCTGTGATCCAGTTAAGGATGATGGTAGATAGATCAATCCACGGTGGAACCATCTGTGCTTATCAGTTGGAGGTGGGCTGACCAGCTAGGTTGATCTGTTCTTTAGAAACTGGGCCATGTTTTATGGATAGGATGGCTAGTTGTCTTATGCAAGGCCCAAGAAATGAGCAGCTCTGGATAGTTAACTTGGAAGACCAGTGGCCAAGATAGGTTTCAAGCCTAGCTTGGAGAAACACCTGAAGTCTGGTGGTTTCCTGCAGTAGAGACTCCACCGAAGTCCAGAGTTCATGATGAGGTAGCTTCCCCTCCATGGAAGATGGTTGGGTTCTTCTCAACTTTGGGTGAAGGCATCATGATCAGCCAGAACCTGGCTGAATAAACACGCAACCCATTACACCTGTGTCAGCTTTGGAGAGGGTTCTGATCAGTCTTCAGAGGGGGCAGGAAAGTGTCCTGAACTCTATTTGGTGCATGTCCTTTAGTTGATGAATTTTTCCCCAGTGCCACATTCTACCTTTCTCCCCAAAATTCAGATTGGCTTTCTGCACTGTATCTTCTTGTAAGTGATGCCCCTGACTTTTGGTGCAGACCTCAATTCTTCACCCACCCACCTCTCCTTTTCTTCTTCGTCCCGTTTTCAGAAGTCTTCGGTGTGTAGCACACTTTTTGTCACCTCCGTGCCTGCACCCTCCCGCCATTTTGTTCACAGCAGTGTTGTCCCAGCTTAGACTGCAGACCAAGGAGGGTGCAAGTTGCATAACTGTGCAGCTGTATTGGTGGCATAAGTGCTTTGTAACAGTGCAGCGTCATTGTAACAACTAGCTGTTTGAATGCTATGTCTTCCATATCCATGTAGATACCTTCTGATGTTTTGTGTTTTGAAAAGGTGTGTGTGTGTCTTGTGTATTTGCGAGATAGGTACCGGTGGGTTAAGCAGGTAGAAAAGTTGCAGAGTAAAAGTGTAGTATATTTACTACGCTTTCTTGGGCCTCCGTCTCATAGGTAAACTTTGTCCTTCTCTTAAGAAATGTTGTGTAAATACAGGTAGCCCTTGCCTTTTGTGACTGAATTTACAACAGCTTTGAAAAAAAATGAATTATCAACAGTCCGTCACAGAATCCTAGCAGTCATGTGATCAATATTTGAACACTTGGCAATTGGCTGGAGTAACCTTATAGTAAATCTGTAGAAATTGAGATAACAGACATTTTTGGCATCTGAAATTGCAACTGCGTTCTTATTAAATTCCTGGTTAATGCAGGAAAGTCTGTATTATTATACCACTATCCAGTATTATCCTTGCAAGTGGTCCTCTAATATTATATTACCCGGGTTTCCCCAAAAATAAGATCCTGTCATATATATTTTTGAACCCCGGAATAAGTCCTCAGGGAGAAGGGTAGTATAGAAATTCAATAATAAATAATAAATAAATAAATAAGCGCTTGGCCTTAGAGCAAGACTGGGTTCCTCTTGCCGTCTTACCTGATTTCCTGCTCTCTCTCCCTAACCCTAATCCGAGGAAATGGTGGGGACTGGCTGCGCATGCAGTTAAATATTTTTGGGGAGGGCTCATTTTAGCGCATGCACTCAAAAGCCTGATTGGGCTTATTATCAGGGGATGTCTTATTTTTGGGGAAACAGGTAGCATATTTTTAAGAAGCTTCATAATAGTGCTTGTTCTAGTATTTGATATAATCTTTCTCTCTCTCTCTCTATCTACTAAATGTTCTTCTGCTATAGTAAACTTATAGCAACCACATTTTATGGTCTTCCTTGTAGTAACTCACCTTAGCACGAGAGCCATATCCATACATCACGTTGACTCCTTGTCCTCGTAAACCTCCTGTGTTTTGTGCTTTTAGACAGGAATGTGCAGTGTTTTCAGGTAGGACCAAGAAAAATAATAGTGAGGTCTGGATAAAAAGAATTCATTCCGTCCCAATTTAATTCAATTTAAATTAATGCAGTGCATTGATCGTTGCACACCGAGTATTTTAGGGTGTTCTCTTTTTGTTAAAAAATTACAGTTAAGAGGCCAGTTTTGGAAGAGCCACATCCTGGGGTCTCCAGACTTGAGTATTTGTGTCCTTGAGGTTGCACCCCCCTGCTGTCCTGTCTTTGTAAAACGTTGCAACCGTGTTGTCCTGCTTAGCTCCTCTACTTTCCCAGATTTTATTTGATTGGGTTTTTGAATGGCCTGGGGGTTTTTTTCTGGTTCAAACTGCCTTCAGATAAAGTCATTCTTAACACAAATGTCCCTCTATCTTCCTCCCCTTGAGCCCAGCTTCCATCTACACCTGTACAGGTGGTCCTCGACTTACAACCATTCGTTTAGCGATCGATCACAGAACCGAAAAAAAGTGACTTGTGACCGTTTTCCACACTTAACGACCGTGACAACATCCCTCACAGTCCATGTGACCAAATTCAGACGCTTGGCAACCGGTTCGTATTGATGACGGCCACAGCGTCCCTGAGGTCACGTGACACCCCCCCCCCCATTTGGCGACCTTCGGACAAGCCAAGTTCAATGGGGAAGCCAGAGTGAGTTCACAACTACATTAGTGTTTAACAACTGCAGTGGTTCAGCTGCGACAAGCGAAGTCGTAAAACCTCGTTTAACAAAACTGTCCGGCTTAAGGAGAGAAATTTTGAGCTCCGTCATGGTTGTACGTCGAGGACTATCTGTCCCCAGTTTTGAAGGAAAGATGGCGGTTCTCATGGGGGCGGGGGAGGATGACCTGCGTTCATCCTGGAAGCAGAGAACGCAACTTCACCAACAGTGGAAAAGGGGTCGGTCATTGATGCCAGTTGGGACATATGAATCCCACAGAAGGAAGAAAATCGCCTTCATGTGACTGGGGAGGGTGGGCAGGCTGCCAGTCCTTTCCCTCCTCATGCCAAAGTTGGATTCATATCTTCATTAATGACTAAGGCCACAGAACGGATGATGGACCACCTTCTACCACTAATTCTATTAACCGTCAAGGGACAGGGCTGGTTCCTGGATATCTTAATTCTTGCTTTCTTCCTGGCCCGTATTGGTCTCTCTATCCCCTTCCACCGCTGTCTTGTTGTGCTGGATTTTCATTGCTTGCGTTTTCTTCGTCCCACACCAACCCATCCCTTCCCATGTTGTGCGTCACACTCTGATCCTGTTTCCCATTAGCCGCGAAAAGGGCCGTTTCCCCAGAATGACGCGGCAAAGACCGTCCTCGGCCAACAAACATAACGGCCAGCGAGCAGAAGCACGTCAACCGTGGTTAATCCAAACTCTACGTGGTTCTCCCACCTTCCTCTCTGCTCTCCCACCATAACGCCTCTCGTTCCTCCCCTCCCGAGGTTGAAATTCCATCAGGAGCAATGGAAACATTCAGCCAATCTGTTGACATCGAGCTGTGGCTGAGATATCACAGATGTCGGTTTCTTTCAGTAGAATTTTGTGCACCTTCCTGCCTTCCTACATGATGGAGTCAAGCCATCCACTAACCAGCAGCATGAGAACCCCGATTCTACTACATGCACCCCCTCCAAGTCAACCACTGCAGCTCTCACTTTGGCTCGGTTCCCCGAGACCTGGTCCTATTTTCTGATTTTTTTTTTTAATTTGATTTATATGCCGCCCTTCTCCGGAGACTCAGGGTGGCTTACAATGCGCTAAGCAGTATTAAGTTTTAAGAATAATTGTCTTCTTTTGCTCTGCAAATAATCATTCGAGATTGACGGATATCAAATCTGGGCTTAGAACCCCTCAGCTTCAGTGCCCGTTAGAGGCCGGTTGTTCTGACCCAGCTCCCCAAACACAACAAATCCTCTGAAGTTAAATCAATGATTCCTTTATTAGGACCGCCAGCAGCCGTGGCAAAAAGTTTCTCTCTCACCACAGGCTAACAAGTCCGTCCGGCAGGGAGATGAATAGTTGTCTGCCACATCTATTCATCTCTGCCCCCTGCCTTTTATCCCCGGAGCTAGGATGGGGCTTCGCTAGCAGCAGTAGCTCTTCAGTCCTAAGGACCGGCCCATAGATTTCCACTGCTCTCCTCTCCTCTGCCTTCTATGCATCTGCACATCAGGCACTGGACCCAGCTGTTCCTCCTCTTCCTCATCAGCCACCTCCAGACCTGGGAGTTCTTGACTCTCCATCTGAGGGCTAATGGACGGCCCAGGCTCTGCCTCTGTCTCTATCGCTGAGAGCTCCATTCCCTCTTCCCCTTGGAGCTCTCAGGTCGCCTTGATGCTGACCCTGACTCCCACGCCTGCTCCTCATCTGATTCGGTTGTTGGAGGGGTTGGTGGCCGACAGGCCATAACACTGTTGTGTGTTTATTAAGATATCGAAACCCTCACAAATTGAAGAAGGAGCTTTTGAACTAATCCTTCATTGATTTGCTCTTCAACTTTTCTCTTCTAAGACAGGGTCCTTGGTGCTCTCTGAGCTTGGTAGTTTTCTTACTGACGTTTCATGACCCAAATTAGGTAACATCATCAGTGCTGGTAGTCTACTGCTACTACTACTAGCACTGATGATGTTACCTAGTTTGGGTCATGAAACGTCTTCAAGAAAACCACCAAGCTCAGAGAGCACCAAGGACCCCTCAGTTCAGCCCTGAGCTACAAATATTCTCCTTTATTGGTATTTTTCAAAGAGTAGCACTGTCAGGGAATTTGCGCAGCAGGTGTTCAAATGGAGTCAGAGACGCTGACATGAACTTGTAGTTTTCTATAAATAAATATATTTTACAATGAAGGACCTCTCAGTTCAGCCCTGAGCTACAAATATTCTCTTTTATTGGTACTTTTCAAAGAGTAGCACTGTCAGTCAGGGAATTTGTGCAAATGGAGTCAGAGACGCTGACACGAACTTGTAGTTTTATACAAATAAATGTATTTTACAACTATGCATACAGCAAACTAAATAGCCAGGCAAACGGGAGAATTGTGAGGTAAATCACAGAGCAAACAGGGACCACAGAAGAAAAAGCCGGGGAAAAAGGGAAACTCCCCTCCATACTCACAGCAACCAATCACAACGCAGATTGCCTCACGCAGCAGCCAGCACAACCAATCAGCTATAACTGTTGTTCTGGCTCACTACACAACCCCACTGCTCCAGCTGCTAAATTTAAATACCTGCTGCTGCTGCTGCTACTACTACTACTAGCACTGATGATGTTCCCTAGTAACCACCAAGCTCAGAGGGCACCAAGGACCCCTCATTTCAACCCTGAGTTACAAATATTCTCCTTTATCAGTACTTTACAAAGGGTAGCACAGACTTTGAATTGCAAATCAAGGACCCTCAACACCTTTCATCTTAGCATTGATTTGGCAAAGTCATTAAGAGCATCTAAAATTCGGCCAGTTTTTATCGGTGGGGGGGTTACTGTTTGCAACGGGCAACTGTGGTCCCCAAGGCCTTATTTTTTAAAAATTTTTCAGTCTCCGGTGGAATTTAGCCTCAATGAGTCCTGCAAGGTTGCATCTTCAGCCAGTGTGCAGCTGTGTTTTTGCCGTGTGGGTTGCCTTGCCCAGACTAGCTTGCGCCCGGCGTTGAAGAAATCCCAGTTTCTATTAACTCCATTGCTTCCTGCCCATCCTTGGCTCATCCCCGTTCCTGCTCTCCGCTCTTCCTTGCTATGTTGCTCCTGCTAATGTTAGCCAGTTCTGTCTTTTCCCTCCACCCCTTTCCTGCTCTAGGAGAGAAGGTGATGTCCGATGACCTGTTCACCCAGGACCTCTTTCGGTTCCTGCAACTTCTTTGTGAAGGACACAACAATGGTAAGTGGAACTTGTCGAACCCAAGAGAAGAAAGGGGTTTGCCCAAAAGAGAGATCCGGAAAGAAGCGAGACAGAAATAGGAACCGCTGAATAAACATATAAACAAACAGACAGCGTTCCTCTCATGTTCACGCATTCCCAGTTCTGTTGAGTTTTCCGCATCCTTAGGTGAGGTGATGCTGACCAATGACATGATTTTTATATGATGTCTCATTGGCGATGCTGTCACTCCCAACACAAATGTGACTGTTATTTGTTAACAACGTGGAGCCAGGTTATTTGTTTTGGTGAACCGAGGAAGGGGGCTGGGGTTGAATTCTCACCCACTGCTTTCTCTTGCAGATTTCCAGAATTATCTGCGGACCCAGACTGGCAACACTACTACCATCAACATCATCATCTGCACCGTTGACTACCTTCTACGACTTCAGGTGAGAGCCGAGACCTCCGGGCCAAGGGTGACCAAGGGAACAAGCATGGCTTCTGTTCATTTAATGAAAAGAAGGACTATAGGAGTGACATGATAGCGGTCTTCCAATATCTGAATGGCTGCCATGAAGAAGAGGGGGTCAAGCTATTCTCCAAAGCACCTGAGGGCAGGACAAGAAGCAACGGGTGGAAACTAATCAAGGAGAGGAGCAACCTAGAACTAAGGAGGAATTTCCTGACAGTGAGAACAATTAATCAGTGAAACAACTTGCTTCCAGAAGTTGTGGGTGCTGCATCACTGGAGGCTTTTAAAAAAAGATTGGACAGCCATTTGCCTGAAATGGTATAGGGTTTCCTGCTTGAGCAGGGGGTTGGACTAGAAGACCTCCAAGTTCTCTTCCTAACTCTGTTTTCTGTAAACTCAGGAATAACTCTGCTGCATCCACAACAATAATGAAGATAATTCTTCACAGGATGTTCTCTTCCTTCTCTTATGTTCCCTTCTTCCTCTTCCAAATATCCAGGAGTCCATCAGTGATTTTTACTGGTATTATTCAGGCAAGGACGTGATCGACGATCAGGGCAAACGCAACTTCTCCAAAGCGATAGCCGTAGCCAAGCAGGTCTTCAACAGCCTCACCGAATACATCCAGGTACGTCTTTGGAGATGGGGAAGTTCCACAATGAGAGACCCTTCTCCTGGGGTTCTTTTAATATCCCCCCAGAAGACCTGAACCTACAGTAACGAAACAATGAGTTAATGCTCAGTTGATGTGTCTCAACCTTGCGAGATCAGCTCAGGGGCAAACCTTTGTCATTTAGGGTTGGTCTCCAAATGCCTTTGGCAGACTTATCTTGGTCTTTCTGCATGAAGTTAATATGAAATGTGCCACACTATGGATTATTATCAACTTTTATTCATTAAACATGAAACTCAGTCAGCTGAACATTTAAAAATATATCACAAGTATTATTGACTGGCACTGATGGTTGATACGGGTTGCTGCCAGCATCCTAGGTATCGACCAAATATCTTCTTAAAATGTATGATGTTCCGAGTAGCACAGGTTTTTTTGCAGTTCCGCTGGTGTTATTGCAGGAATTATTATTATTATTATTATACTTTTATTCATAAACATGAAACTTAGTCAAGTGAACATTTAAAAATGAATTACAAATATCATTATTATTATTATTATTATTATTATTATTATTATTATTATTATTATTATTATTTACTTTATTCATTAAACATGAAACCCAATCAGCTGGACATTCAAAAATGCATCACAAATACCACTGACTGGTGCTAATGGTTGATACGGGTTGCTGTCAGCATCCTAGGGATCAACCAAGTATTTATTTTATTTATTTATTTATTTTATTCACATTTATATGCCGCCCCTCTCCCGAAGGACTCGGGGCGGCTCACAACAATAAAACGACAACAATAAAATGAAATAGAAAAATAATTCAATTAAAAACCCAACAATTAAAACTGAAGTACCTTCTTAAGATGTACGATGTTCCAAGTAGCGCAGTTTTTTTTGCAGTTCCGCTGGTGTTATTGCTGGAAGCTGCAATTTCTTGATGTGTTTTGTAAAATTCTTGCCCCGATGACAATGGGGTATCACTGTTAAATGTTTCATCCATAGCCGTGTAGTTTCGATGGCCAGGTCGCGATATTTCGTGATTTTTTTTCCAGTTCTTTTTCTTCGACTCTGGCATCTCCTGGTACAGCGATGTCAATAAATTGTACGCTTCGGCCCTTGATAACCGTGATATCTGGCGTGTTGTGTTCCAAATGACGATCCATCTGTATTCAAAAGTCCCACAAGATCAATTATTATTATTATTATTATTATTATTATTATTATTATTATTATTATTATTAATCATCATCGCACAGTCAGCCAGATGTTCAGACTGGGTTTGACATTTTTGTCTACCTATCGAGTCCTTACCTGGGATAGGCAAATCTGGATGTTTGACAGTGTTACAGATTGTTGTTGTTGTTGTTGTTGTTGTTATTATTATTATTATTATTATTATTATTATTATTATTATTATTATTATTATGTCTTCTCAGGGGCCTTGCACTGGGAACCAGCAGAGTTTAGCACACAGCAGACTGTGGGACGCAGTCATCGGTTTCCTCCATGTCTTTGCTCACATGATGATGAAACTGGCTCAGGTAAAGAGAAAATTAATAGAGGGAGAAAATAGAAGGGTTGCTTGGTTTGAGTTCTAGAAGAGACCACCCTGCCTAAGGAAGGAATACCGAGAAATCAAATCCTTTAAATCCAAAAGCAGATTTTCCCACTTGCAACCAATGTAGCTTTTCACTCCAAAACTGTAGCTCTGATCTCCGGTTGTTGACTCATTATCTAGCAAGAAAAGAAAGAAAACATTGATATTTGTCCGGTCATTTGGGATAACGGTCAACTCTCAGGTTTTAGAGCTGAAGTCCAGCCATTGTTAACAGCCCCTGCCCTTCTGCAGCCTGAAACTAGCGTCCAGGGGTCCCTGGTGCTCTCTGAGTTTGGTGGTTTTCTTGCAGACGTTTCATTACCCAAGTAGGTAATATCATCAGTGCTGGTAAGGAATGGGATTTGCACTCAGTTTGTAGCCTAATGTCTTGCCCTGTGTTGATTGGAATGGTCTTGGGGGCTTTTTAGTTGACCAAAACCCTCCCCACCCAGCAATCAGCACCCAGATGAGCATCAATGAACTCCAGGATTAACATCAGACCAATATTCAAGACGTAAACAAGACCCCAATGAAGGAACTGACAAACAGCCTAACTGTTCTGCCCCAGCCAAGGACCCCAAAGAACGCAGCACACACAAAATCTGTACAAACCTTAGTTGACTAAATTAAATCAGTCTTTTTTTCAAACAAAGGCTGTTAATTAACTTTCTTAACAGCCTACAAGAATCCAAAGAATAAATAATCATAATCTTACTATGGTTGGCAGAAAGCCCAGAAGCAATTTGCAGAGAACTAAGATCAGGACACGAAGGAGACTGAAGGAAGTTGTTCCCTGCAAATTGCTTCTGTCGGCATTCTTCCTTAAATAGGCTAAGGGAGTGGCCAATTAGCCCCAAGCCTTACTCTCGAGGAGACCTCCTCCTGAGGAGCCACTCCTGCCTTTTGGCAGCTCTGCGTGCCCGTGCATCGATAAGAAGCTCCTCCTCTTCTTCCTCTTCACTTATGGGAGCTTCTGGAGGTACTGAAGGCCCTGGCTGAATCCCTGCCTCTGGCACCACATCTTCTCCAGCCTCCTCATTGTCTGACTCGAATGCCAGCTGCACAGGCTGCTGGCGTAGCACCACACCAGCCTCCTTGCTGTTGGAATCAGCTACCAGCTGCACAGGCCGCTGACGGGCCACAACACTAACAGGAAACAGCCCAACCAAAGAGCCTCCAAGGTTATTATTCCCACCCAACACTGACAGGGCAAGCCACTAGTATATAAAAATAAGAGCAAACCGTCGCCTTTCCGGCACTGATGATGTTCCCTAGTTGGGTAATGAAACGTCTGCAAGAAAACAACTAAGCTCAGAGAACTCCAAGGAACCCTCATTTTAATCCTGAGCTACAAATATTCTCCTTGATTGATACTGAACAAAACGTTTCAAATTAAAGTCTTTTGAGCTTGAAATGAGACGTTTAGAGGACAGGCTGACCATACTACCAGGTGCCAAAATCTATCATAATACAAAAAACAAAAAATCTCTTAGAAACCCTTCTGAATAATATTTTTTTTCCAATGTGTAACAGACGATCCAACCCCCAGCGCTCCGAAATGGCGTAAGAACCTTCTCTGTAGTCTGCGTCCCTCCATCCTTACCCCTTTGGCTGATCCTCCCAGTTCCCATGCTTCCCTTCCATACCCCCCCCCCCCCGCTTCCCTTTGTTCTCCCTTTCCTTTCACCGGGCCAGACCAATTAATCGGTTGATGAAGCTTATATGGTGTCCTTCTAGGCGCCTTAATAATCATTTGATAAAAATGGCAGGTGTAAAACCTATCAATAGAGATATTCCGTTTAACATTCAGTTTAAATTACTTTTTTAAAAAAAATTTGATTTATATGCCGTCCTTCTCCGGAGACTCGGGGCGACTTACAATGCGTTAAGCAATAGCCTTCATCCTTTTGTATATTTTTACAAAGTCAGCTTATTGCCCCCACAATCTGGGTCCTCATTTAACCTACCTTTGAAAGGATGGAAGGCTGAGTCAACCTTGAGCCTGGTGAGATTCAAACTTACAGTAATTGCAGACAGCTGGAGTTAAATTACAGTGCGTTAGTCTGCTGAGCTATCCAGGCTCCTCCTCCTCCTCCTCCAACATTGACTAAGTTGGAGAGGAAGGGAGCCCAGTGCCTATGGGGTGGAAGTGGGGTGTTATTTTATCCATTAGCCACTTCCAGAATGACACTTCCCCCCCACCCCATATGGACCCCAGGCCAGCTGGCAGAGCTTACTGCCCCCCTCCCCAAAAGGCCATTCTGCCCTAGTGACCAATCTTGTTGACCAGGTCCAGATTTTAAATTGTCCTAAATCACTATAGAAAGAGAAAAGAAGGACTATGGGTGATGGCAGCAGTCTTCCAGTATTTGAGGGGCTGCCCCAAAGAAGAAGGGGTCAGTTTATTTTCCAAAGCACCAGAAGGCAGGACAAGAAACAATGGATGGAAACGAATCAAGGAGAGAAGCAACCTGGAATTAAAGAGAAACTTCCTAACAGTGAGGACAATTAACCAGTGGAACAGCTTGCCACTAGAAGTTGTAGGTGCTTCATCACTGGAGGTTTTTAAGTAGAGACTGGACAGCCATGTGTCTGAAATGGTATAGGGCAGGGGTGGGCAAATGTGGCTCTTTTACAACCTGTGGACTTCAACTCCCAGAATTCCTGAGACAGCTTGGCTGTCTGTCTGATTGAAACTTTGCATGAACAGACGGTGGCAGCCAGATTGTAGTTTACGGGAAACCCAATTAATCCTTTAGCCCAGGAGCTCCAAAGCTGGATTTGGCAGCCTGTAGAATCTGATGAGCTTCTGCGTCATTTTCATCTTGGTTTTTCTAGTTCAAGGTTTCGTAGTTACCGGCTAGGTTGGGCCTCCACAGTCAGCCCAAAGCGTAGCTCAACCCATTTTGGTGGCCGCCCATTTGTGGCTCTTCCTTTTCTGCTTTTGTCGATCAATGCAAAGGTTGCCAAGTTTTGAAAAACGCTGATGTGTATGAATAAAGCGTTGGCTGATTTCACCAGAACGTAAACGGGATTGATACTAAGCTGGTAAACTTGTTAGTAAATCCCAGATCTGTCAGCTGAATTGTTATATTGAAGAGGAGATGTCCTATAGCTGTGTCTGTATGGTTACTCGGAGTCAAGGTCAGCCAAGGCAGCCTTGACTTCTCATCCCACCCCTCTTAAAATCTTAACAGTGGGGTCCTTTTTGCTCTCTGAGCTTGATTGTTCCCTTCCGGACATTTCATGACCCAACTAGGTAACCTCATCAGTGCTAGAAGGGAGTGGAGTTTGCTCTCTTGGTAGTTCCTTGATAGGATTAAAGGAACTTGGTAGGGGAAACTACCAACTTAGACAAGCAAACATGATGATGTTCCCTCCTTGGGTCGTGAAACGTCTGCAAGAAAACCTACCAAGCTCAGAGAGCAACAAGGACCTGCCAGTTCAATCCTGACCTACAAATGTTGTCTTCCGTCGAACCGCCAGATGCCTCCTACTCCGTTACTTGAACGTGGAGGAATAGCATGTTTGATCTGGTCCATTTTGCAGTGGCTGCTTCTTGTTTCTCATCCAGCTTACCCTTTCTGCTGTGTCCTTTCCGCTTTTATCGTCTCCTCCATCTATCAGGAGGTGGTTGAAGGCTCCATGCTTGACCATTGCTTGGGCTTGCTGGCTCATTTTCCCATCCAAGCTCATTTTTGGTAATCTTGCAGGCACTGGCGGGTGAGCGGGAGGGATAGAGGGGGAGGCCTTGGGTGGAAGGACGGAGGAGAAGAGGACAACCAACAGCAAGGTGGATGGAGCCTTGATTGCAGCGGTGATGGAGGGGCACAGTTGGGGAGCCTGAGGAGGCCAGTTGAGGTCAAGTCAGACTGGAGAAGGTTTCTCTAAGTCAACATCAGAGCAAGATGGAGAAGATGGCCTGGAGAACCTCATGCCAGCTAGCTTCCTCAGAGCACAAGGGTGGGGGAATAGGCATTGGGACAACTTCAGTGAGGAGAAATTTTTCCAGAATGATCTCCTTTCCTCACCAAACTATCTCTTTGTTGCGCTGCCCACGAGGAGCATTTTTGGAGTGAATCTTACCCTGAGGTAAGGAAGTCGCCACCCCATTCCGAGGAAGAAATGCACTCTGCATATGTATTTGGGGTTAGTTCCGGGTTGACATCTTCCAAAAAGAACAGGGAGGCTACGGGAAAGATACATCAGAAGGTCATCTGGTGGTTGTTTTTTCTACGTGTAGCACATGGAGACCATAACTGGTCAGGTTGGATATATCTAAACCAATGTTTTTCAACTTCAATAACTTTAAGATTCAGTGGACTTCATCTCCCAGAATTCCCCAGCCATGGAATTCTGGGAGATGTAGTCCATGCATCTTAAAATTGCCGCGGTTTTGAAGTGCTCTAAACTGACTTCTGATCCCAAACTTCCCTCTAGACCAGGGGTGTCAAACTCAAGGCCTGGGGGCCAGATCCGGCCTGTGGGGTGCTTAGATCTGGCCCGTGGGGCCACCCTGGAAACAGCGAAGGACTGGCCCGTAGTGCCTCTGCCAGCGAAAACGGAGCTTGGAAGGACTGCATGCGGCCCTCCCGAGCTCTGTTTCACTGGCAGGGGGTTGCAGGAGGGTGTCCCAGCTGAAAACGGAGCTCGTGAGGACTGCGTGAAGCCTCCCAAGCGCCATTTTTGCTGGCAAAGGGTTGCAGGAGGCTGTGGTAGCTGAAAACGGAGCTCGTGAGCTCGTCTTTGCTGGCAGAGTGCTCGGGCCACCACAGGCTCCCCCTAACACGAGTGATGTCAAGCCAGCCATGGCCCCCCTGAGGTCAAACACAACCCTGATGTGGCCCTCAATGAAATAAAGTTTGACACCCCCTGCTCTAGACTTAGTGTCCATGTCTTATGGGACCCCAGAGGGATTTTAGAGCACAGGTTGTATGAATCCACCTTTGCCCATAGATTCACACAACCTTCTCCTTTACACCTATCAATGATTGCGTTTTGATGGTCTGGCTGGCCGGAAGCCAACTGGTGTGTGGGTGAAGATTAGACTATCAATGGGTGAAGGATTGTAAGTGAAGAAGGCCTGTGGGGATCCTTGAGGAGGTGTGTCTCAAAGAGGCCTTAGGGCCCACCGGAGAAATATGTCTCATTTCATTGCATTCTGTATCTTACATCTGCTTGTTTTTCCAGGATTCCAGCCAAATTGGGCTTCTGAAGGAGCTGTTGGACCTTCAAAAGGACATGGTGGTGATGCTGCTTTCTCTGCTGGAAGGTGATCAACCTGGCAACCTTCTGGAGGAATCTCTGGCCTCCATGTTGGCTTCTTAAAGGGCAGAACCTCCTGCCTTATAAGATCTTAGGCTCTGTTTCTAGCATCTCCAGCTGGACTCTGACTGGGTTTCTGGCCAAAAATCTGAAGGCTAATGCTAGATATAGCTGGTCCTTGATTTACGACCATGAACTTGTCCAACACATACCTTTCTCTTTTTTTCCCCCATGACACAACCGTGTGAGGTGGGTTGGGCTGAGAGAGAATGATTGGCCCATTAAGTCACCCAGCTGGCTTTCATGGCTATGGTGGGACTAGAACTCCCAGTCTCCTGGGGATTGGCCAAAAGTCACCCAAAGTCAGCCAGCAAGTCTTAAAAGTCGCCAAGTTTAGAGACCTTTGTCTTAGGCAAGGGCCAAGGTAGGACTTGAACTCATGATTTCTTGCTTTCTAGCCTGATAACTACTAGATTAAATGACACAATTGTCTATGGAGATTCCCAATTACTCAGGTCATGGTTGTCCTAAAAGTGCTTTTTCAAAAGACAACTGGACTTTTTTGCTTTTCCTAGAAGACGTTTCGCTTCTCATCCAAGAAGCTTCTTCAGTTCAGTTCAGATGAGATGAGAAGATGAGATGAGAAGAAGATTCTTGGATGAGAAGCAAAACGTCTTCTAGGAAAAACAAAATCCAGTTGCCTTTTGACAAAGCACTTTTGGGGCAGTTATGACGTTGTGTAATTGTGTCGTCTACCGAAGATACAAAGCCATCTGGATACGACTTACATATCCTATCTCTTGAGGGAGGAACAAAATATCCCTGCCACCATAACTTTCTTGTCTGTCTTCCGCATTCCGTCCGTGTTGTCAAAATATAATTTGTATCCTTGGTGTATCTACTCAGGAAATGTGGTGCACGGCACCATCGCTCGGCAGATGGTAGACATGTTGGTGGAGTCCTCCAGCAACGTGGAGATGATCCTCAAATTCTTCGACATGTTCTTGAAACTGAAGGACATTGTGGCATCCGACGCCTTCCGCGATTACATCACAGATCCACGCGGCCTCATCTCCAAGAAGGATTTCCAGAAGGCCATGGACAGTCAGAAGCAGTACACGCCATCGGAGATCCAGTTCCTTCTCTCCTGCTCGGAGGCTGATGAGAATGAGATGATAGACTACGAAGAGTTTGCTAGCCGTTTCCAGGAGCCCGCCAAAGACATTGGCTTCAACATTGCTGTGCTGCTGACAAACCTCTCGGAGCACATGCCTCACGACGCCCGCTTGAAGACCTTCCTGGAGCTGGCTGAATGCATCCTCAACTACTTTAATCCCTACCTGGGCCGCATTGAGATCATGGGTGCCAGCAAACGTATTGAACGCATCTACTTTGAGATCAGCGAGGCCAATAAGACCCAGTGGGAGATGCCCCAGGTCAAGGAATCCAAGAGACAATTCATCTTCGATGTGGTCAATGAAGGGGGCGAGTCGGAGAAGATGGAGCTCTTCATCAACTTCTGTGAGGACACAATCTTTGAGATGCAGATCGCCTCCCAGATTTCAGAGGAGGAAGGAGAGGCACAGGAAGAGGAGGAAGAAGAAGCAGAAAGCACCGAAAGTGGGGAAGCGGAGAATGCGTCGGCACCTTCAGAGGCGTCTTCAGCCTTTGGGGAGTTCCTGGAGAGCATCCTGAATTTCTTCCGCATGTTCACCTATCGCAACGTCCGTCGTCAGTTCCGCAAAGTCAAGAAGATGACGGTCAAAGAGATGGCCGTGGGAGTGGCCACCTTCCTTTACACCATCTTAATGGGCATCCTCGTCTTCTTCTATAGCGTCCTCAAGGGCTTCTTCCTGCTCATCTGGAACACCCTCTTTGGTGGCAGCTTGGTGGAGGAGGCCAAGAAGCTCACCATGACCGAACTGTTGGCCAGCATGCCCGATCCTACTCAGGATGAGGTTCATGGAGACATGGCTCCTTCTGATGAAGATGAGCAGGTGATGGAAGAAGGAGAAGAAATCGATATTGTGGAGCCCGGCAAGGAGGAAGCATCTGCTGAAGGTGGAGAAGGTTTTGGAGCGGATCCAAAGAAAGAGCATTTCCGTTCAATGGCCCCCGATGCACCTGGTGGGCTTGGAGATATGGGGGACACCACCCCAGTGGAACCTCCCACACCTGAAGGGACACCCATCCTCAAGAGGAAATTGGTATGATTGGGGCTTGAGGGGGTGGGAATTGCTGGGAAGGTCCAAGGTGGACAGAGAGGAAAAGGAAAGGAGGAGAGAAACCACGTTTAGGGAACGTGAGCCTAAGAGAAGCCCATAACCTCATCCCAAAACCCAGTTTTGAAGGAAAGCAAAGGGGGCTGGATCAGTGGTGAAATCCACATTTTTTTACTACCGGTTCTGTGGGCGTGGCTTGGTGGGTGTGGTGTGGCTTGGTGGGTGGGGCAGGGGAAAGGATACTGCAAAATCTCCATTCCCTCTCCACTCCAGGGGAAGGATACTGCAAAATCTCCATTCCCACCCTACTCTGGGACCAGCGAGAGGTAGTATTTGTTGGTCCTCCGAACTACTCAAAATTTCCGCTACCGGTTCTACAGAACCTGCTGGATTTCACCCCTGGGCTGGATATGTGCTCAGCTCTAGAGGCAAGGGAAAGCCACTCAGACCCCTCATATCACAAAAGTAGGGCTGGAGTTTGTCCTTTCGGGCTCCATGGATATTGAGGGATAACAGAATAACAGAGTTGGAGGGGACTTTGAAGGTCTTCTAATCCAACCCCCTGCTCAAGCAGGAGACCCTATCCCACTTCAGACAAATGGCCGTCCAATCTCTTCTTTAAAACCTCCAGTGATGGAGCACCCATAACTTCTGGTGGCAAGGAATTCCACTGATTAATTGTTGTCACTGTCAGGAAATTTCTCCTTAGTTCTAGGTTGGAAATCTCCTTGATGAGTTTCCATCTGTCCTGCCTTCAGGTGCTTTGGAAGATAGGTTGACCCACTGTTCTTTGTGGCAGCCCCTGAAAATATTGGAACATTGCCATCCTAATTTCATTAAATTAGACATATCCAATTCCTGCAAGTCTTCTTTATATATTTTGAGCCTCCAATCCCCTAATCGTCCATACTTTACTTCTTCAAGATCCATAGTTTACTTCTTCAAGGTACAGACTACCATTCTAGTGATGTCCTTGTAATATGTTCTTTTCTGAGTCATGCTCCTCCCTCTTGTTTCTTCTCTTGGATCCAATTCATTGACGGATGTTCTTGTGATTCTCAAGGTGGATCTCCAAGAAGTGGCAGGGGAGCAGGAGCCATATCAGGAGCTGGAGAAGATTGAGGAACCCCCAGCAGAACCAGAGAAAGCTGAGTTGAGTAGCTTGCTGAGTTCATCAGAACCACCTACAACAGTGTTTCTCAACCTTGGAAGCTTGAAGATGGGTGGACTTCAACTCCCAGAATCCCCCAGCCAGTGCTGCTGGCTGGGGGATTCTGGGAGTTGAAGTCCACTCATCTTCAAGCTTCCAAGGTTGAGAAACACTGGCTTAGCAGGTCACGGTAGACCAAACAAAGATGGGTTCCAAAGATGGAAATATTTTCTTCTAAAGATGCTTGATCCCAAAAGCCAGGGATGTCATAAATCATCAACACATCAACAAGGGCCTGGTGGCTCAGCAGACTAAAAGCATTGTGATTAACACCAGCTGTTTGCAATTACTGTAAGTTCAAATCTCCCCAGGCTCAAGGTTGACTCAGCCTTCCATCCTTTCTAAGGTAGGTAAAATGAGGACCCAATTTGTGGGGGCAATAAGCTGACTTTGTATAAATATACCAAAGTATGAAGGCTATTACTTAACGCATTGTAAGTCGCCCTGAGTCTGAAGTCCACCCATCTTCAAGCTACCAAGGTTGAGAAACACTGGCCTACAACCATCGGTGGTTGCTGAGTTCATCAGAACCGCCTAAAAACATAATAATAAGACAGAAGTTTTCATTGCCCAAGGCAGAGGTCTCCAAACCTGGCAGCTTTAAGACTTGTGGACTTCAACTCCCAGAATTCCTCAGCCAGCCATGTGGCCATTTTGGCCACTACTGTAATGATCCTTGGCTCCATTTGTGGAGAAAGGCAGCTGACAATCTTGGTTTTCTGAAGCCAAAATCCTGGATTCTCTCGGGATTGGGCTCAGTTGCCTGGAAAAGGTTGTGTGATAATCTGCAACACGGTTTCTGTGTCCTCCCCACCACCACTTGCAGTGCGGAAAACGGGGAGAAGGCTGCGAAGGAAGAAGAGGAGAAGAAAGAGGAGGAGAAAGAACCCAAGGAGAAAGAGCCGCCATCACCGCCACCGGCCCAGGAGAAGAAGAAGAAGAAGGTGGTCCAGCGGTCAGAGAAGAAAGAAGAGGAACAGGGATGCTCAGAGTTTTGGAACGAGTTGGAGATCCAGAGGGTCAAATTCCTGGTAAGGAGTTTCTCTTGGGTTGACCATCGTGTGGGCTGTAGAACAATGTTTCTCAACCTGGGCAAGTTTTAAGATGGGTGGACTTCAGCTGGGGAATTCTGGGAGTTGAAGTCCATCCATCTTAAACTTGCCAAGGTCGAGAAACACTACTCCATAAAATAAGGAAACTTAAGTCCTCCCAATTTTGAGCAGGAACATCTCGGTGACCTTCCTGGGACACCTGGCAGCGGTGGGTTTCACATATTCTTACCACTGGTTCGTCGCGTGCGCACGCCTTCCGCACATGCACCGGGCCTCAAAAACATGGCTAAATAGAACGGCATTATGTCCGGGCAGGTGGGCAACAGTCGCCGCTACCAGTTCACCTGAACCAGTTCGAACCGGCTGAATACCACCTCTGGCACTTGAGTACCATAATACTTGGACATGGAAAGAGTTTGATCGTGACACGTTTCCGTTTCTGAAGTGGAGTGACCGTCGCGTTACACTTACCCTTATCTTCTCATCCTTTCAGAATTACCTGTCCAGGAATTTCTACAACCTGCGCTTCCTTGCCCTCTTCCTGGCCTTTGCCATCAACTTCATCTTGCTTTTCTATAAGGTACAAGATTTGCGGATTGTTGGGAGTTGTTGTCCCTTGGGAGTAGAAGAGACGCAGGAATCCCGTTATCGGGGCTTCCCGAGTAGTTTGGGAAGAAGGTGAGATGGTCCAAAGTAAGCCAAGAGTTTAATCCATGTCCAACCATGGCAGCTTCTAAGACTTGTGGACTTCAACTCCCAGAATTCCTCAGCCGTGGACCTCTGGGAATTGAAGTCCATGGATCTTAAAGTGGCCATGATTGGATGCCTCTCGTCTAGTCATTTCTAGCAGAGCATCTGGGATCCAGAAGAACTTGGTAGTGGAATCTATTAAGACAGGGGTATCAAACTGGATTTCTTCGGATCAGCATTGTAGTTCTCCTCCATGGATCAGCATGGGGGGGAGATATGGGACAGACACCTCCTGTAGCACCCTGCCAGCTAAAACAGGGCATGGAGCCTCCCCTCCCCCCCCCCCCCGCACCCCTTTTTCAGCCTGGGAGGCCTCCTGCAATACCCTGCTGGCCAAAACGGAGCACGGGTTGAGGACGGGTGCCTCCTCCAGCACCCTGCCAGCCAAAATGGGGCACCGGGAGTGGCCCCCTCCGCACCCCGTTTTCAGCCTGGACGGCCTCTTGCAACACCCTGCTAGCCAAAACGGGGCACCGGGAGTGGGGTGCGTCACACGGCTGGTCCTTTGCTATTTCGAGGGGCCAGATTTAAGCATCCCACAAGATGGATCCTGCCCATAGGCCTTGAGTTTGACACCCTTGTATTAAGAGGTTGGGATAGAGAAAGATAGAGAAAGGAATAGACGTCAGCCTGGGATATAGGTGGTCATAATACCTTAAAGCAGAAGACCAAAGTTTTTTGTTTTTTTTTTAATTTGATTTATATGCCGCCTTCTCCGGAAACTCAGGGCGGCTTACAATGTGTTAAGCAATAGCCTTCATTCTTTTGTATATTTTATACAAAGTCAGCTTATTGCCCCCACAAACTGGGTCCTCATTTCACCTACCTTAGAAAGGATGGAAGGCTGAGTCAACCTTGAGCCTGGGGAGATTCGAACCAGCAGAAATTGCAGGCAGCTGTGTTAATAACAGGGTGCATTAAACCACTGTACCATCAAGGCTCTTCATCAAGTTAGAGAAGAGCCAGGATTGTAGGCCTGGACCTTAGCTTTTCCTCCTTTAGACTCTCATTTTTGTTTCATTTATCTTGAGTCTCTTCATCCTGTTACAATTTCAATTTCCGAAGGTGTCGGACACGCCACCTGGTGAGGAAGAGTTTGAGGGCTCTGGTCTTGAAGGCGATCTGGATGCAGGATCTGGGGCAGGCTCCGGCTTCGGTGGAGATGACAACGGCGGCAACGGGGATGGCAACGGGGACGAGGACGAGGAAGACAGCGTGGTCTACTTCTTCCTAGAGGAGAGCACGGGCTACATGCAGCCAGCCTTACAATTCCTGTCCATCGTTCACACCCTGGTGGCGTTCCTCTGCATCATTGGCTACAACTGCCTCAAGGTGCCATTGGTCATCTTCAAGCGCGAGAAGGAGCTGGCCCGTACGTTGGAGTTTAGCGGGCTGTATATCACAGAGCAACCGGAGGATGACGACATCAAAGGCCAGTGGGATCGCCTGGTGCTCAACGCTCCGTGAGTGAAGGAAGGGGGAACGGGTTATGGAGGGCCTCAGAACTGTCCCTACCTCTCCAAGCTATGGCAGCCCCAGTCAGTTGTGAGCCCCTGATGTAAAATTGCAAATGGCGGAAGTATGTCAGGCACAAAGAATCAGGAGCACACGTTAAGCTCCGGTGAAGCTGATTTATTACTCATACCTATACACAAGAGTCTAGACTACTAACGGTCAGCACTAAATTGGCACTAGCTAAGAGTTAACGCAAGGATGAAATGCTACCAGTTTGGGCCGGTTTGCCTGAACCGGTAGTTAAAAAATGATTTCAAAAGTGAAAAAAAAGGTTCCGACAATCAGCTGTACCAATCAGCTGTGCCATGCGGTCGTCGGAACTTTGTTTTTACTTTTTTAAAACATTTTTTACTATCTATTCACCCGAACTGGTAGTAAAAAAAAATGCCCACCCAGTCACATGACCCCACCAAGCCACACCCACCAAGCCACACCCACAGAAGCGGTAGGAAAAAAATGTTGCATTTCACCACTGAGTTAATGGAAATCGAGAGGAGTTGGGCAGACCATTTATGGGAACGTAATGACTCCAAGCTAATTGCTCTCTTGACTCTGCCTCCACGCTCTGTATGTCCTCCTACTAAGAGTTCTTTATTGGCCGATTTGGTCTTAGTTGCGTATGGCCGGATGGTGTGCTTTTTCTGGGTCTACGGCTAAGGGCAGGCATCTATGGCCCTTTTACGATCTTTGGACTTCAACTCCCAGAATTCCTGAGCCAGCCTGGCTTTTGTGGCTAAAGCGGGACCTGAACTCATGGCAAAATAAGTTTGCAAAAGGAGGGAGAGGCTGGAATGGACTTTGCAGGGGGATTAAAAGGAAACGGAAGGTCTTTATGGATGTGGGACAGGGGGAATTATATTCCTGACAGCTTTTTAAAAATTGTTTCCCATTTTTTTCTGTCTGTGGCAGGTCGTTCCCGAGCAATTACTGGGATAAGTTCATCAAAAGAAAGGTAAGATTGCCTACAGGCCCTTGGGTGGAGAAATGAGTCTGGGGCAGTGGTGGAATTCACATTTTTTTTTTACTGTGGGCATGGCTTGGTGGGCATGGTGTGGCTTGGTCAGTGTGGCAGGCGAAGGATACTGCAAAATCTCCATTCCCACCCCACTCCAGGGGAAGGATATTGCAAAATCCCCATTCCCTCCCTACTCCTGCGGGAAGGATATTGCAAAATCTCCATTCCCACCCCACTCTGGGGCCAGCCAGAGGTGGTATTCGTCGGTTCTCCAAACTGCTCAAAATTTCCACTCCCGGTTTTTCAGAACCTGATGGATCTCACCTCTGGTCTGGGGTCTTCCGGAGGAGGTAGGGTGGGCAGAGATAATCTGATTGGTGCCAAGAGGTTAAAAGAATTTATCTCTACAGGTAGTCCTCAACTTACCGCTATTTTTTTAATGACCAGTTATGCTGGTACTGAAAGAGTGTCTCATTACTGGTCCTCGCACTTATGTCCATTGCAGCATCCTTGTGGTCACATGATCAAAATTTGGGCGATTGGCAACTGGCGTGTATTTATGATCTTCATAGGGTCCCAGGGTCACATGATCACAATTTTTGATCTTCCCAGGGGCTTCTGGCAGGCAAAGTTAATTGGGGAAGCCAGATTCGCTTAACAACCATGTGATTTGTTTAACAACCAGAGGTCATGCGCTTGGGAATGACTCAGTTGATGATCGCTTCACTTTGCTAGGACGGTTCCGATCCCAGTTATGGTCCTAAGTTGAGGACTAGCTGCAAGGCTGCCATTTTAAAATATGCGTAATTGTTGCTTCTTCCTTTCTTTTCCAGGTTCTGGATAAATACGGCGACATCTACGGGCGAGAAAGGATCGCAGAACTTTTGGGCATCGATTTGGCCAGCCTGGAAATCTCAGCCCAAAATGAAAAGAAATCCGAGCCGGACACGTCGTTCTTGAGTTGGTGAGAAAGAAAACAGGAGGGCAAAGATAGATATGGGGCAGCAGTGCGGTGGCCTAGAGGTGGAGCTCTTGCCTGACAATCAGGAGGTTGTGAATTCGATCCTAGGTAGAGGCAGATGTAGATTCTCCTGCTTGGGCAGGGGGTTGGACTAGATGACCAGCAAGGTCCCTTCCGACTCTATTAATCTGTTATCTCTTAGGTAATGCTTAGATTGGCATCGTCACCCTTGACAGGTAGATGACAAAGGGAGCATTTTAAGTTGTAATTCAAGGGAATTCATATTTCCTTAGTATCTATAACACTTTTTCTCACATTACCATAGTGTACAGGTAGTCTTTAACTTACGACCACAATTGAACCCCAAATTTCTTTGTTAAGTAAGACATTTGCTTATGTGAGTTTTGCCTCATTTTGCAACCTTTCGTGGCATAATTGTTAAGGGAATCACTGCCATTGCTAAGTTAGTAACCCGATCGTAAACCACTTAGAGTGGGCTGTAAAACACTGTGAAGCGGTATATAAGTCTAAGTACTATTGCGATTTCTCCCTCTCTCTCTCTCTCTCTCTCTCTCTCTCTCTCTCTCTCTCAGGGTTAGTTCCATTGACATTAAGTACAAGATTTGGAAACTTGGCGTCGTCTTCACAGATAACGTAAGTAAGAAGATGTAGCCCCAGGGCAGAGAAATTCACTATTAAAATATCTACAGTTAGTGGCCAAAATGGTGGAAACCTTTTGGGAAAAATATATTTTTGAGGTTTGATGGCTAATAACACCACTTCTTTTTTTTTTTTGGAGTTTCAAGATAATCCTATTCTACTGCTGCAATGAATGGCCTGGGAATAGCCCAGACCTTCACCCAATTGAAAATCTATGGAGCTGACTAAAGAAACTTATTAGTCAGAAGCCACCCAGCATAAAACCCGGTTAATAGAAGCCATCATTCAATCTTGGTTTCACATTATAACAGCTGCAGAACCAAAAGATTTGGTTCACTCCATGGGAAGACGTTGTAAGGCCGTCATTCATGCTAAAGGTTACCCAACGAAGTATGAACTGACATGGGGATCATTTTTGTATACCTCGTTTTATTCTATGGTGATAATTTTTGTATATCTCGTTTTTTCAACGTGTTTCACTTTTCTTCTTTATACTGTAACTGCTATTCTAATAGTAAATCCTTCATAAAAGTTGTTGCATTACATTCTTGATTAAATTATCTTTCCATTGATAATATAATTTTATATTACTACTCCCAAAAAAAAAAAGTGGTGTTATTAGCTAGTTTTAGAAAATACACTTTTCCCAAAAGGTTTCCACAATTTTGGCCACTCCTGTATACTGACACTCCTTTCACCCTGGAGAAATTCTGTCCCCGTGGCTCCTAAGGGTCAACACCAACTCAACAACACATGACCCCAGGATAACGCAACTATCATAAATATCCTATATTTATATTTATAATAAATATTCAGTTGCCAAGCATCTGAATTTTTAACCCGTGACCATAAGGATGCTGGAATGGTCGTAAGGATGCTGAAAAACAGTCATAACAGCCTTATTTCAGGGCTGTTGTAACTTGGAACAGTCACTAAACGAACTGTGGTATGTTGAGGACAACCTGTAGTCTGGAGGGGCTTTTTCCTAGAGGGCAAAGAGGCAGCGGAGTTTGGCATGCCTGGGAGGGAGGAAGAGGGCTAAGACAGCCCCTCCTTAGCAGCTCACAGAATACATCTCAAGTTATGCAGACAGTTGCTTTAGTCTGGCAAGATTCTGTCTGTAAGCGAAGAAACAAGGAAACTAAGAAGCAACTTCTCTTTTGGTTCTTGACTTCATTGTTGTTAGACTAAAGTTTAATGCCAGAAGATATTAGTGATACTTTCCTCTTCCTACTATCAAGACCTCAAGGACATTATTCATTTGCTCTCATCCAGTTGTTCTTCTTTCTCTCCCTCTCACTTCAGTCCTTCCTGTATCTCTTCTGGTACATGGTGATGTCCGTGCTTGGTCATTACAACAACTTCTTCTTTGCTTGCCATCTTCTGGATATTGCCATGGGCGTCAAGACCTTACGGACCATCCTGTCCTCTGTCACTCACAATGGCAAACAGGTCAGTTGGGATGAGGGAGAGGAATCCTCTGCTCCATAGGCACCAAGAGAAAGCTCTTCTTTCCTGCTACTCAACTGACCATCTCCTGCACCTGTGTCCTCTTTCCCCAGCTGATGATGACCGTGGGGTTGCTGGCAGTGGTTGTCTACCTTTACACCGTGGTGGCCTTCAACTTCTTCCGCAAGTTCTACAACAAGAGCGAAGACGAGGACGAGCCGGATATGAAATGTGATGATATGATGACGGTGAGGGGCAATGAGACTTCCTAGACTTGATGTTCTCCTGGACATCTGGAGGCTCCGGGGTTGGAAAGGATGAGTTGTGGCCTGAGCGTGGATGCTTTCTACTCTCCTCCCAACAGTGTTACCTCTTCCACATGTATGTTGGAGTGAGAGCCGGAGGCGGCATCGGGGATGAGATTGAAGATCCAGCCGGAGATGAATATGAGCTCTACCGCGTGATCTTTGATATCACCTTCTTTTTCTTTGTCATTGTCATCTTGTTGGCTATCATCCAAGGTGAGATGGGTGGGCCTGCACCCCTTCATGAGTCTCTGCTGTATCACTGTGTCTCTCGTCTACTTCCTTAATTCTAACCTGTTGTTGTGGCCTGTCGGCCGCCAGCCCCTCCAGCAGCCGACTCAGAGACAGGGTTTTCTCTTTTCTCTTGGACTTCTGGACTTCTTTCTCCGTTTCCCCAGGTTTGATTATTGATGCTTTTGGGGAGTTGAGAGACCAGCAGGAGCAAGTGAAGGAGGACATGGAGGTATGCTGAATCACCCCTCTGTCGTTTTTAACGGAATAACAGAATAAGAGAATTGGAAGGGACCTTGGAGGTCTTCTGGTCCAACCCAGTGGTGGGATTCAGCCAGTTTGGGCCAGTTCAGGCGAACCGGTAGTTCACTTGCTGGCTGGCACTGCCCTGCCCCACCCTGCCCCTTCCCACGCACCCCATTTTGGCTCCCAGGTAGGCGCAGGGAGGCCTCATAGGCCCAAAACGGTGCGTGGGAGGGTGCAGCGCGGCCCCCGTGCAGCCTGTTTTTGCTCCCAGAGGGTGCAGGAAGCCGAGGGCTGGCCACGCCCACCATGGCCACACCCACCCATCCGGTCATTAGGGCAGAGAACCGGTTGTTAAATTATTTTGAATCCCACTACTGGTCCAGCCCCCTGATCTTCAAGCAGAAAACCCTACAACATTCCAGACAAATGGGTTGTCCGACCTCTTCTTAAAAACCTCTCCTTCAAAGCCGCCAGAAGATGTGGAAGCACCCACATCTTCTGGAGGCTTTTCTTCCAGGCTTCGTTCCAAGAGAAATGTGGTTTGCCTCTTTGTTTTGGGCGTGAGGATATCTTTCATTGGTGGCATAATGTAATCGCCAATGGATTCATCGGTAGAAAGTCAGTCTATGAACAGGAAAATAAATGCTGTACAGGCAATTTTTTTTTAATTTTTTTTTTATATGCCGCCCTTCTCCGGAGACTCAGGGCAGCTTACAATGCGTTAAGCAATAGCCTTCATACTTTTGTATATTTATACAAAGTCATCTTATTGCCCCCACAAACCGGATCCTCATTTTACCCACCTTAGAAAGGATGGAAGGCTGAGTCGACCTTGAGCCTGGGGAGAATTGAACTCGCAGTAATTGCAGGCAGCTGGATGTTAAATGCTGCCTTAGTAGGAGGCATTAGCCTCCTATGCCACTCAGGCTCAACTGACCCCACAGTTGGGACCAGAATTTCCATTTCTAAGGAAAGTGGGTGTTAACCAGGGGTGGGACTGCTGGGGGATTCGCAGGGGTTCGGGAGAACCTCTAGCTAACTTTCTGTGCAGTTTGGAGAACTCCCAAATCCCACTCCTGCTGGCCCTGCCTACCCCCTCCCCCAGGAGTCCCCACGCGGTCCATTTTGGATGCAGGTAAGTGCAGGGCGTGCACAGAGGCTCTAGGAGGGTGAAAAACGGGCCTACTAGAAGTTTGGGAAGGCCAGAAACAGGCCCATTTCCAGCCTCCAGAGGGCCTCCGGAGCCTGGGGAGGCTGTTTTCACCCTCTTAGAGGCTCGAGGAAAGCCTCCGGAGCCCAGGGAGGGAAAAAACACCCCCCTCACTGTTGTTCAGGAGGCCAATTAGGCCACGCCCACCATGGCCACAACCACCCAGCAACCGGGCAGAGAACCCCTTGCTAAAATTTTTGAAGCCCACCCCAGGTGTTAACAATCACATCTGATTTTATGACTGTTTGACCCTCTTTCTTCACTCTCCTTTGTTGTCCTCAAACAGACCAAATGTTTCATCTGCGGGCTTGGCAGTGACTATTTTGACACGACGCCCCACGGCTTTGAGACCCACACGTTAGAGGAGCACAACCTGGCAAATTACATGTAAGCAAAGGACATGGGGTGGGGGGGTCCGTGTCGGGTGGAGGAGAAGGCGACAGCCAGGGTTTTCCTGGTCTTTATTCTGTAGCTCTGAAGATTTCCGAAAGCAGAAAACCATTCATTCAAAGACACTGAGAAGCAGATCCTTACTAAGCAAGTAGGGCCCAAAGTCAGCCTTTAGAAGTAGTCCAGACCCGGAAACCAATGTTATTAATGCTAATACGACTTTTATTATAAGGTTATGTAGCCAAATCTTGCAAGTCAGTTCTGAGACACTTTCTCAAATTACATGTCTGCTTTGGACTCGGTTTTCTCTTATCTGACCCTTGCCTTGTTTGCTGGGTTTTCTTCCTCTACCTCACAGGTTATTCTCACAGTCCATTGGAGAGCTGCAAGTTAAATTGCAGGAAGGGTGATAAGAGGAGAGACTTCCTCTTCCCCATCCCTTTTAATTTCTCCACTTCCCAAGAGGCAGTATTTCCCATTGCCTCGAAAGTGTTCCTCTGGGCACAATCCACGTTTCTCTAAATCCGAAGATACGCTGCAAATGCTTGGCAAGATTCCTTTTCTCGCAAAGGTTTCCACATCTTTCCTTTCCACCTTTCTTCCCCCTTGTAGGTTCTTCCTGATGTATCTCATCAATAAGGATGAAACGGAGCACACTGGCCAGGTGAGAGGGGGATTGAGGACGGGAGGGGAGGGAAGTTAAAACTCAATATTTTGTATTCATTTTTCTTCTCCTCAAATTATTTCTTTTAATCATATTTTTCCTTTCCCCCCCTTTTTTTCCTTATCCTTTTCTTCACATTATTTGAGGAACAATAACAAATAACAGTGATGCTAATAGTAACGATATTTAGAGGTTTATAGAGCTTTTCTTGAAATATAATGTCACAAACCATACATTTCATTCAATCGTTCCTTCATTAAATAAGGAATTTTGAATGTTAGGACCATTGGAAATCCTTTGCTTGTTTATGAATATGTTATTCTGCATCCCTTATTGCCTTTTTCCACCTTTTTTCTCTATTTATTCTGTGAATGCTTTTTAAAAATGACATTATTATGGGTAGTCCTGTACTTAACGATGACAACTGAGACAGAATTTCCGTTGCTAAGCAAAACGGTTGTTAAGGGAATCCCACCTTTTTCTTTACGACCTTGTTTGCCAAGGCTGTTACACAAATCACTGCAGTCGTTAAGCAAATAATGTCATCGTTAAGCAAATCCAGCTTCCCCCATTGACTTGGCTTGTGGGGAAGCCAGCTGGGAAGGTTGCAAAGGCGATCCCGCGACCCCACGACGCTGCAGCCATTGTACATACCAGTTTCCTAGCACCCGAATTTTGATCACATGACCCCGGAGGAATGCTATGATGGTCGTAAGTGCGAGGACCTGATCTTAAGTCCCTTGTCAACTCACAAAGCATCTCTGGCCTGCTTTCGAGTTGCCATAGGCAAGGGGGATGGGAAAACAGCGAAGTAGCACGGCAGCCAAAAACAAAAGCACATTTCAGACATCTCTCTCTCAAGGCTGTCTCCCAGGGTTACCCACAACAGCCAGAGGGGAGTGATCTCTACAACCCGCAAATCCCAGTGATTCGCTAGCTCTAGCAATTTTTTTCAGTGCTGTTATAGCTTTGAAAGGCCGCTCAACAAAACGGTTGTAAGCCGAGGACTCCCTGAAGTTGATTTTTTTTAAAAAGGGACGCTGCTTTCCTTTATTAATGGGGCTCCTGTGTTCTCCCTTTTGCAGGAATCCTATGTCTGGAAAATGTACCAAGAGCGCTGTTGGGATTTTTTCCCGGCTGGAGACTGCTTCCGGAAACAGTATGAAGACCTGCTCGGCTAGAGCGCCCCCTGGGCTAAGCAGGGGGCAAGGCAGCTGCCCTGGGTCCACCTCCCTTGCCCCCTTCCTTCGGCCCTAGAGAAAGGGGGGTTCAGCAGCAAAGCAGAGTGGGACAGCCTGGCTGAGTGTCTTTTGTTTCAAGCTTGGGGAGAGCCGCCTCGTTCCCTCCCTCCGCCCTCAAGTCATCCCCACTATGTCTTCTGCCTCTTGCTGCCAAGCCCCCTCCCCTCGGTGGAAGAGGTGGGTATTTCTGTCCCCACCCATCCCCGAGAAATGCCCCACCTGCTTGGGCTAAGCCAGCATCCCACTCGGCCAGTAACACTTCCCAACTCTTTCTGGTCCCTTGGTGGCGGTGGGGTCCATGCAATAGGCTTCCTTTTCAGGTCAAAGCCCCCCCCCCACATTTTCAAGTGCCTTTTATTGGCCCTCACCCCCCAAGAGAGGGGAGGGTCCTCCATACAGGGAAAAGCTACTCTTCAGGACCCATTGGGGAAATGGAACGGGACAATTCGCCTTGACCAACTCACCCCGAGACAACTCACTGCGGGACAATTTAAAAATCCAGTTTTCATTATTTAAAATGAATTTAAAAAAAAAAAAATATTTTAATGTTTGTCCTTCCCACTTCGTTCTGTCCCTCCTTTTGTAGCCTTTCTTTAACGATCCTGCCCCACCGTTTCTTTGATATTCGTGGAACTCTTGTCCCGCGGCGAGTTGTCCCTGCAGCCAAATTGGCAGTGGCGAGTTGGTACGGGGAAAAGTTGGTGTGAATGTGCTCCTGATTTCCGTCAGCCAGCGTAGCTGAGTGCCAAAGAAATGTTGAGGGTCCCCAAGAAAAGGAATGCAGCCCCCTCCGTCCCTCTGTTCCTCCCCTCCGTGACTTGAATAACCTTCACACCTAGTCCTCCCTCCCTCTTATTTGTGAAGCTTATACTTAGGGTGGTGAGGGGGTCTTCTCTTGCCCCATCTGTGCTTAAGAAGGTGCCAGAAATCCCACCCAGTAGAGCCAGATATGTGTGTGTGTGTGTGTATTGGGGCTAGGGGAGGCAAGGGGCCCTCCGGAGATCCACAGCCCCTTGAGCTCCTGTACAGAATAGACCCCTTTGCCATCCCCGATTTAATGGTCGTCCCCACTGGATGTTTGAAGCCAGCTCTGTTGAGAGGATGCCCGCCCCTCAAGTCCAGCTTGGATCTCTGCCAATAAAACCATAGACTGCTGCAGCCCTCTGAGTCGACATCCTCCTTCTGCAGAACCAACGAATTGCAATGCTGTTTTTCTTTTCTTTTCTTTTTCTTTTCCATGTTGCTGTTCATGCTGCATTTTCTTACGAGTCCGTTTTCAGCTCACTGTGCGTTTTATTGTTTATCCGTCTGCTGCAAATGGGCACAGACGCCAGCTTGGCATATCACATGACATCCAAGCCATCCTGGCTTGGATGAATGGAGGCACACACACACCCCAGGTGTAAGGGGTGTGTGAGCAGAGAACCTTGACCGAGAAGAGATTTAACAGAATAAGAGAGTTGGAAGGGACCTTGGAGGTCTTCTAGTCCAACCCTCTGTTTAAGCAGGAGATCCAATGCCATTTCAGACAAGTGGTTATCCAATCTCTTCTTATTGAATATCAGAGTTGGAAGGGACCTTGGAGGTCTTCTAGTCCAACCCTCTGTTTAAGCAGGAGATCCAATACCACTTCAGAAAATGGCCGTCCAATCTCTTCTTGAAAGCCTCCAATGATGGGGCGACCACAACTTCCTGGAGGTAACCCCTATTCAGGCAGGATCTGGCCATACACAACTTAGCCTCATCCTGAACACCGCTCTTGGGTGTGTTAACATATACATACGTGTGCACTGAGTCACATCTTTCAGAGGAGAAGGTACATATGGGAAACGAAAAACTGAACATACTGTTTACTGAGGTTGAATGGTAGGTAAGGAGAAGGTATGTAAAATCAGGGCATTGGTGTCCCTTGGTGCTTCGGGGTGAAGCTACTGTAAAAGTTGGGCTGGACAATTTCTCACTGCCAGCCCTGTCTTGCCAGCTTCCTGGACAGTCCCAAAGCATCTGATAGCTGGAGTCCCCTTCCCCATCACTTGTTCTTCTTTGAGGAATCAGTTCTAGAGGGTGGGAGCTGATCAGTCTGAGCAACCTGCGGGTTGAGGTTGAACCATCGTCATTCTGGCACGTAGAGATTGCTGGTGGAATTCGGGTTATTCACTGGTCGTGTCTCTAACACGATGGTGCTGGCAAGGAAGGAGAAAAGACAGGAATTAAGTGGGCACCCTGGAGGAGGATGTTCTGTGGTTGTGGGATGGCCATGCTAGCTGAGAAGATTGGGGACAATGGAGACCACAGGATGAAGAAGGTTGTCTCAAAGAGCCAAAGAAAAGGAATTCCTCTTATTCAGTACAGGACCCACACAAGGAAATTGGGAGAGGTTCTGAAGGCCACAAAGGGGTGGAGCAAGTTGCATGGGTGGGAGAAGCACAGAGATGAGGTTGAAGGTCTTCAAACCTGGAGGTTCCCAGTAGGCGGAAGGTCCACCGTTGATCCTGCAGCTTCTGTGCTACCTGAGAAGAAACATCAGATTAGGATGAAGGGTTATGGTTGCCTCTTAAGTGAGCCTCTTGCTAAGAATCGTTGGACTTCTACCCACAGGAACGAGATAAATGAGATGCCCTCATTGTTGGAGAATACTGTAGAATACCATGAAGTTCTTGGTATCTTGGGTTCTTCTCCCACCACTCATCTTTGCCATAAAATCTCAAGAGGACTGACCACACCATGTTGAAAACACAACTGCTCCTTTACCTGCCCTGATCCAAGCGGCCGTGTCTGCACACCATGGCGCCAAAATGCATGCACGCAGTTCTGCACCAGTGCTGGAAACAGAAGAAGTGAAGAAGTTCAGGTCCTGCCACCATGACTTACTCTCCATTTCATAAAAGATGCTCAGGCATTGGACATGCCTCCCCGCGAAGTGGAATGGGAAGTGAATCCTTCAAAAGTGGTCTAGCAGCCCTCAAAATACAGGGTGACTCAACCTCAACGTAAAACAAGACCATCTTTGAGAAGCACCGAGCCTGGCAGGGAGGAGGAATCAAGCATAGAGATAGCCTGGAGTCATTGTGCAACCACAAAATTGCTAACTGACCCTCCCGAAGTTCCTTGGAGCCTTATCTATTTGTTCCCAAGAGGAAGGAGACTGCCAGTGTGGGGAGATTCCTGTATTATAGGCAGAACATAATAAAAGTAATTAAGTTGAGCTCTGCATATCTGGGTCTGGTTGTTGGAACCTGACACATCTCTCAATACTACTGACAGACAAGCCAACAAACTCACCACAAGCACCATCACAACAACCAGAGAATCACAGGCAGCATTTGGTAGAGAAGACAGATAGATTAGATCTCTTTCTCCATCAAGATCAGAGCTTCTCTGGAGATGTCAACCTGTCCTTCCTCTAAGACCGGAAAGGAGCATCAGATGATGGAGAGGAGGCAACTGGAAGAAGAGGAAGTACTGAACAGGATGGAGAAAAAGAACTCACCGACTGACTCCACCGCTACGTCGAAGGTGAGTTTCGGTGGGGATCCAAACAGTGTCCCTCGATGGCTGACAAACTGGATGCACCCTGGGAAACAAACCAAAAATGCATTGGCCCCAACAGGAATGGTCCCTTCTCACAGTCCTGACCAACCAACGGCCACCTGGCTTCTACTTACCATCCATCAGAACCATCACCATCTTGTTGTCCAACTGAGTCACCTGGACGAAGCCACAGCAGGAAGGTTCTGTGGACAAACAAATGCATTGTTCAGAACTATGGCTAGATATTCATTTAAAGCCTGCTTTTGATCCTTAAAAGAGTTCCTTCCGGAAGATCTTCAACATAGTGGAGAAGGTGGCCTTTTGGTCTAGACCAGTGATGGCAAACCTTTTCGGCACTGAGTGCCCAAACCGGAACGTGTACATGCGCATCAGAGCCCTGGAAACTTGGAGATCAGCTGGTTGGTGCGCAACACCTGGTCTTTTGGTTTGCTGATCAGCCAGTCAGCTGATCTTCGCACATGCCAGAGCGCCGGAAACCTGAAGACCAGGTGGCCGGGGCGCGCGCCCACAGAGAGGGCACACATGCCATAGGTTCACCATCACGGATCTTCTAGACAAGGAATGAGGTGGTATGACATTTCTACTGAAGTTCTACCTTATTATTGTCCATCATAAAGAATGTGCCACAGCAGACATGCAGATGCAGCCCTCAAATGTCAAATGAACCACCGAATGACTTAGAGCCCATCCTGGGATTCAGCTAGTACTTGAGGGGGAAAAAATTAATCAGAATCTGCTTCCAGGATACTCACCGCTTTTGTCGCTGATAAACCATGAGGTTAAAGAATTGAGGTTAATGACTTGGAATTGCACAGCCTGTCCTGGGGGGCCCTTGCTTACACCAATGCAGACCACCGGATATTCCTCATCGGGGTTTATCAGCATCTCGAAGATGGGCAGCGAGGAAGGCAGGGGGAAATCAAAGTACTATCCAAGGAGAAGAAGAGAAGGGTTTCCTGAATTGGGGTTGATGCCCTCAAAAGTGCCATCTCTGCCATGAGGTGTACCCCATACTAATAGCCACCTGTCAACTTTTCAAAGTAGACCAGACTCAGAAACCAAAGTCAGGCAGATTAATACAGAGAAGTCCTCAAGAGAAGAACTTATACAATTCTGGACGAATGGCTGTCCAGTCTCTTCTTAAAAACCTCCAGTGATGGAGCGCCCACAACTTCTGGAGGCAAGTCGTTCCACTGGTTAATTGTTCTCATGGTTAGCAAATTCCTCCTTCGTTCTCAGTTGGAACTCTCCTTCTGTTCTGTCCCCGTCCCACACACACACACACACAGACGGTCCGGAGTTAATAAGCCACATGACAAAATCTTTGAAGATAAAGCTGGCAGCAACCCAGTGGCTAGCTGCCAATTCAGACTTTACTCACACAAAACAAAGATTAGACTGCAAGCATTCCGATAAAGCAGGCAAAGTTTCAACAATACAAGGATTAGTCCAAATGCAGTCCGACAAGGCAGGCAGAAGTCCAGTAACGCAGAGATCATGGATTATTTCTAGTTTTTGCTCATCACAAACTGAACCGGCCACCACACCCACATTTATACGCTGTGGGGTGTGGTCCAGTGACTCAGCTAATCTCTGGCACGCCTTCCCCTCTGCTGCGCACGCTTCTCCCTGTGCCGCTGCCGAGGATCCAGCCAGCACTTATCTCCTTCGTCGCTGTCCACCTGTGGCTGCAGGGACGTGCTTGGCTCTGGGCCTATCTCTTGGCCTTCGGTGTCCTCCGGAGGCATTGCCAGAGAGGAGGGTCCTGGAGAGGGAGGCCTTGCCAACTCCTCTTCCTCACTCTCAGAGTCTGCATCTGTCGATAGCCCAGGCTCAGGCAACGGAGCCACAACACCTTCATCAGTTTCCACCTGTTGCTTCTTGTCCTGCCCTCAGGTGCTTTGGAGAATTGGTTGACCCTCTCATCTCTGTGACAGTCCCTCAAATATTGGAAGACAGCCATCGCATCACCCCTAGTCCTCTTCTCTTCCTTAAACCAGACATGCCCAGTTCCTGCAACCGTTCTTCGTATGTTTTAGCCTCCAGTCCCCTAATCGTCGTTGCTGCTCTTCTTTGCACTCTTTCTACAATCTCAACATGTGTTTTTTAGTACTATGGTCACCAAAACTGGACATGGTATTCCAAATGTGGTCTCACCAGTGCAAAAGAGAGCATGCTTTCAATTATTGCCTAGAACAGTGTTGGCGAACCTTTTTAGCCCTGAGTGCCGAAATGGGAGTGCGCGCGCATGCAGAGCAGCCCTGGAAACTGAAAGAGCAGCTCCCCAGCGCGCACACGTGGGAGCCCTGGAAACCAGAAACACAGCTTCCCGGCACAAATGTACCTGCTGGAAAGATGAGTTTCCAGTTTCCTGCATGCGCAAGAGCGTCAGTCACCTGGTCTTCCAGTTTCTGGCAGGCACACGTACACAAAGACCAGCTAGACGGAAGCTCAGCTTCCCAGCACGTACATGTGTGCCAGGGAGCTGCTCTTCCGATTTCTGGCACTCCCGTGTGTGCATAAACCAGCTGGCTGACACACATGTGTGCACCGGAACCCGTAAGGGCAATGGGTGATGGCTGGTGTGCCCGAAGATATGGCTCTGTGTGCCACTTCTGGCCTGGTTCGCCATCATGGGCCTAGAAGGAATAAATGGCCTGAAGAAAATGGAAAAACCCTGGCATCCCAAAATAGTTTCAATAATAAATCAATGAGAGACCTTCAGAGAGAATGCACAGGGTGGGACAGAGGTGCTTGGCGTCAACCTGGGTCTGCCTTGGCAATTGCACCCAAGGCACTAAATTGCAAACAATGCCACCTAGCCAACTAAGCTATCAAACACACAACCTGGCTGTCTCTTCCTTGGGATGCCCAATCTTGACCCTGGCAAGGAGATGCTTCCTCTGGCAGCAGGACTCGGCTCTTACCTTGACCAGCATGAATTTCTGCATGGGTTCATACCATTGGAGGAGAACCACTCCGGCCTCCAATGCCCCACAGAGAAAGTGGCAACTGTTCTGGGTGTTCCTGGCTGCAAGAAAAAGAGGTGGGGGAGAAGGTGCTGTATTGGATACTAGGCAGGACAACCGAGGGGAGGAGAGGAAGGGTCAGCCGTGGGGACAGTGACCATCCCTAGGACTGGCATTCAAAGCACCTGTGCAACATTTCTGGCATCCTTTCGTGTCGGGGATCTTGGTGGTGATGACGTTTTTTCTAGAGGGAAGGAAGGAAAGGACAGATGAGTTGATTATGGAAGGAAAAGAGCAGTGATGGGATTCAGCCAGTTCGGGCTGGTTCGGGAGAACCAGTAGTTAAATTGCTGGGTGGCCCCTCCCCTTCCTGGAGTCCCCATGCGCCCCATTTTGTCTCCCAGGTAAGTGCAGGGAGGCCTCCTAGGCCCAAAACGGGGCAGGGAGTGTGCAGTGCAGGCCCCTGTGGCCCATTTTTGCTCCCAGGAGGCTGCAGAGAGGCCTACTAGGCCCAAAAAGGGGTGCAGGGGGGTACATCCCTTCCCCGTGGCCTGCTTTTCCTCCCAGGTGGGTGCACGAGGCTGAGTGCTGCCTGTCACACTCCCTGGCGACGCCCACCCAGCCGGGCATTAGGGCCGAGAACCGGTTGTTAAATTATTCGAATCCTACCACTGGAAACGAGATTGCTTTTTAGAACTGTCTTATACAGTGATTCTCAACTTTGGCAACTTTAAGGAGTCTTAAAGACTTCTCCCATCCACAGAACAAGCCACTTCTGTATGAACAGAGAGCAAACCCCACTCCTTCTAAAACTGATGATGTTATCTAGCTGGGTCATGAAAAGTCTGCAAAAAAACAACCAAGCTCAGAGAGCACCAGGACCCCACCGAAAATAACCTGTTGAACCTCCAGCCAGCCAGCCTGCTAAAGACCTCCGCCAGATAAAGAGATTGGCCATTCCCACATCTAAATGAATCCTGAAGAATTAAGGAAGTGGGTAAGAAAAAGACACCATTCCAGTGATGGGTTTACCTGGGTAATAGTCGGTGTGCAGAAAGGGACACGCCCAGGCGCTGGTCTCTCTTGCTCTGCTCGTACAGACTGGGTAAATTGTGGGAGAAGAGCTGGGGAACCTTCCCTGAACAGAAGGGGAAAGAAAACCTATTGTCTGTTCAGGAAGTCCTCGATTTACGGCCATTCATTTAGTGACTACTCGAAATTAACAACGGTGCTGAAGAAAGAGACTGACAACAATTCTCGCACTTATGACATTGCAGTAGCCCCATAACGACATGATCCAAATTCAGACGCTTGGCAACTGGCGTGTATTTATGACGGTTGCAGTGACCATGCGATCACCATTTGCAATGTTCCTAGCCAGTTCTGGGGGGAGATTCGATTAACAATCATGTGATTCTCTTAACAACTCCAGGAGGAAAAAAAAAAAACCATAGCTAAATTGGGTGCACCTCATTTAACAACCGCCTTACTTAACAAGTGCTGGTGCCTCCCTGAATTCTGGGAGTTGAAGTCCACACATTTTCAAGTGGTCACAGGTGAGAAGCACAGATATATAGAGAAAAAAGGTCGTCGGAACTCAAGCTTTCCTGGCTTCTAAAACCAAATTTTCATTGCTTGAGGGGATTTTCCTACTTCCTCTTTCATTTTCAACAGATGAGCAGCTTCCCTAACCAGGTTAAATGCGTCTATCTATCTCCCAAGGCCCTTTACACATAGCATTACAGAATCCTAAGGCAAGCTGAAATCATGCCAGGTTTTGGCACAAATAACCAATGTGGTGGAATAGTCTTGAATCCTTGTGGGGCGGGCAGGGGCTGCTCGCTTCCCATAGGTCTCCAGAACCTCTAATTTTGAAAAGGAGAAGAAACAGACCTTGGGATGCTGGCAGGGAAGCCACGAGTCAGTCAATCAATCAGAATAGAGCTGGAAGGGAAACAGCTTGACCCCCTTCTCTCTGTGACAGCCACTCAAATATTGGAACACTGCTATCATGTCACCCCTGGTCCCTAGACTAAATATACCCCATTCCAGCAACCGTTCTTCATATCTTTTCGCCTCCAGGCCCCTAATCCTCTGTTGCTCTTCTCTGCCTACTTTTTCCAACTTACCTGAAAGAGACATGAGAACATTCCCCATGCAATAGACCCACGTCGTTCGGCTGTGATAAAGCTTGAGAAACGGAGAGGGATAAAAAAAAAAGAAGACGAGAAAATGACGTTCTTCAAAGCAAGCCAGAAACTGAATTCTCTGCCTTCTCCCTTCTGCCGTTCAGACTCGTTCCTGCCACCCCGTCAGTCTCACCAGTTCTAGAGCAGGTTCTGCCTCACTCCGGTTCAAGGCGAAGATGCCTTCTTCAGCCCCCAGAATTAAGTGCAGCTCTGGAAAATAGGGAATTCAAAATTAAGGTGGGACACTATCAGGGATGGGATTCAGCCGGTTCGGACCAGTTTGGGCAAACCGGATGCTCATTTTACATTGGTATGCCGAACCGGTAGTTGCAAGGACTGGCTGGCCCCGCCCACCCCATCCCACCCCTCTCAGGAGTCTCCACGCGGCCCATTTTGGATGCAAGGTAAGTGCAGGGCCTATCTGAGGAGTGTGAAAAAAGCGTCATAAGTCACTTTTTTCAGTGCTGTTGTAACTTGGAAAAGTCACTAAACGAACTGTTGTAAGTCAAGGACCACCTGTAGTCGCCTCCCCCAAGATGTTCAGAAGCACTACCCTGTTTCTCTGAAAATAAGACATCCCCTGATAATAAGTCCAATCGGGCTTTTGAGCACATGCGCTAAAATAAGCTGACACTCCCTCTGAAAATAAGCCCTCCCTGAAAATATTTAAACACAGAGCTGGAAATCAGGTAAGATGGCAAGAGGAGCCCCATCTTGCTCCATGCGCCCCAAAATAATAAGACTGCCCCAAAAATAAAGCTAAGCGCTTATTTCGGGGTTCAAAAAAATATAAGACAGGGTCTTATTTTCGGGGAAACATGGTAGTCCTAGGTGAGGGAGCCATCCTGGAGCTCAGTTGCAAACCAAGTAATTATTTCTAGATCATTTTATGACGAGGAGCCTTGGACAAAAGAACAGCACTAGGACTACCATGTTTCCCCCAAAATAAGACCACTTCTTATTGTCAACTTGCAAAGCTTTCAAGTTGCCATGAGCAGGAGGGAGGGAGAACTGATAGAGCTGATTGATTTCCCCTGTTGGTGTTGGATTTCACAACCAGCCAAAGTTGGAGAATGTGATTTATGACATGGCCAGGGAGGAGGGGAGAGACAGGGTCATAGGGGAACGTAAATCTATATGGGATTAGTTCTAACTGCATCCAAATATTGCCAAAATGGTGCTCCTAATAAATGACTGTATTTCTTTTGAAGTTCGGCTCATGGCTCATGAATTAATTAGGGCATCTTTCGGAAACTTCACACTTATAATTTTTGCTCCAAAAGACGCATTATGACTTATTTTCTGACTAGGTCTTATTTTGGGGGGAAATACAGTGCTAAACACCTCCGTCAGCTGACGATCTTAACGGGTTTATTTTGGGGGTAGGGATTATATTATGAGCATCCTGAAAAATCAAGCTAGGACTTATTTTCCAGTTGGGTCTTGTTTTCGGGTAAACAGGGTAGATACTACTCAGGTCTGCAGAAGGAACCAATACATTCTCGCCCCGCCCACCCGTTCCTCCTCAGGTCTTCTCCAGGTGTACCGTTGGTGTGTGGATGGGTCCAGGCGGTGGCCGAGGTGAGGTGCAAGGGGCACTCATTGAAGACTTTCTTGAAGAGGGTCCTGTCCTGAGAAGGAGAAGCAGGCCAAAGCCATCCATGAACAAGCACCTGGGAGAAGCAGGTATGCATCCTGGCCCTCAGGTGATTCTCTCACTTCCTGATGGTACCTCTTCCTCTTTTAATTTCACCCTCGTGATTTCCAAACTGGTTTGAAATATTTTGGAGGGGAAGAGGAGGAGAAGGGAGGAGATGGAGGAGAAGATGGAGAAGATGATGGGGAAGGAGAAAGAGAAAAAAGGAAAGCGGAGGAGAGGAGCGGAGAAAGAAAAAATGGAGAAGGTGGAGAAGGAGAAGGAAAGGGGAAGAGGGAAAGGAGAGGAGGAGAGGAGGAGGAGAGAAGGAGAACATGGAGAAGTAAAGGGGAAAGAGAAAAAAGGAAAGGGGAGGAGAAAGGAGAGGAGAGGAGGAGAAAGAAAATGGAGGAGGTGGAGAGGAAGGAAAGGGAGAGGAAGAGGAGGAGAGAACATGGAGAAGGAGAAATAAAGGGGGAAAGGAGATAAGGAAAGGGGAGGAGAGGAGAAAGAAAATAGAGAAGACAATGGAGGAGAAGGAAAGGGGGAAGGGGAAGGAGGAGAGACGGAGGAAATGGAGAAGGCAATGGAGAAGAAGAAGGAAAGGGGGAAAGGGAAAGAGAAGGAGAAAGTGGGGAAGAGGTGGAAGAGGAGGAGGAGAAAAATTCCTTGCCCTTCTGCATTTTGGCCCCAAGAAAAATCCAAGTTATTCTCTCTTCCAAGCAGGCTCAGTTTTTTTAAAAAAAGTTTAATTTGAGCAATAGTGGATTGATTTGGACCGGAGCCGATTGGCCCAATGTGGAGGCTGAACACGCTTACCGGTTTCTGTCTCCTCTCCAGTTTAGGAGGAAGGCTGGGGGGCCTCTCATCCAAGGGATCCGAACGCAGTTCTGGGACTGCAGGGGAGTAAAATAAGAGTCAGCACCCCACACCACCAAATCTAAATCTGGGAATATTGACCCCCAGACCTCAACCTGGCAACAAAACTAAGTCTTTATTATTTTACTGTGGACTCTCCAAATTCAAATTGGGTCCTATGGATTCATCATCTTCATTTAACGACCCCATAACCCTTGCGGGATCATGTATTTGAATGGCCGGATGCCCTTCCTGTCACCAATGCGGAGTTTTGTTCAGCAGATATATTCTCAGTGTGGGAACTCAAGAGAGAGAAATATCTGCCTCTACCTAGGATCGAACTCACAGCCTCCTGATTGTGAGGCGAGAGCTCCACCTCTAGGCCAGCGCACCACTCCGTTGGGTCCTATGGATTAGTCCTAGAAAACCTTTTAATAGGAATATAACCCCTATAAGGCTTGTTCCAGGAATGAAAAGAGTCCCTGCCCTGAGCTATTTTTCCTCTACAGGCAGTTCTCGACTTACAACCAACAATGGAGCCCAACATTTATGTTGTTCAGTGAGACATTTGTTCAGTGAGTTTTGCCCCCGTTTTACCACCGTTGTTAAGTGAATCACTGCAGCTGATAAAGGAATAACCCGGTTGTTAAGTGAATCCAACTTCCTCGTTCGCTCTGGTTTGTCAGAGGGGATCATGTGACCCTGGGACACCACAAAGTTTGGGAGCATCTCCTCCTCCCATCGTTTCACTCCTATTTTCTGGGAGAAAGAAAGTCGTACCCGATTTAGCGGTGAGGTGGGAAGCTTCGGCTCTCCCAGAATGACTTTGCGGCGAGGGCCAACTCAGGATGGGACCGCTGGAGCACCGTCCCCGCATTAGGGATTTGGCAGGAACGTGGTCGGGGGATCGATCCGCCGCCGTTTCATCCGAGGAGAGCCAAACTCTGGGCTATTCGAGAGAGAAACGTCAGTGTGCATAAAATGTATTTGTCAGCAGGAAAAACAAACCTGCGCTAAGGGCGGCCGAGTTGTGTGTGTGGGGGGGAGGGTGTCCGTGGACTAAATCTGCACCACCCACGGAAGACCCTGGACCACGGCTGCCCACTGGAGTAACGGGACTCACCTTGGTGTAATCTCCCCCTGCAAGGACAGAGAGGAGAGTTGCAAACTTACTTTACTCCCACAGAGGGTTTACCTTGGGAGGTAGTGGGGGTGGAAGATTCGCAGGCTGAGCGTCCCTGGGAGGAAAGATAAATGACCAGGTTCAAAAACAGAGAGATTGGGGGGGGGGGGGTTTGCTGCCTGTTTCCCACCCCCACATACACACACACACACACACACACACACATGAATTGTTCTAGCAAGATGTTACTAATAGAGAAGAATATTTGTAGCTTGGGTTGGACCTGTGATGGCATTCAGTTGGTTCTATCCGGTTTGTGCGAACTGGTAGCGGCGGCTGTGGGAAGCTCCACCCACCGACCCACCCGGAAGTCATCACATCCCGTTTTTGATGCTCTGCACATGTGCAGAAGGCCCCACGCTCACATTTGCGAACCGGTAGCGAAGGTAAGTGACCTTCCCTGGGTTAAACTGGTGCTCTCTGACCTTGGTTGCAGACATTTTATGACCCTACTAGGAAACATTATCAGTTCTAGAAAGGTGTGGGGTTTTCTCTCTATTTTTAAACCTCGCTCCCTTCTAGCGCTGATGATGTTACCTAGCTGGGTCATGAAACGTCTTCAAGGGAACAACCAGTCTCAAAGGGCATCGAGGCCCTCCTAGCAAGACATCATAATTCACTGTGAAAAGTCACTGCAGGTCTCACCGAGCTACTCCCGGCAAGCTAAATCCCTTCAGTCAGCAAAGAAAACGTTTATTTTCCAGGACTGTAATTTCCAAATCCCAAGCAGGAATCTATTCGTCTTAGGGACTAGCTCCTTGCTGGATCCCGAGATCCGTCTCTCTTCCCAACGTTTGGCTAAATGACTGTGCGTTCTATAATTTGATATTTTAAAAATTCTAGGAGAAACGGTTACCTGATTAGGTCTGGTCCGCTGGGGCTGGAAGGCAGAGGAGAAAAGAGGGGAGGGGAATTTAGGAGAGAAAGAATGACCGAGTGGGATTATGTTCAGGGAGTTTAGTGGCACCCATGGCCACTTCATTGTTTTACGAGTCCTTGGTTGCTGTTTGGCCATGGTCAAAACCTACTGTTTCTCAACCTTGATGGACTTCAACTCCCAGAATTCCCTAGCCAGCTTTAACTGTAAGCAGTTAAGACGGAACTCACATATCCACATCGTCGTAGTCGTCTGAGTCGGCTACGCTCTTTCTGCAAAGGTCAGGAAAACAAAGCTGAAATAGATTTTATTTCCCATCTAGGCAGCAGCTACGGGAGTTGGTACCCAAGGCCCCTTCCGGACTCCCTCACCTGCTGCTGAATTCAGATCCAGGTTGGTCCATCGTGCTGTAGCCTGGGTCTAGCACGATCTCCTGCAGGAGAAGAGAGAGGATTGGAAATTTCATCCTAGGCAAGTCCACCGGGGATGTGTCTCTGGCAGAATTGGGAGCCAAATTCCCCAACAAGCCAGCCTAGTGATATCTGGGGATGATGGGCATGATAATCTAGCTCCTCTGGAGACCCCAAGTTGGCAAAGCTTGCCCTAGAGCAGTGATGGCCTTTCCCATCCCCGGAGGCCGGAAATGGCCCATTTGCCGACTTCCAGTGGGACTGGAAGGCCCATTTTTTGCTCTCCCCAGGCTCTAGAGCCTTTCTAGGAGCCTGGGGAGGGTGAAAATGGCCTTCCCCACCCCCAAGGCCCTCCAGAGGCAGGAAACAGCCTGTTTCCCTACTTCCAGTATTTCTCAACCTTGGCGACTTTCAGATGGGTGGACTATCAACTCCCAGAATTCCCTAGCCAGCCATGCTCACTGGGGAATTCTGGGAGCTGAAGCCCACAGTTCTTAAAGTTGCACGATGGCTTGGGAATTCTGGGAATGGAAATCCACCCATCTTAAAGTCAAGGTTGAGGAACGCTCATCTAGAGAAAGAGCTGAAGAAGGAGAAAAGAAGAATCGGCTGTGAGATCTTTGGTCCATTGAGTTTGTCAGTGCCAAAAGTGGCAGACTTAAGGAGAGGACTCAGATCTTGAAGACGACCAAGAGAGGAGGACTTTTCTCAAGGGGAAGAGCAGAAGAGCCAACAAAGAGTTACCATAGAGCTTGAAGACCTCAGACTTTGCCTTCTTTGGAAGATAGGGCTGAAGTTATGCTCTGCAATGAGATGGGAAACGGGATTTAGAGCAGTGAGGAAGGAAATGGAGGGTGCAGAGACCAAGCAACCATGTTATTTTCCCCTAGTGGGGTGATTCCACTTAGATGAACTGGACAGGTGAGCCTTGAACCAACGAGAGTGGACAACCATACCCTGGACACCAGCATATCCTGGAGAAGTCACACCCTGCCGTTGACTAGAGTGAATCCTTCGGGGCACCGGGGGTGGAGGCAACTGAGGAAGAGAAGATAAGAGGCATGTTGGAGGGGTGTGTGATGGCTACCCCAAAACAGAGGGCTTCTGTGGCTGTGTGTGCCCCTAAGAGGAGCCCTTATTTTGCCAGCCCCTCCAAAACACCCTTGAGTTTGACTTGAGCAAGACAAGAGGGTCCTAGATTTATCGGTGTAGTGTGTGTGTGTGTGGGGGGGAATTAGTAGCCTGGACAATTTTCCCCATTTTCGTATGGTGATGTCGATATTCTGGATTAGGACAGGAGTAACCTTCGCAAGAAAATCTGGGACAGTAGAACAACCAAGGCCCAAGTCCTGAATGTGTCTTAAACATCAGTTGCTTCACTGTAGGACTTATGACGGCTATGGGAAGAGAAGAAACAAAGTTCTAATCACAGGTGGTCAGTGGAAGATGGAGGAGATTCATGGAAACTTGAAGGTTCCAGACTGGGCACCTCCAGATTGCTGGTTTAATGTGTTTCTCTCCAGGTGGGCAGGTGGTCCAAAGATGTCCCCATATCAGAGGTGAAATCCTACCGGTTTGGACTGGTTCGGGTGAGCCGCTAGGGATAATGGGCATCAGTTCACCAAACCGGTAATAATTACCCCTCCTTGGCCCTAGCTATGGCACATAGCTTCTGCTGTATACTGGAGATGAGACGAAGATTGCATTGTGAGGACACCTTCTGAAGAGAAGAACCTCTAAGAACCTCTAAACCTGGCATCTCCAAGAAACAATTTCAGGTAGGTGTGGATGACTCCTAAGACGAGGAGATGACTCCTCCTTCTCTCTCCCACTTTCCCAGCCAATCTCTTGGCTCTCACCTCTTGGTCCTCTTCTTCTGCCTCACTTCTGGGGAGCTGGTCAGGATTGTGCACTTTCTCCAAGAGATCAAGGGTCAGCCTCTGCGTGAGCCCTGCCTGGGTTACAAACTGGTGCTGAGAAAAGAAAAGTGACGATAGTTGGGTTCCAACCCGGGGACCGGAACCAAAACGGAAGACAAAGGGGATAATGTCCTAAAGGTGCTTTTTTAAAGAGGCAATTGGACTTTCTGGTTTTTCTTTGAAAACGTTTCGCTTGTCATCCAAGAAGCTTCTTCAGCTCTGACTGGCTCATGGGGGAAGGGAAGGGAAAGATCAGGGGTGAAATCCAGCAGGTTCTGATAGGTTCTGGAGAACCGGTAGCGGAAATTTTAAGTAGTTCGGAGAACTGGCAAATACCACCTCTGGCTGGCCCCAGAGTGGGGTGGGAATGGAGATTTTGCAGTATCCTTCCCCTGGAGTGGGGTGGGAATGGGGATTTTTTTTTTTTTTTTTTTTTGATTTTATATGCCGCCCTTCTCCGGAGACTCAGGGCGGCTTACAATGCGCTAAGCAATAGCCTTCATCCTTTTTGTATATTTTATACAAAGTCAGCTTATTGCCCCCACAACTGGGTCCTCAATTTACCTACCTTAGAAAGGATGGAAGGCTGAGTCAACCTTGAGCCTGGCGAGATTCAAACCTGCAGTAATTGCAGGCAGTTGGTCTTAATAACCAGCTTAATAACAGGGTGCCTTAGACCACTGTACTACCAAGGCTCTTTTGCAGTATCCTTCCCCTGGAGTGGGGCGGGAATGGAGATTTTGCAATATCCTTCCCCTGCCACGTCCACCAAGCCATGCCCACAGAATTTGGATTTCATCACTGGGAAGGATTGATACTCCTTGCAGACAACCTGGCTGTTTGTATCCTTTTAGGGGATCATTGAGGCCACTTGGGGGTTTATCTGTTTTCCTCAGGATCACCTGAGTGGTGCAAATGGGTGTGGGGTCTTCTTGGAACTGCAGAAAGGACCGCATTGTAGACTGGAGGTAGATGATGTCGTTTCCCCCCCTCTCCTCTGCTCAAAATGGAACAGCCCTCTCTCCACAAAGCAGGAGGGATACGGCATCGTCCATCTCTAGTCTACAACACGGTTCTTTCAGTCTTTCAGTTCTTTCAGACTTACGACCATTTTTCACAGGATTGTCATCGTAGCATCCCATGGTCATGTGATTAAAAGTCGCAGGCTTGGCAACGGGTTCATATTTATGATGGTTGCATCAGGGGTGGGTTTCACTTACCTTTGCTACCAGTTAGCGCGTGTGCTCACTTCACATGCGTGGACACCACGTCTATGCATGCGCAGATTGTATTTGATGACATCTAGGTGGGTGGGTGGAGCCTCCGCCACTGCTGCTACCGGTTCGCCCAAACCGGGGTGAACCGGTAGCAACCCACCACAGGGTTGCATGCATGTCCCGGATCAAGTGATTGCTTTTTTGCGACCTTTGGATCAGCAGAGTCAAAGTGGGGGAAACCAGATTCACTTAACAGATGTAGAAATTGAATTTGTATCCGGAATGATTGTAGAATCAATCAATCTCTCTCTCTCTCTCTCTCTCTCTCTCTCTCTCTCTCTCTCTCTCTCTCTCTCTCTCACACACACACACACACACACACACACACACACACACACACACATTGGACAGCTGGCCCTGGGGGGCTTTGCTCCCAACTCTATAGAGCGCACGTCCTGCGTAGAGGTGGAAAGAGAGGTGGGCGTCCTCACCGTGAGCATCTTGGAGGCGCTGGGCCGTTTCTTGGGGCTTTTGGTTAGGGTCACCTTGACAAAGTTGTGGAAGGCGGGGGACCTGTGGAGACAGCAGCAGCAGCAGCCATGAGGGAAAATGTTTGGAAGCGTTGTAACGCAGCTGATGCTTGACAACTGCCTTGCTTCGCAGTGGAAACTCTGGGTCTGATTGTGGTCACAAGTCGAGGGCTATCTCACCTGTATTCCAAACCTCCGGCATTCTGCCCCAAAGGGTAACGCTAAGATTAACATCAGACCAACAATCAAGAAGTAAACGATGCTCCAATAAAAACACCGCCAAACAAGCAAACAGTAAATAGCCCAACCAAAGAGCTTCCAAGACTACTCTCACCAACACTGGCCAGGCAAGCCACTAGAATATAAAGGGAGAGCAAAACCCATCCCTTACTACAACTGATGATGTTACCTAGTTGGGTAATGAAACATCTGCAAGAAAACAAGCAAGCTCAGAGAACACCAAGGACCTCACAGTCCTCCTCCTCCTCTCTGCAAACCTACTCTCTTATAGACTGATGATGTTACTTAGTTGGGTCATGAAACGTCTGCAAGGAAACCACAATCCTCTTCCTCCTCCTTCATTCTGCAAACCCACACCCTTATAGACTAGTGATGTTACTTAGTTGGGTCATGAAACCTCAAGAAAACCACCAAACTCAAGAGAGTGTCAGGGCGCTGATTAATCCCATTCGGCCTTTGGGATAATCGCACCTTGATTAAGAAGGGTGGATCGAGACTTTTCCTTGCCAGCATACTTTAAGAAAACAAACCCGAAGATATATCTTCTAAGAAAACTCATTTATTTGTTATAAAGAAAATAAAACATCTTACTAATCTAATAGTTACATTTTTATAACGTTCGTGCCGGCCACCTCCCTGTGGTCGGACTTCTTGGCAAGAGAAGAAAGAAAAAGAGGATGTGGAGTGAGAAGGAATGTGGGTGGAGAGACACGCGCAGTTTAGCTTACTGATAAGGATTCTTGGCAAGCTACGGAAAGTCTGATAGTCCAGAAATGAGAGCTCAGCTGGTAAATAAAAGAACGCAGTGACAGAGAGCACCAAGGGATCCCCTCAGTTCAACCCTGCACTACAAATACTCTCCTTTGTTGAGACTAAGTAAGGCTCTGTCACCACTTCTGAAGGACCCCTTGACACTACTCACCAGCGGGCCTTTTCCTTCAGCTTTGGAGGCTGGTAGCCACTCTTGGTCATCAACACCAGCACCCTGCAAGGTGGCACAGGGAGACAAGCCACAGATTAGCCAGAGAGCAGTCTCTTCCTTAAACCACTTCATGGAAAAGATTTTTTTTCAATCCTCAGGGATCAGAGAAAGCAAACAGGACCCGCCGGCCGGGTTACCTTACCGCAAAGGATGCGTGTCAAACATGGGTGGCTGCAGCTCAGCCAACTCGATTGCCGTGATGCCCACCGACCACACGTCACACAGTTCGTTGTAGCCCCCTTTTAGTTCCACTGCGGCCACTTCCGGAGCCATCCTGGAACAGAGAGGTAATGTTAATTTTAACCGGATGTTAATTTTAATCTGGTTCGCCGAACCGGTTGTTCCAAGGACTGGCTGACCCCACCCACCCTGCCCCTCCCAGGAGTCACCACGTGGCCCGTTTTGGATGCCAGGTAAGTATAGGGTGTGCGCGGAGGCTCGGGGAGGGCGAAAAACGGGCCTACCAGAAGTCCAGAAACAGGCCTGGTTCCAGCCTTCAGAGGGCCTTCGGAGCCCGGGGGAGGCCATTTTCTCCCTCCTGGAGGCTCAAGAAAAGCCCCTGGAGCCTGGGGAGGGCGAAAAATGGGCCTACCGGAAGTCCAGAAAAGGGACCATTTCTGGCCTCCGGGCAGCGAACTGGTTGCTGAATTTTTTTAATCCCACCCCTGGGCTGTATATGACATTCAGGCTCACCACCCCTTCAAGGGCCTCTTGGGTCCCATTAGGAGCACCCCGGTCTTTTCCAACCTGCTAACCAGGTTTATCAGCACAAAAGCCTACAAACCAGGATTTCTCCCTTGTTTCCTGGCTCACCAATGCCCCTTGCAGATAATGCTATTGGATGAATTTGTCCCTGAAAAAGGAATGGGGATGTATGGAAAAATGCACACAACTGGGGCCCTTGGTTAGCATTATATATTGTGGAACAGATTCTGAAACCGGGGGGGGGGGGAGGGGGGAGCCCTTTCAATCTGCCACTCTTCTCCTTGGCATCTCGCGGCTCAGATACCCATCACGACAACGGGTGGCTTCTCTTTACCAGTAAGGAGTTCCAATGAAGGACATTCGGCGGGCAAAGGTGGCACTCAGTTGAGCTGAGATTCCAAAATCAGCTGGCGGAAAGAAAGAAGAAGAGAAAAGAAAAAAAGGCAGAAGTTGAAAAAAAAATCTCTTGTCGTAGATTTGCATCGTGCTCTAGTTTGGGAAGATAAAAGAGTGTGGACTTCAAGGAAATCCATCCAAAGCAATCAGCAACCTGCAAAGCCTTGGGGTGGAATCTGTTACTAGGAAAATTCCAGATTCCTGAAATTTTGCCTTTATATGTTGTCTCTCCTAAGGGAGGCTCCACAATGAAATTTACAACTCTTCTAACCCTTTCTGAAATCTTTCTCTCTCACACACACATACACAAACACACATACATGGCTTACAACAGGGGTGGGCAAACTGTGTCCCTTTTACAACCTGTGGACTTCAACTCCCAGAATTCCTCCCAGGGACTTCAACTCCCAGAATTCCAAGCTGGCTCAGGAATTCTGGGAGTTGAAGTCCACAGGTTGTAAAGGGGCCACAGTTGCCCACCCCTGGCTTACAACCATTCGTTTAGTGACTGTTTGAAGTTACAACGGCACTGAAGAAAGCGACTTATGACCGTCTTTCACACTTAACGACCACTGCAGCATTCCCCAGTCACACGATCAAAATTCAAATGCTTGGCATCCGGTTCGTATTTATGACAATTGCAGCGTCCCAGGGGTGGGGGGAGTGGGGGGTGTCGTGTGATTCTCCTTTTGCAACCTTCTGGCCAGCAAGCCCAAGGGGGAAGCCAGACACACCTAACAACCGTGTTACTCACTTAAGAACTGCAGTGAATCACTTAACCCAGTCTGGCAAGAAAGGTCACAAAATGGGACAGACTTCACCGAAGAACTGTCTTGCTAATTAGCAAGGGAAATTTTGGGATCAATTGCAAAATATACACACATAATTACAGTAGTGGCCAAAATTGTGGAAACCTTTTGGGAAAAGTGTATTTTTGAGGTTTGATGGCTAATAACACCACTTTTTATTTTTTTTTATTTTTTGGAGTTTCAAGGTAATCCTATTTTACTGCTGGAATGGCCTGGGAATAGCCCAGACCTTCACCCAATTGAAAATCTGTGGAGCTGATTAAAGAAACTTGTTAGCCAGAAGTGACCCAGCAATAAAACCCAGTTAATAGAAGCCATCATTCAATCTTGTTTTCACATTCTAACAGCTACAGACTAAAGACTTGGCTCTCTCCATGGGACAACTAAAAGATTTGGTTCACTCCATGGGAAGACGTTGTAAGGCCATAATTTATGCTAAAGGTTACCCAACTAAGGATTAACTGACATGGTGATCATTTTTGCATATCTCGTTTTTTCCACGTGTTTCACTTTTCTTCTTTATACTGTCACTGCTATTCTAATAGCAAATCCTTCCTAAACGTTATTGCATTACATTCTTGATGAAATTATCTTTCCGTTGATCTATAATTTTAGGGTACAACTCCAAAAAAAAGTGGTGTTATTAGCTAGTTTTAGAAAATACACGTTTCCCAAACGGTTTCCACAATTTTGGCCACTACTGTAAATTCACACAATGCTAAACCAGAATTTTTAAGTGCTGCCCACAGAGCCGAGCCCTAATGGATAGGATTGAGGGGCTACATGGTGGCCACGGACCCTCCAGATAGGGTGACTAAGGGTAACTAGCCCGAAGAAACAATGTCCAGAGAATGAACCTACCCAATTTTACTTCCCCCTGGTCGTTGAGAAGAATGTTAGCTCCCTGAAAGGTGAAGAACAGAAAAAGGAAGTGAAATTTACTCAGAGTGAAATGGACTGGCGTCCAGTGGGTAACAACCTCCCTCACCCAACAAGACAATATCCCCCATTCCCAGGCTCCGGGCTCTCTTTTTATTTGGAGTTCCAATTTTTACAAACTGCTCTGCAAAAAGTTTTTCAACTTTTCTACCTCATTTTGTGACTGCGGGCTGACAAAATATATGACAGCTACCAACTTTGCTTTCTGTTACCTATCTTCCTCTTTCTTTCTTTCTTTCTTTCTTTCCTTCCTTCCTTCCTTCCTTCCTTCCTTCCTTCCTTCCTTCCCTTTTTTATTTTTGAGTACAGTAAAGGTCAAAGAGAAAAGGAAAAAAAAGAAGGGAAAGTAAAATAAAAATAACACTTTTTTAAAATAGGAAAAGAAACGTTGGTGCTGGCACTGTCCTGTTGTGGGCCTCCACCGATCCAACTCTCCTTGGGCTTTGAAGATTCTTCATCCTGCTCACATCACCTGACCTGAACCATCAAGGTAAGTTTTTTAAAAAAAAAAAAAAATCTTGCCTAAAATTGGCCAATTCCCAAAGATTCTAGTTGTCTGTATACTGCATGGCATCCAGAGGGTAACGACAATATTTCCAATTCCCAGGCTCTATTTGGAGTTCCAATTTTTACAAACTGCTCTGCAAAAAGTTTTTCAACTTTTCTACCTCATTTTGTGACTGCGGGCCGGCAAAATATATGGCCGCTACCAACTTTGCTTTCTGTTACCTATCTTCCCTCTGCGTAGACATCCGTCTGCTCACCTCTGCCAGTGACCTGCACCCCAGTCAGACAAGGGGGTCCCCAGAATGTTCTTGATATTAAGGATATTAGTAACACTTATTTAAAAATGCAGAAGAAAGGTTCGGCCCAGCAACTGGGTTGGGATGCCAGCTGAACTCCGCAACCTAACTAAATCTGTGGTCTACAGACCCACACTACGAAATGAGGCAAGGTGCCATCTGTTAAAAATAGCAGAAACAGCAAAATGATGGCTTCCTTTTTCCGTGTCAGGTGTGAACTATCAGGGACCACACTTCCAGTTAAGCTGATTTATTACTTTAGCTCAGGGGTGTCACACTCAATTTCATTGAGGGCCGCATCAGGGTTGAGTTTGACCTTGGGGAGTGGGGAGGGGGGCTGGGGGGGCGTAGCCAGCTCGATGTCATTCATCAAGGCTCGGTTTCCTGGGCTCTGTTTTCGGCCATGACGGCCTCCTGCAGCCCTCTGCCAGTGAAAATGGAGCTCTGGGAGGCCACACACAGCTTGCCTGGGCTCCATTTTCGGCCGTGACGGGCTCCTGCAGCCCTCTGCCAGTGAAAATGGAGCTCTGGGAGGCCACACACAGCCTGCCTGGGCTCCATTTTCGGCCGTGATGGGCTCCTGCAGCCCTCTGCCAGTGAAAATGGAGCTCTGGGAGGCCACGCACAGCTTGCCTGGGCTCCATTTTCGGCCATGACGGCTTCCTGCAGCCCTCTGCCAGCGAAAATGGAGCTCTGGGAGGCCACGCATAGCTTGCCTGGGCTCCATTTTCGGCCGTGACGGGCTTCTGCAGCCCTCTGCCAGCGAAAATGGAGCTCCAGAGAGCCGTGCATGGCATTCCTAAGCTCCGTTTTCACTGGCAGAGGATTGCAGGAGGCCGTTGCGGCCCAAAAGAAGCCCGCGAGGGCTGAACATGGCCTTCCCGAGCTCCCTTTTCGCTGGCAAGAGGCACCATGGGCCAGTCCTTTGCTGTTCCCAGGGCAGGCCTGAGGGCCAGATCTAAGCACCCTGCGGACCGAATCCGGCCCCCGAGCCTTGAGTTTAACACCTCTGCTCTAGCTTACGCACAAGAATCTAGTCAACTAACGGTCAGCACTAAATTGCCACTAGATAAAGAGTTAATAGTGGAATTCAAGAAGAGTTGGCCCTACACCTCTTGTGAGAACATAAAAATTCCAAGCTAATACCTCTCTTGACTCCACCAGCTCTTCTCTTACACTCTATCCTGAATTAATTTTCTCATGGAAACTGGAGATGGACAATAACATAAGAGATGAATAAGCTTCGTAATTCTTACCTTTATATCTCGATGGATCTTGCCTTGTTTGTGAAGATAAGACAAACCCTGGAAGGATGAAACAACAAAGCTTAGATCCTGTTATCTTTGAAATACGCATAATATAACAACCTAATATACGGGCAAGTCTTTGACTTTTAATGGCTGAAAGTGAAGAGGAACTAAAGAGCCTCTTGATGCGGGTAAAGGAGGAGAGTGCAAAACTTGGCTTGAAACTCAACATTAAGAAAACTTAAAATCTTAAGAGGTATGGAGGAGGATATGCTGTTAATCAGCCAAACAATAAAATGCTGGAATTCAACCAATTAGGAGGAGATAGGGAGGAGGATAGGGATTTTGAGATAAATTGGAAAATATGAAATATGCAAAACTAAAGGCAAATTGACAAAGCTTTAAGGGTTAAAGATCTGATGAAGGGGTCAAGAGATTAAGAAGACATATGGACTGAATTTTGATTTATTATTTGAAATAAAAAATAGAGCTGTATCTAAGTTGAAACTACGATGTGTGGTTGGAAATTGTAAGGTAAATAATTAGACTAAGAGATTACAATTTTTTTTTCTTTTTTTAATGTTTTAATATTGATGTTAAAAGGTGTAATGAAGAGAGCTTGGAAAAGAACCAGAGATAATTGAACTTATAAATGAACATAACAATGAATTAAATGTGTACTTGGAAATTAAATTGGTGGTGATATAATAGAATGGTTCTGATCAAGATATTAGAGTTTATGACTAAAAATTTTTCTATGTTTTGACTTTGAATTTTAAAAGATATAATGGGAAATTGTGAATGGAGCTTTTTTAAAATGTAAGCGATTGCACCTATTCATGACCGGATCGAGACTTTGCTCTCGAAAGAGATGTATTTTATGTGTTATGTTGGAAAAAATAAAAAATATTTTTGGGGAAAAAAAAGAAAACTTAAGATCACGGCATCCAGCCCTCTCATTTCCTGTCAAATAGATGGGGAAGAAATGGCGGTAGTGACAGATTTTATTATCCTGGGCTCCAAGATCATTGCAGATGGGGACTACAGCCAATAAATTAAAAGATGCTTCCTCCTGGGGAGGAAAATTATGGCAAATCTAGACAGCGTACTAAAAAGCAGAGACATCACCCTGCCAACAAAAGTGCGTATAGTCAAGGCGATGGTGTTCCCAGTTGCAATCTATGGCTGTGAAAGTTGGACCATAAGGAAGGCTGAGTGCCAAAGAATGGAGGCCTTTGAACTCTGGTGCTGGAGAAGTCTCCTGCGAGTCCCTTGGACTGCAAGGCGATCCAACCGGTCAGTCCTAGAGGAGATCAACCCTGACTGCTCTTTCGAAGGCCAGATCCTGAAGAGGAAACTCAAATACTTTGGCCACCTAATGAGGAGGAAGGACTCATTGGAGAAGAGCCTCATGCTGGGAAGGATTGAGGGCAAAAGAAGAAGGGGACAATAGAGAACGAGGTGGCTGGACTCCAGAGGATGGGAGAGGACAGGAAGGCCTGGACTGGAGGAACGTTGTCCATGGGGTCGCAATGGGTTGGACACGACTTTGCAACTAACAACAACAAAAAAGTCTTTGACCAAATTTTGGTTGCTAAGAAAGGTGATTGTTAAGTTAGCCACACCCTATTTTATGACCTTTCGTGCCATGGTTGTTAAGCAGATTGCTGCCGTCGTTAAGCAAATCACATGGTCATTAAATGAATCCGGCTTTCTATTTTTTTAATCTCTTTCACGAAAAGAGAGTTATAAAGAAGCAGCTGCTTTCCACGTGGGGTATTCCAGGTTCAGGCCAAAGCTAACACACTTCTACCCTTGGGGGAAAATAGCGTGGAAAAAAGGGGTGTCAACAGATTTCTACTCACTTGTAAGGTTTCCCGGCAGATATAGGCAATCTGTAGCTCCGACAAGGGCCCCGTGACTGAAAAACAAGAAGGAGACAGACAGCGGATACCACTTTGCATCCTGCAAGAATTTCGCTGCTCTTCCAGCGCACGTGGGAAAATTTAGTTGCCGGAGAAATGGAGGAATGTCAATTCCAAAACAGGCTGGCTCAGATGAGTTTGCGGGTAGAGAAGAGGCGCTGTCTAACCCTAACCCTGGAGCTCTGAAATGAATTTTCGTGGTGCGTTTAAATAGTTTTGGTTTTTATTTGTAGAGGTTTAGATGGCCATTGTGTTGCCTGGGTGACTTTTAGTAAAACCATCTCTCTAATTATAGAAATATAAATCTTCAACGTGGCTGCCCCTTGAAATGTACTTGCCCTCTTCTTGCCTATTTTCCTTCCTTCCTTCCTTCCTTCCTTCCTTCCTTCCTTCCTTCCTTCCTTCCCCTCTCCTTCCTTCCCTTTTCTTCCTTCCTTGCTTCCTTCTTCTCCCTCTCTCTCTTTTCTTCCTTCCCATTCTTTTCTATCTTCCTTTCTTCCCCCTCCTCTTCCTCCCTTCCTCCCTCCATCTCTTCCTTCCTTCCCTCTCCTCCCCTCTGGAAGTGTACTTGCCCTCCTCTTGCCTATTTTCCTTCCTTCCTTTCTTCCCCTCTCCTTCCTTCCCTTTTCTTCCTTCCTTCCCCTTCCTTCCTTCCTTGCTTCCTTCTTCTCCCTCTCTCTTTTCTTCCTTCCATTCTTTTCTCTTCTTTTCTTCCCCCTCCTCTTCCTCCCTCCCTCCCTCGCTCCATCTCTTCCTTCCTTCCCTCTCCTCCCCTCTTGAACTGTACTTGCCCTTTTCTTACCTATTTTTCTTCTTTCCTTTCCTCCCTCCCCTCCCTTTCTCTCTCTCTCTCCTTTCTTTCCTTCTTTTCTTTCTTTCTTTCTCTTTTTTTATTTCTGAGTACAGTAAAGGCCAAAGAAAAAAGGGAAAAAGAAGGGAAACTAAAATAAAAATAACACTTTTTTAAAATAAGAAAAGAAACATTAGTGCTGGCACTGTCCTGTTGTGGGTCTCCATCAATCCAACTCTCCTTGTACTTTGAAGACGCTTCATCCTTCTTAAATCACCGTAACCATCAAAGCAAGGTTTTTTTTTAAAAAAACTTGCCTAAATTAGTTATTTCCCTAAGATTCCACCTGTCTGTATTCTGTATAACAAGCAAACCTCACCCCACACCCCATCTCTGCCCTATGCTGGGATGCTGTGTTCCAGCTGACTTTTGATCTCCACCATCCGCCCCCACCCCCCAAGAGATGCAACTACAGAAGGGAGGAAGTGAAGAAGCGGCAAAAAAGCATTAAAAATGAAAACGAGAACACAGTGTTGTGGTCAGCCTGTTATCATTCAAGTTGTGCTTGTGATGCTTCTCTCTGTCCCCACTCCGAAACCAGAAGGCGGGGAGACCGAGGCTTCCGTGCCCCACAACAAGGACCCTCCGGTTAGCCTTTGTTGAAATGCCTTCCTTGCTTGTTCCAACTGCAGCCCACCGCTAGCCTGGTCTCTTCACTCTTCTGTGAACGGAGCTTCCTGAAAACAGACGTTCTCCTGCTTCCTTCTGCCCTGAAGGATAGAATCAGGATGGTCAAAAGGATTTTATTTTATTTTTTTTAAACCAAACGCATAATCAAACTTTGGAATTTGCTGCCTTGAGATGTCGTGCCGGTGATCCACTTGTCTCGCTTAAAAAGAGTTGGACTAATTCATGGAAGTCTTGGAGGTCATTGGCTCTTGGCCTTTGATGGTGGTGGAGCTGCTTCTGAAGGCCACCTGGTGGGAGACGAGTAGGTTGGTTGGCTACTTCGCCAACAGGCTGCTCGACGAGATGGGCCAGTAGATCCTATCCAGCAGATCCTATGCTTACGTTCTTTCATGCTTTAACAGAGAGTTTGATGTTGGAGCTGGGATGACTTTGGCGGTAGATGGGATGGTTCTCTTGATGATTTCATTTATGAAATCTCAAAAGTTCACAAGTGGATCACATTGGCGGCAACATCTCCAGGGTGTGTTTGGAGGGTTCTTCGATGAAGAAGAGGACAAACACAGCTAGCCAGAAGACCTCTTAGACCGACAGAAGATAACATTTGTAGCTCAAGGGTTGAACTGTGGAGTCCTTGGTGCTCTCTGAGTTTGGTGGCTTTCTCACAGACGTTTCATTACCAAACTACGTAACCTCATCAGTGCTGCTTCTTTAGAAGATCTGAAGATTGGGGAATTGTTTTGGAATGCTCTCCTACGCTAAGTACATCCTTCAACTTGCAATTATATCAAATAAAAAGCAGAGAGTGATCCAGACCAGGGAACCTCTCCTCGATACCATCCAGTGGTGGGATTCAGCCAGTTCGCACCACTTCGAGAGTACCGGTTGTTAACTTTCTGAACAGTTTGGTGAACTGGTTGTTGGAAGAAATCATTAGGGCAGAGAACCGGTTGTTAAATTATTTGAATCCCACCACTGATCCCATCCCATTCAATTTCTTTCTTGCAGGGAGTTTTTCCTTCTGATTAGACTTAGAGTATACGCTTGGGAACCTACCACGCACGCAATCATTCCTCCCGGCCAGTTAACAATTCTTTCAAGCTGGCCAAAAAACCAACGAAGCTTTGTGTTTGTCCAAGAAATAGGACTCCCTTGTGTCCTTTATGGTTTTCGGCTGTCTTGCTGTAAGCAGCAGAAGACGACTCTGAAGTGCGAAACAACGTAAGCAGACTGGAAAGGGGGAAGTTTGCAAGCTAACCTAAGGCAGCTGAACAACGCGGGGGTCTCTTCCTTTGAAGCAGGTGCAACTGACATGCTAGAGAAAGCCAACGACCGCAGATGGTTTCACTTCTGTTGCAAAAAAGGACTGCCCGATTATTCGGCTGCACTCCTTCCCCAAGGAGCTTGTGAACCTGGCGCCCAAAGTGACATGCTTGATGTACTTAAATTTGCAACAAAACACTTTGGGAGATAAGAACAAAGGAAAGTTCTCTACACTGCAGGGGTGAAATCCAGCAGGTTCTGACAGGTTCTGGAGAACCAGTAGCAGAAATTTTGAGCAGTTCAGAGAACCGGTAGTGGAAAAATTGAGTAGTTTGGAGAACCTGAGTGGCGTAGGAGGCTAATGCCTCCTACTAAGGCAGCATTTAACATCCAGCTGCCTGCAATTACTGCGAGTTCAAATCTCACCAGGCTCAAGGTCGACTCAGCCTTCCATCCTTTCTAAGGTGGGTAAATTGAGGACCCAGTTTGTGGGGGCAATAAGCTGACTTTGTATAAATATACAAAAGTATGAAGGCTATTGCTTAACGCACTGTAAGCCGCCCTGAGTCTCTGGAGAAGGGCAGCATATAAATCAAATTAAAAAAAACAAAAAAACCTGCAAATACCTTCTGGCTGGCCCCAGAGTGGGGTGGGAATGGAGATTTTGCAGTATCCTTCTCCTGGAGTGGGGTGGGAATGGAGATTTTGCAATATCCTTCCCCCAGAGTGGGGAGGGATTGGGGATTTTGCAGTATCTTTCCCCCAGGAGTGGGGTGGGAATGGGGATTTTGCAATATCCTTCCCCTGCCACGCCCACCAAGCCACACCATGCCCATGCAGCCATGCCCACAGAACCAGTAGTAAAAAAATGTGAATTCCACACTGTGGCAGCCCCTCAAATATTGGGTGACTGCTGTCATGTCACTCCTAGTTCTTCTCTTCATTAGATCAGACGTACCCAATTCTAGCAAGTGTCCTTCATATATTTTACTCTCCAGTCCCCTAATCATCTTTGCTGCTCTTCTCTGCACTCTTTCCAGGGTCTCGACATCTTTTTCGAGAACCAATCTAGAATTAAAGAGACAATTCCTGACAGGGAGAACAATTAATCAGTGGAACAGCTTGCCACCAGTTGTGAGTGCTCCAACACTGGAAGATTTTAAGAAGAGATTGGACAACCATTTGTCCAGAATGGTATAGGGTCTCCTGCCTTGAATAGGATGTTGGACTAGAACAGGGGTCTCCAACCTTGGCAACTTTACGACTTGTGGACTTCAACTCCCAAAATTCCTCAGCCAGAAATGCTGGCTGAGGAATTCTGGGAGTTGAAGTCCACAAGTCTTAAAAGCTTTTCTGGCTGAGGAATTCTGGGAGATGAAGTCCACAAGTCTTAAAAGCTTTGCTGGCTGAGGAATTCTGGGAGTTGAAGTCCACAAGTCATCGTCAGGTTGTCAAGGTTGGAGACCCCTGGAGTAGAAGACCTCTGAAGTCCCTTCCAGCCCTAGGATTCTATGATTCTCTTATAAACTCATCTTAGGATGTGCAAATGAGATTTATCCTGTTTTTGTAGCAGCTACCTTGATAGATATCCTGAAGGGAGCCTCCTGTGCAGAATTCCATGCAAATCCACAGCTTCTTAAACCTGAAGGAAGGAGAGAAAAGAGGGTTCGTGTGGAAGGAAGCCGACGAGAACGGGAGGAAGGAGGAGGAAGAATCGGGGCCAGCTATCCAGATTGCCCATGAGCGCTTTCTAATCGTAGCAATAGCACTCTTAGACTTATATACCGCTTCACGATGCTTCGCAGCCTTCTCCGAGCAGTTTACAGAGTCAGCCTATTTGCCCCCAACAATCCGGGTCCTCGTTTTACCGACCTCGGAAAGATGGAAGGCTGAGTCCAACCTTCAGCCTGGTGAGAATCGAACTGCTGACGGTCGGCAGAATTAGCCTGCAATACTGCATTCTAGCCACTGCGCCAGCACGCCTCTGTCGTACACCAGTTTTGCATCCCTCCCACCCAGCCCCTTTCTCAAGGCCGGGAAACGTTTACAAGAGGATCGGCCCATCTCCAGAAAAAGGATCGCTCACCGGATGTAACTCCCATAGTAGGCCACGATGTTCGGATGTTTGCAGGTTTTCACCATCACGATCTCTTGTTGGATTGCAATGCAATCATCATCTGGGCAAAAAAAAGAAGAAAAACAGGTATTTTAGGATTTAGGGTTTTAGGATAGAAGGGGAACAGGCTCACCCTTCTAGCACTGATGATGATACCTAGTTGGGTCATGAAATGTCTGCAGTGAAACAAGCAAGCTCAGAGAGCACCAGAGACCCCACAGTCCTCCTCCTCCTCCACCTCATTTCTGCAAACTTCCCTCCCTTCTAGCACTGATGATGATACCTAGTTGGGTCATGAAACGTCTGCAGTGAAACAAGCAAGCTCAGAGAGCACTAGGGACCCCTCATGTCGACCCTGAGCTACAAATATTCTCCTTTATTGAAACAACTGGATCTGAGCTTTCCAGATGTTGCAGGGCTTTGATGGCCAACATCCCCACTACGTTGTTGTGTTACCGGTAGTCCTCAACTTGCGATCCCAATCGAGCCCCAAATGCCCGTTGTCCGTGAAGGCAGTTGTTAAGTGAGCTTTGACCCATTTTACGACCTCTTTTTGCCCCAGTTGTTAAGGCAAATCACTGCAGCGGTGAAGCCAATAATGCAGGCGTTAAGCGAATCTGGCTTCCCACATTATCTTCGCTTGTCGGAAGCCAGCTGGGAAGGTTACCCATGGTTAGCTGAGGAATATAGGAGTTGAAGCCGCCAAGGTTGGGAAGCCTAATTGTTTTCCTCGCTCACCTGCTTCCATCTTTACAATTTTGATGGCAGACAGCTTCCCTGACTCTCTGTTCTTTGCCTGAGAGGAAGACAGCGAACCAAAAGTTAATAAAAAGTTTATTTATTTATTTTTATTTTTGAAGGCAGGGGCAGGAGGCAGATATTCTATTGAAACCGAGCCAATGGAACGACATAAAAGGTAAAAAGACCACCTTGGCTCAGGAGCCGAGTTCTAATTCCGCATCTTACTCCATCTCGGCTGGTTTTGTCAGAACTCTGTTTCTACCATCAATTTTTTTTCCCCCTCTTCATCTTGGCTTTCTCAGACATTTCCCAGTTTGGAAGGGAAAGTGAGAAAGAGGAAGCCCTAGCTGAAAATGTTTTGTGTATTGCTGGCAGAGGATACAGCTGCTTGCCCTCAGCTAGGTTTTTTGGGGTTGTTTTTTTTTTTGTATTATTATTATCTTCATCCACATTTTGTGCTGTTCAAGCAACATTTTTATGGTTTGTAGGCAGCATTGGCATCATCGTAGCAATGCCAGCCTGAGAGATTGCTCAATCGCTCCTTCCTTGGAAAACAGAGCCGTGTGAAACCGGCTGAGGACAAAACTATATATATATATATATATATTTGCAAAAATAGAGCGGAGCAAATAAAGGATTTTAGCCCCTTGCTGGGCTAAACGGTTGAAGGAGGGGATCTTCAAGCATTAATTCAGTTGTGAGGAGTGTGATTAATGGGGAGAAAACTTCCTTTTCTTTCAGGGATTATTTAAGAAGAAGGGGAAAAAAAATACTGTGTAATTACGTACATCTGGCCAAACTGTGAAGCTTTGTTTGATTACAGGGGTATAAAAAACAACAACAAGTAAATAAAAAAAACGAAGAAAGTTATAGTAGTAAACAGGAAACTTTATACTGGGCTGCCTGCCTCCCACAGCTTTGAGGAATCTTTACAGAGAAGCCTAAAATTGCAGCAATTAAACTGAAATTAATGGAGGATTGCACAGTGCAAGGCTTCTTCCTTTGGCAGGCACAGGGATCAAAATAATCTCTCTTTTGAATCAAGGATGATGCTATCCAGCCATGGGTCTCAAGCTTGGCATTTTTAAGATTGTGGACTTCAGTTCCCAGAATTCCCCCCAGAGTGCTGGGGAATTCTGGGAGTTGAAATCCACGCATCTTACAAGTTGCTAAGGTTGAGAGAAACACTGTTAAAACAGAAAGTCAAACTGATTCAGTTCCAAACGTCCCTCGGGGTATGGTAAATTAACATGCTTTTTACATAGCAACAGCTCACTTTTAAACGGATTCTGCTCTCTCCCAGCTTAATCGGTCGGATGATTGGAACTGGTTTAATGAACCAATCAGTATGAGCATTCAAATTAAATTAAATCAAATCTGATTAGAACTTGGGAGATATTCTTACATTCCCTAAGGAGAGCCATACAGAGCCAAAATCCAGGGACTGCTTGCCCTTATGGCTATTTCCAATATATTTTTAGGAGGGAGAAAGAAAGGAAGGAAGGGAGGGAGGGAGGGAGGGAGGAAAAAGAAAGAGAAAGAAAGAGCAAAACAATCAGGAATAATGTAAGAGTGTTTTTTTCGACTACCAAATTTTATTCATTTTGCAGGCTTGTGCCTTTTGCTTAAATTAATTATTAGACTTTAATAAAAAAATGATTTAATGCAATTTGTGAGGTGGGCTACCAAACTCTTCTGCCTTTTAAACAAATTAGTTGCAGAGGAAAAAATTGCAAACAATTAGTCCCAGCTGGGATTCAGTCACTCCATCCCATACCTTCTTGCCCACATAAAGCCGATTAAATGATAGAATTCTCAGCCACAGATAGAGTCAGGGACCACGGATGGGACTCAAAAAAGGCCCACTCTTCTGTACTTTTATGCCTGCTTCTCCTTGAGGACTCCACCCAAAACAATTATAGTACATTTATTACTAAACCATCAGATTATCCTTCCATTAATGAGTTTTAACTAAGATACAACCAGGATTTTAATGCATTGCAAACAGCTGGAGATGCGTCTTTATTTATTAGACTAATAAGATGAGTTTCCCCCATATCATGTGGCCCAAAGTTCCACAGACTAACTTTAAAAAAAAAATCCTTTGCACCATGCTTTTTCTTTGAAGCTTGATCTATATTTGTTGCGTCTGGAATGTGTCTGGAATGTCTGGAACAGAATCGTTTAAGGGCCCCACAGCTGAAAAAAAGGTGCCCGAGCAGCACTTGAACCCAAACCCCGTGCAGGACAACTGAGGTTACCTTATAGACTTCCCCATAGGTCCCTCCGCCAACCCGCTGGAGAAGTTCAAAGTCCTCTTGAGGGTTTCGGGTGGAAATCTCCAGTCGAGCCGCTCTTTCTCGAACATCCATTGTTCAGGGTTTCCCCACCCCGTGTGCAGGCAGAGAGTATAAACTTTGCACGCGTGTAGGCGTCGTCCTCTGTGCTGTGGTCAGGATACGGGTGAACTTTTTCAGTCGGGTTCTGCTTCCTGATTTGCAGCGTGATTAATGTGGGCGAGCAGATTTCAGGGGGCCGAAGGATGAAAGGCCTCTTCAGCTGATCCAGAACTGATCCAAGACCCTTCTTGACACTTCTGAGTGCAGGTGGGGTCTTTCTAACCTGCAGGTTGCCCCAAATCCCCCTCAAAATCCTTTTTTTTAAAAAAAAAAAAACAGAAATACTGATTGGTGATCATTTGAGTTTCCTGCCACACCGAGGAGGAAATGGATAGGCAATGGGTGCTTAGAATGCTGTTGCCTCGAGATTTGATTCATTGGTTCCAACTTTGTGAATGTTTTGGGAAGGGTCCTCCAGGCCACAATAACAGAATCGCAGTTGGAAGGGACCTTGGAGGTCTTCTAGTCCAACCCCTGTTCAAGCAGGAGACTCTATACCAGTGTTTCTCAACCTTGGTAGCTTGAAGATGGGTGGACTTCAACTCCCAGAATCCCCCAGCCAGCGCTGCTGGCTGGGGGATTCTGGGATTTGAAGTCCACCCATCTTCAAGCTACCAAGGTTGAGAAACACTGCTCTATACCATTCCAGACAAATAGCTATTCAATCTCTTCTTGAAAACCTCCAGTGTTGGAGTCGGGAGGTGAGATGAGCCTTTAATGCATTGTTCATTTCTTCCAGATGGTTATCCTGAGCTTGTCACTTCTTTTTTTTTTTTCTTCTTATTTTCTTCTTGTTTTAAAAATTATCTTGTATCAAATTTCAGAAACAAATGTTAAAATACAAGCTAACATAAAGGAGGGAAAAGGGAGGAGAATAGCAATTAAAAAGTGACAAAAGGTACATTAAATATAGCTTTAAAGTATCATTAACAAGAGAGGCTTCCAACTTTTTTCAGGTCAGAGATAAAATACAACTACCTCTAAGTTTGAACGAATAATCCATATTTCAAATATCTTAAAATCTTAATAAACAACATTCCAAAAGGCAAAATTCACGTTACATTCTGCCCTTCGTGATAATCTTAACACAGAATAGATTGTCAAATGCAAATAACTGTGTAGTTGAAAAACCACTATATTTCTCAAGTCAGATCAGATCTAGTCCTCAAATCCCAAAGTCGAACATTGATTCCTTCCTTATCTTAACATCTTAACAGGAGTTTATTTTTATTTTCTATATTGTTGCATTGAAGTTTTTCACTCTTGTTTGCTGCCAAAAATTGCTTCCTGCAAGGGGTGGGGGAACCGTATACTTTGAATAAATCAACAAATACCCTAAAATGTTACTGTAGAAAGCATATACCTCTTCATCCTTCTGCAAAGCACTCCAACCCACATGCAATATGCAACTTAGGGTCTTGGGGTCTTTTCCAAAAGTGATATGGGATCATAGAAAGATAATGTTTACTTTGGGGGCAGATTTATTTATTTATTTATTTATTTATTAATTATTTATTTATTGGTTCAATTTATATGCCGCCCTTCTCCGGAGACTCAGGGCGGTTTACAATGCGTTAAGCAATAGCCTTCATCCTTTTGTATATACCTGCTTAGTAGGGCTTTCGGCCCCCCCTAAGCGGTGTTCTTTTATATATAAAGTCAGTTTATTGCCCCCACAATCCAGGTCCTCATTTTACCTACCTCAAAAGGATGGAAGGCTGAGTCAACCTTGAGCCTGGTGAGATTTGAACTTGCAGTAATTGCAGGCAGCTGGTGCTACTTAACAGTGCTTTAGTCTGCTGCACCACCAAGGCTCTCAGGTGATGCTTGAAAACCTCACATCAGCTCCGCCTCCCACCTGGGTTGCACCTTTCACAGGTAACACACCTGTGGTATTTCATTTATGAGATTTCTCCATCACCTCCAGCGGGTGGGTTCTGTTCCGTGCTTGACTGATGATCTCCTAGGGTGGGACCGTGGGCATCTCACGGGGACAAATCTCTAGGCTTCTCTAAGGTGTGTGGACCTCAACCCCCAGAATTCCCCAGCCTGCATGGGTGACTTGGGAATTCTGGGAGTTGAAGTCCACTCATCTTAAAAGTTGCCAAGTTAGGACATCCCTGTACTAAGAGCATGCTGAAGCCCCAGCCCCATCCCGGATGCCCGTGCAACCACCGGTAGGGTACGAAAGTTCTTGGAAGGTGGGGAGATTGTAGCAGAGTCCGATAGGGTAAACTGCAGAGATGCCAGAATTGTGGGGGGGCTCCCAGCCTGCTTTCGTGCCCTCCTCCTTGGTTGGCAGCTGCCAGGGGGCATTGAGGCAGCCAATCAGAGAAGAAGCAGGTTGGGGAAATGCCTCCCCCCTTCCAATCTACAGCCCTCTCTGAATTTTTTTTTTTTAATTTGATTTATATGCCGCCCTTCTCCGGAGACTCAGGGCGGCTTACGATGTGCTCAGCAATAGCCTTCATACTTTTGTATATTTATATAAAGTCAGCTTATTGCCCCCACAACTGAGTTTAATTAATTTATTAATTGAGGCTTGGAAGTCATTTATAAGCTTTTGTGGTTATTGCACACAGCTAAGATATATTTGGAGAGTTTATTTTCAAAAGGGATGATGAAGAAAGCAAACCAAGTTCCTAGCCCTCATTGTCCAAAAAAAAAAAAAAAAAAAGCACATGCTTTTTATAAGGAGGCGGGAAGTGGGCGTGACTACTTATAAGGCGGGGCGGGGAATAGGTGGCTCTGTGCCAATGTTTTTCATCCTCAACTGCTTTTTTTTAAAGACCAACGGACTTCAACTCCCACAATGCACTGGATTCGCTGGGCCCAAGGGAAAGGAGCCTATTCTGTCCCAGCAGAGCCGGCTGAGGAATGCTGGGAGTTGAAGTCCCAACGCGTTTTAGAGCGGCTGAGGTGGAGAAAAACGCTTCTTCCTACGCGACTTCGGCACGCCCGGTCTTCACTGCGCACGCGCTCGCCGTGTGCCACCCCCCCCACCCCAGCAGACCTCCGGCAAAGCCTAGAGCGGGAAACGGAAGTGGGCGTTTTTTTCCTAACCGGAAGTGACCTTCTCTTTGCTCCTTCCGCTTCCTTTCCGGCCTCCCCTTTTTTCGTCTCCTGCCTCCGCAGCCATGGCGGCCTTCGAGCAGATGCGGGCGAGCGTGGGGAAGCTGCTGAAGGGCATCGACAGGTATTTCCCGAAAGGGGTCCCGGAACCTGAAACCTTTGAGCCAGGAAGCTCTGTGAGAGGATGGCACTCTGCCCATGCTCAGGAACCCCACGTCTTCGCCGGGCAGGCAGCATTTCTGCGTCTCCCGCATCTCCTTTTAGCTTAAAAAAAAAGGGGGGGGGCGGAAGGAATTCGCCTACTTCCCAATTTTTATAACCGTCATTAGATTTTTAAATCAAACTGAGGGTGAAATTCAATTTTTTGTTACTATTGGCTCTGTGGGCGTGGCTTGGTGGGCGTGGCATGCTTGGTGGGCGTGGCAGGGGAGGGATACTGCAAAATCCCCATTCCCACCCCATTCTGGGGCCAGCCAGAGGTGGTGTTTGCTGGATCTCCGAACTACTCAAGATTTCCGCCACTGGTTCTCCAGAACCTGCTGGATTTCTCCCCTGGTTCTGCCTTTCTCCACCACTTGACTTCAGGCGGTGGGAATGGGGACCACCAGGAGATCCCTGGAGACGTGGGGCGGAGGAAAGAGCATTGGCATGGGGGAGCTGCCCTCCCACCCCATTTGATCAAACAGACCCTGAGCTTCCTTTTTTGCATTCTTGCATCCAATGTATCGATCTTGCTCTCTTCCTTCCCTTCAATTCAATTCAAACCTTTATTGTCAGAATATAACATGTGTACTATGAGATTGGCTGAGCTTCCCTTTGTGCACCCCCCCAACACAATACAATTCACAGTGAAAAACAAAAAAAACCCCAAATCCCTAGCCCAGTGAATCCTGCTAACAATCACCCAATTCTATTGCACCATGTGAACTTATTGCATGTCGCGCTGGCCCCACAAGTCAATCGTACTATGTTGCTGTAGTAGTTATTTTTCATTCAGGAGCCTGACAGCCCACGGATAAAAACTGTTCTTCAGCCTGTCTGGGTGGCTGCCTATGCTTCCATATCTCCTTCCAGATGGTAGGAGGGTAAAGAAGGGCTGACCAGGGTGTGAGTCGTCCCTGAGCATTTTCCTCACTCTTCTAAGGCAGCGAGCCCTAGCGATCTCGTCTAGTGGTATCGGGCAGCCCACGATGTTTTATGCTGTGCTCACCACCCTCTGTAATGTTTTTCTATCCACGGCTGTCAGGCCGGCATACTGCACCGTCAAGCACTGAGTGAGGATGCTTTCTATTGTGGACCAGTAAAAGGAGGTCATCAGTTGTTGTTCCACTTTATTATTATTTTTTTTTGCAAGATCCTAAAGAAGTGGAGTCTCTCTTGGGCCTTTCTGGCCACCTGAGTCGTGTTGATTTTCCAGGTGAGATCTTCGCTGAGATAGACTCCTAGGAATTTAAAGAAGGAAACTCTCTCCACACAGCCCTCCTCGATGTAAAGTGGGGCATCTTTTTTTTTTTAATACAAAAGTTTTTTATTTTTATAATCAAACATACAAACAATACATAATCAATCATTGAATATATCATCTAATACATCTTTTATATCTTCTCCTTCTTACTTCTCTATTAATACATTTGCCTTTCTTTTTATTTTATTAAAAATCATAAAACAATTTTATCCCCAGTGGGGCATCTTTGTCAGTCTTAAATCAATTTTTAAAAAGCGTCCGTGAAAAAGACTTAAAACAAGATGGATCGACTTGTATTGCGGGGCCAATTGTGGCAAAGGAAAGCTCGAGACAGCGTTGGTTGGAAACGCGCAGAGGAGACCTCCTTCATCCTGCAGGGGATGGGCAACGGCTAGGATGATGAAATCCATTTTAGTGTCAATATTTATGGTTTTGATGCTTTTGCTCTTTTTTTAGATTGATTGTAAGCCACCCAGGGTTGCTTCCAGGTGAGATGGGTGGCATTTAAATGTAATAAGTACGTGCATTGTGATTGAGCTGCTCTTCAAATGTTCTTCCCTACAAACAGGCCTTTCATTCTTGAGACACAGCCAACGGAAGCCAGGCCCAGAGAGGAGAGAGGGGTGTAAGGAGACACCAGGAGCAGGAATGGGGAACTGGAGCTTTTCAGTACAATAATGATGCCAATGCCTGGAAGTCTAAAAAACCGCTTGTCACTGGTCACCTCTGCCTGTCTCCATTGGTCCTTAGGATGTCCCTCCTGACAGCTCTTCTGTCTTTTCCTGAATTTCAGATATAACCCAGAAAATCTTGTCACTCTGCAGCACTACGTGGAGACCCAGGCCAAAGAGAATGCCTATGACTTGGAGGCCAACCTGGCTGTGCTCAAACTGTGAGTCGCTGATCTTTTGACGCTTTCACACTCTTTCAACAAAGCGCAGAAGGCAAGACCTGGGGATCCAGAAGCGGGATGGAGCCTATCTGCTGACTCAGTTGGTGGTTGTTGGCAAGAGGGTGAAGGGCTTGTTGCTTTCTTCATTGTTGTTGTTTTAGTCTTTTATCCCTGTAAATTGCCTGGAGTCAATGAGAATGAGTTCGAGCGGCCATCTAAATTTTTCTTAAATAAATTCTAGAGGGAGAAATCCTGCCATGGTTGCCCAGGAGCGGAAATGTTGTGCTTTCGTGTTGGTTTTCTTGCACAACCTTGTTGGGTTCTGATCTCGCCGTCCTTTTTCTCCTCTAGGTATCAGTTTAATCCTAATTTATTCCAAGTCTCGGTGACTGCTCAGATTCTCCTCAAAGCACTGACCAACCTGCCTCACACGGACTTCACACTCTGCAAGTGCATGATTGACCAGGCTCGCGTATCCTGTTTGTACTCTAGGATAACTTCCCCCAAATCCCTATTGGGATTTGAAGCCTCCCCACCAGGCACAGCTCACCAGGAAAAGGTCTAGATGGAGAATTCAGTGGAGAACGATGGCTTAGACCAGGAATGGGGCAACTATGGTCCCTTTGTAACTTGTGGACTTCAACTCCCAGAATTCCTGACATATTTGGTCATATTTCAAATATGTCATCAGGCTTACTCAGATAGGGGGAGATATGATCAGGTGTACGTAAGAAGCCTCTATTTTAGCTTGGGCAGCATTCTTCTTGTGGCATATCCATCATCGGACTTTGATGATCATGTTGGTGATCTTACTTTTATCAACAGCCGCGCTCAAAAGTACTGTTGAGTTTTTCCAAGCCAGTCCCTTCGATTTTGAAGCCATGATCATCTTCTGTTCTGTCCCCGTCTCACACACACACCTGGCTCAGGTAACGGAGCCACAACATCTTCTGCCTGGACCTTGTTTGCCTTCAGTCTTTCCTTGGAGGATTAAGTGAAGTGTGCCATATTTTTCCGGGTGTCGCATCACATGTCCAAAATATTTTAACTTTCACTTTTTTATGGTTTTGAATTTTGATGATTTCTCTCGGCTTTCCCAAGCGGCTTATCACTTCCTCATTTCTGATTTTTGTCAACCCATCTTATACATAACAGCCGCCTGTAAATCCACATTTCAAATGCTTCTGGTCTCTTGAAGTGGCTTTCTGTCTGAGACCAAGCATGGGAGTATTTAATAGCTTGTCCGATCCAAAAGATCCTGGGATAGAGCGGGGAGGAATTCCATGCATTTCTCCAGCTTCATATGTAGCATTCCTTAACTCTGTTGGTGCCAGCAAGAAGAGAGCCCAATCCGTCAGATCTTATACCTGGGGGAATTGTTGGAGAACTGTCACTTTCAGGCTTTCTGGGTAAGTCAACCGTATTGATAGATTCACACCGATGTGACTGATAAGCCTGTGGAAATGAAATAAATTATTTTGCTTTGTGTTTACGAAATAAACCGTAAATATAGATGCTTCCGTTGTAGAGCTGTAGAGCAATATCTGTCATTGACCATGTCCTGGCATGGACCAAGACTATCCTCTCTTATTTCTGATTTTTTTTTTTTAAATAATAGCAAGCTCTGGATAAGAATATGAAACTCCTAGACGGGATCATTGGGTTTGAAGATTCGGTAAGGAAATGTAAGTCAAAAGTATTACAATTTGTTTGGAGGGGGTCCTAAAGTAGCAGTCCATATAGGGAGGTTTTCTCCCCCCCCCTGCTTTATATTTCTTTTAATATTTGGGAGGTTCTTGCAGGGTGTATTTGTTAAAAAATAAAGTCACGAGAGCAGCCACAGCTGCACAATTGAAGTCCTGTCCTCCTTTTGATGCCCCTTGCAGAAGGCTCTGGTTACAGTGTGATTGTGCAGTACCCTTCAAGTCACTAGTGATGAGTCTTCCAGTCCCTCCTCACCAGGCAAATCTCCTTTCTCCACCCCCACCCCCCTCTTTAAAGATCAGTTAGTCGCCTTAACCCCGGTTAGGATTCTCAGTGTACCCTTTTTCCTTTTGCAGTCATTTGTCACGTAGTTGGAATCACATACCAGCACATAGACCGGTGGCTTCTGGCCAAAATGTTGGGCGATCTAACAGGTGAGTGGCTGTAAAGGCAGGTATATAATTTCCTTCCCTTTGTGACGTGGGTTCATAAAAATGTTTTGTTGTCCCTTGGAGCCTGCTGATTTTTAGAATGGAGAGATATGGGGGAAAACATTGGAATATCTTGTTTTAATCTACAATTGCAAAATTGTCTACCTACCTAATCATCTATCTGTCCTGTCTTATCTATCTGTCTATCATCTATCTATCTATCTATCTATCTATCTATCTATCTATCATCTATCTAATCTATCCATATATCTATCTATCCATATATCTATCATCCTTCTATCTATCCATCCATCTATCTATCCTATCTATCCTATCTATCTGTTCTATCTATCTGTTCTATCAATCAATCAAATTGCCACCCATCTCATGGTGACAGGATAAGCAAATGTTAAAATGGGAAGCAAATACATTTTATATTTCTCTTTAGTTTTCCATGTGGTGAAACCATTCCCGGGTTCTTAGCTATATATAATTCATTTTGTTATTCCCATTCCAACTTTTCCACTGCTTTCACAGTTTGGATATTTCTTCGTATATTTTCACATTAATAATCGTTTTCATAAACTTGGAAGAAAGAGAGTTTCTAACGCAACACGCAATTCTCTCTTTAGCCCAATCCTCCCAGCTTGTAACTCTTCTCTTTGGTTGCAGATAATCAGCTGAAGTCTTGGATGAGCAAATATGGCTGGGTAGAAACAGAACCTGGGACAATATTCATTTGCAACCAGGAAGAGAACATCAAGCCTAAAAACATTGTGGAGAAAATAGACTTTGACAGTGAGTGTCTTTTCATCTCCTGCTCCTCTTCCTCCTTTAATTTCCCACCCCTCCCCCCTAAACTAAAGAGGGCATGACTTATAGATTCTGCTCTTTGGAGCTAAGGGTTGCAATATGTAAATCGCATGTGCCATTGTGTTTTCCTATGTGATGCTTGTCTGACTTCAGTTTTCAGAAGTTGCTGAGAAGAGCATGTCCGGGTGTGTGTTTGTGTGTGTGTTATGTCCATTTGGATCTCAGAAGCCCAGTGTAACTCTTTTCTAATTTTTGGAAGCTGTGTTTATTCCCTTTTTTTTTTGACTTGATGAGGTCCCCCATGCAGGCAAATCCTCACAACCACCATGATGTTATGAGCTGAACTTCATCAGTTGCTATGTTTCTCTCCCACCCACCCCCAGCCCCCCGGGTAGAATGGCAGCCTCTGTTTAGCCACTGCTTCAACATATCACCCATTCCTTCACTTTCTGCACCCCGTGATTCAGGAACATAAGGAAAGGTTTGGAAGTTCCTAAATCTGCACCCAGCGGTGGGATTCAGCTGGTTCGGACCGGTTCAGGCGAACCGGATGCTAATTTTACATCTGATTCGCCGAACTGGTAGTTGCAAGGACTGGCTGGCCACACCCACCCTGCCCCTCCCAGGGGTTTCCACATGGCCTGTTTTGGATGCGGTTATGCTAATTTAGATGGATGGGAAATGTAATCCTCTGCAGCAGGGGTGTCAAACGTAATTTCATTGAGGGCTGCATCAGGGTTGTGTTTGACATCGGGGGCGGCAGGGGGGGCGTAGCCAGCTCGACATCACTCATGTCGGTGACAATTGTGATGGCCCGAGTGCTTTGCCAGAGAAAAAAGGAGTCCTGAGCTCCGTTTTCAGCTGTGACTGCCTCCTGCAACCCTCTGCCAGCGAAAACGAAGCTCGGGAGGGCTGCATGCGGCCCAACCGAACTCCGTTTTCGCAGGAAGAGGCACAGTGGGCCAATCCATTGCTGATTGAAGGGCGGCCCCGCTGGACAGATCTAAGCACCCCGTGGGCCGAATCCGGCCCCCGGGCCTTGAGTCTGACACCCCTGCCCTACAGTTTGCCAGCTTGTCATTGTTTATCTGGATCAGGCAAAGGCCGTATCACTTTCTGAATTTCTCTCTCTTCACCACCCCTGTTCCCTCTCTGCTTTCTTTCAGGTGTTTCCAGTATCATGGCTTCTTCCCAGTGACATTTCCCCGCCCCCCCTTCCCTGCCACTCTCCTTATCCACCGTGCTAATTTCAGCCCCATTTTTTAAGGGCGCTTATTAAAACCAATAAACAGCTGATTTGCCAATAGTACACACAGCTATTACTTCAGTCTGGCGTCCTGGATTCCATCAGGAATGGGCAATTTGATTTTATTCATCATTGTATTGGTCACCCGTGCTGTACGTTTTTTAAAATAATTCACAGCTCCGGTGTTTTATATTTTTTGGATACGCATTTTAGCCCGTGGTGGGCTGCAACCGGTTTAACAACTGCCTGTGGGCTTTGTGTGCACTCGCGCCTAATGCACTTGCACGCAGCGTTTGAAACACAGCAATTTGAAGCTCAGCTGCTTACCTTCTAAGGCAGCCCCGGTAAGTAGTAGAACAGCGGAGGCATGGAAATCAGCTGTGCTAGAAAGAAGGAAATATAGAACAGGATAGAGCAGGGGCCGGTGGGTGGGGCCAGCTGATCATCGGAACTACCAGTTTTCCCGAACCGGCAGCAGCCCACCATTGATTTTAAATGTTTCTGTGATTGTGACACATTGTGCTGCATTTTGCCGTGTCCCACACACGAAACAAATAAAATAACGAAGTTAGAAATGGGCACTTCTCAAAGACAAGAACCTGAGCCACACAGGATATCATCCGTGGCCCTGGACACCACCCTCGGTGGATAGGATTTCACCACTTGAAATCCACATCAAACTCACAAAGGTAGGGTAAAACAAAACAAAAATAAAAATTAATGAAATTAAAATACAGGAGGACAATCAGATTGTGACCCAGGTTGTGCTGTTCTTCGAATCTCCACTAGATGGGGCTGGGGAGCCAAAAGAAGAAATAAGACTCGACTGCTTTTTTTCCCCGACTAGCTCACTAAGCAAGGAGTTTTTTCATTCTGTGTCGGTCGTAACCAGGGCGTGATTGGGAGAGGAAACAAGGATTCAGGTTCAGCTGTGAGTGGGATACCCAGGAGCCCAAGCACCCTTTCCCTCCAGGCAGATTCTTTGATTTGCCATTTTTGCCTCCAAACCTGAAAAGGAACATTGTCCAAGGGTTCTCCAGCTATAAGGCGGATTGTAGGCGCAGTTATTCACCTACAGATTTGGACTTGCAAATGCAGGAACTTCCAACGGGCATGACTCACGAGGTGTGGTTGGGAATTGGCCCCGCCCTTGGGACTGGGAGAGGCTCCAAGACAAAGAGATACCTGGAGCCGCCAGGTGAACAGGTTACTCCACGAAGTTACTCCACCTGATCAAGGTGGGCAGCTTCCGACTTTCCTTTCTCAAGACCTCGACTTACGACTGCCGTCGAGATGGGAACTGTGCACGGTCACTAAATGAGAACACCTTGTACAGTCCTCAACTTAGGACCCAGAATTTTGTCGCTGAACAAGGCAGTCTTTAAGTGAGCTTTACATTTTGCAACCTTTTCTCCCGCAATTGTTAAGCGAATCCAGCTTCCCCCCCCCCCCTCCCCCCATTGACTTCACTTGTTTGGAGGTCCCCCACCCCCACCCCGAGGAAGGTTGCAAACTGCGGTCAGGTGTCCTGGGGATGCTGCAACCCTTGTCCACGCGAGCTGGTTGCCAAAGCACCCGGGTTGTGATTGCAGAGACGCTGCGACAGTCGTAATTGCGAGGACCAAAGCAAGTTGCTTTTTCCCAGCACCGTTGTAACACTGCACGGTCGTAAGTCGAGGAGTGCCTGAATTCCAAGGCTTTGGTCCTCTCCACATGGCCCTCTCGCTTTGGGTTCCCCAACTGCAGATTATTCTGCCAGCAACGGTGACTTGCATTGACGGATCTTTTGGAAGGAGCAATCTGCCTCAATGCCTATGGAGGAAGCCCTCCCTGCTTTTCCTGTCTTTCAGTATTTGGGAGATTCTTGCAGGGTGTGTGTGTTGTGTGTCAAAAAAATAAAAGTCACCAGAGCAGCCACAAGTACACAATTGAAAGCTCTGTCTATGGAGATTCTCAGCCATCCATGTTATGGTTTTGCCAAAGGTGCTTTTTTAAAAAAGGCAACTGGACTTATTGGTTACCATTCTTTTAAAGTTCACCTAACCAGAAAGTCCACAGTTTGCCTCTTGGAAAAAGCACCTTTGGGACAATCTGCTTCAAAAGAGCACAAACGAACCTTTGAGAAACGGCTAAAGGAGGCCTATTGTTTAGGGAAGATGGCTGGGCTTTTTATCTCCCATCGCTCTTTCCCAGCTCATTTTGCACCGATCTTGGCTTGCCGAAAAAGAGACCGTTTTTCTCCTTCCTCCGATTGGTTCTGCAGTCACTCTGGATTCCCACCTGGGAACAAACCTGAATGAAACCTCTCTCGGGCTGGCCCGGGAACTGGGAACTGGGCCCAGAACCTCCGAAACAAGGAAGAAAGAACCTGCTTGTTCCTTGTAAACCGATTCTCTACCTGAACAAACATCAGAAAGGAACGAGGAGGCCTCCCTTCCCATTTCCTGAGGTTTGCTAGGAATTGCCAGTGTTGGTTTTATAAACCCCCACTGCGTTACTTCTCTTTCTGCGGGCAGGCCTCGACTTAACGACCACAATCGAGCTCAACATTTCCGTTGCTAAGCAAAACAGTTATGTGAGTTTTGTCCCGTATTATGACCTCTTTCTTGCCACAGTTGTTAAATGAATCACTCATCTTGTAATGACCCCACAATCCCTTGCACTGAAGTGGAGTCTGGGCAACTGAATGGAGCTGAGTGTTTACTGGCCGGATGCCCTTCCTGTCACCAATGCGGAGTTTTATTCAGCAGACATATTCTCATTGTGCCCAGAGAGAGAGAAATATCTGCCTCTACCTAGGATCGAACTCAACAGCCTTCTGGTTGTGCAAAAGGGGATCCCGTGACCCCTGGAACACTGCAACCGTCATAAATACGAACCCGTTGCCACGCGTCCGAATTTTGATTGCGTGATCAACATTGGGGATGCTGCAACTATAAGAAAAACTAGTCCTAAGTCAATTTTTTCAGTGCTGTTGTAACTTCGGTCACTAAATGAAGAAATGGTTCTAAGTTGAAGGCTACCTGTATTCCTATTGCTTGGGATCTTCAAATTCTTCCATTTTTTTTTCCCTCCCTAAAAGCCAACCCTGTGGCAGGCAACGACGTTAAAAGATCCGCAAACAGGCTTGAGTTTTCATGCCATTCCTAATCTGAAATCTTCGGCAGGAAATCTCTTTTATCCTTGGACTGTTGGATCTGTTTATTCAGGGTTTTTTTTCCCTGCAGTGACTGCCCCAGATAATTCTGGGAAGGGCGATGGATTGAATGAAGTCAGTCCCATTTCTGAGGGCGATATTCCTTTTTTTAAATTTATTTCTGGTCAGGCTGCCAAGGAGGGGCAGTAGGTTCTCTTTGAAGAATCCTTAATTCATTTCTAAAAGTTTGCCAGTTGGCCCTATAGTAAGTAAAGTACTAACTGCTTGGAAGGGTCAGGCTCAGGGCAAGCCGATCTAAAAATAAAAGACATAATAAAGTGAGTGTCGGTGAAAAATAGTAAAACCGTCAAGAGATTAAAATAGCATTTAACCGAATTTCTGTCCTCGGTCTTCAACGCCATGTATTGTTGTTTAGCTTATTTTCGTCTGCTTCGCGTCACCAGAAAGGTTAAGATGTGAAAAGCAGCTAAGGATTTTTGTGGACTTGGGTCTGCCAATGGACTATATTTTCAGAATGTTATTTATTTACTGACCTATAGTGTTTACATAGCCACCTATAGAGGTAGTCCTTCTGTAGCGACACAATTGGGACCAGAAACTTGGTCGCTAAGCGAAGCAATAATTAAGGTGAACCCGCAGCTGTGCTTATGAATTGAATTCAACTTTCCTTTGCTTTGCAAACCTAGACAGGTCATAAATGCGAGGAGAAGGTTGCAAAGTTGTATTTTCAGCCCGGTCGTGACTGCAAACGGTCGCTAAACGAGGACTTCCTGCTATAAGGATTCTAGGCAGCTTACAACTGTCCATAAAAGGTAGCTAAAAGGCACAGTGTTCTTCTGCCCAACGGCCAGACTCAACAGTCTACTAACTCAACTCTCGGCCCCAATGCTTGGGGGAAGAGTTAGATCTCCATGGTCCTTTGGGTACCTAAAAGGGAAGCCACTCCGATCTTCGGTAAGAGGTCTGAAGAGGAACATCTGTCTTGGGAATCCAACTTTTAATTGGTCGCCACGGTGTAAAAAAGATGTGGAAACTCTAGAAAGAGTGCAGAGAAGAGCAACAAAGAGGATTAGGGGACTGGGGGCTAAAACATAGGAAGAACGGTTGCAGGAACTGGGTACGTCTAGTTTAATGAAAAGAAGGACATGGGGAGACATGATAGTAGTCTTCCAATATCTCAAGGGCTGCCCCTAAGGAGAGGGAGTCAAGCTGTTCTCCAAAGCCCCTGAAGGCAGGACAAAAAGCAACGGGTGGAAGCTAATCAAGGAGAGAAGCAACTTAGAACTAAGGAGAAATTTCCCGACAGAACAATTAACCAGTGGAACAACTTGCCTCCAGAAGTTGTGAGTTCTCCAACACGGGAAGTTTTTAAGAAGATGTTGGATAACCATTTGTCTGAAGTGGTGTAGGGTTTCCTGTCTAAGCAGTGGGTTGGACTAGAAGACCTCCAAGGTCCCTTCCAAATTCTATTCTATTTTATTCTATTTGAACACTTGTGTTAGTTTTGCTTGCCCGATCCTAAGTGGCAGGCTAGTGATTAGAGATGCTTCAGCTAGAGAAAACCAGTTAACGGATGGAAACCAATCAAGGAGCCTTGGTAGTACGGTGGTCTAAAGCACCTTGTTATTAACATCTGCTGCTTGCAATTACTGCAAGTTCGAATCTCGCCAGGCTCAAGGTTGACTCAGCCTTCCATCCTTTCTAAGGTAGGTAAATTGAGGACCCAGTTGTGGGGGCAATAAGCTGACTTTGTATAAATATACAAAAGAATGAAGGCTAATGTTTAGTGCATTGTAAGCCGCCCTGAGTCTCCGGAGAAGGGCGGCATATAAATCAAATTTAAAAAAAAAGAGAGAGAAGCAACCTAGAAGTAAGGAGAAATTTCCTGACAGAAAAATTAAACCAGTGGAACATTTTGCTTTCCGAAAGTTGTGAGTGCTTCCATCACTGGAGGATTTTAAGAAGAGATTGGGCAGCCATTTGTCTGGAACAGTTTAAAGTCTTCTGCTTGAACAGGGGGTTGGACTAGAAGACCTCCAAGGTCCCTTATTTTGTTATCCTGTTGAGCTCTTGAAATTGTGGGTTATTGAAAATAACTCCCAATAGAAAGGAAGCAGACATTGTTGGGTAGCTTAGTAGCTTTCCTGGCACGTGATTCATTACGTTAACTGCAGATGAATTATTGCCAGGCTAAAAAAGATTTATGGGGAATGAGGTTTATAAAATTCACTGTCCTACGTACTGGGAACGTTCCCTCACCTGGTCATAAAACGTCTCAAAGAACACCAAAAACTCAACCATGGCAGACATCACCACTGTTGGACATCTAGCCTTCTTCGGCTTCATGTTCTTGCCATTTCCCCAAAGTTCAGCCGTGGCTCTTTAATATCCGAGTAGCCAGAAACCCCGTCAGTTCTAGGCTAAGAAAAGGCTACCGGTCTACAGTGCTTTTGCTCTGAGGAAGCTGGGAAAACGGCAGGATGTCTATTTATGAGAAAGGTTGATAGCCTCATTTGAAAGGGAGTGGCACCACTTCCTCTCCAGCAGCCTCTGAGATATAATAAAGCAATGTCAACTCAAAGAACAATAAAGCCTCCAGCCACCACCTTCCTTAAAGGTAGACTTCCCTTCCCTTGTGCCTTCGGGCGTAAGCTTTTACTAGGAAAACGGAGGAGGAGGAAGGAAAAGAAGAGGAAGGAAAAGAGAAGGAGGAAAGAAGAGAAATAGGGAGGAAAGAAGAGAAGAGGAAAAGAAGGAGAAGAGAAGGAAGACAAAGGAAAGAAGGAAGAGAAAGAAGAGAAGGAGAAGGAGGAAAGAAGGAAGAGAAATTGAAGAGGAAAGAAAAGCACAGGAGGAAGAGAAGGAGAAGAGAAGGAAGAGAAGAGGAAAGAAGGAAGAGAAGAGGAAAGGAGAAGAGAGGAGGAAAAAAGGAAGAGAAATGGAAGAGGAGGAAGGAAAATAAAGTGTGGGAGGAAGAGAAGGAGGAAAGAAGGAAAATAAAGTGCAGGAGGAAGAGAAGGAGGAAAGAAGGAAAATAAAGTGCAGGAGGAAAGAAGGAAGAGAAGGAAGGAAAAGAGAAGGAAGAGAAAGGAAAGAAGGAAGAGAAAAGGAAGAGAAGACAAAGGAAAGAAGGAAGAGAAATGGAAGAGGGGGAAGGAAAATAAAGTGCAGGAGGAAGTGAAGGAGGAAAGAAGGAAGAGAAGAGGAAGGAGAAGAGAAGGAAGACGAAGAGAAAGAAGAGAAGAGGAAAGAAGGAAGAGAAATGGAAGAGGAGGAAGGAAAATAAAGTGTGGGAGGAAGAGAAGGAGGAAAGAAGGAAGAGAAGGGGAAGGAGAAGGAGAAGAGAAGGAAGACAAAGGAAAGAAGGAAGAGAAAAGGAGAAGACAGGAAAGAAGAGAAGAGAAAAGAAGGAAGAGAAATGGAAGAGGAGGAAGGAAAATAAAGTGCAGGAGGAAGAGAAGGGGGAAAGAAGGAAGAGAAGAGCAGGAGGAGGAGGAGAAGCAGAAGGAAGAGGTCCAAGAAGCCAAGAGTGGGTCCTTTTGGGACAATCTACCCCTGAGATTCAATCAGCCCCAACTCTGCAGGCCTTTTGCAAAGCAGGGGAAGAGATGGATGGGTTCCTGAGTTGGGAAGTCAGAGGCCACATAGCTGCGGTTTGTGAGTTATCTCTGACGGGTTGTTGATCTTGGCTGTCCTTAAAAGGCCTTCCTGAGCTGCCTTTTCTGTATCTTTCATTGAGTTTTTAAGTCTCTTGCTAGCTGCCCAGCAGAGCCACGACGGTGAGGTGGGACATCTGTACAGGTCAAATTCAATCAAATCGATAAATCCTGTTGGATTTGCTTTACCACCTTACTAAGGCTAGACAAACCAAATTGCTTTTGCTGGAGCTGCCCTGCAGGGTGATTGGGAAATGCAAACCTTACACATCGTAGCTCCTTGGGTTTTCTATGGCAGGAGTGGGGACCTTGGAGCCACCTTCGGCCCACAGAGCCCCCTACCCAAAAAGTGAGGGTACCAAAAGCCTGCCTTTATAGATGCTGCACGACGCTGACTCCATAAACTGCTTAGAAAGGGCTGTAAAGCGGTATATAAGTGGGAAAGGAGGCAGGCAGGCAGGCAGGGCGGGCCCTGGTGGCTCAGTGGTTAGAATGCAGTACTGCAGGCTAACTCTGCCGACTGCCAGCAGTTCGATCCTGACCGGCTCAAGGTTGACTCAGCCTTCCATCCTTCCCAGATCGGTAAAACGAGGACCCAGATTGTTGGGAGCGGGGGCAAGATGTCGACTGTGTAAACCGCTTAAAAGAGAGCCTCAAAGCCCTGCAAATAGTCTTAAGTGCTATTGCTATTAGAGAAAGGAGAAAAAAAGGATGTTGGCAGAACAGAGCTAAACCTACGAAAATCGAAAACCACGATGGTGGGAATACTCCGTGCGCAGCCGTGACGGCGACGAGAAGCCAGGGAGATGTCAGAATTCAAACCCAAGCCACCTCTTGGCTGCCAAAGGGGCCGCCCCATGTGAGCGGGGAAGGCTGATCTTCCCCGGGTCTGTGTGAACGCAGCCGGTCTGGAAAAGGCTCGGGCTCCTGACAGCCAGATGGCCATAGATCAGACGCCGCCGGGGGTTTCTCCCCCCCCCCCCCCCCACTCTTCCCTTTGCAGAGACGGCTTTGCACAGGCCTGGTCTGTCTGGCGGGTCGGTGCTGTGTCTGAGATTTACACAGATTGCAAAGCCGGGGGGGGGGGGGGAGGGGGGGGGGGGCATTGTCATGGTTCCAGAAGGTGGCCATATAAAGGCTGTCTCCAGATGGGAGAAATTCTCCAGGAAGGCTGGGAATTTGGCAGCCTAACTCCCCCCCAGACGAGTCCGTTTTGAGGGGCCGTTTCAAAACTTGGCCGGGAATCCTCCTCGCTGTTTTGCAATTCTATCCACATTTTTTTTTCTTTCTTTCTTTCCTGACCTCCCCTCTCCCTCCCCCCTCTCCCTCCCCGTCTGCTCTCCCCTCCCCTTTGTTTTCCATTGAGCGATCCAAAAGGGTTGTGCCCTCGTCTTTTCCTGTCCGGAGAGATGCTGAACATTCCAGAGATAAATGAGCATTTAAATGCTGGCCGTGACTTTGCATCCTTCCACGCAGCAGCTCTCCCAGTCCCAGGCCTCGAGAATGGAGCTGGGTTGGTGCAGCTGGATGCAAATACTCTCTTATTCCTGAGATCTGGGGTGACGGGTCCCATCATCCCCAACCAGCAGGCTTCCCCGGCATCTAGGAGCAGCAAAGGGGGAAAAGAGGGAAGAAGGATGCTGGCTAGAAAGTGACGGATTATTATTTAGCTTTGCAAACCAGTTAGAGAACTGATTACATGCATAATGCATTGCTCCCACGGACGGTTTTCTCAAATCCACATGGTGGAACTTTCCCTCCTGCCACCGCAAATCACTGTGTTAATATTTCACAAGCTAAGGCGGTTGTGTTGCAGTGATCTTTTGACCCACAATGTGCTCTTCTAATGCAGTTTTTTTCCCCCAACTGCAGCAACTTTGGAGAGGCGTGTATTTCAAGTCCCAGAATTCCCCAGGCCACCGTGGAGAATTCTGGAAGGCTATGCATCTTGGAAGTTGCTTACCATGATGGCCAGGGAATTCTGGGAGTTGAAGTCCACAGGTCTTAAAGTTCATTAGCATGCTGGCTGGAGAATTCTGGGTGTTGTAGTCTATAGGTCTTTTATTACTATGCTGGTTTGGAATTCTGGGACTTGAAGTCCACAAATCTTAAATCTCATTTGCATGCTGGCTGGAGAATTCTGGGTGTTGTAGTCTATAGGTCTTTTATTACTATGCTGGTTTGGAATTCTGGGAGCTGAAGTCCACAAATCTTAAATCTCATTTGCATGCTGGCTGGGGAATTCTGGGACTTGAAGTCCACAAGTCTTCAACATTTCCAGGCTTTAAAACACTTGTTCTAATGCATTTAAAGTGCTCCATGGCTTAGGGCTGGGGTACTTACGAGACCGCCTTCTGCCACCAATAGCCTCCCACCGGCCAGTACGCTCGCACAGAGTGGGCCTCCTCAGGGTGCCGTCCGCCAGACAATGTCGGCTGGCGACCCACAGGGGGAGAGCCTTCTCTGTGACGGCGCCCACCCTCTGGAACAACCTTCCCCCAGAGTTACGTACAATAACAGACCTCCGGATTTTTCGTCGGGCCCTGAAAACCTATTTATTTCAACTAGTTGGGCTGGCTTGAGTTAAATTTTAAATTGATTTTAAATTGGGTTGTTTTAATTTACGGCCAAAATAATTATTTTAATACTGTTTTTAAATTTTGTATGCTCTGTTTTTACCTTGGCTGTGCACCGCCCTGAGTCCTATTTGGAGAAGGGCGGTATAGAAATCTAATAAATAAATAAATAAATAAATAAATAAATAAATAAATTGATTTCTCAGGTGTATCTATCTTTTATTTCCGGATGCCTCCAAGAATCCATCCTGGTTGGGATAGGCTGTAAAATAAACAAATTGCTGAGTTCTTGGGCTTCTCCTTTGCATACCGGGGAAGGTGACACGTGTTTTTCTTATAGAGTACCCGTAATGCAAGCTGTAAACTTTACTCCCTGAGTGACTTTTTCCATATTAGGCAGAGAAGGAAGTAGGAGAAAAAAAAAAGGTGTGTACAATCACCTGAACTAGAAGATGGAAAAAAAGATGCAAAAAATAATGCTGACAACTGCCTCATTGTGTTGGTATTTTGTGTTATCTTAACCTTTTACCAACGGCTGAACTGTACTTGTGCCCGCAAGAGTAGAAGGCCGATCAGCGTTAGGAACAAGAACGGTTATCGCATCCACACCCAAGGTATGTCATCACCACCATGAAATAATGATTATTAGGAGCAAATTCCTGAAAAACAAAACTCTGTTTTTTCCATAGAGACAGGGCAATAAAGCAAAGGACCCACTTATCAATTGCACTTCATAAGTGTAACTGGATAGCTACAACAGTCGTGGCTTAAGTCAACACATTTTTGCAATAGTTGCGAGCTTTTGAATGAAAGCCGACCGTAAAAAAGCAGGGGGTGGGGAAATGGGAATTCATGGGGAGAGCGTTAACCTCAGCAGCGTGAAGATAGGTGGACTTCAACTCCCAGGATTCCATGCTGGCTGGGGAATCCTGGGAGTTGAAGTCCACACATCTTCCCAAGTTACCAAGATTGTGAAACATAACCTGACTAGGTGGCTCAGTGGCTAAGACACTGAGCTTGTCGATCAGAAATATCACTTTAGATTGAACTGAAAAGGGAAACAGCAGGAGGGAGGGGAAGGAGTAGAGAGAGAGGAAGGGAGAAGAGAGGAGAAAGAAGAAAGGGAAAAGGAGAGGAAGAAAAGGGAGGGGAAAGAAGTAGAGGAGAAGGTTAGAAGGGAAGAAGAGAGGAGTGGGGGAAGAGAAGGGGAAGTAGGAAAGAGAAGGAGAGAAAGAACGAAGGAAGTAGGAGAAGAGAGAGGAAGGAAGAGAAGGGGAAGAGGAGAAGAAAGGTTGGAGTAAAGGTAAAGAGTAAAAGAGCAGCCCCGAAAAAGTAAAAATTAAAAATGAACGTTAAAAGAAAAGATGAATGAAAAATGATGGAAATGACTGTACATGTAAATGTGTTTATAAGAAATAAAAATAAAAAACTTTAAAAAAAAATAAGAAAAAAAATACAAAAATAATTAAAAAAAACGGAAACTAGTTACGTAAAAAAATAAAAATCAGGTCTGCGAGGATGCTGACTTTAAAAGGCATTGCCTAGTAACAGAGGTAGTCCTTGATTTACAACGGTTTTGTTTAGCGAGTGTTTGAAGGTACGGTTTTCAAAGGTTTTCTGGGGGGCATTCAAACGTCTTGCTGAAAGCAATGTTTCTTAATCTCGGCAGCGTGAAGGTATGTGGACTTCAATTCCCAAGATTCCATGCTGGCTGGGGAATCCTGGGAGTTGAAGTCCACACATCTTTCCAAGTTACCAAGATTGAAAAACATAATCTGACTAGGTGGCTCAGTGGCTAAGGCACCGAGCTTGTCGATCAGAAAGGTCGGCAGTTCGGCAGTTCGAATCCCTAGTACAGGTCCCCTGTGTGAGCAGGGGGTTGTGCTAGATGACCTCCAAGGTCCCTTCCAACTGTTACTGTTAAAGGCTTAAGGGGGTCAGTGTCGTTTTTAGAACATTTCACATATTTCTTGTAAAAGGAAATGTACACTCTGGTTAAGGGTCAATGCCTTCTCTTCATGTGACTGAGAAGCTAATTCAGGCATCTTCCTTCTCTGACGAATTAATTATGGTGGGAAGGGTTTTGCTGCTTTGGGGATCTCCCGTGGGACCAGATGGTCTTAAAAACTTTCCGGAATCTTCCAATAGTTGCTGGTCACTTCCTGTGAGTCCTGCCTGTTTAGATATCCCCGAGGGGCGATTTGAGTATTGAAAGTATCTGCCACTTGAATTTTTTCCCCCTTCCTTCCAGCTGGTGATGAGAATTGGGCCTAGAGCAGAGGTCTTCAAACTTGGCTATGCTGGCTGGAGAATTCTGGGAGTTGAAGTCCACCAGTCTTAAAGCTGCCAACTTTGAAGACCTCTGGTCTAGAGACATGACGCCGAAGAATTGGGCCATAAGCAACTTTCACTACGGCTAACAAAATTTAGTTGGGTTTTTTGTGGCCAGAAAAGGATGTTATTGTTGTCACTTGTTCGTTCGCTTGCCAGGGTGATCCAGTGGACATCCGTTTTCCACCTATTGTTGTTAACAGCGGCTTTTCTGACTACAGAAACGTTTGTTAAACGAATTTTTGCCCCATTTTTACCACCTTTCTTGCCACAGTTGTTAAGTGAACAGCGGCGGTTGTTAAGCAAATAACACGATCATGAAGGGAGTGTTGCCTTCCCCCATTGACTTTTGCTGGTCAGAAGGTTGCCCAAGGGGAAGGGCGGAGCCAGCCAGCAATTTAGCTACCAATTCGCCCGAACCGGTTGAATCCCATCACTGGCTGGAACTCACTTAAAAACTGCCTGGCTTAGGCATGGAAATTTTGTGCTCAGTTGTGGTCCTAAGTCGAGAACCACTCATATTATCTCTTGCAGCGGCTTCTTAATAATAATAATAACTTTATTGTCATTGTACGTGTATACACAGTATACCCATACAACGAAATTCACTTAACACCCAAAGACCAGGTCCAACACAATAACAATCCCCAAACACACCCCCACCCACCACAATTCCCCACCCCTAAACCACCCAAACATCCACACAACAGACCAAGTAATGCTGTCCAACAACTCACTGATGGTGGCCCTTTAGTTCATGGTTGAGTGCCATTATAGCTCTGGGATAAAAACAATTCACAAAACGTGTGGTCCGAGTTTTAATTGTTCTGTGTCTTGGAGGCTTTCTGTGGGATGAAAGCAGCACGGAATAGTTTTAGAACCAGAGTCAGGGTGGTGAGATAAGAACGACAAAGCTCCTGTCTGTGATTAGTAAAGTTAGGTGTCTTGGCAACCTATCATTGCCTTTGCCTTCTAGCCAAACTACATGTTATGGTAAATGTCGGACTAGGTTTAAATTTGCCTGCGGTTTTACGATTTAAATCTCAAGTAAGAAAGAAGAATAGGGACATGTGCTGCAGCTCAGGGCGGTGGGCGGGATGGGGTGATTAACTTTTTTTTTGCTAGGCTGTGATTTTCACCAAAATTGTCCCTTTCCCAAGTAATAATTGCCGGGAAGGTGGGGGGGCGGGAAATGACCCACACCATCCTGATCTTAAGTGTTGCTTCTCTGCTGGTCGGTTTGCCCTCCACTAATGCAGTGATGTCAAACTCGATTTCCTTGAGGGCTGCATCAGGGTTGTGTTTGACCGGGGTGTGGGTGTGGGACGGGAATGAGGGCCATGGCGACTGTGGCCGTGGCCAGGGTGGGGGTGGCCAGCTTGACGTCACTCATCACAGCTCCGTTTTCGGCTACGATGGCCTCCTGCAGCCTTCTGCCAGTGAAAACGGAGCCCGGGCAGGCTGCGCACGGCCGCCCCAAGCTCTGTTTTCATTGGCACAGTGTTTCAGGAGATCGTCGCGGCTGAAAACGGCTCTCCCGAGCTCCGTTTTTGCTGGCAGATGCACCACGGGCCAGTCCTTCGCTGTTTCTAGGGTGGCCCCACAAGCCAGATCTAAGCATTCTGTGGGCCAGATTCAGCCCGTGGGCCTTGAGTTTGACATCCATGCGCTAGTGCATTAAATCTAACTCTGCATTTAAAATGACCAGGTCACCAGATCCCAGCAAAGCAACAGAATGCCGACTGTCTTACTGGATCGTTGAACAGAATTAGCAACTTTTAAGACATATAGACTTCATTCATCTCTAGGAATTCCTTCTTAGTCAGCGTTCACATCGTTAGGTACAAATAAAAGGTAGAGAAATCTCATTTGAGTGGTCTCATTTGGGGCAACCCTGACCTGGATGACTGAAAATCTCCATTGGTGAGGTGTTATGAGCCACAACAGAATAGATGTTATCTGAGGCAGGATGGAGGAAAATTCCATAAATGGAGCCTGTATTTCTTTGAAATCAATAAAACTTCCCTTGTGGGTTGCTCCATTTCGCTCTTCCAAGCAGCTGAGCGGATCCTGTGATCCCTGATGCAGAAGGAAAAATTAAGACGGCAGAGGTCACTTTCCTTAAGTCCTTTAGCACTGGAGACTAGTTTTAGGGAAGAAGATGCAACCTCAGGTTATTTTAAACCACAAGTTCCTTAAATTGTAACCTCAAGTTTGCACCAAGAAAGGAAGTGGTCGAATCCTCCAAGAACCAGCATGACTGAACAAATAAAAAAAAATAGTGTTGCATGATTTTGTAGGAATTGAAGGGTTGAAATAGGTTAGTTTACTGATTGATTAGTCTAAGAAAAAGGATCTTTAAGTCATATATTTAGGGGAGTGGAGGAATTGGATAGAACTGAATAAATGTTAAATTTGGATGTAGGGAGAAGGCCGCTTTAAAATGTTATATTAATATATATAAAAGATTAAATGTTAAATTGTAATAATACACTATAAGTTTAGGGGAGGAGAAAAAGGGCAGATTATCGTAAAAATGGGAGTTATAAGAATAATATGCTAAGGGTCAGTATTCTGAGGAGGGAGTAAGGGAAAGGAAAGATATTATGTATGTAATTAGTTATGAAATAGCCTATTGTTGTGAAGAAGTCACAGGGGGGGATGGGTGGTGAGGGGGGGTTAGGGAAGAGGGGGGGGGGGAAAGGGGGAAAAACTTGTATTTGAAAACTTTTTCATTAAAAAAAAAATAGTGGCTATTGTTAAAAATCAGTATGGATTGTTTTATCACTTAATTTCTTCCTTGACAGATGCCATGGCCTAATAAAAGTACTCATTGAATCACTGTCTTTCATGCTACCATTAAAGATGGATGTCTCCAAGGTGTTAGTTTTTTTTTTCAGGAGGCAACTGGGCTTTGTTTTGTTTTTTTTCTTTGAAGACGTTTCGCTTCTCCTCCAAGAAGCTTCTTCAGTTCTGACAGGATAGGAGTTGAAGAAGCTTCTTGGATGAGAAGCGAAACGTCAGATTAACTAGAGTTGGAAGGGACCTTGTAGGTCATCTAGTCCAACCCCTCGCTCAAGCAGGAGACCCTACACTATTTCTGACAAATGGCAGAAAGGTCTTCAAAGCAAAAAAAATAAGAAAGTCCAGTTGCCTCCTGAAAAAAGCGCCTTTGGGACAACCGTGACTTGGATGATGGAGAATCTCTTCAGAATTAAAGAGAGATATTAGGAGAAGTAAAGTTACAAATCCCTAATGTAGTGTTTCTCAACTTTGGAAGCTTGAAGATGGGTGGACTTCAACTCCCAGAATCTCCCAGCCAGCGCTGCTGGCTGGGGGATTCTGGGAGTTGAAGTCCACCCATCTTCAAGCTTCCAAAGTTGAGAAACACTGCCCTAATGCATTGTATCTCAACATGGTGTCCTTTTAAGATATGTGGACTTCAACTCCCAGAATTCCCCAGCCAGCAAGGCTGGCTGGGGAATTCCGGGAGTTGAAGTCCACATATGTTTAAAAGTTGCCCAGTTTTGAGAAACTGTGTAAGAATTTGTCTGAATCATGAACCAAAGGGCCACTTTAACCCACCCACGTCCACGACTCCCCGATGGAGCCTCTTTACTTTGAAACTATAACACTTAAAAGCAAATCCATCCACGCGGGAGACGCCAAAAAAGAGCACAAACGCGTGGGGAAGGGGGGGGGGGGAAAAAAAAATCGGAATCCTTCGCGCGCACGCGCACTGGGCACCGCTCCTCCTGAGGGACCGGCCCCACAGGACGATTCCCAAACGCTTTTTTTTTTTTTTTTTTTTTTTTTTTTTTGCATATTCGCTCTTCCCGCTCGCGGACGGCTTCTTTTTTTTTTGCGCCTGCGCAGAGCCGGGGACTGGAGCGCTTGCGCTTCTGGCGAAAGCGTCGAGGATTGGTCGGCGGTCGGGCAAGAGCGGGCTTTCTTGTCTTCTCCCGTGGGGCGGGGTTTCTTCGGGCCGTGTGGGCGTGGCGGCGCAGGCGCAGCGGCCCCCGCTTGGGGCGCGTCGTCGTCAGTCGGTGCCGTGCAGCCGCCGAGCTCGGAGCTGCCGCTCGTTCTCTCCGCCGCCGCCGCTCGACTCCCGAGTCCCCCCTCAAGCGCCCGCGGGTAGCATGGTGGATTACCACACCGCCGGACAGCCTGCCTATCAGTACGGCGGCAACGGGCCGGGCATCGGCGACTACATGGCTCAGGAGGACGACTGGGATCGGGACCTCCTGCTCGACCCCGCCTGGGAGAAGCAGCAGCGCAAGGTGAGGGCGGGCGGGCAACTGGAGGGGAGGGGCAGGAGGGGAGGAAACGGCATCCGGCTGGAGAATCAAGGAGAGGGCGCCTCTGGGCATGGGCAGAGTGCTTCTGCTAGAAGGCAATGCAATTGTGGGGGGGGGGGAAACAGCTGGAGAATTAAGGGGAGGGCGCCTCTGGGCATGGGCAGAGTGCTTGCTCTGCTAGAAAGCAATTTGGGGGAGAGGGGAGAACAGTTTCCAGCTAGAGAATCAAAGAGGGCGCCTCTGGGCATGGGCAGAGTGCTTCTGCTAGAAGGCAATGCAATTGGGGGGGAAACAGCTGGAGATTTAAGGGGAGGGCGCCTCTGGGCATGGGCAGAGTGCTTGCTCTGCTAGAAAGCAATTTGGGGGAGAGGGGAGAACAGTTTCCAACTAGAGAATCAAAGAGGAGGGCGCCTCTGGGCATGGGTAGAGTGCTTGCTCTGCTAGAAAGCAATTTGGGGGAGAGGGGAGAACAGTTTCCAACTAGAGAATCAAAGAGGAGGGCGCCTCTGGGCATGGGTAGAGTGCTTGCTCTGCTCGAAGGCAATGCAATGGGGTGGGGTGGGAGAAAACAACTTCCAGCTGGAGAATCACAAGGCGAGGGTGCCTCTGGGCATGGGCAGAGTGCTTCTGCTAGAAGGCAATGCAGTTATGAGGGGGAAACAGCTGGAGATTTAAGGGGAGGGCGCCTCTGGGCATGGGCAGAGTACTTGCTCTGCTAGAAAGCAATTTGGGGGAGAGGGGAGAACAGTTTCCAGCTAGAGAATCAAAGAGGAAGGCGCCTCTGGGCATGGGTAGAGTGGTTCTGCTAGAAGGCAATGCAATTAGGGGGTGGGGGGAAACAGCTTCTAGCTGGAGAATCAAGGGGAGGATGCCTCTGGGCATGGGTAGAGTGCTTGCTCTGCTCGAAGGCAATGCAAAGAGGTGGTGTGTTTCTTGGGCAACTGGGGTAGCCGCCTGTTCGCCCACCCGCCTTGGGCATCCTCCGGCATGGCGAGAAGGACGCGTTGCACGCCCAAGGGAGGACTGGACTGGGCTTGGCGCCGGGCAAAAAAGACCCGGGCAACTTACTTTCGTGCGTGGCTTCCCTGGTGTCTCGTGGCTGGAAGAGGAAGGGAAATGCTTTCCTGCCTTCTGGATTTTCGCCTTCTCGTGGGGGGTTGCGGGGCATGCATGCCTGGGGAGGCTGGGTTTCGGGGGGCCCTGCGGTGAAGGGGGCTGGTGGGTGGGTGGGAGAGAGGGAAGGCCCGCAATCGCGGTGGTTCACCTGATGGCGAGGCGGCTGATGTTGCGCCAGGTGCCATCCGCGGGAAGGACGAGCTCCCAGCCAGGGCCAGGTCGGGCAGCGCAATCCTGCTGGCTGGGAGTGGTCCTGAGTCACGGCCAGGGAGGAGGAGGAGGAAGCGGGGGCACAGGGCCCTTGGCACCACCTCGGGCTGCGCCTGGGCATTGGCCAGGAACTGGGCACGGCTGGAGGGTCAGGGTGGCCCATCTATGGGCTTTGGAGTCCTGGCTTGGCTGTGCAGTGCAGAGGCTGGAAAGGAAGGGCATTGGGGAGGAGGGCTCCGGCTGGAGGGGAGCACGAGAAATCAAAGCACCCCAAGTTGGCATGGAAGCTGCACCCTAAATGACCCCAGCAAAGCTCCCGACATCCCATTGAAGAAAGGAACCCTTTGCCCCACGTTGGCATTTGGGGTGGAGTGTGGGGTCCCAGTGGCTTTGTATGTGGGTGCCAGAGGGGTGGCTTGGAGGCTGCCAGGCGAATGGCTCTGAAGACTCGAAAGAAGCCTGTCCAGGCGAGACCAGACCGGGAAGGGCAATGGCGTGTTGAATCCGTCACGTCTGATCTGGCATGCTCCATGCTTGGGAGGCGTGGAGAAAGTGGCCTGGAGGGTGCCCATCAAGGGGAATGGCGTGGGCAGGGCAGAGGTCAGCATTGGATTACCTTCCTAGAGGGCACCGAAGCTTGGCTGCCAGTCAGGTGCCTGGTGTTTGCCTACCAAAGGGGAGTGGGGGCAGGAAGAGAAGCCAACGGTAGGGCTGGGTGGGGCAGCTCCATTTGCCTGCTGAAGGGCTGCCAGCCTCCTCCCTCCCTCCTTCCCTCCCTCCCTTTCCTAGACAATTATTCATCCAGCAATGTGGGATGAGATGGGAGATTAGAGCTGCTTCCCCCCCCCCCCCCCCATCGTTTTAGCCTACGGAGTGTGGGAAAAACTGACTTTTGAAAGTCCCTTGGGAGCCTTGAGCCACCACGAGTTGATTGGGGTGCCTTTGCATCCTCCACGAATAAAAATGTCACGGGTTTAGTGGTCATTTTGGAGCAGAGCTCTCCTCATCTCTCTGCCACCCCATAATATATATATATATATATATATATAGGGATGCTTTGAATAGTCCCTGCCTTGCAAAAAGAGCAGAAAATTCTATTTCCCCGCCCCCATCCCTCCTCCCCCCCCCCCTCCACCTTCCTGATTTGGCTTACATTTGTACAATATAATTCCCGAGGAAGGAACTGTAATTATAAATATGTGTATAAATATATGTTGTTATAAATACGGCTAGGTCAGGTGTAATAATAATACACAGTACAATTAAAATTTATCCCAGGCACTAATTTTAGATGATTGCTGCATTTTAGTTCATTTCCTTTTTTTCTTTTGCCTCTTTCCCCTTTTGTAGTTAGGAGGCACTGGGGGGGTGGGGGTGTTGCCTGGTTTTATTTGGCCCTGGGATCAAAGGGTTCCTGCCACGCCCCTCACTTCCCTATTCTGGTTCCAGCCTTCTCCCCAAGGTCAGCTGTCACGTCCGAGGGAGAGCTGACCCATACGGTCCCTGGCCCCTTACAAAAACAGGGAATCTCCCTGCCTCTTACTTCCACTGCCTGTGATGTAACAGAATGATGGAATTGGAAGGAACTTTGGAGATCATCTAGTCCACCCCCATTTCCCCCGTTCAAACCCAATATCATTTCAAATGGTTATATAGGTAGTCCTTGACTTACCAACAGTTCATTTAGTGCCTCTTTAATGCTACAGGGGCGCCGAAAAATGTGACTTAATGATCTTTTCCCCACAGTTTCCCCATGGTCACGTGATCCAGATCCAGAGGCTCGGCAACCGACTCCTATTTATGATGGTTGCGGCGTCCCCGGGGAGGGGGGATCATGTGATCCCCCCCCCTTTGCCAACCTTCTGACAAGCAGTGGGGGAAGCCAGTTTCATTTAACAACCGTGTTACTAATTTACCGTCTGCAGCGTTTCGTTCAACAACAGAAAAGGCCGTAAAGCGGTACAAAATTCACTTGACCAAGATGTCTCGCTCAACGACAGAAATGTTGGGCTCGATTGTAGTCGTTGAGGACGACCTGTGTATTGCGAACGACCGTTTTCGGGACAGACAGATATATTAAACCTAATATTCTTTATCTTTATCTTGTATCTTTATTAGATTTCTATACCGCCCTTCTCCCGAAGGACTCACAGCGGTGTACAGCCATATTAAAACACATATAAATTTACAAAATTTAAAACGATTTAAAATTGGATGTATAAAAATTTGGCCCATAGATTAAAACACACATACACCCATTCTAAAATTCGTATTAGGCCAGGCCATTGAATTACTTCTCTGCCTTTCTCCGAGCGTTGATGTACATTTTGGGCGCAAGTCTCTACCAGATCCAGGTTGTATTTTTAAACTGCTCCCAACTCCCTGAGTCAGAGGCGTTTGTATGTATTTTGGTGCCTAGAATCTCGGAAAAATTGCATAATTATTATAGCTCCGGAGAGCAGGCGGCAGAGATGTGTACTGGGAGATGTCTGAAGTGTTGCTGTTTTCCACCCCCACTCCTGACCTTGGTGGGTGGTCGTCTTATTTATTTATTTATTGATTGATTCAACTTATATTCAACTTATGGCAATGTGGGGGCCTTGAATCCCAGCCATTTGTAGCTACACAGATCTCACTTGTTGTAAGGCCTGTTGAGTAAATTGCAAATAAAACCCCAGTTTTTTGTTTTAATTTGATTTATATGCTGCCCTTCTCCGGAGACTCAGGGCGGCTTACAATGCGTTAAGCAATAGCCTTCACACTTTTGTACATTCATACAAAGTCAGCTTATTGCCCCCACAAACTGGGTCCTCATTTCACCTACCTTAGAAAGGATGGAAGGCTGAGTCAACCTTGAGCCTGGTAAGATTCGAACCTGCAGTAATTGCAGGCAGCTGTGTTAATAACAGGGTGCTTTAGACCACTGTGCTACCAAGGCTCTATAGTGAGTGAGTTGAGTCAGGATTTGAGTGAGTTGGAGTCCTTGGATAGTTTCGATTCTCTCTGTGTGTGTTTTCTTTCTTTTCTTTTCTTTTTTCCCCCATTCCACTCTGGTTTCTGTCCTCTTGCTCTCTGAGTCATAATCCGAATAGAGCTGGAAGGAACCTTGGAGGTCTTCTAGTCCAGCCCCCTACTCAAGCTGGAGACCCTATATCGTTTCAGACAAGTGACTGTCCAGTCTTTTCCTAAAGACCTTCGGCGATGAAGCACCCACAACTTCTGGTGGCAAGCTGTTCCACTGGTTAATTGTCCTCCCTGTTAGGAAGTTTCTCCTTAGTTCCAGGTTGCTTCTCTCCTTGGTTAGTTTCCAACCGTTGTTTCTTTTTTCTTTTTTCTTTTTAGAAAAAGGTTTTTTATTTTTTTAAACAAAAACAACATAAAAACATCATCCTTCCATATATTTACAGACAGTGTTTCGATCGGTTAAAGTCGTTTCGCGCTCTCAACATTTTCAGAATTTCAATTGTGACAAATGTTCTTTCATCTAACTAAAAACAAGTGTTTACACATTTTATCCAAATTTCATTTCATATGTAATATTTCATCTCCATTCTTTATTCTTTATTGCCTATCCATTGATAAAATGGTGTCTGCTGGTGGCTCAGCAGACTGATAGCATTGTGATTAACACCAGCTGTCTGCAATTACTGTAAGTTCGAATCTCGCCAGGCTCAAGGTTGACTCAGCCTTCCATCCTTTCTAAGGTAGGTGAAATGAGGACCCAGTTTGTGGGGGCAATAAACTGACTTTGTATAAATATACAAAAGGATGAAGGCTATTGCTTAGCGCATTGTAAGCCGCCCTGAGTCTCCGGAGAAGGGCGGCATAGAAATCAAATTAAAAAAAAAAATAGCCCCCATATCAGTGGTTTCCAACCCTTGTTTCTTGTCCTGCCTTCAAATGCTTTGGAAAATAAATTGACCCCCTCTTCTTTGTGGTAGCCTCTCAAATAATGGAATCCTCCTGTCATGTCTCCCCTAGTCCTTTTTTTTTTCTCTAGACTGGCCAAACCCAATTTCTGCAACCGTTCTTCATATGTTTTAGTCTCCAGGCCTTTAAATCATCTTAGTTGCTCTTCTCTGCACTTTTTCCAAAGTCTCAACATCTTTTTTGTAATGTGACAAAAAAAATGGATGCGGCATTCCAGGTGTGGCATTCCTTGTTTTTGTTTATTGTTTTTTTCAATTGTGCGTTGTTAGGAGTCAGGTAGCATGCAAATTAAATACATTAAGCAGTAAGCTTGCCCAGAGCTGCTTTGTAGATGAGATGGGGTGGCAAATAAATGTAATAAATCATAATAAATCAGTCAAATAATTCAGCGTGGCTCCTGTTACGAAGGTTTGGGAAGCAAGCTAAATTTGAAGGGTAGCTGTGATGATGTGATTTTTCATTTAATTCTGCCTGAAACGACCACTTAACTTCTGATAGTTCTCAACTTACAACATAGTGACCGTTCAAACTTACGACCGCACTGGAAAAAGTGACTTATGACTACTGTTCACACTTACAACCATTGCAGCATCGTGTGATTAAAATTTGCATGTTTGGCAAGTGACTCATACTTATGACGATCGCAGTGTCCCGGCAGGGGGTCTCTTTTGCGACTTTCTGATGAGCAAAGTCAACGGGGAAGCCGGATTCACTTAACAACCATGTTACTAACTTAACGACTGCAGCGATTCACAAACGTGTCGAGAAAGGTGGTAAAACAGGGCAGGATTCACTTAACCTTGGTCTCGCTTAGCAACAGGAATTTTGAGCTCAACTGTGGTCGTACGTTAAGAGGTGAGGGCTATCTGTATTGGAATGAGAGAATTTCTCTGGCGGAACCGTGGTTGACGAGGACTCGGAAGTTTTGCCGGAGTGCAAATCAAGGCTAAAAAAATAAAAATAAAATAAGTTTTCCCCTTCTCAGAATTTGGAATTACTCCCAAGATTTGACGGGAGTTTTTTCTTGAATTCCGGCATGGTTGGCTGGCTGGCTTCATCCAGCCCAGGACTTGTCCTTTGGATATTTGTGGGCAAATACGAGTGAAGCCAAATTTGGCCATCTGCTATTCAGTTAAATGATCCGAGCTGCCAACCGGTTTAAGGCTGAGTGAGCTCTGGCGGCGGTTGAAATTCTGAATTGACAGGACAAAAAAAAAAACCCTACACCGCACTTTTTTTGGACTAGGATATTTCAAAAATATCAGGGAATAGATTTGAAGTTTTGTACTTATTCCTCGCTCTGAAATTAAGGAGCTAGGCAGAAATCAAGACCACCCCCCCCCCCCCGAAAAAAAGCAATGTTCCTCAACTGTGGCAGCTTTAAGAGGGGGGGACTTCAACTCCCAGAATTCCCCAGCCGGCCATGCCGGCTGGGGAATTCTGGGAGTTGAAGTCCCCCCCTCTTAAAGCTACGTACCAAATTTGAAAAGCACTCAACTCGAATAGTAGCCACGCTAGACTCACGTACTATCTTGACTCCGTGCCAGCTCCGAGCAGCTAATAGCTTTTCCATGTTTTTCTGGCATAGTTGTGGCTTGACGCGAATGCCAGCGTCTCCTTCCAAATGCTGGTTGAGTCAAACTTTTTGGAATAAAGGGCCCAGGGGTGGTGGTGCGGGGGTGGGGGGAAGAGACGGAGGTGCGTGCAGAGTTGCAAACCGTAGCAGAGCTCAACACCTGGCTGCAGGCCTCTTCGGTTCCACTTCGGTCCCGGTGACGTGGCACCCGAGCGATTTTTTTTCCCGTGGGTCTCTCTGCCACTCGGTAGGATCGGCCCGATTGGGGTAGCAGCAGCGTGGAATTTCCCGCCAGGTTGTAAGTTGGAAGTATGTATGTGTGTGTTTCTCACTCTGTGTTTGTGTGTGTGTGGGGGGGGGAGTGTAAGTTTCATGTTTGAGTGCCAGCCCGCAAAGCCACTTCTCTGCGTGTATAAAGAAACCAGAAGATCTGTGGGGGGGAGGATGGGGACTGGCAAAGTGAATTTTTGTGTGTGTAACTGGAACGTGGGCCCCCTTCTCTCCTTCGCTTACCTGCGGGCCTGATGTTCTGCATTCCTGTTTTTTGCAGAGCACATGGAATGACCCTCATTTCGATTCACTATGGAAAATTTAAGGTCCCGGAGAGCCCGTAACACCCACCCCCTCTCCTTTTCCATTTTTGCTTGAGATTGAAGGAGGAGAAGATGTGGGCGAGGCTAACGGATTAACAGAGGTTGGAAGGGACCTTGGAGGTCTTCTAGTCCAACCCCCCACTGCTCAAGCAGGAAACTCTGTACCATTTCGGACAAATGGTACAGGAGCCTTGGTGGCGCAGCGGACTAAAGTGCTGTTAAGTAGCACTTAGCTGCCTGCAATTACTGCAAGTTCAAATCTCACCAGGCTGAAACGGTCGTAAGTGTGGGGAGAAAACTCTTTTTTTCAATGCTGTTGTAAAACCTGGTTGTAAGTTGAGGACTATCTATTTGTTGCTGTTGTAAGCTCACCCCTATCCTACCCCTGAATAAAAAGACCAACGGGGTGTTGTTTGGTGGAAAAGGGATAAGTTGGGAACCTCACACGTGGTTCTTTTGTGTCTTACTTCTCGCAATATTAGCAATACCACTTAGACCAGTGTTTCTCAACCTTGGAAGCTTGAAGATGGGTGGACATCAACTCCCAGAATCCATCCATCTTCAAGCTTCCAAGGTTGAGAAACACTGACTTAGACTTATATACCGTTTCACCGTTGTTTTACAGCCCTCTTTAAGCGGTTTACAGAGTCAGCCTATCGCCCCCCAACAACCTGGATCCTGGTTTTACCGACCGCAGAAGGATGGACAACTGAGTCAATCTTAAACACATCAGGATCGAACTCCTGGCAGTGGGCAGAGTCAGCCTGCAATATTGCGTTCTGACCACAAGGGTGGGAGGGAGGAAGGAAGGAAAATAGCAGTACCACTTAGACTTATATACCGCTTCAAAGTGCTTTTACAGCCCTCTCTAAGCCATTTACAGAGTCAGCCTATCTCCTCCCGACAACCTGGGTCCTCATTTTACCGACCTCGGAAGGACGGAAGGCTGAGTCGACCTTGAGCCGCTCAGAATATTGGACCTAGTTATTTTATTATTTATTTACAAAGCTTCTACGCTAACACGCCTTACCCAGGTGCCTCTAGGCACCGGACAGCCCTTCAGTAAAATAACCACATCAAGCCATTAAAACAATAAATGAAAACCATAAAACTCCCGGTTGGAAAAAAATCACCGCTTGGCCCTCTAACCCAAGAAGTTTGCTTTTTGGCGACTTCCTGAAGTCGAAGCGAATCTGTTGTGTTTCCACTTACTTGGTGAACCAGTTTCACAGTTAGGTAGTCATATGGAATATATTTTGCATAACTGCTTCCATCCAGCTGGGCCAAATCTGGGTTGTTCGGGGCCTCTCAACTCTTGGTCAGACCGTAAGTAAGGGTGAAACATGAGTTGCATTTTGGATTTTGAGAACACGATGAAAAGTGCTCCTGTCCCTGGAAAGTGGAGCTGTGTGTGTTTGTGGGTGTGGCAGTGAGTAACAAGAGCTTGACCATTATTAAAATTGCTACCTCTGCTTCAAAGCACCAATTTATTCAATTTTACTTTTCTCCAATCCGACGATCTGTAAGGGGTAATCCTTGATTTTATGACCGTTCATTTAACAAACCTTTGAAATTATGGTGGAGAAAAGTGACCTACAGTTTTCCCTTGCACTTACAACTCAGATTCAGGTGCTTGGCAAACAGGCCTGTATTTATGACATCGTCGTGTCCAGGAGTCACTTTTATGATCTTCCCAACCGGCTTCCAACAAGCCAAGTCTTTAAAAGTAGCTGGATGGGCTTAATGATTCTGGAGGAAAAAAAAGTTGTAAAATTAGACAGGAGGACTCACTTAATGGCGGCATCGGTTAGCAACAGTCATTCCTGCCCTGATCGTGGCCATAAGTCGAGGGTTACCTGCATACAGCCCATTTGAAGCTTAGAAGTAGTTTTGAATTTTGGATTGATGGATATATACCAAATATATCTCTCCCTTCTCTCTCTCTCTCTCTCTCTTTCTCTGTCCATCCATCCAATATCTATATCTAATATTTCTATCTAATCTCTATATCTGTCTGTCTATATCTATCTATCTATCTATCTATCTAATCTATCTATACACACACCAAATACATGGTATACTGAATTACATAACTTCAGCGATAGTGATGGATATTTATTTATTTATTTATTTATTTATTTGTTGGATTTATATGCCGCCCTTCTCTGGAGACTCAGGGCGGCTTACAATGCGTTAAGCAATAGCCTTCATACTTTTGTATATACCTGCTTAGTAGGGCTTTCGGCCCCCCCTAAGCGGTGTTCTTTTTTTATACAAAGTCAGCTTATTGCCCCCACAATCCGGGTCCTCATTTTACCTACCTCGGAAGGATGGAAGGCTGAGCCAACCTTGAGCCTGGTGAGATTTGAACTCGCAGTAATTGCAGGCAGCTGGCAGCTAAGTGCTACTTAACAGCACTTTAGTCCGCTGCGCCACCAAGGCACAGATATATATATATGTATGGATATATACCAGGTATATATATATTCCAAATACACACACACCACATATATAGTATATTCAATTACATAACACTTTAGGGGCAGTGGTACACCAGGCTGGTCAGCAAGAGGTTTTCTGATGTGACTTTTACCTTCAGTTAGTTAGTTAATACCAAGATAGTTTAAAGTAACGGGTATCTTTTTATAATGCATTTCCTGTTTGTGAGCATAAGAGGGAATCCTGTTTATATAGAATGGGATGCATGTTTGGATTTTTACAAGCCTCCCCCCCCCCCAAAAAGAGAGGCGTGGACCCCTCTGAGGGGCTGGTGTGTTGAACGCCAATGCCAATATTTGGAGAGCGTGTGATGTTCCTCATTCAGGTGCATTTCTGCGGCCTGTAATTGTGGGGGACGATGAAACACTTTGCAGAAAGCCAGCTGCAAGTGCTAAATCCTGAATGCGATGGGTGGTCCTTGCAGGGATAAACAGCCATCTCTTTGTAGGCCCTGCACAAATGGATGTGACGCACCCAACAAGCTTTTGTTTCGGTGCCTTCTCTGCAGAGCTGCTGAGGGGAAAAAAAAACGACAACGATAAAAGTTTGCACAACTAGCAGGATTCGGATTTCGGGCTTTTTTTTTTTTTTTGCTTAATTGGCCAGGGAGAATTCCCGGTGGGGCTTAATGGGCCCGCACTTCCCTCTCCCTCCCCTCCAAAATACGTTTTGAATAGGAAGGATTTTTCTTCCTGGCTTTGAAAAAGGCCAGCGAGCCGATAGTGTAACAGTATTGAAGTGCCCCCCAGTTGAGTGCATATCAAAAGTTGCAACTCTCAAGAAGCAACATAAAAAGTAGGAAGGAGAATTGCGACCGTGTTATCTCTTGGCTTGGGGAAATGGTTCTGTTTTTCTTAGCAGAAGGAATGAATTTTGGAGAGCTGACAGTTCAGTAAACCGGAATAACCTGTAAACAAGGCCTCTCTAGCAAGGAGGCCTTGTTAAATACAAATTCTGTAAAAGGTAAAGGCAAAGGTTCCCCTCGCACGTATGTGCTAGTCGTTCCCGACTCTAGGGGGCGGTGCTCATCTCCGTTTCAAAGCCGAAGAGCCAGCGCTGTCCGAAGACATCTCCGTGGTCATGTGGCCGGCAAAGGCGCATGGAACGCTGTTCCCTTCCCACCAAAGGTGGTCCCTATTTCTCTACTTGCATTTTTTATCTGCTTTCGAACTGCTAGGTTGGCAGAAGCTGGGGCAAGGAACGGGAGCTCACCCTGTTATGCCACACTCAGGATTCGAACCGCCGAGCTGCCGACCTTTTAATTGACAAGTGTCTTAGGTTGTTACTAAGCTAAGACAAGTGTCTTAGCTTAGCACTAATTCAGTAATTCTTAGCCACACTAATTCTGTACAGGTAGCCTTTCATTTTAATCACCACAATTAGGACTGGCAACTCAGTCCTTAAGTGAACAGATCAACGAGGGAAACCCATTACTGTGTTTCTGATCTGGCCGCAGCTTTCCTTTACTTTCAGGGGTCCCCCAAGTTCCCCCCACCCCATTTTATGACTTTTCTTGCCATTGTTGTTAAGTGAATCACTGCAGTTAAGAAACATATGGAAAGTGCGTGTTAAGGAATTCGCAGAGTAACCCTTGAGTAGCAAGGGTGTGCACATGAAAGCAACAGAGTAGTTACGAATAAACACAGTCAACACACGAGATACACTGAGTTATGTTTACTTTCAGGAAATAGTAAGGTACAGTCCAAAAAACAGTCCAGGTCATACACATATAAAGCAGGAGATAGCCAAAACGACAGTCCAGGGATAATCCAATAACAAAGTCTTCTTACCAGTTGTCGTAGTCATTCACAATAAACAGTTCTTCTGGATTTGCAAACAGTAGCATACAGAGATATCAGAGAGCAAGGACAGTAAAAAGAACAAACCATGTTTCTAGCTTCCTCTTAAGGACGTTGGCTACAGAGCTAACCAATCAGGACGCAATATGATGCAATACAGCAGTCTTAAAGCTACATTGATGGCTTATATATTGCCAACCCAACAAGATAGCTAACAGTGCATGCCCATGTGTGAATAAGTTGTGCGTCGTGTGTCAGGCGTTTTGTTTTAGGAACCGACAGTTGAGGATGTTTAGTCTCGCAGGTGACAAGCTCTGCACCTTTTCAGTAGCAGCTGCCGTGGCCTTCTGTGCCGTTGAAAATAAACAGGAATTCCTCCTGTATATTTTCCAATTGTTCCCAGCCCAGAGAAACATCTCAATGATTGTCATAGAGCCAGGAAGTCAAAATTTTGGCTCAGAAAACACCTTGGAAGCACCTTTCTTCCATCCATCTCTTACAAAGCCCAGACCGTAAATTGCATGCTTAAAAGGATCTGCGTCCAAGTTTCTGGCAGCCGAGAAGCCTCGGTTCCAGGGCTGCCTGGGCATTTCTTTTAAAAAAAATATTATTATTGTTTATTATTATTTTGCTTGAGTTAGTTCAAAGAGCCGGGCAGGAGATAAATGTGCCCGAGTAACCAGCCATGATTTTAACATTTATGGGGTTGGAGCACATCCAAGCTGCGAGATGTCGCTGGCTGGCTGGGATGGATTGCTTGTTCCGGGCGCCTTTTGCAGGACATCAGTTCTAAAGATGCTGACTTGGCTCTAAAGCAGGGGCTTTTTCAAGAGAGAACTGAGCTTTCTTTGGTTTTTTTCTTTGAAGACGTTTCGCTTCTCATCCAAGAAGCTTCTTCAGCTCGGACTTGGAAGGTGGAGAACGGAAGGATTTATACTCCTTGCAGACAGCTGGTCATTTGCATCCTTTTAGAGCAGTGTTTCTCAACCTTGGAAACTTGAAGATGGGTGGACTTCAACTCCCAGAATCCCCCAGCCAGCTCTGCTGGCTGGGGGATTCTGGGAGTTGAAGTCCACCCATCTTCAAGCTTCCAAGGTTGAGAAACACTGTTTTAGAGAGTCATTGAGACCACTTGGAGTACCCTGTTTCCCCCAAAATAAGACATCCTCTGATAATAAACCCAGTCGGGATTTTGAGCGCTTATTTCAGGATTCAAAAAAAAACATAAGACAGGGTCTTATTTTCGGGGAAACACGGTAGTGCTCCTGGTTCCTGGAGTCTGCAATTATTCTGGAAATCCGTTCGTACTCCCAGACCATTCGAAGGATGTTCATCCCAAATTGCATAGCTAAAAGTCTGTAGAGATTCTCAGTCATCCAAGTCATGGTTGTCCCAAAGGTGCTTTTTCAGGAGGCACCTGGAATTTCTTGGTTTTTCTTTGAAGACGTTTCGCTTCTCATCCAAGAAGCTTCTTGAACTCTGACTAGATGGCGGGGAACGGAAGGATTTATGCTCCTTCAGGATTTATAATGGAAAGATGTTTAATGGAAGGATTTACCGTCCAACAGAAAATTCCGCACTGCTGCTGGCAAGGAAAACAGCTGAGGGGCGGCAATCCACTCTGCCGCCCCTGATCAGCTGAGCTTCGGAAAATATGGAAATATAGGTAAGTATAACAGAAGGGCAGGCGGGCGGGCCCACTTCAAAAACGGAGCGACCCGGTTCGCTCATGGCTGAAAGTCGAAGTTAACGGTTCGCCCGAACCGGTGCGAACCGGTAAAATACCACCACTGAGTTGCACCCTGAACAGAGTCTGGCTGGTCGTAGTGGATGTAGTGGATTATGGTTTATTCACTGCCTCAACCTTAAGGTTGAGAACTGGCCTTCTCCCGTTCCCCCTGCCCCCATGTGGACGAGTGACGTTAAAGCCATGTGCCCAGCGAAAGCAAACGGACGTTCAGAATGTGCCTCTTCCAAATTTAGAAGCCCAAAAAGAGACCACAGATCTATTTTTTAATTTCTCTGTAGGAGTCGACATGTCTTCAGAATGGCAAATCTGTTGGCCAATTTTAGAACTGTTGGACTCCGGGGTTAAGTCCATCTTGGCATCTTTTGGTCCTGTTTGTGGAAAACGAGCTAGTTCTCCATCACCCGTTTGAAGGGGTTCCTCATCAACCATCAATTTGTACCCCGATTCTGCTTCTCTGTTCTTTGTCTTTAACTTCATTGTGTTGAAGTTCCATCAGCAACATCAGTTGTCCACCAATGTGGGAGATGCTGGCTTAGGCCGGGGTCTCCAACCTTGGCAACTTTAAGACTTGTGGACTTCAACTCTCTGGGAATTGAAGTCCACAAGTCTTAAAGTTGCCAAGGTTGGAGACCCCTGATTTAGACTACATCAAGGATATCGCCGAAAGGCGATACCCTAATGGTGGCAGTGGGAGGGGGCTCAGAAAATATGCCTCTTTCCGGTTAGTTAGTACAACCTCTTATTTTACAGCGGGATTCAACTCCAAGATGACCAAAATTGAAGAATTCTTGACTTCTATCTTAGAACTAAATTGCTTGTTTCTAATGTCAGCTTCCCTAAGTTAGCGATTCCTGGTTCAGAAATGGAACAAGACTGGGTTTTAATTGGATTCCTGGTTTCAAAATGAGGCAAGACTGGCTTTTATTTTGATTCCTGGTTTAAAAATGGAACAAAGCTGAGTTTTAATTTCATAATGCATTCTCTCCGTGTTTTGCTGAAGACAATTGTGGACTCACAGCAGGCGAGGAGCTATTTTCCAACCTCTTTGTGACCGTCGGTGAAATGGCTGGTGAATGAGACACATTTTCCATTTTGGCTTTGATCTCTGTGTGTGTGTTTGTGTGTGTATGCATGGTTTCTAGCAAGTTGTGCCTTCTTCAAAACTTGGGTGACCTTTTCCTTTTCTGTATTCTCCAAGAATGACTTGCTGACTTTATTTGGAGATGTTTTGCAGAATTCTCTTCTGTCCCACAGGTATTATAACTGTCTGGTTTGGTACAGGAACCAAACAGGAGAGCTACAGACTAGACTCCCTTCGGATAGTTAGAACAGCAGAAACAGCAATGCTTTCCATTGAGGACCTGTCTGTTACTGTTCTGACTTAGGCTTCCTGAGATAGTTAGTCCCAAAAACCCTCTTTTTATTTCAACGGCTGTGAATTCTGTTCATTCACAGCCCGTGATGAGTCACGAACGGTTTGTAAAGAGTCCGACAGAAGTCTGCCACAGTTCTTCGGGATAAGGCTGATAAGCACCCACCTTTATCTCCCTTGACACGCTGCCAAAGTCCTAATTGGCAATTCGCTTTGCAGGGCCACAGGGAGCACAGAGTCAAAACGGAGCTTCAGAAGTTAAACCGACCGGCATGAACAAAGTTGCTTCCTGCAAAGGCTCACGTGCCTTTGCTCCTCCTTTATGTCTTATGGAGGGGCCAATCATCTCCAAGCCTTATTCCTGCGTCGCCCCTTTTGTTTTAACTGATCTTGCCTTCTGGCAGCTCTGCGCATGTGTGTACTGGGAACAGGCTCTCCCTGTTCCTCTGCCTCGCTGATACCCAACTCTGGAGGCAGCACATAACTCCCAGATGGCCCTGGCTCCCTCTCTGCCTCTGACGCAGAGCCCTCGTCCGAGCCTTCCCCAGACTCCAGGACTGGCCCATGTTCCTCCCCAACCTCCTCACTGTCCGATTCTGCTGCCAGCTCCACTGGTCGCTGGCGGACCACAACAGTTGCTCTGATCAGAAGGAGGGCTGAGAAAATATCTACCGACCCCGTCACATCCTTGGACATAAACTTTTTCAACCCCTCCCCGCTATATAGAACATTGCATGCCAAAACAACTAGACCCAAAGACAGGTTTTCTCCCTCGTGCTGTCACTCTGCCGAACACCAAATTCCCACAGTCTTAAGGATATTCACCCATATCGTATGCCCGTAGTATTATTATTATCCTTCATCTTGTTATTGGTATTATTATGATTATTATCAACTCTGTTGCTTTTGTCTGCACATTTTAGAGTAGTGATGGCTAAACTTTTCCGGACTGAGTGCCCAAAGAGTCCCCCGCAAAAGGCAATGCGCGTAACCCCCGTCCATGCACCCCGCCCTCCACATGCGTCCCCCACATGCACGGCAGAGACCTGAAGACCGGCTGGCTGGCGGGAGGCGTGCATGGCAGAGCTGAACTGGGGCGATGGCTTGCGTGCCACAGGTTTGCCACCGCTCTTTTAGACCTTCTGTGCCAGAGACGAATTCCTCGCGTGTCTAATCACACTTTTTTTTTAAAAAAAAATTGATTTATATGCCGCCCTTCTCCGGAGAGTCAGGGCAGCTTACAATGCGTTAAGCAATAGCCTTCATCCTTTTGTATATTTATACAAAGTCAGCTTCTCTTTCTTTCTTTCTTTCTTTCTTTCTTTCTTTCTTTCTTTCTTTCTTTCCTTCCTTCCTTCCTTCCTTCCTTCCTTCCTTCCTTCCTTCTCTTTCTTTCTCTTTCTTTTCTTTTTTTTTTAAATTTTGATTTATATGCCGCCCTTCTCCAGAGACTCAGGGCGGCTTACAATGCGTTAAGCAATAGCCTTCATCCTTTTGTATATTTATACAAAGTCAGCTTCTCTTTCTTTCTTTCTTTCTTTCTTTCTTTCTTTCTTTCTTTCTTTCTTTTTTTCTTTCTTTCTTTCTTTCTTTCTTTCTTTCTTTCTTTCTTTCTTTCTTTCTTTCTTTCTTTCTTTCTTTCTTTCTTTCTTTCTTTCTTTCTTTCTTTCCTTCCTTCCTTCCTTCCTTCTTTCCTTCCTTCCTTCCTTCCTTCCTTCTTTCTCTTTCTTTCTCTTTCTTTTTTTTTTTTTTTACATTTTGATTTATATGCCGCCCTTCTCCAGAGACTCAGGGCAGCTTACAATGCGTTAAGCAATAGCCTTCATCCTTTTGTATATTTTATACAAAGTCAGCTTAAGACTTGGCAGTGAGCTGAAGACGTGGCTCTTCCGCCAATTAAACTTATCCGTTTGGGGGTACACTGGTATAATTTTAAATCGTTTTTTAATTGGGTTACCGATTTTAATTTGGTATTGTATTGTGATTTGTATTGAAGTTGTCATTTTGTAAGCCGCCTTGAGTCCCTAGGGAGAAAGGCGGCATATAAATCGCAATAAATAAATAAATAAATAAATAAATAAATAAATAAATAAATAATTGCCCCCACAAATTGGGTCCTCATTTTACCTACCTTAGAAAGGATGGAAGGCTGAGTCAACCTTGAGCCTTGGCCAAAAAAAGAGAAAAAAGAGTATTCTTTTCTATTCTTATTATTTCGGGAAGTGTTAAAAGACGCAGAGTGGCCCGCTAGAGTGGAAAAAGTGGTTCCCAGCTCCCACCCATGTCTTGGGGGGGGGGGGGTTTGTCGTTGGCTTGAACTAACCTCTTTCTCAAAACCTGTCCTTCCTTTCCATATAAGGAGAACAGCCGTAAACATTAAAAAAAAGAAAAAGAAAAAAAAGAAAAGCCCATTTGAGACAGGTAGAGCAACTTTTTAGACAAAGATCTGAGTTTGTTTTTTTTTTAAAAAAAAAAAAAACAAGACTTTGTCTGCACTAAGTGTCTTTTGTTCTTCAAAGGTTTCCTTTTTTTAAAAAAAAAAAAAATACTCCTCCCCTTGTTTTCAGGTGTCTCCTTGCAGTAAAGAAAAGCCAGCCAAATTCCAGACTTGACTTGGAAAATGTACATTACAGGGGTGGGGAAAAAAGCCAGACAGATTCTCCAGTTCCTGTTTAGGAATGTTCTCCTAATACTCTTTTAAGCCAACAGATGTTTTTTTTTAAAAAAAAGAAGCAAAAGCTTAATAATAATAATAATAATAATAATAATAAGGAAAAAAAAATCAATACCCAGGAAGGGAAACTTTGCCCCTGCTGTTGGAGCCCAAAGTGCTGACAGCCTAACAATGCACACAGAATGCGGAAGTTGTGCAGCGGTCAAAGCCTGCAATTTGTGTGTGTGTGTGTGTGTGTGTGTGTGTGTGTTTTGGACCGTTGGTTTCTTCGGTGAACTTGCTTTCAGAAACCTCGTCGGGACGAGCGAATTCCTGGCATTCACTCCGACCCTGTTCTTTCCTCTTTTTGAGTTTTGTCATCGTCTTCTCAACAATGAACGATCCTTAACCTGGGGGATTTTTGGATATTAGATATGGGACTCTTGGCCGAATGACCGCAGGGATTTAGCTTGACCCTCCACATTGCCTAAAAAGACACGTTAGCCTCTGAAGAAAAAAAATGTTTCTCACCTTGTGGTTGTGCGGGTGGGGCAGGGTTTTTCCTTATTTTATTGTCGTTTTATTTCTTCTTCACAGTTGGAAGAAGTTAGGAGGACTTGGGGGGGGGGAGGAAAAAAAAAAGAGCAAAAGGTTTTCATTACAGACAAGCTGGGGATTTAAAAAAAACACAATGTTCGTTAGCTGTGAAATGTCGTTGATTAAATTATAAGTACAGGTAGTTCTGGGCTTAGGAGACCACAGTTGAGTTGAGCCCAGATTTCTGTTGCTGAGAGAGAGAGAGAGAGAGAGAGAGAGACGGAGGGAGCTGTGAAGTGAATTTTACGACTTTTCTTGCCACAGTTGTTAAGGGAGTCACTGAAGCTGTTAACCTGACCCTGGGACCCTGCAACCGTCATAAGTGCATGCCAGTTGCCAAGCCTCTGAATTTTGATGCTGCTGCTGCAGCGGTCGTAAGTGTGAAAGTTGGTCATAAGGCACTTTTTTTTCACTTTTTTTTTGTAAATTCAAACAGTCACTAAATGAATGGTGCTAAATTGAGGACTACATCTCTCTCTCTCTCTTTCTCTCTCGCTATCTACCTACCTACTATCTATTTCTCTCTCTCTATTGCTACCTATCTCTCTCTCCCTCCCTCTCTCTCACTATCTACCTACCTACTATCTATTTCTCTCTCTCTATTGCTACCTACCTACCTATCACTCTCTCTCTCTCCCTCCCTATCTCCCTACCTCCCTACCTACTTACCTACTATCTATTTCTCTCTCTCTATTGCTACCTACCTACCTATCTCTCTCTCCCCCTCCTCTTCCTCTCTCTCTCTCTCACTATCTACCTACCTACCTATCTACTATCTATTTCTCTCTATTGCTACCTACCTACCTACCTAACACTCTCTCCCTCTCCCTCTCTCTCTCTCTCTCTCTCCCTTCCTATCTACCTACCTACCTACCTACTATCTATTTCTTTCTCTCTATTGCTACCTACCTACCTACCTATCTCTATCTCTCTCTCCCTCTCTCTCTCTCTGTATATTATATAATCTCCCTTGACCCCTCCTGTGATTAGCCAATTCTGGCAAACCATTGCATCATTTATAAAGGTAACACAATCTGGATTTTCTTGTAGAACTACATTCCACTGATCTGGTATTTTGACAGGTGGTAAGCTCTGGGGGCATGGTGCCTGGGGTGTGCCCCCTGTTCCCCTTGTACAAATTGTGCAGCAGAGAGTTGTTTAGTGAAAGCACCGATGGTGACAAATCTGTGCCTTGAAGATCCCGTCTCTTTGTTGACCTCACTGCTGGCATTCAGTCAAAAACTGTCCGTCACAACGGCGTTGGCCCGAAGGAGGAAACGTACAAGAATTCAGCCTCCCTGTGGCCTTTTCTATTGAAAGTTGACAATGCGGTAGCTTCCCTGCACACATTCACGTAGCCCTCAACTGACGATCAACGATTGAGCCCAACGTTTGTGTCGCTAAGCGAGACAGTGAAGATTGAACAAGCTTCCTTGCCACCGTTGTTGAGTGAATCACTGCAGTTGGGTTAATCCAGGGGTCAGCAGCCTGCGGCTCTGGAGCCGTATGTGGCTCTTTCACCCCTCTGCTGCGGCTCCCTGTCACTCAAAATATGCATCACAACCGCCAATGTGCGACACCCGCCGGCACGTGATTTATGGAGCTTTTCAACCTCTGGTAGGCTAACCCTGGATAAATCCAATTCAGAAGAAAACAGAACATTTAATTCAACTATATATGTTAGTTTTGTGGCCGCTTAAAAAATAGTCAGACACAGGAAAGGTTTTGTGGCTCCCGGTGTTTTCTTTTCTGTGGGAAACGGATCCCAATGGCTCTTTGAGTGTTTAAGGTTGCAGACCCCTGGGTTAATCACACGGTTATTCAATGACTTTGCTGGTCAGAAGGTCGTAATAGGAGATGACGTGACCCCGGGACACTGCAACTGCCATAAGTACGCGCCAGTGGCCAAGCGTCCGGATTTTGATCATGTGACTATGGGGATGCTGCAGTGGTTGACAGCCATAGGTCCCTTTTCCAGGGCCGTCGTAACATTGAACGGGTCGCTAAAACAAATGGTTGGAAGTCGAGGACTTCCCGCATCACTGCATGCACACCTTTTAAAAAACAACAACAAATGATGGTTGCCGGCATTTTCTGCCCGGTTACTAGCATTATTTTTGGCGCTACGTGGCTTCATCCTTGCTTGACGGCCCACTTCTAAGCAAACAGCATGTGACAATGCATGTTTTGCTCAACAAGCCTTAACTTGTCTCTTAGGCCGTCCTGGATGGGTTGTTTCTTGCAACCGGCGGAGCTGAAGGGGGTAGCTACTAAAATTTTCATGGCCGGATGTATAATTCAAGCCAGTGTTTTCGTAGAGCGCCTGGTAACTCAATCCAATTTTCTCCCCTTTCTCCCCTTCCCTTCTCGTCCCTCCCCCACTTACCCCTGCAAAAAAGTTAGCTTTTGACTTCCCATGGTGTAGCTTTGTCAATAATTAAACTATTTTTAGAGCCAGAAACCCATCTCGGAAAGGACGTCGGATTCTTTTTAAGGGGTAAGGGAGTGATGGGGAAATTTTTTTTGGGAAAAAAAAAAATAGATAAAAGGTTCTCTGCCAGCTGTCAAGTGAGAGTTCAGCTGAGAGCAGCCAACAGGTAACGTAGTATTTTTTTTTTCCCAACCTTGGCAAGTTTAAGATACTGTGGACTTCAAGTCCCAGAATTCCCCAGCCAGGATGTCAACGAGCAGGGGGATCTTAGCTGGCGGTTTTAGAGAGACTTCCATAAGTTTTGGAAAGCCACGGTGAATAAGTGTCCTTTTAAAACATATTTCTTGACCGTGGCAACTTTTAAGATGTGTGGACTTCAACTCCCAGGGCTGGCTGGGGAATTGTGGGAGTTAAAGTCCACACATCTTAAAAATTGTCACGGTCAAGAAAGATTGATAATCGCAGCAGAGAATATTGGAAAATGAGCAGTTAGCTGATAAAAATTGACCTGGATTTAAAGTTTTTTTAAAATTTATTTTCCAATTAAACATTTCATTTCTCCTTAAGCAGTGTGTTGTCCGGGCACAAATATTTCTGTGCAACATCCTTCCACAAATTATATACATTGAACAATTATACCTTGTGTAACTCTTCATTTCCTTCATAACGTATCTTCTAATAAAAATACAATAATAAAATTAAACATGGTTATTCTCATCATACTCATGTTATCAATTGCCATTTTATTCTTATCTCTATCTTAATGTATTTTCTATTCTTACTGACTTCTTCATTTCCAATTTCCTTTTTTATTCTCTAACCATTGGTAAAATGCTTCCCCTATCATATAGTAATCAGTTTGTTCTTTCTCTTTAATTGCTAGTGTTAGTCTATTCATTTCTGCACATTCTAATATTTTCCTAATCAACTTGACCTGGATTTAGAGGGGTGTAAGTGGGTGATTCCACTTGGAGATTCCCCCTGCCCCCATGTACAGATAGTCCTCAACTTAACAAGTATTCATTTAGTGACCAAAGTTATAATGGCACTGAAAAAAAGTGATTTATGATTGCTTTTCACACTTAATGACTGTTACAGCATCGCCGTGGTCACTGATCCAAATCCAGACGCTTGGCAACTGGCAGGTATTTATTGACGATTGGCAATGTCCCCGGGGAAGTCACATGATCAGTTTTGTCATCTTTAAGAGCCATATGGTGGTGCAGCATTTAGAAGGCAGTATTTGCAGGCAGTTCGATTGTGACCGGCTCAAACTTGGACTCAACCTTCCATCCTTCCCAGGTCGGTAAAACGAGGTCCCAGATTGTTGGGGGCGGCAAGATGCTGACTCTGTAAACAGCTTAGAGAGGGCTGTTAAAACCGTGTTAAAGCGGTATATAAGTCTATTTGACAAGCAAAGTCAATGGGGAATCCAGATTTGCTTAACAAGCGTGCTACGAACTGAATTACGGCGGCGATTCACTTAACAACCACGGCGAGAAAGATTGCAAAATGTGGCAAAACTGACTTATCAACTGTCCTGCTTAAGAATGTGAATTTGAGGCTTCGTTTTGTGGTCCTAAGGACAACCTATATCTTAAAATTCAAACCGAAGAGTTTGCAATAGCATATACCGCTTTCCAGTGCTTTCCAGCCCCTCTCTAAGCAGTTTACAGAGTCAGCCTCTTGCCCCCAACAATCTGGGTCCTCATTTGACCCACCTCGGTAAGGACAGAAGGCTGAGTCAACCTTGAGCCCATCAGGATTGAACTGCTGGCAGTGGGCAGAGTTTGCCTGCAATACTGCATTCTAACCACTTTGCACCATAGATGGATGGATGGATGGAAGGAAGGAAGAGGAAAAGGAAGAGCAATAGCAATAGCCCTTAGATTTATATACTGCTTTGCAGCCCTTTCTAAGCGATTTACAGAGTCAGCCTCTTGCCCCCAACAATCTGGGTCCTCATTTGACCCCCGTTGGAAGGACGGAAGGCTGAGTCAGCCGTGGTCTATGCATCTTGGCACCGAAGACTCTTAAACATTTCATACCGGGCATTGATATCTGAATTTTTAGATGATGGAATTGCACTCGTTAAGATGCTCCAAGCCTTCGTGCTTTCAGCATATGGGAGTCAGAGGTCGGCTTCATTACAAGTGGCACTTAAGAGCAGCTCGATGCAAGAGTAAACTTGCTTAGTTTAGCCTGGCACTCAAAAGTACTATTGTGTGGGAGAGATTCTGGCTCCAGAGGCTAAAGGCCGGGCGGTTCTCCACCCTTGCAGGAAGAAATTAAAATGCAACATTGACATTACTGAGGAAGCAAGGGCCTTTAGCACTTGCCCGATGTGCTTTGAGGGGTTACGGGCATCCTGTCCGCGTGGAGAAAGAGGCTTAAGACTTACCTCAATTAGGGGTTCTCCGTTGGGAGGACCTGCAAAATTTTACCTGCATGTATGCCTAGTAGAGAAGGGGCGCTGGGAGCTGTGTTGCTCTTACAACTGCTAAGAACCGTCACCGCAGTTGATGCTTTCCAGGTGGTTTTATTAGCTAGGAATCTTGAGAGTTGTAGTTTTAGCACATCTGGAGAACACCAAATGGTAGTTGGATGGTGTAGGCCTTCCTTCCTGCCTGCCTTCCTTCCTCTCCTTCCTCTCCTTCTTCTCCTTCCTTCCTCCCCTTCCTTCTCCTTCCTTCCTTCCTTCCTTCCTTCCTTCCTTCCTTCCTTCCTTCCTTCCTTCCTTCCTCTCTCTCCTTCCTTCTCCTTCCTTCCTTCCTCCTTCCTCTCTCTCCTTCCTTCCTTCTTCCTCTCTCTCCTTCCTTCCTTCCTCTCTCTCCTTCCTTCTCCTTCCTTCCTTCCTCTCTCTCCTTCTTTCCTTCCTTCCTTCCTCTCTCTCCTTCCTTCCTTCCTTCCTCTCTCTCCATCCTTCCTTCCTTCTTTCCGAGAATGAGGCCGAAAACATCTTCATTCCAATCCAGCTTGCTTTCCTGTAGGCCACCATAGCTTGGCCTGAGCAACTTGAAGATCTGTTGACTTCAACTCTCAGAATTCACCGTGCAGCATGGGAGTTGAAGTCCATCCGTGATAGGTAGGAGAGTTCTGGGAATTAAAGTCCACAAATCTTGAAGTTGCTCAGGTTGAGAAATCGCTTCCTGCAGGCTACGTCAGGGCATAGATGCTAATCATTATCTCGGTTTTTTTCAAAGGGCCGGGGATTACGTAACCCATACCTTGTGAGAAGAGGTGTTGCATGCTTGTGGGAACCAGTGGTTTGCACAATTGCAAGGAGCCCCAAGAAGGAACAGTTGCTTGAAAAAAAGATGAACGGGCTGTCCTTCCCTCAAGCCCATTCCAACCATGATTCATAGTTCTTTGCACAAGATCAGTGATGGGGGAAAAGACTGGGAAGGGCATAAAATAGCCTGAGACATGTTCAGAAGAACTTCGGGTTGCAACATTTATCAAGGACGGGGAAAGTATGAAGTACAAATGGAGTGGTCCCACTTCAGCCAGGCTTTCTCCAAGGCAGGGGTCTCCAACCTTGGCAACGTTAAGCCTGGAGGACTTCAACTCCTCCAGGCTTAACGTTGCCAAGGTTGGAGACCCCTGCTCCAAGGTGTATGGGACTATCAACTCCCATAGTCAGTTTGTAGTAGAGTTGTTAATCCAGCCTGTTGTGTGGATGATCCAAAAGTGAGGGAGACGTAGGTTGCTTTCAGATGCTCAACCAGATGATTCCCCCTTATGCATCTTTCTTAGAGTCAGCCTGGTAGATATCCCCCATAACTTCTTTGTAGAAGTGAAAAGTTTCTGGGAGTCCATTTGAGTGACCTTGGAGACTTTAAGATAGGTGGACTTCAACTCCCAGAATTCCCCAGCCAACAGTTTCTTGGAGTTGGAAGTCCACTTATTTTAAAGTCACCAAGTTTGAGAAAACCCAGATCTAGAGAGCACTGGGGAACTTTAGGGCAACCTTCGCCAACTGGGGACTTCCAGATGAGCTGGATTATCACACCCACCCTCCCCAGACGCCACTGGGCTGGCTATTGGGGGATTCGACCCCTAATCACCTTTCCAGAAACGCATCCCTTCCTTTAGGCTGGCGGGCCTGCAAAGCCTGAAATCTCAAAGTCTCCATCTTCTCCTACATCAGGCAACCTTAAACACTCAAAGAGCCACAGAGGTCCTAACCAGAAGCCCCCCCCCCCCCCCCATTCAATTCTGGAGCCGACCGGATGGTCTGGTTCCCCCACCATCGTCTCCTCCTAGCACGGCGTCCTTTTTCCTTTTACCAACTGACCACAGGGAGCAGAGGGATGAAAGAGCCACATGTGGCTCCAGAGCTGCGGGTTGCCGACTCCTGTCCTATGTGTTGCTGACTGGCTGGAGAATTCTGGGAGTTGAAGTCCACCGATCTGAAAGTGGCCGAAGTTGCGAAACAAAGGCCTTTGATGTTTTTTTTTTTTGTTTTGTTTTTTTTTTTTAGTTTCAGCGTTTAAGGACGTTTAGTTTCAAACGGGAAGGGTGCGTCCAGAAGATTATCGTCTCTCTTTCAAGAGTCTTCCGAAGTGGCAGGCACACACCTGCCCACACCTTGAGACATTCTGGCTTGGGGAAGATAAGTTCTGCCAGGGCTCGACCCGCTGGGATTGATCTCTGCCACCCAGCTTCTGTTTTCCATGCTTCATCTCCCACCCCCTCCCCAAAGCTGCTTCCTGCTGACGCTCCCCCCCACCACTAAATCTCTTTCGCTCAGAACAAAACCAAATTACACGCTTCTGCAGCCTAATAAGGCAAAAGAATGATGGGAATTCTCTGTGGCTTTTCCCTGGAGTTGCTCTCTCTAGCTTCAGATGTGATGGGGAGGAAGGGAGTAGGGGGGGGTAGGGAGACGATGTTATTTTGGAGACACAAAGGATGAAGATGACGTCTGGAGGCCCGAGGGGGGTCCCGGCGAGTTCTCCCAGGCAGATTTTGCATTGAGGTTCCCCCCCCCCCCCCGCTGTCTCTTTGAGGGGCCTGGGTGTGAGAAGGTATCCCACACTTGGAATCCTGCATTCAATTTTGGTCGCCACGATGTAAAAAAGTTGTTGAGACTCTAGAAAGAGTGCAGAGAAGAGCAACAAAGAGGATTAGGGGACTGGGGGCTAAAACATAGGAAGAACGGTTGCAGGAACTGGGCATGGCTAGTTTGATGAAAAGAAGGACTAGGGGAGACAGGATAGCAGTCTTCCAATATCTCAGGGGCTGCCCCTAAGGAGAGGGAGTCAAGCTGTTCTCCAAAGCACCAGAAGGCAGGAGAAGGAGCAATGGGTGGAAACTAATCAAGGAGAGAAGCAACCTGGAATTAAGGAGAAATTCCCTGATAGTGAGAACAATTAACCAGTGGAACAGAAGTTGCCTCCAGAAGTTGAGAGTTCTCCAACACTGGAAGTTTTTAAGAAGATGTTGAACAACCATTTGTCTGAAGTGGTGTAGGGTTTCCTGCCTGGGCAGAGGGTTGGACTAGAAGACCTCCAAGGTCCCTTAAGGGAGGAGCACAGATGAGAATTAGGGTTAAGGTCCATCTTTGACCAGAATTCTGGGAGTTAAAGTCCACAAGTCTTAAAGCTGCCAAGTTTAAGACCTCTGTCGTAGGGTCATTTGATCCCCGTTTTGTGACCTGGCAAGCAAAGCAAATTGACTTAAACATTCTTGCTTAGCAACAGAAATATCTGGGCTCGAATTGCGGTCATAAGTCGACTCAAGGGCTACCTGTATCTGGCTGAGACATTTTCTCCTTTTTTTTCCTCTCTTCTTTAAAGCATTTTTGCTAAAAGAAGCAAGCTACTGCTAACTCTTGTGGTTTTCCTGCGAAGGGCGCAAAAGCTTAAAAGAGGCACATTTTGTGGGCGCAAGAGGTTTTTGCAGGTGGGGTTTTCATTTCCAGCAGGTTTTGCTCCGTTTTCTGAGAACTTCCTTTGAAAACCGGTATGTTCTTAAGCAGAGCTGGTCCAACCGGCCTCTGGTTTTTCTTACTGTCCTGTTTTGGAAACTGGTCCTTGGAGAAGAATAAGTTTGTGTAGCTTAGGTAGGGGATGGGGGACCGAGATAAAAATATCAGCCTGCTCTGGGATCCCATTTTTGATGGATTGCGTTTGAGGTGACCTCCCATCCGGTTGTCGAATCCGATGCCGAAGAAGGGTGTGGTAGCATTGATTTTGTAATAGGAGGCCCCACTGCAGGGTTTCCCCACCTTGGCAGCTTGAAGATTGGTGGACTTCCAACTCCCAGAATTCCCCAGCCGGCAACGAGTCCATCCTGGCTGGTCCCTGGCACCCTACCAAACGAAAGAGGAGATCAACTCTGCTGAATGGCCCTCGGTTGAGTTTTTGCTCATCCCGCTGTACAGATCACCGGAAGTCCAAAGTTCGTCATGCTAGGACTGACGTAAAATCTGACACTTGGCCTGATGCCTTGTTCTGAGCCACGCACACGTTTGGAGGGGGCGGGGAATGCAGCCCTGACCATAACCACTTTGGACTAGTTCTTAAGACACCAGGAAACAGTGAGTTCTAGTCCCACCTTTCGCATGAAAGCTGGCTGGTTCGGTGACTTTGGGCAAATCACCGGGAGGCTGGGAATTCTGGCTCCACTTTAGGCATGAGTGCCGGCTGGGTGACTTTGGGCCAATCCCCAGGAGACTGGGAGTTCTAGTCCCACCTTAGGCATGAGTGCCGGCTCAGTGACCTTGGGCCAATCACCAGGAGACAGTGAATTCTAGTTCCACCTTAGGCATGAGTGCCGGCTGGGTGACCTTGGGCCAATCCCCAGGAAACAGTGAGTTCTAGTTCCACTTTAGGCATGAAAGCCGGCTGGGTGACTTTGGGCCAATCCCCAGGAGATTGGGAGTTCTAGTTCCACCTTAGGCATGAGTGCCGGCTCGGTGACCTTGGGCCAATCATCAGGAGACAGTGAGTTCTAGTCCCACCTTAGGCATGAGTGCCGGCTGGGTGACCTTGGGCCAATCACCAGGAGACTGGGAGTTCTAGTTCCACTTTAGGCATGAAAGCCGGCTGGGTGACTTTGGGCCAATCCCCAGGAGACTGGGAGTTCTAGTCCCACCTTAGGCATGAGTGCCGGCTCAGTGACCTTGGGCCAATCACCAGGAGACAGTGAATTCTAGTTCCACCTTAGGCATGAGTGCCGGCTGGGTGACCTTGGGCCAATCCCCAGGAAACAGTGAGTTCTAGTTCCACTTTAGGCATGAAAGCCGGCTGGGTGACTTTGGGCCAATCCCCAGGAGACTGGGAGTTCTAGTTCCACCTTAGGCATGAGTGCCGGCTCGGTGACCTTGGGCCAATCACCAGGAGACAGTGAGTTCTAGTCCCACCTTAGGCATGAGTGCCGGCTGGGTGACCTTGGGCCAATCACCAGGAGACTGGGAGTTCTAGTTCCACTTTAGGCATGAAAGCCGGCTGGGTGACTTTGGGCCAATCCCCAGGAGACTGGGAGTTCTAGTTCCATTTTAGTCATGAAAACTGGCTGGCTGATGACTGTAGGATGGGGAATTCTGGGAGTTGAAGTCCACAGGTCTTAAAATTACCAAGAGTGGACACCCCTATTTTAAAAACTTTGGAACCATCCCGCAGAGGAAGGCCGATTGAGCGGTTTATGGTTAAACAAGGATCTGCGAACCGGCTGTCCCTAATCCTAATTGGAAGAATCTCCGATCACATTGTGATTCATCATCGATTACAGGCTGAAGAATTCCGTTTCTCCTCCTGCGAATCAAAGCATCTTGTTGTGGAAGTGGGGCGTGTGTGCTCGCACACAGAATTTGCACACTCCTATCTGGAGTGGGTGGGGAAAACAATTTTTTTTGGGGGGGGGAAATAGGAATATCTGCAGCAAAATATAAGATGACTCTTCAGTTTATTCCTTACAAGATGGTGACCTCAGGATGTCGCAGCTGTTCTACAGTAGGCTGCAAAAAATAAATAAATAAAAATCCTATGTGAGTAGGATTTGCTTTGGATAACGTCGAAAATATTGCAGATCCAGCTAGGCTGAAACTCCAGGTAGTCCTCGGATTACGACCACAGTGGTGAGACCCAAATTTCCATGGCTAAGCAAGGCGATCGTTAAATAAATTGCATCCAATCTTACAATCTTTTTTTTTTTTTTTTGCCAACGATTCTTAAGAACAGTTAGGGTCCCGTCAGCTTTGGGGTGTCGACACTTGGATTTGGGGGGGGGAGGGTTGTTTTTTTTCCCTCGCCTCCCTAATCCAGAGGTGACCGAGTGATTCTTGGGACCACCAATAGATCCCACTTAAAAGTCTGGTGGAGATTCCGACGTACACAAAGGCAGCCTGATCTGTAAGCCGGAGGAGAACGGAGGTGGGGAACCAAGATTTTGGCCATCGAAACTCAGCCTGCGATCCAACGTGCTTGCAACTCTTCACTTCCTTGTGATTCATCATCTCCTTTTTTACAGGCAAGAAGGCAAGTAAAAGCAGAACAGCTCCCCTACGTTACACATCTAGGTTTATATATGTGTGTGTGTGTGTGTCCATGCGTGTGCCTATGGATGTGTAAGCCATTCTCTTCCTTCCACCCCCACACATTCCTCGTGTGGCAAGGATGGGTGATGACTATGAGTGGGGAAGCTCTCTCCATAACCAGCCTCCTTCCCGACCGTCACTTTTACTGTATACTGTAAATAGTGTATGATATTTATATGACATCAACCGTGCCAAAACTGGGGGTTGGGTCCAGTGGTGGGATTCAAATAATTTTAACAACCAGTTTATTTATTTCTTGTTTATTTATTGGTTCGATTCATATGCCGCCCTTTTCCGGAGACTCAGGGCGGCTTACAATGCGTTAAGCAATAGCCTTCATACTTTTGTATATACCTGCTTAGTAGGGCTTTCGGGGGGCCCCCAAGCGATGTTCTTTTTTATACAAAGTCAGCTTATTGCCCCCACAAACCGGGTCCTCATTTTACCTACCTCGGAAGGATGGAAGGCTGAGCCAACCTTGAGCCTGGTGAGATTTGAACTTGCAGTAATTGCAGGCAGCTGGTGCTACTTAACAGTGCTTTAGTCTGCTGCGCCACCAAGGCTCTTACAGTTCTCTCCCCTAAGGACTGAATGGGCGTGGCCATGATGGGCGTGGCCAGGGTGTGTGTGACAGGCAGCACTCGGCCTCCTGCAACCCCCTGGGAGCAAAAATGGGCTGCCGGGGCGGGGGGGGGAAGGACACATGCCACCCCCCCGTTTTGGGCCTAGTAGGCCTCCCTGCAGCCTCCTGGGAGCAAAAACGGGCTGGTGGGGCGTGTCACACCCCCTGCCCCTTATTGGGCCTAGTAGGCCTCCCTTCACTTACCTGAGAGCCAAAATGGGGCTCGTGGGGACTCCTGGAAGGGGCGGGACAGGGCCAGCCAGCAATTTAACTACCGATTTGCCCGAACCGGCTGAATCCACCACTGGTTATATCTGTTTTTCCCCCCTAATATATCAGTAAGTTTTGGAGTGGTTTCCTGAATAAATTCTTTACTTGTCGTAAGGGATGGCTTTAACCAACCGTGTGGTTCGCCATAACAAGAACAGCAATCTCTCCATTCTGGGGACTTTCTACAACTTTACTCATACAGGTAGTTCTCCACTTAACAACAGTTCATTTAGTGACCCGTTCGAAGTTGTGCAACGGCGCTGAAAAAAAAACCTGACTTACGACCCCTTTTCACACTTGTGACCATTGCACTCGTGACCCCACGGTCACTTGATTTACATTCGGATGTTTGATAACTGACTCACATTTATGACGGCGGCAGTATCCCGAAGTCCTGCGGTCCCTTTTTGCGACCTTCTGACAAGCAAAAGTCATTGGTGGTGGTAGTGGGAGAAACCAGATTCACTTAACAACCATGTCACTAATTTAAGAACTGCAGCAATTCGCTTAAGAAGCGAATGGTAGTACAGTGGTTTAAAGCACCCTGTTATTAACACAGCTGCCTGCAATTACTGCAGGTTCGAATCTTACCAGGCTCAAGGTTGACTCAGCCTTCCATCCTTTCTAAGGTAGGTGAAATGAGGACCCAGTTTGTGGGGGCAATAAGCTGACTTTGTATAAATATACAAAAGGATGAAGGCTATTGCTTAACGCATTGTAAGCCGCCCTGAGTTCCCGGAGAAGGGCGGCATATAAATCAAATTTAAAAAAAAAAAAAATTGTGATAAAAAAATGGGTCATAAAATGGGCCAAAAGTCGCTTTACAAATGCCTCACTTAACAATAGAAATTTGGGGCTCGATTCTGGTCATAAATCGAGGACTACCTGTGATTGTTTCCCCCCCCCCCCCCCTCCGGGAAGGAACATTGTTCCGGTTTTTGAACTTGCATAGTAGGAATCATAGCCACTGGTCTGGGAAATCCCCCCCCCCCATTTGTGATTAAGAGGAGGTGACAATCTAGTACCATATATGACCTCTTCTCGGTCAAATTCATCCATCATTAGTCATCAGCACTGTTTTTTTTAAGGCTTTGTCATAGCCGGGAACTTTTTATTCCACTTATGGACATGCTACTAACCTTGAAAGGTTGACCCCTCCCTTCCTGTGTCTTTTTTTTTTTTTTTTTCCTTTTTAAATGGAATTTAGAGGTCAGATTTGGCAAACCGGGTTGCTTCACGCCTTATGGTGTGGGAGCTGGCCTCCTCCTACTTCTCCTCCTCCACCACCTGCTTTATGGAAGGTCCAGGATCCTGCCTCCAGATATTATTTGCTTTCTGCTGAAAGTTTAATGGACTCTGGACTCTGGTTTAACTGACTGGGTTTGATGGGCGTTCCTGGCCTGGTAGGCAAGAGGAATGCGAAGGTATAAAGGATAACAAGCGTAGCTTTGGGCCTTCGGATGGTCCAAAGAAGCTAAACCCAGATTTTGAGAGTGTTGGGTCTTGGCATGTTTTAAATAGTCATCGAGAAGTTCATCCTGGAGATCAGAAATGGGCAACTATGGTCCTTTTATGGCAGAGGTCTTCAAACTTGGCAGCTTTAAGACTTGTGGACTTCAACTCCCAGAATTCTCCAGCCAGCACAGCTGGCTGGAGAATTCTGGGAGTTGAAGTCCACAAGTCTTTAAAGCTGCCAAGTTTGAAGACCTCTGCTATGCTGGCTGGAGAATTCTGGGAGTTGAAGTCCACAAGTCTTTAAAGCTGCCAAGTTTGAAGCCCTCTGCTTTACGGCCTGTGGAGAGTTCAACTCCCAGAATTCCTGGGCCAACCAGCGCAGGAATTCTGGGAGTTGAAGTCCACAAGTCTTTAAAGCTGCCAAGTTTGAAGACCTCTGCTATGCTGGCTGGAGAATTCTGGAAGTTGAAGTCCACAAGTCTTTAAAGCTGCCAAGTTTGAAGCCCTCTGCTTTGCGGCCTGTGGAGTTAAACTCCCAGAATTCCTGGCCCAACCAGCGCAGGAATTCTGGGAGTTGAAGTCCACGAGCCTTAAAGCTGCCAAGTTTGAAGCCCTCTGCTTTACGGCCTGTGGAGAGTTCAACTCCCAGAATTCCTGGGCCAACCAGCGCAGGAATTCTGGGAGTTGAAGTCCATGAGCCTTAAAGCTGCCAAGTTTGAAGCCCTCTGCTTTACGGCCTGTGGAGAGTTCAACTCCCAGAATTCCTGGGCCAACCAGCGCAGGAATTCTGGGAGTTGAAGTCCACAAGTCTTAAAGCTGCCAAGTTTGAAGCCCTCTGCTTTACGGCCTGTGGAGAGTTCAACTCCCAGAATTCCTGGGCCAACCAGCGCAGGAATTCTGGGAGTTGAAGTCCACAAGTCTTTAAACCTGCCAAGTTTGAAGCCCTCTGCTTTACGGCCTGTGGAGAGTTCAACTCCCAGAATTCCTGGGCCAACCAGCGCAGGAATTCTGGGAGTTGAAGTCCACAAGTCTTAAAGCTGCCAAGTTTGAAGCCCTCTGCTTTACGGCCTGTGGAGAGTTCAACTCCCAGAATTCCTGGGCCAACCAGCGCAGGAATTCTGGGAGTTGAAGTCCACGAGCCTTAAAGCTGCCAAGTTTGAAGCCCTCTGCTTTACGGCCTGTGGAGAGTTCAACTCCCAGAATTCCTGGGCCAACCAGCGCAGGAATTCTGGGAGTTGAAGTCCACAGGTCTATAGGAGGGACCGTAGTTGCCCACCCTTGCTATAGACTAGTGATGGCGAACTTTTTCAGCACCAAGTGCCCAAACTGGAATGCACGTGTGTGCCGAAGTGCCGGAAACCCGAAGATCAGCTGGCTGGCACATGCGTGCATATTTTTAGCCGGTTTTTGGGCCGTTTTCAGGCTGTTTTTCGGGCCGTTGTTCAGTCGTTTTCAGGCTAAAAACGGCCTGTTTTTCGGGCGTTTTTCAGGCGCTCCGGTGCCCTGAAAAACCAGCTGGCGACGGCGCGTGTGCCCACAGAGAGGGTTCTGCGTACCATAGGTTCGCCATCACGGCTATAGACTCTTCTTTTGGGGCTTTGGACATGATCCTTGAAGAAGCCTCCATTGTGTTCCTCCCCCGAGTCGTCTTCGGATGGAGAAGAAGGTCAAGGTTTCCAGATGTGGGATGGATGTAGCTAACAGCCTTAGTTAAGTCTCTCCCTCTGCGGAAGACACCGGGATGACCTTGCAGGAAGCTTTGCCGAGACTGTAAACAAATCGTAGGCTTAACAGGAAAGAGTGAGGAAGAAACTCAAGTTGCCTGCCTTGACCTTCTTTGGTATTGATTTTATTTGATTTGTTCCGCACCTTCATTATTTTTTACAAATAAGGCAAGGCGGCAAACATAGCCAACAGGCCCATCCTCTTCCACCCCCTCACAACAACCCTGTGAGGTGTGTTGGGCCGAGAGAGACGGGTGGGGTGGGGTGGGGGCTGCCCCAAGGTCACACCAGCAGGATTTCATGCCTAAGGTGGGACTAGAACTCAGCATCTCCCTTTGATTGGTCCAGAGTCATCCAGCTGGCTTTTTGTGGCTGTGTCAGAACTCGAACTCATGTCTCCTTGTTTCTAGCCTAGAATCTTAACCACTAGACCAGTGTTTCTCAACCTTGGAAGCTTGAAAATGGGTGGACTTCAACTCCCAGAATCCCCCAGCCAGCGCTGCTGGCTGGGGGATTCTGGGAGTTGAAGTCCACCCATCTTCAAGCTACCAAGGTTGAGAAACACTGCACTAGACCAAATGGATTTGCTTCTTTGGTATATAAGAGGGAAAGAAGGAGAATATCCTGTCCATATTTCAAAGTTTTATGGGGGAAAAAAGGTTTTTTTTTCCTATCAAAAAAGAGTTTAGTATTCTTATGGGCCCACCTCGTTGAGGGGTTCTTGCTGCTCTCTGAACATCGTCGTTTTAGAATAGAATAACAGAGTTGGAAGGGACCTTGGAGGTCTTCTAGTCCAACCCCCTGCCTAGGCAGGAAACCCTCCACCACTTCAGACAAATTTGTCGTCCAATCTCTTCTTAAAAACTTCCAGTGTTGGAGCACCCCACAACTTCTGGAGGCAAGTCGTTCCACTGATGATTAATAGTTCTAAGTTATATTTTTCTTGCAGATGTTTCAATTATCAAACAAGGGTCGCACCATCGGTGCACTGATCACGTTCCCAAGCTGGGTCATGAAACGTCGGTGTGAAAACAAGCTCGGAGAGCACCAAGGACCCCTCGTTTCCATCCTGCGCTACCAATATTCTCCTTTATCGGCACCTTTTTTTTTTTTTTTTTAACCTGGCCTTCCTCACAAGACTGGCTGACACACTCTCTCAGCTCAAACCTTGATTTACCATCTTAAATTTCCCAAGCTTTTGCTCGTGACTAGACCTTTCCTAACCTGCTGCCCTTCCGGTGTTTTTTAATGGGGGTGGGGGGGTCGGGGGCAGTGCAGGACCTGAGCTGAGAAAGGTCCCTCCTCGTTAATCTTTGGGAAGCATGCGGTTATGCCTCCCACCCCCTTCCCTTAATTTGGCATTTTCTGGTTGAAGACAGGACACGTCTGGTTCCTTAGCCTCCTGTGGAGAGAGAGTTTGAGTTGTGAGGCCCGAGGGATTTAATTTTTAGAAGCGGAAAAGGCTGTTTTAGAAGTCTCGGACGCTTTTACACATTGACTTGCGGTTGCTCTAAAGTTGGAAGCCAGCGTTAAGAGTTGGGACCGCAGATGCTGCGGAGATGCAGGTTCTATTCCGAACCTGAGTAGAAATGAGGTTTGGCTTTTAGCTAAAATATAAATATAGAGGTGCAAATGAGACCCCTTGAAGCGGCATCAGAAGTGGAGCGTAAACTGGAGATGCTCGCTTGCAGATCGGCAACTTTTGGGGCGGGGGGGGCTCCCTTGGGATTGCCGTGTTGACTTCTGTTTCATGAGATCTCAAGTACAGGTAGTCCTCGACTTGACGCGCACAGCGGAGCCCAACATTTCTTGTCGCTAAGCAAGACAGTTGTTAAGTGAGTTGCGTCCTATTTTATGACTTCTTTGCCGCAATTGTTGTGAGCCGCCCTGAGTCCTATAGAGATAGGGCGGCATACAAATCAAATAAATAATAAAAATAAAATAATAATAATTGTTGAGTGAATTGCTGCTCTTGTTAAGTAAGTCATGAAGTTATGAAGTGAATCTGGGTTTCTCCCCGTTGACTTTAGCCAGCTGGGAAGGTCACAAATGGTGATTGGATGACGGCGGGAGGGTGCAGCATGCCATAAATATTGTAAATTTAATATTGTAAGCAGCCCATCTGTGGTAAGATGGGCAGCCAATGAAATAGATAGATAGATAGATAGATAGATAGATAGATAGATAGATAGATAGATAGATAAATAAAACGATAGATAGATAGACAGGATGGATGGATGGATGGATGGATGATAGATAGATAGATAAAATGATAGATAGATAGATAGATAGATAGATAGATAGATAGATAGATAGATAGATGATAGACAGACAGACAGACAGGATGGATAGATAGACAGACAGACAGACAGAGAGACAGATAGATAAATAGAATGTTAGATAAAACAATAGATAGATAGATAGATAGATAGATAGATAGATAGATAGATAGATAGATAGATAGTAAAACGATAGATAGATAGACAGACAGGATGGATGGATGGATGATAGATAGATAAAATGATAGATAGATAGATAGATAGATAGATAGATAGATAGATAGATAGATAGATGATAGACAGACAGACAGGATGGATAGATAGATAGACAGACAGAGAGACAGATAGATAAATAGAATGTTAGATAAAACAGATAGATAGATAGATAGATAGATAGATAGATAGATAGATAGATAGGTTAGGATGGATAGACAGAAAGAGAGAGACAAAGACAGAGACAGAGATGATAAATAGATAATAGGGTAATAGATAAATGAGAGACAGACAGAAAGACAGAGAGATGATAGATAATAGAAATAGGTATTATAATAGATAAATGATGAGGCATGCAGGCAGGCTGGCAGCTTTGATCACGTGACCATGGGGATGCTGCAACGGTCGTAAGCGTGAAAACCAGTCATAAGTCACATTTATCGGTGCCGCTGTAACTTCAAACAGTCATTAAACAAATGGTTGTATCTTGAGGACTTTCCTGTAAATGGACTTCCACCCCATTTAAAACATGCACTCCAGAGGCATGGTGGGCGCCTCCAAGCCTACAGAAGCCCACCTTGACCCAGCCAGGAACCTATCAGTATTTGCAGAAGGCTGAAGGAACAGAAAAGAGGGGTTTGGATGCCTCTTAGGTGCCCCTCGTTTCTCCTGCGGTTGGTGGATGACTTCAGCATGTCCCAAAGGTGCTTTTTCCCCCCAAAAGGCAACTGGCCTTTGTTCTTGTTGCTTTTTCCCTTTGAAAACATTTCGCTTCTCATCCAAGAAGCTTCTTTAGTTCTAAATAACTTTAAAGCATTTTCAAAGAAAAAGAAAAGAAAAATTGCAAGTTTCCTTTTGGGGAAAAAAAGCACCTTTTGGGACAACCGTGACTTGGATGATGGAGAATCTCCATTGACTTGACTTCGGCATGTCCTCTCCTCGGTCGTTTATACCGGTGGTTGAGTTTTAATTTGGTGCCTGCCTACACAAAAGTTGTCACCCGAGTTCGAATTGGGCACTTTCTGGGTATTCTGGGCTGCAAAGGAAGGGGGGTCTTTTAATCCTCACCTTTCCCCAGTCCATGCTGCGGCCGCTGAGATCACAGTTGAAACCCGTTTTGTTGGTATTTAAAGACCGGTGACCCTCTCCCGCTTCCTCCCTGTCCCACCCGACGCAGCGGGATGCTTTCGGCCAAACCTGCAGTTGCAAAAACCATAATTCTCCCAAAATAATCAGTGTCTTTTTTTTTTTTTCCTTTTGTTTCCCTGTTTGATTCCAGACTCCCCCTTTTAGCATCCTTAGCAGGAAGTTGGAAGTTGTTTTTTTTTTTAAAAAAAAAAAAGGAAGATGCTTTAAACAGCCACTACGCCCCCTTACCCAACCCAGCTGACCCTCCTGCTGGCACAATGGATGGGCGTGGGTGGGTGGGTGCCAACCCATCCCAATCCTGCAATTATTCTGGAAGCTAATTTGGGAAGAGGAGGAGGAGGAGGAGGAAGGAAAGATTTGACCCTTCGGTGTACCACGGTGTACCACTTCGGTCACCACCTTTAAAGCGCTCCATGCCATAGGACCTGGGTACCTTCGAGACCGACTTCTGCCACCAACAGCCTCCCACCGGCCAGTTCGCTCCCACAGAGAGGGTCTCCTCAGGGTGCCATCGGCCAAATTATGTTGGCTGGCGACACCCAGGGGGAGGGCCTTCTCTGTGGGAGCCCCAGCCCTGTGGAATGAACTGCCCCCGGAAATACGTAAGATCTCCGACCTCCGGGCGTTTCGCTGTGCACTCAAGACCCTGTTGTTCCTCCAGGCCGAGCTATCAACATAATAATTTTAAATTAGGTGTTTTAAATTTCTGGGGTTTTAAATTGAGCCGAATTATTTAATAATTTTAAATAATTTTAATTTGTCTTGTGCTTTTAATAGGCTGTACACCGCCCTGAGTCCTACGGGAGAAGGGCGGTATAGAAATAAAATTATTCTTATTCTTAACTCTTACCTGTTGGCTCCCTGATTTAACCCACCCACACCCCCTAAAAAAGGGGGGGGGGACAAAGCATTGGCCCTTTGATCATTCTTTTCCAGACCGCGTGTCCTGGAAATGTCAGTTGCCCAGCAACAACAGTGGACAGATTATCCCTGGATCGCTTTTCCTGACCTTTCAGGTTAATGAAACAGTCAGGCCTGGGCAGAGCTGTCTTGCACCGTCCGTCCGTGTGCCATGGTCTGTGAACGGTGTGGTGGGGATTTGCCCCCCCCCTCCCCGGTCCCACCTTTAGATGATTCTGTAGCCCCCCCCTTTGCTAGGCTGCTGGCTTTGGGGGTGGGGAGGGGGAGCTTGCTCCACAAACACCTGGCAGAGGACTACAAAGCAGCTAAGGAGAGACCCTAGTCAAGGGAAACCTCTCGTCCCCATGCAGATTGTGGGGAGATCTGCCCTTCTCGTTTTCCTTCAGTTAATTTGGGGTGAGGCTCCGTTGTTGAAGAGCCGGTCGGCCTCGGGGATTGGGAAAGCCTGAAGCATCTTAAAGAAACTTCTTTAATCTTAACTAGGCAAGGTAATAATAATAATAATAATAATAATAATAATAATAATAATAATAATAATAATAATAATAATTTTATTTCTATACCGCCCTTCTCCCGAAGGACTCAGGGCGGTGTACAGCCAATTTAAAAACACAAGACACAACAATGATTAAAAATTAAAATAATTAAATAGATTTGGCCGATTTAAAACCCCCAAAATTTAAAATACCCCAATTTAAAATCATTATGTTGATAGCTCGGCCTGGCGGAACAACAGGGTCTTCAGTGCGCAACGAAACACCCGGAGGTCGGAGATCTTACGTATTTCCGGGGGCAGTTCATTCCACAGGGCTGGGGCTCCCACAGAGAAGGCCCTCCCCCTGGGTGTCGCCAGCCGATATGACTTGGCCGATGGCACCCTGAGGAGACCCTCTCTGTGGGAGCGGACTGGTCGGTGGGAGGCTATCGGTGGCAGAAGACGGTCTCGAAGGTAGGAAAAAGGAGAGAGGATATTGGAAATGCCAGTGGAGAGGTTCTAGATAAAGGATAGACTTCAGCTCAGGGTGGATAAAAATCAATGATTTTTTTAAAAAAATCAAAAAAAAATCAGATTTTTTTGATTTAAATCGGATTTTTTTGATTTTTATCGAATTTATTTTAATAAAAAACTTTTGGGGTAAAAATCTATCGTAAGATAGTTTTCTATTTAAGATCCATAAATATTTTAGTTTATTCAGCATGAAATGGAGTTTGGTTATGTAGCATGAGGCTGTCTCTTCTGCAACACTGGGACTATCGGTGAGTCAACAGCGGGTCAAAGGAGTAGCAGAGATGACAGTTGCTCTTTAAAAATTATGATTTAAATCGAGTTGATTTAAATCAAGCCTTTTTACTAGTGATTTAAATCATGATTTAAATTGTGATTTAAATCAACTCGATTTAAATCATATTCATCCTGCTTCAGCTCCCAGAATTCCCCAGTCACCATGCTTGAAGTTGTGTGGACTTCAACACCCAGAGTTTCCCAGTTGGCATGCTTGAAATTGTGTGGACTTCAGCTCCCAGAATTCCCCTGCCAAAGTGCTTGAAGTTGTGTGGACTTCAACTCCCAGAATTCTCAGTCACCATGCTTGAAGTTGTGAGGACTTCAGCTCGCAGAATTGCCCATCCAAAGTGCTTGAAGTTGTAGGGGTTTCAGCTCCCAGAATTCCCCAGTCACCAAGCACCTTTAAACTGAGTGGACTTCAACTCCCAGAATTCTTGGGAGTTAAAGTCCACATCTCTTAAAGTGGCCAAGTTTGAAAAACCCTGTTCCATATCCAGACTTTTCCAGGCCTCCTGCTTGGAAAATAAATAAGTTTTGTTTTGTTTGTGCGTCTACTTTACACATCAGCAGCAGATCTGTACCCAACGTCCAATTGTTAAAATGTATGATGGAAAAGTAAATAAGAAAGCAAGACAATGCCCAACAGAGTTTGGTCAGAAGAAACCGTAAGTCCAGCGTTTACAAGAGGGGAGAGGCAAGGGAACATTTAATTTTTGAAAACTGCTCTGGAAATGCTTAGGAGAAGGAAAGTCAACAGTCCAGCGTGGCTTGAAATGCTGTCTTTGAAATAATAATAATTTGGCCAGCCATTGGTTCTGCTAGGCCTAAGAATTGAAGATTTGGGGCAGTGGTGGGTTTCAATTTTTTTTACTACTGGTTCTGTGGGTGTGGCTTAGAATAGAATAGAATAACAGAGCTGGAAGGGACTTTGGAGGTCTTCTAGTCCAACCCCCAGCTCAGGCAGGAAACCCTACACCACTTCAGACAAATGGGTATCCAACATCTTTTTAAAGATTTCCACTGTTGAAGCATTCGCAACTTCTGCAGGCAAGTTGTTCCACTTATTAAGTGGAATTAATGCTTGGTGGGCATGGCATGGCTTGGTGGGCGTGGCTTGGTGGGCGTGGCTTGGTGGGCGTGGCAGGGGAAGGATACTGTAAAATCTCCATTCCATCCCCAATCCAGGGGAAGGTTACTGCAAAATCCCCATTTCCTCCCGATCAGCTGGGACTTGGGAGGCAGAGAAAATAGATGGGTTCTCTTACTACCGGTTCTCCGAACTCAAAATTTCCGCTACCGGTTCTGCAGAACCTGCAGTGCTGAAACTCACTTCTGGTTTGAGGGAAAATGGACAAAAAATATTCAGCTTCGGATTGCTAGTTTTTTTTAAATATAAGGTCAGGTGCCGAAATTTTAAAAAAGCCAAAAGAAAAAAAAAATTGAACAGAATAAAATAAAAAATATTTTTTTAAAAAAAAATAAAGAGCCAAAGAATTGGAGGACTTGTCTACCAGGCCCCCAGTTTTCTGCAAACTCGTGTTCCATGTTTGAAAAAACTGGCCTCTCGCTGGTGGAATAATCCTTACTGTGGGGTTTTTGCATTGTGGGAAGAAGCGATTCTCGTGGGATTTGATGTTTGGCAAAGAAGATTAAATCTTCCGGTGTTTGATCTTGGGAGCCCAGCTTTGTCCTGTTTCACTTCCTGTTCGCCTGGATTCAGCCACGGCCTCAGATAAGGCGAACTTAAAAGAATTTAGGTGTGGCCACAGAGGCCAGAAGTGGCATGGAAAAAGTTGAGAGACTTGTATATTCTGAACTTCTGTTGGAAGAATTTAACTCCGAAATCCAGTTTTTCTTGCTTCTTAGCGTAAGTGCTTTGCAGTGGTTCTCCTTCCCTCCCGCTTTCTTTCCCTCCCTCTCTCTTTCTCTCTTTTGCATTTCTGAGTTCCTGAAGGCAGAAGCCGAGCACTGAAATTAAAGCATAATAAATATGGATCTTTTTTAATGAGGTATTTTTATTTCCAGAGCTCGTAAATTAAACAGCGTCTCCTGTTATGAATTGCATGCACTGTCTTCCCTTCCAAATTTCCACTTTCCTACAGATCCGCCCCCTCCTGGGGCAAACCGTTCCTTCTCCTCCATATATCAAACTTTCCATAAATATTTCTTTCCTATCCTGTTCCCCCAGTGCTTCTTGGAAGACCTCCAATTCCATCTCATTCTCCCCCCCCCCGACCGCATTGTTTTTGTAGTGTATTTTCGCAGCTGGCGCATGTCACCGAGGAGAGTCCTCCCGACATTTTTCTTGCCTTCCTCTCAAATGTTTCTGTTGCCAGAATTACAGAGGTGTTTGTGGGACATTCTGAAGGGGACAACTGGTTGCAAGGAAGATCTTTCTTGCTTGAAATCAAGAGCATGCGATGGTTGGTCCGTAAGAGAGCTTAATTGAACGTCTTCAAACCGAGATCCCTTTTTAGAATACATGCAGGGAGTGGGGGGAAAAAAGGGAGCTCTATGTAAGAAGATGTCCACAGCTTTTGATGGCATCTAGCCAGGGTTCCAGAGCAGCTTGGTTGAAATCTCCCAGATATCAGATCAGGAGACAAAAACAGTTGATCTCAGGACTTAAATGCATCAAACAAGCATCTTGTATTGTCAAGGACTCCAGAGTTTCGTGCTCTGCAAAGGCCAAGATGTTGGAGGCCACTTTTTGATGAAGATCAGACAATATCCAGTGGCTCCTCCTGATCTGAGGAAGATCAGACAAATTTGATGGCTCCTCGTTCTTCACCACTCCTCAATCCCTCCTCCTCCTTCACCATTCCTTTAATGTCTTCTCTTCCTTCTTCTTCACCATTCCTTCACTACCACTTTCTCCTCCTCCTCCTCCTCCACCACCACCACCACCACCACCACTCTTCTTCTTTTCCTCCACCACTTCTCCTTCACTACTCCTTTAATGTCTTCTCTTCCTTCTTCTTCACCATTCCTTCACTACCACTTTCTCTTCTCCTCTCCTCCTCCTCCTCTTCCTTCTCCTTCATCACTCCTCTTCTCCTCCACCACCACTTCTCCTTCACCACCAGTTCTTCTTCTCCACCACTCCTTCTCTTCCGTCTTCTGCTTTTCTACCACTATCACTTTCTCTTCTCCTTCTCCTCTTCCTTCTTCTTCACCACTTCTTTTCCATCCATCCATCCTTCAACCCCACCCCACCCCTTCTCCTTTTCCTTTTCCTCTTCCTCCTCCATCATTCCTCCTCCTCCTCCTTTCTCCTCTATCACCACCACTCCTACAATGGCTTCTTCTCTTTCTCCTCCTCCATCACTCCTTTTCCATCACTCCTTCTCCACCCCCCCTTCTTGTCCTTCTCCACCACTTCTTCTTCATGACCCAAACTAGTTGGACTAGAACTGATGATGTTACCTAATTGGGTTATGAAACGTCTGCAAGAAAAACCACCAAGCTCAGAGAGCGCCAAGAATCCTCCAGTCCTCCTCCTCCTCCTCCTGGCCACGGGTGCGAATAAAAACAAGGGGGTGTATTTCAACAGCCAAACCCTCCCGGCTGCCATCTTGACTTTCTGGACCGCACCTTTGGAGACATGGCTTGCCAGGACTTTCGTTTGACGAACGCTTCCCAGGACTGGTTTCGGATGCCGTGCCCGTTGCAACAAGAAGCAGGCCGAAGCGGTTGAGCAGCGTGGGGAGAGGAAAATGCTGGCTCGCAAAACCACCAGAGAGATCTGGGCTGATGGGGCTCTCGTGAAAAAAAAAAAGTTAGCTAACAATCCCTGAGTGTTGAACGGTTGGCAAGGGTGGAGGGGAAAACTTGCCAGAACGGGACCTGGCAAAACACGGGCGTGCTTAATTACCTCCTTCGCTTTCTCTCTAAATGCCAAGTCACACCCTCTTGTCAAAAATCACACATTTAAGTCTTATTAATTTTCAGCCCTGCCTGCAGTTTGACCTTAAGGCTCGGCTGGCTGGAGAAAGGAGAGTTAATCGAGGTTTGTCTATCAGGTTCTCCCTAAAACAGGATGCATTTAATTTGATCCTTCCCCTGTCCTTGGGTTATTCGTAGACCCAAATTTTTTTTTAAAAAAATTGCATTTTTCGATATTGGATATGGCTGCACCCGGATTCTGTTACAGACATTCAGAAACCTTCATGTCACATAATATGCAATGAGACGAATTTGATTTATTTTATTTTTCTTTCTCTCTCTGAATGTGGAGCAATGCCTGTCACTTAGGAACTGGTTCACGCAGAAATATCTAATCTGGCCTTTTGGGACTAGGATTGTCTGAAGTGGTGTAGGGTTTCCTGCCTAAGCAGGGGGTTGGACTATAAGACATCCAAGGTCCCTTCCAACTTTGTTATTCTAAATTCTTTCTCAACTTCGGCAACTTTTTAAGATTTGTGAATTCTAAGAATTTCCCTAGCCATCGTGCAATTTTATGAGGTGTGGACTTCAACTCCCAGAATTCTTCATGCTGGTTGGGGAATTCATGCTGACTGCAGAGGAATTCTGGGCATTGAAGTCCACGCATCTTGAAAGTTGCCAAGGTTGGGTAAACATTGATCTAAAAAATCCATTGTTCGAATGGCCAGCCAAAGCACATTTATATAAAGCTGGATCAGCTTCGTGTTTATAGATATTTATTTATTTATTTATTTTATTTTAATTAGATTTATATGCCGCCCTATCTTCATAGGACTCAGGGCGGCTCACAACAATTAAGACATACAATCTCAATCCAAGTAAGAAACATGTTAAAATACATATTAAACGCATATTAAAATACATTAAAAATCAAAACCCCATATATTTTTCCCCTTTCTGCCTTGCGATCCAAACAGCTGTCCCTGAGGCAGGAATTATATAAAAATGGGCCGCGTTCTCCATGGAATCCCTTGGAGTTGAGAAGATGAGCTTCAGCTGGAGTTGGAGCAAAATTACATTCTGGTTTCCTGGTTGGAAGAGAACATCCCAAATTCCAGCAAAAAGTCCTGGGAATTGGAATCGGGCTTCTGTTGACCGGAGAGAAATGCTTCCAAGTCCAAGTTGCATTGGACTTGGAAAAAAACGAGACATCGGGATAATGACTTTAAAATATGTTGAGCTCTTTTTTTTTAAAAAAAAAAAAGCAAAAATCCTTTTTTTTTTTTTTTTTTTTTTTACTCTTATGACTTTCCTCTCAAGCAGAGGGAAACGGAGTCAGGCACTCCCTTAAAACCACGGCTTGCTAGAATGATGGTCTGTTGAATAGGCCACAGAGCGGAGATGGGGTAAGCCCCAGATGGTGAAGTGGTCCATCATCATGGAGGCGTCATGCTCAAAATATCCTCCATCAAAGTCAAACCTCCCCAAATCTAGTTTGTTGGGAACTTAGCACTTAGCAATAGCACTTAGACTTATATACCGCTTCATAGTGCTTTTACAGCACTCTCTAAGTGGTTGGATGGAAGGCTGAGTCAACCTTGAGCCAGTGAGATTTGAACTGCCGAACTGCAACGACCAGTCAGCTGAAGTAGCCTGCAGTGCTGCCCTCTAACCACTATGCCACCTTGGCTCAGTGCCTCAACTCAGTGCCGTTTCTGCACTTCCGGAATGCGCGCTGCTCCCCCCCCCGTGCTCCCCTGCCCCCCACACGCACGCATGACCCCCTGCACATGTGCAAGCGTCTCCCCCATGCACCCCGTCCCCTGCGCATCCTGAAAATCAGCTGGCTGGCAGGAGGTGCGTGTGCATGGACAGCTGGGCTGTGGCACGCGTGCCATAGGTTCGCCATCACGGAATTAGGTAATTAGTGTGTGATTCTCAGGAGGAACCCCGGCACCCGATCTCCCGTGTTTTGCAGACTGCCCAGCTCAACACTGGTCTCTTTGTGCCACACGGTGCCTTTGCCCAGCTTCTGGCTTCTCCCCTGCCCCGCGCCCCCCCCCACCCCCCCGCACCTCGAGCACTGGCTGTCCTGCCTGCCTTGAGAAAAACAGATGAGCTTCTCTTGTGGGTCTCTTGGGCCCTCCCCTTTGCCCTTTCCGATTCTTTCCGATGCTGCTCAACTTTGCACTGGTTTGCCAGCTTTGGGGACGAGGACAAAGCTGCCCGCTGGATTCTGCCTCCATCCGGGCTGCCTCTTTCCACTTCCAATTGTCCCGTGGTTCCGGGGTGGGGGTCCAAAGATGCCCGGGGCTCTGAAGGCCCATTTAAAGCAGCTTGGGCAAGTGTGCCCAGCCCCATTGGTACTTATAGAGGAGCTGGGGTGGCACAGCTGGTCCCTCGATCAGGTCTGGTCTCCATTTCTGAATGAAGAAGGTGAGTGAAACCTCCCTCTTAGCTCCTCTGGGGACTTGTCCGGAAAAAAAGAATTCTAATTTTTATTTTAGTTTTATATTTTAATTTAATTGCATTTTTAATCACGATTGTCCCTACCTTTATTACAGTTTTATATTGGTTGTTTTGATACTAGGGTTTGATTGTTGTACGCCGGTCAGAGGCACTTCTGGTGAGACGGGTGGCCATGTAAATTAGATAGGTAGACACAGACAGAGAGAGATGAGTAGATGGACAGGCAGACACTAGATGGGTGGACAGACAGATGAAGAAACACTGTAGATGGATGAATAGATAGTCACTGTTGGTGGGTGGATGGACGGACATACAGACACTGTAGATGGATAGAGAGACCCTGTTGATGAGTGGATACATGGACGGACGGACAGACGGTAGATGGATAAACAGACAGACAAACAAACACTGTTGATGGGTGGATGGACAGACATACAGACACTAGATCGATAGAGACCTTATTGATAGATGGATGAAGGGACAGAAGGAGAGACTGTAGATGGATGGACAGACATGCAGACACTAGTATAGATGGATAGAGAGACCCTGTTGATGTGTGGATGCGTGGATGGACAGACAGACTGTAGATGGATAGAGAGACAAAACATTGTTGATGGGTGGATGGACAGACATACAGACAGTAGATCAATAGAGACCCTGTTGATGGGTGGATGCATGGACGGACAGACAAACACTGTAGATGGATGGATAGGCAGTCACACACTGTTGATGGGCGGATGGACAGACATACAGACACTAGATGGATAGAGACCTTGTTGATGGATGGATGGATGAAGGGACGGATGGAGAGACTGTAGATCAGGGGTCCCCAAACTTGGCAGCTTTAAGACTTGTGGACTTCAACTCTGCGAATTCTGGGAGTTGAAGTCCACAAGTCTTAAAGCTGCCAAGTTTGAAGACCTCTGCTGTAGATGGATGGACAGACATGCAGACACTGGATGGATGGATGATTGAGGAGGCCATGCCATCTGTTCCCAGTGTGTGTGTGTCTGTGTGTGTGCGTGCATGTGAGTGTGAGACACAGGGAGGTGTTGGGAGTTGGAGCTGTTGTGGGTGACAACAGACGTAGCATGACAAGACCTATTCATAGCCCCAGAGCTGAATAACTAGAAAAGTCTGCTCCATCACCGCCACCCGCCTCGCCTCCTTGGGGCTTCTCCCTTTGAACGTAAATGGGCACATTTGGCAAGGGCAGAGCAGCATGGGCGAGGGAGTCCATGCGCAGAGGCGGGAGAAGAGAGATGTGGTTGAACTTCCAGGGATGGGTGGACGGAAGGTGTTTCAGTTAAATTGTGCGCCTGATCTGGGTGGCAGCTTTGCATTTTTTATTTTTGTAATGCCCTTCATTGTCATTGATTTAGTTTAGTTTTGAGTTAAGTTTAGTGTTTACCTTTTAGTGTCGTTTAACGTTTAGTGCTTAGTTTATTTAGTTTGTAATTTAGTGTTTTGTTTACAGTGTTTAGTTCTTTCGGCCACCCAGAGTCTCCTATTGAGAGAGGCGGCCGTATCAATCAAATGCACGATTAAATAAATAGGACGTATAAAATATACCTTGGGCATCCTTTTCTCAAAGGCAGCATTGTGGGAGGGAAACCCTATTACTGATCTGTGCTAGCCCGGAATCAAAAGGATTTCAGGAGCCCTTTTCTGACTAACGCATTTCATTCAAAAGCAACAGAAACAACTCACAAAAGACTTAACGTGCCTTGTGTCGGTCGAGAAAATACCTACGCTGGCACACACACACACAAAAAATCAGCTTTTCCCTGAAGCAAAACTTTCAAGAGGAATGGCGATGATTAAGTTGTTAGGTGTAACCAAATAATTCCAGAACAAATGGCTTTTCTTAGTCAGAAAAGGTGATCCCAGGTGTCTCCTGATCTTTTTTTTTTTTTAAATTATTTTATCCCTTCGCAAGTGAACAAATCAGGGATTCTTTTGAAGAATCGCTATTGCACAGGTATCCTCAACTTACAACCACAGTTGTGAGCCCGAAATGTTTCTGCGGTTAAGTGAAGACATTTGTTAAGTGAGTTTTGTCCCCGCTTTACGACTTTTCTTGCCATCGTTGTTAAGTGAATCACTGCAGTTGATAAGTTAGTAACCTGGTTGTTAAGTGAAAGTCCGGTTGCCTTTGGGAAAGCACCATTGGGGACCAATTCTCAACTAATCTCTCGATAAGGACCAGGGTGGATTTGATTTAAATCGAGTTGATTTAAATCACAATTGAAATCACGATTTAAATCACTAGTAAAAAGGCTTCTTTTAAATCAACTCGATTTAAATCATAATTTTTAAAGAGCAACTGTCATCTCCGCTACTCCTTTGACCCGCTGTTGACTTACCAATAGTCCCAGTGTTGCAAAATATATAGCCTCGTGCTACGTAACTAAGCTCCATTTCATGCTGAATAAACTAAATTATTTATGTATCTTAAATAGAAAACTATCTTACGATAGATTTTTACCCCAAAAGTTTTTTATTAAAATAAATTTGATAAAAATAAAAAAAAAATCCGATTTAAATAAAAAAAATCCAATTTAAATAAAAAAAATCTGATTTTTTTTTTGATTTTTTTTTAAAAATCATTGATTTTTATCCACCCTGATAGGGACGGTATTGTTTTTTGGGTGACTACCCTGTTTCCCTGAAAATAAGACCCAACTGGAAAATAAGCCCTAGTATAATTTTTTTTCAGGATGCTCGTAATATAAGCCCTACCCCAAAAATAAGCCCCAGTTAAGATCGTCAGCAGACGGAGGCATTTAGTACTGTATTCCCCCCCAAAATAAGACCTAACCGGAAAATAAGCCATAATGCGTCTTTTGGAGCAAAAATTAATATAAGACCCGGTCTTATTTTGGGGAAAACACGATGACATTTGTGGAACATGTTGGTTTGGTTTTCCATCTTGCCATCCCGGTGAGTTCACGTTATGAGAGTTTAGTTGGATCAGTCCCAGGTTCACCTAGATGAGTCTTTGGTTCCCAAACAATATATAGGTGGGTAGTTCTTGGAAACCTTCGAAAGCGGGTCATTCCAGCGGCTATCGGTCAAAGTGGCACATGGGCTCAACTTCTCTCTGCTGTTGAGCCAGTGTTGAGGGATCTGTTCTCCAGCCCTTAATGTGGCTTCTTTTGTCTTGCCTTAGCCTGTTGTATGAACCCAGTGGTGATGTATTTCCTAAACTATGTCTAGAAAGAGTGCAGAGAAGAGTAACAAAGGTTATTAGGGGATTGGAGGCTAAAACATACAAAGAATGGTTGATGGAACTGGGTATGTCTGGTTTGATGAAAAAAAGGACTAGGGGTGACATGATAGCAGGAAGAGAGGGACTCAAGCATTTCTCCAAAGCACCAGAAGGCAGGACAAGAAGCAACGGGTGGAAACTCATCAAGGAGAGAAGCAACTTAGAACTAAGGAGAAATTATCCTGACAGGGAGATAAATTAATCAGTGGAACAACTTGCCTCCAGAAGTTGTGAATGCTCCAACACTGGAAGTTTTTAAGAAGAGATTTGTCTAAAATGATATAGAATTTCCTGCTTGAGAAGGGGGTTGGACTAGAAGACCTCCAAGGTCCCTTCCAACTCTGTTATTCTATTCTATTCTTAATGCGATGCATAAACCCAACCTATTTTGGTGGGGGAAAAATATCTCCTTTTATAGTGGTCGCATCTTGGTCGCATCTTATGGTTTCATCAGATGCTGGGATGATCATGAGTACCACTTATTAGATTAGATTTCCATTTTTCCCTTTCTGATCTTCTGCTCTTGATGATTCGTCGCAATGGTGCAAAGAGGATGAAAAACAGTTTCCTTCAGACCGTTTTCCCCACATGTGTTCCTTACTCATCCTTTCCCTCCAAAAACTGATAGGGTCATCTTCTTAAAGCCAACCCTGGTACACCAGACGAGGCCTAAGTAAACTTCGTGCGGCTTATGCAATTTTCCAAAAAGAAGAAATTGCAACGGGGACTTTTCTACATTTCTTCCCCTGCTTTTGAAAGACGATTCCAGGAAGCTCACCCAAATTCACACCACCCGAGTGGTGTCCCTTGTGACTCCTTGACTTACACAATTGAGCCCAAAACTCTTGTGGCTAAGCAAGAAGAGTTGATAAGTGAATTTTGTCCCCCATTTTACGATTTTTCTTGGCACAAGTTGTTAAGTGAATCACTGAAGTTGTTAACTTCACGAAAGGGGTCACGAAAGGGGATCATGTGATCCTGGGACCCTGCAACCGTCATAAATACATGCCAGTTGCCAAGCCTCTGAATTTTGATGCTGCTTCAGCGGTCATAAATGTGAGAAATGGTCATAAAGCACTTTTTTCAATGCCGTTATAAAATCAAACAGTCACTAAATGAATTGTTAAGTTTGTAACCTGGTTGTTAAGTGAATCTGGCTTGTCCATTGGCTTTCCTGGACAGAAGGTCGCAAAAGGAGATTGTGTGACCCCAGGACACTGCAACGGTCATAAATATGAGCCAGTTGCTAAGCGTCTGAATTTTGATCACCTGACCTTGGGATGCTGCAGTGGTCATGAGTCACTTTTTTCAGTGCTGTCGTAACTTCAAACTGTTGTAAGTTGAGGACCACCCAATATATTTAATAGTTATTGCAGATAGTTGCTTTAGTCTGGCAAGATTCTGTCTATAGGCAAGACAGGAACTGTTAGGAAGTAACTTCTGTCATTCTTGGTTCTTTGGGCCTGATACTACCTCTATACTATACTACCTCTACTATACTACTTCTATAGAGGTACTATACTACCTCTATTTGACCTTGTTGTTCCACCAGGCCGGGCTATCAACATAATAGTTTTAAATTCGGGTATTTTAAATTTCTGGGGTTTTAATTGAGCCAAATTTATTTAATCATTTTAAATTTTAATTGCTGTTTTGTCTTGTGTTTTTAAATGGGCTGTACACCGCCCTGAGTCCTTCGGGAGAAGGGCGGTATAGAAATAAAATTATTATTATTATTATTATTATTATTATTATTATTATTATTATTATTATTATTATTATTATTATTATTTTGGAGCAGCTACATAGCGGATGGGATGAGGGGCAGAAAATTGCATCCTATGGATGTCTTCTTCTCGGACGAAATAATGTCTCCGTTGGTCCAGTGCTGTGCTCATCTATGCATTTTTGAGTCTTAAATGTTCCTAAATTTCATGCCTCTTCACCTTTTCTCTTCTAGACTTTCACAGCATGGTGCAATTCCCACCTTCGGAAAGCCGGCACGCAGATCGAGAACATCGACGAAGACTTCCGGGATGGTCTCAAACTGATGCTATTGCTGGAGGTCATATCAGGTGAGGCTTCAAACGGCCAACATGCTGTGAGACCACAGAAGACTTCTCAGGTCTCTTAAGACCTCCTTCTCTTGGTAACTTCTTGAGATGATTCTTGGATGCTTGGTATGGTCCTCTCCAAACTGGGGTCTTTCCATTTTTGTTGGAAATGCCATACTGAGAATTCCCAAACAATGTTTAGGGTATCAGGTTGATTAAAGCTATTGGATGAGGAAGATAACCAGGTGTCTGAAATATTTTCTTGAGGGGCATTCCCAAAGCTCTTAAATTTTGCTACCTCCTTGAATCACGACCACAGATCACAGCCCTAAATTTTGGTCGCTAAGCAAGAGAGCTGTTAAGTGAGTTTGGCCCCATTTTACGACCTTTCTTGCCATAGTTGTTAAGCGGACCGCTGCAGTTGTTGAGTTAGCAACACGCTTGTTAAGTGAATCTGGCTTCCCCATCGACTTGGCTTTTGTCCGAAGGTCGCAAAAGGGGATCACGTGCCCCCCCCCCCCCCCCGGGGACACAGCAACAGTCATAAGTACATGCCAGTTGCCAAGCGTCTGAATTTTGATCACATGACCATGGGGATGCTACAATTGCAAGTGTGAAAACGATTATAAGTCACTTTTTTTTAGCATCGTCATAATTTCTAATGGTCACTAAATGAATGGTTGTAAATCAAGGACTATCTGTAATCCCAGGAGTTACACTCAGAAATGGATCACCAACATACTTTCTCTTTTTCTTTATGCCCATTTAAATCTGGAATTTTGGTTGTGTTTAATTTTTCATGTTGATTTGAACCGAGCACATGAGAGCGATTCTTTACAAGTTATGAATGTGTTATATTTACCGAGTTTCTCTGTTACAATATATTCTCAGTGATGAGCAGTCAGGACAACACAAATCAGGGAAGGAAACAATTAAACAATAGGGTGACTTGCGTTTATCTATTATATTTATTAAATTTCTATGCCACCTGCCTTGCAGGCAGGTGACCCTGGGTGGCATACCAGATAATAAAAACAGTATTACAAAAGATTAAAACGGTAAAACAGTATGCTGTAACATTCATTAAGAATGAGCTAAATTGGCAGGTGTTTACAAAAGCTCACGCAAAAAAAAGCAGGAAAGTAATCACAGAGCAGGATGTAACCCCATCCAGTACTGTCTTATTTACATGTAAAAATGTATACAAAAAGTCTTCCGTTTGAAAGTTTTCTGTCGCAGCTCTTCTTTAGCCCCTGGAGGGTGTGGGAGTGAAATTCATTGGGTTTACACTTCTGGAATTAATTAATAAATCAACTGAAAACAACTCCCCCCCCCCTCTCTCTCTCTTTCTGTGTGTGTGTGTGTGTGTATGTGTGTATCTGTATCTATACCTCTATCTATCTTGTCTATCTATCTATCTCTGTCTGTCTATCTATCATCTATATCTTCTATTTATCTATCTACCTATCATCTATCTTCTATATCTATCTATCTATCTATCTATCTATCTATCATCTATCTATCTCTATCATATCTATCTATCTATCTCTCATATCTATCATCTACCTATCTACCTACCTACCTACCTACCTATCATCTATCTACCGTTTTTCCCCCAAAATAAGACCCTGTCTTATATTGTTTTTGAACCCCGAAATAAGTGCTTGGCCTTATTTTTGGGGAGGTCTTATTCCTTTGGGGTGCGTGGAGCAAGATGGGGCTCCTCTTGCCGTCTTACCTGATTTCCAGCTCTGTGTTGAAATATTTTCGAGGAAGGCTTATTTTCGGGGGGAGGCGTATTTTAGTGCATGCGCTTAAAAGCCCAATTGGGCTTATTATCAGGGGATGTCTTATTTTCAGGGAAAGAGGGTATCTATCTATCTAGATATAGATATAAATATAGATTAGAGAAAGAGAGAGAGAGATTAGAGATAGATAGATAGATAGATAGATAGATAGATAGATAGATAGATAGATAGATAGATAGAGATAGAGATTAGAGAGAGAGACATAGAGATTAGATAGAGATAGAGAAGGATATAGATAAATAGAATGAGAGATTCAGTGATGGAGGGAGAGATAGATGGATGGATGGATGGATAGATAGATATAGATTAAAGAGAGACAGTTTGATAGAGATTAGATAGAGCTAGAGAGAGGGATATAGATAAATAGAATGATAGAGATAGAATGATGGAGGGAGATATAGATAGATAGATTAGATTAGATAGATAGATAGATAGATAGATAGATAGATAGATAGATAGATAGATAGAATGATGGATAGAGAAATAGATATAGGCCTCTTGTCTTGATTTTTGCAGGGCTGTTCCAATTATACTGAAAAATATGTGAATGAGGGGGGAAATGGTGCATCATATGTCAACAATTGTATTATCGACTGTGAGCTACAAATATTCTTTTCTATTGCAATTGTACAGAGAGAGAGAGAGAGAGAACAATATAATTGGAGGAATACGCTTTGGGGTAAAAATTCTGTTCATAAATCTGCTGGGATTCCTGTCTGCCCCAAAAGGCATGCAGAGACTCTGGTGACCCTTTAAGGAAAAGAGCCAATTAAAAAAAACAGATGCAGAGGTATGAGGAAATGAATTTTATGTTGTTTTAAAAATACAGCCAGAAGGTTGACAAGCAAAACAGACGGCTTTGTCTCTCTCTCTCTCTCTCTCTAATTGTTTATATTGTTTTTTCCCAGTATGGCAGGATGCAAATTTATGATAATCCCGGAGGGCTACAGGTATTCCTCTACTTATGACTACAATTGGGAGTTTCTGTTGCTAAGCAGGACAAGTTGTTAAGCGAGTGGTGTCCGATTTAACAACCTCTTTTGCCACTGTTATTAAGCGAATCACTGCAGTTATTCACTGAGTCACGTGGTCATTAAGCGATATCGCTTCTCCCGGTGACTTGGCTTGTCAGAACCAGCTGCGAAATTTTGCAAATGGCAGTTACAGGATCTAGGATGCTACGGTCGTCATAAATACAGTACATGCTGGTTTGCCAAGCGGTTAAATCTTGGGTCACCTGACTGTGAGGATGTTGTGACAGTCGTTAAGTGCGAGGAACGGATGTAAGTCACTTTTTTTTCAGTGCCACTGGAATTGTTGAACAGTTGCTGAACGAATGGTTGTAGGTCGAGAACTACCTATAGAGGTGGTCCTTGACTTACGATGGTTCATTTAGCAACTGTTTAACGTTACAACGGCACTGAAAAAAAGTGACTTATGACCTTTTTCACGCTTGGCAGCACCTCCATGATCACGTGATCAAAATTCAGACGCCTGACAACGGATTCACACTTATGACGGTTGCAGTGTCCCGGGTCATGTGATAGATACCCTTTTGCGGCCTTCCAACGAACAAAGTCCATGAGTTAGTCGCGTTCACTGCACAGCCCTTCTACTATCTTAAGAGCTGCAGTGATTCATTTAGTGGCTGCGGCAAGAAAATTCATAAAAAAGGGGGCAACATTCACTTAACAAATGTCTCACTTAACCGCAGAAATTGTGGCCATAAGTCAAAGACTACCTATACTCACATTCTGCTTCTCGGTTAACTTTGTTTTCGGAATCTTTTTAACCTTCTCTTATTTATTGATTTCAGGAGAACGGTTACCGAAGCCGGAAAGAGGGAAAATGAGAGTCCATAAAATCAACAACGTAAACAAAGCTCTGGATTTCATCGCCAGCAAAGGAGTCAAGTTGGTTTCCATAGGAGCTGAAGGTAAGATGGCCGGCCCGTGAATGCATTTTTTTTTTTTAAAGAAGAGTTTTGCACCGATAATCTGCTTTCCGCCCCCAATTTGCTACACACTGTAATTAAAGTGGGACTTTTAAAACTTTTTAACACTTCCTAATCAAGGGGCAAAGGTCTAGTGATAGAAAAATTAGCTGCCTTCAGAGTGAACTCTGGTTTTTTGTTTTTTTTTTACTTTTATATTTGGGGTAGGGGGGGTAGGGTACTCATTTGTCTTTAAGTCTGGACCCCTTCCCTGCTCATCTCCATCCTAGGAGGGTTAAGCTAAGAACAGGGTGGGCTCCTGATTGGATCCCCCCACCCTTCCCCGTAGATGAGGGGTGTCAAACTCGATTTCATTGAGGGCCACATCAGGGTTGTGTTTGATCTCCGGGGGGCGGGGGGGCATGGCCAGGGTAGATGTGGCCAGCTTGACATCACTCGTGTCGGGGGCCCGAGTGCTCTGCCAGAGAAAACGGCCTCCCGGCCTCCCATTTTCAGCTGTGACGGCCTCCTGCAGCCCTCTGCCAGCAAAAACGGAGCTCGGGAGGGCCGTGTGCAGCCCTCCTGAGCTCTGTTTTCGCTGGTAGAGGCATCGCGGGCCAGTCCTTTGCTGTTTCCAGGGTGGCCCTGTGGGACAGATCTAAGCACCCTTGAGTGTCACCCCTGCCATAGATTTTCACATCTATATCTCTGATGAGGAAAATACCGTATTTTTTGGACTATAGGGCGCACTATTTTGTCTCCGAAAAGCAGGTGAAAATGTATGTCCGTCTTATAGACCAAATATTGGTGAAGCCCCACCCAACTGCCGGCTGTTTTTTTGGTCTTCACACACCCCGATTTTTGACCTTTTTACGGGCCAAAAAAGGCCCAAACACTGGCCAAAAAAAGCCTCAAAAACAGGACAAAGAAAGCCCCGAAAATGGTGACGAAAAGAGGCTTGAAATGGGCTGAAAAAAGGGAGGCCCAACAACTTTTGTTTGTTTGTTTTCCTCTTCTAAATTTAGGTGCGTCTTATAGTCTGAAAAATACAGTAAGTTAGCTGCTGAGCCGAGTCCCCCGAAAATACTTGGCTGGAAATTGCAAATCTGTATTTCCATTTTGGCTCCCGGCTTTTACTTGGTTGTCTGCTCTGCTCCGTCCTCATCCTTGTTTTTCCTTCTTTCTGTAGCTCTTCGCAGACTTTGCTGGGACCACAAACCCAGCAGGTTTCCTTAGGAAAGACATTCTTCGCTCAGTTTGAGGCTGCCTGGGCTGGGCCGGAGATTAAGACTGGGGTTCCCCCGCCCCCCCTCTGCTGCTTGATCCTAAGGGCCAGATGTTGTGCTGCAGCCTCAGTTTCCCCACTTGGGAAATAAAAATTATCTTTTATGGGTTACGAAGGAAAGCTTCATAAGAGCAGAATTATGTTGTTGCTTATTAGATTTCTAAATGATAGAAAGAAAAACTAGGAAAAAGTAAGAATAAAAAGAACCCAGAAAGGTGATTTACCAGCATGGTAAAATTCCCTAACTGTATTTCCCAAAATGACACTCCTATAAATCTCAGGATATATGAGGGTGTGTGTGTGTGTGTGTGTGTGTGTGTGTGTGTGTGTGTGTATAATAGCCTTGGTGGCGCAGCAGACTAAAGTGCTGTTAAGTAGCACCAGCTGCCTGCAATTACTGCAAGTTCAAATCTCACCAGGCTCAAGGTTGGCTCAGCCTTCCATCCTTCCGAGGTAGGTAAAATGAGGACCCGGATTGTGGGGGCAATAAGCTGACTTTGTATAAAAAAGAACACCGCTGAGGGGTCCCGAAAGCCGTACTAAGCAGGTATATACCAAAGTATGAAGGCTATTGCTTAACGCATTGTAAGCCGCCCTGAGTCTCCGGAAAAGGGCGGCATATAAATCGAACCAATAAATAAACAATAAATAAATGTATGTATGTGTGTATGTATGTGTGTATGTATATATGTATGTGTGTATGTATATATCGTATCCAGGTAAAGTTTTAAGTCCGTATTGAAATTGGGTTATTATACAGTCATTAACAACTATCACCTCTGCGGTTCAGCTTATAACTTATAAACCCGAATGAGAAGTTGGCAAAAATGTGGTGTCTAACCTTAAAGACATTTGGGAAATTTAACAGTCCGTCGAAACGTTTAGGCCTAAATTGTGAATTCTTACTTTTATGATGTTGTAAATCAGAGTTCCCCAACAATTCCGGCTTTGCAGACCTGCCAGGGGTGGGGGATGGGGAGGGAAGAGGGGATGGTCTCACACTCACGTGCAGCTCCATTTGCACAAGCAGTGTGCACGCATACCTGCTGCTCACACAAATGCAGCACCCGTGCTTGCCCGCTGCTTGCTCAAGGGAGGATGCGCTCGCCGGCCAATTCCGCAACCCGCTTGCAATCCCCTCACGGCCCACTAGTGGGCCATGGCCCACAGGTTGGAGACCCCAGTTGTAAAAGTTTGCTTCAGTTAATACAGGGCTGTCAAACTGGAATTCTTCGCGGGCCGGACCAGCATTGGAGTTCTCCTCTGTGGGCTGGCCAAGGGGGGCAGGCAGGACGGATTCTTCCTGCAGTACCCTGCCGGCCAAAACGGGACGTGCGCAGCCCCCCTGCGACCCGTTTTTGGCCTGGACAGCCTCCTGCAGCACCCTGCTGGCCAAAATGGAGCACAGTGGGGCCTCATGTGCCCCCCACACACACACACGCATCCCATTTTTCACCTGGACGGCCTCCTGCAGCACTATGCCGTCCAAAACGGGGTCCCCCCTCATATCCGTTTTGGCCGGCAGAGTGCTGCAGGAGGCTGTCCAGGCCAAAAATGGGTTGTGGGGGGCCCACGCACGGCTCCCCATATCCCATTTGGCTGCCTGAGGCACCCTAAGTTGGTCCTTTTCTATTTCCTCACAGGCCCAATTTAAGCACCCCGCAGGCCAATTCCGACCAACTGGCCTTGAGTTTTACACTCCTGAGTTAATACATACGATAAGTGCAGGGCGTGCGCGGAGGCTCAGGGAGGGCGAAAAAGGGGCCTACCGGAAGTTTGGGAAGGCCGGAAACAGGCCTGTTTCCAGCCTCCAGAGGGCCTCCGGAGCCTGGGGAGGCCGTTTTCGCCCTCCCAGAGGCTCAAGTAAAGCCTCCGGAGCCTTTTCATTTAGTTGAGAGTGTTCGTGGTCTGTATGTGAGGATGTGCTTGAGTGAATCAGTCAGGGTGCTGGCTTTGTGCCACCCGTGCTGTGAACCCGTTCGCCAGATTTTTATGGTATAGTAAACCAGCACAGGTACAATTGCGAGCATTTGGCCTTTACGCAGGATCATTTCCCGGGCGACCGAGAAAGAATTGTGCCTGCTTGGCAATTAATCATCCCGGTGTTGCCAACGGATAGTAACAGGCAGTTCCTTTGTTCTCGGGCATGTCCTGCTTCCGCCTGCATTCAGCCAGGGTGTGCATCCACTCCAGTAGGAAGGTGTAGTAGAGAGCGAGGAAGGTGACCTTGATGGAAATGTTTCCACCTCTTTTCCTTCGGTAACAGTTCCTGCATATTTCCATCCGGATCGTCCCAAAGGGGCTTTTTCCAAAGGCAACTGGACTTTTATCTTTTTCCGTGAAGGCGTTTCGCTTCTCGTCCGAGAAGCTTCTCCAGTTCTGAGCTGAACTGAACTGAAGAAGCTTCTTGGATGAGAAGCGGAACGTCTTCAAGGAAAAACAAAAAAGTCCAGCTCCCTTTGGAAAAAGCCGCCTTGGGACAACCTGAGAATCTCCATAGACACTTCTCTCTGGATAATCTTCATTTTCTACAAACTTCTGAATATGCCCCCGCAGAGTCTCCTTGCTCATTCTCTTCCTGCTATCTTTTTTTTCCAGAAATTGTCGATGGCAACGCCAAGATGACCTTGGGTATGATCTGGACCATCATTCTCCGGTTTGCCATCCAGGATATCTCAGTGGAAGGTAAGAAAGGAAGATTTGTGTTTGTGAGATCGTTTAGGCCAGGGGTCTCCAATCTTGGCAACCTTAAGACTTGTGGACTTCAACTCCCAGAGTTCCTCAGCCAGCAAAGCTTTGGAACTGAAGAACTCTGGGAGTTGAAGTCCACAAGTCTTAAGGTTGCCAAGATTGGAGACCCTTGATTTAGGCCCTTTTGTCCATCCCAAGTTGACAACAGCCTTCCGTTTATCCTAGTGTTTTTCAAACATTTTTTTGTGGACTTCAACTCCCAGAACTCCCTGGCCAGCATGCTTGTTTTTAAGATTTTTAAGATTGGCAGGCTTCAGCTCCCAGAATTCCTGGCTGGGGAATTCTGGGAGTTGAAGTCCACACATCTTGAGCAGAGGTGGTATTCAGCCAGTTCGTACTGGTTCGGGAGAACCGTAAGCGGTGACTGCGGGCCCACAAACCCACCCGCCTGGCCGGACATAATGCCATCCTATTTAGCCACGTTTCCCAGGCCAGGCAAATACGCGGAAAGTGCACGTGCGAGCAAAGTGTATATGTGGAAGGCGAACCGGTGGTGAGCATATGTGGAACCCACCGCTGATCTTGTGGTTGCCATGTTTGGAAGAATACCGATTTAACCCAATTTTGCAGGTCAAGATTGATGGGAAGTGTGGTCCAACACATGGGGAGACCACCTGATTGAAGGAAGGCCTTTACTGTGTGTGGGAGGAAGAGATTTAAAAACCAAACATGAAGCCTTGTGGTGATTCAGGATTCTGCTCACGCCTTAGGAGTGTCTTCTGTGCTTTTAGCTTCTCGCTACATCAGTCCCCATAAATCTTTCAGGGCACAGATGCTCACTCAGCTGCAGGAATAGGGATTTATGTACTTGAAACTGGGGCCTGCAAACTTCAGTGGCCTAAATATGACTGTCTAAAGGAGGGTTGCAAGAAAAGTGGTAAAATGAGACTTTAGTCCGATGACGACCCACTTAAAGACCATCATTGCAGGCGGAATTACAGTCGTAAGTTGAAGACGTACCCAGGGGTGGGCTTCAAAAGTTTTAGCAAGGGGTTCTCTGCCCGGTTGGTGGGTGGCCGTGGCCATGGTGGGCATGGCCTAGTCGGCCTCCTGCACCACGGTGGAGGGGGCGTTTTTGCCCTCTCCGGGCTCCGGAGGCTTTCCTCAAGTCTCCGGGAGGGTGAAAATGGCCTCCCCAGGTTACAGAGGCCCTCTGGAAGCTGGAAACAGGCCCGTTTCCAGCCTTCCTGAACTTCCGGTTGGCCCGTTTTTCACCCTCTCCGAGCCTCCGCGCGCACCCTGCACTTACCTGTATCCAAAACAGGCCACATGGGGACTCCTGGGAGGGGTGGAGTGGAGTGGGAGGGGCCAGTCAGGAGTGGGATTTGGGGTTTCTCCGAACTGCACAGAATCTTAGCTAGAGGTTCTGCCGAACCCCTGCGAACCCCCAGCAGCCCACCCCTGGATGTACCTGTATTGTTTGTAGGCTTTACTCAATCTGGAGCCCAGAAAGTAGCTGGAAGGATGGAGCTTATAATAAACAAAATCCTTCCTTCCATTCCTTCTTAATTTTCCCATCTGCTCGGCAAATGTCCCTCTCTCTCCCTTTTTTCCCAATTCCTTGAATCTTTTTTTTTTCTTTTTCTTTCAAGTACCGTATTTTTCGGAGCAAAGATGCTCCTTTTTCCCCCCCCCCAAAAAAAGAGGATGAAAATCTGGGTGCGTCTTATACTCCGAATGTAGCCCCGCCCAGCTTCTCAAACGGAGGTTTCAGAAGCTGAAAAAAGCCCCCAAACAGAGTTTCAGAGGCTTTTTTTCTGAACCTCTGTTTGGGAGGCTTTTTTTCTGAGGCTCTGTTTGGGAGGCTTTTTTTCTGAAGCTCTGTTTCGGAGGCTTTTTTTCTGAAGCTCTGTTTGGGAGGCTTTTTTCTGAAGCTCTGTTTGGGAGGCTTTTTTTCCGAAGCTCTGTTTGGGAGGCTTTTTTTCTGAGGCTCTGTTTGGGAGGCTTTTTTTCTGAAGCTCTGTTTCGGAGGCTTTTTTTCCGAAGCTCTGTTTGGGAGGCTTTTTTCTGAGGCTCTGTTTGGGAGGCTTTTTTCTGAGGCTCTGTTTGGGAGGCTTTTTTTCTGAAGCTCTGTTTCGGAGGCTTTTTTTCCGAAGCTCTGTTTGGGAGGCTTTTTTTCTGAGGCTCTGTTTGGGAGGCTTTTTTTCTGAAGCTCTGTTTCGGAGGCTTTTTTTCCGAAGCTCTGTTTGGGAGGCTTTTTTCTGAGGCTCTGTTTCGGAGGCTTTTTTTCTGAAGCTCTGTTTCGGAGGCTTTCAGAGGCAGGAAAAAAAGTTTTTTCTGAACATGTTTCAGAATCAGAGTCAGAAAAAAAAACCAAAAGAAAGCAAGGCCCAGAGCTCACAACCAAGAAACCTGTTATTAAAATTCACCTCTGGGAACAGCTGATTGGGGTTATTCCAGGAGGCCGATCCACCCGCCAATCAGCTTTTTTATTTTCCTTCCCCAAAAGCTAAGGTGCGACTTACACTCCGAAAAATACGGTAGCTAGTTGCGTTCTGCAGCCAGCTGTGATTCGAATGCTGGCTTTATTTGGCCTTCATCCTGCAAAATACCTCCGAAGGCTGCCTCTCTCATCTCTCCCCTCCCCTCCCTTCCTGGCTGTTTGCAGACACATGAAAGCCATTTGTCGAGAAGACATGTTCAGCCCTAAAAGTTCTTTTTTTTGGCACCTGTTTTCCGTGGGATCTGTTTTATTTCTCTGATGTCGCATTGTGTGTTTTAGTCTCTTGTTACCCGCCGAGAGTTCAGGGATTGGGGTGGAATATAAATAGCGGGAAAGAGAAATAAAATATCCTTCTCTCGGTGCAAGGAATGCGTGCATAAAGATGTTGTTCTTTGCGGAAGGGAAGATATCCCAATGGGCTTTGATTTATTTGGATTTAGGTTTATAGATTTAGCTCCATCTCGGGTGGTTTTTCAACCTTGGCTATTTTTAAGATGTGTAGACTTCCAACTCACAGCAATAAGATGGCTGGGGAATTCTGGGGAGTTGAAGTCCACGTATCTTAAAATTGGCCAAGGTTGAAAAACACTGCTCAATCTTTTTCTGCCCGGACTTACGGTGTGATGTTGTGAACTCGCCCTTGCGACAACACAACCCGAGCAACACAATTGCCTCCTTTCTCTCTTCTCTGCAGAGACTTCAGCCAAAGAAGGCCTCTTACTGTGGTGCCAAAGGAAGACCGCTCCCTACAAGAATGTCAACGTGCAAAATTTCCACATTAGGTAACTTTTCAACACAACGCCTCTTTCTTCTTCTTCTTCTTCTTCTTCTTCTTCTTCTTCTTCTTCTTCTTCTTCTTCTTCTTCTTCTTCTTCTTCTTCTTCTTCTTCCCCTTCCTCCTTCTTCTTCCTTCTTCTTCTCCTTCTTCCTCTTCCTCTTCTTCTTCTTCCCCTTCTTCTTCTTCTTCTCCTTCTCCTCCTTCTCCTCCTCCTCCATCTCCATCTCCTCCATCTCCTTCTTCCTCCTCCTCCTCCTCCTCCTCCTCCTCCTCTTCTTCTTCTTCTTCTTCTTCTTCTTCCCCTTCTTCTTCTTCTCCTTCTCCTTCTTCTTCCCCTTCTCCTCCTCCTCCTCCTCCTCCTCCTCCTCCTCCTTCTTCTTCTTCTCCTTCTTCCTCTTCCTCTTCTTCTTCTTCCCCTTCTTCTTCTTCTTCTCCTTCTCCTCCTCCTCCATCTCCATCTCCTCCATCTCCTTCTTCCTCCTCCTCCTCCTCCTCCTCCTCCTCCTCCTCCTCTTCTTCTTCTTCTTCTCCTTCTTCTTCTCCTTCTCCTTCTCCTTCTCCTTCTCCTTCTCCTTCTCCTTCCCCTTCTCCTCCTCCTCCTCCTCCTCCTCCTCCTCCTCCTCCTCCTCCTTCTCCTCCTTCTCCTCCTCCTCCTCCTCCTCCTCCTCCTCCTCCTCCTCCTCCTCCTCCTTCTCTCTTCTTCTTCTTCTTCTTCTTCTTCTTCTTCTTCTTCTTCTTCTTCTTCTTCTTCTTCTTCTTCTTCTTCTTCTTCTCCTTCTTCTCCTTCTCCTTCTCCTTCTCCTCCTCCTCCTCCCCAACACTTGCATTTCCCTCTTTGCAACACAGAACCAGCCGTCTCATATCCAGAGAATCGGACCTCTTTAGAAAGCCTGCAAAACATTGACTTCTTGGCTTAGTGCTGCGACGTGAAAGATTCTGCCAGCCAGGAAGCCAAGTTTTTGAAGCTTTCTGCTGGGACCTGAGGCTCAGGATTTGGAGAATCCAAGGAACTTTGCGAACGGAGAAATTTCCTTTCTTCATAAAAAGGCTTTTGTGTTGACAGTTGGCTGTAACGAGGTTGTTCTGTTGGGCGGGTTGATGGATGCCGATCCAATGAAGCATCCGGTAGGGAAAAGGCCCCAGAGGCGTTGATCCTTCCACTCCACAGCAAGGTTTAAGGGGTGATAGGGCAGCCTTTTAACCCCCACCCCCTCGACTTAATTGACCCTGGTCAGGGGATGGGCATTGGCTGTTCTTGGCCTGATTTCAAAACTCATGCAAGGGAACAATTTGGACTTTTGGTAAGAGCTATTTGCCCTTCCCTGGAGCTTGGGAAAAAGAGAAGAATCTCAGAAAAACAGCGAAAAGAGGAAAGGAAAGGAAAGAGAAGGGAAGGAAAGGAAAGAGGAAAGGAAAAAAGAAAGGAAAGTGGAGGAAGGGAGAGGAAGGAAAAGAAAAGGAAAGGAAAGTGGAGGAAGGGAAAGGAAAGGAAAGAGGAAAGGAAAGTGGAGGCAGGGAAGGGAGAGGAAAGGAAAGAAAGAAAGAAGAAGGGTAGGAGGGAAGGGAGAGGAAAGGAAAGGAAAGGAAAGGAAAGGAAAGAAGGAAAGGAATATGGGGTAAGGAAGGGAGGAAGGAAAAAAATGTCAGAGAGAATACAGCCATGATCACTGGCTCCTCAACCTTCGTCCACCTATTAAGTCCACCTTTCTTTGCTCATCTTCATCCTCTCCACAGCTTACTCCTGAGTAGACGCTACGCTCAACAGCCACAGCCACCCCCACAAAAATGGCTGCCCAGCCCCAACCTCTAAATCTGCTGCCATTTCTTCTTGTTATGGGACCTTTAAGCTATGTTACTGGAACATTCCGAAGGGTCCCACGCATTTGACTCAAACATGTGTCTGAAAAGGCGCCGCCGTGTGCCTTCCGATGTTGATCTCCTTCCGTTAACTCGGTTGTCCCAACAGGACACCCCATTTTGCAATACCGTTCTTCTAAAGCAGGGGGTCTCCAACCTTGGCAACTTTAAGACTTGTGGACTTCAACTCCCAGAATTCCTCAGCCAGCAAAGCTGGCTGAGGAATTCTGGGAGTTGTGGTCCACAAGTCTTAAAGTTGCCAAGGTTGGAGACCCCTGTTCTAAAGACACCGTTGGCCTTCTCAAGGGACTTGACCCTCTCTCATATTTTTTTATTTTTCAGTTGGAAAGACGGTCTTGCTTTTAACGCCTTGATCCACAGACACCGACCAGAACTCATCGAATACGACAAGCTCAGAAAGGTATTTGGGCGGGTTTGCCGATCTGCCTTTCACTTCTTGGTTTTGAAATATTCTCCCCCTTTACTCCGGGTGAACTCGCTTTTTTTCCTGCAATTCCAGAATGTAGTGGGTTGAGTGAGGCCTGGGAATCAAATCCCAATTCTGCAGTAAATAAGTAAATAAAAATAACCTGGGTTACTCTAGGACAGTGTCCCTCAGCTTTGACCATTTTAAGATGGGTGGACTTCAACGCCTAGAGTTCTCCAGCCAGCAATTGTCTTTCTAGTGACAATAGTGTCACTAGTAGTGTTAGTCAATCTTGGCTGCTTTAAGGCAGGTGGACTTCAACTCCCAGAATCCCCTAGCCAGCTTTTGCTTTGCTGGCTGGGGAATTCTGGGAGTTGAAGTCCACCCATCTTCACGCGGCCAAAGTTGAGAGACACTGCTCTAGGGCAGGGGTGGGCAAATATGGCTCTTTTACAACCTGTGGACTTCAACTCCCAGAATTCCTGAACCAGCTTGGCTGTCTCAGGAATTCTGGGAGTTGAAGTCCACAGGTTGTAAAAGAGCCACATTTGTCCACCCCTGCTCTAGGGTAAGTCATAATCTCCAACCTGAGCTGCTCAACCAAGAAAAAGGAATTTGACCTTGATCGATCGCAAGTATCAAGGTTTTGTCCACGATTGTGGACCAAAATATCCAGAACCAAATCATCGGGGCCAGATCCGAAGTGATTTGAAACTTCATCTTGTTTGTTCTAACATAGAAAGTACGCATTTGTTGTGACCTGAGCGGAGTCATTACAAGACACAATTAGTCCCAAATAAACCTATTTTATTGTAACAGCTGAGAATTACGTTCATTCCCAGCTGAGTCCCAATTAGTTGCAAAACAAGTCCTTCGGAAGAAGTCCTTCGGGATAATCACTAACCTTTATCTTCTTTGACACCCTGCCAAAGGCCTTACTTGGCAAAGCCTCACGGAGTTCAGAAACAAATAGGAGATGCCAACTGGAAACAGAGTTAGCAACGCTGCTTTCCTGCAAAAAGGCCCACTTGTTTCACTTTTAAGCCTTATGGGAGGGGCCAATCAGCTCCTGGCCTTACTCCCGAGTTGTCCCTTTTGCTTTAGCTGCTCTTGCCTCCTGGCAGCTCTGTGCATGCGTGCACTAGGAACAGGCTCCTCCTGTTCCTCTGCCTCTCTACTGTCAGCCTCTGGGGGCTCCGGAGTCAGCACATCACTCCCAGATGGCCCTGGCCCATCTCTGCCTCTGACATAGAGCCCTCATCCGGGCCTTACTCTGACTCCAGGACTGGCCCGTGTTCTTCCCCAGCCTCCTCACTGTCTGACTCCGCTGCCATCTCCGCAGGCTGCTGGCGGACCACAACACTATTAAAATGATAGAGAATCCATAATTTGTGGATGGTCAGTCTTTAGATGCAGGATTTCAAAGATGCTTCGGTGCATTTTCATATTTGTATTTGGAAGTTTTAGGAAAGCCAAGAGGTTTGGTTAGAAAATTGGACACGGCTGGTGATTTTGAGAATGGGAAGATGGATTTTTGTTCTCTTCTCTCTGTTGTGTGGATGTTTGGGTGGTTTAGGGATGGGGAATTTCTGGTGGGTAGAGGTGCGTTTGGGGATTGTTATGTGTGTTGGACGTGGTCTTTGGGTTTTAAGTGAATTTCGTTGTATGGGTATACTGTGTATATACGTACAATGACAATAAAGTTACTATTATTTAGATGAGCCGTTTAGGACAGGGCCCCCAAGTTTTAACCCTCTCTGGCGATTTTCCTTTTTCCGTAGGACGATCCGGTCACGAATCTGAACAACGCTTTTGAGGTTGCAGAGAAGTACCTCGACATTCCCAAAATGTTAGACGCAGAAGGTAAGCCAGAGGTTGATGCTTTAAAATATCTTGGGGTCCTGTTTTGTTCCACAAATCTACAAATTCACAAGGCAGATGTCATAACAGCATTTGAATGAAGCCAGTTGGGTAAACTTGGCGCTGGATAACAATAGCGATAGACTTACCATGTTTTCCCCAAAATAAGACCGAGTCTTATATTAATTTTTGCTCCAAAAGATGCATTATGGGTTATTTTCCGGTTAGGTCTTATTTTGGGGGGAAATACATTACTAAATGCCTCTGCTGACGATATTAACTGGGGCTTATTTTGGGGGTAGGGCTTATATTACAAGCATCCTGAAAAATCATACTAGGCCTTATTTTCCGGTTGGGTCTTATTTTCGGGGAAACATGGTGCTTCACAGCCGCCTTTAAGCAGTTTACAGAATCAGCCTAAAAGTAGCCCTTGACATACAGCCACAATTGAGCCCAAAACTTTTGTTGTTAAGTGAGATATTTGTTAAGCAAATTTTGCCCCATTTTTATGGGGCAATTTTATGACCTTTTTTTTGCCACAGTAGTTAAAGTGAATCACATGGTCGTTAAGCAAGTCAGGTTTCTCCCCCATTGACTGCTTGTGAAGGCGGCTGAGAAGGTCGCCTATGGCAATCATATGATCCCATCGTTTTTGTGGTCTGTCAACGGCCTGTGCAGCTAGTAGCTGATTCCGACAGCGAGGAGGCTGGTGTGGTGCTGCGCCAGCAGCCTGTGCAGCTGGCACTCGAGTCAGACAGTGAGGAGGCTGGAGAAGATGTGGTGCCAGAGGCAGGGATTCAGCCAGGGCCTTCAGTACCTCCAGAAGCTCCCATAAGTGAAGAGGAGGAGCCTCTTCTCGATGCACGGGCGCACAGAGCTGCCAAAAGCAGGAGTGGCTCCTGAGAAAGAGGTCTCCTCAAGAGTAAGGCTTGGGGCTAATTGGCCACTCCCTTAGCCTATTTAAGGAGGAATGCCGACAAGCAATTTGCAGGGAACAACTTAGTTCAAATACCTTTGTGTCTTGTCTTGCTTATCTTATCAGCTTCCTGCAAATTGCTTCTGGGCATTCTGCCAACCATAGTAAGTTTTCAGTTATTCTTTGAATTCTTGGCGGCTGTTAATGCAATTAATTAACAGCTGTTGTAAAGACTGGTTTATTCAGTAAATTAAGGTTTGAACGGACTTTGTGTGTGCTGAGTTCTTTGGGGTCTATAGCTGGGGCAGAACAATCGTAAATACTGGTTGGTAAATGCCTAAAATTTTGATCATGTGACGGGAAAGCTGCAATGGTAAATAAAAGGGCAAGGACCTTATGAAAAGTCAGTTTTTTCAGTGCCATTGTAACTAATAGTTGTAAGTCAAGGACTAGCTGTCTCTCAACGAAACACAGTTTTGATACTTCTGTGGAATCTGTTTTGTGATCTGAGCTAAAAGTGCTGGCATCAGTCTTTCAAACCCGATTTGCTGCTGGATGTCCGGATTAATTTTTTAGAAACAAACTATTTTAAAACAGGTTGAAGGACTTCAATGGAATTCAGAAACAATTCCTAAGGCTTACAAATACACAGATTTGCAATTATCTGTTGAGATACAGTGAGAAGGAAGAATATCACTTGTAAACAATGATTTCCTTACAATGTTTCAGAGTCATTTTTAATTTTTTTTTCTTTTTCTTCTTTACATCAACCGCCACATCCTCTCTCTTTTTACTCGATGATGTGTATCGAATTTCATAACAACAACAATAATAATAATAGAAATGTAAATGCCAAAAAAAATTGTTAATCAAATTTGAATGGCCGCCTATCAGGTGCAGGCAACCAGTTCCAGATATGAATAGTCGAAGTATGAAACTTTATTGCCTGTAACCTATGTTACAAGAATCACCCCGTATTGCTTGCCCTTCCTCTGGGAAGAACCAGATAAGGTTTTTATGGATCCCATGGGGAAGTAAAGCTGACGCCGTTTGCAGCTGTGCAACGACTCCAAGTTAAGTCCTCGCTTGACCCTTTCCTCCGGCCTAGGTGGCAATTTGCCCAACTTTGCCCATGTGACGGAAAAGGGATCTTGCAGAAGATTACAGAACCACCCTGAAAATTCTTGCTGCTGCGATAGAAGAATGCAAGGAATGGTCGTTCCGTACAAGCTTCGTGGTCTTTCAAACAGACATTTGAGTTATGGCAGGAAATGCGATACAAATCTTGGGATAAGCATCCCATCTTGTTCGTAACATCCCGTGTCGGTTCTTCTGGATTTTTAGGCATTCATATTTTTGCAAGCTGGATTGTTGCCCGAGGTCTCTTGGGTGATGTTTGACTGCAAATGACATTAGTTCGTGGGGATGATGAGTTGTTTCTGATGTGTTTAATACTTCTTGTTCGCTTTTCAGACATCGTCAACACAGCCCGTCCTGATGAGAAGGCTATTATGACCTATGTCTCCAGCTTCTACCATGCCTTCTCTGGGGCGCAGAAGGTACCAGAAATGGACGGCGTTTTTTTTTTTCCCCTCCATTAACCACTTCTGTTCTTTCCAGCATCCTGGCTTATTTTGACTTCCCTTGGAGAGGGCCGCCGCTTCGATCAACCTGGGAACCCAGACCTCAGCTAGTTCAGGACAAGCTTTACAAAGACCCAGGGCAAGAAGAGTCTCAGTCCTCCAAGATCATGGTGGTCCCAAAGGTGCTTTTTTTCAAGAGGCAAAATTGGGTTTTTCTCTGAAGACGTTTCGCTTTCTCATCCAAGAAGCAGCTGCTACTGCTTTTTCTCCTTCTCCTTCTCCTTCTCCTTCTCCATCTCCATCTCCTCCTCCTTCTCCTTCTCCATCTCCTTCTCCATCTCCTCCTTCTCCATCTCCTCCTCCTCCTCCTCCTTTTCCTCCTCTTCTTTTCTTCTTCCTCCTCCTCCTCTTCCACTTCTGCTTTTTGGATGAGAAGTGGAACGTCTTCAGAAAAAAACCAGGAAGTCCAGATTTGCCTCTTGAAAAGGCACCTTTGGGACACCCAATGCAGAAAAAAATATGGGCTTTTTCTTCAAAACTCACCATAAGTCCTTTTGGGGAGAGGGTGGACAATGAGACCTGACCTTGTCATAGATGGAGGCTACCTTAGGAGAAGGAGAGGCAACATTAAAATGCTTTACGACGGTATAACCAGGACTCTCCAACCAAACGAACTCCAAAACTCATCGAAATTCATCCTTTCCCCCATCAAAGAAGTCAATCAGAACTTGAGTTGATCAAGACCACGGTCACAAGTTCTCACTTAAGGAAGTAGCCTCACTTGGCAAATGTGGACTTCAACTCCCAGAACATGAAGTGTGGCCATCCTGTAGGCCTAAAGAGTTGAAGGGTTTGTTTCAGGGGTCAAGGATGAAATTGAGTTCCTTTTGAGAGATTCCCTGGGGGTCCTCTGGCCAGACGTGGGTATTTTAGGGCCCCCAGGCCACATCTGGCCATTTGGCTGTCCCTATCTGGCCTGTTTGGACTGCTTTTATTTTGAGGGCGACTTCTATTTCCTCCTCCCCCTCCCCCGCAATTTACCTATATCCACACAGCCATAGGGACGCGGTGGCTCAGTGGCTAAGACGCTGAGTTTGTCGATTGAAAAGTCGACAATTCAGAGGTTCTAATCTCTAGTGCCGCGTAATGGGGTGAGCTCCCGTTCCTTGTCCCAGCTTTTGCCAACCTAGCAGTTCGAAAGCAGGTAAAAAATGCAAGTAGAAAAAATAGGGACCACCTTTGGTGGGAAGGCAACAGCGTTCCGTGCACCTTTGGCATTGAGTCATGCCGGTCACATGACCATGAAGACGTCTTCAGACAGCGCTGGCTCTTCGGCTTTGAAACGGAGATGAGCACCGCCCCCTAGAGTCAGGAACGACTAGCACATATATGTGAGGGGAACCTTTACCTTTACTTTACATCGCTCTTGTTTCGGCCCCATCCACCACAGTCTCAGTTTCTCATGGGAAAATTAATTGCCCACCCTTGCTCTGGTCTAAACAAAGGATTTGGAACGGCTAAATTCTGTCCTAGCTGAGGTCTGGTTCCCCCAGGGAGCATAACCTTTCTTTCTTCCATCCATCCATCCTGCCTCTGGTCTTCTGCATGTCCGGGCAGGCCTGGAGGATCTTCTGCATTGCCCTTGACTCTGCTTCTCTTTTTCTCTTTCCCTCTTGCGCAGATATTGTAGGCACGCTCAGGCCCGACGAGAAGGCCATCATGACTTATGTCTCCTGCTTCTATCATGCTTTCTCGGGGGCACAGAAGGTGAGCGTGGGACTGGGCTTGGGCTGCTTCGTGCTGCTTGCGGCTGTTGGCTTGGGAAGATCTTGGGCTGCAGGAGAGGGCTGGCACTAACCGGTTCGTTGCTCGGCCTTCCAGAGCATGGCTGTAGAAATGGACTGAATAAATCGGAGGTCTTCAAACTTGGTGGCTTTAAGACTTGTGGACTTCAACTATGCTGGCTGGAGAATTATGGGAGTTGAAGTCCACAAGTCTTCAAGCCGCCAAGTTTGAAGACCTCTGGAATAAATCATCAATAAATTAAATTTAGATCTCGCCATGAAAGGGCTTGGAAGCACAAGGATGTGTGTGTGTCTGTAGGTTAGGATATTGGGCATGGTTCCCCCAAGAAATATTACAATAACGGGCCAGGAACACGATTCTGAGCAGGTCAAATATTTCTCCACCTTAGTTATTTTTAAGATGTGTGGACTTCCAACTTCCAGAATTCCCCAGTCGAACCTCGCCGGGAGTTGGAAGTCCATGCATCTTAAAAAACTGGTCGAAAAGGTTGAGAAACCCTGGTGTAGAGTACCTAAAAGTTTCTCAACTTTGACAACCTTAAAGAGGTGGACTTCCAACTCCTGCAGGTAGGGGAATTCTGGGACTTGAAGTCCGGCACGTCTTGAATGGCCCCCCGAGGTTGAGAAAAAGCTGATCTAAGCCCACTAAGGTGCCTGTTGCTCCTCTCCTGCCCCGTCTTCTCCCATCGTTTTTTTGAAGCGGAAATGAAACGCGAGACGAGTTCAGGTTGACTTTCAAAAGCCACTTTTTTTTTCAAGCTCTCCCTTTAAGGAGAGGTGTAAGAAAACACCACAAGGACACCAGCTGCGGAACTGCCCTCCCCCACACCCCCCAAAAAAGCTTCCTTTACTCTGGAAATGTCTTTCTGGTTTTGATTATTCTTGCTTGTTCTTCCAGACGAGAGAGAGAGAGAGAGAGAGATGCACAGACCCCCCCCTTTCCAAGAATTTTTTTCAGAACCCCCCCCCCCCCCCCAAATTTTCTGGATGAAGTGTTTCTCATTCAACCGTCCTCCAGTTTCAACCACAGGATGAATGGCGTGACAGTTGACATTTTGGCTTAGCGTCGACCTTGAGCGACGCCGTTTCCAGAGCGAGCAGTGGAAGCCGCAGGCAGCTAAGCAACCGACGTGTGGCTTGTGGTGGTGGTGGGGGGAAATGATGCCCCCGATTTAAGGTGTCGGTGTGGCATCTTCCCTAACCTGGCAACCCACACAGCCTTTTTCTGCGTTTCCAAAGATCCTGGGAGAATTGGGATTAGGAACCTGGCAAAATGCACAGCCCTTCGAATTCTTTTTAGCCCTTGGCGGGAGGCGAAAAATTTGGTGGGAGGGCCCTCGAGGTGGTAGAAACCCGGGACTGAAATCTGGGAAGAAGAGCCCACAGGGGCCGAGTTCCTGAGGAGGAATTCTTTGCAAGGGGGGGATTGCATTCAGGAAGGGATTGCTGCCGGAGGGGTGGGCTACGTTCGCGTGCCGTGAGAAGGGGGATCGGTGTGGGTTCTGCAAATCTCCCTTCGGCGTCCTCCAGAGCCAGGATTAAGAATTACCGCACAGTTTCCTGAACATCTGTTTTGTTTTGCTTTGTTTTTTCCTTTGGGGGAGGGGGTTGGAGAGAAACTATCTTGAAATTATTAAAAAAAAACGTTCTTAACTGCTGCAAAGAAGCAGCTGGATTTTTCTCCTAGCCAGGCCTGGTGAAAACCTCTCTGCCCCGAGTGGATTTTTAAGATCCTGTTAGGCTTTCTCGCTTCCAGTCCCTCGCTCTTTTAGTGACTTTAACGGGAGCAGAGCCAAGCCTTTTGGGGGGGGGGGGGGCAAAAAAATGCACCCGTAAGCATGAGTTTGTACTGGCTTTAGAGATTTGTTTTTCTGGCACAGAGTTCTGTTTCTTTCTTTCTTTTTTTTTTTTTTCCCCTCCTTCCCTGGCTTAATTGCTTGCTTACTAATTTTGTCTTTTGCCGAACAGTTTACGAGCCTGTCCTCCCCGTCGGATGCTAAGTGTCCCTTCTCCTCCTTCTCCTTCTCCTTGGAGCCTGGAAAGGAAAACGAGAAGCCTGCCAGGCCTTGCCTAAAAGCTCCCTCCTTCGTGTATTCCCCTTCCGTTGTATGCTGCAACGAACCCTCCATTTTCCTGGTCCTCCCCTTTGCTGTGCCCGCGTCCTTTCCCCTTTTCCTCTGTTCTTGTTCCTTCTTTTTGGATGGCTCCTTTATGTTTACGTTATGGGGGCTTTATGTTCCTCCTGGTCAGATTGGCTCCTAATAGAAATCTACAACTTTTCACTAGTTTTTTTTTTTAAAAAAAAAAATCCCAATAAAGCCCAAAGCTATAAAAATTATAAAAATAAAGAAATTCTGCCAGGACGGGTAGAGTACATGCCAATATTCTATGCAATTTGGGCTAGTGATGGGATTGCACGAGGAGGCGTGATGGAGAGCAGTTGATTTCTTAAAAGCTCAGCGAACTTTTAAGCTGGGCGAACTTCCATTTCCCCAGCTTAGTAGTACACGTGGACTTCCATTCCCAGAATTCCCCATCCTGTCTCTTAAAGGAACAGTTGCGATTTCCGCAGCGCCAACCGTGTTAAGTTTCTTAACCTGACCTGCCTTGGCGCCTTCCTTGATCACTTAGCATGGAAAGCAAAGATGCACCCACCTCCCTCTCTCAGAGGCTCCAGGGGTTGAGAGTTGGTCCTTTGAACGAACCAGAATTCCTGAGGGTCCACGAGCAAATATCCCCATTTTATAGCCGAAAAGGCCAATATTCAAGTCAGAGTTCCTAGCCTCTGCCTGCTTTTCAGATGCAGGAAAAACATCCATTTTTTTCTGCCGGTCCCAGCTGGAAGGAACCCTCCCTTCAAGCTATGCCCAAACTTGATTGCACCCAAGAGGGGTTTGCAAGCAGATGTTCCTCTCGACGTTTGGGTTGGTGGGCTGTGTGATTCTTTTGCTACTCTCTCTCTCTCTCTTTTTTATCACCCATTGTATCTGAGCACCAGTTTTGGCGTGGGGGTGGGGGCTCAGCTGGGCCTGTCTGCTTCATCGTCTGGAGCTGATGAACCCCATCTGAGTTCTCCGGAGAAAGGCGGCATATAAATTGAATTAATAATAATAATCTATTGTAGACGTTGCCATGTGTCTCCATTTCGTGTAGCAGGGCACATATTAGCAGAGAAGGGCCACTGGAGGCATTTTTGGGTCCCAGTGGGCTGCTTCAACTGCTTCTGACTTTCTCAGAGAGAATATTCGTAGCTCAGGGTTGAAATGAGAGGTCCTTGGTGGTCTCTGAGCTTGCTGGTTTTCCGGCAGACGTTTAACTACCCAACTAGGTAACATCATCAGGGCTTCGTTTACGGGGTTTACAAAGAGCAAACCCTGCATCCTTTCTAGCACTGATGATCTTGCACATGCGCAGAGGGTAAAAAACAGGTTACTTCCTGGTTAAAACCAGGAAGTAACGATGACCGGGTGGGTGGGCGGAGCCTTGTGCTGCCATCGCTACCAGTTCGTCTGAACCGGTCCGAACCGGAAGCATTTCACCCCTGATTTGGATGTATGTGTCTTCCCAGCACTGTTGCCCATTATGTGTTGGCTTCACATAATTTAACCACCCGGTTCGCCTCAGCACCGAAAATGTGAGCAGGCACACAGCCTTCTGAGCATGTGCTTTGCTTGCGCGCACGCACGCTTGCACGCATGTGCACGGCTTAAAAAAACCGCAGCTAAATAGGACAGCATAGCACCGGGGCATTTGGGCGGCCACCCTCAGGTCACAACTACCAGTTCGCACGAACCACCTGAATCCCACCCCTGCTGTTGCCTCTATCTTCGAGTCTACAGTAGTTTTGGGTTTGAGGGTGCTCCGTGGACCTCTACCACAGGGGTCTCCAAACTTGGCAACTTTTTAAGACTTGTGGACTTCAACTCCCAGAATTCACCAACCATCATGGCTGGTTGAGGAATTCTGGGAGCTGAAATCCACAAGTCTTAAAAGTTGCTAAGTTTGGAGACCCATGCGCTAGCGTAACCAATTCAATTCCACAAGTTTTCCCTGCGTTGCCCAGGAGCAATGTGTGATAATGGATCTCAATGTGTTGACTTTGAGGTTGGTTTCCCCACTTGGGGGTAAATCCCACTGAATTTAGACAAGAGTTTGAGAGCTAAGTTAGACTTCCCATGCTTGATTCTTTCCTTTCTGCTTCAAAACAGTCTTCTAAAGCAAGTGGGGGCTCTCCAAACTTGACAACTTGAAGACTTGTGGAGTGGCTAAGGAATTTTGGGAGTTGGAAGTCCACAAGCCTTCAAATTTGCCAAGTTTTGGAAGCCCTTGTTTTAAAAGCGGCACATCCAAACCTCAGCAACTCGACTCCCAGTATGGACCTCAACTCCCAGGAGGTTGAAGTCCACACACCTCCGAGCTGCTAAGGTTGAGGAACATTGGACTAAAGCAAGCATGGGAGACGTCTTCTAAGTCGGTTGGTTGATTCCAGGGGTGGGCTTCAAAAATTTTAGCAACAGGTTCTCTGCTCGGTTGCTCTGTGTGTGTGTGTGTGTGTGGCCGGCCATGGTGGGCGTGGCCTAGGCGGCGGCCTGTACCACAACTGGGGGTGGATGGGGTGTTTTTGCCCTCCCCGGGCTCCAGAGGCTTTTCTTGAGCCTCCGGGAGGGCAAAAACAGCCTCCCCAGGTTCCAGAGGCCTGTTTTTCGTCCTCCCTGAGCCTCTGCGCGCACCCTGCCCTTACCTGCATCCAAAACAGGCCGTGTGGGGGCTCCAGGTAGGGGAGGTGCGGGGTGGGCGGAGCCAGCCAGGACTGAGATTTGGGGGTTCTCCGAACTGCACAGAATCTTAGCTAGAGGTTCTCACGAACCCCCAGCGGCCCAACTCTGGTTGATTCCCACTGTGGAGGGGGTGGGGGGAGGGAACCTGTAGGTTTTTTTTTTTTTAACGGAAATAAAAAATCTCTCTCTTTTTCTTTCTTTCTTTTTTTTCAAATATCCTATTTTGTTGGCAACTCATTTCTTCCATGGCTCTCTCCCTCTTCCCTTCCCCTTCTATAGACCCTCCTCTTCACCCTTTCTGTTGATGTGTGGCTTCCATCTCCTTCCCTCGGACTCTCTCTGCTCCTAGTAAGGTACTTGATTTCTTGACTTTTCCCATTTCACGGCTTCTGTGTAATTTGTCCCGCCCCCGCCCCCCCATTTTATTTTATTTTTTTGCTTTTGGGTAAGCCAGGCATGGATGTTTATGGGACTCCCAATACCTCGGCCTTCCTCTTTTTAGCAGGCCTTTCACCTGCTCTGCTCCTGCTACCTTTAAAAAAAACCCAAAAACTACTCATTTTTTACATCCTATTGTTTTTGACAACGGTTCGTCATCGGTTTCATTTCTCCTTACTTTGAGTTTTTGGATTAATGCCAGCTTGGAATGCAGCTATCCGTACGAAACTGGGAAGGTTATAGTGACTGGGACTCGAAGAGTGAAGGATAACAATCTACCTCAATTGCTGGAGGGTTAGAGTAAGGTCCCTACCAGCCCTAGGATTCTAGGATTTGAGTACGATCTCGTTGAAATAGGATTGACCTAGGAAAGGGGAGCTATACCAAAAACATGCCACTGAGAACTTTGTGTAGCTTGCAAAGGATCAAAAAGGCAGAAAAAAGAATTAAAAAAAAAAAAAGAAAAGACTTTGCAGGAGATACTAGTAGAATAAATGCCACAGCTAGAGCTGAACCGTTTTTGCAGTGCTTTCTGAATCCTAGATAAAAATACAATAGTGTTTTGTTTTGTTTTTTTGAAATCTTGGCTTATGAAGAGCTAGGATAACTAGAGGTTGTTGGGTTGGGTTTTTTTGCATGAGTCCTTAAATCAGTGTTTCTCAACCTTGGTAGCTTGAAGATGGGTGGACTTCAACTCCCAGAATCCCCCAGCCAGCAGCGCTGGCTGGGGGATTCTGGGAGTTGAAGTCCACCCATCTTCAAGCTACCAAGGGTGAGAAACACTGCCTTAAATCTTCATGCAAACCAGTTGTTTGTCCTTAACATCAAAGTTAGAAAATATGGTAATCGGTATTGGGTTAAATCAGGATCTGAAACCACGGTTTGAAGACGCAAGCTGTGATCCACACATGCTAACTCTTGTGTCTTGGTTCTGATGCATCAAGAGTTGTAAATTCAAGTGCTCAATCACTACGGACCAAAACAGAAAGTATATATGAGCTTTGGACATGACATTGGTTCAAGCCACAATCCTGCCAGATGCAAAAGATGAGCCTTCTCATCTGCTTCCATTATCCAGCAGCTCAAACCAAGGTTGGTCCGATGAACCGATCTGGAGTTACGCTTGGCATGCTATTGTCTCTGCTTGCGTTAGTGGTTTCTGTCCATACTCTGAGCTTCCAGATCGGCTTGGATCCACTTGGAAGATAAGATGGGTGGACTTCAACTCCCAGAGTTCTCTAGCCAGCTGGAGAACTCAACCGTGGCTAGAAAACCCAACCTTGGTTGAAGAATCCAACCCTGGTTGAAGTCCACACATCTTCAAGTTGTCCAAGTTGATAATGTCAAGTTTGTCCAGATAATGTCATCATCCTGGATTGAAATTTAATTGCTTTACATCTGCTCTTTCTCTGCTTGCGGGGGATCTCGGTCATTTACCACGATGGTTCAATTATTGCTTTGATTTCATGCTGTGCCTTTCCTTGGTAGATCTCCGTCTCTGGGACATTTTTCTGTCGAGTCACCATTTTTTTCCCCCTCTTGTTTTGCTTGTAGGCTGAGACCGCTGCAAACAGGATTTGCAAAGTATTGGCCGTCAACCAAGAGAATGAGCACCTGATGGAAGATTACGAGAAGCTGGCTTCTGACGTGAGTGTTGATGAGCCTTCCCTGTTTTCAACAGGCAGGAGCTGAACCTGGTGACACCTCCCCCACCCCCCCCTCGTCAAAGCCTGTGACAAGCCAAGAATTTTGTGAATCCGTCTGTCAACAGGCTCTGGATATAATTGAGGCTGTTGAGAAATCGAGAGGAGTGATTTCTTTGGGTGCTTTAATCACTTCTCAGTCTGAACTTAATTCTTAAGGTGGACACCATTAAGAGTGTCCCCCAAAGACAAGGTTGCATTGCTATCTTGGTTAGCAAACCCAGATGCTTGCAAAGGCCGCAGAGGCTTCCAAGCTAGCACTGATGTTATCTCTGAACTTGCTGGACGTGCTCCAAAGGGAGACCTCATAAAGCCACATGCTGGTCCCTGATGTCTTCTCGTGATCAAAAGAAGCGTTTCTCAACCTTGGAAACTTGAAGATGGGTGGATTTCAGCGCCCAGATTTCTCCAGCCAGCATATTGAAGTCCACAGATCTTCAAGTTGTCAACCATGTGAGAACCACTGGTCAAAAGCAAACATTGTTTCTCTTCTGTGGTGCACAGTGAGAACTTCTTGACTTCCATCCTCTCCTCCACTGTCTCTCTTCAGCCCTTAAACGTTCATCTGGTCTTTGTGAACAGCTGCCAAATCAGCCAACAATCTGCCTTGGCCAGCCTGCCCCCAATCTGACACCTTCTGAATATGGAGAAGGTTGTCTTTGAATGTTGCCACATCTTCTTAGCTGTCTCATGCTAACCTGCCCTTCTTAGGACTGGGAAGGCACACAGAGGAAAACACCTGGATGGAATCTCTTGACATGTTGATAGTAAAAGCTGAGAAGGACCTCCAGATGGGTGCTGAAACTGAGTTTGGGTGACTTCTGCTCATCCATCCTGGAATGAGTGGGCCAATTTACCCATCCTTACAACTTTTGAGAATTCTAGATTTGGACCTCCAAAGTCATTTCATTCCATCGGTGGTATGCTAGAAGGTCTCTGAAAGACAGCTACGTGGCTTCTTCTGAAGAACTTCTAGGAAGCCAAGCCGGCTTTCATAAATAGGTTTCTCCTAGAACACGTAGGGTTAAGGTTGCTGTTTAGTAGCAACCCCTGGATTTATGACCAATCTTTACATCTGTCCAGGTCTTGCTGTAACAAAGGTGCTATTTTTATTCTCTTTTCCAGGAGGTTTTTCTTTGAAGACGTTTTGCTTCTCATCCAAGAAGCTTCTTCTGTTCTGACTAGATGGTGGGGAATGGAAGGATTGATACTCCTTACAGACAGCTGGTCATTTGCATCCTTTTAGCGAGTGGTTGAGGTCACCTGGAGGTTTACCTGTGTCCTCAGGGTCACCTGAGTGGTGCAAATGGATGGGGAGCCTTCTTGGAACTGCTGAAAGGATCTGTGTTGTAGATTGGAGATAGATGATGTCATCTCCCTCCCTCTCTGTTGGGAGTATAAATCCTTCCATTAAATATCCTTCCATTATAAATCCTGAAGGAGTATAAATCCTTCCGTTCCCCACCTTCCAGTCAGAGCTGAAGAAGCTTCTTGGATGAGAAACAAAACGTCTTCAAAGAAAAACCAGTTGCCTCTTGAAAAAAGGATCTTTGGGACTACCGTTGACCTGGATGACCGAGAATCTCTATAGACTTTTAGCTATGCAATTTTGGATGAACATCCTTCAAATGATGTGGGAGCATGAGCAGATTTCCAGAGGAAAAAATTGCAGACTACAGGAACCAGGAGGACCACTTAAGGTGACCGTGAGGACACAGATAAACCTCCAAGTGGCCTTAATGACTCTCTAGAGCAGTGTTTCACAACCTTGGTAGCTTGAAGATGGGTGGACTTCAACTCCCAGAATCCAGCAGAGTTCAAGAAGCTTCTAGCATCTTAACCACTAGACCATTGTTTCTCAACCTTGGAAGCTTGAAGATGTGTGGACTTCAACTCCCAGAATCCAGTCAGAGTTCAAGAAGCTTCTAGCATCTTAACCACTAGACCATTGTTTCTCAACCTTGGAAGCTTGAAGATGGGTGGACTTCAACTCCCAGAATCCAGTCAGAGTTCAAGAAGCTTCTAGCATCTTAACCACTAGACCAGTGTTTCTCAACCTTGGAAGCTTGAAGGGGGATTCTGGGAGTTGAAGTCCACCCATCTTCAAGCTTCCAAGGTTGAGAAACACTGCTCTAAAAGGATGCAAATGACCAGCTGTCTGCAAGGAGTGTAAATCCTTCCCTTCCCCAACCATCCAATCAGGGCTGAAGAAGCTTCTTGGATGAGAAGCCAAACGCCTTCAAAGAAAAACCAAGGAAGTCCAGTTGCCTGTTGAAAATAAGCACCCTTGGGACAACCATTGACCTGGAGGACTGGAGAATCTCCGTAGACATGTCTCGTTGTACTTTTGGTTGTTGAAGCTACGAGTCCATTATATTTCACCATCTTCTGGTGTGCCCTCCACAGCTTCTGGAATGGATTCAGCGCACCATCCCTTGGCTGGAGAACCGGGTTCCCCAGAAGACCATGCAAGAGATGCAGCAGAAGCTGGAGGACTTCCGGGATTACCGGCGGGTCCACAAACCCCCCAAAGTGCAGGAGAAGTGCCAGTTGGAGATCAACTTCAACACCTTGCAGACCAAACTGAGACTTAGCAACCGGCCGGCCTTCATGCCCTCCGAAGGAAGAATGGTATCGGTGAGTAGTACGCGCATCTCCCTAATCTGTCCTTCTTCACTTCTGGGTTTGCATAGTTTACAACACGGATGGTCCTCAATTTAACAACCGCAACGGAGGCCCACATTTCTGTTGCTAAGCGAGGCAGCTGTTTCGGTGAATTTTGCCCCATTTTACGATCGTTCTTGCCACCGTTGGTAAGCGGAATCACTACGGTCGTTAAGTTAGTAACGAGGTGGTTAAGTGAATCTGGCTCCCCCATTGACTTTGCTTGTCAGAAGGTCGCAAAAGGGGATCATGTGATCTCCGGGACGCTGCAACCATCATAAGTATAAGTCAGTCGCCAAACGGCTGAATCTTGGTCACGTACCACGGGGATACTGCAGCAGTCATGAGTGAAAAACGGTCCTAAGTCACTTTTTTCCAGTGCCATTGTAACTTCCAACGGTCAGTAAACGAACTGTTGTAAGTCCAGGACTGGATTCTCTAGGTCAGTCTTTCTCAACGTTGGCTGCTTTAAGGTGTGAGGACCTCAACTCCTTTAAGGGTGGGAACTCCCAGAATTTAAGTTGTGAGGACTTCAACTCCCAGAATTTAAGTTGTGAGGACTTCAACTCCCAGAATTTAAGGTGTGAGGACCTCAACTCCCAGAATTTAAGGTGTGAGGACCTCAACTCCTTTAAGGTGTGGGAACTCCCAGAATTTAAGGTGTGAGGACCTCAATTCCTTTAAGGTCTGGGAACTCCCAGAATTTAAGTTGTGAGGACTTCAACTCCCAGAATTTAAGGTGTGAGGACCTCAACTCCCAGAATTTAAGGTGTGAGGACCTCAACTCCTTTAAGGTGTGAGAACTTCAGAATTTAAGTTGTGAGGACTTCAACTCCCAGAATTTAAGGTGTGAGGACCTCAACTCCCAGAATTTAAGGTGTGAGGACCTCAACTCCTTTAAGGTGTGGGAACTCCCAGAATTTAAGTTGTGAGGACCTCAACTCCCAGAATTTAAGTTGTGAGGACCTCAACTCCCAGAATTTAAGATGTGAGGACCTCAATTCCTTTAAGGTGTGGGAACTCCCAGAATTTAAGGTGTGAGGACTTCAACTCCCAGAATTTAAGATGTGAGGACCTCAATTCCTTTAAGGTGTGGGAACTCCCAGAATTTAAGGTGTGAGGACTTCAACTCCCAGAATTTAAGTTGTGAGGACCTCAACTCCCAGAATTTAAGTTGTGAGGACTTCAACTCCCAGAATTTAAGGTGTGAGGACTTCAACTCCCAGAATTTAAGATGTGAGGACTTCAACTCCCAGAATTTAAGGTGTGTGGACCTCAACTCCTTTAAGGTGTGAAGATCTCAACTGGCTGGCTGGGGAATTCTGGGAGTTGAAGTCCACACGCCTTAAAGTGGCCAAAGTTGAAAAACACTGATTTAAATAAAAGTTAATTAAATTCAGATTAATAAAAGATTTAAAAAAACCCTCAAATTAACAACAGACCTTAAGCGTGACCTCTTTAAGCAAGCAGGGCCGGCCCCTTGATTGAATCCATAAAATTGGGATCCACATTAAACCATCTCGCTGTTAAGAGCTTGGGGGGGGGGTTGCGTTTTATTTAACTTGACCCACCTTTCCATACCCCCAAATCCCCCGCCCCCCAGGATATCAACAACGGCTGGCAGCGCTTGGAACAGGCCGAGAAAGGTTTCGAAGAGTGGCAGCTGAATGAAATTCGGAGGCTGGAGAGGTTGGATCACCTGGCTCTGAAGTTCAGGCAGAAGGCGTCCATCCACGAAGCGTGGACCGAAGGTGAGAAAGAGCCTTCGATAGGGAGATATGGCTGGCCCAATGACCTCTTGTTCACAGGCGGTCCTCGCTTTACGACCACAGTTGGAAGCAGAATTTCCATGGCTAGGCAAGGTTGTTAAGTGAGTCGCGGCTGATTTTTTTTTTTTAATGGCCTTTTGGGCCACGCATGTGGTAAGCGAACCACTGTTAAATGAATCACGTCATTAAGTGAATCTGGAGGGTCCAGATTGTCTTGTGGCTGTGTTGGTGTCCGCGTGTGTCAGAGATGCCCATTTCTCTCACACCCCAAAATGAGGCTTCTCCAAAATAGCTACATGTCTTCTTCCCAGTGTCTCTTTGACCAGGGGTCTCCAACCTTGGCAACTTTTAAGACCCGTGGACTTCCAATTCCCAGAATTCCAACCTTGGCAGCTTTTAAGACTTGTGGACTTCAATTGAGGAATTCTGGGAGTTGAAGTCCACATGTCTTAAAGTTGCCAAGACCTCTGTCTTTGACCATCGTAAGTCATGGGACCAGCATCAAACCTGCCAAAATACCAGCTGCATATCTTGTTTTATTAAAAAAAAATAGTTCTGTAAAAAAACAAAAAAAAACAAATTCCATAATCTCTCCCCCTCCCTTCCAAAATGTGGTTCTCAGAAACACGCGGTGAAGGAGGCCTTGTTTATTTAGCCTGTCTAAGGGTGTGAAATTCAGTGGGTGTAGCAGGTGGACCCATAACACTTTCCTTGCAGAGAGTCAAGCTAATGAGACAACAGCTGGTTTCCCCCTCCTCCTAGCTCTCACATCTGCGCTGGCCTGTCACTCCAAGGCTAGAAGGATGCTGTGATTGGCTCTGAGCCTCTGCCCCAACCGGGCTGATTTCTGAGAGTTGAGGTCCTCATGCCTTCAAGTCGTCAAAGTTGAGGAACATCAATTTGGGTAGACCTTCTTAAATGTGGCTGCTGTGGTTTGGCTCCTTGCGTCTGCCATAACCAGATGTTCAGATCTGGAGAGTTTGGTGCTTTATACAAGAAGTCATCTTGGCATTCCTATCTCAATCAGGTTTTCAGGTTCTTCTCTTCAAGTAGATCCTCAAGGATCTGCCTGCCGGAGCTGGAGTGAGCTTCTGAGCTGAGGGATTTCAAGAAAAATCTTCTCCACACGAAAGACTTGTTCTCCTGACTTCCTCTTGCTGGAGTGTTGCCTTCTTACTTGATAGAATCTCCTGGAGGGATGTTTCTCAAAACTTAAAATAGGTGGACTTCAATTCCCAGAATTCCCCAGCCAGCCTTGCTGGCTGGGGAATTCTGGAAGTTGAAGTCCACATATCTTCAAGATGCCAACTTAGTAGACCTTAACTGTGGCTGTGGTTTGGCCTTGAACATCTCCCCATACCAGGTGTCCAGACCCAAAGATTTTGGTGCTTTGCTTATGTTAAATGAGGCATTCGCTGGAGCTGGGGTGGGCTTCTGAGCTGAGGGATTTCATGAGGGACAAGATTGACCCACTCGCCCATCCTGTCCACGTGAAAGATTCCCACGCCTGACTACCTACCTCTTCCTAGGGTGGTCTTCCTCTGGCCAGTAGACTCCCCTGGAAAAAAGGAGATTTTGGGCTGGCCTGGTGGTACTTTTTGTATGTCTTCCACAAATCTGAGAAGTTCTCCAGAAGTCTACAGGCCCAAGAAACTCCTTGGCTTGGCTGTCCACGAGAAGCCACCCAGCCTATCTCTGAAGGTAGCGATGGTGTCAGTGACCACTCCAGGGCCCAGAACACGTTCTGAATTGTTCACCTACCTTTGTCCCCAGCCCTATTCGTGGCCCAGCCCAGGGTGGAGAAAAGGTTATCGGCTTTCTTGCAGCTTCCTGTTGGACTGCTGTCTTAGAAACCCATTTATTTTTTTTCTCCAACAACAAGAGAGAGCATGGCTTCATCCATCAAACGTGGGCTAGGCAGTTGTCAGGGAAGTCACAGAGGGGGTCTTGGAGCAGTTCTGTGGGGCTGGGTGAGGAGATGGAGGATGCCCTTTTGATGCTGGAAGTGCCAGCTTTTCAGATCCTGCCTGGACTACAGATAATAGTGGTCAGGCGGTTATTGGGGAAGGGTCTCGGCTGTGCTTTGAAATGCATCCTGGATTGAAACTCGGCTGGATTCATGCTTGTTTCTGGTTTTCTTCGTATGCTGGGAACCACCTTGACGAATTTGGTAGAGGGAAAAAATGGAGGGCAGGCAAGCAGCTGCCTGTTTCAGATACGGCATAGATTAATACTCTCTTTTGAAGCAATGTTGTTTAACCTTGGCGATTTTAAGATGGATGGATTTTTCACTCCCAGAATGCCCTAGCCAGCAAAATCAGCATTTCTTAACCTTGGCGATTTTAAGATGAGTGGACTTTGACTCCCAGAATACCCCAGACAGCAAACCAGCATTTTATTTCTCAACCTTGGCAATTTTAAGATGGGTGGATGACAACTCCCAGAATTCTCCAGTCAGCAAAGCTTAAAGTTGGCAAGGTTTTGAAAACATGGCTTTAATGTTTAAAGTTTAAAGGCCCCAAGCTTCATCATCTGTCTGGACCTGGCCCGTAGAGGGGCTTCTAGGTCTCCTCACTCATGCCACAATTCCAGAAATTACAATTCCCCCCCCCCCCTTGCTGTAGAATAACATCACAGTTTGTAAGAAAGGGCTTTCCTGCTATGTGGGATCCCCAATATTCGTGGCTCAAGGACTCAAAACCTCAGCCTCTCTTGGGGCAACACGGAGGGATCTCTCGTCTAACGTTGCACGCAGCCAGACGGAGACTGCCATTCCCCCACCCACCCACCCAACTGCACCGTGGGGGCCTTTTGCTTGTCTGGATCTCTCCTGGCTGGCGGCCAAGTCTAGATTTTCCAAGCTGAGCCAGCGTGTCCCGGAGAACAGCTGATTGGAACAGAAGCGCGTTTTCAAAGCGTCCCGCAGCTTCCACGACCCAAATAGTTTTTCAATTAGTGGAGAAACCCCAGCAATGTGGAGGTGGGCTTGCAAAAAGGGGTCTTGGCCCTAGGCTGAAGCTAAGAGACAAAGTTGGGGGGGGGGCGCAGAGGGGAGTTATGTCAGCAGCAAGGAAATCTCAACCAGTAGGGAAGCTGAGGCACAGGGAGAAGAGAAGAGTAGAGTAGAGTAGAATGGGAATGGGAATGGGAAGGGAAGAGGGGAGGGGAGGGGAGGGGAGGAGAGAGAATACAATAGAAAAAAATAGAATAGAAAATAGTAGAATAGAAAATAATAATAGAATAGAAAATAGAATAGGACATAGAATAGAATAGAATAGAATAGAATAGAATAGAATAGAATAGAATAGAATAGAATAGAATAGAAAGTTTGTGTTGCTAAGCGAGACATTTGTTAAGTGAATTTTGTCCCATTTTACAACTTTAATTTCTTTTATTTATTTCTTTTATTATATTTAGACTTCCTTACCGCTTCATAGTGTTTTACAGCCTTCTCTAAGCGGTTTACAAAGTTAGCATTTGGCATATTGCATATTAGCATATTGTATTAGCATTAGCATATTGGCCCCAACAATCTGGGTCCTCGTTTTATCCACCTCGGAAGGATGGAAGGCTGAGTCAACCTTGAGCCTGGTGAGATTTGATCTGCTGAACTAGCAGTCAGCTGAAGTAGCTGCAGTACTGCGCTCTAACCACTGCGCCACCTTGGCTCTTTTCTTGCCACACTTGTTAAATGAAGCAGTTATTAACTCAGTAACCCGGTTGTTAAGTGAGTCTGGCTTCCCCATTGATGTTGCTCGTCAGAAGGTTGCAAAAACCTCTCCCCGACCCTCCTCCGTTTTGGGCCCCGCAGGGAAAGAGGCCATGCTGAAGCAGAAGGACTACGAGACGGCCACCCTGTCCGACATCAAGGCCCTGATCCGGAAGCACGAAGCCTTTGAGAGCGACCTGGCGGCTCACCAAGACCGCGTGGAGCAGATTGCGGCCATCGCTCAAGAGCTCAAGTACGCAAAGGCGCCGTGCCATATCGTTCGCCCGGACTCTTTTTTTGGGGGGGAGGGAGGAGGAAGGGAGGGAGGGTGGGATGCTGAGGGTGTGTGTGTGTGTTGCGTTCTCCAAATAGATCCAGAGCTTTCTCTTGCTCCAAAAGGCAGCAGGGCCCTGGGATATGGAAACTATAGTTCAGCCAAAACAACAGGAGGGAGGGATGAAGTGAGTTTGAGCTGCGATGGAGCCAGGACAAGCCAAGGATGCTGGGAATGGGGATTAGTGGCAGTCTCTTCCAAACCGGCAGCAGAGCAGAAGACCTTCAAGCCCCCTTCAGTCACACTTAGGAGGGTTGGGAGCAGAGCTGGTATTCAGCTGGTTTGGGAGAACCGGTAGCGGCAACTGCGGGTGGATCTGCCCATCTGCCCCGGCGCTTTGTCATCCTATTTAGCCATGTTTTCAAGGCTGGGCACATTCATGGAAGGCGCACGCGTGAACAAAGTGCATGCACGGAAGGCCGGGTACATGCACGGGAGGCATGCGTACACGTGAAAGGAGCATGTGTGCGCGGCGAAACGGTGGTAAGAATATGTGAAACCCACCACTGGTTGGGAGCCACTATCTGGCCAGATGTTGAGGCAGGGGCAGGGGTGTCAAACTCATTGAGGACCACATCAGGGTTGTCTTTGACCTCGGGGGCCGTGGCCAGGGTGGGTGTGGCCAGCTCGACGTCACTCGTCTTGGGAGCGCCTGTGGTGGGCCGAGCGCTCTGCCATCGAATATGGGCTCCCGAGCTCCGTTTTCGGCTGTGACGGCCTCCTTGCAACCCTCTTGTCAGCGAAAACGGATCTCCATTTTCACTGGCAGAGGCACCGCGAGCCAGTCCTTCACTGTTTCCAAGGCAGCCCAACGGACCAGATCTAAGCTCTCTTGAGGGCGGAAGTGGGGGGGGGGGGCTGTCGTAACTCTAAGCCATCGATCATAATTTGAGGACTACCAAGATGAGGTGCCAAATTGGGATGGATTGTGTACCATTAAGTCAACATTGATTCTTAATGACTACCCAGATCAGGGGTGGGGAACCGTGGCCCTTTGATGACTTGTGGACTTCAACTCCCAGAATTCCTGAGCTGGCAGAAAAGGGCCATGGTTCCTCACCCCCCCTCCCTCCTCTTCCTCCCTATCACCTTTCTCAACAGATGGACTTCTCAGAGGATTGACCCCAATCCTGCTAATAATGTAAATTATCCCCTGCCGTTAAAAACCGCCCGTTTCAAATTGCCGATGGAGCAGGATGCCTAGCTTTCCATACTCAACTCTCCATCATGGGGAGAAAGCTTTTAAAGTAATACTATAAAAGTTGTTATAGCGAATCTGAGCACCAGCTTGGGGATTCCTCCTCCAACTCCTCACACATCCCTCTGCCTTGTAGCACTGATGATGTTCCCTAGTTGGGTCATTAAATGTCTGCAAGAAAACAATCCAGCTCAGAGAGCACCAGAATCTCCTCCCTCCCTCCCTCCCTCCCTCCCTCCCTCCTCCTCCTCCTCCTCCTCCTCCTCCTCCTCCTCCTCCTCCTCCTCCCAAATCTCCTTACTTCTTAGCACTGATGATGTTACCTAGTATGGTAATGAAATGTCTGCAAAACAATCCAGCTCAGAGAGAACCAGAATCTCCTCCTCCTCCTCACACATCCCTCTGCCTTGTAGCACTGATGATGTTCCCTAGTTGGGTCATTAAATGTCTGCAAGAAAACAATCCAGCTCAGAGAGCACCAGAATCTCCTCCCTCCCTCCCTCCCTCCCTCCCTCCCTCCTCCTCCTCCTCCTCCTCCTCCTCCTCCTCCTCCTCCCAAATCTCCTTACTTCTTAGCACTGATGATGTTACCTAGTATGGTAATGAAATGTCTGCAAAACAATCCAGCTCAGAGAGAACCAGAATCTCCTCCTCCTCCTCACACATCCCTCTGCCTTGTAGCACTGATGATGTTCCCTAGTTGGGTCATTAAATGTCTGCAAGAAAACAATCCAGTTCAGAGAGCACCAGAATCTCCTCCTCCTCCTCCTCCTCCTCCTCCTCCTCCCAAATCTCCCTACCTCCTAGCACTGATGGTGTTATCTAGTATGGTAATGAAATGTCTGCAAAAAAACAATCCAGCTCAGAGAGAACCAGGGTCGCTTCCTCCTCCACCTCTCCAGCTCCTCCTTATTCCTCCTGAACCAGGCCTCTAAACCAGGCTGTAAAAATTCCTTGCTTTGGAGCACTTGAAGCTGTAAAATTTCCCTGCATCCTGTTAAAAAAAAAAAACAACAGAAACCAGCTTTGGCAACCTCCCAGCCTTTTAAAAAGCTTCCCTGCCAACGTGTGTGTATGTGTGTGTGTGTGTGTTTGTGTTTGTGTGTGTGTGATTTGGACCGTCTTACCGCAAGACACAAAAGAGACGTTGTAAGGTATTTTTGGCAAGTTCAAAATAGCAGCCGTCCTCCCCTTCCCCTCGCAGCTCCCCCCTCCCCAAAAACCTATCTTTTAAGATCCTTTTTCAAACAGCCCCCTTGACTCCCGACTGAAGTCAGCTAGGATCACCTCTCTTTTGGGGAATGGAAGCTCCTCAAAGGGTGTTTTTCTCACCCTACCCCGCCCTGCCCCGCCGCTCGCCCCCCCTCCCCGCATTACACAGTACCCCCATTGTTCTCCAGCCCTCCTCCCTTGCTGTGTTGTGCCAAAATGCGCTCCTTGTAAGAGTTTAGAGCAAACTCCTCCCACCCACCCCCACTCCTCCTGCCCCCCCCCACCTCGTATAAACTCACACGCCATAAGTATACATACACACAGGCCACAGGCACAGGGGAGGAGGGGGTCCCTTATTTTCGGGGCTGAGAGGGGCCAAGAAGTTAGAAACCCTGGTGTGTGTGTGTGTGTGTGTGTGTGTGTGTGTGTGTGTGTGTGTCCTGCAGCATGACTTCACCCACAGCCCCTCTGCCTCTTTACACAAACACACTTAGCGCACACTCATCCCGAGGATGCTGCTTGCCAACATTTGGAAGCCTGGGGGTCTGTGTGTGTGGGGAGGGGGAGAAATCCTCAATTCTTACTCTGGCATCGGAGAAACTCTTTGGAACGGAGGCTGGTCGGTCGCCGTTCTAGGGGCAGGGGCTTTGTTTCCAGCCGGGTCTCCCTTTTCCTGAATTTCTCATGTACCCTGGGACACACGGACACACACACACACAGAGTCCAGGTTCCCCCCCAGCTGTTTGGTTTGGCCAGTGGCTGGATGCTGGTTTCCCTTTTTGGTCCTTAAAGCAACATGCCATGTTTGAGAGGCTGGCTTGTCTCCCTGGGCACCACATTCCGAAAGAAGGAACTCGGGTGTCCTCTTGTGGCCAGACACGGGAACTGCGAACCTCAAAGAAAGCCCCTTCACCAGTGATGGCTAACCTTCACGGGGGGGGGGGGGGGGTGTTGCGCACATGCGTGCCCACACCCGTAATTCAATGTCCCCCACACACACATGAATGCTCCCCCTGCTTTTAGCACATTGGGCCTGGTAGGCCCATTTTTTGCCCTCCCCAGGCTCCAGAGCCTTTCTTGGAGCCTGGGGAGGGTGAAAACAGCCTTCCCCACCCACTCTGTCTCCCTAACCCTAACCAGAGGAAATGACGGGGACCAGCTGCACATGTGGTTAAATATTTCCGGGAAGGGTTTATTTTTGGGGAGGGCTTATTTTAGTGCATGTGCTCAAAAGCCCAATTGGGCATATTATCAGGGGATGTCTTATTTTCGGGGAAACAGGGTAGATCGATACATAGAGAGATATAGAGAGAAGAGAGAGAGACGTACATACATACATATAGAGAGAAGATAGGTAGGTAGATGATATAGATATAGAGAGATGATAGAAAAGTAGAAGATAGATAGTCACTAGATTCTCAGTGGCTTACAGCAACATAACCACATACATTCATAGAGAGGCGATTAGGGCCCCACAAGAGAACTCTTTCCTGGTTACCTGCCCACCTCACCAATGCCCTCCCTTTTCTCTGCCCCACAGCGAGCTGGATTATTACGACTCCCCCAGTGTCAACGCCCGGTGCCAAAAGATCTGTGACCAGTGGGACTCCCTAGGCTCCTTGACCCACACACGGAGGGAAGCGCTGGAGGTGAGCAGAAGCCTGACCCGCCGCGGAAGGAGGTGAGTGAGCGAGTACGGTGTCAGGAGACCTAATCCTTTTTTTGCCCGTTTCTCTTTCCGAAGAAAACAGAGAAGCAGCTGGAGACCATCGACCAGCTCCATCTGGAATACGCCAAGCGAGCCGCGCCCTTCAACAACTGGATGGAAAGTGCAATGGAGGACCTCCAGGATATGTTCATTGTCCATACCATAGAGGAGATAGAGGTACGAGGGCTGTCTGTTGAGTTTTCCTACCCTCTCTATGGTACAAGGATCTGGAAATATCTATTGTGGCCCACCAGTGGCCAGCGGATCTGGCAGCAGATTCAGACAGTGAGGAGGTTGGGTGGAACATGGGCCAGTCCTGGAGTCTGGGGAAGGCTCTGAGGAGGGCTCTACATCAGAGGCAGAGAGGGGGCCAGGGCCGTCTGACAGTTATCAGCTGCCTTCGGAGTCGGACATCAGTGAGGCAGACAAACAGCTGGAGCCTGTTCCCGGTGTGTGCATGCGCAGAGTTGCCAGACGAAGGGAACAGCTAAAGAACAAGGGTCGACTTGGGAGTAAGGCCACAGGTGGACGATGAATGGCCCCTCCCAGAGGGAATAAAAGAGGAGCAAAAAGGGAGTGGAGTTTGCAGGAGACAATTAGTTCATTCCTGCATTCTTGCCAAGTATTGCGGCATCTGAAAGATACCGGCCTGGCCACTCTCCAAGCCTGATAAAGGTCGGTAATGGTGAGCTGTCTTGAAAGACTGTGAGAGGGGAAAGACTTTGCTGGAGAGGAATTCACTGTCAATTCAATAAAAGGGGTTTATCAGGACGAGGACTCGGCTTCGTGCTGCTGGGGAAGCCCAGGTCAGAACAGTATCTACCTGGGCTTCAGCTAAGAGAGAGAGAGAGAGAGAGAGAGATGAGTGGTGCTTAAGGGAGATTAGACGACATGTCTGCTGTCTGATCCATCTTAGTTTTAATTAGCAAAGAAAGACTCCTGGCTCATTTCTTTTTCCAAGGGTATTATAATACTTCGCTGAGAATCAAGCGGTTACAGAGATTAGAGCAGGCAGAATCCGTTGGCTTGGCACGAAAACGAGGCAGTTCACTTTCCCTTTGCCCCTGGCCATTTCTCTCTCCCCCCCCCCCAATTTATCAGTCAGTGTTCAATTAAAAGTTTCTCAGGTTATTTTGGAAACGGGTCCTGTGTTCAAGTGTTTCCTATCTCCGCATTCCTTTTGCGGATCTTGTGCTTGATGGGTGCTCCTCCTAGTCGGGGCCGGCTCTGCTTCCAACCCACCCACCCACCCACCCACATTTCAATCTCTTCTCCCTCCCGTCATTGTCAGGCTGGCAAGATTGCGATACTGAAGCAAGGAAGCAGAATTGGCAGACACTACGCCATGAATTCCCAGCCTAGTTTCTTAAAATTTAAAAAATCTGCTATCATTTGCCTCCTACGGGGCTGGTTTTGAGGGAGAACATACAAAGGTTAAAAATGATGTGTTAAAATCAGGTTGCGTTACACACTTACGTTACGTAGTTACAAGGGGACTGGAGAAAGACTGCTTTTTTAAAAAATAAATTCATATACTGGATAAAGGCAGTTTTTAAATATATATATATATATATGTTAGGTTTTCGCGGGTGTTTGTATGTAGGTCTTTGGTTATTCAGGTCTTCTCCCACGTAAAATTGGAAGTGTCTTGGCGACGTTTCGACGAAGTCTCATTCGTCATCTTCAGGCTGGTGTTCTCGGCTTCGTGCTTCCAGGACCCGAATAACCAAAGACCTACATATATATATATTGGATATAAAATCTTAAAAGCTCTGAGTATATTTCTTGAAAAGTAAAAAGATTACAGAACCAGAAAATGCTAAGTAGAAGCTCCAAAGAGGCAACACATCTGTAATTATGCCAGACTTTTAATATTAAAAAATAAATAAATAAATAGGAGAACCTTCAGCTACTTACCGTATTTTTCGGAGTATAAAACGCACCTTTTTCCCCCCTAAAAGAGGGTGAAAATTTGGGTGTGTCTTATACACCGAATGTAGTCCCGCCCAGCCTTTGGGGCGGTTTCACAGGCTGAAAAAAGCCTCTGAAACTTCCGTTTGAGAGGCTGGGAAAAAAGCAAGGCGCAGAGCTCACAACCAACGAACCTGTTGCTAAAGTTCATCTCTGGGAACAGCTGATTGGGGGTATTCTGGGAGACCGATCCACCCTAAATCAGCTTTTTTCTTACTTTCCTCCCTAAAAACTAAGGTGCGTCTTATACTCCGGTGCATCTTATAGTCCGAAAGATACAGTATAAGTGCAAACTCCAACTCCAGATGGAAGTTTTTCTAGCTGGCTTCCTTCCCATCCCAGAACTTCTGGGAGGGGGGGGGAATTTCCCCCTCACGCGCCATCCCGCTGCAAATGGAAGAAGCCCAACTTGTTCTGGGAAACATCTGGATTCCCACCAAGACAAATGAGTACTTCATGATGGCAGCAGGGATGAACCTGGGGACACCCCGTTTGTGTCTTTTCTGGGTGTGGGGCTGGGGCTGAAACGATCTGGCCTCGCCCATCTCAACTTGGAATGTGTGGTTCCTTTCCAGGGCTTGATTGCTGCCCACGATCAATTCAAATCCACGTTGCCTGATGCCGACAGAGAACGAGAAGCCATCTTGGGCATCGAGAGCGAAGCGCAGAAGATCGCAGACTACAACAACATAAAGCTCTCCGGGAACAATCCTTACACTTCGGTCACACCTCAGATCATCAACTCCAAGTGGGAAAGGGTGGGTGCGCCTGTGCTTCCTGGGCCGTCTGATATGCACGCTCAGTGGGCGGAGCTGAAGACAGAGCCTGCCCGCCTTGGGCTGCAACCCGAGTTCTCCCTAAGCCTAAGGGGGGTGGGTGGGTGGGGAGCCCAGGAACGTCGCCTTCAATGGTGACTCTCTTCCTTTGGGTCCGACAGGTCCAGCAACTGGTACCCAAGAGGGACAGCGCCCTTCAGGATGAGCAGAGCAAGCAGCAGTCCAATGAACGCTTGCGCCGACAGTTCGCCAGCCAGGCCAACATCGTGGGGCCCTGGATCCAGACCAAAATGGAGGTGAGAAACTTTGCCCGGGAATCTTGAGCTTCTGGTGGCAAGGGAAGCTGGATTGCCAACCCAACTAAGGGCACCGGTGGTTAAAACCGCGGAACCCGTGGGTCTCTCTCTCTTTATGTGAGCCTCCCCAGCAGGGGTGAAATGGTCCCGGTTTGGACCGGATCGGGCGATCCGATAGCGATTGTGGCAGGTGGTTCGGAGAACCGGTAGCGATGGTGGCACGAGGCTCCGCCCACCCGCCCGGGTGTCGTTACTTCCTGCTTTTAAAAGGTTAAAAAAAGGCTCTGACGATCGTGCGGCACAGCTGTGATCATCAGTCTTTTTTTTTTTACTTTTAAAAGCATTTTTTTTACAACCTATTCGCCTGAATAGGTTGTAAACAAATGCTTTAAAAAAGTAAAAAAAAAAAAAAAAAACAAGTTGGCCACACCTACTGTTCTGTTCCCCAGGCATCTGGCTCCACTGGGAACAGGCAGATAAACTCTTAGCAAACAGGTTTTCATACAGATCGTTTATTAGGGTATCCTCAGACATAGACTTACAATCTGGGTGAGTCCAGGTGAGATTCATCCTGATTTCGTGATCTGTCCCATTTCCTAGTGTAAAATGATGGAAGTTCTGTCCCCCTGTACAGAAAGCATGCTTCTCTCTTCTGTGGAAATTCAAAATGGCTGGGTCTTTTTTCTGCACCAGGCAGAGAGCCTCAGTTGCCAATCAAACACACAGATATGGTCACATGTCATGGACTACATTTCCTATAATGCAATCTCTCTCTCTCTACATCTCCCACAATGCAATCTCTTAAGGAGACAGCTCTTAATCCTTAAGGTAACTAATTCACTAGGACTCACTATCTGTAACAGCACACCCACCCAGTCACATGACCACCACCACCAAGCCATGCCCACAGAACCGGTAGTAACAAATTTTACATTTCACCCCTGCTTCCAAGCAAGTATGTCAACCCAATCCCATTGGCCTTCCCTTGAGCAGGAGATTGGGCGCATCTCCATTGAAATGAATGGCACCCTGGAGGACCAGTTGAATCACCTCAAGCAATACGAGCTGAACATCGTCGAGTACAAACCCAACATCGACGTCTTGGAACAGCAGCACCAGCTCATCCAGGAGGCCCTGATCTTCGACAACAAGCACACTAACTACACCATGGAGGTGAGGACACAGCCGAGGGGCGGGGGTCGATCTATGGCAGTGTTTCTCACCCTTGGTAGCTTGAAGATGGGTGGACTTCAACTCCCAGAATCCCCCAGCCAGCAGCGCTGGCTGGGGGATTCTGGGAGTTGAAGTCCACCCATCTTCAAGCTACCAAGGGTGAGAAACACTGATCTATGGGGAAGGTGGGTGAAGACCAGTAAGGGGAGAGACTTCCAATAAGCATCCAGGGCCCTCACAGCAGCTTTTATCCTGTACGTCATCCAGACTAGGGATGGGAGCCGGGCTGTAATTTTAACACACAGCTGAATACGCACCAGGGGGGAACGTTGTGTATGTGTGCGCGTGTGAACGTGCTCTCAGCAGGCCTCCTCCTCCTTGTGTTCTCACCAGCTGGGTAGATTCAACTTTTGACATCCTTGTTTGAAACGTGCTCGGGTGTTGTTTTCCTTCTCGTTGCTTTAGCCATGTGTGCGTCTGTTAAACAAGCAGATGGGATTGCTGAAAATAGCTTTCATTCAGACGAACGTCCAGGAGTGCCAGGAGAAAAGGGTAGAGTGACTTGAAACAGTAGAGTAGAGTAGAGTAGAGTAGAGTAGAGTAGAGTAGAGTAGAGAATTGGATTTTTTTTTTTTTTTAATTTGATTTATATGCCGCCCTTCTCCAGAGACTCAGGGCGGCTTACAATGTGCTCAGCAATATTGAATTGAATTGAATTGAATTAGATGGAGGATAGGATAGGAATAGAATAGAATAGAATAGAATAGAATAGAATAGAATAGAATAGAATAGAATAGAATAGAGTAGAACAGAGTAGAAGTAGAAGTAGAAGTAGAAGTAGAAGTAGAAGTAGAAGTAGGATGGAGGATAGGAATAGGAAGAAAAGAATAGAATAGAATAGAATAGAAGTAGGATGGAGGAAATAAAAACAAATAAAAACAATATAAATTGAAAGATACATGCAACGTGATTTTAGTCATGAGTGAGAAGAGATAGATACTAGTAAGGAAGAGAAGAATAATAGTAACACAGTCTTAGTAAATAATTTGACGGTGTTGGGGGAATTATTTGTTTAGCAGAGTGATGGCATTTGGGAAAAAACTGTCCTTGTGTCTAGTTGTTCTGGTGTGCAGTGCTCCATAGTGTTGTTTTGAGGGTAGGAGTTGAAACAGTTCATGTCCAGGATGCGAGGGGTCTGTAGACATTTTTTGACTCATGCAGTGTACAGGCCCTCCATGGAAGGCAGGTTGGTAGCCATGGTTTTTTCTGCAGTTCTAATGATCCATTGAAGTGTGTGTCTGTCTTAAATCAGCCATATGAACTTCAGGATGCTGCCTGGGCTAGTTGAGCAACTTTTGGGGGAAGAACACGTGAGGATGAAGCGATTATTAATTCATTCTTGCTGTTTGTTTGTTTGTTCCCCACCCCCACCCCCACCTCCACCCTTTCTTCCTTTCATTTTTCCATCCAGCACATCCGGGTTGGATGGGAACAGCTCCTTACCACCATCGCCCGGACTATCAACGAGGTGGAGAATCAAATCCTGACCCGGGACGCCAAAGGGATCAGCCAGGAGCAGATGCAAGAATTCCGGGCCTCCTTCAATCATTTTGACAAGGTACCCGAGTAGGAGAAGTGGGATAGCTGAGAGGGCCTCTCTGGAGTAGCCCATTTACACGCGTGGATGTTACCCACACGTCCTTCCTGGCTCTTTGGAAGTCTCTGGCTCTCCGAAGGGAAGCTGGGCAGCATTTCTTGTATATAGTCCAATTCAGGGGTAGAAGAGACAAAGAGGTGGGCATCTTAACTGGAGGTTTTCAAAAATAGATTGGACAGCCAGTTGACTGGGATGGTATAAGGCTCCTGTCTTGAGCAAGGGGTTGGACTAAAAGACCTTCGAAGTCCCTTCTAGCCTTACGATTCTATGATTTAGACCAGGGGTCTCCAACCTTGGCAACTTTAAGACTTGTGGACTTCAACTCCCAGAATTCTGGGAGTTGAAGTCCACAAGTCTTAAAGTTGACATGCTTGGAGACCGCTGATTTAGGCTACATCAAGGATATTGTTTCATTTTTACTCCTAGATACTGCTAGGTATTATCTTAGTTTCGTAGCCACGTAGATCCCCGTCTTTAAAAAAGGAAGCCCAACCTGACACAGTCAGGATCATCCAGTTCTTCTGGATCGGGATTATAATCTGGGTTTTCTTAAACCAAGCCTTAAGATCCCTGTAGCAACCTCCGTCTACCTTGGATGGTATGAAACGAGACCGAGTCTCGGTCCGTCCCGCCCAGATCATGAAACCTACTACTAACCATCCTTTCTCCTGGTCTCCATAACACAAGGATCCTTTGGGGTCAATGGTAGGGCCATCGTTCTTGCCTTTGCCCGTCACCTAAAAAGAGGGCCAGGGTGAGCTCGATACAGCTCCCCAACCCCAAGCATTGGGGTCCAGATTGGGCTGCCCTGGCGCAGACTGTGGCCATGCAGTTCCAGGGCATTGGATTTCTGCCAACAGGTGGGGTCCCCATCTTAAGCAGGGGTGAAAGATAACTTGGCCAGCCCTTGTTGGCCTTTCCTTCTTCCACCAGCTATGGGGAGACGTCCTACAGCCCCCCACTCCCTGTCTGGGCTGAGTCCTAAGCTGGTTTGGATCTCACACACACACCCCAGCAGCCAGCCTTGAACTAACGGCGTGTCTTTTCCCCTCTGCTCCGCCTTCCTCGCCTTCACGGGGGGCCTCCCTGCCACCCCCGCCTTTCCTCGACGGGCGTGCCGTGCCCTGCGCCCCTTCCTACCCGCGGCCTGGCGGTAGGACCACGGCGGCTCCCTGGGACCCGAAGAGTTCAAGGCCTGTCTCATCAGCTTGGGATACGATGTGGAGAATGACCGACAGGTACCCGTTGCCCCGTGAATCGCGCCGCCCGCCAGTGACGAGATTGCAATTAACCGATTTCCTTTCTCTCTTCCTTCGCTACGTTCTCCTCTTCCCTCCCTTCTCTCTGACTATCGTGCTGATGTTTGGTATCTGGTCCCCTTTGACTGCTCCTGCCCCCTACCCCCTTGTGCTGATCCCCATCCCAAATACTTTCCGACTGACTTTTCTCTTTCTGCGTCTTTTCCTCCTCCTGTGGGGTCGATGCTTTTTTCATCGTCGACTCTCGGCATGCTTTACCCATCTCTGCTCGCCCGCCACTTTTCCTTCCTTCCTTCCTTCCTTCGTTCCTGTCTGTCCTTCCTTCCTTCCTTCGTTCCTTCCTTCCTTCCTTCCTCCCTTTTCTGTTGGCTGATTGGAATAGAAGCGCACGGGGAGCATGGATGCAGATGACTACAGAGCCCTCCTTATCTCCACGGGATACAGCCTGGTACGCTCTCTGCTTTTGCCTTTCTCTTGGCTCTCTCGCTGCTCTGACGCTGCTGCTCCAGCTCATCTCTTTGCCTTTTTTGGCAACGGCTTTCAGACCATGCCTTGAATGTGACATTGGGGAGGGCAGGGGAGGGGAAATCATGCAGACTGGTGGGTGGGTGAGGACAGAAGAACGAGAAAACAGTGAGTGAATGCTCAGACTGAGCTGCATTTTTCAAACGTGGCGACTTTAAGACTTTCAGAGGGGTGGACTTTGACTCCCAGAATTCCCCAGCCAGCAGGGGCCATGCAGAGCAGCTGGGGAATTGCGGGAGTTGAAGTCCGCATGTTTTTAACCTTGCCAAAGATCAGAAACCCACCAATGAAGTGGTGTGTGCAGAACCCTTCAGAAGTGGGCCTGAGTTCCGTCATCCTGCAGGAAGAATTGAGTCTTGTTCTCCTCCCCACCTACCCTCCCTTATCAGGGCGACGCAGAGTTCAACCGGATCATGAGCGTCGTAGACCCCAACAACAGCGGTGTGGTGACTTTCCAAGCCTTCATCGACTTCATGTCCCGGGAAACAACCGACACAGACACGGCTGATCAGGTCATTGCTTCCTTCAAAGTTCTGGCTGGAGACAAGGTGAGCTGAAGGACTTCGTTGCCTGCAGAATTTGGCCAGGGTTGTTTTGGCAGGGATGTGGGGCTTCCAGAAGTGGGGAGAAGCTGGCTAGAGGCAGGCCCAATGATCCTGGGAAACGGGTCCTCCCACTGCACCAAAGAACTGGCTAACCAGGTTGGATAGCGTCACAACCCATGATGGCACAGTGGTTCGAATGCAGTATCGCAGGCTAACTCTGCCACTCACCAGCAGTTCGATCCTGACCGGCTCAAGGTTTGACTCGGTCTTCCATTCTTCCAAGGTCGGTCAAATGAGGATCCAGATTGTTGGGGGCCATGTGCTGACTCTGTAAACCGCTTAGAGAGGGCTGTAAAAGCACTGTGAAGCAGTATATAAATTATATAAATATACAAGTCTAGGTGCTCTTGCTATGGTATCACAAGACCCGCTTCTCTCCCCCGCTCAGAACTACATCACAGCGGAGGAACTGCGGCGAGAGCTCCCTCCAGACCAGGCAGAATACTGCATTGCCCGGATGGCACCTTACCAGGGTCCCGACACCATTGCCGGGGCCCTCGACTACAAATCCTTCTCCACGGCGCTGTACGGCGAGAGCGACCTGTGAGGGTGTGGCAACGGCGGCAGCGGCAAGCGCTGGCACTTCTTAGGAAGGGAGGAGGGGAGGCCCATTCCGTTTCCTTCCACACCGTATCTTTGTTTTCTCTCTTTTTCTCTCTGCCTCTTCCTCTTCCTCTCACTCGCACACACCCACCCGCCCACCGCACCAACGGGACTACCCCACGCTATTCCTTTTCTCTGAAGACGAGAAGCTGCCTCCTCTCATTTTTTTTTTCTTTTTATCTATTTTTTTTAAAATTGTGACTTCTAGGAGCACGGTTACCTATGCAACAGCCATGGCTTTTTTCGGGGGGCCTTTGGCAAGACACCCCACCCCCCCGACCCCCTCCAGAGGGACTCAGCAGCCCTGTTGATTATTGCGTTGCTGTGACGGGCAGGAAGAATCATGGGTGCCGGAGCGCCAAGTCCAGCAAACAAGCATCCAGACACAGTTTGGGAAGGGGGTTTGTTCAACTTATATCCCTTGGTATGGGAAGGGGGTATATATATATATATTTTTCTTATCATGTTCAAAAAGTAGGGGAAAGCTTTTTTTATAGGCTCTGTTGTCCCATCCCCTGCTTCGTTTCTCATTCTTTGTCTTTAATTTATGTAGCTGGTAGGCAGGAACTCGGCAGGAACTAAACAGTGCTGGTGCATGGATAATAGGGGGATCGAGCAGGCACCCCGCTTTTCTCTGGATGTATGTATGTTTTAATGCTGGACAGGATTCTCATTCCTTCCCCTTCTTAGGTTAGGCACTTCCTCTCTTCTCCTTCCATGCTAGGACCTTCCTTTGCCGTCTTAAAAAACCCATTACCCACTTTTTAATTTAGCAACACCAAAGTGAGCTGACCTCACCCCCTTTCTCAACTGTTTTCAGCACAGTAGGGAGGCACAGTTGTTGGACCTGGCCAGGGGTCTCTCGGGCCCACGATGACTCCTGCCCCCCAGCCCACCTTGTTGAAATACGTTCCCGGGTGGCCGGTGCTTCTAACATTCTGCCTTAGAAGAAGTGGGCTATCGTTATTTGGGTGGAGGGCACTTCTGGCTGAGAATGCAAACGCGTCCCCACTGTCCAACACACACACACACACACACACACAAAATCTCTCTGCTGCCGTTTGGACTCTTCTTGGATCCAAGAAGGCAAAACAAGCCAGGATTTGCTTGCAAAGGTGGCCTGGGGTTTTCCCATTTTTGCACGTTTTCTCTCCCCCCACCCCCCCATTGTGGGGCAGTGACTAAGATAAAGGAAAAGGGAATATTGACCCATGGAGCATCCACCGTTATTTTGGAAGGGGGATTCTTAAGGGAGAAAGGGGTATGGGAAGCTTTGGCTTTGTCTGCCGGCCTGGTGGGACCACGAAGGAAAGACGTGCAAATGTCAGGTTTGCAAAACGGGGCAGGAAGAAACCAGCAAACCTTTCACCAGGAAGTCCTCTGAACCTGCTCAGCTGTTCCTGTTGTGGTTTTTTTTGGGGGGAAGGGGTGGGGAGGAGAGGGCAGCATCAAGTCTTCCTTCTCCTTTTTCTCTGAATAACACTTTCGATCCATCGTTTCACCCTCCTAGGTCTGTTTGTAATTTCTCCTTCATCATGGTGCAGGATTTTCTGAGGACCAAATTCAAAATTCAAAGAGAACCATGCAAATCTCAATTGTTTTTTGTTTTGTTTTTTAAAGAGACACAGCAAGTTGGTTGCAATTTAACAACAATCCAGATGGTTATTATTATTAAATATAAATATATATATTCCTCTAGCATTGTATATTGTTAATTGATTGGGGTGGGGACACATTGTTTCTGTCCCTTTCCTGGCCCCCCCCCCTGTTTTCAACATGTAGTTAAGGGTGACGGCTGCCTCTAGCACCATAAACTAACATTTCCACACTGTTTTTGGGGTTGGGGGAGTTAGGAGGGCATCATTTTGGTTTTGTTTCTCTCTCTCTCTCTTTTTTTTCTCTTTGCCATCAGGAAAAAGTTTAATGACTTATTTTATTGCAGTTGCTACAAAAATCTGTCTACCAAGGGTAAAAACTCTGACATAATAAGGAGTAACCAGGTTCTGTCTGCCTTTACTGGCCATCAAATCTGTTCTAAAATTTCCACACTTTTCTGAGGAAGCAGCTCTCCTTGCTCTTGGGAAACCAGACAATAAAATATAATATTTTTAAGGGTGAGTTCAAGTGTTGTTTTTCCCCCCTATTGCCTTCTCCAAGACGCTTCCAGACTGTTACGGTTCACCCGTATGTAGTTGCTTTTTTCTCACGGTAAAGGTAAAGGTTCCCCTTGCATATATGTGCTAGTCGTTCCCGACTCTAGGGGACGATGCTCATCTCCGTTTCAAAGCCGAAGAGCCAGCGCTGTCTGAAGACGTCTCTGTGGTCATGTGGCCGGGATGACTAAATGCCGAAGGCGCATGGAACACTGTTATCTTCCCATTGAAGGTGGTCCCTATTTTTCTACTTGCATTTTTTACATGCTTTCGAACTGCTAGGTTGGCAGAAGCTGGGACAAATAACGGGAGCTCACCCCGTTACGTGGCACTAGGGATTCGAACCGCCGAACTGACGACCTTTCGATCGACAAGCTCAGCATCTTAGCCACTGAGCTACTGCGTCCCTTTTTTCCCCTTAGAAAGCCTTAATTAAGTAGAGAGTCCGGCTTAGCCCAGATGCATCCACCTTCCAAACTGTGGTCAGAAAATGCTGACCCTGACGTTCGGTTTCTAAAGTTGTTCCCCAACCTGGTTTATTAGGAAGCTGCTTTGATCTGAAGCTTAGGAAATCAACGGAAGAGAGAAGTGGTCCTTGGTAGACAGCATCCTTAGCGAGCCGACCATCTCCCATCATCAGTAGAATCTACTCCACATAATTCTCAATTTACAACCATAGTTGAGCCTGAAGTTATGGTCATAAGTCACAGCATTACGTGACAGGCCCTGATTTTTTTTATTTTTATTTTTTGCAATGGTTGTTAAGCAAATGCCACAATGGATAACTAAATCCATTTTATCAGATGGGTTTTTTGTGGGGGGGGGAAGGAACTGGAAGTAAACTCTGGAAAGGAGCAAAAAAAAAAAAAAAAGGCAAATCAGTCACAGCACCCTACAAATGGCTGTAAATTCATGCCAGTTGCCAAGCCCTGATCGCGTGGCTATATAGGCTGTGGCCATCGTAATTTTGAAAATGGGTTGAAAGTAGCTTTTGTGGGAGGGTTTCAGCCATCCAAAACAGTTCATCCCAGGTGAATGGTATGATGAATGGCTATGTGTAATAAATAGGTTTATTTTTGTAATCCTACTTGATGAATATATGTTCCCCTCTGGAGAACGCCATGCAATTATACATTGTGCTGAGGGTTTGTTTGCTTTTAAAATAAAAGCGCCCTTCATTCATTCATTCAATAAATTGAGAGAAGGAAGCTGCTATACCTGGGCTGGAAAAGACTTGAATCTCCATTAAAAAGAGAAGCCACAAGAAGGGACAGGGTTGGGAAATGTTTTTGAGAGATCTCCCTAGTCCAGTATATATGCATGACAATTTGTCTTCCACTAATCACATGTTTTTGTCATAGCATGCATGGCCCATAAACCAGTTGGACTGGAAAGAGTTTCAGGGACCAATCCAGTATGGACTTAGGTGGCTGAATCAAAAATTACCAGTAGTATTTTATTGTTTATTATTTATTCACTTCCTGTCCTTTTCTAGCAGTATTTCTCTGAAATATGATTGGTACAGTAAAGACTTCTAGGGAAAAATTCATTTATAAATGTTTCTCAGTATAAAGTTTTGCTTTCCTGGTTCATCTTTGGCCTGGAATTTCTTCCTAAATTTGAGGAAAAAGGTACAATGTGGAGAATTTTAGTCAACTTGGACTCTGATCCTAAAGCAGTGTAGGATCTGGTTGTCTTCCAAAATTCCCTCACCAGCATGGCTGCCAAGCCAGAGAAGCAGTTGTGTTCATACATGTAAGAGCAGTATCGTTTTTATGATCGATTTGACAGGAGACCAAATTTTTAATTGGGTGGTTCTGGGTGTGAATGAGGAAGAACAAGTTCAGGTGATGGGAAATTGAAGCTGTGCCTGTGATGTGTGTGTCACCTTGACTTTTCTGACCGTACCCTTTGGACACTCCTGAAGGCTGAAGTAGATCCAGAAAATCCAAATAACATTTATTTTTGACGTTCCAAATAAAAGCAGACATTAGACCCACCCAAGATGTGCTGTCTTAAGATTTGTGATGCCACCTCAGAATGACAGCAGGATAGCCCTCCGATGTTGGCTGCAAAATCAACTTATAAAGTAGCCTGAATGCATGATTTGATTTGCATGAACCTTCCACTTGTCAGCCTTCATCAAACCTAGGATTGCTGGTTTCATTTTTCCTCTCCCAGCTGAAGACTACTTTCTCCAGCTTGATGTCGCCATCCATTCCCAGGAAACGGATGGCCTTGGGTGAAAGACGATGGTCAAATTCGGAAAGCAAAATGTTGTTTTCCATTATCTGGCGAAAAAGAAAAAGAAAAGGCAGCAAAAAAAATAAATCTCCAATTGTATCAGGAGTGTGATTCCCCCAAGCTTGGTGATGGTGAAGAGAAGGTTTTATAATCTCTTCTATCCTTCATGGTTAAGCGAGGTCAGGCCTGGTTAATATTTGGATGGGAAACCAGCATGTTGCAGGCCTGTGTAAGATCAACTGGAAACTCTTGCTAAGAAACAGACTTGTAAGAAAGCACTGTAATTCTGGTTCACAAATTCATCTTAATGCCTGGAATTAAACAGTATAGAAGATCTTTCTGCCCAGAATTTTCATACAGCTTAAAACTGTTGACCATCAAGAAAGCCCTTTGCACTTGTCCTCACAATCCCTTTCATAAGGGATTCATAAGCTAGAGAACAAAGCTCTGTATATTATGTTTTTTTAAGGAAGTAGTCCTGGTCTTCACCCATTAGATTGGGTGAAGATTAGAACCCTTGCTCTTCAGGGAAGTGAGGGAAGTTTGCAACATCTGGCCCAGCTGTGAGTACACAACTGTTTCTGCTAGCCAAGGTGAGCTGGACCTTAAGTGAAAATTATACTATCCTGATGTCCTCCAGATGGGCTCATATTTGCCAGCCAGGTTAGCCAAAGCACATCTGGATGACCCGAGATTGGAGAAGGCTTTTCTACTGAATCCCAATTTTTCTGGACTTCATTATCCTCACCCTAAATGTTTATGCTAAATTCCCAAATGATTTTGACTTCCAATATAGCTGGACAACCACCATTCCCCGTTTCTACTTCTTGTGCAACCCTGTATTTAGTGAAGTGGCGGGCCAACCCTGCCATCAAGGAGGACAATCAATTCATCCCATCACCTTGTAACTTTTGCTGGTGACGATGAAAGAAAGCTTGAACTTTTGGCCTGGCTGGAAGTGAGTTGCCGTCCGGATCTCTTTCCCCCACTGTTGATTTACAAAGCTGTTGAGAGTCAGGATGGGGCTGTTGGAAGAAGCTGGCGTCCTCTCGAAGTGGAGTTTGAATTTCAGAGGGATATTGGCCCCATTGAACTGCCCATAAGCAAATTCCACATGAAATCTGGAGAAGAACATCAGAGTCCGCTTGATTTTTTTGCCTTGTTTCCATTTGCCCTTCCTTGACCTTTTTCTAGGAGAAACCGACTGGCTTCCATAACATCTCCCATTGATTGTTCTCCTCACTGACCACCACTCACTGGGATAGGAAAGATGCATAATCTGCAACATTCCTGTTTAGGTCAACCCAACACAAATATGCCAAGCTAGTCAGCAGAGTTCTGGTGGGGAATTCTGGAAGTTGGCTCACCTATCTTACAGTAGCATGTCTGAGAAACTCTGTTCTAATATCTGGAAGGCACTGAGTTTTTATAAATGGCCATGTAACATTTACAAGTTGCAGGGTGGGTGGATTGAGAATGGAACTTTTCAAAGGGGCACAAAAATTCCCTGCTTCCCTAAAGCCTAAGAGTTGGCTGCCCATAACTGGATCAGTCAAAAGACCAAGCAACTCCATTTACATAGCTTGTTTTCACTTTGGTTAGCTTGAGAGGTAAACTCAACCTCGAGGTAAATCAACCATTCATTCCCCCAAACATGGGAATTCAGTAGCCTATCAAACATGATGTATGAACTCAACCCAAGTAGTTATTGATCCAGTGAAAGGGATTGGTGCTGAGTTACCCTTTGCTTTGCTTCAGAATGAGGCCTTCCAGCATCACCCAGGAGTCCGCATCGAAGCCCCACGGGACAGCCCGATTGTAAGGCATGCGCTGCAGGAGAGAAAAATCAAAGTGACAAATGGTACACTATGATTCAAGTCCTCTTGAGGACAAAAAGATGTCTGTAAGCCAAAATCATTGGTCTGGGAGTTGAAAATTTGGCTTCAAATTGCTGGGGAGACTCTACAGAAGCCTCATAGAGCCTGAGAAACAAGAGAGTGTCTTTGTTTCTCAGGCTCCATGAGAATATAATCTGCTAAACTGGGGTTAACTAAAATGTCTCTGTTCATATAATCTGCAATTTCCAAAGAAACTATATTATGGTTTAGCACAGTGACTCCAAACCTCCATTTAGCCTACTTTGTTAGGGAATCCTGCCAACTCTGATGGAGTTTAGGAAAACCATTAAGATGGGCACCCCCTTGCAATCATATGCAGCTAGTACTCACTTAACCACCAGTCGGAGTAGCAACTGTTTCTAAGCGTCATAGTCACTAAGTGATACATTACACGATTGCAATGTCATAAGAACATTCCAATAGGAAACAAAGACAACAATACAAGCAATAATTCTTACTTTAAGATCAGAGGTTTATTGTTTCTAATAATTTGGAACATAAGAAATGAATAGATATAAAAGATATAATAGCATTAATACACTTGTATTAACAAGCCATTGCAATGGGGTCCAATGATATACAGCAGATCCTACATGGACTGCTATAAATCAAAGGGCTCCGAGCTGATCTCTAACCCTGTCCTTTATACTCTTCTTCTAACCATATACATGCTTCACAACTTCACTAACTGTCACTTTCCATAAACACCTGTGTACATTACTTTCAGTTCCTCATTTCCAAAGTTTCATTCTTCCTGTTTTAAATGTATCCATACAAGTGCATATTTTGCAAAAACATGTTTCACAGTTAACAACAGCTCAGCAGGATTACAAATAGCTCTGGTACATTTTGAAACCATCCTAGCTGAAAACTTTGGTTCTTTCTTCTGGAGCCTGCTATCATCCATAGGATTGAATTATTCTAATAGATCAATAGGCTATATTTTTTGATTCTCACAGCAATTTGCAATTGTACAGCCGGCTTCTCCATTGACTCTGCTTGTTGGAAGCCAGCTGTGATGCGTACAAGTGGCAATTACACAACCATAGGAGGTTGTCATAAGCGCAAGGACTCATTGTAAAGTTACAACTTCCTTGCCACTTTGAACTGTCACAAAGTAAAGCAGTCAATAAGCAAGATCTACCTCTGCAATAGTGGCGAATATATCTAATGGATTATACTGATTTATGAAATGAAATGGTAGGTATGATGAGAGAATTGTATTATTGGGTTGTTCTACCCTTTTAACTGCACCTGAAAATGTAAACAGGTCACAAGGGAAGCAGCATCTGAGCTTGAGCAAATAAATAAATAAATCAAGTTCTGGATTGAATTTAATCGAACAGGAATCTGGTCTATTCAAGTCCTTGCCCTTTGTTCATGTCATCCTGGAGTTTTCCAGTTGATTTTGCTACGACTGACTTCTTGATGGCTTCCAACCTGTCACGAGTCTCAGGGATTTCTGATCTTGCATTGAAATCTCTTACGTACCAAGAAAATTTCTGTAAGCTATTGTTTCTCGCATTTCCGCTGTTGCAGAACTTTGGTGTGAAGACAGTGTCATTCACCTCCAGAGGGGTATAAAAAAAAAAAGTGAGTCAGATCTCTTTCAACAGAGATCCTTGTTGGTTCCTCTCTTTCCAAATTTCAGGATGTTTTCTGAAGTAAGGGTAGTTTCATGGTGTTTACTGAGCAACAGCTGAGACCCTAAAGAGTCGCTTTCATCTTTTTAATCCAGTTACCCTAAAACCTCTGATAAATCAAACCCCCAAATCATCATTTTCTGCTTCCTTCTGTTTAGAAATGTGAACACGAGCGTGTAACAGTACATGGCAACCAGGGGTGGATGGGTGTGAACATAGGTGTGTGGTTGTGGTGGAAACAATCATTATCACACCTATATGACTGAGGGACCACAAGAGGCTGCTGGGATGACCAGACACTCCCTTGAGGGAGCGAAGAAAATCTGCCCGGAGACGGAGAAAGCCCGCCAAAACTGAGCTAAACGGATATTTGACCAATCGCTGGCCGCTGACGTCATTGACAAGCGGTATAAATACCCGTTGTGAGGAGTTTCGGCGCGCGCTTTTTTCTCCTTCAGGTCTGAGGGAGAAGCTGTTGATCGCTTCGCAGAAATAGAGTCCGAAATAGATTCCCAGCCCTCTTTTTTTATGATGATTTGGCTCACCAACCGGCCAAAGCTTCAGAGCAGAGTTTCCTGAGTATAAGGGTGTGTAGACTTCAACTCCCAGACAGCAAGGGTGAGAAACTCTGCTTCAGAATGTATTTATTTACGTGTCCTTTTAAAAAAAAAGAAAAGAAACCGCCCCTCTCCCTCATATAGGGTGACGCTGGACTGTGAATGTGGATCTTCCAGCCTGCTGCTGAAGGAATGCTGGGAAACGTAGTCCTGGAATGTAGCTGCGGCAGGCAGGCAGGCAGGACTTGCACTCACACACCCAAGAAGAGAAACCGGTCTCGGAACCGGTTGGCAGCTGCCTTACACCCGTGTGCTCTTGGAAAAGAGGACAGGCTGGGTAGGCCAGGCCAGATTGGAGGGAGAGGGAGCAAATTGTGATGACCCCCACAATAGCCAGAGGAATGCAGAATTCAGTCCAAACCCCTGTCCTCCAAAGCCAAGTCAGGCCATTGGATCCTGCAAAGCTGCCCTTTGGCAGCCTGTCCCTGAATGGATAGGATTTCGGACCTGGGAGGGGGCCCGAATGAATAGGATTTTGGACACAAACACCCCCAAATGGTCAGAAGCACCATTGGATGCCATCCGCAAGTCTGCTTCAAGCTCCCTCCCCAAATCCTGGGTTTAGTGTGGTTCTGCATCTCTGGTTTTTAAAGAACGCTGTCCCCTTCCCAGGTACCCCTTGCATTGTACAATGTGGCAAATTGCTCCCCTTCTTTTCTCCAGATGGAGGTCGAGGGTTGTAAAGTGCACATGGGAACACAGTTGGCCTCAAAGGTTAGCCGAACCTCTGTCCGTCCAGGTTGGGCTAATAAAATGTGACTGTTTAGGAGGGGAAAAAATGCACTCCATCCTTTCTAGCAAATAGGTGGGGTGTTGGGCTTGAATCCAAACTCCATGGCAGATATCAGTTGAGAAGCTGCTGTGGGTCTGATTCTTGGACTGATTAGGTTTATGCTAAGGTGAGATTGGTGCCATCTTGGTTTATTGAGTTGGTATCCATTGTGCAGTCAGATCATGTCAATCCCCACACAGGGCTTCTGCATCTTCCAGCCAGAGGGTAGTCCATAAAGTCAAGATGGTGAGTGCAAATCTGAAAGGAAAAGCCATACCTGTTTTTTTAAAAAAAATATGCATTGCACTATTGTTTCAATTGTACCATTGTAGCCATCATCTTGACTTTTTGGACCATCTTTTGCAGACATGCCTGAACACAGCCATTAATGGTGACATCCCCTTCCCCTCTCCCTGCCTCCCCATCAAGACAACATACAAGCTGGAACTGTTCCAGCATTAATCATAACGGTTGTGCTACTTACAAAATTCTCGAATTCTACGGCCATCTCTACGGCGCTGGGCTGGAGGCAGGCTGGCAGCACGGCCCAGCCTCTTTATAGATGTCCGGGACTACCATGAACATCTTTCCTGCAGCAGCCCTGCCCACACCCACCGGGGCACGCTGAGTCAGGCCTCCCCAGGAGGGTGACATCAACCCTGCAGCTGTGACTTGATGCCCACAAGGCAGCTTCACCGGCTCTGCCGGCTCCCAGTGGAGAAAAACCAAAGGTTGGGCAATCAAGGAAACTTCACATCAGAGACAATCGGGGTGGGAGGGAGGGAAGTGCAGGGTGGGGCAGAGCCAGGTGGGCCAGTCCTGCAAAGGGAGACAGGGCAGAAGCTGCTGCAGGGCACTCTTTTAGTCTGGTGTGGAAAGAGCAGTAGATTCTTAACAGGATAGTTTGGTTGTGGTTTTTTCCCCTGCCAGGCTAGGAAAAGATTTTAACTCAGAAAATGGGTTTTTCTACTTCCAGCTCCAGTGGGATTTGATTGTCATTGGAATTTAGGGATCTTCATTTTTTTTGTTTCTGCACGACAGTTTTGGTGATGTTGGGGGAGACTGTAAACCCCCCAGACAGGTTATGGATTGAAGCAGGAGCCATTGAAAGCCTCATCATCTTGACTTTTATGACCCCCACCTGGCAGATGGCACCAGCTTGAAGGGAAGATTTATCATTATGCTAACGGAGATCCAAGCCATTTCAGGAGAGACCTTTTTTTCACCACCAGGCTGTGATTCTGGATGACTCATAGCATATGTTTATTGATGAGTGCTTAGAAAGCAGGTAGAAGATAATGTTTTATTCATGAGCAAGAAATTCAAAACTTACCAGGCCACAGGTTGCACAAACACCCTTGTGAAAATATGTCTCTGAAATACGAGGGCTATCTTCAGCAGAAGAATATCCCTCCTACCCTGATTCTGTAGATCAAATTCCTGCATGATTTGAATACATTTGTGAAACAATGAAAAGCAAATAATTGTTTAATTCAGAGATATGGTTCAGTAGTTTTCCTAGACAAGCCTTTGTCTGGGGCCTAGGCCAAGCTTTAGACAGTATATTAAGGTTTGAATGCCCTCTGACAGAAAGAGAAATTAACCCGGCTATGAATATCTCTTTTATGATCACTGATGTTTGTTTTTAAAGACTCATCATAAATGATGTGCCTGTGCAACACAACATTCCTCATACATGGTTATTGGAGATTTGAGTAGACCTCCCCTCTAACCATAAATGTCTCTGGTCGGTCCCAGTGGGCAAATGGACTTTTCTGACTAAGGAGCACAATTCTGAGGTTTCCAGAAAAGTAGACAAATGTATTACAGCAGTTGCTCTTTGTAATTACTGAATCTGAACAAACTCTAGTTATTCTATTGCTGCTATAAACATGAGTTTTTTTATGTTGAGTATTTTTTAATCTAAATGTGCTTTTGAGTTGTACATGAATAAAATCAGTAACTTGGTTATGAATTCAGTGGATATTTTCAAGTCAGCTCCTATCTTTCCTCTTGAGAGTGATAGAGGTCGTTTTGTGGTATGGCAATGCTACGTTAGCCAGGAGACTACAGTGCTAATGCAGAGCAGTAGTTCGACTGCCTCTTTGCTACCCATGTTTGGTTCACTCTCATGTGCTTCCCAAGGTGTGCCACAGGAAGGCAAGCTAGGTCTGCATCAGAAAGAAAAACGAACGAATGGCTTTCTGCAGTGTCATCCAAGGCTCTCTTCCTCCACCAAAGCCATCTTGCAAACAGGCGTCGCAACCAGGAAGGTTCAGCACCGGCAGGATTCTAACTGCATGAAGCACCATTTCGTCTCCCCATTGAAGTGGTACCAATTTATCTACTTGTACAGAACATTCTTTTGAACTGCTAAGGGGGCAGAAGCTGAGGCAAATGACAGGAGCTCAGCCTTCCTTGAATCACTGGAGCAAAGACCATGTCCAGAATCATTAAGCCATTCAACCATAGTTTCCATCTCTCTCTCCCCCCCCCCAAAAAAAACTCCCCAAAGGGCAACATAAGGACAATGTTCTAGACCCGTGATGGCAAACCTATGGCATGCATGCCAGAGGTGACACGCAGAACCCTCCGTGGGAACGTGCACCATCAGCAGCTTTTCTGCTTTTCTCAGCTGCTCTTTGTGGGTGCTGGAGTGCCGAAAAATGGCCAAAAAACCAGACATAAAACAGGCTGTTTTCTGGGCCATTTTCAGGCCAAAAACAGCCCAAAAATGACCTGAAAACAGCCTGGAAAACGGTCAAAAATGCCCCAAAAACAGGCATGTGCACCAGCCAATTGGTGTTTGGATTTCCAGCACTCCAGCGCGCGCACATGCACACACATTCCTGTTTGGGCATTTGGTGCCAAAAAGGTTCATCATCACTGTTCTAGACAGAGAGGTAAAAAAGAGATTCTGAATGGTCTCCTGGAGAGGCAATTCCATTGTTCTCCACTAGAGGAAGTAGTTTATTTATCCCACCAGCATTGCAGAGTTCAGATTTCAATTCCTGAAGGCTGTGCTAGCTGGGAATGTATTTATTATAATTTATTTCATTTATTTGTATCCTGCCTTTACCATTTTTACAGATGGCAAACAAATCCAACACGCATTCCTCCTTGTATTTTCCCCACAACAACAACTCTGTGAGGTGGGTTGGGCTGACAAAGGGTGACTGACTGGCCCAGAGTCACCCAGCTGACTTTCATGACCACACTGATTCAATGGGATTATGGGAGATGGAGTCTTATGCCTCTGGAAGGCACCAGCTGAATCATCTTTCCATTCCCCACTGCCTGCCTGTCTTCTCACCAGCTGGAATCCAGGGCAAAATAGAGGAGATACATGAATTGCATAGCTGTGACTGACATATTAATGTTTTTGACCTCACCACCAACATCCCTCCCTACTGGAATTAAAGCCAACTCACCTCAAAATACAGCCCATGTTGGAAAGGGTTAAAGAGCAGGTAATTTTCCTCAAACAAACATTTGTATCATTTACAGATCAAATTCAGAAGACAGAAAAGTAAGCCTGTTGAATTCCTTGATCAAATGGTTTATTGAAAACATTGCTTAATATTATATTATTATTCTTTAGTGTCTGATTGATTGATAGATAGATAGATCATAGATAGATAGACAGACTGAGAAAGAAGAGGGGAGGTCTATGTTGCTACTGATCTCTTCTCCCCCCTCCCCCCAATTGCTTAGTATTTAATGTAGGAAAGGGTCACGTCTCCATCGATCTCCAGGGTGCGGATGTGTTTGATAGGGACATAACGATGGGTGTAGTTGAAGAAGGGCTGGTCGTTGGCATAAAACTTGAATTCATGGTTGTCACAGTGGATTGAGAGCTGGGAAGAGAAGGAGGATGTTAACAATTTTGAACTAGCATGGCTGAACATCTGGATAACTTATGGTCCTCCACACCATCCATAGCTTGCATCAAAATCAAAAAGCACTCCCTATATATAAGGGATGGAGACTTTAATGGGGGGGGGTCACAACTGCCATGCTGTTTTCTACACACACACACACACACACACACACACCCCTAAACACCCCAAGGGCAATGTCAGGGTAGTTTTCTATCAGAGCTAAAAACAATTCTGAATGGCATTCTTGTGAGGCAATTCCACTCATCTCCACTAGAGGGCATTCATCACACCAGCCTTCCAACTTCAGATTTCATAGTTGTGCTAGCAGGGAATTATGGAAGATGGAGTCTTACACAATTGGAAGTCACCAGCTGGAACTTCTCTTCACTTCCCACTGCCTTCTTGTTGGCAACCAGCCAAACTCTGCTGGAATCCAGGGGTGTCCACATAAGCCAGGTAAAAAACGCCCAATTTATCGATCGTATAGCTGTGACAGCCATATTGACTTTTGTGACGTCCTCCCTGTGGACACCCCTCCCTGCTGGAATCAAAGCCAACTCACCTTGAAATACAGCCCAGGCTGGAAAGGGTTGAAGGTCAAGTTGCGTTCCTCGTTTCCCCAGGTGCCATTCAAAAAACTATTGCGTACTACGGCTCTCCACGGTTTCATGCGAAGGTTAATATGCAGAGGGATCTCTTGGCCAGCCATAAAATTGATTTCAAACCTTGGAAAGAGGAAAAAAAGCAGGCATCTCAGTCTTTGTCTCAATCTTGGGAGTAAATAAAGGGAAATCTGATTTCCTCCTGCCCAGAGTTGGGTTTCAGCAGGTTCTGACCAGTTCTGAGAACTGGTAGCAGAAATTTTGAGTAGTTCGGAGAACTGGTAGTAAAAATTCTGACTGGCCCTGCCCCCATCTATTCTCTGCCTCCCAAGTCCCAGCTGATCGGAAGGAAATGGGGATTTTGCAGTAACCTTCCCCTGCCACACCCACCAAGCCACACCTACAGAACCGATAGTAAAAAAATTGGAAACCCACCACTGCCCCTGCCCCTTAATCCAATAGCAACCTGCCAGATCCTACCATGGATGAAGGCTAGTTCTAGTTAGCATTTTAGGTATTTATTTATTCATTGCATTTATATTCTGCCACAATTTAAACCAACTCTCAGTGCTTTATAAATTAGACAAACACATATTAAGGAGCCCTTATATTGAGGGCAGAATGCAGTATTGCAGGCTAACTCTGCTCACAGCCTGGAGTTCAATCCTGATGGTTCTCAGGGTTGACTCAGCCTTCCATCCTTCCAAAGTCAGTAAAATAAGGGCCCAGATTATTGGAGGCAATAGGCTGACATTGTAAACCTCTCAAGAGAATGCTGTAAATCACTTTAGGGTAGTATATAAGTGTAAGTACTATTGATATTGCTAAAATAAAAATATATTCAGCAGCAGTCTAGCAGTGACTAGCATTCTTCTGATGAAGAACAGCTGATTACTGCTTAGTGACAGTTTGACTCCAAATCTTTCTTCAAATCCACCTCCTAAACCAGAATTCCCCAAACTCTTTCACTCATCCAACCTTTCATCAAATTTCCCCACTTTGGGGAACCCTGCCTTAAGCTAACAGCCCTTGCTTCTTGTGGCAGTGAGTGTTTATACTGTGCAGAATTGTGCTTCCCCTAACACTGGTGCTTTGCTGTGCCAAATCAGAGTCCCAGTATTGGGCCAGGTGGCAAGTTGGGCTGAAATGTGTGATGCCAGGGAGATGCAGCAGCGTGGGACTTGTGGCCCTGATTGCAGAAAGGCAGCTATGCCCAATGGTTACGATTCCATTCCTCTGCCTGAATCCCCAAATCATGCAAAAAAAAAGAGAGACTTGAGACCTTTTAGCGTTCTTCGGAATAGAGCCTCGTACTGTGATGGTCCTCTCGGCTCCCAGACCTCCAGGGATGTTGCCTGTGTAGGGCACCGGCTGAAATAGATATGAACCCAGGTTACACTTAAGACTCTCCAATCCAACCATGTGGCTCTCTCATCTCTGGTAGTTGGAGGTCAATGTAGTTGTAGTCCAGTAGGTCTTGGGGTGCCAAATGGGAGACCCACAACATGGGTGGGAAGCAGCTTGCAGGATCTTGTGTCAGGTGGTTACAAGCATCTCTTCCTTCAACCAGGCAACTCAGGCATTGGCTGCGTTCAAGTGCTTTGTTTGCTCGGTAGAGCTACCTGCAGTGTGTGGTCAAAATATTCAAGATGGAAGCCTGGATGGAGCCAACAAAGCCCAGCCTATTGTTTCATGTGCAATGAACACAGAAAATAGGTGGGGCGGGGATGTTGCTGGCGTGGCTGCTGTATTGACTTTTTGAATCACAAGCTATGAAAGACCCTGCATCATGAAAGACTGAGTTTATAGATGAAATCATCAACCTTGATTCTAAAAACTGGCTTCCTGGTGCAATATATAGGTCTTTCTTTCTACTCTGCCCCACGTTGACCCAACAGCCATCTTCCATCCCAACTTCTCTTGTTCGACTAGAAAATTTCTGAGTGATGGGGAGCTGGTAGCCTTTGACCTGTGGGAAGGGGACTATTATTAATTCTCCCCTTAACCCCAAGGAAGCTAATTTTCCCTTAAATATCTCATTCAGTGTTCCTTTTTCTTCCTTCCATCTGATTTTAGAGGCTTGGTGAAGCACTTGGAAGATTACTTAGTAAAACTTCCAGTTTCTAGTCCTTGTTGTTCACCGTAAGCATGATCAAAGCTAAACACTAGGAAAGAGTAACCTCCTTGAATTCCACCTGAATGCACATAGACGGACTCCCCACCTCCTGGTTTCTGTCCCATCCCACAAATTTGGGTAAAGTAAGGAGAGACATGCTGGGTACTTACTGGGTGGTAGATTGCAGGGGACGTCATTATCTGGTGGGAGAGAAATCCAGACAGACTATTAGTGACTCCATGTTTTTCCTCTAAAATCACTAGCTCTGGAAATCCTTGCCCCCTGCCCCCTTTTTTCCTTTTGACTACGTATGTACAGGAAGATTTTGTGGTGGTCCATATCCAGGGTTCATCATGATATGAAAGGATAGGAAAACAACATTGCAGACTTCCTGGCTGCTGGTGTTTGTTAATAAGGATGGGCAAATGGCTGCTAAGCCATTATGGAAGTTCAAGCCATGCATCTTAAAACTGCCAGGTTGAGAAACTCTGCTTCATGGACCTTTGCAAAGGGGAGAGCAGGACCTTGGCCTGGGGGAAATTGGCTCCCTCTTCAGTTGCTGGCCCTGGTATCATCCTAGGATGGTTATTTTTGCTAGCATGCAGATTTGTATGCCAAAACAACTGAGGACCCAGTGAGGCAGCCATTCTTAGGGGCCAAGAAAGATGTATGAGAAGAGCAGCTGGAGGGGAGAAAGAGAAAGTGGCAGCTTGAGGATTGAACCAACCCAGGATCCATTCCCCAAAAAAGATCAAGGTCAGGAGATGCTGACTTGTCAATAGCAAACACTTACTGTGTTCCCCATCTTTGGCCCTCCCGTCACATTCAGGGACTGCAGATCCACGTCTCCATTAACCCTAATGAGCTGCACACCTTGTGGTGGAAATCTGTGGCTATAGTTGCAGAAGGGGTTCCCGTTCACCAGGATCTGTCAGGGCAAAGCGGCAGAAATCAAGTCTCACTTGGGATCATCCAATTCCTTTGCAGGAAAAAAAAATGTTTATTCTTGCCAAGAATGCAAAGCATACCCCAAAGCAGAGCAGGATGGTCAGAAAGAGATTCAGAAATGTCAAAATAAGTACATATAAAAAGAGAGAGGCCTTTTATTTCATTGACACCTGGTTTTTTTCCTCCTGGACCAAAATATTTTCTTTTCAGCTACAGGTCGTCCTCCTTTAGTAACTGTTTTGCATTATGACAGTGATGAAATACTAACCTTGCAATACAAATACATTTGTGGGTCATTCCAAACAAATGGTGAATTTAAGGGGTGGGGAGAATGAAAAGGCCCCCGCAGTCCCAAAGGAGCCTCTGTCACCCGTACCAACCTGGTACTCGGCCTCATTGACAATGAAGATGATCTCAAAATGCTCTCCCTTTTGGAAGGGATTCTGGAGTTTCTCTTCCTTTCCCCACCTGTGAGACTGATATGAGTTGAGCACAAGAGTCTCCTGAAAAAAGCGAGGGTTGAAGTGGAGAGGAATGTCAGCCCTCCTATGCTGGCAACAGGCAAAGTCCACTGAGAAGCTAGAGGAAAGAGAGGAAAAAAGAAGAGGAAAATTAAATGGGGGGGGGGGAGGGAATTATAGGCATTTCACAGTACAATTCTGCCCCTTCCTTCTCTTTTGCCCTGGTTTGTTGCTTGAAGGGAAGAATCAAGTTCCCAACCCTCATGACTTAGTTGGACTTGAAAGAAGCAGGAAGTGGAACTAGCCGAAGAATTAAGAAAGGCTTTAATCTTGGCATAGAATTCGGATTATACCTATCCTTAACAACATAACAATCCTATGACTATTATTTTGAGTAAGGTAGCATCTTGCCCTTCCTGTGAGCCTCCAAAGCAACATTACCTGTCGCTTTCTTCGGGCACTGTGCCATTCATATATATAGACATCCCAGGATGGAGCCCACCAAGGACAGTTTGATCATAAGGGAGAGCCTGGAAGACACGAAAATGATGAACCAAACCAATGACTTAATTGCAAAACACAACACTGACATCCAAACTAACCAACCGCAACTTCTGCCTTGCATCAACCATTCCATGTGGCTTCCGAGTCAAACCAAGACCACCTGGGAGGGCCTCTGATAAGGATACATCCCCCCACAACATATCAGGGGAAGGAAGGTGTGGATGAAGCACCAGAACTGCCACCATGGGCCGGTTCTGCCTTAGCTCTATGGGTGCTCAGTGGATTGAGCCAGACTGGCTGGTGCCAGCATCCTTTCCCATCGCTCCCTGCACTGGAGGAACTTCTAAGGAAAGGAAAAACTTTGCAGGTGTGAGGGACACGCTGACAGGACCAAGAGTTGGCCTTTTTCTCTGCATTTCTGGAGCTTTTATAGGAGAACCATGGTTCATCGGCGGGCTGCTGGGACTTGCTGGAACTATGCACACCGGGAGGGAGGAACTGTGTTAAGAAGGGTAGCCAATTTCTTTTGACAAATAAGTGGCCAATATTTTCATTACTTCCAATAAACCTGCTCTGACAAAAAGCATAAGCCTTATGTCACAAGTCACCTCAACTTCACAATCCCTCAGTAGATTGGTAACTTGGCTTGCCTTCACCACCACACTCAGAAACCCTTGCTCCTGCTGGTGGTAAGCCAAAGGGAAGCCAGTTCCAAACTACAGAGCAAGTAGGTGGATTTCACAGATATATATTTGAAGGAAGAAGCAGCAGCCACATAGAGACTGCAACTGTGCCACAGGCCTGATCCCCGGGACTAAAATACTGGCTAAGAGATCACGTCCCCTGTCAGCTGAAGTATCCATTTTAAGGAGAGACAGGCTGGGTTAGCAAGTCTCTTGATACTTACTAAGTGGTAGATTTCAGGAGAGGTCATCTGGTGAGAGACAAATCCAAACAGGCTGTTAACAACCCCATGTTTTTCCTCCCAAAATCTGTAGCCCTGGATGTCCTTGCCTGCTGCCCCCCTTCTTTCCTTTTGAGTATTTACAGGAAGATTTAGTGGTGGCCCATATTGTAAGATAAGAAGACAGCTGTGGCCGGGTTTGTGTGGCACATTCACCCAAGATCAGTTGAAGCTTTCACGGGTGCCTTTGTACCATTTGCTCAACTTGGTTACTTTTCACCTGGGTTGGTTTTGGAGAGGTAGCTTAGCCTATTGCAAATCACTCTGTTGTGTGAATGGAGGAAACAGATTAAGACTGTTATGTTAATCTTGTGGGGCTAAAACTGATCATCACAGGAGAAATCCTCTCTCTCTCTCTCTCTCTCTCTCTCTCTCTCTCAGGCCATCTATGTCAAAATTGAACACGTGACCCTGAGGACACAGATAAGCCTCCAGGTGATCTTAATGACTTGCTAAAAGAATGCAAATGACCAGCTGTCTGCAGTTGTATAAATCCTTCCACTCCCCACCATTCAGTCAGAGCTGAAGAAGCTTCTCAGTTGAGAAGCGAAACATCTTCAAAGAAAAACCAGAAAGTCCAGTTGCCTCTTGAAAAAAGAAAAGCACCTTTGGGACAACCATGACCTGGATGACTGAAAATCTTAATAGACATTTGCCAAGGTTGAGAAACTCTATGGACACCTGCAAGATGGAGAGCAGGACCCCGGCCTCAAGTAAATTTTCTCCCTGTGCAGTTGCTGATCCCAGTATCACCCTTGGATGGTTATTTTTGCTAGCATACATTGATGTAAGCCATGTCAATTGAGGACCCAGAGGGGCAGCCATTCTTCGGGGTCAAGAAAGGTGTACGAGAACAGCAACTGGAAGGGAGAAAGAGAAAGGGGCAGCATGGGGATTGAACCAACCCAGAATCCGTTCCCAAAGAGATCAAGGATCAGGAGGTGTCAATAGCAAAAACTTACCATGTTCCCTATCATTGGTTCTGCCGTCACATTCAGGGACTGCAGCTCCAGGTTTCCAAAAACCTTAATAAACCGCACACTTTGTGGTGGAATTCTGTGCCTGAAGATGTAGAATTTCTTCCTGTTCACCAGGATCTGTCAGAGGACAAAGCAGAAGGGATCAAGTCTCATTTGGGATCGTCCATTTTCTTTGCAGGAAAGTTTATTCTTGCCACAAACACATCCCAGCCGAAAGCTGAGCAGGGTAGCCACAGAGGGAGTCAAAAAGGTTATAAATAAATAAATGTAATAAGGGAGGAGGCCTTTTTTTCACTGATAACAATCTTTTTCCCCCTGGACCGAAATGTTTTCCATTCAGCTACAGGTCATCCTCCTTTAGTGATTGTTTGCATTATGACAGTGATGAAATAATAACTTAATGATACAATATATTTGTGGTTCATGCCAGACAAATAACGAATTCTGGAGGGGAAATCAAGAGGCTGAAGGGGGCCTTCAGTCCCAAAGGGGCCTCTGTCAAATGTACCAACCTGGTATCCAGCCTCAGTGACCATAAAGATGACCTTGAAATTCTCGCCCTTCTGGAAGGGCATCTTGCGTTTCTCTTCTTTTCTCCACCTGCCAGACTCAAATGAGTTGAGCACAACTTTATTCCACCAACTGAAGCGAGGGTTGAAGTGGAAGGGGATATCGGGCCCCTGATGCTTTGCAAAGGCAAAGTCCACACCGAATCTGGAGAAAGAGGGAGAAAAGAAGAGGAAAATAAAATCGGGAAGTGAGAGGAGGGTTTACAGCAATCTCAGAGGAAAGTTCTGCTCTCCCCCACTCACTTCTCTGTTGCTTTGAAGCTACAATCTGTAGGATAGTTTTGTTTTGCTTTAAGAGAAAACTCAAAATTCCCAACCCTCATAGCTTAGTTGGAGTTGGAAGAAGCAGGAAAATTAAGAAAGGCAGAATTTGGATTATTCAAGCTATCCTTAACAACATAATAGTCTTATTACTATTATTTTGAATAAGGTAGCAACTTGTCCTTCCTGTGAGCCTGCAAAGGAACTTTACCCGTTGCTGTCTTTGGGTACTGAGCCTTGAACATATACAGCCATCCCAGGATGGAGTCCACCAGGAACAGGATGATGGTAAGGGAGAGCCTGGAAGACATGAAAATAAGGAACCAAACCAGGGACTTCACGAACACAACTCTGAGTTTCAAACCAGCCAATCACAATCTATGCCTTATATCAGCCTTTCTATATGGCTTCTGAGGCAAATAAAGACCTCCTGGGTGGGCCTCTGCTAAGGATTAATCCCCCCAACATGTCAGGGGAAGGAGGGTGTGGAGGAAGCACCAGAAGTGCAGCCATGGACCGGTTCTGCTTTAACTCTATAGATGATCAGTGGATTGAGTAAGACTGGCTGGTGCCAGCCTCTTATCACATCTCTCCCTGCACTGGAGGAACTTCTAAGGAAAGGTGAAACATTGCAAGTGTCAACTGAGTCAGGCTGGTGGGACCAAGAGAGCATCTGTGTTTTTCTCTACATTTCTGGAGCTTTTGTAGGAGAACTGTGTTTCATCTGTGGATGGGTGGGGTGGCTACTGCAACTGTGCACATTAGGAGGAAAGAATTGTGTTAAAGCAGTGGGTGGGGGGATCAAGCCCCAAACAGGTATGGGAGATTTAGCCAATTTTTAAGTGATCAATTGGAAAAAGGAAGTTAAAAACAAGCCAAGTATTTGGGCTCTTCCCGTTGTGATTATGCTCGGGGGAATCTGAAGATGTTTTTGGTTTAGGAAGAAGAATGAAGCAGGTTGCTTATTTCGACGGAAGAAGAATGGGAAAGAAAGCAAAATAAACAAAAGCTACTTACCATCACTGCAAACTCACCACCCTCATTCAAGCTCTGAAGGGAAACAAAAGTTAACATTCTACTCTGATGTGGTTATACTTATGACTTCTCAAACTGTGCCATCACCACCGTCTTCAGCATCAGATGCATGAATATCTTCATTCTCCAGATTTAAAAATGTGCATTCTTTGACACAACACGTAGTGATATTTGTTAAAAACTGTTGGGAGAGTTAATTTCTTTTCAATGTCCTTCCAAATTCACACATCCATAATGTGCACAGAGAAAAATGGTTGCGCTGAGTTTAGCCCTTGATGCATGAAGTTCGTTGCTGAGAACCGAGGGCCTTTAACAGACCTAGCTCTGAGGTAAAAGCTCGCTCAGGAACCTTACAGAATGTGATCACATTCCATATATGACTTTTGAGTTCATGTTAGTTGCTGAACCAAGTCAAGGTTTTTGATCTGCTTACCACTTCATATATTATGGAGATTGCAGAATAGATTAATAGCCAGAATAAGTGTGTTGCATGTGCTTTGTAACACGAAGTAGTAGACCAGGTTATTAAGGTAGGCTTTTTTTTGTTAAATATTTCAGATGAGTTGAAAATCTCCTTTTTTTGGGTTTCACAACATTCCCATGTGAAATGAAAGAAAGTGAGAGAATCTATTACATCTGAAATCCATTCCATGCAAAGCTATATCTAATGGGAAGATCTTTTGGGGGCCCTCTCCTTTCTAGGCATCCTGCACCCCCGTCTCCTTTTACTCCAAAGCAAGTTACAAAAGGAAAAGAGAGACATGGTTGTAGATACAGATTTCTCAGTCCATCAAGATCTCCTTTGTATGTTTTCCTGTGCAGCTACTGTATAGGAAGCAACCGGTCTCTGAAACCCAAAAGAAGATTCCCATGTCATCTTCTAATTTCTAATAAAATTTCAGCTCAAATATCAGATTTTTGCTAGTCAGAAAAAGATCCAAAGGGACCTAGGCCATTCTGAACACAGAAAATAGAAAAAGAGGGTTGGAAGGGACCATGGAGGTCTTCTAGTCCAACCCCTGCTCATTGTAATGTTTGTCTTCATCTAAACATGCTATGGAAAGTGTGGAATTCCCTTGAAGGAAATGAAGAAGAAATTATGAGCCTGGAGATATTCACAGGGCAAACAATGTTAAAAAGTGAGGTGCAGTTTTGCTACACCAAGAACCTGAATGCTGATTGGATTTTCCCTTCCCTCTCTGTGACCCTCTAATGAACGAGGCAAGAATCACTCTTAGATGCCCTTTGATGCTTTCTGTTTCCAGCTACTTACCCCTTTTACATTTCCATCACCGATAAACATACTCTAAAGTGGAAACAAAAGGATATCTTTAAAATCATGATAGGGCAGAGCATCCTGTGAGGATTTGTGAGCATCAGGCTGGGCCACTAGTTTGTTCAAATCAAGAACGGGTGTCGTTGCCATCTCCAATATTATATATCCATATTGTATATTTATAGTGATAATTATATTTGTATTTCATTCCTCAGTTGGAAAGTCGCCTTTCTTATCAGAACATAGACTGATTGGGATCAAAGAGACGCATAATAATTAAGTGTTCTTTGAAGGTTTTATTTTGTTTTCATGAGCAAAGGGTTTGGGGAACTTTTTCTTTCAAAAACAAGCAATTCTTGTATTAATTAATTGCTCTAAAAAGCTGATATGGCCACCCATCTTAAAGCAGGCAGCTCTGGGTGGTTCACAGCTGTGGTACAAAATCAAAACACTGTAAATATAAAAAAAAGCAAGAAGAATCTGGTGCCGCCACCATTCTCCAACCCAGACCTTGCCACCATATTCAGGCTACAACCTCACCTTCTCCCACAGCCTTCCGAAAGGTTAAAAAAGTGGATCCCAGGAGGAAAAGTGACCCAGCGGGCAGGAGTTACAATGGAAATGGAATTCTGGATCCCATTACACCAGTGTTCCTCAAACCTGGCAACTTTAGGGAAGTGTGATCTCCAACACCCAGAATTCCATAGTCAGCATACAAGATGGAGAATTCTGGGAGTTGAAGTCCGCACATCTGAAAAACACTGCACTAGATGGCAAAGAGCTTTAAAGCATACCTACTTTATCCAATCTAGTAGAATGAGCAGATACCTTCAGGAAAAGTATAAATATTTATGGAGTTTCCTGACCTTTTCTTTTAAGACTTTCTTCTAAGACCTCTGAAGCTAAAATCTCTCAAATTCTGACTATAGTCATCATGATGTTCTCCTTTACATATTCCCAAGAGTTTTAATTTCCTGCTAGAATTGTTCCTGAAATGCATGTAAATCCTTGGGGGGGGGGGGATTTAGTCACAAGAGGGCTACTTGTCAAAAGAAAGTCAAGTTTGAAAACATAAAAGACAAATTAAGTGTGTATCTACTTACTATCAGTTTAGATACTCCTTTGCCACCTTTAGCTTTCTTGATAATAGGTATTATCTTTCTCCCGATTGACTATAAGGAAGAAGAAGAAAAAACCCCATTACAGATTCCTTCATAAGTTGTGCCAGTACATGATATGTGTGGGTCTTGCCAATGGTGGGTTTCAAACATTTTTACTACTGGTTCTGTGGGTGTGGCTTGGTGGGCATGGCAGGGGAAGGTTACTGCAAAATCCCTATTTCCTCCCGATCAGCTGGGACTCGGGAGGCAAAGAATAGATGGGGGTGGGGCCAGCCAAAGGTTGGAGATTTACTCAAAATTTCTGCTACTGGCTCTCCAGAACTGGTCAGAACCTGCTGAAACCCACCTCTGGGTTTTGCCTGGGCCATTGCAGCCCACTAAAATAAACTGGTGAGCCCTCGAGAGCCATGGTGGATAATGATATGAATGGCCTCACAACACCAGAGTAGGAACGTAATGCTATATCAATTCTTTGTGGCAGGCAAAGTCAAAGAAAGCCATGGCAGGGATTCATGGAAAATCATACAATGTTGTTGGGTTTATTAGTAGAAACCTGCAAGCCTGTCTAAAACTATACTATTCCTGTCCAAGGAGAACAAAGTCAAGCTCTGTTTCCCAAACAAATTCTGATGAAATTAATCCTGGGAAGGGAAATGGGGAAAGACGTCTCACCAGCAAAATTGCATCTGACAGAAAGACCACTTGAGCCAAGAATTTGCCATTTTGAAGAGAGAAAAATCACAGAGAAAAATGATTTTGGAGAAATCTTCCTCATCTCAAGAATATTCCTTGGGGTTAGTTCCAAAATATAAGTTTTTCTCCCTTTGCTACTTGGTTCCCAGGGGAACCATCATTCCAATTTGGGAATAATTATTGTTTTAAAGGGTATAGTGCTATTTGAAGCTGCTTTAAAAAGCAGTTGAAATAAATGAAATTTTTTGGCCTTGCCTGCTCAGTTACTATTCTGGATCTCTGAAGATGCTTTCTGAGCGGTGTGGAATAACAAAAGGAGTGTTTTATTGCATGCAAAAAGAATATTACTCAAAGAAAGCTCAGAATATGAACACAATCTACTTACCATTGACTTAGAACTATCACTTTGACCTATATTCATATTCTATAAGGGAAACAAAAGATAATATGTTTTTTCAAAAAGATACAACATATGATTTCTCCAACTCATCTGCCTGGAACCTGCACTGTATATAGAAGATTAATATAATTGAGTGAGTGCAGAGATATTTCACAAGAAGAGTCCTCCACTCCTGTGCTTGCAACAGAATAACTTATGCCACCAGGCAAATTTTGGGATTAGACCATTTAGAACTACACCACCTTCGGTCTGACCTAAGTGTAGTACACAAAATTATCTGCTACAACGTCCTACCTGTCAATGACTACTTCAGCTTCAACCACAATAATACACAAGCACACAATAGATACAAACACAAGGTAAACCGCTCCAAACTCGATTGCAGAAAATACAACTTCAGCAACAGAGTGGTCAACGCTAGAATGCACTACCTGACTCTGTGGTTTCATCCCCAACCCCCCAAAACTTTAACCTTAAACTGTCTACTGTTGACTTCACCCCATTCCTAAGAGGTCTGTAAGGGGCGTGCATAAGCGCACCAATGTGCCTACCGTCTCTGTCCTAATGTCCCCATTTATTATGCCATCACTACAATCTTTTTTTTTTTAATAAAAAGTTTTTATTTTCTGATCAAACGAGTATACAATATAAACATTCATTCAAACTATCATCAAGAAAAAAAAAATCAATCCTTGGTAAACTCAATCTTCAACCCCTCCTCACCACCCCCCACCCCCGACTTCCCAGAACAAAAACAGGGCATAGATTTCACCAAACATTCGCTAAAATAAACTAGCTAACTGCAAGATTTAATAACTCCCAAAACCCCTTAACTCCCCTATTATAATTTCATCAACCTCCCTTTTTATAAACTCAAAATAGCGTATAATCCAGTAACTCTAAGAGTTTTAAAACCTTTAACAAATATTAAACATTCAAACCTTAAAAATTCTCTTAATATATCAGTAAAGTATTCAATTGATTTGCAAAAACATTTTCCCCCTCTTACTTTTCTCAAAGTTCAGATATTTTGAAATCTCATAACAGAAAATAAACCTTAGGTATTCACTAATTAACATTATTCCTCCCTCCAACTTTTAAAATATTAAAAGATAATCATCAACATAATTAACCATTAATACATAAACTAAAAAACCAAAAAAGATTAATCTTACATTCAACCATTAATGCATCATATTTAAAAATCAATATTTAACTTTATACTTTTTCCCCCTCAGTAGTTATAACACCTAAAACATAATCATTTTAACCATAAGTAGAACAACTGCAAAGCCAAAAGAAAAGGTTAATCTTCCATTCTTGCTTTCTTTTTATATTTTTTCCAGTCTTTCTGCATCCCTCCTACTTCTATTTTGAGGAGGTTTTTCATTTTAATTTGAGGTTGATGTAACTTCAAAGATTGTCCCCTTTTTGAGAAAATTTCCTCTGATTTAGAGCCCCCAAATCGCCTCTTCTTGCTTATATAAATCAGTTCATTCCTTCGCCTGTAGGACCAAAGTTTGTCAAGAGTTTGTGAAAAAAAGTTCAGTTGTTTCTTTTCTATTAAATGTATAAATGCCACTGGCAAATCTCCTTCATCTTCTGAAACTTTGAAAGTCTGGTCATTTACTACTTTTTTCCAAACCAAGTCATAATTTTGAAAGATTCTATCAATTTTTCCAAAAAAAGCAGAGAATAAGCTCGAAAATTCTTGAGAAGATTCTTCCACCTTCTCTGCTGCAATCAGAATATCTCCTGAATTGTCATCATGCTCCGTACTTGTTTTTGTCTCCTCAGTCATTTCTGTTGTTATCCCTTTAAGAATTGCTATTTGATTACTTATAGCTGCAGTATGATTATTCATGGCTTCTATTATAAATTCTGTAAATTCTGCATCAAAATCCTTATAACTCTGTAAATCAGACAACTGTTTCATTTCTGAGACCTCCAAATAGCTTCCAGCACTTTCAAGATCTCCTTTCTTAGAAGCCATTTTATTTTAAAAAGATTTTCTTTCTTCCCACAACCATAAAATCATAAAGTCAGAGCCATCCTTTTGAGCAGCTTTCAGCAATTTCTTTATAAATCACCAAACAAAATAATATTTTCCCAAACAGCTCTTCAAAATCTATTCCAGCAACTTAAAGCCAGTCTCTGAGCACGAGTCTATTAGCAAAAACTTTCCTTTCTAACTTTCACTTTTAAAATCGCAACAAAGAAACGAGCTCGGAAAATCCAATTAGAAACATTGTATCCCCGGAGTTAAGTATTATACTTGCAAAAAGCTTGTCCTCCTGCTTCTGTTCCGCCTGCTTTTTTGAAATCATTTAATCTTCTGTTTGACAGCAGAAATTGGACGCAACGCCTAGCTCTGTAAAAAAAAAACAGAGTCCCCCCGGATCCAGAGCTTCAGTGGGCTGAACGGGGAGCTCTCGCCCTCCTAACCCCTGGGATTAATCCAGGGGTTTTCGGGGAGCTCTACCCTCACCCACCTGCTCTCCTCCCCTTCTTTTCCCGAAGGGGAGATTTTCAAGCCGTTTGACAGCTGATTAACGCTGTCAGAACGGCTCAACGGGATCGCGGGGGCGGCGGTCTAAAAAGACCGTCAATGGCGCTGCGGAGCCAACCCGGAAGTCCTCCTGCCATCACTACAATCTTTGATGTCATATATCTAAATTGCTTCATTCTACAGAAGAGATACATGCTATCAAAACAGGGACAAAATAATAGGACAAACTAATAGGACAAAAAGGCACACATGGATGAATTGTGTTCTGAAACACTTTATTTCATTTTCTTTTCAATATTCTTCCACTTTCACATAAACAAACTCTACCCAGAGAATCCAGTGGAAGAATGCTTATATTGAATTTTTGTCTCAAAAGATAAGTTGCTTACTGACACAAAAAAAGAGGGCCTTTAATAGAAAGAGTAGTTGGAGTTCATGTTTGAGAATTATATGTCTATATGCCATATTTCTACTCCTCAACTTATGACCTATTGCTTTGTGAATGTGGGAAAATATGACAGACTTCCCTGAGAATATTTATAACCCAGTTCGAATGGCTGGGCCCCTCTCCCTTGTTGTCACATCCCCACCTGAACAACAACAAAACTGCATTTGGACCACACAGGTGAGTCACACCAAAAAGGGAGAGAAATTTCAGGGAGAGAAATCCCTCACGCAATCATGTGCATGGCATGGCTTTCCCCAATTTCTCACAGGCGCATCCCTGCCTTTTCTACTTGGCAGTGGCTGTTTTTCTAAAGGATAAATTATTTCAAAAAGAAAAGGGGTAAAATGTTTTGGCCCTGCCTACTCTGGGGGGCTTCTCTGCATGCAAGAAGAATATCACTCAACAAAATGGTGAAAAATGAAAAAAGAACTACTTACTATTAATTTTCCAATGTCTTTTGCTTCCAAAGTATTCTATAAAGGAAACAAAAATGTCAAATTAGACACCCAAGACCTCTCTATCCCTGCAATCGCTACCATCTTAGATATTATTTCCATGATTTGCTGCTCTCCTCCACTTAGGAAAAACACATTTCTTATGATTCTTATTCTCTTTATGATGGAATTTCATTTTTTATTCTGCTTCACGTGGCCACCCTCACCTCCACATCCCCTGCCTCTTCTTCCTCCAAGAAAGTTCAAATACTCATGATTAAATAAGCAAATTTGTGTTTCCACTTATATCTGCTCTTCTTGATTTTCAATGTAGCCATTGGGAGGAAAGGGGGGTTACTAAAATCCCACAATAACTCATTCTCATTTCCTCTTCCAACTGCTACAAGAATGTCAGCTCAGATTCAGAGCATTTTCTAGTCAGAAAAAGGTTCCAAAAAGATTCATGCCATCCTAAAGCCCTTCTTTTCCCACCCAACTCATCTCCACCCATCAGAATTTGGACACTGTCACAGGTGGGCATTAAATTTTAAATTTTTTTTAAAAAAATCGTAGCTTTCATCCTAAAGCAAGATAACAATCCTCCTAAATATATAACTTGGGTACATCTCAGTGCTTTCTATATAAGACTAAATTTTGGTGGGGGTTGGATAGAATCTGAAAAGGACTGCGTGAACACATGGAAGAAAGGTATTTCCCATGGAAAAGGGAGAAGATGGTCAAAGAGATACTTACAATTATTTCCAATGTATGTTCCTCACTCAGTCCATTCTACAATGGAAACAAAGGTTATCAGCTCTATTCTGACATCAGAAGGTATATAACTTCTCCAACCACGCTTTCTCTGCCATTTCATCTCTCAAGAAAATGAATTTCTTCATTCTACCGATTGCAAATTTTCATTATTTATTACAGCACAAAGCGATTTGGGAGCAAAAACACAATCTTGAATTAATAGTATTCTGAGGCCGCCTTGTTGTTTTCATTATCTTTTAATGTTCTTCCACATTCACACGAGCACAGAAAAACCTGAATCAGAATGCTTGTATTGAATTTATACATGAACACAAAAGAGAGTTTTGGAGGTGCTTTGACAGACATGCCTTTTGGGGTTAAAGCACTTTTGGGAATATTCACTACCTGTCTTCACTTCCATATCTGAACCTAGATCCAGGCTTCTTAGAAGTTCTGTGATCTAATCCATGTATTTTTCTTATGCATTTCTTGATATTTATTTCATGGTCCTAAATTATGTCAGGAAATTTAGGCTAATTATGTAGGAAATTCAGTCTATTATAAAAAAAAATAAGGACAAGATTGACTTGATGTAGCCCAGGATGGACCCGCATTTTCTCAAGCAGGAGTGTCTACAACTAATGATGCACAAATGATGACATGAATCGTGATGTCATCAAATAAAGGTCACACAAACCTAGTCGCTGACATCACTCACAACTGCATCATGACATCATCTTGCACACATCCCTTCTCCTCATGGGGACAGCCATGTCAGAAATAAAATCCTTTTTTAATTCATAATCAAACCCAGAGGAAAATTTCTGTCCAATTTAGCTGCTGGGTTTTGGGTTTTGTTTTGAAGGGGGTCAGTTGGTTGCTTTAAGCAGCCTTAAAAACAAGTCAAATTTGCTGGGTTTGTGCTCTCCAGACTCTGGAGATGCTCTAAGTGCTGGGTGAAGAAAAATGAAGGAGATCCTTGTTCAGATGCAAGAAGAATTTAAAGAAAGAAACATAAGATAAATCAAAGCTACTTACTACCAACTCAGCCAGACGACCATGTTTGAAGAGTTCCTTCTACAAAAGAAATGAAAAGGATCAGTTCTATTCTGATAACTATCGCTAACTATAACTATACCATTGCAGATAACTGCAATACCATACAGTATATCAATTTCATCTATATATTTCATTCTCCAGATAGGAACTATGTCAAATGGAATGATAAAGGCTAAAAAAATGAATTAATAGCATTCTGAGACTTGTTAGTGCTGTGAGCAAAGGGATTTTGTGATTTTTTTCCCCCTTAAATGATATATTATTGTGCAGCTCTTCTAAAGATTTCTTGACATCCTTGTTTAAGCCTTTCTCCTAAGGCCTAAGCCAAAGGAAATACCTGTGAAACTGGACAACAGTCAAAACAGTACCTTTCTTTAAATCTTCCCAAGAGTTTGTAGCTTCCTCTGGAATTCTTCCTGAAATGTCTGGAGATCCTTTGATGGGAATCAGGCTCAAGAGGGGTGATCAGGTTATATCTAAGAAGGGTAACATAGAAGTCATAGAAGAAATGAGAGAACTTAAGTGTGTGTCTACTTACCATCAATTTATATATCAGTTTATCGCCATGTGGTATCTCCTTAAGAACATTTAACATCTTCTCCATGAGGTCCTACAAGGAAGGAGAAAAACCATTAACCTCTTCTATGAATTTCTTCATTACCGCGTGGTTCCAGTGCATGATGCATGTGGGTCTTACCTGGGCCATTGCAGCCCATTAAAATAAACTGGTGAGCCCTTGAGGGCCATGGAGGATATTGATGTGAATGGTCTCACATCACCAGAGAAGGTACGTAAAGCCACATCAACCCTTTGAGGTAGGCAAGGTCAAGGAAAGCCATGGCAGGGATTCCAGGAATGCCACTGTGTTGGTGGATTTAGAAGCAGAAATTTGAAAGCCCATTTAAAACTTCAATTATTCCTTTTTAAGGACAAGAAAGTCAATCTGGAACTACGCTGACTCACTCTTTCACCCATTCGACTTACCCAGAGCTGAACAACCATTTTCGTCTCCTTCCCCTTCTCAAGGCCAGAGCTGAATTTCCCTATAAGCCATAACCCAACCTGAATATCAAAACCCTCTTTTTGCCACCCAGTCTTCCATCTGAGTGTAATTTGGGCAACATAGTTGAGCTAAAACCATTTGGCATTTTGTGGTCCTTAATGACCTATCATTACACAAGGACAGGGGTGGGATTCAAGTAATTTAACAACCGGTTCTCTGCCCTAATTTCTTTCAACAACCAGTTTGCCAAACTGCTCAGAAAGTTAACAACCGGTTCTCCCGAATTGGTGGGAACTGGCTGAATCCCACCACTGCACAAGGACCACAACCGGAATTGCTGGAATTTATTTTGCTAAGTTACATATTATTGATTGATTAGCCTATAGGCCATATCAATGTACAAGGTTCAAACATGTATTATCAATAAAATCCTAAACAATTTAAAATAAGAGTAGGATAAAATACAATAATTTAATACATAAATATGTAAAATAGGATAAAATGACATAAAATTATATTTCTGTATCACTCCTGCAATCTACCCCACATGATCAGGTGGCCACATGCTTTTTTTTTTGTGTTGCTTAGCAACAGAATTCCAGGTCCCAATTCCTGTCATAATCCAACGACTAGCTGTACTTTAAGTAATTGTACTAGGAATAACAACAATAACGAATGATCCCATCAACCCTTCCTCATGAGGACCCAGATTGTTGGGGGCAAGATGCTGACTCTGTAAAACAGCTTAGACAGTGGTGGGTTTCAAATTTTTTTTACTACCGGTTCTGTGGGCGTGGCTTGGTCAGCGTTGCAGAGGAAGGATGTAAAATGTAAAATCTCCATTCTGTCCCCACTCCAGGGGAAGGTTACTGCAAAATCCCCATTTCCTCCCAATCAGTTGGGACTTAGGAGGCAGAGAAAAGTTGGGGGTGGGGCCAGTCAGAATTTGTACTACCGGTTCTCCGAACTCAAAATTTCTGCTACCGATTCTCCAGAACTGGTCAGAACCTGCTGAAACCCACCTCTGCGCTTAGATAGGGCTGTAAAGCACTGTGAAGTGGTATATAAGTCTAAGGCTATTGCTATTTTAGGGCAGCCTGCTTTACAGCAATGCAGGTGGTGGGTGCATTTTATAGAGTAAAGCCATGCTTTCTTTCCTGAAACTCTGGGGAGAATGGCAATAGGGAGACTTGATCGCATGCAAGGAGAATATTTCATAAGGAAACAACAGAGGATGAACAAAGAGTTACTTACCGTGAAATCAGTCATTTCACACACACTTTCTACACAATCCTGCAAAGAAAACAAAAGGCATTTCTTCTATTTTGACATGACCTCACAGATGACTTCTCTAACTCAGATCCTGCGTCACAAGATGGGCAGCTCTATAAATCTTTGAACTAAAAAAACACTCTGCCAGTACTACCATCTTTGATATCATATGCGCAAAATGCTTCGTTCTGCAGATGTGACACAAGCATTTGTCATCGGAACAGATTCTGATTGGGTGAAAAAGGCACACAAGGATGAATGATGTTCTGAAACATTTTGTTTCATTTTCTTTTCAGTATTCCACTTTCACACAACCAGACTCTGCCCAAAGAATCCAGTGGAATAATACTTATATTTAATTTCCATCTCAAAAGATAAGATGATTCCTGACAAAAGAGGTCCATTAACAGAAGGGGTATTTGGAGTTCAAGCTGTTTGGCCTCCTGGCATTAAATCTCTACAGTCCATATTTATAATCCTCCACTTATGACTGGTTGCTTTGCGACTGTGAGAAGTTATGAGCGATCTCCCTGAGAGTACTTACAACCAGTTCCAAAGTTCCCACAGCTGGGCCCCTCTCTCCCACTCTCACATCCCTACATGTCAGGCACTTGGCAATGGGCCCATATTTATGGCCGGTTGTAGCCATTTTACAAGTTTTGCTGAAAACTGCATTCTGATTTTCAGTAAAAATCTATCAGATTTTAATGATAATGTTTCTTAACCACCACTAAAATTGTGGGTGACCTGATTTATGACTGTCGTGACTGACTCCGGTGATTGGCAGGCTTCACCGAAGTGATTAGTCAAGGTCTACCTGGGTAAGATCCCTAGGACAAGGGAGTAACATAGCTACTGCATTAGCATAACTTTCTAAACACGATAATTTTAATTTTGGTTAATTTGGGGGGGTTGGGTTTTATTTATTTATTTATTTATTAAATTTTTATACCGCCCCCTCTCCTGAAGGACTCGGGTTACTGGATTGTGGAAATTCAAACTATTTGATCAACTTAGTATTTATTACATTATGCAAATTCCAGTAATGTAGCCAAGATAAAAGGGTTGCATGAAATTTCTACAACATTAAAAGTGTAGACTAAGTAACCCAGACAAAGATTTAGGCTTCCTTATAATTTTTTGGATTGTTTGATCCAAACTACATTTGAACCACGCAGATCAGTCACATCAAAAAGGAACAATCTTCCTCAGTGCAAAACTTCCTTGGGGACAGTTCTTAAACAGGCCTTACACACACATACAACCAAATGAAGTAGGTTTTAGTTTGAGGTCAGGGTTGTTGTAACACAGGGATGCTTCATTGCAGGCAGGAAGTCTATTAGTCACAAAAAAATAGGCAGAAGGTGAAGAAAGAGCTACTTACCATTAATTTTTGAAGATCGCTTTCATGCAAAGAATTCTACAAAGAAAAGCAGCACGTTAAATTCTGTTCTAACCGAAGACAACCCCCCCACCCCAGGACCTCTCTTATCCCTGCCATCACTACCGTCTTAGACACCATTTATATGAATTGTTGCTTCCCTCTGTGGGCCATGAGAAATGGACTGTAATATTTTCAATTTTGTAGAACAGTTGCAGTGGGCAACTAACATGGAACTTCTTGTATATTTTAAATTTGCTTTCGTCAAATGTATTGCTAATAATTTGTCATAAGCCTTAACCTTTGATACGAATGTAAAAAAATCCTTCCTTTTAGAAACTAGGACTGGCAGGAGTACTCAATGCATTGTAGATAAACCATTTTAGTTTCCAGCTGTTCCCAAGCCTCCATGAACAATGCAAGTATTCAAGCCCAGGGTTGAGAAGCATTGCAAATGTAACTTATCCATACCCATTTGAGTTTTTTTCCCCTTACAAATGTTTCTTTCACTTTTATTCAGAGTACAATGCTCTTTTCTATGGCTATGCTCACATATTATTGGATGTTTTAATTCTAATAATGTAACTGGACAAATGATTGTTTCTAAACCAGAATCAGCTTTTACTTTGAAATTTCTTTGTTGTGCTAACTGTAAAAGTAAGTGTAAACCATTTTTCCGGTTCTCTCTCCACTTTCATAGAGAGACCCCTCTTTATCATAGTAATCTAATAAATTGCCTTTAAACAATCTTCTGACTTAGTTGCTTATTGAAGACAGCATGCTGAGGCACAGTCTGGATAAGACATCCTTATGATAGAATGCTGTTTCTTTACTCCGCTTCACTTAGCTTACCCCCTTCCTACCTCTTTGCCTCTTCCTCCTCCAAGTAAATTCAAAGATGAAATATATATATTAAATATGCAGTTTTGTGTGTCCACCTATTTATGTTCTTTTTTCTGGGTAGTTCTGTGAGGAAAAGGAGCTATTGACATACCATAATAGCATCTCATTTCCTCTTCCAAATGCTACAAGAATGTCAGTTCAGATTCAGAGCACTTTCTGGTCAGAAAAAGTGCTGAAAAAGATTTAAGCCATCCTGAGTCTTAAAACCCTTATTTGAGAACTCAAAAGACCTCCACCTGCTCCCCAAACTTTGGAGGTAGATGGAAGTATGCAATTTTTTTTAAAAAAATGTTTAAACTGGGAATATAAACTGCTAAATTTTGAGACATGTGTGTGTGTGTGTGCAGAATCCTCAAAGGACTGCTTGAGCGCATGCAAGGAAGGTATTTTACTAGGAAAGAGGAAAAGATGGTCAAAGAACTACTTACGATTACTTGTTCTCGACCCTCCTCACCAATTGCATTCTACAATGGAAACAAAGCGTTTATCACATGAAAACATATATGACTCTCTCCAACCGTGCCATCTGTGCATGATATTGAGTTTTCTGTCTAAGCAGGGGTTGGACTAGAAGACCTCCAAGGTCCCTTCCAACTCTGTTCTGTTTAGGAGGAACAGCACAAAACCTGTTGGGTGGGGAGGGCAGAGTAGCTTTGCATCAGCATTATCTGTCTGTTTTACCTGAAGAGCCTGTGTTTTATCAGCCTTAGGTGGTTCTTTATTTTATGTGTCCAGAGGCTGACATGCAGGTTCTGCTGGAGCAGCTTCTTCACCTTCAAAATCAATGACTGATGTCATGACAATACCTCATTTTTCTGATGGGTAACTTTTTTATAGATTGTGGCAATATTGAACATGTAGATGTCTGCAGAATATCTTGATTTCAGCAAAGCACCTGATGATGAACTTTGTGGCAGTCTAATGAGCATACTAATTAAGTGGGACTGGAAGGCAAAACAATTAAGTGAGCATCTAGCTGACTTGCAAGTAAGTCCCAAAGAGTGCTTTCAACAATTCCTTATCTGTAACAATGAATTCCTTCCTTCTTTAGATTCATTCACATTCACCAGGAGTCCATGGGGAACCCTCTGCCCACCTGTAAGGAAGGAGGCTTTTGGGGACATGCCGGAATGGGTGCATTTTCCCTCCCTTTATGGTACTTTTCTGGAATGGAATTGATCAATGAAGTAGGGAAGCAAAGGGTAAGCTTAAATTAAAAGTGAAAGAGCTAAAATTCATGGCAGCATATATGAATTGATGTTTTATGAGGGTAGGTGGAATTAAGAATCCATAGTTTAATGATAGAGCCCTGCTGGATTAGAATGCAGGATTGCAGGCAAACCTACAGCCTGGAGTTCGATGCGGATGGGGCTTGAGATTGATTCAGCTTTCCATCCTTCCAAGATTGATAAAACGAGGACCCAGATTGTTGAGGGCTGACAATATGCTGACATTGTAAACCACCCAGAGAGTGGACTGATATTCCCCAAGGAAAGAGCACAAGATGAATGAAGAACTACTTACCATAACTTTTTTCATCATTTCATTGCCACTTTCCTACAAGAGAAATGAAGGGTATCAGTCTGATCCTTACATGATAACATATATGATTTCTCCAATGGTTGCATCACTAAATAGAACACATATGAATGACTGCATTTCTCCATGCAGAAAACACTTTTTTTTTTACCAAGAGTGGGCCAAACCCCTAAACTTGAATGAATAAAGTTCTGAGACCTTTTTATCTTTCCTTTCTCTTTTCAATATTTTTCCACATTCACCCAACCACCAATAAGCCTTGAAACCATATGTCAATTAAATGTCAAACATTACGCTTCCTTAGATGTTTCCAGGTAATATAACCAAACACAATATGCATCTTAGGTGCCAATGAACCTGTGAATTTTGCTCTGTCCCTTATTTTTATTCATCTTAAACTCTTCTTATACCTTGCACAGTTAACTTATATCTTTGCAACCAAAGAAATTTTCAGCATTTTATATTGGTCCAACTCAGTAGATCCAACAAGAGGTTATCTCTGACTCTCATGATAATGTGAACACTGAGAAAGCTAATGCAGAGAACAGGATGCAAAACCCGAATCCAGACCCACTGATGGAGTTGAATTCCCAATCATTAAAAGATCGAGTACTCAAATCCCATTGCCTGCATTTTTCAATCCCTTCATAAAGAAATGTGTAAATTACACAAGCTCAAAAATATGCATACTCATTTCATCTGCAGGCAACCCAGCTGAAAAGCTATTGTAACCCACAAAATTTAGCCTTACCTGCTGTGTAGAAAGAGTAAAAATCAAAGTAAATATCAAAAAGGGACGCATCTCCTTGGTTGCTCTTCAGCTCTTCTGGTCCTTGCTGATCTTCTAAGTGACTTTATCCAGCTCCTCTGCCACATTTCAATATCTTGAGCCTCATTGCCCAAACCCAATGCCTCTATTGTTACTTGATCTACAAGGAAATGTTACGCTTCCCTTGCATCATGCACAATTCCATCCTCCATGCTCAAATTGAAGCTAAAAAACAGAGTTGTATCTCTGTTTTCTGTGAAATTGTAACTTCATACAGGTAACGCATCTTTCTCTAATTCCTCCATTCCATCTCAATCTCCCTGCGAGGACCAAGTCTAATCCAGGCTCCTCTTGAGGAATATTTCTTCTAAAAGGAGAGGCATTTCATAGCTCCCTATTTGTGCTTTGTTTCTGGTGCCAAAACCCTGATATTTTGATTCATCAACCTTCTCTAAATGGCTTTATGTAATCATGCTCTTTCCATCAGATGTCTTTTTATAATTCTTTATCAGGGCTTAACTCACTTTTTCCAAACAAGAAGTTAATCCCTTCTGAAAGACTTCCAAAAGCAGCAAAAGTCCCTAAGTCGGAAAACAGTGTGTTGGCTTAATTGATTGGCTTTATGAAATACAAGGAAGCCACACAAAAGAGTATCCAATACTGGCAACACCATAAAGATAAGAATGAGTGGCCCAACAAGTCCCAGGATGTGATTGTATCTGCTGTAATTAGACAAGAAACAGTTCCAGATTAACAGAGTTGGAAGGGACCTTGCAGGTCATCCAGTCCAACCCCCTGCCCAAGCAGGAGACTCTACATCTGCCTCTACCTAGGATCGAACTCACAACCTCCCGATTGTGAGGTAAGAGCTCCACCTCTAGGCCACCAGGCTTTTCCAAAATGGCACTAAACCAGAATCAGGGAAAGTAACAAAAATTGCACCGAGATGTGGCAAAAACAAATAACTCTGGATAAAACAGAAGGAAAAGAACAGATTTCAGCTTTTGTTGCATTTCTTTAAAATGTATTACAGGTAGTCCTCAACTTACAACAGTTCATTTAGTGACAGTTCAAAGTTACAACGGCACTGAAAAAAGTGACTTACGACCGTTTTTCACAGTTACAACCTTTTGAAGCATCCCCATGATCATGTGATCAAAACTCAGATGCTTGGCAAGTGGTTCATATTTATGACTGTTGCAGTGTCCCAGGGTCACGTGATCCCCTTTTGTGCCCTTCTGATAAGCAAAGCCAATGGGGAAGCCAGATTCACTTAACCAACGGGTTACTGTTGTGGCCCGTCAGCGGCCTGTGCAGCTAGTAGCTGATTCCGACAATGAGGAGGCTGGTGTGGTGCTGCCCCAGCAGCCTGTGCAGCTGGCGCTCGAGTCAGACAATGAGGAGGCTGGAGAAGATGTGGTGCCAGAGGCGGGGATTCAGCCAGGGCCTTCAGAACCTCCAGAAGCTCCCATAAGTGAAGAGGAAGAAGAGGAGGAGCCTCTTCTCGATGCACGGGTGCGCAGAGCTGCCAAAAGGCACAAGTGGCTCCTCAGGTGGAGGTCTCCTCAAGAGTAAGGCTTGGGGCTAATTGGCCACTCCCTTAGCCTATTTAAGGAAGAACGCCGACAGAAGCAATTTGCAGGGAACAACTTCATTCACTCTCCTTCGTGTCCTGATCTTAGTTCTCTGCAAATTGCTTCTGGGCTTTCTGCCAACCATAGTAAGATTACGATTATTTATTCTTTGGATTCTTGCAGGCTGTTTAGAAAGTTAATTAACAGCCTTTGTTTGAAGAAAAAACTGATTTTATTTTAATAAACTAAGGTTTGTACAGACTTTGTGTGTACTGAGTTCTTTAGGGTCCATAGCTGGGACAGAAAAGTTACTAACTTATCAACTGCAGTGATTCACTTAACAACTGAGGCAAGAAAGGTTGTAAAATGGGGCAATGTCTCACTTAACTAATGTCTCACTTAACAACATAAAGTTTGGGCTCAATTGTGGTCGTGATTTGAGTTTACCTGTACTTTGGAGGTGAGAAGTTTAGTCAAGGTACTTAACCTGCTTTCACCTGTGTCATCTCTTTCCAGAAAATCCAAACCCATCAATGCCCAAAGCACCCACATAATTGTTATCAGGAACACCAACCCCCTTTCAACCCCATATTCCAAACTGCAATGTAATTCAGAAGAAGAGACTAGACAGCCATTTGTCCGGAATGGTGTAGGACAGTGATGAACCTGTTACATCACCGCGTGGCAGCCTGCGTGCCAGAAATGGCACACGAAACCATCTTGCAAGGATTGCACGGCCCCGCTGGCCTTTGCACACGCGGGAGCGCCAATACCCGGAAGAGTGGCAGTCCGTCATACATACAGGAGCCGGCACCCGAACTTCCAGTTTCTGGCACGGATACGCACCCAACGAATAGCTGGCCATCGCGCATTCATGTGACATAAACCCAGAGGTTTAGGTGCCGTGCTGCACATGTGCGATGAAACGCCACTCTTCCGGGTTTTGCCACTCCCACGCACACGACAGCAAGCTGACTGGTGTACATGTGTGCACAGGAACACAGAAGAGGAGCCAGCAAAGCTGCACATTCCTCACGGGATGGTTCTGCATGCCGCTTCTGGCACACATTCCATAGGTTCACCAACATAGGTATAGGATCTCCTACCATGGGCATGTGGTTGGACTAGAAGACCTCCATGGTCCCTTCCAACCCTATTATTCTATGTTCTACTTTAAGTGTCTCAAAGCAAGCAAGCGTTGCATTCCCTCACAACTGGTACTTAAGTAGGTTATAGATAGTCGTCCAAGTTTGAATTTGAAGCCATATTTTTAAGCTCCAGACCAATAATTCTGGCCTACAGAGGTGTTTGAACTGCTGGGCCTTTCTAAGAGTAAAGACACTGTTTTGTCCTCAAGAGGACTAGAAACATTGTGCACCACTAGTCATCTCAATTTTTCACTCTACAGCACATGTTGTACAATTGGGCCAGGGGATTCTGGAAGACCTCATTCTGAAGCAAAGCAAAGGGTAACCCAGCAGCAGTCCCTTTGATTGGATCAACTACTTGGGTCGGTTTCATACAACACATTTAATAGGCTACTGAATTCCCACGTTTTGGAGAATGAATGGTAAATTTACCACATGGGTGGAGTTCACACTAAGCTCCCCCCAAGCTAACCAGAGTTAAAACAAGCTGTGTGAATGGAGAGACTTGGTCTTTGTGGCATCCTAGGCTTTAGGGAAGTTGGGAATTTGTTTGCCCCTTTGAAAAAGTTCCATTCTCAATCCATCCACCCTGCAATCTGTAGATTATACAAAGCCATAAAATGGATCAGGACCCAATAGGAGATCGGGATATCTGGGAGATGTGTTGAAATCCACACATCTTAAATTCGCCATGTTTGAGAAACATTGTTCCCACACAACTGAAAGATACCAACTTTTTAACAAAATGCTTTGTATCATTTACAGATCAAATTCAGAAGGCGGAAAGATAAGCCTGTTGCATTCCTTGATCAAGATGCTTTATTGAAAATGCTGCTTAATATTGTTCTTGAGTCTGATTGCTTAATTGACTGATTTATTTACTGGAGTTTGTAGACTACTCAAATTCAGCAGGATTCGAAGTGTACTGGCAGACAGAGAGAAAAGAGGGGGGATCTGTGCTGCTACTGAGGACTCTCCCCCTCCCTTCCATTGCTTAATACTTGATATAGGAAAGGGTCACATCTCCACTAATCTTGAAAGTGCGGATGTGTCCAATAGTGGCATAACGATGGGCGAAGTTGAACAGGTGACGGCCGCTGTTATAAACCTTGAACTTGTGGTTGTCACAGGAGATCGAGATCTGGGAAGAGAGGAAGGATATTAGTCTGGCAAATCAGCACCTGGATCACTTTCGATCCTCCAGGCAGGACAGTCTGCTGCCTACGCCATCCACAGCTTGCATCAAAATCAGGTGTTTACCAGAGCCGAAAGTCTTTTCTATAGCAGGAGACTCCATTGGACAATGTGACCTGATCTAACAGGGGGAAGGAGAATCTAAACTTTAACTATGTAGGTTTGGGCGAGAAATAGTTAGATCTGGTTTTGCCCTCATCTTTGCCAAAATGATGTACTCAATAAAGTTTTGCATTAAGAGATGGGATCGTCTCGGCCGTGCTTGCTTTGGTTCAGTTTGTCAGTCGGAATGTTGACGCATGGTTCTGAATGCCCTTCTGACGAGGCAATTTCACTCTTCTCCACTAGAGGTTCAGATTTCAACTCCTGAAAGCTGTGCTAGCTGGGAATTATGGGGGATGGAGTCTTACACTTCTGGAAAGCACTTGCCGGGTCTTCTCTCCCCTCCTCACTGCCTGCCTGCTTGTCGGCCAACCCAAACAAGCTCTTTGATGGAATCAGAGGTGGGTTTCAGCAGGTTCTGACCAGTTCTGGAGAACCGGTAGTGAACATTTTGAGTCGTTCGGAGAACCGGGAGTAAAAATTCTGACTGGCCCCGTCCCCATCTATTCTCTGCCTCCTAAGTCCCAGCTGATCAGGAGGAAATGGGGATTTTGCAGTATCCTTCCCCTGGATTGGGGAGGGAACGGAGATTTTACAGTATCCTTCCCCTGGAGTGGGGAGGGAATGGGGATTTTGCAGTATCCTTCCCCTGGATTGGGAAGGAAATGGGGATTTTGCAGTATCCTTCTCCTGCCACGCCCACCAAGCCATGCCCACCAAGCCATGACACAGCCACCAAGCCACACCCACAGAACCGGTAGTAAAAACATTTGAAACCCACCACTGGATGGGATGGGATCCAGGGCTGTCCACCCAAGTCAGATAAAATAGGGGTGATAGCATCAGTTGAATAGCTATGGCTGCCATCTTGAGTTTTGTGACCTCCCTCCTGCTGAAATCGCCCAACTCACCTCAAAATATTGCCCGAATTGGAAAGGATTAAAGGACATCTCATTTTCCTCAGCTCCCCAACTGCCATTCAGATAAGTGTTGCGCACCACATATCTCGATGGTTTCATGCGCGGATTAAAGTGCAGAGCAATATTCTGGCCAGCCTTTAAATCAATTACAAACCTTGGAAAGAGAGGGAAAAAAAGCAGGCGTTGAAGACTAGATCTTGGAATAAATAAAAAGGAAATCTGATTCTCCCTTCCCCAGCCCCTTAATGCAATAGGAGCCTGACAGATCCCTCCATGGGGGAAGGCTACAAGAAAAAAAAAAAACAGCTCTTCTTCCTCTTCCAATATTATTTATTGGTAGACTGTTGCTGAATATTTAAGTTCTATTTATCATTTTAGGTATTTATTCATTGCATTCATGTTCTGCCACAATCAAACCAACTTTTTGTAAGCAATAAATGAGATAGACACATATGAAAAAAAATGCATATTCAGCAGCAGTCTAGTAGTGAATAGCATTCTTCTAATGAAAAAAAGCTGGTCTTGCTTAATGGACTATTCCGATCTTAATCATTCTTTACAGCCATCTCCTTAGCTAGAGTTCCTAAACAATTCGTCAATCCTTTCATGGCAAGTTAGATGTCCCCCTTTGGGGAACTCTGCCCTAAGCTAACTGCCCTTGCTTCTTCTGGTGGCAGTGAGTTCCAAAGACTACACGTGGAATTTTGCTTCCACTCTCCTTCACCTCCTTGTCCTCTGAGTTGACCCTGTGGATGTACAGAGGAGATGGGAGAGTCAGAAAAAGGACATCAACCAAGAAAGGTCTACGACAGGCCCTAACACTGATATTTTGCTGTGCCAAATCCAAACCAGCCCTGCAAAAAAAAAAAAAGAGAGAGACCCGAAACCTGGTAGCATTCTTCAGAATAAAGCCTCGCATTGTGATGATCTTGTTGGGTCCCAGACCTCCAGGAATGTTGCCTATGTAGGGCACCGGCTGAAATAGGCAAGAATCCAGGTTACACTTAGCACCCCCTGTCCAACCATGTAGCTCTTGTCCCCACTACCTGTGGGTCAAGGTAGTTGCAGTCCAGTAGGTCTTGAGTTCCACAACATGGCAGAAGGCAGCTTGTGAGATCTTATCTTGGATCTTATCTTTTCCTGCATTCCATGTGGTTACAAGCATCCCTGCCTTTAACCAGTCAAGTAATTTTGGGGCTCAAAAGTAAGACACCAGTTGGGTTCAAGCTTTTGTTTTCTCAGTGGGCTGTGGTCAAAACAGTCAAGATGGCAGTCTAGGTAGAGCCACCATGGCAATGGGCAATGAACACAAAGATAGATGGGGTTGTGATGGGGTTGCCATGGCTGCTGAATTTTATCTATCAAACCCTGTGAAAGCCCTGGTTTATCACAACAGACCGAGTTTACAGAGCAAATCATAAACTTTGGTTCTAAGTGCTGGCTTCCTTGTGCAGATTTTAACATGGGGCAAATGGACTAATATTAACCTCCCTTCTTAACAATAAAGAAGCTGATTTTCCCTTAAATATTCCAGTCACTGTTGCTTTCCTCCCCTTTCTGTATGATTTTATAGGCTTGGTGAACCAGACCAAACATTAACCAGACCAAACATTAAGCAGTGAGACAGGCTGAATTAGCATGTCTTTTGACACTTACTGGGTAGTAGACTGCAGAGCCTGTCAACAGCTGATGGGAGAGAAATACAAAGAAGGTGTTAAAAACTGTGTTCAGCCATTGCACACTTCTTGGCTGTTGGTGTTTGTTAATAAGGATGTGTGGGCATCTCCTAACCAATTCTGGGAGTTGAGTTGCCAGGCTGAGAAACTCTGCTTCATAGACAGTTGCAAAAGGGAGAGCAGGACCTTGGCCTGGGGTAAAACTGCTCCCTGTGCAGCTGCTGGTCCTAGTTTATTTTTGCTTGCTTGTAGAGTTGTAAGCCAAGATAACTGAGGACCAAAAGGCCGCAATTCTTAACGGTTAAGAAAAATGTACAAGAAGAATGACTGGAGAGGAGAAAGAGAAAGTGACAGCTTGGAGATTGAATCAACTCAGTATTTATTCCTAAAAAGTGATCAAGGGTTGATAGCAAACACTTACCAGGTTCCCCACTATTTGTCCTCCCACCATGGTCAGAGATTGAAACTCCAGGTCTCCATCAAGGTTAATGAACTTTAGAAACTGGGGTTGGATTCTGTGCTTGAACTTGCAGAGGGGGTTCCCGTTCACCAGGATCTGTCAGAGGGTAAAGTTGAAAGGATCAAGTCTCAGTTGGGATCACCCATTTTCTTTGCAGGAAAAACCTGTTTATTCTTGCCAGGAACACATCCCACCCCAAATCTGAAGAGAGTAAGCAGAGTTATGGAGGGGATCAAAAGGGTTAAAATGAATACATGTAAAAAGAGAGAGTCCTTCACTGATATATATTTTTCCCCCTGGACCAAAAGGTTTTCCATTCTGCAGCAGGACGTCCTCATTTAGTGACTGTTAGCAGTTAGGACACTAATGAAATAGTAACTTCGCAACTAGTTTGAAACTTGAAAGCGTTGCAAGTTGACACTGGCATTTACAACCTTCACAGGATTGCAAAGCAAAGAAAAGCTGAAGTCCAATAAAAAACAGTCATATTTTGACCCCATTAATGACTAAATTGCTGCCCCATTATTGTTAAACAAGGACTGTTCGCATATCGCTTAAACCTTATCTGGAAGATATGACGTTGAGAAAGTCAGTATTAAATACATTTGTGGTTCATTCTAGACAAATAGTGAATTTAAAGGGGGTGGGGGAATGAAGAGGTCCCTGCAGTCCCAAAGGAACCTCTGTCACACGTACCAACCTGATATTCGGCCTCATCGATAATGAAGATTATCTCAAAATGCTCGCTCGTTTGGAAGGGATTCTTGTATCTCTCTTCCCTTCCCCACCTGTAAGACTGATATGAGTTGAGCACAACAGTCCCCTGACTAAAGCGAGGGTTGAAGTGGAAGAGAATGTCGGCCTCCTGAAATTTGCCACAGGCAAAGTCCACCCTGAATCTGGAAGGAAGAGAGGAAAAGGGAAGATGAATATTAAATGGGAGGGGCAAGAATCTCAGAGTAGAGGTCTTACTCCCTCTTCTCCTTTGCCCTGAATCTACAGGAGGCTGGGTTTTTGCTTGAAGAGAAGAATCAAGTTCCTAGCCATCATTCTTAGTTGTAGTTGGAAGAAGTAGTCCAAAGAATTAAGGAAGACTTTAATCTTGGCATAGAATCATTTAACCTTCCCTTAACAATATGATAATCTTAACACTATTGAGTAATCTTGCTCTTCCTGTGAACCCTCAAAGGAACGTTACTTGTTGCAGTTTCTCAGCACTTTGCCTCGCATATATACAGACATTCCAGGATGGAGTCCATCAGAGACAGGATGATGGTAAGGGAGAGTCTGGAAGACAGAAAATGATGAACCAAACCAATGACTATTGCAAAACAGAACTTTGTGTCAAGGTTCTGACTGACAAACCCAATCAAGCTAGCAAAGTTGAGATGATCCAATCTCTTAATGCAAAACTTTATTGAGTACATCTTTTCAGCACAGCATGAAATCAAAATCAGCTCTAGCTAACTCCCACGTGTCCCGTATAGATAAAGTATAGAACTTTCCCTCCCCCCATTAATGCAGGTCACATTGTCCAATTAGGTGTAGAGGTATTGTTGTGAGAAGATGTCCATGGCTCTGTCAAATACCTGTTGAAATGGCCTTGCTTCCTATGAGACAGTTTCTTGTTGTCTGGCACTGACATTCCAATCTTCCCCGCCCCTCCCCACTTGATGAATGGCAAGTTGAAAAGCAATAATGGCTGCAACAGCATGAGCTTCGAACTTGACACTTTGACTTTCAAACCAGCCAACCGCAGCCTGTGCCTTGTATCAGCCTTTCCAGGAGGTTCTGAGTCGACCAAAGACCTCCTGGGTGAGCCCTCTGTAAGGATTAATTCCCCCAACGTGGCAGGGAAGGAAGGCTGGAGGAAGCACCAGAACTGCAGCCATGGACCGGTTCTGCTTTAGCTCTATGGGGGACAGGTAGAGGCCACACTATTCACCAACTGTATTGAGACCTCAGCATCTCCTGGACAAGATAGGTAAGTCCCATGGGCTACCTCCCATGGACAGCTTCCCACCCAGGTTAATCTCGTGCTTCTAACATGTTGGCCCTCAGGTTCCAGAATTTTTACCAGCCTGGATCACATACAGGATGATGGGAGTTCTAATAACAGATCAGACAATGTTCTCACCCCTTGCATTTCCCCTGAACTTTCCCAAGGAACAACCAGGCAAGAGAGATATGCTTAGCAAACATCTGAATCCTGCCTGTTGGTCCGATCAGCAGCAGGAAATGAGCACCATAAAAATTCTAACTGGGACATAGTTTAGGGTAAGAGGTAGCTGTGCTGAGTCGGGCTGAGGCAGGAAGTGGCACTTGAGGGGCACAAATAACATGGACTTTACAGCCCCTCTCTAAGCTGTTTACAGAGTCAGCCTCTTGCCCCCAACAATCTGGGTCCTCATTTTACTGACCTCGGAAGGACGGAAGGCTGAGTCAACCTTGCGCCAATCAGGATTGAACTCCTGGCAGTGAGCAGAGTCAGCCTGCAATATTGCATTCTAACCACTGTGCCACTCTACACCACAGCTCCCCTTGTGACTGAAGACACAGGCTGCCATGTTCAGCCATCACATAATTCTTGGCTGTTGGTGTTTGTTAATAAGAATGTGTGGGCATCTGCTAAGCCATTCTAGGAGTTGAGGCCACACATCTTAATATTGTTAAATTGAGAAGCACTTCTTTATATTCATCTGCAAGGGATAAAACAGGATCTTGGCCTGGGATAAATTTCTTCCCTGTTCAGATGCTGGTCCTAGCATCACTCCAGGATGGTTATTTTTGCTAGCATGCAGAGTCATAAGCCAACACAACTGAGGACCCAAAAGGGCCACCATTTGTAGGGTTGAAGAAAGGTGTATGAGAAGAGTGACTGGAGAGGAGAAAGAGAAAGTGATAGCTTGGAGAATCAATCCCCAAAGAGAGATCAAAGATCAGGAAGTGCCAACATCTCAATACAAATACTTACCATCATTGGTCCTCCCATTACAGACAGAGATTGCAATTCCAGATCTCCATCAATCCTAATGAGCTGGACATTTTGTGAGGGGATTCTGTGCCTATAGTTGCATAAGACCTTCCTGTTCCCCAGGATCTATCAGAGGGCAAAGCCAAAGGGATCAAGTCTCAGTTGGGAGGTGCATTTTCTTTGCAAAAGAACCCTGTTTATTCTGCCCAGAAACACATCCTACCCCAAAGGTGAGCAAGGGAGCCCCTAGAGGGGGTCAAAAAGGTTAATATGTACATGTAAAAAGGGAGAGGCCTTTATTTCAATGATAGCAATAGCAATAGCACTTAGACTTATATACCACTTCACAGAGCTTCCCAGCCCTCTCTAAGCAGTTTACGGAGTCAGCATATTGCCCCCAACAATTTGGGTCCTCATTTTACCCACCTCAGAAGGATGGAAGGCTAAGTCAACCTTGAGCCCGGTGGGATTTGAACTGCCAAATTGCAGGCAACTGGCAGTCAGCAGAAGTAACCTGGAGAACTGCATTCTAACCACTGTGCCACCTCGGCTCTTGAATACCCATTTTTCCCTCCAGATCAAAAGGTTTTCCCTTCAGTTACAGGTCATCCTCATTTAGTGACTGTAGTTAGGACACTGATGAAATAGTAACTTTGCCTTCACAGGACTGCAAACCAAATAAAATCTAAAGTTTGATCAGAAACACAGGCATGGTTTCACTTAGCAACCACATCAATTACTCAGTTGTTACTAAACGAAGACTATTTGTACATCACTTAAACCCTACATGGAAGATACGAAGTTGAGAAATTCGGTATTAAATACATTTGTGGCTCATTCCAGGCAAAGGGTGAATTCTGAGGGGGAAACAAAGAGGCCCCTGCAGCCCCAAAGGAGCCTCTGTCATGTGTACCAACCTGGTATCCGAAATCATAGACAATCAAGATGACCTCGAATTGCTCACCCCTTCGAAAGGGATTCAAGAATTTCTCTTCCTTTCCCCACCTGCCAGCCTGAAGTGTGCTGAGCCCAACTGTCTGTGCATTAATGTGAGACCTGAAGTGGAGGGGAACATCAGCCTCCTTATGCTGGCCACAGGCAAAGTCCATCTGGAAGTTCACCCAGGTTCTGGAAGAGAGAGAGAGAGAGAGGACAAGATAAGCGGAAAATTAAATGGGAGGTTCAGGAATCTCAGAGTAGAGTTCTGCCCCTTCCTTCTCCTTTGCCTTGAAGCTAGAATCTGTAGGATGCTGGGTTTGTTGGTTTAAAAGAAGAATCAAGTTCCTAGCTCTTATGGCTTACTTGGGAGTTGGAAAAAGCAGGAAGTTGAACTATTCAAACAATTAAGAAAGGGTTTAATCTTGGCATGCAATTGGATAATTGGACATAATAAATTTATCACTATTATTTTCAGTGAGGTAGCTCTTGCCCTTCTGTGAGCCCCCAAAGAAACCTTACCTATTGTTGCGTTCAGGCACTGTGCCTTGCATATAAACAGACATCCCAGGATGGAGTCCCACAGGGACATTTTGATAATAAGGGAGACCCTGGAAGAGAGAAAATGATGAATTTACTGCAAAATACAACTTTGATTTTCAAACCAGCCAACCGCAACCCGTGCCTTGAAAAGCCTTTCTACATGGCTTCTGAGTCAAAGACCTCTTGGGAGGGCCTCTGCTAAGGATTAATCCCCAGAACATAGCAGGGGAAGGAAGGTGTAGAGCAAGCACTAGAATTGCAGCCATGGACCAGCTCTGCTTTTGCAAAAAAGAGAAAAAAACAGTCATCCTGTGTTATAGATGCTTTTGGACGAATAATTTGGCTCTTCCTGTTGTGATGATGCTCTGGGGATTCTGGAGATGCTTTTGGTTTAGGTGGAATAAAGATAAGAGGGGTGCTCCCTCCATCAAAGAATATGAAAGAAAGCAAGGACAGAAAATAAACAGAAGCTACTTACATTTTTTTCATCTTCATCATCAGTGAATATACTCTAAAATGGAACAAAAGAATATCTTTATGAAGTGGCTGTGAATCCTATGAGGCTTTGTGTGCACCAGGCCTGGGCCACTGCTCTTTGTTCAGAGAGGGTCGCTAAGGTCCACAGAGGGTATTAATGGCAATGGGATGGTTTGAGCAGAGTAGATAAAGCCATTCCTACCAAAAGGAATAGGCAACGTCAACAGATAGATCACTTAACATCTGCTGTGATCCAAGGAAATGGCTACTTTCCAATAATCCAATCATCTAAAAACACATGACTTTTCTTTCCATGCTGTCATTGCCAATTTCAATATTAGATATACGTATCATATTTTTATAATTATAATTTCATTACTCAGATAGGAAACTTGCATTTCTTATCACAACATAGAGTGATTAGGGCCAAACAGACACCTTGAGGAAAAGTACAAATATTGACGGAGTTTCTTGACTTTTCCTTCTAAGCCAGAGGGAAGGTCTATGAAGCCAGAATCTCTCAAGGGTCTTAACAATAGTGATAATAATACCCTCCTTTGTTTCCTGCTGCAATTGTTCCTGAAATGTCTGTAAATCAGTGGGGGGAGGGGAAGCAATCTCTAGAGGACTACCTCAGAAGGATCTCACATTGAGAACATAGAAGAAATTAGACAAGTTAACTTACCATTAGTATAGACACTCCTTTGCCACCCTCAGCTTTGTTGATAATAGGTATTATCTTTTTCCCGATTGACTATAAGGAAGAAGAAACAAAACCATTATGGATTCCTTTAGAAGTTGTTCCAGTGCATGATACGTGTGGGCCTTGCCTGGGCCACTACAGCCCACTAAAATAAACTGGTGAGTCCTTGAGAGCCATGGAGGATATTGATGTGAATGGCCTCACAACACCAGAGAGGGGTACGTAAAGCCATATCAACCCTTCAAGGCAGGCTAAGTCAATTAACCAATTAATAAATAAAATTAATCCTGGGAAGCAAAATGAGGAAAGGCATCTCACTAGCAAAATTGCATCTGACAGGAAGATCATTTGAGCCAACAATTTACCATTTTGCAAAGAGAAAAACCACAAGTTGGTAAAAGAAAAACTTTGGAGAAACATTTCCCATCACCAAAGTGTCCTTTGGGGACAATTCCAAAATATATGCTTCTCCCTTTGCTATTCAGAACCCTTTGCTATTCAACTTAAAAGCAATTGCATCTTTTTTGCCGATGACATAAAATTATTCAATACTACAGATAATTCTGTTGTTTTGCAAAATGATCTCGACTATGTGTCTGAATGGTCATCTATTTGGCAACTAAATTTCGTTCAATAAATGCTCTATCTTACATATTGGTAAATGTAATCAGAATGTCAAGTATAAGCTAGATGGCACTGAACTATCTGATGACCCTCACTTTGTCAAGGACCTAGGTGTACTTATCTCTGACGATCTATGCTCCAAAGTTCACTGTAACAGCATTGCTAAAAAAGCATTAAGAGTTGTAAATGTAATTTTGCGCAGTTTTTTTTTTCTGGAAACATTCCATTGCTAATTAGAGCTTATAAAACTTATGCTAGACCAATCTTAGAGTATTGTTCAACTGTTTGGAATCCCCACCATTTATCTGACATCAGTACAATTGAGTGGGTTCAGAAGTATTTCACAAGAAAAGTCTTGCACTCTTCTGTACACAATAGAATTCCCTAGGCTACTAGGCTCGAAATTCTCAGTTTGGATAATTTAGAACTGCATCACTTGCGGTCAGGCCTAGGTATTATACTTAGTAATGTTTTACCTGTAAATGACTTTTTTTTTTTAATCACAATAATACGCTGCCAACAACCGCTTTAAACTTAATGTAAATCGTTCTAAACTTGACTGTAAAAAATATGATTTCTATAATAGAGTTGTTGAAGTCTGGTATGCTCTACCTGATTCAATTGTTTCAGCTACAAATTTTCAGTTTCAGTCACAAATCGACTTCCGTGGATCTTACATCATACTTAAGTGGTTAATAGAGGGGACGTGCATAAGTGCACTAATGTGCCTATCGCCCCCGTTGTTGTATTTTTATTCTTTTATTTTTGTTCTCATTTTTGTTTAATAAAATAAAATAAAATAAAATAAAATAAAATAAAATAAAATAAAATAAAATAAAATAAAATAAAATAAAATAAAATAAAATAAAATAAAATAAACCCAGGGGAACCATCATTCCAGTTTAGGAGTCAGTGTTTTTTAGGGGATATAATAAGTATTTGAAGCTGCTTCACATGAAACAGGTGAAATATTTTGGTCCTGCCTGCTTAGTTTCTGCTCCAGAGTCTCTGAAGATGGTAAAAGAAGAAGGCATTCTAGCAGGTATGAATAACAAGAGGCTTATTTTATGGCATGCAAGAAGAATATTACTCAAAAAAATCATGGCATTTGAAAAAAAAATCTACTTACTATTATCTCAGATTTCTTAACTTGATCTTTACCTATATTCTGTAAAGGAAACAGAAGGTATTACTTTTATTTTGAAACGATATCCCACATGATTTCTCCAATTATGTCAGCATGCAAAAAAGACTATCACTTAACAAAAAAGCAGAAGATGAAGAAAGAGCTACTTACCATTAATTTATTAATGTCCTTTCCATTCAAAGCATTCTACAAAGGAAACAAACACGTCAAATTCTATTCTGACTCAAAGACACCCAGGACCTTTATCTCTATCCGTGTCATCACTACCATCTTGGATATCATTTACATGAATTACTGCTTCCCTCCAGTTAGGAAACACACATTTCTTATCACAATAGGAACTGCTTAGTTCAAAAACCACATTTGAATTAACAGAATTCTGAGGCTTCTTTAACCTTTTCTTTCTCTTTTCAATTTTCTTCAACATTCAAAATATGCATTGAGAAACCTGAGAAGTAAAGATTGTACCTATTCATGAACAGATAGAAGATTGCTTTAAAAAGAGGAGCTTTAACAGACATGGCCCTTGGGAGATAACACTCTTTTGAGAACATTGTCCTACAGTACATATCCACATTTCTTGTCTGAATTTAGATTCACATTAGTTCTACACTGTTATAGGTAGGACATCCTTATGATGGAATGTTGTTGTTTTTATTCTGCTTCATGCAAACCCCCTTCTACTTCTTCTGCCTCTCCCTCCTCCAAGTAAATTCAAATGTGAAAAAAATATATATTTATATAATTTTATAATTAAAGAGGATTTCAGTTGCCCCTTTTCACACAAATCTGCAATATATATATAGTCTTGTAGCAGCTACAAGAGGATAGTGTGTGTGTATGTGTGAGTGTGTGTGTGTGTATATAGTGGGACTATTAACTGAGATTCAGAACATTTTGGGGGGAGAAAAAAATCCCAAAAAGATTTAAGCCATCCTTAGTCCTAAAGCCTTTCTTTTACCACTCAACCCATCCTACCGATCAAGGTTTGGGGACGGTTGAAGGTAGGAAATTTTTTAAAAGTATGGTTGTATGCAAGAAAGATATTTCACATGGAAAAGGGAGAAGATGATAAAAAGCTACTTACAATTATTTCCAATGCATATTCCTCACTCAGTTCATTCTGTAATGGAGACAAAGTGTATCAAAACTCTATTCTCACATGAGAAGATATATGACTCCTCCTATCATGCTATCCCTAACATTTCATATGCCATAAAAATGAATTTCTTTATAAATAAAAACTACTTACCACCAATTCAGCCAGAGGACCATATTTGAAGAGTTCTTTCTACAAAGGAAATGAAGGGGATCAGTTCTATTCTGATAACTATTATTAATTATAACTACACCATCACAGCTAACTTCAATACCATACATCAATTTCATCTATATCTTTTATTCTCCAGATAGGAGCTGTGCCTTTCTAATCGCAGATTGAGTGATAAAACCTAAAAGACACATGAATCAACAGCAATCTGAGACTTCTTATTGTGAGCAAAGCATTTTTGTGGATTTTTTCCTTAAAAGACACATTATTGTCAGCTCTTCTAAAAGTTTCCTGATATCGTCATTTAAGTGTTTCTCCTAAGCCAGAGGGAAGGCCTGTGAAGTCAGACCCTTTCAACTTCTGACAATAGTCAAAACAATGCCTTTCTTGAAATGTTCCCAAGAGCTTATAGCTTCCTGCTGGAATTCTTCCTAAAATGTCTGGGGTTCCTTTGGGGAGAGTGAATCTCAAGAGGACTGATCAGATTATATAACATAGAAGACATATAAGAAATGAGAGAAGTGTGTATCTACTTACTATCAAGTTATATATCAGTTTATCACCATGTGCTATTCCCTTAAAAATATTTAACATCTTCTCTATGACGGTCTACAAAGAAGGAGAAAAAAATTATCCTCTTTTATGGATTCCTGCATAACTACATTGTTCCAGTACATGACATAAATATCTGGGTGGGTCTAGCCTGGGTCACTGCAGTCCATTAAAATAAACTGGTACACTGGGCAGCCTTGAAGGCCATGGAGGATATTGATGTGAATGGTCTCACATCATCAGAGAAGGTATGTAAAGCCATATCAACCTTTTGAAGCAACCAAGGTCAAGGAAAACATGGCAGGGATTCCAAAAATACTACTACATTTTTGTCAGATTTAGTAGCAGAATCTTGAAAGCTCATCCAAAGCCTTCATTACTCCTTTTTAAGGACAATAAAGTCAAGCTGGAGCTACACTGAGTCCTTTTCTCACCCATTCTACATAACCAGAGCTGAACAACCTTGATGATGATATGATAATACATTACATTTATGGGCTGCCCAATTCCCAGAGTGTCAGCTCGGCATATCTATCCTAATTTATTGGATGTGGTCATTCGGATGGTGGATTGCAAGACAGCTTCTAGGTTAAAGATTCTGGATTGTAAATATACACCCTGTGGAATCTTTGGTGCTCTCTGAGTTTGGTTGTTTCCTTGAAGATATAATATTATTAGGAATAATAACAGCTACAGCAACAACAATAATGGATAATCCCATGGACCCTTCCTCACTTTAGGGCACCCTGTTTAAACAGTGCAGGTGGTGAGGGTATTTTATGGGATAAAGAGGTGCCTCAAGCTGCTTTATTCAAAACTGGCCCAAGAGTTTAGTCTTGCCTTCTTTTTTGATGCTTTGGGGAGAATGGTGATGGTTGCTGGGGGTGGGAATGGAATCACAAAAGGGGTCTTTGATCACATGCAAAGAGAACATGTCACAAGGAAGAACAAAGGATAAACAAAGAGGTATTTACCACAGAATCAGCCATACTACACTCGCCTTCTAGACAATCCTATAAATAAAAGAAAAAGAATTGCTACTATTTTGCCATCACAACACATATGACTTCTACAATGTACCACCTGAGCAACAAAACGTATTTGGACCACACAGATGTATCATGTCAAAAAGGGTCAGAAATTAGAAAGAGATAAAGAAATTGTTCAGATCAGTCTTCCCCAGTGGAAAAATGTTCCTTGGGGACAGTTCTGAAAAGGCCTTTATCCACACATATAACCAAAAGAAGTAGGTTTGGGTTTGGGGGCCAGTGTTGTCGTAATGCTGAGATGTTTCATTGTAGGCAAGAAGAATATTACTAAAAAAGTGGGGGCAGAAGGTGAAGAAAGAGCTACTTACCGTTAATTTCTCAACTTCCTGTGTGCTTAAAGCGTTCTACAAAGGAAACAAGCAGCACATCAAATTCTATCCTAATAGAAGACACTAAGGACCTTTCTATCCATGCCCTCACTACCATCTTAGATAGCATTTACATAAATTGCTGCTCTCTTCCACTTAGGAAACAACCACCCTTTTTCCAGAAAGTGAATCTAAAAAACAATTTGAATTGAATTCTAATTCTAAAAAATAATTTTACAAGAAGGCACTTGGAGTTCAACACCCTTTTCAGAACATTGCCCTACATATCCATATTTCATCCCTTAGTCTAGATTTACTTTAGTTATACAGCTATTCAGGGAGTCCTCGACTTACAACAGTTCATTTAGTGACCATTCCAAGTTACAACACCATTGAAAAAAGTGACTTATGACCATTTTTCACATTTATGACCATTGCAGCATCCCCGTGGTCACATGATCAAAATTCAGATGTTTGGCAATTGATTCATAGTTATGATGGGTTGCAGTGTCCTTGGTCATGTGATCGCCTTTTGCGGCCTTCTGACAAGCAAAGTCAATGGATAAATCAGATTCACTCAACTACCATGTTATTAATTTAATAAGTGCAGTGATTCACTTAACAAATGAGGCAAAAAAGTCATAAAATGCAGCAAAACTCACTTAACAATTTTCTCACTTAACAACATAAAATTTGGCCTCAATCGTGTTTGTAAGTTGAGGACTACCTGTAGATGCAAGACATCTTTTTGATGGAATGTTTTTTATTCCTCTTCACCTAGGTCCCCTCTCTGTCTTTTCCTCCTCCAAGTAAGTTCAAAGGTGTATTGTATTTGTGTCCCCACTTATATTGCTCTTCTTGATTTTCAGTGTAGCCATAGGAGGGAAAAGGGCTACTGAAATCCCTCAATAGCAAATTCCTCTTCTAACTGCTACAAGAATGTCAGCTCAGATTCAGAGCATTTTCTGCTCAGAAAAAGGTTAAAAATAGATTTAGGCCATCCTGAGTCCTAAAACCCTTATTTAAGTTCTCCACACACCTCAAGACGCTCCCCAAATTTTGGAGATGGTGGAAGTGTGCAATATTTTTTAAGAGTGAGTATCAGAGCTTTCATCATAAAATAACTATTTTCCTAAATATGAAACCTTGGTATATTTACTAAATTTTGGTGGGATTGAATCCAAAACGATCAGCTTGAACACATGGAAGAAAGATATTTCCCATGGAAAAGAGAGAAGATAAGCAAAGGGCTACTTACAATCATTTTCATTGTATGTTCCTCACTCAGTGCATTCTACAATGGAAACAAAGGGTATCAGTTCAATTCTCATCTGACAACATATATGATACAGAGCAGAGGTGGGTTTCAAATTTTTTTACTACCAGTTCTGTGGGTGTGGCTTGGTGGGCATGGCATGGCTTGGTGGGCGTAAAATCTCCATTCCCACCCCACTCCAGGGGAAGGTTACTGCAAAATTCCCATTTCCTACTGATCAGCTGGGACTCGGGAGGCAGAGAATAGATGGGGGCGGAGCCAATCAGAGGTGCCATTTACTGGTTCTCCGAACTACTCAAAATTTCCGCTACCAGTTCTCCAGAACATTTTGGATTGGATTGTTTGAAACAAATCTCTACTTACCATAATTTTTTCCAACATATGATTGCTATTTTCCTACAAAGGAAATGAAGGGTATGAGTCTGAGCCTCATATGATAACTTCATGATAAAAAGATGACTTCTCCAACTGTTTCATCTCTGGATACTAGTACACATGTGAATGGCTGCATTCTCCAAATAGGAAACCCATAGTTCTTACTAAAAGTGAGGCCCCCCTCAGTGTTTTAGGTGGTGGAATAAAGATAAAATGGGTGCTTGTTCAGTTCAAAGAAGAATATGAAGGGAAGAAAATAAACAAAACCTACTTACCATGTTTCCATCACCACCACCAGTGAATATACTCTAAAATGGGAACAAAAGCATGGATTTATAATTATGGTGTGGTAGTATACCTATTGGGAGGGGGAGTCTTCAGAGAGTTATTATGGTCACATCTAAGAAGGACAACATAGAAAACAAAGAAGAAATGAGACAAATTAAGTGTGTATCTACTTACTATCAGTTTAGACACTCCTTTGCCACCATTGGCTTTCTTGATAATAGGTACTATCTTTTTCCCAATTGACTATGAGAAGAAGAAAAACCATTATGGAATCTGTCACAAGTCATTGTCATTGTGCAAATGCATGATACAAGTTGCCTGGGCCACTGCAGTCCACTAAAATAAACTGGTGAGCCTTTGAGGGCCACGGAGGATATTGATGTGAATGGCCTCACAACATCAGAGTAGGGACGTAGAGCCACATCAGCCTTTGAGGTAGGAATAATCAGGGAGGCTACAAGAAGGATTTCAGGAAAACTATCATAATATATAGTAGCAGAATCTTGAAACTTCATTATTCCTTTTCAAGGAGAGCAAAGTCAAGCTGGCTTTCCAAAACAAATTCTGATAAAACTAATCCTGGGAAAGGAAATGAGGAAACAGGTCTCACTACGAAAATTGCATCTGACAGAAAGACCATTAGAGTCAACAGTTTACCATTTTGCAGAGAAAAAAAAACACAATAAGTAAAGTAACTTTGGAGAAACCCTCCCCATCCAAAAAGTGTCCCTTGGCAACAATTCCAAAATATAAGTTTCTCCCTTGGCTACTGGGTGTAGTGCTATCTGAAGCTGCTTTAAAAGAAAAGTTAAAACAGATGAAATATTTTGGCCCTGTCTTCTCTGTTTCTGCTCTGGGGTCTCTGAAGATGCTTTCTGGGATGTGTGAATTAACAAATGGAGTGTTTTTCGGATGCAAGAAGACTATTACTCAGAAAAAGCAAAGAATTATGAAGAAACGTATACTTACAAATAACGCAAAAATATTAATTGGACGTTTGCCTATATTCTACAAGGGCAAAAAAGATAATACTTTTATTTTGAAAAGACATCACACATGTTTTCTCCAATTATGGCATCTCTACCATCTTTGATATCATATATATGAATTGCTTCATTCTACAGATGAGATACATGCATTTGTTATCAGAACAGGGACTGACAGAGCCAAAAAGGCACACATGGGCAACTGTGTTCTGAAACACATCCTTTCATTTTCTTTTCAATACAATCTTCCTCAGTGCAAAACATCCTTGGGGGCCTTGTCCACACATATAACCAAATGAAGTGGGTTTGGGTTTGGGTCAGTGCTGTCATAATACAGAGATGCTTCATTGCAAGCAAGAAGTATATTACTCAAAGAAAAGGCAAAAGACAAAGAAAGAACTACTTACCATTAATTTATCAATTTCTTTTGCATTCAAAGCATTCTACAAAGGAAAGAAGCATGTCAAATTCTATTCTGACTCAAAGCCCCCAAGGACCTCTCTATCCCCGCCATCATTACCTTCTTAGATATCATTAACATGCATTGCTGCTTCCCTCAACTTAGGAAACATACTTTTCTTATCACAACAGGGAATGCTTAGTCTAAAAAACACATTTAAATTAACAGAGTTCTCAGGAGTCTTTTTCCTTTTGTTCCACTTTTCCATTTTCTTCACATTTGTTATACACCTATACATCTAAGGTATTCTTATGATGGATGTTGTTGTTATTTTATTCTGCTTCATGTACTCCACTTCTACTTCCTCTGCTTTTTCCTGCTCTAAATAAATTCAAATGTGAAATATAAACATTAAATATGCATATTTGTGTGAAAATGGGCTTCTGAAATCCCACAATAGCATCATATATCCTCCTCTAAATGCTACAGGAATGTCAACTGAGATTCGGAGCATTTTCTGGCCAGAAAAAAAAAAAACCCCAAAACGCTTTAGACCATCTTGAGGTCCTAAAGCTGTTATTTTACCACTCAAACCATTCCCACCCATTCAGGTTTGGGGACTGTTGGAGGTGGGGATTTTTTAAAAAGGCATGATTGCATGCCAGGAAGATATTTCCCATGGAAAAGAAGATTTTTCTTTTTTTTTTCATTTATATGCCGCCCTTCTCCGGAGACTCAGGGTGGCTTACAGTGCGTTAAGCAATAGCCTTCATACTTTTGTATATTTTTTACAAAATCAGCTTATTGCCCCCACAAACTGGGTCCTCAATTTACCTACCTTAGAAAGGATGGAAGGCTGAGTCGACCTTGAGCCTGGTGACAATTGAACTCGCAGTAATTGCAGGCAGCTGGATGTTAAATGCTGCCTTAGTAGGAGGCATTAGCCTTCTACGCCACTCACGCTCCTGAGATCTCAAGATGGTCAAAGAGCTACTTACAATTATTTCCAATGTATGTTCCTCACTCAGTTCATTCTGCAGTGGAAACAAAAGTTGCCAGCTGTTTAAAAAACAAATGTAAAGACAAGGCAAATGTTTTTATTCTACCTGCTGGGTTTGTCTCTCAAGGTTCTGGAGATGCACAGCTGACTCATCACAAAACATGTCCCAAGACCCTCACTTGACACCTACACTGCCAAAGCCCTTATAAACAGAATACTGACATTGACATCCCCTAAACTCTGCTGAAGATGTTGCCTAGTCTGGTAATGAAACATTCAGAAACCAACCCACAAGCTTGGAGAATGAACTTTTATCCTCTTCCTATACCTGAGCTACAGATACTGGTATTCGCCACTATTGTAATACTCTAAGTACTGACAGAAGAAAAATGAAAGAGATGCTTGTTCAGATGCAAGAAGTTAAAGAAAGAAACAGAAGAAGACAAATCAAAGCTACTTACTACCAATTCAGCCAGAGGACCATGTTTGACAAGTGCCTTCTACAAAGGAAACCAAGAGGATCAGTTCTATTCTGATAAGATAACTATCAATAATTATTACTATAACATCACAGGTAACTTCAGTACCATCTATCAATTTCATCTATATATTTCATTCTCCAGATAGAAGCAGTGCCTTTCCAATCACAGATGGAGTGATAAAACCTAAAAGACACATGAATTAATAACATTCTGAGATGTTGTGAGAAAATAGTTTTTATGATTTTTTTCTTAAAAGGCTCATTATTGTGCAGCTTTTCTAAAGGTTTCCTGATATCCTCATTTAAACTTTTCTCCTATGCCAGAGGGAAGGCCTGTGAAGCCGGACTCTTTCAACTTCCGACAATAGTCAAAACAGTGCCTCTTCCTGCTGGAATTCTTCCTGAAATGTCTGGAGATCCTTTGGTGGGAGTGAGGTTTAAGAGGTCTGATCAGTTCATATCTAAGAAGGATAACATAGGACACATAGAAGAAATGAGATAATGTAAGTGTACATCTACTTACTATCAAGTCATATATTGGCTTATCACCATGTGATACTTCCTTAAAAAAATATAACATCTTCTCCAGGAGGTCCTACAAGAAAAGAAAAATCATTATCCTCTTTTATGGACTTCTTCATAACTATGCTGTGCCAGGACATGATATGAGCATCTGGGTGGGCCTTACATGGGCCACTGCAGTCCATTAAAATAAATTCGGGAGGGCCATGGAGGATATTGATGTGAAAGACCTCACATCAGCAGAGAAAGTACAAGAGGTACTTTCAAGGTCAGAGCTGATTTTCCCAAAAAGCCATATCCCAACCTGAATATTGAAACCCTCTTTTTAACCACTCAATTTGAGTGCAATTTCAACTTCATAGTTGAGTTGAAAGCATTTCATATTTTGCAGAGAGAAAAACCACAAGTAAAGAAAATAAATTTTGTAGGGACCCTTCCAATGTGAAACATTTCTCCTGGGGATAATTTCCATAGGGCCTTGATGACACATACAGCAACGTAAAGAGGTATTAGGGTTTGGAGTCAGAGGTATATGGTTATAACAGCTATAACTCCCAGAATTCCCCAGCTACATGCTGGCTGGGGACTTCTGGAAGTTGAAGTCCGCACATACTAAAGTTGCTGAGATTTAGAACCACCAACACTAATAATGGTAACAACAACAATAATGAATAATCACACCAACCCTTCCTCATTTTAGGGCACCCTGATTTACAGCAGTGCAATGGTGGCTGCGTTTTAAGGAGTAAAACAGTACCTGAAGCTGCTTTATCAAAACTGGCCCAAGACTTTAGCCTTGCCTTCTTTCTTGAAGGTCTGGGGACAATGGCAATGGTTGCTGGGGTGGGAATGGAATCACAAAAGGGGTCCTTGATCACATGGAAGGAGCGTAATTTCAGAAGGAAAGAACAGAGGAGGAACAAAGAGGTATTTACCACAAAATCAGCCATTTTACACTCATCTTCCATACACTCCTGTAAATAAAACAAAAGATATTGCTTCTATTCTGATGTGAAATCACATATGACATGAAATTGCATATGATTTCTCTAACCTGATTTAGGACAGTTCTGCAGAAAACCGCGTTCCAGTTTGTGGCAAAACCAGCTCTAATGACTGAGGCATTTCTTGACAACCATCACAAAAAAAGGTCATAAAATCATCACAAAAAAGGGTCATAAAACCAGGTCAGTCATATGGGTGACCCAATTTATGGTTACCATCACAATTTATGCCCATAATGGGCAGACTATATTGAGGTCATAAGTCATAAGTCAAGGTCTATCTGTATAGTATGTGATCCTAAGACAAAAGAATAACATGGTAACTGCATCAGCACAACTTCCTAAATTTAGATAGTTTTAATCTGTTTGTTTGCTTTTTTTGTTTACTATATTGTGGAAATGCAGACTGTTTGATCATCTTAGTATTTAATATATTATGCCAACCCCAGAAATTCACTTGAATTTGTAGCCAACAGAAGAGGGTTGCATGAAATTTATACAACACTAAAAGTGTAGACTCAGTAACCCATAAAAAGATTTAGGTTTCATTATAATTTTTTGGATCGTTTGAAAAATACCTATTTCTCCTTTCCATATCTCCTGGTAAAACAGAGGCTGGAAAAGGAGATGAGGAAATGCATCAACTGACCAACAAAACTGCATTTGGACCACACAGGTCTCACACCAAAGAGGAGAGAAATTACAAGGAGAGAAAGAAATTGTCCAGGACAATCTTCCCCAAAGGCAAAGATTCCTTGGGGACTTAAAAATTCTGAAAAGACATACAACCAAATGAATTTGGTCTGAGAGTCAGTGTTCTTATAACATAGGGATGCTTCATTGCAGACAAGAAGTATATTACTCAAAAAAAAAAGAAGAAAAAAAAGCAGAAAATGAAGAAAGAGCGACTTACCGTTAATTTTTCAATATCGTTTTTATTTAAAGCATTCTATAAAAGAATCAAGCACATCAAATTTTGTCACAACGAAAGTACTGAGGACATTTCTAATCCATGCCATCACTATCATCCTAGCTATCATTGATATGAATTTGTACTTCACTCCACTTAGGAAACACACATTCCTTATCAAAACAGGAAGTGATTCTAAAAACAAATTGAATTAATGGTGGTGTGAGGGTTCTTTTTGCTTTTCCTTCTCTTTTAAATTTCCTTCGACATTCACAGAATCAAAATATGCACTGGGAAACTCGAGGAATAATGGTTGAAACAGATAAGATTAGGAAACAGGAGCTATACCAGACATGGCACTTGGGGGGGTCGATGCTCTTTTGAGAACATTACCCTACACGTCCACATTCCATTCCTTAATCAAGATTTCCATTAGTTATACACCTATATAGGTAAGACATCTTTATGATGGAATGTTGTTTTTTATGTACCCCTTCATGTACCCCCCTTTCTACCTTCCCTGCCTCTTCCTCCTCCAAGTAGGTTCAAATGAGAAATATACTCATGATTTTAAATTTTGTATTGGCATGTGTTTTAGTTCTGGCTGTTCACCGCCCTGAGTCCACTAGGAGAAGAGCGGTATACAAATTGAAATAAATAAATAAATAAATAAATAAATAAATAAATAAATAAATAAATAAATAATGTAGGTTTGTGTCTCTATCTACATGTGCTCTACTTGATTTTCAGTGTAGCCATGTGATGAAAAGGAGCTGCTGAAATCCTCAATTTCCAGCATCTTATTTCCTCTTTCAACTGCTACAAGAATGTCCCTCAGTTTCAGAGCATTTTCTGGCAAGAAAAGGGTTCAAAAACGATTTAGGTCATCCTGAGTCATAAAACCCTTATTTAGATTTTCAACACATCCCCAGCCATTCCCAAAACTTTGGAAGTGGGTGGAAATGTGCAATATTTATTAAGAATACTATAGGTATCATAGCTTTCATCATAAAACAAGATAGCTGTTCTAAATATATAACCTTGCTATAGTTCACTTCTTTGTATATATCTGCTAAACTTTGGTGGGGTAGAATCCCAAAAGGGTCTCTTGATTGCATGCAAGAGAGATATTTCACAATGAAAGAGAAAAAGGTGGTCAAAGAATTACTTACAATTATTTCCATTGTATGTTTCTCACTCAGTGCATCCTACAATGGAAACAAATCAACTTTCACATGAGAATATATATATCATGCTTTAAAATGGGTGGACTCCAATCATTTCTCTTTCTGAGCTGGAGAATTCTGGGAGTTTTAGCCCACACATCTTAATATTGCTGATGTTGAGATATCCTTCACTAGAGGGGGGAAAAACTCTCCATAGACCCCCTCCTCTATTCAAAAAGGGTCCCTGGGAAGGCTCTAAAATGGCTTTGCTAACACAGATCCCAAAAGAGAGAGTTAGGGACTTGCCTGAAGTCAGCAGCTGCATTTTGTGAATTGCAGGTTCTGTGAACCAAGCAGTTCATTTGTAGCCTTCAATTGGGCCAAATTGGCAACCATTCTTGAACCAAATAATTCAAATCGAGTAATATATATAATGCCAGAACCTATGATTCCAATGGGAATAAAATTAGGGAATGTTGCGACCACCTCCTCACCTTCCAACTACACTTTCCAAAACCCGTAGGCTGTGTGGGAAGGGAAGATAGGAGGGACCTGTCCCTGATGTTTTTCCCACCTCCCTCTGGCCCCTGTGCTCAATCAGCTGGCAGCAAGGCTGATGGGCTAGAGGCCATTGTCTGCTTTGGAGCAAAGGCCAAAATCTGAAATCAGGGTTGACTAGGGGACGCCAGCTGAGGTGGGACTGACCAGGGAACACCGGCAGTCAACGGGGAAGCCCTCTGCCTAACTGGATGAAGGGGACATTTGAGGGACATGCTGGAATGGGGAGTGGGATGCAGTTTTCATTGCAGTCTGCGGACCCCTTTGTGGTATTTTTCTGAAGCTGATCAATTAAGCAGGAAAGTGGTATAAGTTTAACTTAAAAATGGAAGTCCTGAAATTCACTGCAGTAACTATGAATTGGTGTTTGGTGAGTGTGGGTGGGTGGAAATACGAATCCGTAAGTTGATGTTAGTTGCTTTTTAGCCTCCAGGAAATTCAGGACTCAAAGAAAAGAGCTCGAGATAAGGAAAAATTTTCTGACAATGAAAACAATCAGAAATAGTGGGTGCTCCATCACTGAAAGCTTTTAAGAGGAGATCAGACAGTAATTTGTCTAGAATGGTAGGGTCTCCTGCCATGGGCAAGGCAGAAGGTTGGACTAGAAGACTTCCAAGGTCCCTTCCAATTCTGTTATTTTGTATTCTGTACTTACTAGAACTTTCGTCATCATTTCATTGCCACTTTCCTACAAGGGAAATGAAGGGTATCAGTCTGATGCTCTCATAATAACATATATGACTTTTCACACTGTTCCATCACTAGATAGCACACATATGAATGGCTGCATTTTTCAAAATAGGAAACACATATTTCTCACTACAAGTGGGAGCGAGCGACAGGGCTAAAACTCCCAAATTGGAATTAATGGTCTTCTTAGACTTTTTAAATCTTTCTTTCTTTCTTTTTTCAATAGGAGGATAGACATTTTCCCAAAGGCGAAAAAAATCAGGATATCCAGCATGATGTAACTTACTTACCATAGACTCTTCATCAGCATTATTCTTGTTATCCTGAAAAGAAAACAAGAAAACTTTAGGGTTAGGGTTAGGCCCCTTAGATGTTTACAGGTAATATAGCCACGTATGATATATGCCTTAAGCACCAATGAACCTCTGAATTTTTCTTTGGATTAAAAGACTAAGTACTCAAAGCCCTCTGCCTGCATTTTCAACCCCTTGATCAAGAAATATTAATTAAATCATGGGGAGAACCTCAACAAAATGCTTACTTGTTTCATCTGCAGGCACCCCAGCTGAAAGGCTAATGGAACCCACAAAATTTAGCCTTACCTGCTGTGCAGAAAGAGTAAAAGTCAAAGCAAAGATTAAAAGGAGACGCATCTTCTTGGTTGCTCTTCAGCTCTTCTGGTCTTTGTTGTTCTTCTAAGTGAGTTTATTCAGCTCCACTGGCACATTTTAATATCTTAATCCTTAGGCCTCATTGCCCAAACCCAATGTCTTCATTGTTACTTTATTTACAAGGAAAAGTTAAGTTTCCATTGCATCATGCACTATTATTCCATTGTCCATGCTCAAAGTGAAACTAAGAAGCAGAACTTGTGTCTCTGCCCTCTGAAGTCTTAACATCATATGGGTAACACATCTTCCTGTAACTTTTTCATACCAAATTGGATGAAAGAGGGATTGAATCAAAGTCACCCATTGGAAACCACATGGCTGAAAGTCTATGGAGATTCTCAGTCATCCAGGTCATGGTTGTCCCAAAGGTGCTTTTTCAAGAGGCAACTGGACTTTCTGGTTTTTCTTTGAAAATGTTTCCCTTCTCATCCAAGAAGCTGAACCCGCACTGCATATCGGACATTAATACAATTGAGTGAGTCCAGAGATATTTCACAAAAAGAGTCCTCCACTCCTCTGCTCACAACAGAATACCTTATGCCACCAGGCTTGAAATTTTGGGATTAGACAATTTAGAACTACGCCACCTTCAGTCTGGCCTAAGTGTAGTACACAAAATTATCTGCTACAATGTCCTACCTGTCAATGACTATTTCAGCTTCAACCACAACAACACATGAGCACACAATAGATACAAACTCAAGGTAAACCGCTCCAAACTCGATTGCAGAAAATACGACTTCAGCAACAGAGTGGTCAATACCTGGAATGCACTACCTGGCTCTGTGGTTTCTTCCCCAAACACCCACAACTTTAACCTTAGACTGTCTACTCTTGACCTCACCCCATTCCCAAGAGGTCTGTAAGGGGCGTGCATAAGCACACCAACATGCCTATCATCCCTGTCCTACTGTCCCCATTTATTCGTATCCATTTCATGTATTCATAATCATGTTTATACTTATATCCGTTATCTTATACATGCTTGACAAAATAAATAAATAAATAAAATAAAAAGTGTCCCGGTTTTTCTTTGAATATGTTTCGTTTTTCATCCAAACAGTTTCTTCAGCTCTCAGAGAAGCGCAATTGGATGAGAAGCGAAACGTCTTCATAGCAAAAACCAGAAAGTCCAGTTGCCTCTTGAAAAAGCATCTTTAGACACATGGCTGAAGTGCCCATGACCTAAATCTGCCTGATCCTTTTCCAACATTTAACGCCTCACCCTGCTATTTTAATTGTACCTTGAATGCAATCCTGGTTCTGGTTCTGAGGTGAGTCAGGTAAAAATAATTAATCAGCCAAGAACGGAATCACAGTTGATCACCTTATTTAAAGTTTTGCCTGACTGAGGTAACTCACTCCATATCTACAAAGCATTGGAAGAAGGCTGATCTTCCTCAAGTGGCAATTTTGGTGCATTTTTTTTTTAAAGCCAAGCATATCTAATCTCTCCACTTGTATCTTCTGGCTAGGAAGAAAGAGGAAAATGTTCCCTCAAAGCTCTCCACAGAAAATGATTAGACCAAAGAAGAGTTGCATTGACCATCAGCAGGCACTTCAGATTCATTCTGTCTTCAGACATATGGTAGCCATTTATTATTAAATGGGATTTAAACCTCTACTAGGAATTGAACGCATGGACAATTGCAAGGTGGAAAGGTGTTAGCATTAAAAAGAAAAAAACGGGGGGGGGGTGGAATTTCTGGGATTTAAAATCCACACATCTTAAAGTTGTCAAGTTTGAGAAACATTGTTCCCACATAACTGGAAGGCACTAACTTTAAAAAAAATGCTTTGTGTCATCTACAGATCAAATTTAGGCAGAAAAATAGTCCTGTTGCACTGCTAGATCAAGATGCTTTATTGAAAATGCTGCTTAATGTTTTTGATTGTTTTCAAGTCTCTGATTGATTGATTGATTGATTGGCGCTTGTAGACCCCCTCAAATTCAGTAGGATTCTGGCAGACTGAGGAAGAGAGAAGAAGGGTCTATGTTGATATTGGTGTGTCTCCCCCATCTCCCCTCCGTTGCTTAGTACTTGATGTAGAAAAGGGTCACATTTCCTGTGATCTTGATAGTTTCGATGTTTTTGATAGGGACATAGCGATAGGTGAAGTCGAACAAGTGATGGCCGTTGGTATAAACATTGAACTTGTGGTTGTCACAACGGATCGAGAGCTGGGAAGACAGGAAGGAGGTTAGTGTTGCAAATCAGCACATCTGGAACACCTCTGGTCCTCCTAGAAGAGTGAGGAAAATCTTCAGGGACGACTCACACCCTGGTCACTACTTCTTTATTCTCCTTCCATTGGGAAGGAAATATGGAAGCATAGGCAGCCGCCCAAACAGGCTAAAGAACAGTTTTTATCCATGGGCTGTCAGGCTCCTGAATGAAAAATAACTACAGCAACATAGTACGATTGACTTGCGGGGCCAGCGCAACATGCAATAAGTTCACATGGTGCAATAGAATTGGGTGATTGTTAGCACTGGGCTAGGGATTTGGGGGATTTTTTGTTTTTCACTGTGAATTGTATTGTGTTGGGGGGCTGCACAAAGGGAGGCTCAGCCAATCTCATAGTACACATGTTGTACTCTGACAAAAAAGGTTTGAATTTGAATTTGAGCCACAGTCCAAAATCTCAAAATCAAAAAAGCACGGCCCATTCATAAGGAGTGAGGCTTCACTGGGAGAACGCAAGTGCCACACTATTTTCTCACACACACACCAGTAGTGGGTTTCAATTTAGGCCATTACCGTTTTGCTCGTGGGTGCGTGTGCACTCGCGCACGGGCGCAACACTTCTGCGCATGCGCAGAGACGTCCGGGCAGGTGGGTGGAGCCTCTCGCTGTTGCCGCTACCAGTTCGCCCGATCTGGAGGCAACCCACCACTCAGGGGTGGGTTCTACTTACCTTTACTACCGGTTTGCAACAGGGCCACACGCGCGCGTGCACTCTTCTGCACAAGCGCAGAAGCGTTTTGATGACATCAGGGTCAGTGGGTGGAGCCTCCCGCCGGTTTTACTACCGGTTCTATAGAACTGGTGCGAACCGGGGGCAACCCACCACTGCCACCACTGACACACACACACCACCGAAAAACCCTCAAGGGCAATGCAAAGACAATTTCCCAGGAGGGAGCTAAGAACGTGATTCTGAATGGCCTTCTGGTGAGTCAGTTTGACTCTTATCCACTAGCGGCGGTATTTGTTCCACCAGCCTTCCAGAGGCTCATTTATACTTAGCATCTTGCAGCTCTACGGCACCATATTATGATGATTTTATTATGTTTATCTTAATTTAATAATTTAATAATTATGTTTAATTTAATTTAATATTTTATCTCATATATTATATCATCCACATAACGTGTGTATACCTATACATTTACATATACATTACACACACACACACTCACACACACACTCATTCACGGGTAGGTTCTACTTACCTTTACTACTGGTTTACAATGGGAGCGTGTGTGCGCATACGCAGAATCTTCTGCGCATGCACAGATCTCCCATGATGATGTTGTGGTAGGTGGGCGGTTTTACTACTGGTTCAATAGAACCGGACCGAACCGGGGGCAACCCACCACTGATGCTAATGTTTTATTTAAATGTATGTTTGTACATCAGTGATTGAATGACCTCTGTAGATGCAATATGCTATTTAAATAAAATCCAGAGGTTCAGATTTCAATTCCTCAAAGCTGTGTTAGCTGGGAATTATGGGAGATGGAGTCTTACACCTCTGGAAGACACCAGCTGGATCTTCTCTCCACTTCCGACTGCCTGCCTGCCTTATCAGCCAGCTACTCAAGCTCTTTGCTGGAATCCAGGGGTGTCCACGCAAGTTATTAAAAGAGAAGCGATACATCAATTGAACAGCGGTGGCTGCCCTTTTTGACTTTTTTGACCTCCTCCCTGCAGACACTCCTCCCTGCTAAAATCAGAGAAAAACTGACCTCAAAGTGCTTCCCAGGTTGGAAAGGATTAAAGGGCAGGTTGTGTTCCTCAGTTCCCCACTGGTTATTCAGTAAACTGTTGCGCGCCACACATCTCCATGGCTGCATACGTGGATTAATGTTTAGAGCAAGTTCTTGGCCAGCCATAAGACTGATTTCAAATCTTGGAAAGAGAGAAAAAGGTAGGCCTTTGGAATAAATAATAGGAAGTCTGAAACCTCCCTGCAGGCTAGATGCTTCCTTGGTGAAGGCTAAAGGGAAAAAAAAACAGCTCTTGTTTCTCTTTGCAAATATTATTTATTGGTAGACTGCTGCTGAATGTGTAAGTGCTATTTAGCATTTTAGGTATTAATTCATTGCACTTAACGTCCTGACACAATCAAACCAATTATCAGAGAGCTATAAATCAGACAAACACATTTTTTTTAAAAAAACACATTCAGCAGCAGTCTAGCAGTGAATAGTATTCTAATGAAGAACAGCTGATCTTGGATGGATGGATCAAGTCTTACTCATTCTTTAAATCCACCTCCTAAGCCAGAGTTCCCCCAAACTCTTCAACTCGTCAATCCTTTCATCAAATTTCTGATTCCCCACTTTGGGGAAACCTGCTCTGAGCTAACAGCCCTTGCTTCTTCTTGTGGCAATGAGCTCCACAGCCTGTGTTTATTCTGTGTAGAATTGTGCTGCCAGTCCCCTTCACGTCCTCTGGACTTAGCTTTTGGATGTGCAGAGAAGATGATGTTCGTCCATTGTGTTCAAAGAGGACCTTGACATCTAACAGGTTGTGGGCTGTCCACTGGCAGACATGTGTGGGCACCATTGTTGCAGCATTTGCAGCTCTGGCTTTGCGGAGTGCTCACTTCTCCGCAAAGCCGGAGATGGGACTCAGAGAAAGGAGATGAACTAGGAAAGGGGCCCTAACAGTGGCATTTTGCTGTGCAAAGCCAAACCGGAGTCCCGATGTTGTACTTGTGAGCAGAGGGAAAGTTGGGCTGAAATGTGTGATGCCAGGGAGATGCTAGCAAGGTAAGAACTGTGGCCCTGTCTGTGGAAAGGCAGCTATGCCCAGTGGTTACAATTCCATTTCTCTGTCTGAATCCCAAAACGCATGCAAAAAAAAGGAGAGACCCAAGACCTGGTAGCATTCTTCGGAATAGATCCTCGCATTGTGATGGTCTTGTTGGCTCCCAGACCTCCAGGGATGTTGCCTGTGTAGGGCACTGGCTGAAATAGGCAAGAATCCAGGTTATGCTTAACCTCCTTCTGACTGTGTGGCTCTTATGGCTGCTAGAAGAGGGCAGATTTTAATAGGGGGGAAAGGGTTAAATATTAACCCCCTCCTCAGCCATAAAGAAACTAATTTTCCCTTAAATAGTCCATTGATTGATCCCTTTTTTCCCTTTCTGTGTCATCTTTAGAGGCTGAGTGAACCAAAGCACAAATTAAGCAGGAGTGACAGGCCCGGTTAACAAGTTTCTTGATACTTACTGGGGAGTAGAAGGCAGGGTTTGTCATCATCTGGTGGGAGAGAAATCCAAAGAGGCTGTTACAAACTCCATGTTTTCCTCCTAAAATCCCTAGCCCTAGATGTCCTTGCCTGCTGCCCCCCATTTTTTCCTTCTGAGATTTTGTGGTGTCCCATATGAAGGATTCGGCAATGTGCCCTAAAGGATAGGAAGACAACAGTTGCTGAGTTTGTGTGGCACATAAACTACGTCACTTGAAGCCTTCATGATTGCCCGACTTGGTTAGTTTTAATCTGGGTTAGTTTTGGAGAGGTATCTTAGCTTGTGGAGAATCATTCTATTGTGTGAATGGAGGACACAAGCTTAACCGAAAAGAAAGCAGAACAGAGAAAGGCTATTAGGCTACTCGCCAAGCAAAGTGGTAGACCTTCTAATGAGTAACAAGCAAATGGAAGAGGCTTGATCTGCCTCTGTTCCCTGTGCTGGGAACGATGTCTGGCATCTGGCTCATGTCACGTGTGTGTGTGTGGATTCTGCTTTTTGGACTTTTGAATTTTGGACTGGTTGACTACTTTGATCTGGCTCTGAAACTTCTGGAACTTCTGGACACCTCTTCGGCATTCTCCCATTCATGAAGCCAACTGTACAGTTTGTTTACATTGCTTTGTTCACCATAAATTGTTCAGCATCACAGTAAACTGACTATCGCCCAAGAAACTCCCTCTTTCTCTCTCTCTCATTATCTTTGTCTGTGTCCACAATCAGGACAAGCAACTGAACTCAACACATAAGACTCAATTGGGAATTGTCACCTTTGTTCTGCATAAACATAGAAAGGTATTTGCACCGTCAAATAGTCCACCGTGGCCTTGGCCCAACCATTTTTTTGTGGACGGTTCACAGAAGATTATCACCTCAGAATCTAGCTTTTCAGTTGAGAAAACACATGTGACAGACTTCTAATCTTGTGACTGAAAAGGCAGGTTGCCGCGTTCAGCAACTACACACTCTCTGGAGTTCCCCTTTGTTAATAAGGATGCATGGGCATCTCCTAAATTGAGGGCAGACTTCTTAAAATTGCCAGGTTGAGTAACTCTGCTTTATGGACATTCACAAGGGGAAGATCCGGTAGATTTGCCCCTTATTCAGTTGTCCGTCCAGGTATCACCCTCAGATAGTTATTTTTTATAGCATGCAGAATTGTAAATCAAGAAGGGCAACCATTCTTAGGGGTGAAGAAAGTTTTATGAGAAGAGCTACTGCAGGGGAGAAAGAGAAAGTGGCAACCTGGAGATTGAAGCAACCCAAAATCAATTCCCAAAGAAAGATCAAGGGTCAGGAGCTGATGATTTGTGGATAGCAAACACTTACTGTGTTCTCCATCACTGGTCTTCCCATTACAATCAGAGACTGCAGCTCCAGGTGTCCACTGGCACTGATGACCTGTATGCTTTGTGGTGGAATTATGTGCTTGTAAGTACAGAAGAGGCTCCCGTTCACCAGGATCTGTCAGAGGGTAAAACCAGAGGGATCAAGTCTCAGTTGGGATCATCAATCTTGTTTGTAGGGGGGCGGGGAATGGGGCGGAGGGGAACTGTTTATTCCTGCCAGGAACACATCCCACAGCCCACAGCTGAGCAGAGTGTCGATATAAGGGGTCAAAAAAGTCAAAATATGTACATGTAAAAAGGGAGAGGCCTTTATTTCACCAATATGCGTTTTCTCCCCGCTGGACCAAAATGTTTTCTCTTCAGCTACAGGTCCTCCCCATTTAGTGACTATTTGCAGTTAGGACAGCGATAAAATAGTAACTTTGCAACCAATCCTTTACAACCTTCACAGGGATTGCAGAAAAAATAAAAGCTGAAGTCTGAGCAAAAAAGTCATGGCTTCACTTAACAACCCCATCACTTAATGAATATGTTGCTGGTGCCAGTTGTTGCAAAACAAGGACTACCTGTACATCACCTAATCCCTATATGGAAGATATCTAGCTGGAAAATACATTTGTAGTTCATTACAGATAAATGTCTATGGAGATTTTCAGTCATCCAGGTCATGGCTGTCCCAAAGGTGCTTTTTCAAAAGGCAACTAAAAGACTTTCGTGTTTTTCCTTGAAAACATTTCGCTTCTCATCTAAGAAGCCTGACTAGGTGGCTCAGTGGCTAAGACACTGTGCTGGTTGAGCAGAAAGGTCGGCAGTTCAGCAGTTCGAATCCAGAGGTGGGTTTCAGCAGGTTCTGACCAGTTTTGGAGAACCGGTAGCGGAAATTTTGAGTAGTTTGCAGAACCGGTAGTAAAAATTCTGACTGGCTCCACCCCTATCTATTCTCTGATCAGCCCCACCTGATCAGGAGGAAATGGGGATTTTGCAATAACCTTCCCCTGGATTGGGGAGGGAATGGAGGTTTTACAGCGTCCTTCCCCTGCCACGCCCACCAAGCCATGCATACCAAACCATGCCACGTCCACCAAACCATACCATTCCCACCAAGCCACACCCACAGAAAGAAAATTTTGAAACCCACCACTGTTCGAATCCCTAGTACAGGTCTCCTGCATGAGCAGGGGGTTGGACTAGATGACCTCCAAGGTCCCTTTCAACTCTGTTGCTGTTACTGTTGAGTAGCTTCTTCAGTTCTGCAGAAGGAACTGAAAAAGCTTCTTGGATTAGAAGTGAAATGTTTTCAAGGGGGAAAAAAACCCCAGGAAAGTCCAGCTGCCTTTTGAACAGCATCTTTGGGATTACAGACAAATGGTGAATTCTGGGGGTGAAACGAACAGACATCTGCAGTCGAAAAGGAGATGTTCTCATGCATACCAACCTGGTATCCCGCCTCAGTGACAACGAAGATGATCTCAAAAGGCTCGCCCTTTCGGAAGGGATTCTTGTATTTCTTTTCCTTTCCCCACTTGCCAGACTGAAATGTGTTGAGCAAAACTTTGTCCACAATAAACGGAGGCTTCAAGTGGAAGGGAATGTCAGCCTCCTTATGCTGTCCACAAGCAAACTCCACCTGGAAGGTCACCCAGAAACTGGAAGAGAGAGAGGAAAAAACGAAAGGAAAATTAAATGGGGGGTGCAGAAACAGCACAGGTTTGGCCCTTCCTTCTCCTTTGCCCTGAAGCTAAAAATATGTATGATACTCGTATTTTGCTTGAAAAGAAGAATCAAGCTCCTAGCCCTCATGGCTTAACTGGAGTTGAAAGAAGCAGGAAGTGGAACAATCGAAAGAATTAATAAAGGCTTTAATTTTGGCAAAGGATTGGGATTATATAATCTACCCTTAGAACATAATAATCTTATCACTTTTCTTTTTTTTTTAGTCAGATAGCATCTTCTTTTCCTGTGAGCCCCTAAAAGCATGTTACCGTTTGATGTGTTTGAGCACTGTGCCTTGCAAGTACACAGCCATCCCAGGACGGAGTCCACCAGGGACAGAATGGTGGTAAGGGAGAGCCTGGAAGACAGAAAATGATGAGCCAAACCAATGACTTGACTGCAAAACACAACTCTGACTTTCCAGCCAGCCAACCACAATTCCTGCCTTGTATCAGCCTTTCCATGTGGCTTCAGAGTCAAATTAAGATCTCCTGAGAGGGTCTCTGCTAAGGATTAATCCCCCCCACAATGAGGCAGGGGAAGGAGGATGTGAAGGAAGCACCAGAACTGCAGCCATGGACCGGTTCTGTTTTAACTCTATGGGTGATCATTGGATTGAGCAAGACTGGCTGGATTGCCAGCCTCTTATCAGATCTCTCCCTGCACTGGAGGAACTTCTAAGGAAAGAAGAAACTTTGCAAGTGTGAGGGACAGGCTGGTGAGACCAAGCGAGAGTTTGCCTTCTTCTGCGCATTTCTGGCGCTTTTCTAGGAGAACCGTGGTTCATTGACAGGTGGGTGGGATGGCTGTTGCAACTGTGCACAACAGGTGGGAGGAATTATGTTCAAAAGGAGGGGAATCAAACCCCAAAGAAATGTGGGAAGTTTGACCAATTTATTTTCAGAAACAAGTGACAAATATTTTCTTTTCTCTCATGGGTTATCATCCCATGTCTCAGAGTCTGGCTTTGCAGTGCAGAAAACAACAAACTTCTAATGATGAGACTGAAGAGATTCAGCCACTACGCACCTCTGGCATCCCCCTTTGCTAATAAGGAATGGATGTGTGCCTGCTAAGCCATTCTGGGAAGTTGAGGCCCCACATCTTAAAATTGCCAGGTTGAGTAATTCTACTTTATGGACATCTGCAAGGGGGAAGCACAGGACCTTGGCCTGGGATAAATTGGCTCTCTTTTCAGTGTTTGGTCCTAGTATCACCCTTGGATCAGCGGTGAAAGGCTACAGGTTCGCACCGGTTCACGCGAACCAGTAGTTTAAGTAGTTCAGTAGTTCCTCTGAACCGATATTTCCGATGATCAGCTATGCCCCATGATTTAAAATCGCTAGAAAGCAGGGAATCTAGTGAATCTAAATCGTGCGGCACAGCTGATCCCCCCCCTTTGTTGCTCTACTTACCTTCCCAAGCCTCCTTTTGGTGTGCATTGCGCATGCGTGCACATAGCACAAATTGGTTCAGATTTCACCACTGTCTTGGATGGTTATCTTTGCTAGCATGCAAAAGGGGCAGCCATTCTTAAGGGGCAAGAAAGGTGTACAAGAAGAGCAACTGGTGATTGAATCAGCTCAGAATCAATTGCCAAAGAGAGATCAAGGATCAGGAGATGCCAATTTTCCCATAACAAATACTTACCATGTTCCCCATCGTTGGTTCTCTCATCACCATCAGAGATTGCAGCTTCAGGTCTCCATTGGCACAGATGCCCTGCACACTTTCTGGTGGCATTCTGTGCCTGAAGCTGCATAAATGGTTCCCGTTCACCAGGATCTGTCAGAGGGCAAAGCCAAAGGGATCAAGTCTCAATTAGGATCATCCATTTTCTTCGCAGGAAGTTCTTGTCAAAAACACATCCCACCCCAAAGCTGAGCAGGGTGGCCATAGAAGGGATCAAAAGAGTAAAAATGTACATTTAAAAAGGGAGAGGCCTTTATTTCATCACTGATACTCATTTTATTTCCCCTGAACCAAATTGTTTTCCCTTCAATAGCAGGTCATCCTCATATAGTGACTGTCTGTGATTAGGATAGTGCTGAAATAGTAATTTTGCGACGAGTTTTGGCATTTACAACTTTCACAGGACTGTAGAGCAAAAAAAGCTGAACTCTGATCATAAACACCATCACAGTTTCACCTAGCAACTGCATAACTTAATGACAAAGATGATGACCATAGTTGCCACTAAACGAGGACAACCTGAACATCGCTTAAACCCTATCTGGAAGATATCAAGTTGGGAAGGTTGACATTAAATACATTTGTGGCTCATTCCAGGCAAAGGGTGAATTCTGAGGGGAAAACAAAGAGGTCCATGGAGTCCCAAAGGAGCCTCTGTCACGTGTACCAACCTGGTATCCGGCCTCAGTGACCATGAAGATGGCCTCAAAATGCTCACCCCTTCGGAAGGGATTCTGGTGTTTTTCTTCCCTTCCCCACCTGCCAGCCTGAAGTGTGTTGAGTACAACGTTGCCCCCATTAAAGCGAGGGTTGAAGTGGAAGAGAACATCAGCTCCCTTATGCTGGCCACATGCAAAGTCCACATTGAAGTTCACCCAGGAGCTACAAGAGAGAGGGGAGAAAACGAAGAGGAAAATTAAATGAGAGGTATAGAAGTCTCAGAGTACAATTCTGACCCTCCCTTTTTCTTTTTTTCTTTTTTTTTGCCCTGAAGCTAGAATCTGTAGGTTCCTGCATTTTTGCTTGAAGAGAAGAATCAAGTTCCTAGCCCTCATGGCTTAGTTGGAATTTGAAGAAGCAGGAAGTGGAACTTTCTGAAGAATTAAGAAAGGCTTTAATATTGCCATAGAAATGGGATTATGTAAACTTTCCTTAACAACCTAAAAATCTTACAACTGTTCTGAGTAAAGTAGCCTCTTGTCCTTCCTGCGAGCCCCCAAAAGCATGTTACCTGTTGCTGGGTTCAGGCACCGCACCTTGCATATATACATACATCCTCGGATGGAGTCCACCAGGGACATGTTGATAATAAGGGAGAGTCTGGAAAACAGAAAATGATGAACCAAACTCAGTGACTTTATTACAAACACAACTTCGACTTTCAAACCAGCCATTATGAGTCCGTAAGCCAAGAGCACTGAGGACCATCCGAGGGGCAGCGATTCTTAGGGGCCAGGAAAGATGTATGACTGGAGGGGAGACAGAGGAAGTAGCCACTTGGGGATGGAATCAGCCCAGAATCATTTTCCAAAGAGAGATCAAGATCAGTACTACCGTAATGCTCTCTACATGGGGTTCCCCTTGAGGAGCACCCGGAGGCTCCAACTGGCGCAAAGTGCGGCCGCGCGGGTGGTTATGGGAGCGACGTGGCATTCCCATGTAACACCTCTCCTGAGCGAGCTGCACTGGCTCCCGGTGGTCTTCCGGGTGCGCTTCAAGGTTTTGGTTACCACCTTTAGAGCGCTCCATGGCTTAGGACCTGGATATTTACGGGACCGCCTGCTGCCACTAGTAGCCTCTCACCGGCCAGTACGCTCTCATAGAGAGGGGCTCCTCAGGGTGCCGTTGGCCAAACAGTGTCGACTGGCGGCCCCCAGGAGGAGAGCCTTCTCTGTGGGGGCACCTGCTATCTGGAATGAGCTCCCCCTGGAGATACGGAGGATCCCGGACCTACGCACCTTCCGCCGCGCCCTCAAGACCTTTCTATTTCAACAGGCTGGCCTGGCCTAACTTTCCTTTTTTTAATTGTAAATTTTAAATTTGTCTTAACCATTGGGGGTGTTTTTAATTTGTCCCGGGCCAAATTATTTAATGTGGTTTTATACTGTCTTTTAAATTTTGTAATCTATGTGTTTTATTTTTTGGCTGTTCACCGCCCTGAGTCCTTTGGGAGTAGGGCAGTATATAAAGTTAATAAAATAAATAAATAAATCAGGAGGTCCCGACTGGCCTGTAACAAACACTTACTGTGTTCTCCATCACTGAGCCTCCCATCATGGTTAGGGATTGCAGCTCCAGGTCTCCCTCAACCTGAATGCCTTGCACTCTTTGTGGTGGCATTCTGTGCTGGAAGCTGCAAACGGGCTTCTTGTTCACGATTATCTATCAGAGGGATCAAGTTTCAATTGGGATCATTCATATATATATATTTTTCCAGAAAAAAAAAACTGTTTATTTTTGCCAGGAACACATCTCTCCCCCAAAGCTGAATGGATTTAGAAGGACACAAAAAGTTCAAAATATGTACCTATAAATAGGCAGAGGCCAGTATAACCTTTTTTCCCCTGAATCAAAATGTTTTCCTTTCAGCTACGGGTAGTCCTCATTTAATGACTGTTTGCAGTCAGGACAGGGATCAGTGGTGGGTTGCTACCGGTTCACCCCGGATCGGGCAAACAGGTAGCGACGGTGGTGGGAGGCTCCGCCCACCCGCCCAGACGCTTCTGTGCATGCAGAGAAACGTTGCTCGCGCAAGCGAGCACGCACCCACGAGCAAACCGGTAGCGACAGGTTTTGAAACCCCCTACTGACAGGGATGACATAGTAAATTGTGACCAATCCTAGCATTTACAACCTTCACAGGATTGCAAAACATAAAAAAGCTGAAGTGTTATGATAAATACAATCATTGTTTCACTTAGTGACTGCATCATGTAATGAAAAAGATGCTGGCCTCAGTTGTCGCTAAACAAGGACTACCTGTACATTACTATTAACCCTTTCTGGAAGTTATTGAGTTGGGAAAGTCGGTATTAAATACATTAATGGTTCATTCCAGGCAACGGGTGAAACCTGGGGGGGGTGAAACGAAGAGGCCCCTGCAGGCCCAAAGGAGCTCTTCTCATGGATACCAACCTGGTATTCGGCCTCTGTGACTATGAAGATGACCTCGAAATACTCGCCCTTCTGCAAGAGCATCTTGCAACTTTTTTCATCGCCCCACCTGCTGGCCTGAAACGAGTTGAGCACAAATTTCTCATATTCAAAGCGAGGGTTGAAATGGAAGGGAATGTCAGCCGTCTTACGCTTGCTACAGGTAAAATCCACCCGGAATCTGGAAGAGAAAGAAGAAACTCAAATAGGAGATTCGGGAATCTCAGAGTAGAGTTCTCGCTGTTCCCCCCACCTTCTCCTTTGCCCTGAAGTTAGAATCTGTAGAATGCTGGGGTTTTGCTTGAGGAAAAAAAAAATCAAGTTCCTAGCCCTCATGGCTTAGTTAGAGCTGGAAGAAGCAGGAAGTAGAACTATCCGAAGAATTAAGAAAGGATTTACTCCTAGCAGAGAATTTGCATTTTACAAACTGCCCTTAAAAGCATAATAATCTTATTACGATTGTTTTGAGCAAGGTAGTATTTTCCCCTTTCCTGTGAGCCCCCAAAGGAACGTTACCTTTTGGCATTTTTGCGCACTATGCCTTGCATATATACAGACGTCCCAGGTTGGAGTCCACCAGGGACAAAATGATAGTAAGGGAGAGCCTGGAAGACAGAAAACAATGAATCAAACCAATGATTTACTGAATTTGTTCGGCAGTTTGCACAACCTTTCCCTGAAAGATTACAACTGACCAAGCTCCTGGCGCAGAGGAATCCATTTTAGTTGGTTAGTAACAGTAACAGAGTTGGAAGGGATCTTGGAGGTCATCTAGTTCAACCCCCTGCTCACGCAGGAGACCTGTACTAGGGATTCGAACCGCCGAACTGCCGACCTTTCTGATCGACAAGCTCAGTGTCTTAGCTGCTGAGCCACCTACTGGACCCATGCAAGACTCTGTGGCTCTATCCAGGGAGAGGCGGGATGATTGAGGATGCTCAACCATCCACTTCTGACCTTCACATCTTTTTTAATGGCCGGATGCCCTTCCTGTTGCCAATGCAGAGTTTTGTTCAGCAGATATATTCTCAATATGCTCAGAGAGAGAAATATCTTCCTCTACCTAGGATCGAACTCACAGCCTTCTGATTGTAAGGTAAGAGCTCCACCTTTAGGCCATCACACCTCTCCTTTGTTTACATTTCTTTGTTCACTGTAAATTGTTCAGCCTCTTAGTAGCACTGAAACACTCTCTTATGAAACACTTACCAAGTTGCCCATCATTTGTCCTCCCATCACAGTCAGAAATTGAAGCTTCAGTTCTCCATCCACACGAATGTCCCGCACACGTTGTGGGTGCATTTTGTGCTTGAAGGTGCATAAGAGGCTCCCGTTCACCAGGATCTGTCAGAGGGCAAACTGAAAGGATTTGTATGCATGTAAAAATGGAGAGGCGTTTATTTCACCAATACAGTAGAACTCTGGTCATGACCATAATTCATTCCATAACTTTGGTCGCAACCCGATTTGGTCGTGATCCGAACCTAACCAAAATTAATGCAAGATTAATGCAGTGGCCACATAAGGTCACTGTTCTTTGGCGCTTACAAAAAAAATGGCGCAGAAGGGGAAATTGGCCGCGGCTGTGTTTGATCGCCACCCGAGTATGTGTTCGTGACCAGATTCAAAAAACTCGATTTGGTCATGATCAGAAGCGTCCATAACCAGAGGTTCTACTGTACACTTTTTGCCTCCTGGGTCAAAATATTTTCCATTTAGCTCCTCCTTTAGTGACTGCTTGCAATGATAAAATAGTAACTTTGCAACCAATCCCAGCATTTACAACCTTCACAGAACTATAAAGCAAAGAAAAGCCGAGGTCCGATTCATAAACACAGTCACGGATTCACTTAGCAAGCACTTCACTTAATGACTAAATTGCTCGTCCCAGTTGTAGTTCATTAAATAAGGACTACCTTTACATCACTTAAACCCTATCTGGAAGATGTCAAGTTGGGGAAGTTACTATTATTCATGGTTCATTCCAGACAAATGGTAAATTCTGTTGGGGGAAACAAAGAGGCACCTGGAGTCCCAAAGGAGCCTCTGTCAGGTGTACCAACCTGGTAACCAGCCCCACTGACAAAGAAGATCATCTCGAAATGCTCGCTCTTTTGCAAGGACATCTTGTGTGTCTCTCCATTTCCCCACCTGCTATTCAGAAACGTGGCAAGCATAATTTTCTCCTCATTAATACGAGGACTCATGTGCAGGAGAATGTCGGCCTGTTTTCCCTGGCTATGGGCAAAGTCCACCCGGAATCTGGAAGAGAGTGAGGAAAAAAGAAGGAAAATTAAACAGGAGGTGCAGGAATATCAGAGAATTATGCCCCCGCCCCTTCTCCTTTGCCCTAAAGCTGAATTTTTGCTTGAAGAGGAGAATCATGTTCCTAGTCCTCATGGCTTAGTTGGAGTTGGAAGAAGCAGGAAGTGGAACTGCCCAAAGAGTTAAGAAAGGTTTTAATTTTGGCATAGATTTGGGATTACCGTATTTTTTGGAGTATAAAACGCTCCGGATTATAAAACGCACCTACCTTTTTTGGTGAGGAAAACAGGAAAAAGAAATCTGCCTCTGCCTCCCAGCAATGTTGCCTCGTTGCAGCAAACAGCAAGCAGCCTGCTTTACTTTCATTTTTGTTTTCAGCATAGCTTGATTAGCACAAGAAAAAAAAATCTGCTCCCAGCAATTTACCTCTTTGCAGCAAGCAGCAGAGGCCCACGCAGCAATAGGCAATGGCAATCCCTGCAGCCTGAAACAGCTAAGAGTCGGGAGGTCGATCCAACGGACAATCAACTTGTGCTAATTAGGCTGTGCTGAAGCTGAAATGGGCTGTTTCTTCTTGCTGCTTGCTGCAAGGAGGTAAATTGCTGGGAGGCAGAGGCCAGAGGGTGGGGGGCAGAGTGTGGGCAGGGTTACATTTGGTGTATAAGACCCAAATTTTCATCCCCTTTTAGGGGGGAAAAAGGTGTATCTTATACTCCGAAAAATACAGTATATAAAGGTAAAGGTTCCCTTCACACATATGTGCTAGTCGTTCCCGACTCTAGGGGGCGGTGCTATTTCTCCATTTCAAAGCCAAAGAGCCAGCGCTTCCGAAGACGTCTCCGTGGTCATGTGGCCGGCATGACTAAAAGCAAAGGCACATGGAGCACTGTTACCTTCCCACCAAAGGTGATCTCTACTTTTCTACTTGCATTTTTACGTGCTTTCGAACTGCTAGGTTGGCAGAAGCTGGGACAAGTAATGGGAGCTCACCCTGTTACGTGATACTAGGGATTCGAACTGCCGAACTGCCGACCTTTCGATCGACAAGCTCAGCGACCTAGCCACTGAGCCACCACATCCCTTTTTTGGATTATATAAACCAGGGGTCACCAACCTTTTGGACCTGAGGGACCACTAAATTCATAATTATAAATCCCACGGACCACTAATATGATCTGCCTAATGACCTGCTGGGTGGGTGTGGCTAGGTGGTCATGTGACTGGGTGGGCGTGGTCAACTCGATGGCACTCACATCGAGGGGTGCCTCACCGGCCTCTACTTGCCCCTCCCCACCCAGTCACTCCTCGCCTCCCCACCTGGGCTCTTAGGGCTCCAACAGGAAGCAGTTGTTGGGGCTAAGCAGCCACCATGAGAAAAAATTGGCAAAACATCTCAGTTCAAATTGGATCTGACTGAGAAGAAGGCTCAGCAAAAGCACTTCACTGAGGACTATGAGCATAGGCTTTCCAAGCAGAAGGAACACCTGCGGGAGTTCAAAGTCAGGTATCAGTGCCTAGAGGCTCAGAGGGCTGAGATGGTCAGCCAGTTCCAGGCCATGATGCAGTACCACTGGGACGAGGCCCTCTGGCTCTTCACCACTAGTGGCACTTCCCTCCAGCCTTCGCCCAAAGCCCCACACCAGGAGGCTGAAGCAGATCCCAAGTCAGAATTTCTGCCCCCCTCCAACCCACACAAGAAGACCCTGAAGGGGGAGACTCTCTGCAGCAACACAAATGTTCATTGCATGTATTCAGCCCAGGGGCCATAGTTTGAGGACCCCTGATTTAGTGCAATATAAAAAATGCAAATAATTTTTCTGTGGACCACCAAAATTTTCTCGTGGACCACCAGTGGCCCACAGACCACCAGTTGGTGACCGCTGATATAAACTACCCTTAATAACATAAACACCTTTTTACTATTGTTTTGAATAAGCTAGCCTCTTGCCCTTCCCGTGAGCCCCCAAAAGAACGTTACCTCTTGCTGTCTTTGGGCACCATGCCTTGCATATATACAGACATCCCAGCATGGAGTCCACCAGAGACAGGTTGATTGTAAGGGAGAGTCTGGAAGACAGGAAACCATGAACCAAACCAGTGACTATACTTGCAAAACACAACACTGACTTTCCAACCAGCAGAGTAAAGATAAGAGGGGTGATTGGTTCAGATTAAAGAAGAATATGAAAGAAAGCAATGGCAGAAAATAAACAGAATTTACTTACCATTTTGTCACTATTGGAGAATATACTCTAAAATGGAAATGAAAGGATATATTTATAATTATGGTGAGGACAGGATACCCTACCACGATTTTTGTGCATCAGGCCTGGGCCACTGCTCTGTGTTCAAATCAAGACTCCGTGAACATCATAGAGGGTATTAACGTCAATGGGATGGTTTGAGCAAAGTAGATAAAGCCATTTGAACCAAAAGAAATAAGCAACATCAACCAACAGACACAACACAACTGCAGTGATCCAAGGAAATGGCTACTTTCCAATAATCCAATAATCCAGTACAATAACACACGTCTTCTCTCTCCATGCTATCATTGCCATCTTCAACATTATATAGCATAAGGTAAAGGTAAAGGTTCCCCTCGCACATATGTGCTAGTCGTTTCCGACTCTAGGGGGCGGTGCTCATCTCCATTTCAAAACCAAAGAACCAGCGCTGTCCGAAGACGTCTCCGTGGTCATGTGGCTGGTATGACTCAACGCCAAAGGTGCACAGAATGCTGTTACCTTCCCACCAAAGGGGGTGCCTATTTTTCTACTTGCATTTTTTACGTGCTTTCGAACTGCTAGGTTGGCAGAAGCTGGGACAAGTAACGGGAGCTCACTCCGTTACGCGGCACTAGGGATTCGAACCGCTGAACTGCCAACCTTTCGATCGACAAGCTCAGCATCTTAGCTACTGAGCCACCGGGTCCCTTATATACCATATCATATATTTAAATCGATAATTGTATTTTTATTTTATTCTTCAGATAGGGAATATGATTTCTTATCCTAACATAGAAGGCCAAATAAACACACATTAATTAAGATTGTTCTTTCAGGATTTGATCTTGTTTTCATGAACAAAAGCTTTGGGCAATTTTTTGGGGGAAAAACATATTAGTAATCAGCTTTTACAAAGAGTTAGGGATTTTTAAAAGATATTTCTTTAGTTAATTAACTAAAGGTTTAAAAGGTTAAAAGAAAAAGGTCTTTCAAAGTCCAAATTCTGGACAAAGAAGACCACTGGTCTGAAAGAAAAGTCAAAGTGGCCATCTATGTTAAAATTGAACAGCCCTCTCTCAACAGAGGGGAAGGGATATGACACACCAATCTCCTCTCTGTAGCACACTCCTTTCAGCAGTCCCAAAAAGGTTCCACACCCATTTGCACTCTGATTCAGCTAATTCTAAGGCTACCTAGAGATACTTGTTCGGGTGCAAGAAGAAATGAAAGGAAGAAATGAAACAAGATACATCAAGGCTACTTACTTCCAATTCAGCCAGAGGACCTTGTTTGATGAATGCCTTCTACAAAGGAAACAACTTGCATCAGTTCTATTCTAACAAGATAACTATCACTAAATATACCATCACAGACAACTTCAGTGCCATTTATCAGTTTCATCTATATCCAGGGGTGGGATCCTACCAGTTGAACAAACGGTTCGCTGAGCGCGCGTGCACAGCTTCCATAAAATTGAACTTCCGTGTTGCAAACAAGGAAAGGAGCAAGGAAAACAGCTGAGGAGGGCCAATTCAATCTGCCACCCCTGATCAGCTGGGCTTCAGAAGCAGAAATAAAGGTCAGTATAACCCTGGGGGTCAGGTGTGGGTTCTAATTTTTTTTACTACCAATTCTGTGGGCGTGGCTTATTTTGTGGGTGTGGCTTGGGGGTAATGTGACTGGGTGGGCGTGGCCAACTTTTTTTTTTTTTACTTTTAAAAGCATTTTTTCTACAATCTTAAGAGGTTGCAGGAAAAAATTTAGAAACCTCTGACGATCAGGCATTCCAGCTGGGATCGCCAGAGGCTTTTAAAGGCATTTTTTTTTTCGACAGCCTCTTTGGCCGAAAAGGTTGTAGAAAAAATGCTTTTAAAAGCCTCTGACGATCCCAGCTGAGCTGCGCGATCAACAGAGGCTTTTTTTTTTACTTTTAAAAGCATTTTTTCAGCCGAAGAGGTTGTAGAAAAAATACTTTTAAAAGTAAAAAAAAAAAAGCCTCTGATGAGGTGGGCGGGGTAAGTGAGCAGCGACTGGGCCGGGGACCGGTTCGGGGGCGTAGCCAGCCAATGTTATTACCAGTTCTCCGAACTACTACAAATTTTTAGTACCGGTTCTTGCGAACCGGTGTGAACCAGGAGCAACCCACCACTGCCGGGGGTGGGTGGGCAAGCCCACTTTAATAGCAACAGAGAACCGGTTTGCTCTAGGCAGGAAGTGGGAATGGAGTGATAAAAGACACATGAATTAATAGCATTCTGAGACTTGCTATTACAAACAAAGAGTTTTTGTGATTTTTTTTTCTTAAAAGAAACATGATTGTGCAGCTCTTCTAAAGGTTTGCTGACATTCTCTTTTAACCCTTTCTCCTAAGCCAGAGGGAAGGCCCGTGAAGCCAGACACTTTCAAATTCCAACAATAATCAAAAGGATGCCCTCCTTGCAATGTTCCCAAGAGCTTATAGCTTCCTGCTGGAATTCTTCCTGAAATGCCTGGAGATCCTTTTGTGGGGAGTGAGGCTCAAGAGATCTGCTCTTGAAAATAGTCTTTTAAGAAAGGATAACGTAGAAGATATAGAAGTAATGAGAGAAGTTAAGTATGTATCAACTTACCATCAATTGATATATCGCTTTTTCACCATGCGATATTCCCTTAAGAACATTTAAAACCTTCTGCATGAGGTCCTACATGGAAAGAGAAAAACCATTAACCTCTTTTATGGATTCCTTCATAGCTAACTTGTTCCAGAGAATGATATGAGCATCGGGGTGGGTCTTGCCTGGGCCACTGCAGTCCATTAAAATAAACTGGTGAGGCCTTGAGGGACCTAGAGGATATTGACGTGAATGGCCTTACATCATCAGAAAAATTACAAAAGGCCACATCAGCCCTTTGAGGTAGGCCAAGGTCAAGGAAAGGCCATAACAAGGATTCCAGAAATGCCATTATATTGTTGTCAGATTTAGTAGCAGAATCTTGAAAACCCATCCAAAGCCTTTATTACGCCTTTTTAAGGACAAGAATGTCAAGATGAGGCGAGTCTGACTCCCTTTCTACTTACACAGAGTTAAATGATCATTTTCTTCTCTTTCCTCGTCTTAGGGGAAGGATACTGCAAAATCCCCATTCCCACCTCACTCCAGGTGAAGGATACTGCAAAATCCCCATTCCCTCCACACTTCTGGGGGAAGGATATTGCAAAATCCCATTCTTACCCCACTCTGGGGCCAGCCAGAGGTGGTATTTGCCGATTCTCCAAACTACTCAACATTTCCGCTACCGGTTCTCCAGAACCTGTCAGAACCTGCTGAATAGCTTGCTACAAGCCATAACCCAACCTGAATATTAAAACCCTCTTTTGACCCAATCAGTCTTCAATCTGAGCGCAATTTGGACCTCGTAACTGAGTTGAAACCATTTGGCATTTTGCACAAACAAAAATCACAAAAACAGAAAAAAGAAAATTTGTAGGGACCCTTCCCATGCCAAACATTTCCCTCCCCCACCCCAGGATAGTTTCCAACATGGGTGTATTTTAAATGGTAAAGCAGGGAGTCAAACTGCTTTGTAAAAACTTGCTGAGCACATTGTAAGCCGCCCTGAGTCTTCGGAGAAGGGCGGCATATAAATCAAATTAAAAAAAAAAAAAAAAAACTGGCCCAAAATTTTAAGCCTTGCCGCCTTCTTGATGCTCCGGGGACAGTAGCCATAGCAGTGCTGAAATCTAAAATTTGTTACTACCAGTTCTGTGGGCGTGGCTTGGTGGGGGGGAGGGTAATGTGACTGGGTGGGCGTGGCCAATTTTTTTTTTTACTTTTAAAACCATTTTTTACATGTAAAACCATGTAAAAAAATGCTTTCAAAAGGCTCTGACAATCCCAGCTGAGTTGCCTGATCGTCAGAGGGTTTTTAAAACTCTGGGATCGTCAGAGTCATTTAAAAGAAAACAACTTTTTTTCTTTTAAATGGCTCTGACGATCCAAGCTGAGTTGCCTGATCGGCAGGCAACTCAGCTGAGATCGTCAGAGCTTGGCTCGTCAGAGGCATTTAAAAGAAAAAAAAAAGGCTCTGATGATCGCGCGGTTCAGCTGGGCATGGGGGGCGGGGCCAGGGATTTTTGCTACCAGTTCTCCGAACTGCCCACCGCCATCGCTACCTACTCACCCAAGCCGGTCTGAACCGGGAGCATTTCACCCCTGGGCCATAGGGGGAGTTGATTCCATGCAGGGAGGGTATTTCACAAGGGAAGAACAGAGGATGAACGAAGAGATGCTTACCAGGAAATCATCCACTTCGCAATCGCTTTGTATACATTCCTGCAAAGAAAACAAAATACAGTATATCACTTCCACTCTGACATGATATCATACATGACTTCTCTAACCCGCTGTTTAAATTCTGCTGTTTAAGATGGGCAGCTATATAAATCTTTGGAAACCATGAAATAACCATGCGATTATTAGAAAAGATATATGCTGTCTTTGATAACCTACATGAGATTCGCTCCACCCATGCTACAGACGAGAGGCATGCATTTCTCATCAGAACAGATTCTGATAGGGTGAAAAAGGAACATGTGGATGAACTATGTTCTGAAACACGGTTTGTTTCATTCTCTTTTCAATGTTCTTCCACATCCACAGAATTCACAGAGAATCCAGTGGAATAATCCTTGTGCTGAATTTCAGCTGCATGCCATTAACAGAAGAAGCAGTTGGGGCAGAGGTGGGTTTCAGCAGGTTCTGACCAGTTCTGGAGAACCGGTAGCAGAAATTTTGAGTAATTCAGAGAACCGGTAGTAAAAATTCTGACTGGCCCCGCCTCCATCTATTCTCTGCCTCCCGAGTCCCAGCTGATCGGGAAGAAATGGGGATTTTGCAGTAACCTTCCCCTGGAGTGGGAGGGAATGGAGATTTTACAATATCTTTCCCCTGCCATACCCACCAAGCCACGCCCACAGAACCGGTAGTAAAAAAAATTGAATTCCACCACTAAGTTGGGGGTTTAAAGCTGTTTGGGCATTAAATCTCTACATTCCATATTTGTAGTCCTCGGCTTACAACCAATCGCTTTGCAACTGTGTGAAGTTGCAACAGACATTCCTAGTGTGCTTACAACTCGGTTCCAACAGCTGGGCCCCTCTGCCCTGCTGTTGCCTCCCCACATGTTGGAACCAGCCCATGTTTGTAGCATCCCATGGTCACGTGATTACGATTTACAGCAAATGCGGTTTTCTGAAAATTACATTTACTTCCAGTTTTCTTCCAACCCAGGGCTTAATGACTGGAGCATTTCTGAACAACTGTCTCAAAAAACAGTCATAAACTCCAGCACATAAACTGTGCTTTGCTTTCGCACGTGGCTTGCACACATGCACAAGGCTTTAAAAACGTGGCTAAATAGGACGGCATAGCGCTGGGGCGCAGGTCCTACAGGTCGCAACTACAGGTTCGCCGGAACTGGTCCGAACCGGCTGCAGCCCACCACTGGTTTGGGTTTGGGGTCAGTGTTATTGTAAGACTAAGATGCTTCATTGAAAGCAAGAAGCATATTGCTCAAAGAAAAGGCAGAAGATGAAGAAAGAGCTACTTACTGTTAATTTGTCAAGATCGTCATCATTCAAAGATTCCTACAAAGGAATGAAGCGCATCAAATTCTATCCTAATGGTAGACACCCAGAACTGTGCCATCTCTGTATGCCATCGCTACAATCATAGGTATCATTGATATGAATTGCTGCTTTCCTCCATTCAGTCATAAGACTAAAAAAAACCATAATGAATGAATGGTGTTCCAAGTTTTTTCTTTTCTTTCTCTTCTCAATGGTGGTTCAAAAACAATTTAGGATATCCTGAGTCCAAAAACCTTATTTAAGTACTCAAAATACCACTTCTTCCATCCACCCCGTACTTTAAGTACTTTGAGTACTTAAATAAGGTTTTTGGACACTCCATACTTTGGGGGGGATCAGTAGAAGTATAAAAAAAAGTTTTTTTTTTAAAAAAAAAGAATGAGTATCATAGATTTAATCACGAAAAAAGACAACTATCCTTCTAAATATATAACTTGGGTATTGCTCACTGCTCAATCTTGGTGTGGGAGGGATAGAATCCCGAAAGTGCTGCTTGATTGTGTGCAAAAAAGGTAATTCAGGTTATCTGAAGAACTCTCTCACCCCCATGAGATTTGGCCTACTCCACCTAGGCCAGCAGAGGGGGCATGCTGCAAACTAGAGGTGGGTTTCAACAGGTTCTGGCCAATTCTGGAGAACCGGTAGAGGGCATTTTAAGTAGTTCGGAGAACCGGTAGTAAAAATTCTGACTGGTCCCGCCCTCATCTATTCTCTGCCTCCCGAGTCCCAGCTGATCAGGAGGAAATGGGGATTTTGCAGTAACCTTCCCCTGACACATCCACCAAGCCACACCTACAGAACCGGTAGTAAAAAAATTTTGAATCCCACCACTGCTGCAGACCCCATCAGTCAAGGAATTTCAGCTAATGGGGTCCAAGAGAAGAGCCTGTTCTGCAGTGGCTCCTGCTCTTTGGAACATTGTGCCCCCAATGTGAGATCCACACACACCCTTTTGACCTTCTGTAAGGGCCTGAAGACCTGGCTCTGTCAGCTGGCAGGGGACTTCAAAGGGGGCTGCCCCCTCCTGGAGGTTGGGAAAGACCCAACTGAACCCATGTACTTTGTCTTCCCCTTCTCCTCACCTTTAAAGTTATTTTTTACTGTTATTATTTTTTTGCTTTATTATTTTAATTTGCAGTTGTTTTTCATGTTTTTAAGCCACCCTGGGTTATCTCTGGAAAACATAGGTGGCACACAGGCATTAAATGAATGAATAAATAAATCACAAGGAAAGGGGAGAAGGTCAAAAAATACTTACCATTACTTTTGTTAGCATTTCCTCACCAATTCCATTCTAAACAGAAACAAAGAGTAACTGCACTTTTGCTCAGATGCACACTTCTGGTCAGATGTTCTCACAATGAGTAATTTTGAATTCGGAAAGTATTGAATTGGTGTTTGTTGAGCATGGGTGGAAATAAGAATCCATAGGTTGATTATAAGTTGCTTTTTACCCTCCAGGAACCTGAATAATTAGATTGGGATCACCCAAGGGGAAACCACAAGATAAACCAAGAAGTACTTACCGTAACTTTTTTCATCATTTCACTGCCGCTTTTCTACAAGGGAAATGAAGGGTATCAGTCTAATCCTTACATGATAACATATCTGACTTCTCCAACTTCTCCATCTCTGGACAGCAGACATATGAATGGCTGCATTCTCCAAACAGGAAATACATACTTGTTACTATAAGAATGAGTGATAAGGCCAAAAAACCCAAACATGAATGATTAGTGTTCTGAGATATTTTTTATCTTTCTTTTTTCAGTTATTCTTCCACACTGGCACAACCACAATATACATAAATAAATCTGAGGATTCAGGACACCCAGGATCTCTCTACTGTAGCCATGCCATCACTGCCAATTTAGAAATCATATACATGAATTGTTATTTCCCTCCAGTTAGGAAACACATATTTGTTATCACAAGAGGCAGTGCTAAGTAGGGCCAAAAAACAAATCCGAATTAACAGAGTTCTCAGACTTTGGGGTTTTTTTTTACTTTTTTTTATTTATTGTATTTATTTATACAATACCTATACTATTATTTGGCGGACATGGTGATTTGTGGTTAAGATGCTAAGCTTGTCGATCAAAAGGTTGGCAGTTTGGTGGTTCAAATCCCTAGTGCCGCGTAACGGGGTGAGCTCCCATTCCTTGTCCCAGCTTCTGCCAACCTAGCAGTTCGAAAGCAGGTAAAAAATGCAAGTAGAAAACTAGGGACCACGTTTGGTGGGAAGGGAACAGAGTTCCATGCGCCTTTAGCATTGAGTCATGCCGGACACATGACCACGGAGACGTCTTCGGACAGCGCTGGCTCTTTGGCTTTGAAACAGAGATGAGCACCGCCCCCGAGAGTCGGGAGCAAGGGGAACCTTTACCTTTATGCTATTATTTCTTTTCATTTTTCTTTTCATTTTTATACATGTATTGTGAAATACTAATTAAAATATTAATATGCATATATATGATATCTATAGATAGATCATATATAGATAATATATCAATGAGAGCGTATGCACCAAAGACAAATTCCTTGTGTGTCCAATCACACTTGGCCAATAAAGAATTCTATTCTATTCTATTCTATTCTATTCTATTCTATTCTATTCTATTCTATTCTTCCATTCCATTCCATTCCATTCCATTCCATTCCATTCTTCACTATTCTATTCTATTCTATTCTATTCTATTCTATTCTATTCTATTCTATTCTATTCTATTCTATTCTATTCTGGTGTGGGTTCTACTTACCTTTACTACCGGTTCGCATCACGCCCATGCAGATCACCTATGATGACATCTGGGTCAGTGAGCGGAGCCTCCTGCTGGTTTTACTACCAGTTCTTGTGAACTGGTCCAAACCGAGGGCAACCCACCACTGATTCTAATATATCTTATCATATATATGTATACATGTATATGGTGTAAGATATAGGAGAGAATATCTTTTAAGTCTTTCTCCTAAGCCACAGAGAATACCTGTGAAGCTAGACACTTTCAGCTTCCAACAATAGTCAACACAATGCCCTCCTTTAAATGTTCCCAAGAGTTTATACAGTAGCTTCCTGCTGGAATTCTTCCTGAAATGTTTGGAGATCCTTTGGGGGGAGTAAGGCTCAAGAGAGCTGTTGAGGTCATAACTAAGAAGGATAACATAGAAGACACGTAAGAAATGAGAGAACTCAACTGTGTAACTTACCATCAATTGATATATCACAATATCATCCTGAATTGTTCTCTTAAAAACAGATAATATCTTCTGCATGAGGTCCTGCAAGGAAGGAGAAATAAACATTACCCTCTTTTATGGATTCCTTCATAACTATGTTATGCCAGAAAGATCTGGGTGGGGATTGCCTGGGCCACTGGCATCCATTAAAGCTAATTGGTGAACTTTTGAGAGACGTGGAGGATATTGACCTGAGTGGCTTCATATCACCAGAGAAGGCACGTAAAGCCACATCAATCCTTTGAGGTAGGCAAGGTCAAAGAAAACCATGGCAAGGATTCCAGGAATGCTACTTTTAGCCTTGCCTTCTTTCTTGATGCTCTGGGGACAATGGTGATGGAGGCTGAGTTGGGAGCAGACTCACAAAAGGGGGATTTCATTGCATGAAAGGACAACAATTCACAAGGAAAAAACAGGGGATAAACAAAGAGGTACTTACCAGAAAATCATTCATTTCACAAACACTCTGGATACATTCCTGCAAAGAAAAAGAAAAAAACGGTATGACTTCTATTCTGACATGCTATCAAAATATGACTTCTCTAAGCCGGATAGGACTGCATAAAATGGGCAGTGCTGTTATAACACAAGGAAGCTTCATTACAGGCAAGAAGTATAATACTTCAAAAGAAAAAAAGAAAAAATCAGAAGATGAAGAAAGCTACTTACTGTTAATTTGTCCAAATCGTCATCATTCAAAGATACCTACAAAGGATCGAAGCACATCAAATTCTATTCTGATAAAAAGACACCCGGGACCTCTCCATCCGTGCCATCGCTACCATTTTAGATATTTTTGTGTTGCTCTCCTCCCCATCTTTTAATAATATTTATTACAGTTGTTGTTTTTTTCTTTATGATTTGAATGTATAGTAGTTTTAATATTTTTAAGCCGCCCAGAGTCATCTCTGGACAAGATGGGGTGGCACAAGAAAGAAAGGAAGGAAGGAAGGAAGGAAGGAAGGAAGGAAGGAAGAAAGAAAGAAAGAAAGAAAGAAAGAAAGAAAGAAAGAAAGAAAGAAAGAAAAGGATGAAAGAGCTACTTACCATTAATTTTGTCAGAGCGTCCTCACCAATTCCACTCTACAAGGGAAACAAAGGGTATCAACTCTCTTCTCACATGAGAACATATATGACTTATCTAACGGAGCCATTTCCTACATGATAAAAGTGAATTCCACATTCTAGATTTATCTCTCTCAAGGCTGTCTCCCAGGGTTACCCACAGCAGCTGGAGGGGAGTGATCTCTACAACCCGCAAAATTTCTCCGTTGGCGAATGACACACCCTGGGGGGAGGGGGGAAACAGGGTCATGATTGGGGCATAAATTATGTGGGGTCAGAGTTGGCTTCACTTGAAACGTGCCAACATGACCCTCCTAATAAATAACTGGATTTCTTTTTAAGCTTGGCTCAAGGCTCGTGATTTAATTAGGGCATCAGTTGGAACCCTGACAGCCTTGCCTCTTCACAGGCTTTTAAGAAGAAATTGGTCAGTCATTTGTCAAAAATGGTATAGGATCTCCTGCTTGAACAAGGGGTTGGACTCGAAGACTTCCCTCCCAATTCTGTGATTTTGTACTTACTATAACTTTTTTCATAATTTCTCTGCCATTTTCCTACAAGGGAAATGAAAGGTATCAGTCTGATCAGCACATAATAGCATATATGACTTCTCCGATTGTTTCATGACTACATCCCACACATATGAATGGCTGTATTCTCCAAATAGGAAAAGCTATTTCTTACCAAAAGTATGAATGACAGGACCAAAAACCCCCAAACTTGATTTAATTATGTTCTGAGACAGCATGAAGTAACTTACTTACCATAGATTCTGCATCAGCGTCATTCTTGTTATCCTGAAAAGAAAACAAACAACAAATATTTTGCATTTAGGATTTGCCCCCTTAGATGTTTATAGGTAATATAGCAAGATATGATATACATCTTAACTACCAATGAACCTCTGAATTTTGCTCTATCTTTTATTTCTATTCATCTCAAACTTCTCATAACAACCAAAGAAACATGCAGCCTTCTTTATTGGTCCAATTCAGTAGGTCCAACAAGAGGCTATTATCTTTGATTCTTATGCTAATGTGAACCCTGAGAAATCCAATGCAGAGAACAGGATGCTAAACTGAATTCAGAACCACTGATATAGTGGAATTCCCAGTGATTAAAAAGGCTGAGTACGCAAAGCACTCTGCCTGCATTTTCAACCCCTTGATCAAGAAATATTAATAACAGCATGGGGAGAACCTCAACAAAATGCTTACTTGTTTCATCTGCAGGCACTCCAGCTGAAAGGTTATTGCAACCCACAAAATTTAGCCTTACCTGCTGTGCAGAAAGAGCAAAAGTCAAAGCAAAGATTAAAAAGGGACGCATCTCCTTGGTTGCTCTTCAGCTCTTCTGGTCCTTGCTGTTCTTCTAAGTGACTTTACTCAACTCCACTGGCACATTTTAATATCTTAATCCGCAGGCTTCATTGCCCAAACCCAATGCCTCCATTGTTACTTGAAATGTTGCGCTTCCATTGCATCATGCACAATTATTCCATCGTCCATGCTCAAACGGAAGCTGAAATGCACCCTCTGTGAAGACCTAGCATCATTCAGGTTTCACATCATCTTCCTGCAATTTTTCCATCCATACAAAATCAATTGAGAACGATTGAGCCAGTCCCTTATGGAAACGACATGGCTGAAAGTGCCCCATGACCTCTACTCGCCTGATCCTACTCCAACATTTAACGCTTCAGCCTGTCTAAAAATAGAGAAAGCCCCCTCCCTCCAAGAGTGAAGGGGGGGGCATGACTGAATGTAATATGTGTATTTTTCCGCCCTGAGAGAAGATGGACTGGATCAGTAGTGAGATTCAAATCCTGGTGTTACCGGTTCGCTTTGCGAGCGGATGGCGCTTCTGCGCATGCGCAGAGCATTTTTGATGATGTCTGGGTGGGTGGATGGAGCCTCCCGCCGCCGCCACTATCGATTCGCCTGAACTGGGGCAAACAGGGAGCAACCCACCACTGGACTGGATGGACGGCTCTGCTAAACAGTGAGGTGTGTTTCAGCTACTTCAGCTGAACTTCTGGTTGCTTTCAGAGACATCTAATTTTTCATAGTGTAGGTTGAATTGTTAGGTCCTTTGAGCCTGCTTTTATTCTTGCACAGGTTGCATTCCCAAAATAGCCAATGAAATGTCTGCAAGAAAAGCAAGGAAGTTCACCCATTCAAAAGCAGATCATGGCTGGTTCCTCTATTTCCAAATTGCAAGACCTTCAAGAACTGTTCGCTGAGCAGCATCTGAGATCCTAAAGGGAATCTGAGGTCTTATCGATCCACTGGGATCGTTGCTCCTAAAACCTTTAATAAATTCTCCATCCTTTTCACTTCCTCATGTTTACAAAGGGGAAACTGAAGGATGCCAGGTGATGGGAGAAATGACGAAGAGGAGGGAAGTTCTGGCTGGGAGTGAAAGGCATCCCTTACACAATAGGTGTGCCCCCAATTAGAATGGTCTTGCACCTGCTTACTGCCCCAGAGATGTATTGGGGGGGGGGGAGAGATCCCAGCAAAGTCCCCAAAGGGCAGAGAGGGAGTGAAGGGTGTAAGCAATGCTTGTGGCTGTGGTTAAATCAAGGATTCCCTTCAGCTCCTTTGGGGCTTCAGCCCATCCACAAAAAGGCCTGCCCTGCACAAGGTCTCCAACTGCCCCAAAAGGGGCCGAAGGGACAGTGAGAGCCGCTGCCCAGGCAAGTCGGGTCAGAGAAAGAGACCCGAATCCAACCACAGAGCAACTCAGGCCAGGCTGAAGATGAAGTCAGGAAGTCCAGCCAGTCTTGCAAGATCTGAGGCTGCAACTTTTGCATGAATGCAACATTAACAAGCAGACATTGGTGACCCTGCCTGCCTGCCTCACAGGGCTGGCATCACACGGCCTCCCCCTGCCTGAAGTCCCCAAGAGAGTTTTGGTTGGGGGTCCCAATTGGAAGAGAAGCCCAGATGGACTAGGAGATACCCAGGAGGAAGGCATGGATGCCCTTTTGAAGTGTGTTAACTTGTAGAGCTGGGAAGAGTGTGAGTCTGGGTGTGGGTGTGGGTATGAGTGTGGACGGGCACTGCCACACTGAGGCATCACAAAAGGCTGCTGGATGTTTCTGGTTACCAGGCGTCCTCTGAGGGAGTGAGGAAAATCTGCCCGGAGACAGAGAAAGCCCGCCAAAACTGAGGTAAATGGATTCGACCAATCACAAACTGCTGACGTCACCTACGACGTCAGTGTGAGGGGATGTTGAGCTCATTGGCTTTTTTTTTTCAAAGAGTTTTTATTTTTATTTCTCATAAACATATTTAAATGTACAATCTTTTATCCATCATTTTCCATTCATCTTATCTTTTAACTTTCATTTTTAGATGTTCGGGGCTGCTCTTTTACCATATACCCTCCTTTATTTTCCTCTTCTCCTCCCCTTCTCTTCCTTCCTCCATTTCTTCCTACTTTCTTCGTTCTTCCTCTCCTTCTTTTTCCTACTTCCCCTTCCCTTTCCCCACTCCTCTCTTCTTCCTCCCTTTCTAACCCTCTTTCCTACTCCTCTTTCTCCTCCCTTTTCTTCCTCTCCTTTTCCCTCTCTTCTATCTCTCCCTCACCTTTCCTCTCTTCTCCCTTCCACTCTCTCTACTCCTTTCCCTCTCTCTTATATCATGGATTAAAGAATGGATAACCCTGGATAACCAAAAACTGTTAAATCTGGAAGGACACGACTTAATGAAGGGATGGCATGCATTTATATGGAGCTCTGGAAATAAAATATACAAACATTTCAACAATCACACTATCAGGAAATCTTTAATTAACACATGGCAACAAATCAAATGCAAACACTATATGAAAATTCCTGGCTGGCTATCAACAATAGAAGCAATAACTCACCCCAATATATTAGCAAAACAAAAAATGTTAAGATACAGAGAAATATTAGATGTACAGGGGAAATTGAAAACTAGGGAAGAACTCAAAGAACAAGGAATAGTAATAGACTGGTGGCCCTATTCACAAATAAAGATAAGATATAGAAAAGATCAAGAGGAGGGAGGAATAGACCTAAAACAAAACCGATTGGATAAATTATTAGAATCTAAAGAAGGGAAATTAATTTCAAAAATTTATAAATACTTACTTGAATATGATTTGGCAGAAGAATTGGTCAAAGGGCAGATGATAGCGTGGGCGAGGAATATCGGGCACAGTATACAGTTAGAAGAATGGGAAGGCATGGGAAAACAATTACAGTATGACAAAATCGGTAGCTTATAAAGAAAATCATTCATTTAAGTTTCTTATTTGTTTAGTAATTACATCTGTTTCATCATTTGTGTACATTTTAATAATGATCTCACTTTTTCCCTCCCCCCCCACTTCCCCCCTTTTTCCTTTACCTAGGCATCGTCTGGGTTTCTATTCTTCTAATTATTTTTGCTCTTTTTCATCTTTTCCCTATCTATTTTATCTCCATACTTTTATTCATATCTCTTTTCTAACCAATCATAAAATTTTCCCCATGTCTTGAAATACATCGACTCCTCTTTATCTTTTATTCTCAGTGTTAATCTGTTCATGTCTGCACATTCTAAAATTTTCTTTATAATTTATCCTTCCAACGGGATTTTATCTGCTTTCCAATTCTGTGCAAATACAATCCTGGCCGCTGTTATTATATGAATAATCAAATATGTATCCTCTTTACTATAGTATATTTCTCTGGTAATATTCCCAATAAAAATATCTCTGGTCTTAACCCGGAACCAGCAAAATTTGGGGACTGGGCAGGGGACAGAATAGTGGAAGGGATTGCCACTCTCGAATTGGTCTTTTTAGTCCCACAGATGCTGTTTTAGGACCAATTTCCAGAGCACAATACCATAGTCTTTTGAGACTGAAGGTTGCCAATGATGGTCTTAACTCTATATGTTGCTGCAGCATTCCCTCTAACCATGTCTGTATTTTAACTCAATAGTACTTTGCTTCTTTACACGACCACCACATATGATAATATGATCCCGGCAAGTGCTCATTTGCTTTGAGACACCTGCAAGCTAAAGTGGTAATTTTGCTTGGCTGCTGATGCAAAATTTGGTTCCCATCGGCTTTGGAGGGAACTCTAGGGTCAAACAAGTCTCCAGGCCTCATTTTTGCACCCTTGTTTTCAAGAGTTCAAGAATGCATTTAACAATGAAATAAAGTATCCCATTGTGGCTTAGGCAGCCAGGGAAACATGGCTTAGAGTGAATGATACAACAGTGCCCGTCTTGGCTCTTTATTTTGTCGCTTATATATTAACTGCTGTTCCAAAAAAAGCCAAATTAATATAAGCATTTAATCTTTATTAAAATCTTTATGTGAACTACACCAATCCAGCAGGACTCGGAGTTTCCTGGCAGACCTCAAGAGAGAAAAATGCCAGGGCTGCCCTCTCCCTCCCCACCCATGCTCAGCATTGGATATAAGAAAGGACCACGTCTCCATCAATCTGCAGGGTGTTGATCTGTGGGAAATTGCGGTAACGATGGGCGTAGTTGAAGAAAGGCTGGCCATTGACATAAACCTTGAATCGATGGTTGCCACAACGGATTGAGAGCTGGCAAGAGAAGAAAGATGTTAGTGTGGTTGAAACAGCACATCTGGATCAACTTCAGTCCTGGGGCCTGCATCAAAATCAGAAGACACCCACAATACTATAAGGAGTGAAGCTTTATTAAGGGGGGGGGGGTGTTTGCGACTGCCACCCTTTTTTCTCCTCCTCCCTAATGCACCAAGAGCAACATGAGGACAATTTTCCAAGAGAGAAGTAAAAACGGGATTCTGAATGGCTTCCTGGAGAGGCAGTTCCACTCTTATCCATGATTACATATTAACAGAGTTGGAAGGGACCTTGTAGGTCATCTAGTCCAACCCCTCGCCCAAGCAGGAGACCCTACACCATTTCTGACAGATGGCAGTCCAGCCTTTTTTTGAAAGCCTCCAATGATGAAGCTCCCACAACTTCTGAAGGCAACTTCTGTTCCATCGGTCAATTGTTCTCACCGTCAGAAAATTTCTCCTTATTTCTAGGTTGAATCTCTCCTTGGTCAGTTTCCCATCCATTATTCCTTGTTTGGCCTTCGGGTGCCTTGGAAAATAGTTTGATCCCCCTCCTCTCTGTGGCAGCCCCTCAAATATTGGAAGATGCTCTCCTGTCTCCCCTGGTCCTTCTCTTCACTAGACTAACCATGCCCAGTTCCTGCAACCGTTCATTGTATGTTTTAGCCTCCAGTCCCCTCATCCTCCTGGTTGCTCTTCTCTGCACTCTTTCTAGAGTCTCAACTTCTTTTTTATAGTGTGGTGACCAAAACCACACTATATTGGGGGATTCATCCCAACATCCTTCCAGAGGTTCAGATATCAATTCCTCATGGTTGTGCTTGCTGGGAATTATGAGAGATGGAGTCTTACACCTCTGGAGGCACCCGAGTGGATCTTCTCTACACTCCCCACTGCCTGCCTGCCTTCTCGCAGGTCTAGCTCTCTGCTGTAATTCAGAGATATCTCCATGAGCCAGATAAAATAGGAACCAGGCATCAGTTGCCTAGCTGTGGCTGCCATGTTGACTTTTTTTATCTCTTTGCTTGACGAGACCCCCCTCTGTGCTGGAATCAAAGCCAACTCACCTCAAAGTACTGTCCAGGTTGGAAAGGGTTAAAGGGCAGCTCCCGTTCCTCAGGACCCCAGCTGCCATTCAGAAAACTGTTGCGCACTACCGTTCGTTCTTGCATGCGTGGATTGATGTGCAGAGCGATATCCTGGCCAGCCGTAAGATCGATGTGGAACCTTGTTGAGAGAAAAAAAGCGAACATAAAGACTATTGAATGAAATAAAGGGAAATCTGATTATCCACACACCCCCACCTCCTCCAATAAGATGCTTCCATGGGTAAAGGAAAACAACAGCTCTTGTTCTCCTTTACAAATATTATTTATCGGTGAACTGCTGCTGAATATGTAAGTTTGTTTAGCATTTTAGGTATTTGTTTATTATATTTAGCTCCTGCCCCACCAAATCAACTCTTGGTGGGCTATAAATGAAGCACACAAATATAAGGGGGGGGGAATCCCGCATATTCAGCAGTGGTCTAGCAGTGAACAGCATTTTTCTGATGAACGAGAGCCGAGCCCTGCTTAATGACCTAATCATTCTTTAAAGAGGCCCCCAAACTTTTTATCTTGTCCATCTCTTCGTGAAGTTTGAGACTCTCCATGTAGGGAACCCTGCCATAAACTAGCAGCCCTTGCTTCTCCATGTGGCAATGTGTGTGAAATTGTGGCTTTGTGTGAAATTGTGGCTTTTACTGCCCTTAGTCTCCTTGCCCTCTGGGTTGTCCCCCGGAGATGTGCAGAGATGGGAAAAATCAGAGAAAGGAGCTGAACCGAGAAAGGTCTACGAGGGGCTCTAACACTGGTGTTTTGCTGTGCCAAAGCAGAATCCTGGTATCTAATTTGCAGGCAGAAGGCGAGTCGATGCCAGGGACAGGCTGGCAAGGTGAGGCCGGTAGCCCTGATTGCAGAAGGGCAGTGATACCCAATTGTGAGAACTGTTCCATTCCTCTGCTGGAATCCCCAAATGCAGGCTGAAAAAAGAGAGCCGAGACCTGTTAGAGTTCATCGGAATAGAGCCTCGTACTACGATGGTCCTCTTGGCTCCCAGACCTCCAGAGATGTTGCCTGTGTAGGGCACCGTCTGAAATAGACACAAATCCAGATTACACTCAATGCCCTCCTCGCCCCCAAGCAGCGCTCTTGGCCCTGCTACCAGGGGATAAGATAGTTGCAATCCAGTCGAACTTGGGTTGCCAAGCAGGGGATCCAGCATATCGGGCAGAAGGCAGCTTGCAGGATCTTGTCTTGGATGGATTTTTCCTGCGTTCCTCAGTGGTTTCAAGCATATCTTCCTTCAAACCAGACCAATAATTTTTGTCCTCAAAAGTAAGACATGTTCAAATCACGGGTGGGTTCTACTTACCTTTACTACCGGTTTGCAACTGGGGTGCGCGCACGCTCTTCTGCGCCTGTGCAGATCATCAATTATGACGTCCGGGCCAGTGGTGAAATGTAAAATTTCTTACTAACGGTTCTGTGGGCGTGGCTTAGTGGAGGGGTGGGGGGTAATGTGACTGGGTGGGTGTAGCCAACTTTTTTTTTTTTTAACTTTTAAAACCATTTTTCCTACAACCTCTTCGGCCGAAGAGGTTGTAAAAAAAAAATGCTTTTAAAAGCCTCTGACGATCCCAGCTGAGTTGCCTGATCGGCAGAGGCTTTTTTTTCTTTTAAAAACATTTTTTCTACAACCTCTTCGAGGTTGTAACAAAAAATGCTTTTAAAAGCCTCTGACGATCCCAGCTGAGCCGCGCGATCATCAGAGGCTTTTTTATTTTTACTTTTAAAAGCATTTTTTCAGCTGAAGAGGTTGTAGTAAAAGAAGCAGACAGAACCGGGAGCAACCCACCACTGGTTCAAATGCTTTGTTTGCTCCGTAGGGTGAGGTCAAAATAAGCAAGATGGCGGCCATCAAAGCCAAACCTGTTGGGCAACAATACTTACAGCAACCAGAACAGCTTTGTTGGGCACAGTTATTTGAATAGCCTTGTTGGCCATAGCTTAGTGTGGTACGATAGCTTTGAAATTAGACAATTATATGTACAAATATAAAGGCACTCATTAAGCTTAGTTGCACACTTGCTTTGCTTTTTGTCCAAATAACACAAAAAACTCTGGAAAACTCTATTCTGAGTGGCTTGAACTCAATTTTATGACATGGTTCCGAGCTGACGAGCAGAAAATACAAGCTTCCTTCAATTCCACCTGAACACAGGTAGTCCTCAACTTACAACCACAGCTGAGCCCAAAATTTCTGTTGCCAAGCAAGACATTTGTGAAGCCAGTTTTGCCCCATCCTATAACCTTTCTTGCCACAGTTGTTGAGGGAATCACTGCCGTTGTGAAGGTAGTATAACCCAATGGTTAAGTGAATCTGGCTTCCCCCGTTGACTTTGCTTGTCAGAAGGTTGCAAAAGTCAATCACATGACCCCGGAACACTGCAAGCGTCATAACAACGAGTCAATTGCCAAGGGTTCGAATTTTGATCATGAGGTCACAGGGATGCTAAAACGGTCGTAAGTGTGAAAAATGGTCATAGGTCCCCTTTTTCAGTGCCATTGAACTTCGAACGGTCACTAAATGAACTGTTGTAAGTCAAGGACTACCTGTACACACACACACACACACACACACACACAAACAAACTCCCCACCTCCTGGTTTCTGTCCCATCCCGCAAATGCAGGCTAACATAAGGAGAAATAGGCTGGGTTAGGAAGTCTTTTGGTACCTACTGGATGGTAGACTGCAGGGGACTGCATCATCTGGAGGGAGAGAAATCCAAAGAGACTTGTGTTAACTCCATGTTATTTCTCCTAAGATCCCTACCCTTGTATTTCCTTGTGCGCTGCCTCCCTTTCCCCCTTTCTGAGTACTTACGGGAAGATTTTGCGGTGGCCCATATCCAGGGTTTGGCATCATATCCTAAAGGATAGGAAGACAACAGTGTCTGAGTGTCAAGCCCTGGAGGCCATCCTTTTCTTCGGATCTTCAGGGCTGCCACACTTAGTGCTGTGGGAAACTGGGAGGGGTGGAGTAGCAGGGATATCTACCCATAATAACATTCCTTTCTCGAGAGTCAAGGACATTCAGTCTGCACCTAGAGTTGCGTGCCTGGGAGGCATCTCCAGTTGGGACAGGGCATTGATTGGACTATGTGATGGACATGTGGGTGATGGGGCAGGGACTTGAACTTTCTTTTGGAAGCTTTCAGATTTGGGTTTTCCCAGGTGTGCCAATATGACCTCTCTAATAAAATGGAACTTTGAGGAACTTTGAAGAACTTTGAAGAGTCTTCTTTTGTTGGGGGTATTACTTGGAACCCTGACACTGAGTTAGTGTGGCACGTTCACCCAAGGTCAGTTGAAGCCTCCATGGGTGCCATTGTACCATTTGCTCAACTCGGTTACTTTCAGCTTGGATGGATTCTGGAGAGATGCATGGGCATCTAATCTAAGCCCTTTTTGGAATTGAGACCACACGACGTAAAGTTGCCAAGTTTGAGAAATTCTGTTTTATGGACCTCTGTAAGGGGGAAGCGCAGGACCTTGGCCTGGGAGAAATTTGCTCCATATGTGCAGTTGCTGGTCCCAGTATCACCCTTGGATGATTATCTTTGCTAGCATGCAGGGATGTAGCTACAGGTCCCAGAGGAGCAGCCATTCTTAGGGGTCACAAAGAGTGATCGTGTTGTGGCCCACCAGTGGCCAGCAGATCTGGCAGCAGATTTGGACAGTGAGGAGGTTAGGGAGGAACATGGGCCAGTCTTGGAGTCTGGGGAAGGCTCTGAGGAGAGCTCTGCATCAGAGGCAGAGAGGGGGTCAGGGCCGTCTGACAGTTATCAGCTGCCTTCAGAGTCTGACATCAGTGAGGCAGACAAACAGCTGGAGCCTGTTCCCATGTGCACATGCGCAGAGTTGCCAGACGAAGGGAACAGCTAAAGAACAAGGGTCGACTTGGGAGTAAGGCCACAGGTGGACGATGAATGGCCTCTCCCAGGGAGAATAAAAGAGGAGCGAAAAGGGAGTAGAGTTTGCAGGAGACAATTAATTCATTACTGCATTCTTGCCAAGTATTGCGGCATCTGAAAGATATCGGCCTGGCCACTCTCCAAGCCTGATAAATTTCGGTAATTGTGAACTATCTTGAAAGACTGTGGGAGAGGAAAGACTTTGCTGGAGAGGAATTCACTGTAAATTCAATAAAAGGGGTTTATTGGGATGAGGAGTCGGCTTCATGCTGCTGGGGAAGCCTAGGTCAGAACAGATTGGAGAGGAGAAAGAGAATCTGGGATTGAACCAACCCAGAATCAATTCCCAAAGAGAAATCAAGGATCCGAAGGTGCCGACTTGTCCATACCAAACCCTTACCATGTTCCCCATCATTTGTCCTCCCATCACGGTCAGAGATTGCAGCTCCAGGTCTCCATCAGCACTCACGACCTGCACGCTTTGGGGGGGCATTCTGTGCTCGTAGGTACAGAAGGGGTTTCTGTTCACCAGGATCTATTAGAGGGCAAAGCCAAAGGGATCAGGTCTCCATTGGGATCCTCCATTTTCTTTGCAAGAAAAACCTGTTTGTTCTTGCCAGGAACACATCGCACCCCAAAGCTAAGCAGAATGGCTGCAAAGGGGTTTAAAAACCAAAAGGTGTATATGTAAAAAAGGGCAAGACTTTATTTCACAAATAACCTTTTCTCCCCTTAAACCAAAATGTTTTCCTTCAGCTACAGGCTGTCTTCATTTAGTGACTTTTTGCAGTTACAACAGTGGTGAAATAGTAACTCTGCCACCAATCTTGTATTTACAACCTTCACAGGTCTGTAAAGCATGAGAAAAGCTGAAGTCTGATCACAGTCACTTAGTTAATGACTAAGTTTGCTGGCTCCAGTTGTCACTGAATGGGGATTACCCAGTGGTGAAATTCATTTTCTTTACTACTGGTTCCGTGGGCGTGGCTTGTGGGCGTGGCAAGGGAAGGATACTTCAAAATCCCTATTCCCTCCCCACTTCTGGGGGAAGGATATTGCAAAATCTCCATTCCCTCTCACTCCAGGGGAAGGTTTCTGCAAAATCCCCATTTCTTCCCGATCAGCTGGGACTTGGGAGACAGAGAATTGATGGGGACGGGGCCAGTCAGAATTTTTACTACCGATTCTCTGAATTACTCAAAATTTCTGCTACCAGTTCTCCAGAACCTGGGGCCAGCCAGAGGTGATATTTGCCGGTTCTCCGAACTACTCAAAATTTCCACTACCAGTTCTCCAGAACCTGTCAGAACCTGCTGGATTTCACCCCTGGGACTACCTGAACATCCCTTAATCCCTATCTGGAAGAGAGGAAGTTAGAAATACATTCATGGTTCATTCCAGACCAAGGGTGAATTCTGGGTGGGGGGGGAGAGAAAGAGGCCCCCGCGGTCCCAAAGGAGCCTCGGTCAGGTGTACCAACCTGGTATCCGACGTCATTGATGATGAAGATGATCTCGAAATGCTCGCCCTTCCGGAAGGGCATCTTGTGAACCTCTTCGTGTCCCCACCTGCCGGACTGAAACGTGTTGAGCACAGTTTTGTCCCTCCCATCAAAGCGAGGGTTGAAGTGGAAGGGAATGTCAGCCCCCTCATGCTGGCCACAGACAAAGTTCACCCGGAATCTGGTAGAGAGAGAAGGAGAAGAAGAAGGGAGGGGGGAAGGAAAATTAAGAGAGGTGCAGGAATCTCAGAGTAGAGTTCCCTCTCCTCCCTTCTCCTTTGCCATGAAGCTAGACCCCACAGAAAGCCAGTTTTTGCCTGAAGAATCAAGTTCCTAGTCCTCAGGGCTTAGGAACTCCCCTAGGAGTTGGAAGAACCAGGAAGTGGAACTATCTGAAGAATTAAGAAAGGCTTTTCGAGGTCAGAGTGAAAACTCTACCCAACACCCGGAGTCACATGAGCAGAAAATGTCCATTTCTTTGTGTACAAATGCATCCATGCCACAGTTTTGGGACAATCTTGGTATCGAATTTGGATTATATAAAGTACCCATAACAAAATAATATTTTGTTATATATATTATATATATTTTTAACAAATATTTTGAGTAAGGTAACTTCTTGCCCTTCCCGTGAGACCCCAAAACACAATTACCTCTTGGTATGTTTGGGCACCGTGCCTTGCACATATACCGACATGCCAGGACGGAGCCCGCCAGGGACAGGTTGATGGTAAGGGAGAGTCTGGAAGACAGAAAATGATGAGCCAAACCAGGGACTTTATTGCAAAACACAACTTTTTTAAAAAAAAAAATTACATATAACTATATCGAACACAATGTGACTGTCCTGGCGTTTCAAACGCCCTAGAAGCCAAAGTGAACGACAAATAACCAGGGGTGAAATGCTACCAGTTCGGACTGGTTCAGAGAACCGGTAGCGATGGCAAGGCTCCGCCCACCCGCCCGGTGTTGTTACTTCCTGGTTTTAACCAGGAAGTAACCTGTTTTTTACCCTCTGCACATGCGCAGAAGGGTTTGCGCATGTGCAGAAGGTCCGGCGCAGAGGGTCCAGTGCTCACACTTCCGAACCGGAAGGGAAGTTTCACCCCTGCAGATAACATATATACAACTTACGCAGTGCTAGTCTTATACAATTATTTTTGACCAACGTATTCATTCTAATACAAATATAATATCTCATTTCAGGTCTACTTAGCCTAATTTTTCCATGTTCCGACTCCCACCTCGTGTTTCCGGCCATTGACAAAATCTATTCCATGTGTCTCTCCTTTGTTTTTTAATTCTAACGTTAGTCTATCCATTTCTGCGCAAGTTAATATCTTCCTTATTATCTCCTTTTCTGAAGGGGTGTTTTCCCTTTTCCATTGCTGTGCATACACCATTCTCACTGCTGTTAGGATGTGAAGTATTAGGCTATAGCCTTCTGTAATAATACCTAATAGAAAGAGTTCTGGCTTGAATTCTATACATTGTCCAACCATTTTTTCTAGCCACATCTGAATTTGTAACCAAAATCTCCTTGCTTTTTTACAGGTCCACCACATGTGATAGTATGTGCCTGATAATATTTTACATTTCTAATATTTTGGGGATGTGTTGCTAAACCTTTTAGCCAATCTTGCCGGGCGAAGATGCCACCTGTAAAACGTTTTATAAACAAAACACAACTTTTGAATCGGGCAATCACAACTTGTGCCTTGTATCAGCCTTTCCATGAGGTTCTGAGTCAAATAAAGACCTCCTGGGAGGGCCTCTGCTAAGGATTAATGTTTCCCAATGTGACAGGGGAAGGAAGGCGTGGAGGAAGCACCAGATCTACAGCCATAGACCGGTGCTGCTTTATGGGTGCTCAGTGGATTGAGCCAGACTGGCTGGATGCCAGCCTCTTATCAGATCTCTCCATGCACCGGAAGAACCCCTAAGGAAAGGAGAAACATTGCAAGTGCCAACTGAGTCAGGTTGGTAGGGGCAAGAATGAGTTTGTTTTTTCCTCTGAAGTTCTGGAGCTTTTTATAGGAGAACTGTGTTTCATCTGCAGGTGGGTGAGAGGAATTGGATTGAAAAGTGGGGAGGAGATCTGAATCCCATTTAGGCCATTTGGCCAATTTATTTTGAGAAATAACGGACAAATATTTTCATTTCTTCCGATAGAAGAGAATCTCTGAAGCTCAGGATTAAACCATGGAGTACTTGGTGGTGTCTGAGGATGGGTGTGTGCTTGCCGACAGCAGAAAGATTGTGGTATTAACCTGTGGGAGTTTGGTTTCCTAGTCTGGTCTACTTCGAAGGGCTGAGCTCCGTTTTGCAAATCTGAATGCGCTTCCCCCTCCCTTCCTTCATTTACTTGAGAAGGAGGAAGGGTCTTGTCTCAGGCGCTTTCTCACCTTACATTTCTACCCCAAACTCAAATTTCCTTTATCCCATTGTCCTTTTATTTTTCCAAGATAAACCTGAAAAAATACAGAAAAGTGAGAGAAAGACCAAAATATAAAAGGGGAAAAAATTATCAGTAGAAATAGAAAAGACAAAAGAGGAAAAAAGATGTGATTTCCGACCTTCTATAGGAGTTTCAAACCAACTTATTATCGCAAGAGAAGAAAATATTATGTAAGCTCAGAGTTCAACTCAAGTCCGTGGCTCTCTCCCAGCTTGAAGGAAACCACCAAGTTTAGAAACCATCAAAATTTCCACTAATTTATTCTCTCTGCTCTTCTTTAATATTACATTAGAACAGAGGTCTTCAAACTTGGCAGCTTTAAGACTTGTGGACTTTCAACTCTTAGAATTCTCCAGCCTTCTGAGAGTTGAAGTCCACAAGTCTTAAAGCTGCCAGGTTTGCAGACCTCTGCATTAGAATATCCCACATTCAAGTCATTTTTCAATCAGCAAACCCAGACGTCCATCATTTTGTCCATTTTCAGCAAAAAGTCCAAAACGGGATGTCCAATCTTTTATAGAAAGTACTTACCATTTTATCCCTGATTCAAACAGGTCAGTTCTGCCACCTTTCTTATCCATCGCTCCAATTTTCAGTATTTCTCCATCCCGGGGTGTATAAATAATTTTGTCGCAAAGATAATAGTGAGGTTAATAAGACCAGGTGGGTCTTATTACCGGGTTATAACTTACCGGGTTATAAACAGGCATGTAGCCAGGTGCTGGGAAGTAAGTCATGCTGATCCTGTTTCGAGCTGCTGGTCCAGATTCAGTGCCCAAATCAGATGCGAAGCAACTGTATCTATTGCTTTTATAAAACAAGGAAGGAAGGGTGGAGCACAGAGCAGGTGGCACCAGCCCACCTGTCCTGACGAATGAGAGGCCACTGCTCTGGTAGCTCAGCATGTCCTGGACGAGGTAGGAAAGGCTCATGGGCCAGGTCCACCTTGTTACAGAAGAGCCATGCCAAGGCAATGGTCAGTGAAGAGGGGGCTTGAGCCCCACCGCAGGAAGTCACGTGAAAAGCATCTCAGAGAAACCCCACCTAGTTCACCAAAGGGAGGGGGGAGCAAATTCAGACGCGCAAGATTCCACTTGCGCCTTTTTTTAAAGATATAATTTTATCAAATATTAAATATGAAGAGCATTGTAATTTCTTCTTTCGATCTATCTTGCGGGGTCGAAGAGTTGACTTCCTTCTTGGATTCCATCCCTGTTTTCCCACCAACTGTAAGGCAAGTGAGGCCTTTTAGTCTAGGCTCAAAGACAGGTCATGGCTGTCCCCAAAGGTGCTTTTTCAGGAGGCAACTGGACTTCCTTGCAGAAAACATCCTGCAGCCAAGAGGGTTTCACACCCATCTGCGCCACTCAGGTGGCCCTGAGGACACAGAGAAACCTCCAAGGGGCCTCAATGACTCTCTATAGCAGTGTTTCTCAACCTTGGAAGCTTGAAGATGGGTGGACTTCAACTCCCAGAATCCCCCAGCCAGCGCTGCTGGCTGGGGGATTCTGGGAGTTGAAGTCCACCCATCTTCAAGCTACCAAGGTTGAGAAACACTGCTCTAAAGGGATGCAAATGACCAGCTGTCTGCAAGGAATATAAATCCTTCCGTTCCCCACCATCCAGTCAGAACCGAAGAAGCTTCTTGGATGAGAAGCGAAACATCTTCAATATCAAAAACCAAGAAAGTCCAGTTGCCTCTTGAAAAAAGCACCTTTGAGACAACCATGACCTGGATGACTTGAGAATCTCTACACACCTTTGGGAAAGTTCTTCCTGAGCTTTACCAGCCATTTGGTAGGCATGCATTGCAAACACCTGAGCCCTACCCGCTTGGTTTGATCAGCAGGAAGTCAGCCCCATAAAAACCTCTTTTAACTGGGGCATCGGTTAGAGTTAACGGGCGGTCTTGGGCGGTCTGCAGAGGCCGAGGCAGGGCACGGCACTGGAGGGAGCAGTCAGCAAATAACTTTGTAGGGTTTAATAGGGTGGGTGGGTGGGGATATTCCTGACTAAACAAGCTGACAGTTTTATGGAACGTAACTTGGGAGACAAGAGGGCTGGGCAGCTCGGTGAATTGGGAGAGAGGGCAGGATGGTACTGGGGCAGAGAAGTGAAGCCATAAAAAGATACTACGGAGACTGCAACTACGCCCTGACAGTTGGACTCTGGCCCATCTCTGTGCCCAGATGGCAGGAGATGGAAGAGGATATAGCAGGCAGTATCCTCTGAAAGTTGGACCATAAGGAAGGCTGAGCGCCAAAGAATGGAGGCCTTTGAACTCTGGTGCTGGAGAAGACTCCTGAGAGTCCCTTGGACTGCAAGGCGATCCAACCGGTCAGTCCTACAGGAGATCAACCCTGACTGCTCTTTAGAAGGCCAGATCCTGAAGAGGAAACTCAAATCCTTTGGCCACCTAACGAGAAGGAAGGACTCCCTGGAGAAGAGCCTCATGCTGGAAAGGATTGAGGGCAAAAGAAGAAGGGGACGAGAAAGAATGAGGTGGCTGGATGGAGTCACTGAAGCAATCGGCGTGACCTTAAATGGACTCCAGAGGATGGTAGAGGACAGGAAGGCCTGGAGGAACGTTGTCCATGGGGTCACGATGGGTCAGACACAACTTCACAACTCACAACAAGCCTCTGTCCAAATTTAGCTACAAAGCACTTATTTTCTCAAATGTCCTCAGATTTCTCTTAAACTAAACAACACGATCATTAAACTCCTGTCGGCTTTTACTCTATTCTTACAATCACAATTGTGCCCCCGTAGGCTTGGGCTCCGTTCCTAAAGTTAACCCCAATCCCCAAAACCCCGTATTTTCCTCCTGCTCTCTAATACAGCCGCAGCAGCGGATAAATGACGATAAATTAGAATCGCTTTATTTGTAGGAGGAAATATGTATTAGCCTACAGCAATAAAGAAATAATTTCAGAAGTTCTGGAAGCTTCATCCCTGGAAGCTTTCAAGAAGAGGCTGGACTGCCATCTATCAGAAATCCTGCTTGGGTGAAAAGTTAGACTGGATGACTTACAAGGTCCCTTCCATCTGTTCAAATAAAATAGCCCGATGAAAAAAAAAACCTGCCGTGGAATAAAATATGCAAGTCGGAAAAGGTACTGCTGGTCTCCTGATTTTTGAGAATTGACTCCGCAAAAACTCCTGCTTGTAAATAAAATTTACTAATCAGAAAACATGCTAACCACGTTCCTCTGGAGTTGTTTTTTTTTTAACTGTCTGCAGTAAAATAGAAGAGAGTTTCCCATTATTTCCCTCTTTTCCAGCTGACCTTCCACCCCCTTGTAAAATTCATAACCAAATCCTTAAAAGGAAAAAAAATAAGATTTGACTTTTTTTTTTTTTTTTGGTTTTTTGGAAACGGCTGCTGATATAAGAACAACAAAAAAATAAAAAGCCAAAACAGGCCACGCCGTACAATGAAAGCAGGATTTAATCTTTTTTTTTTTTTTAGCTTTTTCAGCGTCTACATTCATATATAGTCCTCCGCTGCTAACCTGCGTGCTTGGGAAAACGCCCCCCTCCCCCTGTTTCAAAGGGGGGGGCTTTCGCTTCACAGCACCCCCAAAAGAAATCGGCAGGTGAACCAGAAGGGAAGAGGCAGGAGGTGAGTGATTCAAAGGCACTTGATGCTACGGTTGCCTTGCTTGTGTCCGGGCTCGGCCTCTGCAAAGGTACCGTGTGTGAGCCAATTGCTTCAGGACAGGTTGCCACCTAGAGTTTGGAATAGACCACGTCCTTGGGGGACTTCTTCTCCATCACAGCTTGGGCGGACTTGATGATGTCCTCCGTTTGAAGCATGCTCATATTCCAGGCGGCCTGAAGGAAAAGGCAGACAGGAGTTGGAGAAATTTCTGTCTGGTCCTTTCCGACCTCGGACTTTTAAGGCAGATGCTGATCGTCGCTGCCGGCCTCCTGTCACACTTAGTGTGCCCCTTCTGGCTTGCAGTGCTATTAAAAGGAGACTTTTCCAAACGAATCATTTTTTTTTTTAAGCAAAAAAGAAAGCACAAAGTTACAAGTCCTCATGAAGGAGACGCAAATGCCAGTGAATGGGTTCTGGCGACATGCTGCAAATATTTAGAATGGAAATGGAAATTGGAATGGAATGGAATAGCGTAGCATAGTGAAGATAGGATAGGATAGGAGTAAGAGTAGGAATAGGAGTAAGAGTAGGAATAGTAGGAACAGGAGTAGGAACAGGAATAGAAAATAGAATACTCCAACACTGGAAGTTTTTAAGAAGAGTCTAGACAACCATTTGTCCAAAATGGTAATAAGGCTTCCTGCCTGAGCAGGGGGTTGGACTAGAAGTCCTCCGAGGTCCCTTCCAACCGAGGTCCCTTTATTCTGTTCTCCACTATCCGGCCCAAACATCCAACGAGACCTCCCAATACGCAGACCCAGAAGTTGCATGTATAAAGAAGACCCACCAACTCACCATGTATTTCAAGCTCTCGGCCACCGAATGGTCTCGGGCGTAAAGGAGGTTCATTTTTGTCCCCTGCACCGCGACGGGGCTCTTGCTGGCAATTTCGCTGGCCAAATCAAAGGCGCTCTGCAGCATCGTCTCGTGATCTCGGAAGACACGGCTGGGAAAGGAAGGCAGAGGAATTTCAGAGGTTTTGGGCAGCTTCCTCCAGCCCAAGCCTTGGATTCGAGGGAATGTTCTAATAAACTATAAAGGCCCCAGGTAGGGAATGGCTGCATTAGGTGCTAGCCAATCCTCCTTTTCTTTTTTCAGTCCAAGGGAAGTTGGGAGAAAAACCTTACAATCTTGCTTGACAATCTACTTTAGCTCATGGTTTCTCAAACTTAGCAACTTTTAAAAGGGGTGGACTTCAATTCCCAGAATTTCCCAGCCAGCAAAGCTCATGGAATTAATATACTTTCCCTGGTTGCAGATGTTTCAGAAGAAGATGGCCTTCGGTCTAACCTTGCCTGGTCTTGAAAGCTAAGCCTGCTTAGTTCCTGGATGAAAAAAAACTCAGCCAGGAAATCTTCTATAGAAAAGATGGGAAATGCCAGACAATTGTGGGAGAATGAAAAGCACAGAGTTCTGGGGATGCCTCCATGAAAACATCTGGATTGAGCTTTCTGGGAGGAGGTGAGGATCTGTTGTGGCCCACCAGTGGCCAGCGGATCTGGCAGCAGATTCGGACAGTGAGGAGGTTGGGGAGGAACATGGGCCAGTCCTGGAGTCTGGGGCAGGCTCTGAGGAGGGCTCTGCATCAGAGGCAGAGAGGGGGCCAGGGCCGTCTGACAGTTATCAGCTGCCTTCAGAGTCTGACATCAGTGAGGCAGACAAACAGCTGGAGCCTGTTCCCATGTGTGCATGCGCAGAGTTGCCACATGAAGGGAACAGCTAAAGAACCAGGGTCGACTCAGAAGTAAGGCCACAGGTGGACGATGAATGGCCTCTCCCAAAGAGAATAAAAGAGGAACGAAAGGGGAGTGGAATTTGCAGGAGACAATTAGTTCATTTCATTAGTGTGAAGGTCTGTTTGTGACTCTGAGACTCCTTGCCAAGTATTTCCTTCTACACAGCATTGCATTTGGAAAATATCAGCCTGACAGCTCTCTGTCAGAATATTCATGACTGGGAAGACACGGTAACAAGGTCAGCCAATGAATAGGCATAGCAACTAAGTCAGCCAATTGGGAGCTGAGACAGACTGGAGCCAGGGCGTGTCTTAGTCTGCAGCTTCTGAGTCTGTGAAGAGAAACTGAAACCAGTGTGCGTGAACTTGTCTGCTGACGTGAGCTGAAATGAAACTGTGAATCTGCTGTTGGTATTGTACATTTACTTCATGTATTATTGTGAATATAAAGAAGTTAATGAATCCTGCTGCATCAGTCTGCCTGTGTGTGCTTTCTGGATTTGATTTTGCAAGAAACTCTGACACTCTCCAAGCCTGATAAGGTCTGTGGTTGTAAATTCACCCTTGAAAGACTGTTTGCTGGGACTTTCCAGTTTCCTGCCTCAACGAGATGGGAAATCAGGGAGCTGATTTTGACAAGGGGACTCTGGGTGGAAATCACAAGACTGAGAAACTTCCGCAGGCCCCGGGCTCGGCTTCAAGGCAGACCCACCTTACAAGGCCGCAGCTCTCGGCTTCCGGAGCCATCAGCTTTCTGGAAGTGAAAGCCAGCTCGTTCACTAGGCTGGAAAGAGATCATCAACAGGGGGTTAAGAGAAACCTCAGTCCCGCCTAACAGAGAAAGAACTGGAGAACAAAAATGGAACATGGTTACTAAAATGAGCCGAGGTGGCTCAGTGGTTAGAGTGCAGTACTGCAGCTAGTTCAGCAGATCAGCGGATCAAATCTCACCGGCTCAAGGTTGACTCAGCCTTCCATCCTTCCGAGGTGGGTAAAATGAGGACCCAGATTGTTGGGGGGCAATATGCTATTTAGTATACTGTCTTTGGTGTAAGCCGCCCAGAGTCCTCGGAGAGTGGGCGGCATAGAAATATGAATAATAAAATAATAAATAAATCAATAAAAATCTATGTTGACAGCAGCAAGACTATTGTATGCACAAAAATGGAAGGACGCTTCGATTCCTAAAATGGACAAATGATTGCAGAAGTTGATGGGAGTTGGCTGAAATGGCAAAATGGACTATCGTACTTTTTGGAGTATAAGATGCACTTTTTTCTCCCCTAAGAGGGTGGAAATGTTGGTGCGTCTTATATACCGAATACAGCCATTTTTTGCCTCCCGAAACCCCACCCCACACGTCCTGTTTTCACCAAAACAGGCCCGTTTTTCTGACAAACAGGATATGCAGAGGGTTTGGGAGGCCTGCAGAGTGCTCCTGGGAGCTGGGGAGGGCAAAAACTTTTTTTTTCTCGTTTCGAAATCTTGGTGCATCTTATATCTGGTGCGTCTTATAGTCGGAAAAAATATGGTACTTTGATTAAAGAAAAGAATATAAGTACTTTTGTTTGCACATGGAGACCGTTTCTGAACTTCGTGCTTGATGTGGGAAAGAACGAAACTTTGCTTTTGGGCTTTACCGATTAGACTGAAAGATCTTTACAGAAATGGCTTGCTCCTCTTATGGAAAAGCAGAAAGTTGTGATTTGATGTTAATGCCTGATTTTACTGCAACAAAGTCAGAAGTCAAGGCTTCTTTTTCTTTTTTCTAATCCTTCCTCACTTCTCTTCCCGCTCTTCCTCCCCACCTTTTTCCTATTTACTTTTGTATTTTGTACCTTGTAATATTTGATAACTCAATAAAAATGTTAAAAGCAGGAGGCGAGACCTCGGTCACAAGCAGGCAGTTTTCAGGTGGGCAGAGAAGGAACTGGGGGATGGGGGGTGGCTGTTTGCCCATCCCCAGACTATATTTGGGCAATCGACCTTTGACCCCACTTCCAGCACATGTAGCGGGCTTCCCTTGATGTTTTGAGGTGCGGCTCATGGGGTCTTCCAAAATACCCCAAATCTCAGATGCAGATCATCTGAGCAAACGATGGGCTGGCTATTTCTGGCTCCTTTAAGCCAGAGAAAAATTCCAACGGTTGCTTTCCAAAGTAGGGGAAGCTGTGGTTCCTGTCGTGCAAAACCCGGAAGAGAGCCGAGCCGACAGGAAGCAAAGCCCTCACCTCCGATTTCCAATGATCTGTGGCAAACGCTGCAATGTGCCAACGTCGGCTGCCAGCCCGATATCCACTTCCTGAAGAAAGGAGACACAAGGAGAAGGTCATTCATCCACTGAGGTCACCCATTCCAAAGGGTGATATGGGGACGGAGATATCCTGACATCCACCCCGGGCCTTATAATACTCAGGTGGCCCCTTGCAATGCCGGCCCATAAGGAGAAGTTTTTTCCACTAGTATAAATCCGTATCTGGCAAGCCTATGGCCTGGAATAAACATACGTGTATTTATGCACGTGTTTGTGTGCTAAGAGACCGAGGAAGGGTTAAGTTACAACGGCACTGAAAAAAGAGACTTATGACACATTGAGCTGCAGTGGCGCAGTGGTTAGAGTGCAGTACTGCAGGCTACTTCTGCTGACTGCCTGCAATCTGGCAGTTCAAATCTCACCAGGCTGAAGGTTGACTCAGCCTTCCATCCTTCCGAGGTGGGTCAAATGAGGACCCAAATTGTTGGGGGCAAGAGGATGACTCTGTAAACCGCTTAGAGAGGGGTGTAAAGCACTGTGAAGCGGTATATAAGTCTAAGTGCTCTTGCTATTTTTCACACTTACAACCTTGGCCCCATCCCCACAGTCATCAAAGTTCAGATGCTTGGTAACTGGTTCGTACTTACGACTGTCGTTGTGTCCCCAAAGTCACGTAACCCCCTTTGGCGACCTTCTGATGAGCAAAGACCACGGGGAATCCAGATTTACTTAACCCCCGGGTGACTAACTTATCAACCGCAGTGATTCACTTAACAACTGCGGCAAGGAAAGTCGTAAAATGGAACAAAACTCGCTTAAACAAGTATCTCACTTTAACAATGGAAATTTTGGGCTCAATCGTGATCCTAAGTTGAGGACTGCCTGGGTATCTGTCCCTTTGTTAGTGTCATTGGTGCTTATCAAGTAGACGTTTCGAGGGTAAAACTGTGTGGCGGCAAACTCACCTTCACCTGGAACCAAGCGTCCTGCGTGCAGTAGCGAATATCGCAGGCCGAAACGAGATCCACACCTTGAAAGGAACGAGAGCCACAGTCTGTTTTCCACCTTCCTATCCCATTTTTCTCCCACCACAGCTACGTAAAGCGAAGGAGGGGCCAGGCTCCTGTCTCAGGGCCCATCCAGCCCGGCTTCAAGGAAGGTCCTGCATCACCTGTCCTCTGGCCACTCCCAGGGACTCAGGTGTGGCAACAGCCCAGAAGACGACTCAAAAGCCCAAAATGCTGCAGTATCAAAAGGGCCTGAGTTGCAGGGCATTCGCCTTTTTGTAAACTGCTTTTAAACAGCCGAGATCCATGACTAGGTAGCAGGGTATCTAAGACAGGGGTCTCCATCCTTAGCCACTTTAAGACTTGTGGACTTCAACTCCCAGAATTCCTCAGCCAGCAAAACTTCGCTGGCTGAGGAATTCTGGGAGTTGAAGTCCACAAGTCTTAAAGCTGCATGTTTGAAGACCTCTGGTCTAAATTATATATTAGGCCGAAACCTAATCACTTATCACGAGTTGGGACCGTTTCTAAGGCAAGGATCTCCAACCTTGGCCGCTTTACAACTTGTGGACTTCAACTCCCAGAATTCCTCAGCCAGCTTTGCTATTAATTTTAAGATATTAATTAATATTAAGATATTAATATTAATAGTATTAATACTACAGATGAGGATTCACGTATGTTACTGCTAATGAATTTTGGATATTGATTGATGTGGTAGATTGATAACTTTGAATCGTGGATTGATATAAGTACTCAGAAATTACAAGTTATTGGTCCTAGTGTGTTAAGAGAATGTAAAATAGATATAGAAATAAGAAGATAGATCCAGTGATAAATAGGAAAGGAATAAATTAAGAAAGAGGGAGTACTGGAAGGAAGCAGGAGGATTATAAATAAGTGGGGAGGTTGGTTTAAGTTGGCCGTAGAGACGACCAGTATACCGAACTTAAACGAGGATTGGCACAGGAAGACGACAGGCAGCCCAACCTACGACAATAAAGTCCACAAGTCTTAAAGTTGCCAAGACCCCTGATCTAAGAGACGACGTTCCTTTCTTCCATGAGCAGGGGGGGAAAATGCATCTCAAAAACCAACATCCTTGGTTGCATCAGGCAGGAGACAAAAAAAAAAAAAAAACCCTTTTCCTTCCAGAATTCCATTTTTACTCATAGATTAAATGAGAGCAGAATTCCAGCCAGGCTGACACCAAAAATCACACAAGCATTCCTAGAGTTGGCCTGGCAAAGTCTTTAAAAATTGCCAAGGTTAAGAAACACCGAGTTATGCCAGCCAGTTTAATCGAAACGACTTGTACCCTTATGCAAAGCAAGATCCTACTGATTAGTTCCTGTCGTTCAAACAGTGCAGAATATGGAGTTTGGCCGTTTCCGCAGCCCACCCATGCAACAATTCCAGGAACCGAAGCCACAGGCTCAGATACGCGTGACTTATGGGGCTCACCTCCTCCAATGCAAGCTCCGTGAATGGCTGCAATGATGGGTTTGGGACACTGAAAAGCAGAGACGCCATTAAGTGCAGGTGGGAGAGGTTTTCTGGCACACCTGCCCAGCCACAGTCCCTCCCCTCAACCCAGGCACCTTCTCCAGGACCGTGAAGGACTCTTGGTAGTCTCGGATCTTCTTGCGGATGTTCCAAGCCTTCCGAGCCACGTCGTCACCTTCTGCCATCAGGAAAACGCTACCCATCTCCATGAGGTCGATGCCTGCGGAAGGGAGAAAATGGACGGAGAACAATAGGGGTTCACTCTAAGCCAGGGGTCTCCAACCTTGGCAACTTTAAGCCTGGTGGACTTCAACTCCCAGAATTCCCCAGCCAGCTTTGCTGGCTGGGGAATTCTGGGAGTTGAAGTCCACCAGGCTTAAAGTTGCCAAGGTTGGAGACCCCTGCTCTAAGCCACGTTTACCTGCCAACCAGGGATAGGTTGCTGGGAGTTCGGGAGAATCTCTAAACTAAGATTCTCTGCAGTTCGGAGAACCCCCAAATCCAATCCTGGCTCGCCTCTCCCACCCCACCCCTCCAAGGAGTCCCCATGCAGCCCGTTTTGGATGCAGGTAAGTGCAGGGAGAACGAAAAACGGGCCTACCCTACCGGAAGTTCGGGAAGCCTGGAAATGGGCCCGTTTCCGGCCTCCAGACAGGCAATTTTCACCTTCCCGGAGGCTCGAGGAAAGCTTCCGGAGCCCAGGGAGGGCAAAAACGCCCCCTCCGCTGTGGTGGAGGCGGCTGACTAGGCCACACCCACCGTGGCCACGTCCACCCAGCAACTGGGCAGAGAACCCCATGCTGAAATTTTTGAAGCCCATCGCTGCTGCCGGCCCTCAGCCAACTAAGCCACCATGGGCTACGTTATTTGTTAAATGCATTCTTCAACTCCTGCAAACAAGGCTGCAAAACTTGGAGATCATTGGGCCCTGGAGGTTTCTCCAAAGCGGGTGGAATCAAATTTTGCATCCCATTTTGCAACTGATTGGACTCGCTCAGCAGCACAAGCAAAACTCTTTTGAATTGTATCTTGTAGGCATTAAAAGTACTCACGTTTCTCCTTAAAACTCGGGATTCTGTCCCCCATCCCCCACACACGCACTCTTTAAACTCTGAAAGGAGTCCCTTCAAACCTGCCCTAAACCTGATCTGCGGTATAAACTGTAACTTCCCAACATGCAAAAACTAAGCCAAAGGAGACTTGGCCTGATTGTGTAAACTGAATTCTGATAGGACTGAAAGTTTGATCTGAAATGTCTATGGAGGTTCTCGGTCATGCGAGAATCCTGGTTGTTTCCAAGAGGCAATTGGACTTTCCGGTTTTTCTTTTGAAGAGGTTTCACTTCTCATCCAAGAAGCTTCTTCAGCTCTGACTGGATGGTTGGGGGAAGGGAAGGATTTATACCCCTTGCAGACAGAAATCCTACCTAAAATAGAAAATAGAATATCAGAGTTGGAAGGGACCTTGGAGGTCTTCTAGTCCAACCCTCTGCTTAGGCAGGAAATCCTACACTACTTCAGACAAATGATTATCCAACATCTTCTTAAAAACTTCCAGTGTTGGAGCATTCACAACTTCTAGAGGCAAATTGTTCCACTGATGAATTGTTCTCACTCTCAGGAAATTTCTCCTTAGTTCTAAGTTGTTTCTCTCCTTGCTAGATTTTCCTGACCTGAGGAGGAAAAGGAACCTCTTGGCCGTAATGCCTCCGTTCTCCTTACCTGCAGTGAACATTTTCCCAGCTCCCGAGATCACCACTGCGCGGCATTCAGAGTCCTGGCCAATCTTGTTGAAGCATTCGACCATCTCTCTATGACAAGAGAAGACCACATGGGATGGGACAACCTTGGAGACCTGATCTGCCAGGTGGCTGGCTTTAGTTTTTTCACCAATTCAGGTGGTCCTTGACTTACGGCCACAAGCAAGCCCAACATTTATGTTGCCGAGAGAGAAATCTGTTGCGTTTTACCCCGTCGTATGACTTTTGTTGAGGGAATAGGTGCACTTGTAAAATTAGTAGCCCCGTTGTTAAGTGAATCTGGCTCTCCCGTTGATTTTGAAGGTCAGAAAAAGGGGATCACGTGACCCCAGGAGACGCTGAGACCGTCGTAAATATGAACCAGTGGCAAGCATCCGAATGTCAATCACGCAACCATGGGGATGCTGCAATGGTCATAAGGGCAAAAAACAGCCAGACGTCCCTTTTTTCAGTGCCGTTGTGTTGTGACCCCGACTCCCGAGCCTGTCCTAACAGAGGAAGAGGACTCAGAAGGTGATGGGGAGGAACTGACAAGGCCTCCCTCTCCAGGACCCTCCTTTCTGGCAATGCCTCAGGTTCCATCCAAAGGCCAGGAGGAACAGCCTGGGATGTGCCAGGAGGAAGGCATATTGGAGCACCGATTGATAGGGAGCGAGGAGGATGAATCCTGGCTTGATCCCAGGCAGCGTCGGAGGGAGAAGCGTGCGCAGCAATGGAAGAGGCGTGGGAGGGCCAGAGATTGAGTTGAGTCACGGAGCCATGCCCCACCGGGAATAAAAGTGGGTGGGATTGCTCTTCAGGCTTTGTGACGGACAAAGTTAAACCCTGAAAGTCACATCGTGATCTCTGAAATTCGGCTTGGATATATTTTGGACTGAACATTGACTAAACTCTTGTCTCGTGGATAATTTGTTGCTCCTGGAACGGACTGAAGATAAGTCCTCTTCTGCTTTATGGGAGTGAAAACGGTCTTGGCAGGCATTCGGCAGTTTGCTGCCAAAACCTTGGTCTGCCAGGAATTCTAATCTGTTTACCTAATAAAATATTGGCAGGCGTGCTTGCTATTACGTTTGCCTGTGTGAGGAAGGGGGACAGAACACGTTGTAAGTTCGAACAGTCACTAAGCGAACTGTTGTAAGTCGAGGATTACCTGAACACTTGAAACAGTGTAGTGACCGAAGGCATTTATCTGGGACATTGAAAGCCCAGGGCCAATGGGGCAGAGGAACCGTGCCTTAGCCTTCCCCGATTAATCCTCATTTTAAAAAAAAGAAGCACAGTTCCACCCAATCCTTAATCCATATCAATGAAGTTGCTTTGCAATAGGTTTCCCAAGGAGATATAAGAAAAAAATTAAACAGAATATTACTAAGTCTGGGAGAAATGGTATAAATGGTTGGAGGAGAAAGTGGGGGGGGGGAGGAAAGCGGGGGACAAAAGAAAACTAAACAATGGTTAAATTAGGTGGAGGAATATGGAAACAAATGGGAAGATATAAAAATTGTGAAAAGGAAATTAGGTACCTGTTTATGTTAAGTGTAATATTTAGATTAAGAGAATATATTATGATGGTATATATATGATATACTAGAAATATATGTATAAAAGATAGATTAAGGTAAGAAAGAGAAAATGTAAAAATACGGATTACTGATGCGAAGATGTTGAAAAGATGTAAATTTTTGTTTGTTTTTTGTTTTTTTAAAAAAACTGTTTAATAAAAATTATTGGAAAAAAAAAAGCACAGATAGTCTGACTGACAAGTTCGTTTAGTGACTGTTCCAAGTTACAACGGCACTGAAAAAAGGGACTTGCTTATGAGCATTTTTCACACTTATGACCACTGCAGCACCCGCATGATCACGTGATTTTCACTCAGATGCTTGACTGATTCATACGATGGATTCATATTTACAACGGTTGCAGCGTCCCGGGGTCCCGTGACCAATTTTCGCGACCTTCTGACGAGCAAAGTCGACGGGGAAGCCAATTCACTTAATGACCGTTGTCACTAACTTAACCACTTCGCTGAACGACTGCGGAAAGGAAAGTCATAAAATGGGACAAACCTCACTTTGCACATTTCTCGCTTTAGTAACGTAAATTCTGGGCTCAACCACGGTCTTAAGTCAAAGACCACCTGTACCTCATTTTCGGTTTGGCTACTCAGAGCACGATAAGGATTGCGGGTTAATAGCCAGGGCGGATGCCTCCCAGTCTTCTCCTGCCGTGCTTCCCCGGCCTCCCCCGGTCCTGCGACTTCCGTCAGCGGCGCCAAAAAAAATCTGATTTCCCGTTACCTCCAAAAGGCGGTATTCATGGCGTTCCTTTTCTCGGGGCGGTTGAGCTCCACGTGCAGCACTTTCTCGCGGACCCGTTCCAACTTCAAGGTCTCGTAGGTGGGCAAGGAATTGGACTGTGACTGTGACGGTTGCTGTTGCTGCTGTGGCTTTGAGGCCATGATCCTGAAGCCGCGGCAGGAAGCAGGATGAACGGAGAGATCTGGGAGGAGGGGAAAAAAATGGACGGTGAGCAGCAGAGGGCTAAGCTTTGTCCTGAAAGGAAGGAAAGTCACCTGTGCTAGGTGTAAACTCCACGCATGCAGGTAGAACGGTGGGATTTGGCTGCCCAATTAACTAGTGTCATCTAGCGCAGGGGTGTCCAACCTTGGCCACTTTAAGACTTGTGGACTTCAACTCCCAGAATTCCAGAGCCAGCCGTGGTTGCTTGCTGGCTGAGGAATTCTGGGAGTTGAAGTCCACAAGTCTTAAAGTGGCCAAGGTTGGAGACCCCTGCCCTAAAACAAAAGCATTGGAAAGGACAGCAGGCAAAAGTCCATAGACAAAACACAACTTGGTGGCTGGCTCAGGAATTCTGGGAGGTGAAGTCCACAAGTCACAAAAGGCCATGGTCCCTCCAACCCCTGATCTAGTGGGACCTCTGGAAAGGCCTCTCCCCAGAGATCCAGAGGGCTCGAATCCCCATGTCCTTTAGGAAGCTCCTGAAGACTTGGCTCTCCTCCCAGGCTCTGGGTCAGGATGATGGTTGAGCTTCGAATGGATGGATGGATGTTTCGTTGATATCTTTCTCCTTGGGAGTCTCCTGGCTTTTTTTCTATTGTGGATTATTCACCACCTGGGATAATTAAGACTTAGGCAACCTCTAAAATCTCTGTTTCTCAACCTTGGCAACTTTCAAGATCGCAGAAGTTGAGAAACACCGATTTAGAAGTTTGGCATTGTCTAGCTGCCAAAGATGAAAAGCAGGGCTCTCTAACAAACCAACAAACTAACTCCCCGATGAGTCCAGTGGGGCTGAAACCCTGAAGTGTGGGAGGCCTGATTTACGTCGTGATCATATGAAGACCCCTCCCTGCCCCCAAGCCTTGGTTCTACCCAGGCCCCTCTCTCCCCCCCCCCCACCCCGCTTGGCCACAGAAGCTCCCTGGGAGATTTCAAGAATCCCAAAGCCGTGGCTTCTCTCAACAGGAGCACGAGGGACCTACATACAGGGAGTCCTCGACTTACGACCACAATTGAGCCCAACATTTCTGTTAAGTGAAACAGTTCAGTGAATTTTGCTAAGTGAAATGGTTGTGAAGTGAATTTTCACCCCATTTTGCGACTTTTCTTGCCCCTGCTGTTCAGTGAATTCCTGAAGGTGTTAAACGAGTCACACGGTTGTAAAGTGAATCTGGTTACTCCCCCCCCCCACCCCCCGTTGACTTTGCTTAGAATAGAATAGAATAACAGAGTTGGAAGGGACCTTGGAGGTCTTCTAGTCCAACCCCCTGCCCAGACAGGAAACCCTACACCACATCAGACAAATGGTTATTCAACATCTTCTTAAAAACTTCCAGTGTTGGAGAATTCACAATTTCTGGAGGCAAGTTGTTCCACTGGTTAATTGTTCTAACGGTCAGGAAATTTCTCCTTAGTTCTATCAGAAGGTCGCAAAAGGGGGGCCATGTGACCCCGGGACACTGTGACCGTCATAAATACCAGCCCTGGGGATGCTACAATGGGCGTCAGTGGGGAAAACGGTCATAAATCATTCATTCAGCGACGTTGTAACTTTGAACAGACACCAAATGAACTGTTGTAAATCGAGGATTACCTGTACCTTCCTGCTCCTTAAACCACCCCTCCTTTTCCTTCTAGTGGCTAGAACTACCTCCAATGAGGGGAAACCGAATTGCTGTGGCCAGGACACCCCAAAGGAGAGATGGGCCAACTTGTAGAGCCTTAGAAACCAAAGAACTCTCCAGACCAACTTCCAAAGTTCCTGCAGAAGAGATCAGTTTGCAACTTCGCTGAAAAGGGGGTGGGGAGTCTTTTCTTTGCAGAATAACAAGAGTTTCTGGCAAAGGAGGAGATCCCAGGGAAGGGAGGTCCCTGACTGCTCTTAAACCCACCCACTCGCCTTCCCTGCCTCCCTCCCTTCACAGGGCCAAAGGTGGCTCTTTTTCCTGGGAAAACATCTTGCCTGTCCTGTCCTGTCTTGTTTTTGCAATTCCACCACAGTCAGGTGACGGTTTATCTCTTTGCCTACGGTGGAATTGCAAACTGCTCAGCCTGATCCTAAAAGGAAGAGAGTTGCAGGTTGCATGCACCGTAGGCAAAAAAAAAAAAAAGATGGAGGTGGGAAGAGCAGGACGGGGCAGGAGTGGAAGCAGCAAGCAAGGAGAGCAGGACGGGGCAGAAGGGGGCGTGGGGGAACGGGTTGTCAGCTCCAAAAAGGCTGCAAATCCAGAGGGGTTCAAACTGCAAGGTCAGGTGGTCTTCAATTTACGACCACAACTGAGCCCAACATTTCCGTTCCGTAAGCGAAGCATTTGTTAAGAGTGAGTTTTGCTCCGTTTTACAAGGCACCGTCGTTAAGCGAATCCCTTTGCCACCATCGTTAAGCGAATCCATGATTCAGTTAGTCTCACGGTCTTTGGAAGTGAATCCGGCTTCCTTCATTCGACTTGGCTTGTCCGAAAGTTGCAAAAAAGGGGGAAATCACGTGACACACAGACACACACACACACACCCGGGGGACGCTGCAACCGTCCTAAATAGGAGTTGGTGGCCAAGCGTCTGAATATTGATCCTGGGGATGCCGCAACGGTCATAAGTCTTTAAAATGGCCATGTCCCTTTTTTTTTTCCTCAGTGCCATGGTGCTGGAAAACGGTCACTAAACGAACTGCTGTAAGTCGAGGACTACCTGGAGAGATGAGTTTGTGGGTGGTTCAAAGACACCTGCTTTGGATTTTTTTGGGGGGGAGGGGTTGGAGAGAGCGAATGAGCAAGCCAACATGGTTTGCAAAGAAGGCAAAGGATCGGGAGGAACCCCCCCACCCCCACCCTTCCCACTGCCCTCCCCTCCAGAAACTGAAGGGCTGCGAGGCAGGGAGGGGAGGGGGCCCCATCTGCATTCCCCCCACAAATCCCTGGGAAGCTGTGCAGAGGCCCCTCCAGAGCAAGCTGGCTTCTCCCCAGCCGGCTGAGGATGATGGGCACTGAGGTCCAAGGCCTTGGGAGGCTGAGCTGGGGTTGGGGGGGGCAGAGGGGCAGGAGGGGGGGCAGCAAGAGAAGCAGGGGGGCAATGGGACCCCGGGGGGAGGGAGAGCAGGGGCTGGAAGCGGAGGGAGGGACCGGGGAGAGGGGGAGTCGGCCCACTCACGCCTCCGAAGCAGCCCCCCGAGGACCCCCGACGCCGCCACCGCCATGGCTCTCCGCCCTCCTACCGCAGGCAAGGGCGAAGGAGCGGACGTACCAGTGAGTGGCTGGGCTAGACGGGCTCCGTCCTTCTCTCCACCGCCTCTCCGGAAGGAGGCGCCGCTTCCGCACTCCGCCTCTGTAGCCGGACAGCTAAAGCGCCGCCCTCTTGTGGCCGGAATGGGAAAGCAGGGAATGACGTTTGGGCCGCCGCAGACTTGTCAAGCGTGGTTGGCAGGGAGGCTGCTGGGAGTTGTAGTCCCATCTCGAAAAAGCAAGCGGAGAAGGGACCTCGCCTTCTATCCCATGAACCTCAAGCAAATTTAAGGCGTGTGGTTTTCAACTCCCGGAATTCCCTAGCCCAGAATTATTTTATCTAAAAATGGCTTAAATCTAACCCAGGGGTGGGCAACTGTGGCCCTTTTACAACCTGTGGACTTCAACTCCCAGAATTCCTGAGACAGCCAAGGTTGGCCATCTCAGGAATTTTGGGAGTTGAAGTTCACAGGTTGTAAAAGGGCCACAGTTGCCCACCCCTGATCTAACCCAACACTGGAAGCTCCACGGAGGCAAAAGAGGAAGAACCCCTGGTCTTCCCTTGTAGAAAAGGCCTTTCGGTAAAACCTCCCGTCATGCAAAAATGTTGACAAAAGTCAAGAGCACAATCATATCCCTTCCTATTTGGAAGCATTTTTATCTTCTCCCCGTTGGCATGAGTTCTGGCAGCTCTCAGCCATTCAGAAGTTGGCAATCTCCAAAATGTTTTAAATGCTGGTGTTGCAGGAAGCCAATGTAGGATTTTATTTTTTTAATTAAAGGTAGCAAAGATGCTGGGCCTTAAATTCTGTAGAGATTCTCGGTCATCCGGATCACAGTTTGTCTCAAAGGTGCTTTTTTCAGGAGGCAACTGGACTTCCTTTTTTTTTTTCCTTTTGAAGACGTTTCACTTCTCATCCAAGAAGCTTCTTCCGCTCTGACAAGATAGATCTGACCCTAACCCTATCCTGTCAGAGCGGAAGAAGCTTCTTGGATGAGAAGTGAAACGTCTTCAAAAAAGAAAAAACAAGTAAGTCCAGTTGCCTCCCGAAAAAAGCACCTTTGGGACTTAAATGTTCTTAGAAACCTAGGAAAGCTAAAACTAAGCATGAAGGCTGTTGAACACTGTATTGCATAGTAATATCTCCCTGCTCCATTCTTTAAATTATAAAGCCTCCCAGCAGACAATAAAGCAATGAAAAAGAATAAAAGGTTTGCATAAAACAAGTTAAATGGTACCTCCCTTTTTAAAATTTAGCCTGGCCTTCCATGGAAACAAGGTAGAGAGACACCCAGACCAACTTAATTCCCTTCACAAATAAAAATAAAAAAAGACCTTCGACGTACCTGCCTGTCCTCTTGGACAAAAAAACTTCTCAAGGCGTTATCAGGTTCAGTTTGTACAACAATTTATTTTCCAAACAGCTTTATTAAATGTGCCAACTAGCACAGGCAGCACACATTGTATGAATGGGGGGGGGGAAACATATCACAGGTACCATCGTTTTAAAATTCGATGTCATCAGAATGCCACGGGGCTTCTCTTCCCAGCTGACCTAGCTGCAGGCAGCCTCTAATTAAGCTTTTTTGTTTTCATTTTTTTTTTTACAAAAAACGAAGGGACACCGGAGCAAACAAAAACAAAAACAAAATCACACACAAGTAAGTTAACGGAGCAGCCTTCTCGGTCAGGAACCGAAGAGCAATTAGGAAGCGTGTTGGGCGGTTGAGAAGCAGAGTTTCAGGGTGTAGGGATATGGCCCATCTAGGAGAAAGCCAGACAGGTTTATGAGTCCCCTCAACTGTATTTACGTGAAAATAAAAACAACAGTCATCATCCACAGGAAAGAAACATTTCTCCAGCTTTCCCCAACATCTCCCACTGTGATCCATTTGAGGCTGAACAGTCAAGAAAACGTGTCTAAACAAATAAACCTCTCATATTCAGATTTAAACTAAAAACACTTGAGGTATTACTTGTACTTAAGTGATTATAAGTAATGCTCAACTTATGAACACAATTGAGCCTCAAATTTCTGTGGCTACGCAAAGACAATTGAGTTTTGCTCCATTTTATAACCATTTTTGCCACAGTTGTTAAGTGAACCCCCTGCCGTCGTGAAGTTAGTAACACGGCTATTATGTGAATCTGGGAGATGAACTCCACAGGCCTTAAAGTTACCAAGGCCGGATACATCTGTTCTAAACACTGAGGCTCAGTAGCTGCTTTTTCCTGACTGATCCCAAACCGATTAATTTGGCCAAGTCTCCAAGACGGTCAAAATCAGTTGGGTGTTTTTAAGATCTACTAGCTTCCCTTCCCTTCCCTGCCACTAAAATTAAACAGAGGAAGGGGAAAGAGGAGGGAGATTCCCAAATCCTAGTGTTATCAAGGCCTCCCCTTCTTCAGCATCTACAAAATGCGACAGGGGCTTACTTGGGTTTTTCATCTGATAATGGTTGAGGAAAGCCAGAGTCTCCAGCGCATCCCCTTTGGTTTCCCACTCCAGCAGTCCCGACGAGCTCCTTTCACCTGCGGGCATTTCAAGCAAGATACGGGTTAAGCTGGAGCAGGCCCACCTCCTTGGAACACGAACCGCTCTGTCGTCCTAGAGCAGCTTGGCCCCGGGTCCCTGCTTTCCAAACAGCAGCGTTCCCAAAAGCAATCTCTGCAGAGGGATACTCACTCTTCCCTGAAAACACCTTGACGGAAGCCGGTCTCTTCACCCCTAGCTCATCGCAAATCTGATTGGGGGGGGGGGGGGGGGGAGAAATAATGCCACATGTATTAACACAGGAGCGTTAAGCCACTACCCTGATCACACCAGTGTATATTTTAGGATTTTCCTCTTCGGTCAAGTCCTATTCCCAGGGGCTCTTACAGAGACGCCACTGCCTTCCTATAGTTTTCAGCCATCGTGGAACTGCATTTTACATATATTTCTGTGCTGTGTTGAATACTGTGTTTCTCCTAAAACACGGCCCACCCAAAAAAAAAGGCCCAGCCCTGTTTTGTGCGCATGCGTTAAAATTACGCCCTACCCACCCCCCAAATTTGGCCCTATTTAAGTGCATGCATGGCCAGGCTTGCCGGAGTGGACGATGGCAGGCTTTTTCAAGTGGACGGCTACCGGTAGCTGGAGTGACCATTACAAGTAGGAAAGGGTGCACGAGGCCGCAAAAAAGCCCGGTGGCCAGGCCAGGCGCACGGGGGAAAAATTAACACACTCCTCAAATAGAAGGCCTAGCCATTTGGCCAAGCAGGCTGAGGCTGCCCCAGGTCACAATCCTTACCTCGTAGAAGTTATCTTCCGTCACTTCTAGAGGCGCGTTGAAGAAATGGAGCACATTGCTGGGATGCTGGATTCGATTCTTGGCGGCTTGTTCCGGGGTGGAGAAGCGATTGTTCCGGGAGCCGCTGAAATCTTTGTAGCTGCAGGAACCGTCCTCGAGACCGTAAGACTGACCAGGCATGATGGCCTGTTGCTTGGACACGCTGCGGACAAAGCGAGACAGGCTTGCTCAGTCCCGCCCTCCTGGCTTTGACCCAAGTTCCTCAAGAAGGCCTGGGAAAAATGCAGGTGGAACTCACCAGACATTCAACTTCTGATCAAACATGAAGTTATTGTTGAGGTGGGTGATGGCTCGGTCCACCGCGTAGCCGTCTGCCATCTCCACCATGGCTGCTCCAGGCTTGCTTTTCATGAACTTCACCTTTAAATAAATAAAAAAAAAAAAGGATTTCTTGATTCAACTACAAGAGGGCAAAGGTACTATCAGGCCTGGAAGCCATCTTTTTCGTTGGGCCTTCAGGCCGGCCACATTTACTGCTGTGGGGAACAGGGAGGGGGGATTATATGGAGCAGGGGTGATATATAGTCTTAACAACATTCCTTTCTCAGAAAGTCAAGGTCATCTTGCCCTGTACCTGGAACTGGGAGGCATTTCCAGTTAGGACAGTGTTTGGAGTGGACCATGTGATGGACATGTGGATGCTGGGCAGGGATCTGGACTTTCTTTTGGGTGGGGAAAACTTGGAAGCTTTCAGATTCGGGTTTTCCCAGATGTGCCAATATGACATCTCTAATAAGATGGAACTTTGAGGTAGCCTCGGAGTCTTCTTTCCATTGGGGGCGTTACTTGGTACCCTGACGTAAGACGCCCTCCCACCCACCCAGCACGGGTACAAACTTTTGTCTCCATTTTAATAGGGATGCATTCAAAACGACTTGCTTGGGTACACCCTGCGAATCACACAGGCAACCCTCAACTTATGAACCATTCATTGGTTTGAAGTTACAGCAGCACGGCAAAAAGTGACTTAGGAGTGTTTTTCATCTGACCTTTGCAGCATCCGTGCAGTCGTGTGATCAAAATTTGGCCACTTGGCAACTGACCACACCTCAACCAATGCAAGAGCAAAGCCTTTCCAATGTAGCACCAGCTGCCCTTTGAACGCAAACCTGTTCCCGAAGAAGTGAAGGCTCCAGGCTCTCGGGAGCCCAAGGGCTTCAACTTCTCCCATAGTGGGATTTGGGATTTCCAGAGGCTGAAGGGTGCTCAGCCTTTCCAGGAATTCTACCCAGGGAGCCTCCTGTGATCAGGGGGAAGGAAGTCTCTCCACCTCCAATTTCACCAGGTCCAAATCTTACACCTGGTTTGGGGAACTGGCCAATCCAAAGACAAAGCGAGCAGATAGGTAGGCATCCAGAGATGGTACTTGGGCTTTCCAAGCAAAAGGGAGCATCACAACAGCATCTTGCCCAAAGATCTCCAAAGCAAGCAAAAACTTTGTGTGTGTGTGATATGTATGGAGGCCAAACTCAGCACCAACTAGGCCGTTCCAGAAGCTCTGCCAACATCAGGCTTGCCCTCTCCCTCAGCCGCTCACCTTCTCCACGTTTCCATAGAGGCAGAAGACGTTGAAAACACGGTCGCAGTTCATCTTAGACTGGTCCAGGCCGTAGACCATCAAAACGGGGCTGTCGGCATGGGGGCCGTACTCCGGCGGGGGTGGCGGAGGCGGGGGGTGCCCGTACTGAGGCCCGTAGCGGCTGGGTCCTCTATGGCGGCCCCCCACAGGCGGCCCCATCCGCCTCCCTTCATAATGAGGAGGAGGAGGGCCATAGCCTTCGTCATGGTAGTGGCCGTGGTAGCCCCCGTGAGGTCCTCCTGGAGGAGGAAGCACAAGTCAGCCAATGCCAAGGCAAAACTGGATGAGGGCCAGAGACGACGCTGCCCCACCCACCAACCGGGCCTCACCGTATTCCGCAGGATGATCCCCAAGGAGAGGAGGCTGCCTCTGGCGCTTGTTCGGATTCCCGCCTGGCTCCCCTGTCAAAAGCAGACCAATGTTAGAAACTTCTGGAAACAGCTCAGTCGCCTTGATTTCTAGGGCTGACCTCTGTGTTGGGACACTTTGGTTAAGCTCCAAAGCCGGCCTAAAGCATTCTCCATATTAAAAACTCCAGATTCTTCAGAATATGTCTCTTTTCTTTCCACCATGGGAGAAGGGGGGGGGGGGGCAGTTTTAAAAACAACACTTCCTTTTCAGGGGCACACTGTACAACTCCCTCTCCTCCCAGTCCACCCAGTTAGGCGAGTGCCCGAAGAGGCCATTTGGGACAGATCCTGATACTACCTCGAACTGATGCATCTTCCAGACCTTTATTTAAGCAGCAAAGCTGATGAACTAGAACTCTCTTGGGCACCAAGCGTTGTTCTCAACCATCTATCTGGCCTAACAAAGGTTCTCCATCTTATCTTAAAGCCTGCCACCCTTTCCTCCCGAAAATGTAACCCTGGGGCAGGGAAGGCTTTTAAAAATATATAACAGGATCGACAGAAGTCAATTTCACCACACCAATTCGAACATTAGAGCAGCAGGAAAAAAAAAAAAAAAAAAAAAGAGGAAACGGAAGTCTTTGCCAGCCCACTCCCCACCTCTAGCAGAGCTAAAAGGATTAAAACAAGACCAAGAAGAAGATGGCAAAGCAAAGCAAAAATTGTCCAGTTTAAACACAAATCGATATACAAAGACAGAAGAATTTAAAGCAAGTCATACAATTCTCGTTCTTTTTTTTAAAAAAACAAAAAAGTAAAAGAGTTTCGCAGTTTATTTCAATAGGCATTTACAAAGATTGAAAAAGGCTACTTACAGCAGGAGTTTACAGTACAATGTCCCTTGTCACAAATATATTCTGCATTTCTCTTACCATTGGACGCTTCAACAGTGTAAGCACAGTTCTGAAAGATGGCGTCCCATCAAACATACACTGCGGCCCTGCGTTACATGGTTCCAGAGTCAAAGTCACGTCAAAAGGCACCAAACTGACACAATCAAATTTTTTTTTAAAAAAAATTAAATGAAAAAGGGCTCACAGATGTTTGTTTTTGTTTTTGTCTTCAGATGGTATCAAGGAAAAAAAAGGACATGACAAAAGGTGTGAATGAGTGTCCCTTCCGTGTTGCGTCTCCTGATGTTTTTTTTTTTTGTCATGTGCTGTTAACAGGTTTTTTTTTGGTGCTTCTGGCTGTGTAGGTCTCCCGTGTGCATGTCTCTCTCCTCTGTTAATGGAGTGTGCCTTGGATCTCAAGTGCCCCTGAAGCGGAAAAGACCCCCAGCCTCTAGGGAACTGGGAGGCTGTCGGGGACTTGGGTGTTTTTGTCTGGGGTTTGTCTGTCTCCGCTTGGCAGCTGATAAAAATGTCGGCAGCCGAGGACTGCAAGAAGAGAGTAATAAAAGGCCCTCCCAAACCAAACCAAGTTGATATGGAGAGCATCTTATGTCTTGAAGGGTCTCGGGGATCTACTCCGTTCTCCGTAAGACCGTTGGCGCACTTTGTCTGAGACCCCTCTGGTGTTTTTCCTAGTTTCTGTGTTACCTTCTTGGGTTCAAGGTTTTTTTTTTTTTGGCTTTTGTCTGTTTTTGTTTTGTAAGCATGTCGTGGCCTGGTGAGTCTCTCTCTGTCTCTCTCTGTCTCTCTCTCTTTTTCTCTGTCTCCCTCTGTGCTTGTAGATGTCTCTCGGATCACGGTGTGGTGTTCTTGATGTGAGGACATGAACTCAATCTGTTGCCTTTCGGGTAACACTTAAGATGCTGCATGTTTTCTCCAGGAAGAGCTAATGCAAGGTTGAGGTTTTGTTTTGTTTTTTCCTACACTGTGTAGTGTTGTTAAAGAGAGTGTCTAGCAGAAGGCAGATCCCAGGCAATTCAGAACTTCCACGGCAGCTGCGCGCGGGTCCCCCAGGGTCATGTGGGAAATCGATTCAGAGCTGGGGAAAGGCCAGATATATCGCCCCTTCCTCGGTGCCCAGCCTGAGGGAGAGGGCAGAGAGCCGGGAGGCAGCTTCTGAACTGCCCAGCCCTGCCAACTTAAGCCACTGCCAATCTGCACAGTGCCTAAGTATGTACCTTGGAGGAGAAAGTGAGTCATGTTCATGTCAAGTCATGTAATGCCATTGCTTGCTTCGCCGTGAGGGTGGGGTCAAAAGTGACCTCTGCCGGAGCCTCACCCACCTGCCCGCAATCCAACAGCCTCCCCAGGCAGGTTTGCTCCATGGAGCCAACCAACCCAACTGCCAAGCCTGAAGGCAACACCTCCTGTAAAAGCCTAGCCGTGCCTGTGCTTGGAGGGACAATGCTGCCCACCTCACAGAAGGAACGTGCTTTTCTTTCTGCACGCGTGCAGTAAGAAGGCAGGCCAAGGCAAGGCTTCCAACTCACTTTAGACTGAGCTGACACAGATGGCAACCCCCCCCTCACCCTCCTCACTGTCCCCCTCAAGGAAATGGCACTGGAGACCCCTTTAGCCAAGACGTATGCCACCCTCCCACGTCCCAGAGTCTGCACACAGAAAATGTTTCCCTTGAACATGAGAGAAGTGCTTTCCCCTCTGCCCACCACCCTCCAGCCATGGAATGGCAGAAATGCAATATGCCCTCAGACCCACAAAGGAGGTGGCTCGATTAGCACCAGGACCAAAGGTCTGTATAAGGCCTGAGGCTGCTGGGAATAGCCATCTCTGGACCTTCCAGGAGTTAAAGCTCCCTAGCATCCATTCTGGGATGCCCCAGAACATAAAAGGAAATCTGAGTACAGCCTGCTTTTCGACTCCCCCACTCCGCTACTACATCCCCAACCTTGCTAGTAGCTGCAATCCACACACAGAGCCTAGAGACGCAATACCAAGGAGGGGGGAGGATACCTGACCAGATGCAATCAGGGAGACGGAGCTGCCCCGATTCCCTTGCAGCTATTCTCGACCCACCCACCCCACTGCGCCTCCAGTCTTAGAAGACTCGGGAAGCCTCCTGCCCTGAAGCCAGGACGCTGCCCTCCAAGCTTCCCCCAAACCGGGCCCCATGTTGGACAGCAGGCAAATGGCATTACATCACACAATTCAGCTGGAGGAAGTGTGCTCTTCTTCAACAGGAAAAAGGGTCTGTGTGTAGCTTGAGAGCAGGCTATCAAGGTTACCTTGCCCGCTGAGGTTGGGGTTGGTGTAGTCCCAGGTATCCTGGTCATTCTTGAAGACGTTCAGGCGAGTGGGCTAAAACAAAGCACAAATGGGTAAAAAAACAATACAGGGAGATCGAGAGAGGGAGCAGCAAAGCCACACTGTGCGATTATACGGGCTGCGGACAGGTCACAAAACAGGGACCTAACTGGCTTATAACCATAGGTATCTAACTATCTGTTCCAGCTTAGCCCGTAGTATATGACAGTTAGCACAACTGTTAGTAAAGCCTATGTAATTTTAGCAACAGGCCGAGTCTTAACCCTCTTCCTATTAAGGATGCTGGACTTACAATTTTTTCCTAGTTTGGGGGGTGGGGGAAGAGGGCCCCCCCCTGAAGTTTAACATCCAATAGCCAGTGGGAGCATGTTAAGAGTTCTTTGTTCTGGCAGCCACTGCAACAGTGTTGCTGTAACTCACAGGTAGTCCTCGACTTATGACTGGTTGCTTAGGGACCAAAGTTCCGACCTGGTTCCAAAGTTCTAACAGCCACCAAAACGGTTCCATGTGCCATTTTGGACAACAGGCTGGCATTTACAGTTGTTTGTAGCATCCCATGACTACAATGTACATTTTTACTAGAAACCAGAAGTCCTGGAGTTTACTTAATGACTGCTGCACGAAAGATTGTAAAATCAGGTTGGCCACGTAATGACTCAACTGTGAAGACTTACAACCGTTAACTGGCTGGGCTCAATTATCCCCGTTAAGTGAGGACTAGCTATATTTTATAGATTACCTGCCCTACTGGTAGGAATTCCTACCATTCTGTAACAGAGCAGAAACGCTAGATTGGTTTCCCCAGTTTTTCAACCCAAGGTTATCTTATGTAAAGAAGTAACGTTAAAGAAGCTACAATTCTGCCATTTCACAAGGTTTTTCGGTATCAGCACAGCCACTGGGAACCTTCAGGACAAGGGCACAGAGCTAATTAGGGGGGGAATCTGGGTGAAGCAATTTCACTGGGCCCATTTGCCAATCCCTTCAGAAAAGAAGCGTTTGCGGATTTGGGATGGGAGGCCGCAGACCCTCCTGTGCAACACAGGGGCCCCTCCTCTCTTCTGCAACCCCCACTCACCTTGGCGTATTCAATCTTCAGCGTGCAGCAGCCAGAGTAAATGTCGGCCCCGTTCAAAGAAGCTTTGGCTCTCTGAGCACTTTGCACAGAGTCAAATGTTTGCAGAATTAAGGAGATCTTAACTGGGTGTTTCCTAGTCAACTCTCTTCAAGCTACTAACCTCCCACAGCCCCTGCTGAAGCAGACAGTTCTGCTTCGCTCTTCTCAGCTATCAAAAGAAAAAAGGATATTCCACCATAGCTTGGACCCCATTTTTTCTAAAGATAACAATGCGCTGGACTGGACCACACGGGTTGCAGATGGTATACAGGACATCCTATAAGACAAAGACCGTAAAAGTCAACATGATCTCACAAGGACAGCCCTGCCTGTCACAGACCTCAATGCTCAGTTTATTGAGACAAGGAGGCAGACCCACAAACCATTCAGACAGTATCTTAACCCTCAGTCTGCTCTTCCTGCCTGGGTCTAAAGCAAACTTGGAGGCCCAACGAAAGCCAGGACCACCGCATCCTAGATTTGGGTTTCCCCCACAATGAAGCAGCCTCATAACGCACCGTCGTAATGGAGTAGATGGGATTCAGAATGGTGAAGAGCAAAACGTTGTTTACTCCTCGCGAATCATCTGAGTCCCCAGGCCGTGAAATCTTCTGGCTGGTAGAATAGTTGACGAAGGCCGGATGCCCAGCAATGTAGATCTGATTGTCCGCTGCATAATTCACAGCATTGCATGCTCCAAGTATGTCCTCAAACTCTACTAGAGCCTGCCTCTTTTTGGGCATCACCACCACATAGCTTGGGGGGGGGGGAGGGTTGGGGAGGCGAGAGAGAAAAAAGAATTATGTCACTGAACCTCCAAGACCTGTCATGATATCCCCCCCCACCCAATGGATGTTCTGGCTGCCCCTTCCTCACCTGATAGGGCCAAATTCTTGCAAGGCCTCCACCAGATCAGCTTCCACCACACCATCAATCAGACCCCTGATATGGACCACAGGAGAAGCAGCCGGCTTGTGCGGATCATCATAGTTCTCCTGCGAGAGAAGAGGAGGTCATTTGACGCTTCCCTGGTAAAATTTTAGTGCAAAAAAACAAGAGGAGACTCTTTCACAAAAACGTGTTTCTGGGAGACTGCAAACTGGAACAGCTGAAGCGAAGCTAAGCAGCCCAAACGGATTCTGTTGGGCAGAAGATAACTTAGCAGGATGCAATTCAAATGGAATTCCCAGTCATCAGAGGTAAAGTTACTGCCTTATTTTTTTAGTGGGAAAATTAATCAGGAAAAGACCATCCTTGGCTATTGTGGCCTATTTTATATGTTGATGGGAAGTAACAGAAGCAGCTGTTGCCTGGATCCAGCACAGCTCTTCTGCTCCCAGCTTATGTTAAAAGAGCACCAGTTACATTTCTTTGGCCAATTTATGCTCAAAATCTCCTCCTAAATCTATGCAAATGCTTCTTGTTCAAAAAAGAAATATATCCCACATATCCTTTGATCGTTCCAGTAAATTTGAACCCACAATCTAGATGTTCTGGGACTAACAGTTAAATCCAGTAAAGTATTAAATTTATACATGGCCCATCTCAATATGCAAAGCGACTCTTGCTTTACAGTTAAACCAGGAAACCGCTACCAAAAACCCTGCAAGATGCACACACCCAAACTGAAAAAAAAAAAGGCAGTTAACCAATGACTTTCTCCACAAAAGGAAAAAGCCCTCGGACACCCAACCCAACCCAACCCAACCCAACCCAACCCAATTAAATGACTCTCCCTGCAGATGGAATTGGACGCTGCAGAATGAGCTGCCTTAATTCTGATCACCACATCCCTTCCACTGGCTCTTAATTGGGGTACAAGAACTAGAGTGCAATAAATCACAATTAAGCATGCAAACAAGCCACTCCTCCCAAATCTAACCACCTTTGTGCACAAGGTAAATACACCCGCCTTGTCATGCACATTTGCAGCAGGTAAAAGCTTGCCTGGGGTCTGAGCCTCAGAGGCGTCTTTGTGGATCCATAAGGCTCTGCTAGTCAAGGCCAACCCTTCCTTACAGGCCTTCCCGTCCTGACTCGAACCTGGGGTGAACCCAAGTCTTTCAAAGGGCCACTGAATGCAGTCATGTTAAGGCAGGGATGGCACTTATGGCCCCTTTACAATCTGGGGACTTCAACTCCCAGAATTCCTGGCTCAGAATCCCTTCCTGGAATTCTGGGAGCTGAAGTCCCCAAGGTCATAAAGGGGCTATAGGTGCCCACCCATGTTAAAGCATCACAGGAAGGAAGGCGAAGCAGGCAGCTGTCCTTCCTCACAGCAGCCCCAACAGACTGCTCCTGTCTGCAGGAAGTCCTCGACTTACAACAGTTCATTTAGTGACAGCACTAAAAAACCTGACTCAGGACCCTTTTTTCCACACTAAACGACCATTGCAGCAGTCTTTTTGGGGGTGGGAGGGTGTTCACTTGGTACAAAATCCGGACGCTTGGCAAGTGGTTCCTCTTTATGACGGTCGCAGTGCCCCAAGGTCACGCGATTCCCCCTTTTGCGACCTTCAGACGGGCAAAGCCAATGGGGGGGGGGGGGGCGATTCTCTTAACCACAGAGCTACTCAACCGCAGAGATCCCCCTTAACAATCGTGGCAAGGAAGGTCTTAAAACGGGACAAAGCTGACTGGAACCAACGTTTCCACTCAGCAACAGAACCCCTGGGCTCCCTGGCGGTCGTAACTTGAGGACCACTTTATACTTACCCGGTAGGGCGACCCCCGCCCTGGGGCCCCTCCCACTTTTCCCCCTTCAAGCTCCATAAGCGCTGAAGAGCCGCTGGGGGGGGGGGAGAGGAAGGGACGTCCCCTCTTTGGCCCCTCCCACCCAGGAGGCCGCAGGTTCAAAGAGGGGGGAGAAAAAGAGGCGTGAGCGTGAGTCCAACGGTAGACTGCGCCTACCCGTGGAGGCTCCACGCCGGGCCTTCGGCTCCCACGCGGTAAGACTACAACTCCCATCTTTCCACCAAGCCACTACGCAGCCCGCGGACAAGCAAACGCCCCCCCATGAGGGACGATGGGAGTTGTAGTCCAGCGACAGACGCGCTTTAAAAGGCCTTTCGACCCCGCGGGACGTCTCGGCCCAGAAACGCCGCCCTTCTCCCCCGACCCGGCTGCTTTTCTTCTCTTTTTTTTTCCCCCCTCAGCCCGGCGGCCGTTCTCTCACCCCGCCTCCGCCGGCCGCTCCTCCCGGCCCGTGATCCGCGTTCTCCGTTTTCTGGCGCTTCGGGGCGCGCCCGCCTTCAGGGCCGCCCCCGTAATAACGGCCGGATGCACCGCCGCCGCCACCACCGCCGCCGGCCATCTTCACCATGTCCCCTCCGCGTCCCGAGCCGCCGCCGCCGCCTTCGCCGCTCTGCGAACCTCGCCACCTCCGCCGCGACATGGCGCCCACACTACACCAGCCCACCCTCGCTCCCACCTCAGACACGCCTCTATTGGGCTGGCTCGCCGTCGCTCAAGGTCTTCCGGGCTCTCATTGGGTCGAGGTGGTGTCTTACCTACCCTTGTCCCGCCCTCCGCCGCCATAGGGTCGACTGTCTCCCGCCTGCCGATGTGATTCGCTCCCGCATCCGTTTATCAAAGGTCTTGGCCTTTTCCGTTGGCCAGCAGGAACATCCGTCCCCTCTTCCTTCAAAGTGATTGGATCAAGGCGACGTCTCTCCTCGCGGCATCCCGCCCCACCACATTGCTCCTCATGAACTTCCCTCCTTCTTCTTCATTAAAACCGTCGGGACCCCTGAAAAGCGACGGTTTGACCCTGAAATCCCATTGGCTCAAGGAAGGGTCAATCTCAGCCGTTCGAAACCGGATTGCCCCAAATCTGAAACGGACACCCTGATTGGGTCTCATAAAGGAGACGCGTTCGCTCCAAAATGTTAAACGATATTGGCCGATTTTTATGCCCGTCACTCTTCTTTCTGGAAACCCATTGGACCGGCAACGCTCGAGCTTTATTTTAATTGGTAGACGTGACTTCGGTCCCAACCCTGCCCCTCTTCATCATATGAACCAATAAGAATCTCAGTTCCAGAATAGAAAAGGGGAGGGGGCAGATTCTCCAACGGTCGTCTTGAACGTTCAACCAAGAGAAGCCCCGCCCTCCATCCCTCCCTCCTTTAACGTCGAGACGGCGGAGAAGCAAAGGCTCATGGGAAAGGCCTGGTGCTGAGCCAACCCTGCCTGGGGATTGGTTCAAAGGACCTCTGGGCCGCAAAGGATCATGGGAGCTTGTCTTGAACTTTGGCCAAGGAGTTGCATGCAAGGCAATGCTGGCTAAAAGGTGGTTTATGGAGTTTATGCAACGCACTAACCCTAATCAAGCCACATGAACTGGGTCAATGCGACACTAGAACCATACTGTTAACCCCATGCTGGCCCAGGTGTTGTGTGAACCCAGCCTGCCTCTCTTATTGCTCGGGAGCGTCTCCCACGGATCCCAGCCAAGCAGGGGGAGAGGTCCCAGGACCTGTTTTCGCTCCCTGATAGCTTCCCCTGGCTTATCTAGAGCAGGGATCTCCAACCTTGGCAACTTTAAGACTTGTGGACTTCAACTCCCAGAATTCCTCAGCCAGCTTTGCTGCAAAGCTGGCTGAGGAATTCTGGGAGTTGAAGTCCACAAGTCTTAAGGTTGCCAAGGTTGGAGACCCCTGTTCCAGAAAGATTCTCAGTCCTCCAGTTGTCAATCATCCACCATGGAAGCTCATGACTTGGGACCCGGATTCCCAGGAAGACCTCCCTTAAGACTGCTCTGTTGAGCAACCATTCCAAGTTATAACGGTGCCAAAGAAGTAACTTTTACGACCGGTCCTCACACTTATGACCTTTGCAGCATCCAGAACGTCTGGCCTGGTGTTGCGACATTACCTTTCCCAAGTTGCCACTTTGCAGCAAGGAAAGTCCACCATCTAGATCTTGCAGAACTTAGCAAGTTTTTGTTTTTGTTTTTAATTAACTTGGGGCCGAGTCATTTGGAGCCGAGTGGCAAAAAAAAAACGTAATACGCAACCAAACTTCTATGGACTTTTGCCTGCTGTCCCTTCCAGTGCTTTTGTTTTAGGGCAGGGGTCTCCAACTTTGTCAACTTTAAGACTTGTGCACTTCAACTCCCAGAATTCCTCAGCCAGCAAACAAGCTGGCTGGCTGAGGAATTCTGGGAGTTGAAGTCCACAAGTCTTAGAAGTTGACAAGGTTGGAGACCCCTGCTCTAGAGAGATTCTCAGTCCTCCAGGTCACAGTTGTCCCAAAGGTGCTTTTCTTCCAAGAGGCAACTGGACTTTCTTGGTTTATCTTTGAAGACATTTTGCTTCTCATCCAAGAAGCTTCTTCCACTCTGACTGAAGAATTCCATTCCCCACCACTCAGACAGAGTGGAAGAAGCTTCTTGGATGAGAAGCGAAACGTCTTCAAAAGGCAAAAAAACAAGGAAGTCCAGTTGCCTCCTGAAAAAGCAGCTTTGGGATCCCCATGACCTGGATGACTGAGAATCTCTCCAAACTTTGAAACACGAGGAAGGCCATTAAAGAGAACCTTGCTCCTTAATGGGGCAGGAAAGGGAAAAGAGGACAAAGTTATCATTTGCACCCACAGCTGTCAGCAACATTCCTGTGTCTCAGATCAGAATTTATGGTCGCTCAGCAATTAATAATCCTGAGATGCTTGCACAGACAACCGTTTGCTCAGCAAAAAAAGGCAAGCTAGCCTGCTCTTCGGCTGAGCTTATGACTTTGATCCCTCCCTTCTTCCTTCCTGGGAAGAGAAAAAAAAAATGCTTACCTCTTTTTAAATTCTAAATCTAAAGCATTACCCAGTTGGAATCAAAGCTGGATGGGAAAAAACACTTAGTGATCTAAAATTGAAGTCCAAATTCTGCTGTCGGCTTTTCTCAATGATCTGGGGAGATTGTATTTTGCACAGTTGGTTTTCGAGAAGCAATGGTTGGAAGGGGTGTAGAGTTTAGGCAAGGCGGGGATTTGGGCCTGAAATGCAGAAACCGTAAAACTGGAGTAGGAATTAAGTAAATCGGCCCAAGCGCTGAATTGTAAGCCAGGCAGAGCATTTTGGCTGAGCTGGGTAGCCATAGAAATGGAACAAATAAATAAACAAAGCATTATAGCTAAGTGGCTATTTTGTCAAGCTCTTCATATGCATTGAGTCAGGAGTTTGTCAGCTCAACTGCGATCCTTTTCGTAGATGGGAAAAGTCACACTGGTAATGATTTGCTGTAGAGAATTGCCTGAAGCTCAGCATTGAAATGAGAGGTCCTTGGTACTCTCTGAGCTTGATGTTAAGTCACCAGTGCTAAGATGGAGTGGAATTTGCTCTGTTTATAAAGCTCACTCCATTCTACCGCTGATGACGTTCCCTAGTTGGGTCATGAAAGATCTGCCAGAAAACCACCAAGCTCAGAGAGCACCAAAGGCCTCACATTGATATGTCCAAGTCTACCAAGAAGGTGGACAATGCATGGTGTTCTTAAACAGATCCGTTAAAAATTCACATGCCGTATTTTCCCGACATGCTCGTTGGTTTCAGGTCCTGATGTGCCTGACCATATTGTGTGAAGCCACTTGAGGTCTGATGTCATGGGAAAACCCAGAAAACGGAGTCCATCTGGTTCAAAAGTTGGGAGGCCAAGTTCACATCTGAAAGGAGCAAAGCAACTCCTTATTCCTAACCTTCGTATCTCCCTTCTTTATGTATTGACTGAGAGCAAGACAGAACTTTAAATCAGTGGTAGCCCTCGACGTACAACTACAGCAGAGCCCACAATTTCTGTCGCTAAGTAAAACAGTCGTGTGAAAAACTTTTTCCGATGTCGTTATAATAATTTTAATTAGCAATTTTATGATGTTTTGTGTATTTATATTTTTCTTGACTGTACACCGCCTTGAGTCCTACGGGAGAAAGGCGGTATAGAAATATAATAAATAAATAAATTAAATAAATAAATAAACTTCAAACGGTCACTAAACGAACTGTTGTCAGTCAAGGACTGCCTGTGTCACGCACCGGATTGTGGTCCAGACTATTCTAAGTCTCTAACACCAGTTTGCACATTTTCTTTAGAGACGCCCAGACATTAGGAGGTCAAAAGAAACTGGTTTTTCTCCATTTCGATCCTCTTTTTCACTCTCCTTTTTGGAGGGGACAGCAAGTTCAGGCTCTGCAATTTTATTTATTTTTAAATTCAAAATATTATCCGTGGCAGGGAAACCCTCTGATTCTGGAAGGGAGCTGTGTGTATGGGGCAGGGAAACAGCTGCAGACAGCTTGGGCAGGCTGGCTGTTAAAAGCCAGCTCCTGCCGTCCTCGCGGTTGAAGGGGAAGGGAATACAGAAACTGGAAGCTTCCCTCTTACTATTATTTGACTTTTTGCGTCAAATTTTCCACTTGCTGGAATTCTGCCTTTTTTCCCTCTAGCACAAGATTTAGGATGGGCCAAAGCGGGGGAGGGAGCTGCTTCCTACGCCTTGAGTTGAGACAGAAAATTTTGCCATTGACTGAATTTTCTTTAGCATCCTAGGCTGGTTAAGGAATAAATAAATTTGGAAAAGCAAACTGGGTCGTTATTTGCGAATGAAGGCAAATATAGGTGTCCCTGGATAATATTGCAGGATCCCCAAATGAGTTGATCACCGGGACGAGAGGTTTATTCTTCTAGGATTTCGGGCTCGTTCTCATTCTCTCTCTCAAGAATTCTCTTTCTCACACAAGTTCCAGAGAGAGAGAGAAGTTCTGTGAAGATGGGCTCCGGTACCGGCCCCCAAAACTTGGAAGAGTAAACTTTTGGACCTCATAGCTCAGATCGGGTCCTGGGTCTCTATTTCTGCCCCTTCCTCATCTTTTTGGAAGGATAATGAGAGCCACTGCCCATTTTTAGATCCCAAAGTGTTTCCTGGACATTCTCTCCCACCTACCCAGACCGACAAGCAAAGCTTTAACGATTTCAGCCCAGGTCACACTGATCTGCGTGGGCTTCCAAGCAGGTAGAAAATACGTGATTGAAATTTCTGATATGCCTAATGCCACGCAGGCCGGGGAATTCTGGGACTTGAAGTCTTACACGTCTTAAAATTCACTGGCATGCCGGCTGGAGAATTCTGGGAGTTGAAGTCCATACATTTTTTGACAGGGGCCCAGGTTGAGAAACACTGTCCTAAATGTTGGACTGACAAATCCAGAACATCAGAGAAGTCGGCAAAATAAATAGAAAACTCAGGGGTCAGTCCAGCGTCACCTGTTCTTTGCAAAAAATGTCCCACGCAGTACAATGACTGCTAAACTCTTGAAGAGCTCCAGCTTCAGCATTCCACCATGGGTCAGTCTCTCCCTCCCCCACCCCCGCCCTTGGCAGTCCCTTCTGCAAGTTGCAAGTAGCCGACAAAGCAAACTCAATGGCAGGACAGGCTTTGAACAAAGGTGGAATATTAACCATACAATAATTAACCTGCTTGGCTGTTTTTAAAAGCCGGTCAGGCTTGACAAGGGAACAAGCTTTCAACCTGTCACATGTCAACAGGTGGGGGACAGACATCCATCCCGCCTGCCCTCTGCCCCACTTTCTCAAAAACACCAGGGATTAATCCAGCAAGGTGCTCTGTTTTCTTTTAAATAATGTCATGAAGTATTATAATTGCAATAGTAAAAATTAGAGAAGGAAGGAGGGAGGGAGGGAGGAAGGGAGGAGAAGGGAGGGAAAGAAAGAAAAAGGAAGGAAGGAAAGAAGACAAAAGAAAGATGCAAAGGAGGAAGAAAGGAAGGATATAGTAAAGAAAAATAAATAAGTAACTCCTGACTTTCATCAAAATAAGTGTAAGCAATTTTAGTAATTTTCACCTCTTAAATTGCAGCAAATGATCTCTTTTCCCCATATCTTATCTCTTATCTTTAAACAAATCCATAAAATATTATCATTTCAATCCTGGTGTTAGCAAAAGTCCAGTAAGGAGTGTCAGAAATAACTATATCTATTTCAACCTTGATCATGTAAACCAACCTTACATTCCTTCCTTATACTTCTAACATTTGATATTGTCCATTCAAGTAACATAGAATTGGATTTTTTGGGTGAAACGAGAATGGCTAGATTCAGATAGAAGGCTAAGTTATAAACTTTGGGTGACAGTTCACAATGGCCCAGCCTAAGCCCGTTTTAAACCAACCACAGTTATAGCACTAACCCAGCATTTCCCCGGCGTGTGGACTTAAACTCACCGCTGTTGAGGAATTCTGGGAGCTGCCTAATTGCGAAAGAACACACTGATCCATTTTCCGAAGCTAGGTTCATGTAACATGTTAGTCTTACTGTAACACTGCAACGATGAGCATTGCACCATGGCGCAACTGTACATTGCTTGCTTCATATCATTCAGTCCCAATCCAGCCGGGGAGCAACTAGGAGCATTGGCAGCGTGACTCATTGCCTCATTGCTTCCTGCGACCAGCAGCAAACATTCCTCCGAGGTTTGCTCAGCAAGGCCGCAATCCAGCTTCACTGCATTCTTCTCGATGCCCACTTCCTGCCCGTCATTCACTTGTGCTTCTGGCTTGCAAACGTTGCCATAACCTATTCACACTGCCTCCGAGAAGCAGGGGATCTCCAGATGGGCCTGTCAACCCTCCCCAGGTGGTATTCTACTGGTTGGGTGCGATAAATTGCAGGAAGGCTTCGCAGCACACCGGACCTCAGTGTGCACCCATGTGCAGATCAGTGAAAGGTGGAGTCTTTTAATAGATTAACAAGTTGGAAGGGACCTTGTAGGTCATCTAGTCCAACCCACCCACCTAAGCAGGAGACCCTACACCAGTGACGGCTAACCTTTTTGCCGTCACATGCCAAAAGTGGGGGGAGTGTGGGGGGATCACATGCGTGTGTGCCCACACCCATAATTCAATGTCCCCCACACCTCGCGCATGTGCACGTGACTCCCCCACATTCCCCCCGCCTTTGGCACACGATGGCAAAAAGGTTACCGGTGTGCCCAGTAGGCCTGTTTTTCACCTTCCCCAGGCTCCAGAGGCTTTCTTGGAGCCTGGGGAGGGCAAAAACAGCCTCCCCCACCCCCCCAATGCCTCGCGGAGGCCAGAAACAGCCCATTTCCCAACTTCCGGTGGGCCCGGAAGGCCCGAAAATCAGCTGGCCGGCGCGTGCATCTGCGCTGGAGCTGAGCTAGGGCAATGCTCACGTGCCCACAGATATGGCTCTGTGCACCACCTGTGGCACATGTGCCATCACGGCCCTACACCATTTTTAAAGAAAATTTTAAGGGGACCCGGGAGGAAGGGAGGGGGTTGTGAAAGTGGACCTGGAGGGGTCCAGATAGCCACTGAGCGGGGTGATAGGCTGATTGGCTGCAGCAGAGGGGTCAGGAAAGATCTCTGACCTCCGGGTGTTTCGCTGCACACTGAAGACCCTGTTGTTTCACCAGGCAGGGCTGTCAATATAATAATTTTAAATTGGGGTATTTTAATTTTTGGGGTTTTAAATCGGCCATATCTATTTAATTATTTTAATTTTTAATTATTGTTGTGTCCTGTGTTTTTAAATTGGTTGTACACCGCCCTGAGTCCTTCGGGAGAAGGGCGGTATAGAAATAAAATTATTATTATTATTATTATTTTTGACAGACAGCAGTCCAGTCTTGAAAGCCTCCAGTGATGAAGCTCCCACAACTTCTGAAGGCAACTTCTGTTCCATCGGTTGATTGTTCTCCCTGTCGGAAAATTTCTCCTTTATTTCCAGGTTGAATCTCTCCTTGATCAGTTTCCATCCATTATTCCTTGTCTGGCCTTCAGGTGCCTTGGAAAATAGCTTGACCCCCTTCCTCCTCTCTGGGGCAGCCCCTCAAGTATTGGCAGACTGCTCTCCTGTCTCCCCTGGTCCTTCTCTTCACTAGACCAGCCATGTCTTCTGTCCATCTATGGTTCATTCAGATGTCTTTCTTTCTTTCTTTTCTTTTCTTTCTTTCTTTCTCTCTCTCTCTTTCTTTCCCTCCCTTCCACCTTCCTTCCCTCCCTCCCTCCTTCCTTCCTTCTTTCCTTTTGCTTTGGAAAATAGCTTGACCCCCTTCCTCCTCTCTGGGGCAGCCCCTCAAATATTGGAAGATGCTCTCCTGTCTCCCCTGGTCCTTCTCTTCACTAGACCAGCCATGCCCAGTTCCTGCAACCGTTCATTGTGTTTTAGCCTCCAGCTCCCTAATCATCCTGGTTGCTCTTCTCTGCACTTTCTACACTCTCAACATCTTTTTTTATAGTGTGGTGACCAAATGTATATAGTGTTTTTTTAAAAAAACTCAAATGCCTTTTTTAAGGAAAAAAAAAAAACTGGTAATCACTTGATCTTGCTTTAAGGAACAGGATGTTCCAGATTAATCTGAAGGGAAGTATGTGTGTATACCCAACAAGGGACGGTTGGGTGTTTCACTTCAACCGCAAAGCACACCCATGAGCCCACACAATCGGAAGAATCGAAATGATGGGGGAGGGGGAAAACATCTCAGGACACGCGCATGCCAATGATGGCCTTCAGGCAAGGATGGAAAATGACTTTTCCCCGGTGGGCTTGAGCCACAATTACGTTGAGTTTCATTTACTGCAATACCAAATACAATAAATGTGATTTTTTTCCCCTTCCTGTTCCCTAAAACTGAGAAGTTCTCAGGACCGCACCAAAGGACGTGTGAGCTGCCGTTCTTTGTAATAGCAGGTGGAACAAAAGGAAATGAAACTTTTGAATGCTAGCAGGCCTTGTGATCTCTACGGACATCAATCACAGCTGTGTTTTAAGCCAAAATTAAAAGAGGAACAAAACAACAAAAAAATGGCAAAAAAAAAAAAAATCACAAATGCAACTTTCATCTTTTCTCTGGCAGTCGAAAGGTGTCCAGAACCGCAACTCACCCCCATTTTTAAGGCCCTACAACAGAAGCTGTTCCATGCCCTGCAGAGATAACACCTCTGAAATTCCATCGCAAAACTGGCAAAATTTGGGGCCATATGGTTCTTTGTGGCCCGGGGAGGGTTGGAGGTGATACTGGTGTAAGAGGGTTAAGTCATGGGTCTAAATCAGAGGTCTTCAAACATGGCAGCTTTAAGACTTGCGGACTTCAACTCCCAGAATTCTCTAGCCAGCAAAGCGAAGATTTCTGGGAGTTGAAGTCCACAAGTCTTAAAGCTGCCAAGTTTGAAGACCTCTAGTCTAAATTATATATCAGGCCGAAACCTAATCACCTATCAAGGGTTGGGACTGTTTCTAAAGCAGGGTTCTCCAATCTTGGCAACTTTAAGACTTGTGGACTTCAACTCCCAGAATTCCTCAGCCAGCAAAGCGAAGAATTCTGGGAGTTGAAGTCCACAAGTCTTAAAGTTGCCAAGGTTGGAAACCCCTGTTCTAGGGGACTGGCAAACTGGTGACTGACAGATCAGAGAGAGATGTTGGGTTTTTACAGACAGACACACGTCATTTTTCATGAAGATTTGAAAATCGTTTATTTTTTTAAAAAACAAAACAAAACAAAACAGTGAGCCCTTGTTTGTAATAGGGGGTTCCCACCCCAGGCACTCATATAGCCACCAGGAACGTATGAACACCGCCCTTCCCGCACCTAGCCCCCCCCCCAAAAACCCAGATTCTAAAGAAATTCCAGCAATAAATGTACAGTACATTTGTATGTGCAGCTGAGCATCCAATAAACACACCCTTCATTTTTAATTCAGGGGCAGGAACAACAAAAATACCCTTTTAATTTTAAACCCTCTAAACAGATCAGCGTATTCAAGTTCCCCAGCTGCAGTTTTTAAGTTACAGAAAAAGTACCTTGTTTTTCCTTTATATGTGACAGCCTTTATGGAAGGCATGGGGGGGGGAGGAAAAAAATGAGTTATTTTCACACGAATCATTCTCTGACCATCACCAGGCTTTTATGGAGGTGGGGAGTGGGAATAATAACCATCACCCCGTGTCTGGGTTTGATGAGTGATTTTTTGGGGAATGATTCCACCACAAGATAGGAAAAAATGACAAGCAATGAAGGAAAAAAGGCCACTAAAGATTTCAGGGCAGGGTTGAGGATTTAAGTGCCTTCAGAATATTATACCCCGCCAATCCCAACCTGTCAGACAGATTAGGACTACAAGACCCAGCATTCCCAACCAAGGAAGGACACTAGTAGGAGGAAGCCCCGTTTTCAGACCAAGACGGTTCCCACACGCCAGCTATGGCGGCACATGCTGAGTTTGGGAGCTACACATTAAAGCATGTCGTAGCCCCCTTCCCTTAAATTTGGATGCCTCTCTCCCCCTACAACCTCGCCTTTCTGGGCACCCTAGAGAGAGGGAGGGAGGGGGGGGACTATGAATCCCATCTGTTCCACTGCTAGATGGGGACTGATGGGGAGGGTAGTCCTGAAGCCTTAAAGCAACGTACATGATGCACGTCCAGAGGCCCAAATAAGATTTTCTTTCCAAAATGTTGAGATGCACCATAGGTACGTAAGCTGCGGAAGATGGCATCACGGCATGAAAGTTTATTTTGGAAGAAAGCTGGAGAGAGAGAGGTGGGGCGGGACCCCCCACACACACATCAGAAGGAAGGGGACAGAGGAGCAGAACCCGGGGACTCCCCTGCCCCAATAAATCTCTCCAGGCTGAATGTCCTGCCCTACCAATTCTCCGGATGGCATAAATCAGCTTGAAGATCTAGGTAGAACTTCAACTCCCAGAATTCCCCTGCCGGCCATTTTGGTGAGGGTATTCTGGGAGTCGGAAGTCCACCCCTATCTTCAAGTCGCCAAGGAAAAGAAACACCGAAAAGGCATTTTGGAGGGCTTTGCATTGCGTGCACACAACTTTTAACACAACTCTGCTACAGGTTCTCCAGATCAAAATATATTTCTGAATACTCTCACCCGACGAATGAAACTGTGAGCTTGGAAGGAAACACTCAGAAAAGAAATAAAGATCAAATCAAAGAACTCCTTCATGCGCTCTCCTTCCAAATGTTGGAGAAAGAAGGTGGGGGGGGGGAGAAGAATTCCAGCTTTCAGGAGCCTCTGCAGGTCAAAAAAGTCAAAATGGCCTCCCGAACCACACAATCACCCCTTTCTGCCTGACTTTTTAAAACATGGTAATTTTTATTTTATTTTTAATTTAATATATTTAATTTAAATATATTTTAAAAAAACAGGTGGAGTTTAGATTACACTATTTTGGCCTCCATCTAACTTTTTTTTTTTTTTTCTTACCATAAGCTACAAGACATCCTTGTGAGGATTATTCCTGCACTTTTTGAAATCCGGAAAGAGCTCAGCTGAGAGGGGAGGGACAGGGAGACGGCTGAAGAGAACATTTAACGCTGGCTCAGTGCAACCGAGAGGCTCTCCCCGTTGAGTCACATCTGATCCAGATCACACCCAGAGTGCAAGCCGTGGTGGAAACTGCAGACAGAAAATGCAATCTGATTTTTTTTCCCCTCCCTCCAGGGTTAGCACAACCACGGTTCTCTAGCAGAAGGGAAAATCAATTCTTCCTTCTCCTTTCTCATTCCAGGTTTTTCTCTTCCCCACAAGGTCTTCCCAAGCTGGTCAGAATACGAGTTTTAAGGATTCGGATGAGAATCGTGCATCTTACAATGGCCAGGGACGAGAAAATCTGAATTAAATGGAGGGGTGGGATTAAAAAGAGGCATCGCAAGCCCCCTTTCGTGCGTCAAGACATGCTTGAAAATTGGAGGAGGGGGCAAGGAAGTCTCTCTGCGTCGCAGCCAACTTGCGATGCTCCCCCAATTCCTCGGTGGACTCATTTGGGGGTCCATAGAGCCCTCATATTAAAATAGAGTGTTTTGGTTTTTTTAAAAAAGGAAAGAGAAATTTAAAAACTGCTTAAGGAGAGGCAAGGAGAGATTCAGCCTGATGGTTCCAGCACTTCAAATTGGCCATTGCTTAAATAAGATTTAAAAAGCGAGCGAGTGAGTGAGTAAGCAGGAGGAATTGGGGGGGAGGGGTTAGCAACTGGAAAGGGCAGAAATCAGAGGGGAGAGGGACTTATACCCCCCCCCCCCCGCCCCACTATCCTTAGAGCCTCCTGGCAAAATCCTCCTCTTTGGTCTATGCCAGTGTTTCTCAACCATAGCCCCTTTAAACTGGATGGACTGCAACTCCCAGGATTCCCAGAACCTCCTGGGATTCTGGGAGTTGAAGTCCACCTATCTTAAAGGGGCCACAGTTAAAAAAAAAAACACAACCCACTGATCTGTGCTGAAGGCCACACAATCTAAGGTGCTGGAAACGAGATCTATGCCCCTCCTCCCAATAATGGATCGTATCAGTACAATTTTTTTTTTTTTAAAAAAAAGAGGATTTATACCCACCACTTGGAACTTCACCAGAAAAAGCACATTTTGTTCTCAAGAAACAATGTCCCAGGCCCCTCGAGCAAAGACAGGTAAACATTTCCAAGGATGGGCCTTTGCTCCAATTCACCAGGTTGAGCCCCATCGTGCTGCCAGCTCTGGAAACAGGGTGGCATCCTAAGGATCGTGGACCGAAGACGGCCATGGCAGGAGGGCTGGGAGAACAGGGGAAGTTTTCTCTCGGAGAGGGGGCAATACCAAGTTTGAATTCGTGAAAGAGCCGGTCAAGGAATGTGACGGACACCCCCGTTGTGGTCCCAACTTGAGTTGCGAATGTCCCTTGTTTACAGGAGGGAAGGGACCCTCCACAGAGCCGTAGGCAGGAATTTGGGGATAAGACAGCCACCAAAGCACGGAGGCTTCCGTTCCACTCCCTCCTGGCAGCGGGCAAACGGGTTTGGTCGGGCGCTAGGCATGCCTGCCCTTGTCTCTTCCCAAGCAGGTGGAACAGGTCAGGAGAGAGGCGAGGCGAGACAAAGCGAGGGCAGGGCGTTCCCGGCAGAGACACTGGAAGAGGCAACCTGAGGAAGCGAACCGTCCCACCGAGACTCCCCATCCCCACCAAAAGCTTAGCCTGCCAACGCAGCACCTTCGGAAGCTTGGCGGGGTCTACTCTGCCAACCTGGTGTGCCCAAGCGGGAGGATGGCTTCCAAGAGGCCACGGCGGAGCAAACTCAAGTTCCTTGGAAGTGCCAAGCTTTCCCACCTTTAAAAGGTGGGCGGGGGAGGATGGGACCACCCCCAAGTCAACACAGAGCTCCTGTAATTGGTCCCAGCCAACGCTCTTCATGGGGGTCTTCACCTTTGGCTTAGACTCAACTCATTCGGAAGACACCTGAGTTCGGAGGGCTTGAGGAGGGGGCGGGGAATGTTCCAAAGGGGTGCAGGCAGGTAGCTATGGATCAATGGGATGGGGGAGGGGCCAAAGGACCCCCCCTCCCCTCCACTTTTCCATCCGCAGAAATCAAGGCATCTTCCGAGAGAGAAAGAGAGAGAGAGAGAGAGAGAGAGAGAGAAGCAACGAGATCTTCCAGGCCTCAACGTTTGATGGTGAGGCCTCTGCCAGGAGTTGGAGAAGAGTTGAAGAGGGGTGGGGGGTGGGACAGATGGAAGATAAGGAAGATTTGAAGAACTCGTCGGTTAGGGAGGTTGCGTGCGCCCGTTATCGAGTTAGCTCTCCGGCTTCCAGAATTACGATTTGTAGTTAGAGGTAAGCCACATTAAGCCTTCATAGAGTCCTTCTCCCGACGTCGCGCACGATGGCTGGACGTACCAATTCCTGTCCCTAATGCGAGTGAGCCCCAGTTTCTCCTGGATCTCGTGAGGTTTCATGGCATCCGGGAGGTCCTGCTTGTTGGCAAAGACCAGGATGATGGCGTCCCTCATCTCCCGGTCGTTGATGATGCGGTGAAGCTCTTGCCGGCCTTCGTCGATCCGATCCCGATCGGCGCAGTCCACCACAAAGATCAACCCTTGGGTGCCGGTATAATAGTGTCTCCAGAGAGGCCGGATCTTGTCCTGACCTCCCACGTCCCAAACGTTGAATTTGACGTTCTTGTAGGTCACCGTCTCCACGTTGAAACCTACGGTGGGGATGGTGGTGACGGGCTGGCCCAACTTCAGCTTGTAGAGGATGGTGGTCTTGCCAGCGGCATCTAAGCCCAACATCAAAATCCTCATCTCCTTGTTACCAAAGATCTTGGATAGCATCTTCCCCATGGCTGCAGGCAAGGACCACACAGTCCATACAAGACTGGAGGGGAAGGGAAGGGAAAGGGGGCAAAGGAAGAGGAGAGAGAGAGAGAGAAGGTTGATTGAAAACACAGTACGAACAGCAGAAGCACGCTAAATTTACATTTCTCCTGGTCTCCTTGCCAATGCCTTGATGTAACTCCAGGGTCCTCCTTAGCCAAGGAAGAACCATTAGCCAGTGGAACGACTTGCCACCAGATTTTGTGGGTGCTCCAACACTGGAGGTTTTTAAGAAACTGGAGAGCCATTTGTCTGAAAATGGTCTAGGGCCCGGGTCTCTAACCTTGGCAACTTTAAGAGTTGTGGACTTCAACTCCCAGAATTCCTCAGCCAACTTTGGCAACTTCTGGGAATTCTGGGAGTTGAAGTCCACAACTCTTAAAGTTGCCAAGACCTCTAAGATCCCTCCCAATTCTGTTAAGTCTAACAAAATCCTCTCTCCCACCCTTGGCCAAATCTCCCCCGCCCCTTACCTGGTCACTTCCCTATTCTCACCTGAGCAGAGCCACTGCAGGTGGCAGTTGCCAAGCAAAACTGAGCAAAGCATGGTCTCGTACCACGAGCAGAATATTTATTTAATCTTCCCAGGCAACAAGGGAGGTTCCCTGCTCTCGTCGACTGGAAAAGTCTGTTCTTCCTTCCAACCTCAAGCCCCATTCGGCCAGCATAATTTAAGAAGAGATCGGACAACCCATTGGTTCAGACAGTGACAGTTCTGTTTGAGCAGAGGGCTGGACTACAAGACCTTTAAGGTGCCTTCCAACTCTTCTTGTTAATGGTGCCAAAGTGAAGGCAGCATACCAGGAATGAATGAATGAATGAATGAATGAAAATGAATGAATGAATGAAAATGAATGAATGAATGAATATTAACATTCAGGGAGATGCCAAGGCCCCATACAGCTGGTATGGCTTATTATATTATTATATTATTATCCTTAAGATTCTTTTTATATTCCTGCTCCACAATTCAGAACTCATCATTCCCAAACTCAAAAGAGAGGCGATTTGAGGACCTAAAACAACTTCTACAAAGAATACAGGTAGCTCTCAATTTATGGCCTCAATGGAGCCCCAAATTTCCATCGCTAATCAAGACATTGAGTTTTGCCCCATTTTACGACCTTTCTCACCACAGCCACTAAGTGAATCGCCACAATTGTTTCAGCTAGTAAGACTGGCTGTGAAGTGAATCTGATTTCCCCATGGAGTATGCTTATTTAGGAGGTCACAAAAAGCAGATCATGTGACCCAGGGACTCTGCCAACGGTCATAAATACGAACCAGCCAAGTGTCTGAATTTTGATCCCTTGACCATGCTGAAACGGTTGTTAAGTATGAAAAACGGTCATAAATCACTTTTTCAGTGGTGTTGCAACTTTGGTCACTAAACGAACGGTCGTAAGTCAAGCACTAGCTGTATCTCCCACTTTTCATCCATCAAACGATCAACCAGCAAAGCAAAGGCACAATAAATACATACCACCTCAAAATAAGACCGGGTCTTATATTAATTTTTGCTCCAAAAGACGGATTATGGCTTATTTTCCGGTTAGGTCTTATTTTGAGGAAAATACGGTACTAAATGCGACTGTCTGGCTTGATCATCTTAACTGGGGTTTATTTTGGGGGCTTATATTACGAGCATCCTGAAAAATCATGCTAGGGCTTATTTTCCAGTTAGGTCTTATTTTGGGGGGAAACAGGGTAAGTATAATTATTGTATTTTCTTCCAATTGCATTTTAAATTGTTTTTATAGGATTTTTAGTAAATCGTTTGTGTTCGGAACTCTGTATTTTGATATGGTTGATGGGCCGATCCAAAAACCCAAGCAAATTCAACTTAACAAAACGTGGCGAGAAAAATGGGCTCCCTTTAACAGATTTCTCACTTAGCAACATAAACTCCGGGCTGAATTGCGGCCGTTAATTTGAGGACTGCCCATCTCTGCGGCCTTTAAAAAGGAACATTCGGGTTTCCTTCTGGAGGCAGGAAAAGAAAACCGGAAGCCCGGAAAACTGTCACGCCCATCCCGTGTTTCTGGGTTTTTCAACCTTCGTTTCCCAAAATGTCTCCAGACCAGTTTTTCCCAAGCTGTAACTCAGGTGACACCTGCCTATTTGCATTGCAATTAGTCATGCTCTGCAATTAATTCTCCTGTGAGTCAAAGGGCGGGACGAGGAATTTGGAAAGGCACAAATTATCTCCCGCTCTTCCAGCACAAAATCTTGCCAAGTTACTTCTACAGGTAAGTCCTCAACCTAGGACCAGCAAGGAGCACCCAAATGTACGTTGTTAAGCGAGGCCTTTAAGCGAATTTTACCTCGCTTTACGACTTATCTGGCCCTGGTCGCAATGGATAAATTAGTAACCCGGTTGTTGAGTGAATCTGGGTCCCCCCACCCCACAGTGACAAGGTCGCAACGGGGGATCGCGTGATCCTGGGGGCACAGCAATGGTCATAAATAGGAGTCAGTTGCCAGAAGAGTTTTTAAGTTAGTGGTTGAGAGTGAATCTGGTTTCCCCAGTGACTTTGCTTGTCAGGTCGCAAAGAGGGATTGCAGGACCCCGGGGCACTGCAACGGTCGTAAGTCTGAGAACCCGTTATCAAAGCATCTGAATTTTGATCATGAGGATGCTACCGAGATTTGAACTGTTGAAAAACAGGTATGTCACTTTTTTTCAGCAACCTTGGAACGGTCACTAAATGAACTGTCGTTAAGTCGAGGACTACCTGTACACCCCTCCCTGCCTCCCAAATCTTTCTCCTTTCTCCCTTCCCAAGTTCACTGGCCTCCCATCTTAGTGTGCAGAGAAAGTCACGCACGCAGGAAGTTAACTTGCAGATCTCACTTGGGGCCACCGGAACATTCTCAGAAAAAGCAGCCCAACCCACTTCGGGGCCTCCCCCTCCTCCTCCTCCTCCCCAACACACGCACACACACACACACACAAAAGCGAAGGTCACATTTTTAGAAGCAAAGACACCAAAAACCACAATGACAGGCATTGCTGAGGCCAGCTCACGTCCAGAGCCTCCACTATTAGTCACCTTTTGCAAGGTGCTTAGGCTTGAGAAAGGGGGAGGGGAAGACCGGCCTTGTTCGACAGGTGAGCAAAGAGCTGACCTTGGCAAAATAAATAAATAAATCCTGCCTCTTCATCCTACTAGATCTCAGCGAGGATGGATTTCCTAATAATCGTGAGCTCTACTCTGCGGGACGGTTGGGCTGGCGCTCCTTCTGAAGTTCTCCAAAAACTTCTTGGCTAAACTTGCCTCCCCCCCACCCTTCCTGTTTTTCAGCTCCAAGACCGAAGAAGATACTCAATGACCTTCCTAGTTCAATTCCCAATCACCTGTCAGTTAAGGCCCCAAATCCACAGAGAGGTGAAACGAAACCAGCATCAGAGACAAGTTTCCAGCCCTCATTTCCATCTGGAGGCTCATTTCAGCCAGGTTCACTCCCTTTTAATTTCAATTTATGCGTCGCTGAAGCTGTCGCCATCCTTCTGACACCCTCACTTTCCCATGGGGAGTGTCCCCCCCTCCCCCTCCAGGCCACCTCCCCCCCCACCCCCCCCATTTCACAGGTTCCAAAACTCCCAGAAATAACCTTCCTTTCTGTTCACCAGAGCCTTTTTCTGGATGGGTTTTGCTATTTCAGCTCCCAAGTTTAAAAGACTGAAAAGAGGGAGGGAGGGAAAAGAAGGAAGGGGAATAGAGAGGGAAGGAATGAACGAATGAACGAAGGAAGGGGAGAGAAGGAAGAAAGGAAAGTAAGGGAGAGAAGGAAGGAAGGAAGAGACAAGGAAAGGAAAAGGAAGGGAAAGGGACAGGGAGGGAGGAGAGGAAGGAAGGGGAAAAAGGAGGAGGAAGGAGAGAAAGAGGAAGAAAGGAAGGGAAGGAGAGAAAGAAGGGGAGGGAGGAAGGGCTACTGAAACGGAGGGCCAGATGATCAAAGTCTCAGTTTCTCTCTCTCTCTCTCTCTCACACACACACAGTGTTTCTTCACCTTTCTGAAGCTGGGGAGGAAGAAAGAGAAGAAAAAAAAAATCAGGGCACCCAACCATTTTCAAGAGGAAACGCCCAACTTTTCAAAAGTCTTGCCAACTTTTCTCCACCTTCCCCAAATAGCCGCCTTCACAGGCTGTCCCAACACCTGCGCCCGGCTTCTCTGGCAGCCTGGCATGGAGGAAGGAAGTTATGCTGAATCACAGAAAAGACCTGGAAACTTTTTGCTGCTGTTGTTTTAGGGCAGTGTTTCTCAACCTTGGAAGCTTGAAGATGGGGGAACTTCAACTCCCAGAATCCCCCAGCCAGCAGCGCTGGCTGGGGGATTCTGGGAGTTGAAGTCCCCCCATCTTCAAGCTTCCAAGGTTGAGAAACACTGTTTGGGGGGGGAACCCCAAAAAGCACCCTTCACCCTAAGGCCGAAGCCTTCAGGCCCAGCTCCAGGCTGAATTAAAGAGCTGGGAAGACTTTTCAAATGGGGGGGGGGGGAGAGAGACCAAAGGGAGGAAATCTCAGCCCTGGTCTTTAAAGGGCTCCTGCCAATCTGTCCTTGAGCGGGCATGAAATGACCCTGGATAGGAGGCACTGATTTATTTCCCCCCCCCCCAAAAAGGAAGGGCCAGAGACGCTTTGAGGGAAGTTTGTTTCTGCACGTCCAAAGAGGGGGGGGGGGGGGAGAGAAAGACATTTTGCTCCTGGAAAAAAGATGGAAAAAAAAGGGTTTTTTTTTGCTCCAGAAAAAGAAAATTAAAGTTTTAAAATTTGCAATGCACAACCCGAGAAAAAGAAACAACCCCCCCCTCCTCCAGAACAGCCCGAAAAGAACTTTCCCACCCCCCACCACCCGAAAGAGCTGAGGAGGGGGGGGGAGGGAAAAAAAAGCAAAAGAAGAAGAAACTGCAACTGCAACATTGTTTCCAAGAAAGGAAGTCCTGGGAGAGGAAGTTCGGGGCTCCTCCGCCCCGTAGACAGCAACCCCCCACCAGCCCCAGCCAATCTCCCCGACCCCTCCCCAAAAAAGGCCTTTCTCCGCCAGCTCTCCCCCCTCTTCCCCTCCCCTCCCCGACACACACACACACTTTTCACACGCGGGACAAGGACGCACCGCGCTTCCGGACCTGAACACGTGTCTGCCGATTCAGCCCTTCCTTGCCTGCCAGCGCCCGACCGGAACGGCAGTTTTAATTCAAATCCGAGATCCCACCCAAATCTCCACTCGGGAAGGCGGTGCCCGGGGTGGGTGGGGGGTAAATCTTCCCCTCCCCAAGTTTGCCCACCCCCTGAAATTCTCACCGGGGGGGGGAGAGGGGGGGCGGAGCGACGGCCCCATTTCGGTCCCCCCTCCTCCCCCCACCGTCCTGCCTTTGACCTCCAACTTTTTCAAGAGCCTTCACACGCTCCCTCCCCTCCTATTTGGGCTGCGAGGGGGAAGGGTCCCCGCAGAGGCGGCCTCTCGGTTGAACTCGGGATGGGGAGGGGGCTGCAAGGAGAAAAGAGACCCCCCCTTTCTCCCCCCCTCCCCCTGCCCTCTCTCTCCCCTTCCCTCCCTCCCTCTCTCCCCCCCATCCATCTCCCTCTCTCTCTCTCCCCTTCCATCCCCGCACATTCCCGGCCGCGCCCCGCCAACCAGGCTGCGTTCGCACGATCCGGCTGACTCGCGTCTTGCCTTTAAAGAGCAGGGGCTGTAAGGTTTCAGGGGCGGCGCCCCAGGGAGATGAATCAGGAAAAAAGGACCCATTGGGGAGCGAAGCAAGGGGGCCACGCCTTAAAAGGACCCTTCCCCCCCCTCTCTCTTTTCCCAGGGTCCCCCGCCCCCCCCCACACAAGCAGGCAAAGGCACTCAGCACGCCCCCCCCCACACCCCTCGCCCTCCACTCACCTGGGAAGAAAGGAGGAGGAGGAGGAGGCGGGCGCGCGCCCCGACGGACGAGCAGAGGGCGGGGGGTCCCAACCCGGCTGACTTTCTCCCGGCGCGCGCGGGGAGGGGGAGATCAAAGGCGCCTTTGGAACGTTGGGAAACTTTCCGCGGCGGCGTCACAAAGGGAAGCGGCCCTCAACGTTCCACGCGGAACCCCCCGCTGGGCCGGCTGCAAAGTCATCCACGGCTTCCTCGCCGCTCTCCCTTCCCTTCCCTTCGCAGCCCGGCCCCGGCGAGCTCCAGCGCAGCCCCCGCCGCCGCTTGGCTCTTTCTTCTCCGGCGGCTGGAGCGGCCGAGGCTGCAAGCGGAGTCCCTGGCCGCGTGGGATCGGCGGCCCCTGGCAGCTCGTGGGTCCCGGAATAGGAAAGGGCGCGGACGCAGAAAGGGAGCCTCCCCCCGCCTCGTTCAACGGCTGGCGTCAGGGCGCATGCTCGCTCTCCTCTTAAAGGGCTAGCGCCTTGAAAGGAAGAGGAGGAGGTGGGCGTGGGAGGCGGGTACCCCTCTCCTCCTCTTCCTTCCCCCCCGGGCGGAGCTGCCCTTTGGCACCTTTGGACGAGAAAGCCTCCGGGCACTTGCGGAGACGTCGGGCTTTTGCTGCTGCGGGAACGACAGCCCGACAAGGTAGGACGGCCCAGCAGAAAAGACTCGGGAGACCTGATCCGGCAAAGGAAGAGATTGCGGAGCGCCTCGCAAAAAGTCCGTTCAGATGAAGGCAACGGAAAAGGTCGCTTTAAGTGACCCACCCGCCCCCATGACCCCCGTGTCTCCTTCCTGGCCCTGCTTCGCGTTCCAGAGTGAGAAAACGGGGGGGGGGGCGGGGTATACGAAACTTTCTTTCTCTCCCCCCACCCACCCAATGGGCAACTGGACTTTCTTGGGGGGGGGTTGGTTTTCTTTTGAAGACGTTTCGTTTCTCATACAAGAAGCTTCTTCTGTTCTGACTGGATGGTGGGGAATGAAAGGGATTTTTATACCCTTTGGGGGTGGGGGCATCAAATGAAGGAAAAAGCCCAAAGCAGATCGCAGCTGGCGACCCATTGGGGAGAGCACTCGGTCCGCCCTTGGAATTCAGGCGCCAGCCTTTTTTTTTTTTTTTTAAATCATTTCTGAGCGAGTTAGAGAAATTCTGCGATGCTAAACGAACAGAATACACGGGTGAACTCCCGTGTTTGTCAGTTCCAACGTTACAGTCAGTAGCAGCTCCTTTCTGGCCCCGTTTCAAGCTGCATCCGCCGCACGATGGGATCGCGCGCGTGTGTGTGTGTGTGTGTGTGTGTGAAGCGGCCAGTTTGCCCTGCAGTTTTCGACGCAGCAAAAACTCGCGTGGGAACCCAGGAAATTCAGGTTGCGAAGTCTGTAAACTTTGAACTGGAAAGGAGAGTTTGCAACGTTTTGTGCAACGAGACAAAAAAAAAAGCTGCAGTTGACCACATATTTCCATCACGCGGGCACCTTAGTATTATGATGCGCTCCTTTTATCTATGTTTCCTGCTATTATCCACGTACCCTATACTGTACCATACGCTAAATAAATAAATCACTAAAATAATTCACTGCGCTGAAATGCGCAGATCCGCCAGCAGAGGGCGGGCCGCTCCAGAGAACTGGAAGGGCTGCGGGAAATCCGGCTTGTTCCATTGCCAGTGGATTGAAAGAAAAGATTCTTGAATCGGCTGCAATTTGTGATAAACTCATTTTGCTTCTTAACAAAAATGGAAATGATTTGCAATTAATTTTTCTCTCTCTCCCCCCCCTCCATTTTGCAGTCTGGGTTCAGTTGTGGTCGTAAATCGAGGACTGCACCACAGCCCTCATTCTGGAAGGCAGGAGAAACCATTAAATTGAAACCAGAAAACATTTAAAAGAGCATCAATTTGTTCCTTGTATATAATTTATTGATTCAAAGAGCCCACGCAGATAAGACTAGAGTTGGTTCTAAAATTCGGCTTATTTTTTTCCCCAGCGCCAGGGGCTTAGAAGAAGAATCGCCCTTTTATTAAAAAAAAAAAAAAAAAAATCCCAAAACATACATCTTTTTAAAACCACTCAGAGAACATCACCGGTCAGATTTTTCCCTTTCCAAGGACACCATACAAATAAAGCGAGGATTAAAATAATCATTATTATTAACAAAATCTAGGAAGGCCGCGGATTACCGCGGCCCTTTTTAATCTACATTTTTAAAGCAAAAGGAGGCAAAAACAGGAAAAGAAATGAGTGGGTGGGCTTTGCCGTCACCAATTCTGCTCCTTCTTCCCTGCTGCCCAAAAAAAAAAAAAAAATCCTCATAATTCTTGGCAGAAAATCCAGTCCACCTTTTTATAAAGTGCAGAGGGTCAGTCAGCAATCGAAGGCAGGAACTCGGAGAGAGAGAGAGAGACGGAGAGAGATTTGCATGCCATTTTGGGGAGAGGAAACCTTTGAAATAGAAAGGAGAAAAATATTAAACGCCAGGTTGGAATATGCCTCAGGTACGTGCGATCCTCGGTTTACAACTGCTTAGTGACCGTTCAAAGCATAACTGCGCTGGGAAAAATGTGATTTGCAACTGGTCCTTGCACCAGTGGTGAAATCCAATTTTTTTTTTACTACCGGTTCTGTGGACTCGGCTTGGTGGGTGTGGCATGGGTAGGATACTGCAAAATCCCCATTCCCTCCCCATTCTGGGACCAGCCAGAGGTGGTATTTGCTGGTTCTCTGAACTGCTCAAAATTTCCGCTACCGGTTCTCCAGAATTAGTCAGAACCTGCTGGATTTCACCCCTGCCCTTGCACTTAACTCAAGCAGGAAACCCTATAGAATCATTTCAGTGATAGAGCGCCCACAACTTCTGGTGGCAAGCTGTTCCATTGGTTCATTGTCCTCACTGTTAGGCAGTTTCTCCTTAATTCCAGGTTGCTTCTCTCCTTGATTAGTTTCCATCCATTGTTTCTTGTCCTGAGGTCTGGTGCTTTGGAAAATAATTTGATGATCTCTTCTTTGGGGCAGCCCCTCAAATACTGAAATGCTGCTATCATGTCCCCCCTAGTCCTTTTTTTTCCCCTCTAGACTGGCCAAACCCAAATCCTGCAACCTCCTGAGGTCCGGACCATCCCCACGCTATTGGCCTTCCAAAAAGCGGTGAAGACCTGGCTTTTCTGGGCAGGCCTGGGGCCGTTGATCTCGCTCTTGTGATCTGGTGAGATCCGGCCATGAATGGTGTGAATGAGTTTTTAATGTTTTTTTTAATTTTTCAATGTCTTTTTATAATGATTTTTTAAATGTATTGTGAGCCGCCCTGAGTATTCGGAGAGGGGAGGCATATAAATTAAATTAATTAAATTAAATTCTTCATAAATTTCGGCTACCAGTTCGGGAGAGCCATTCCGAACCGGCTGAAGACCATCTCTGATCTTAGTTGCTCTTCTCTGTGTTTTTTTCCAAAATCTCAACATCTTTTTTATAACATGGTGACCAAAAACTGGATGCAGGATTCCAGATTTTATAAAGTGGTACTAATACTTCATGTCAACTATTAGTAACACTTTAAAGCAGAGGTGTCCAACCTTGGCCACTTTAAAGACTTGTGGACTTCAACTCCCAGAATTCCTCAGCCAGCAGAGCTCTGGGAGTTGAAGTCCACAGGTCTTTAACTGGCCAAGGTTGGAGACCCCTGCTTTAAACTGTTTTTGGAAAAGGAAGCCAATAATTGGGAACATGTATTCTTCCAGCATCTTCCATCCTCAATAATATCATCTTAAGTTTCCTATCCTTCCTCCCTCTCTTTCTTTTCACATCCTCCTCCCAAGAAGGAAACTTTTTTCTCATTCTTATCTGGGTTTGGGCAACGATCCGTGTCCTCGATCAAGAATCAAGCTTCATGGAGACAAGGATCAGCCTAAACACCTCCGACGGAATTAAACAATGAAAGAAACAACCGGAGAACTGGAAAAGCCCCCAACGGTGCCGAGGGGTGTTTTGCCTTCCGCGTTTGGAATTGACGTCTTTAATCAAGGAAGCAGGTTTTGGGTTTCTCGGAGCGCCGTTGTGTTAAAAGCAGAAATAATCAGTTTGTCCCCATTTCTTTTCAAGGGTTTCAGGTGACTCTCCGTCGTCTTCACAAAAGAAGAAATGCCAATTTAACCCATTTGGAAGGAAACAGTGCGGAAAGTTAATCCAGGCTTAATCTGCTCTCTAAACTCCTTTTTTGTCAGAAGGATTGACGGAATAAAAGGGGGGGGGGAGGGGGGAAGGTTGGGATATATTTATTAAGGGACAAAGGAGGGGTGTGTTTTTTGTTTGAAAAAGCACTAATTAATTTTGTTCTAGGTCTCGCTGACTCCAGCAAGCTCCCAATTTTGATGGCAGCACCAAATACAGGCCATCCTTAATGTATCGCCATCCCGTTTTTATAACGGTTTAAATTTACAGCGGTCTCGGAGAAAGTAATTTACGACCGGTTCTCAGATTTACGACTGTCGTTCCATCTTCACGGTCACGTGATTGTGGCGCTTGGCAACTGTGGGTCACAAAAGTGAGATCCGGTGACCCCGGGACACTGCCACCGTCATAAATACGAGTCGGTTGCTATGTGCCTGGGTTTTGGTCACGTGACCCCCGGGGAGGCTGCCACGGTCGTAAGTGTGAAAAAATGGTCAGAAGTCCCTTTTTCCAGTGCCGTTGTAATAACTTCGAACGGTCCAGTCAATGAACGGTCGTAAGTCGAAGACTGGCTGGAAGACGTTCCTGGGAGGCACGCAGGGTGGCACAAGTCCAAAACCGTTTGGACTTGTGCCATTCTTGTGCCAGTCGTCTTTGAGCCCCAGGAACTACATTGGGGGGGGTCTCATGCCCCCCCGCCCCACTTCCCCAGAGCTGCAGGTAGAAAAGGGGGAGGGGTCTGCAAAAGCCCAGGGCCCCAAAATACACACCGGAGGGTTAGCTGAGCCCCAAACAGCCTCTGAATTCGGGCAGTGAGATCAACTTGTTGCCGCTGAGATCGCAGTAATCCAGGAACTTCCGGACACAACGTTTGGGCCGGGCGTTTTGCTTCATGTACAGCTTGAAGGGACGGAGCTCCCTCTCGCTCAGGCCGTTGCTGAAGTCTCGGTCCAAGTGGGTGAACTGCCAGCGGACGGCCCGGTCTTCCAGGCTGGGGGCTGCCAAGGAATCCGGAAACCTGCCAAGGGGGAGTCACATTTTTTAATGTGGTTTAATTGTTGGCGCAAGTCAAGACGGCGCAGGTAATGCTCCCAACAACAACCCTGGGAGGTAGATTGGGCTGAGGGGAAGCAACTTGCCCCGAATCCCCCAGGTGAGACTAGAACTCATCACCTCCTGGCAATTGGCCCAAAGTCACCCAGCCGGATTTCATGCCTAAGGCGGGACTAGAATTCACTATTGACGATTGGCTCAAAGTCATCCAGCTAGCTTTCATGGCTAAGGCAGAACTTGAACTCATGGCCTCTAAATTCATGGCCCTGAAACTTTGCCAAACACTCTCTCTACCCCCCCATCTTTCTCCCTCTGCCTCTCTCCCTCTTCCCTTCCCTCTTTTTTTCTCCCCCTCTCCTTCTCTCTCCCTCTCTCTCTCGCTTCCCTTCCCTCTCTTTCTCTCTCCTGCCTCTCTTTCCCTCTTCCCTTCCCTCCCTCTCTGTTTTTCTCTCTTCCTCTGTCTCCCTCCCTCTCTTCCCTGCCCTCTCTTTTTTTTTCTTCCTCTCTCTCCCTTTCTCTCTCTCTCTCTCCTCCAACTCTGGCTAGCTTTGTGGGTCTGGATCTCCAGGACCTTCCAGATAATATATCTATCTACAGGGTTCATATATGCCAACCGTACAAAGAGTCTTAGCAAAATCTCTCAAATTAACCAAATACCCAGGTCGCAAAACTTGAGTTTGGCGTATGGCCGTCACTTCACCCAACACTCGCAGCCTAACTCCGTGTTTCTCGATCTTGGCACCTTTAAGGGGTGTGGACTCCAACTCCCAGGATCCCCTGGCCACCACGTTGAAGTCCACCCATCTTCAAGTTCAAAAGGCTAGCTGGGGAAACCGTGGAAGTTGAAATCCACAGACCTTAAAGCTGAGAAACGGGACACTGCACAATATCTTTGATTGTATGGTTCACCGACCGAAGGCGCTTCCTTTTTCGCGATGGGCGAGCCGAATTTACCTGCGGTACGGAATGGTCATCAGCCTCGATTGCAGCATGTGGGAACTCAAGGCTTTGATCAGTTGGGTAAGGAATTGTGTTTTCTTTGACCCGGGACAACCTAGTTGGGAAGATCAAAAAACAGGAATCTTTCCGACAGAAAGCTGCAAAAAAACCCTGGTTGAAAATAAATGTGTCCTCTTATGACTGTTTTTAAAGGGACGGAAACAGCTCTGACTTACCTGGCAGGATACGATCTCGGAACAAGGACCCTATTTCCGTGCTCTTGGTTGCTGTATCAGCTTCGCAGTCCGGGGGAAAGTTTCTGGGAAAACAACGAGGAGAAATTAAGAGAAGGCCATTGGGGGGCAGTATATCTGCCCCTCTTTCCCAGGGGAGCCCCCGTTTTTAGGGGGTGATGTTAGGAACTGAAAAAAGCTGCAACCCAGATCTGGGTCTCTCAATTTTTTTATGTCTTTCAATCTCTCCCAGCCTTGGGGCTATCGGCTGTGTTGGGACTGCAATTCCCAGAATTCCTCAGCTGTCGTTGGGAATGCTGGGAGTTGCAGTCCCAGGACACACCCAGACGTGTGGTTTAATGGAGGAGTCTTGGACCTTGGCAACTTTATGACAAACTTTATGACTCGTGGACTTCAACTCCCAGAATTCTGGGAGTTCAAGTCCACAAAGTTGCTACGTTTGGAGACCCCCGCTTTACGCTAAAGGAGGGGGGTGTCACTGAACATAGGGGAGGAGAAAGGGGCTCAAACTCTGAGTTCAAGACAGGTAGGGCACTGACCGGGTGGAGGTCCCTGGGATGGGCCGGCCGCTGACCACTCGCACGCACCAGCAGTAGCCTGTGGCTTGGTGACACTGCACCTCCTTGTAGGTGCCATCGCCTTCGCACTCCGGGATGAAGGTGCCCTCCTGTTGGTGCTGGCGGGCCTGGTGGATGGCTTCCTGCCGTTCCTGTTCGCACGACGGCGGGTATTCTGCACGGAAAGCGTGTCAGGCGCAAGAGAAACCAGGAACAGGAGTTGAGTTCAAAGCGCTAAAAGTTTACCGCATTCCACCTCTATGCAAGAATCTGATCTACTAACAGTCAAGCCCAATTGGTGCCAGATAAGAATCAACGGAATTCATGGGAGGGCTGGACTTGTTTCTCTTGTGGGAACGCCACAATTCTAAACTTGACAGCATGTTTGACCCCACCTTCCAGGTCAGCCTGTTCAACGACAAGGAGGATGAAGCAGATTTTTCTTTGCAAATGCTAAAATGAATTTCACAAATAGACTGGAGAACCACCTGACTGGAATGGTTCAGATAGTCCTCGGCTTACGACCACAATTGACCTCAAAATTTCTGTTGCTAAGCAAGACAGTTGTTAACTGAATTTGGCATCCATTTTATGACCTTCTTGTCACAGCTGTTAAGTGAATCACAGCAGTTGTTAAGTTAGCAATACGGTTGTAAACTGAATCCGGCTTTGCTTGTCAGAAGGTCGCAAAGGGGGCTCACATGACCCCGGGACACTGCGACTGTCATAAATAGGAATCAATTGCCAAGAGTCCAAGAGTCAATTCCTAAATCCGGACTCTGGACAGATCTGGCACTGGCAGAAATGATTTTATTACATTCATTCATTCATTTATTCATTTATTTATTTATTGGTTTGATTTATATGCCGCCCTTCTCCGGAGACTCAGGGCAGCTTACAATGCGTTAAGCAATAGCCTTCATACTTTTGTGTATACCTGCTTAGTAGGGCTTTCGGCCTCCCCTAAGCGGTGTTCTTTTTTTAAACAAAGTTAGCTTATTGCCCCCACAATCCGGGTCCTCATTTTACCTACCTCGGAAGGATGGAAGGCTGAGTCAACCTTGAGCCTGGTGAGATTCGAACTCGCAGTAATTGCAGGCAACTGGCAGCTAAGTGCTACTTAACAGCACTTTTAGTCCGCTGCACCACCAAGGCTCCTTTTAATGGTCAGCTGTCCAGAGTCCCTTTTTAGAGTGACACGAGCAGCATATAAATGTAATAAAGACATTAGTAAGAAAACGGGGCTCACCTTGAGCCGGTTTCGCCGTGTGGTTGGTCTTGAAATCTGGAAGGATGATGGGAATCAGGAAAGGCAGGGTGGTGCCTTCTGGGTTACGGAGGAGCAGTGAGGGATCCATGATGGGCAGGGAGGCAGAATAATTGGCAGGAAACAGAAGCGGGGGGGGGGAGGGGTGGTTAGAGCAAAAATGTGGCATCTGGAAACCCGCTTAATCACACCCAACTCTTTGGTGCCTCAATGGCTCTTCTGGTTTTTCTCTTGCCGCCCCCCCCCTCCAACCAGGCCCATCCTGCCCCATCCAAAGAGTCTCCTGGTCCTGTTCAGGATGTGGGGGAGTCCATCCTGCCAGGCTTCCTTATGGAGAGACCACCTCTCGCCAAATAGGGCCTGACACCCCACCCCAACTAAGGGCAGCTGTGCCACCCATCCACCTGAGTTGCCCATTCAGCCGACAGGGACTGCTGCTGCTTTATATTCATTTTTATGTATATTTAGATTCATCGGTGAGTGAGACGGCGAGTTCTAATCCTGCCTTGGACCTGAAAAACCAGCTGGGCGACTTTGGGCCAAGCGCCAGGAGTCTGGGAGTTCTAGACCCGCCTTAGGCATGACATCCGGCTGACTAACTTTAGGCAAGTCCTTCTCTTTCTCAGCCCAGCCCACCTCACAGGGTTGTTGTGGGAAGAATAGGAGGAAGGAGTGTTAGATATGTTTGTTAGTTTCATAGTGAAGGTGAGATATAAATAAATACAAAAAGAGAAGGGGAAGAAAGAAAGAAAGAAAGAAAAAAGGAAGGAAGAGTGAGAAAGGAAGAAAGAAAAAGGATACAGGAAGGGAAGGAAGGAAGGAAAAAGGATAAAGGAAGGAAAGGAAGGAAAAAGGATAAATGGAAGGGAGGAAGGAAGGAAAAAGGATAAAAAGGAAGGAAGAAGGGAAGGAAGGAAGAGAATAGGGCGACTCAGGCGTGGCAGGTATAAAAGTCCACATTCGGTGTCTCCATTTCAAGCATGCCTTGTGCAATTGTTGCCTAGCAGTGCAAACACACCCATGCAACAACAGTCCAGTTCTGGCGAGTCCAGGCAGCTTATTTCCTCCCCCCACCCCCCACCAAAACCGAGGGCGGTGGCCTGGCTGGCACACTGACCAGAGTGGGGAGAAGGAAGGGCTGGAGACCTACCTGGCTGCCTGTGGGGCCCGGGGCTTGGCTGAGTAGGCCGGGGGGCGACGCCTTCCTCTGCGTTCAGGGAGGAAAAGAGGTGGAAGGCAGCTATTACAGAAGGTTTAATGTCATCTTCTCTGTCCAAAGAGGGGGAGAATTTAGAGCTGCGGGGGGCGCCTCGAGCCGGTGACGAGGGTTCATCGGGGTTCTACATTCGACGCAAACTGAGGGAGGGGACCCACCCAAAACCCAACGGGGCAGGGTATGCTTTCCTAAGACAGAAGAAGCTCCATCGGTTGAACTTCTGCCTGCTAAGTGACATTCTCCGCCCCCCCAAGGCATTAAAGGGAGGAATGCAGAAAATGACTTTAGGCTCTTTTGTCAGGAATACCCCCCTTCCATAGCTCAAGTAGCTATAAATTGGCGTTTCTCAACCTGGGCACCTTTTAGATGGCTGGACTTTAAGTCCCAGAATTCCCTAACCTGGCTAGGGAATTCTGGGAGTTGAAGTCCACACATCTTAAAGTGGCTGAGAAACACTGCTCTAAATCCGTGTTTTAGTGTGTCTTCTGGGGAGGGGCTGAGGGCTGCTATGAAGGAAGGGGGGGGGGTCACGTGAAACCTATTTTTAAGACTTCTTAGATTTCTTATCAGCAGTCAGGCTCCAAATCCCAAGAAAGGCAAGTCAAAAACTTGCCAGACTGAAGGAGACAACTTGCACCATAAAAACATACGCTGTGGGAACTGTTAGGGAGCAGCTGTCTTCACTCTTCATTCTCATACACCAAACTCTCTGAAATGAGTCTTGAGCTGCCCCTCCCACCTGGGAATCCAGGCTACATTCCACTACATCCTCAAAGGGTGAGAAAACACACCCCTGCTGTTCTGCCACTGGTTAAGAGGGGGGCTTTGGGAAATGCGGGAGGGGGGGTCTCCTCAGAAGGTCAAAAAAGTCAAGAGGGAGGCCATAAACACGCAATCAAAATCTGCATGTTGCATGAGGAAAAAGGGGCGGGGCTTCACTGCCTCATAGTGTCAATGCTTTTTTTTTGAGCCCCTCCCTGCAGGCATCCTGGGGGGGGGTCTTTCCTAGAGGCCCACTTATGTACTCCTGAAATCCAGCTACCGTAAATGTCATATTAATTTTAATAATTTTAATAGGTATTTTTAGTTGTACGACGTTCTTTGAGTGAGATAGACGGTCTCCCAATTAGACATATGACTAAAATTAAGTCAATAAATAAAATGCTCATGCAACAGACCAGAGATGCAATACTCCCACACGCCAGCAGGAGTCGCAAACCGAGATTGTGAACAACTGGGTTCACAGCACCTTTTTCTAGAAGGTCAGTCGAAGCCCTCAGGGGGCTGCATCCCCACGACATGCTTAAACCGGGTTAGTTTGAATCTCGATCGGTGCATGGTGTGAATCCAGAACACACGGGTTAACTCACTAACCAAGTTAGGCACATCATGCACACTCAGTCGCTGGGCATTAACAGCCAGCAGAGGGCGACTTACCTCGCTTAGAAGAATGGGCATCTTGCCACGATGTTCCCGCTGAATCCATTCCTGGTTTGGGTCGGACGCAAAAGAGGCAGAAGGAATAAAGAGGTTACTAACCAAGGTTTACAGACAGACCTCGGTTTATAAGCACCATTGCGAGTGGAACTTCCAGCAATCTATTTGTTAAGTCAGCCGTGCCTGATTTTGCAACCGTTTTTGCCCCCGTCATTAAGCGAATCCAGCTTCCCCCAAGAACTTGGCTTGTTGGAAGCCAGCTGAGAAGGTGGATGCCACAACCATTCTGGGAATTGAAGTCCATATGTCTTAAAAGTTGCCAGGTTTGAAAAAACACCGCTCTTAGTCTAATCTGGATTTTTAGCTGTTCTTGATCTTTTATTAAAATGCCCAGGAGTTCCCTTGAATATTTATTAATTTATTAATAAATGCTTTATTATTAAATTTATTAATTATTTTAAATTAATTTAATTATTAGTTATTTTCTCTGAGTGGCCAGTGGCCTAGAGATGGAGCTCTCACCTCACAATCAGGAGGCTGGGAGTTCGATCCCAGGTAGCGGCAGATATTTCTCTCTTTGGGCATAATGAGAATAAAACTTTATTACGGTCATTGACCAGCAATAGACATACAATAAATTAAAAATAATTCTAACATTATTCGTGAATAATAACATCTCTGTGATAAAATACATGATCTCAAACCTAATTTACATGCGTGTAAGTACATGGGTAAATGTATTGTTATAGATCTCAAAAAATTGGCACCAGTTGATATTATAATTCGGTAACCAATTTTTTTCCTGTGGACACAATGAGTAAATATCAGCTGTGAACTCTGCACTGGCAACAGGAAGGGCATCCGGCTGGCATTCAGCTCCATTCAGCTGCCCAAATTCCAGCCCGATGAAAGGGATTACGGGGTCATTAAAAGACAAGAAAATAATAATAATTTTCTCTGCATTAATTATTTCAGCTCACAAGGCAAGCCGAGCCCCCCAAACCAGGAAAATAAATCTTGGCTAAATTCCTTGATTCTCCACCCCACCCACCAGCCTCTAGGAACCTGGCCGGAGGTGAGAGAATGCCAGGAAGCTCTTACCTGTGCAATTGGGCGCTTGGTTCAGGGCAGACGTTCCCGCGATGGGCTTGCCTTCCGGGGTAGAGCACCAACAATACCCGGTCTGTTTATGGCACTGGACCTGGGCAGACAGGAGAGAGAGAATGGGTGAGAGGATGTGCCCAGGAAAACGATGCAGGTGATCCCTCAACTTATGACCATTTATTTAGGGTCAACAGATATTTTGGGGCTTGGTTGTGGTTGTAAGTTGAAGAATTTGGGGTCTACAACAACCACACCGTCCAAAAACCAGAGCTTGATGGCAAGGGCGCAATATTGTTTCTGAGCATCCCTCGGGCACCCCGTTGTCTGCCCTTCACCCTGAGCTCCGAAGGAGCCCATAGAACAGGGGTGTCAAACACAAGGCTCTTTGGGCCGGACCCAGCCTGCAATGTGGTCAGATCCGGCCCGTGGGGCCATCCTGGAAAATGTAAGGGGTCATCCTTGCGTGGCTTCAGCCTGGTCTACCCAGTGCAAAGAGGAAATATGCCAGCAGTTGGGGAGGGGGCATCAAGCTGGCCACACCTACCTCCCCCTCCCGAGGTCAACCACAGCCCTGATGCGGCCATCAATGAAATTGAGTTTGACACCTTGCCATTGAAGATTTATGAATTGATGTAGGAAGTTAGCACCCACCCCTCTCCTAGGAAAATGAGATATTTTAGGAAATATTAAAAGGGCAGAATATTTCCCCTAAACGGGAAGCAGAAAATCAGCCCCCCCCCCACTTTGTCAATGGGCCACTAAGGCCTGGGCCACTCTATTCTACGTAACAAAGATCTACCTCCTTCAGGCAGAGCCATAGTAGGAATTGCCCAAAGCCACTTTCATTACATCACCCAGCAAGAGTCAACCGAGCTTGGGACTCAAAATCACAACCTACAAAGTTGCCCCTGCATGGCCCCATGGGAGTCTGACAACCAATCAGAATGCAAGCTCAAATTCAAAAGCCCAGAGAGGGCATAAAACCCAGGCACTCTCAGCATCCCTTCCCCTTTTTTATATTCACCCAAGATCTTCAAGGCATGGGGTCCCGTCTACCATTAAAAAAACCTTCTTTCCAGTGTCTTCCTCCCCACTTGGAACTGAACCCAGGTGGACATTTCTTCCGACATTGATTAAATGTATTTACTGCCCGTCTTGCTATCGAGAGCGGCTCAAGATGGGGCAGGAGGACGGGAAGTTCGCCCAGTGCCGTAAGGAACACGTAGAAAGAGCTTCACCTCCAGGAAGGCGCCGTTCTCACTACATTCGGGCACGTACAGGGCGTGGCTCTGGCGCCGGGATTTGGCGAGGGCAGCCGCTCGGTCTTCTTGGCAACGAGTCAGATTGGCACCTATGGAAGAAATGGGAGGAAGACACAAGTCAAAATCGGACATTGAACAGGGTTTTTGAGCCTTAGGGACTTTTAGACGCAGTGGACTTTAACTCCTACCTAAAAACAATTTGCTAATCCATCAATTCACACCGCGGTCCGGTTTCACAGCTATGGCCACCTGGGGCCAGTCCCTTGGGAGTCTGGAGAATTGCGGTCGTAAGTCGAATACCAATAAGCAATTCGTCAATCAATCAATTCACACTACAGCCCCGTTTCACAGCTACGGCCACCTGGGGCCAATCCCTTGGAGGTCTGGACAATTGCGGTCATAAGTCGAGGAATACCAATAAGCAATTGGCTAGTCAATCAATGAACACTGCATCCCAATTTCACAGTTACGGCCACCAGGAGCCAGTCCTTTGGAGATCTGGAGAATTGCGGTTGTAAATCAAGGACTACCTATAAGCAATTTGCTAATCCATCAATCCACACCGCAGCCCTGTTTCACAGCTATGACCACCTGGGAAAAGCCACCCTTCCCCAAAATTCTCTCCCACGTCTGTCCCTCCTTGTCACAGGGGCACCTCCCTACCATCTTCTGCCGACCCCGATCCCCCCCTCCCCACTCCTGGTCTCCTTACTGTTGTTATCCCGCTGGGCAGCTCCTCTGCAGCGGAAACGAGGCCACACCTGCAGATTGGGACGTTCACACCTGGCTTCCTGGAAGGCGCAGGGCGACGCGTAAAACTTCCCATCGGAGGCACACAGGAGGCGGCTGTGTTCGTGGGGGGGGCACTCGGCCGGGCATGGCAGCCGCTCCTGGTCACCCTCCAAGATGAGGAACTGCAAAACAGGCAGAGGTGCGTGATTAAAACACAGGTCGTCCTCGACTTACGACCACCGTTCAGCCCAGAATTTCTGTGGCAAAGCGAGACATTTCTGAAGTGAGTCCCCCCCCCCCGTTTTGCGACGTTCCCCATCTGTTAAGTGAATCCCTGCAGTGCAGATGTTAAATTAGTCACACGGTTGTTAAGTGAATCTGGCTCCCCCCCCCCACCATTGATTTGGCATGTCGGAAGGCCGCAAAAGGGGATCATGTGACACCCCCCCAGGTCACTGCAACCGTCATAAATATGAAGCAGTCGAATGTAAATCAGGCGACCAAGGAGATTCTTCAGTGGTTGTAAGTGTGAAAAAGGGTCATAAGTCGCTTTTTTCGCTGCCGTTGTAACTTTGAACGGTCACTAAATGGACTGTTGTAAGGCGAGGACAACCTGTACAGGTGGGTCCTCAACTAAGTTGCAGCCCACTTTGAAGTCACAGCGGCACTGGAAAAAAAAAGTGACTTACGACCGTTTTTTCGCACTTACGGCCCTTCCAGCATCCCCGTGGTCAGGTGATCGAAAATTCAGACGCTTGTCAACTGACTCATACTTATGACGGTCGCAATGTGTCCCAGGGATGATGTGATCCCCTCTGGCGACCTTCTAACAAGCCAAATCAATCGGGAAGCCAGATTCACTTCACAGCCGTGTTATTAATTTTGAGAACTATGGCGGCTGGGGGATTCTGGGATTTGAAGCCCACCTCTCGTACCTTGCCAGGTTGCAAGAATTTTTTGTTTTTGTTTACTTAAATGGCAGCAGAGAGAGGGCTGGCGTCCCTCCGTCTTCGAGTGGCCAAGTTTGACAAACCTTGATCTAGGCCAGTAGTGAAATCCAAATTTTTCTGCTACAGGTTCTGTGGGCGTGGCTTGGTGGGCGTGGCAGGGGAAGGATACTGCAAAATCCCCATTCCCACCCCACTCCTGGGGGAAGGATATTGCAAAATCTCCATTCCCACCCCACTCTGGGGCCAGCCAGAGGTGATATTTGCCAGTTCTCTGAACTACTCAAAATTTCCGCTACAGGTTCTCCAGAACCTGTCAGAACCTGCTGGATTTCACCCCTGATCTAGGCCCTAGAGAGGGGGGAGGCGAAAGCTATTATTGTGGGTCTACCTGGAGCCTGCAACATCCGGGATAGACAGTCCCACAGCCCACCCACCCCCGGGCAATTAATCATGGTTAAATCTAAGTTTCAAAGCAGGGCTGGCACAGAAAACATGCCAAGCCAAAAGGGTTTGCTAGCTAGCTAAATTCTCCTCGGTTGCGTTTTGAGGCACCTGTTGGATTAATCTTTCAACATGACAGCCGGGGCTGACCGGGGAATTCTGGGAGTTGAAGTCACCCACCCACCCACGTCTTCAAGTGGCCCAAATTTGAGAAACGCAGCTTTATTCTACAAAAGGGGCTTTGAATGTTGCCCTCATCGAGCAGACATGAGGTCACCCATCACCTCGACAGGAGCTGCTGTGTCTTCGAGGGGAGCCAGCCAGGTCTCCGATTCGGACAGCCCTTCCTGGACTGTGTAGACACAAACCTCCCCCCACCCCCCCCACAGAGTCTCCCACATCTCGTCGGTTGAAGGATGGGACGGGGGGGAAGGGGCACTGCTTCTGTGAAGGGTCTTTCAAGAGGATGGTCCTTCCTTCTGAGCCCCCACCCCCCACCAATCTTTAAATCATTCTCAAGGACAATTGGGATTATACAGCAATAAATGATCGGTGTATTCAGACCAGGAAAAATATAGGTCTCTTTTGGATACGCGGAGGGGTGGGTAGTGGGCCAATCACCAGGAGATAGGGAGTTATAGTCCCAGTTTAGGTATGAAAGGCATCTGGGTCGGGGTCTCCAACCTTGGCAATTTTAAGCCTGGAGGACATCAACTCCCAGAATTCCCCAGCCAGCAAAGCTGGCTGAGGAATTCTGGGAGTTGAAGTCCTCCAGGCTTAAAGTTGCCAAGGTTGGAGACCCCTGATCTGGGTGACTTTGGGCCAATCACCAGGAAACAGGGAGTTCTAGTCCTGCCTTAGGCATGAAAGCCAGCTGAGTGACATTGGGCCAGTCCTTCTTTCATCCCAACCTACCTCACACGGTTGTGGTTGTGTGAAAAATAGGAGAAGGGAAGTGTATTAGGTATGTTTGCGACCTAGAGTCATATATAAACAATAATGAAAGTGGGATAAAAGTCCAATTTTAAGGTGAGACTAGAACTCACAGTCTCCTGATGATTGGCCCAAAGATACCAGCCAGCTTTCATGCCTAAGGTGGAACCAGAACTCGCTGTCTCCTAGTGATTGGCCCAAAGTCACCCACCTGGCTTTCATACCTAATGTGGAACTAGAATTCCCTGTCTTCTGGTGAAGTCACCCACCCGGCTCACCCTAATATAAATTCAGCATTCATCGTGCTTATTGCAGCTTCTCAGGAGTTTTTGGGCCATTTTGTGGTCAAAAGAGTCAAGATAGGACCCCCCAATGGTGGGATCAAAGCTCCACCTGGTTTTTAGGTGCAACGGATTCATACTGATCCGTATGAGTGATTCTAAGCAATTCGCGGGGAGGTGGGGTCCCTCATCCTGAAACAGACACCAAGTTGGCTCACCGTGCATTTTTTCCTTTTTGCCCCGGGACTGAAAGACAACACCGTGTCCCGTCGCCTTATTCTACGTGTCCTTTTCCCTCTGCAAAGTCACAACTTAACGTCGACAAACACAACACACACCTCCGAACAGCCTGGCCGAGATGCCAAATCGCATCTCCCAACACAAATATTAGTGCATATTGCAAAAAAATGTGGGTGTTATGGGTGGGGATATTTATTTATTTTGCAGTAGACAATTTATCTAATAATTCAGACAGGAAGGGTGGGGGGGCAGTTGTTTTGGTGGGAGATGCACTTGGAAAAACGTTGTGGGTCATAAAACGGTTCCAAATACAACACAGGCCCCTTGGGGGGGGGGGCTGGATGCTCCTGGGTGCACGTCGGCTGGACGCGAAAAAGGCTGCCCTTCTTTGGGATTTGACATTGATGGACCCTGGCACGGAGCCCACCCAAAAAGAACGGTGGGTCTAACGTCTCATGGCTCCCTCGAAGTCTCCCAGTATGAAAAATAGTGGGGCCATTCTCTAGGGGTGCTTACCGGACAAACCCGGAGGTGTTTTACACATTGAGATGACACCTGAAATAAACCCACAACTATTACAGGTGGTCCTAAGTTTACAACCATCCTTGGTGCTCTCTGAGCTTGGTTGTTTTCTTGGTAGATGTTTCATTACCCAAAGTAGGTAACAAAATCAGTGCAAGAAGGAACTGTATTTAAGCAGAGAGCAACCCAAGGAGCCTTGGTGGCGCAGTGGACTAAAGTGCTGTTAAGTAGCACTTGGCTGCCTGCAATTACTGCAAGTTCAAGTCTCACCAGGCTCAAGGTTGACTCAGCCTTCCATCCTTCCGAGGGAGGTAAAATGAGGACCCGGATTGTGGGGGCAATAAGGTGACTTTGTATAAAAAAAAAAAAGAACACCGCTGGGGCGGGGGGGGTGCGAAAGCCCTACTAAGCAGGTATATACAAAAGTATGAAGGCTATTGCTTAATGCATTGTAAGCCGCCCTGAGTCTCCGGAGAAGGGCAGCATATAAATCGAACCAATAATAATAATAATCCCCATTACCTTCTAGAACTGATGGTGCTACCTAGTTTGGTAATGAAATGTCTGTGAGAAAATAACCAAGCTCAGAGAGCACCAAGGACCCCACAGTTCTCCTCCTCCTCCTCCTGTCTCTTCTCCCGCTCTTCTCTTCTACTCTAGTACAACCCCCTCCTTTCTAGCACTGATGATGTTACCAAGTCTGGTAATGAAACGCCTGCAAGAAAACCACCAAGCTCAGAGTACCAAGGACCCCTCATTTCAATCCTGAGCTACAAAATATTCTCCCCAATTGGTTACAACCATTTACTGAACAACAGTGAAAAAAAAGGGACTTACGACCGGTCCTCGCACTTACAACCCCAGCTTCCTCACAGTGACGTGATCAAAATTCAGGCGCTTGGAAAGACTAGCACTGTGCAAGTAGTATATATGTTATTTGTCTTTTACTTTGGTTTTTATGGCGGATGAAATGTCAGGACGGTCACACTGTGTTCCATATACTTATATGTAAATAATAAAAATATATCTTTTTTAAAAAAAATTCATGCGCTTGGCAATCACACCCCTGGGTCATGTGACCTTCCCAGCTGGCTTCCGGGAAAATCAGAGGAAGAAGCCGCTTAAAGACACAGAAATGTTGACACCACGCCCCCCCCCCCAAATTTTGGTTGTAAATCACGTACTACCTGTAATAGCACCATAAACATTAAAAATAACAAACTGCCTTGCTTGCCTCATTAAGTGGGGCAAGATTATTTTAAAAAAATTATTGCATTTCTCTATTTTAAATTGGGGTATTTTAAATTTCTGGGATTTTAATTGGAGCCTAATTATTTAATGATTTTAAATTTTAATTGTTGTTTTGTTTCTGTGTTTTTAAATAGGCTGTACACCGCCCTGAGTCCTTCGGGAGAAGGGCGGTATAGAAATAAAATTATTATTATTATTATTATTATTATTATTATTATTATTATTATTATTATCATCATCATCATCATCTATCTATCTATCTATCCATCCATCCATCCAATTTATTTGTTGCCCACCTTGTAGTTCAGGGGTCTCTGGATTTTAATTTTTTTTTTTAAAAAAAAGCCAAATCTTAGCAAAAATGTCCCCTATGACAGAGGTCTCCAACCTTCCCAACTTTAAGACTTGTGGGCTTCAACTCCCAACTCTGGGAGTCTTAAAGTTGCCAAGGTTGGAGACCCTACGATTAGGGATGGAGTTCAGCAGTGAGGGTGAAGTGGTTTGAGATCTGGATTTGTGGGGAAGACTCTGAACCTCTCTGCCCAACAAACAGGTCGGGATTAGGGGTGCAAATACCGTAGCGGCTCATGATGCCAAAGGTAGAGTGCCATGTGTGTGTTTGTGTAAAAAAGCTGCATCTGTTGCACGCCGCTCTCTGCAAAGAGGCAGCTGAGCACTTCAGTCTTGATTGACAAGCCAGTCGTAGGGATAGCCGCCTCCCGGCTGAACAGATTCCCTGTCTCTTTGTGTCTGTGTGTGTGTATGTGGTGAGCAGCCCAAGTGCCTTGCAGCTTACCTTGGCTCCTCGCACACTACCCCGTAACCGCAGGAGCTGCAGCCAGGAAAATGTGAGGTCTGCATCAACAGAATTTAATAGGCAGGCCTGCCCGTTACAACTCTCCGTTCTGTGTCTTCCGTCAGCATCCGAGATGCTGGGTGATGCTGGGGGGGGGTGTCTTTAGGGGGTCTTTAGGAATTTGGAGAGGGGGAAAGAGTCGAAAGAGCAGGGAGGGAAAGGATAAGGGTGCAGAGAAGTTCTGAAGCAATGTTCCTCAACCTGTCTAAGTCCAGTATGTTTAAGATGAGTGGACTTCAAGTCCCAGAATTCCCCAGCCAGCATGCTTTAAGATGGGTGGACACAAGCAATCAATTTTAAACTAAGTTATTCTCTTATTTAACTCATTATTTAATTCATCAATGTAATACAATGTATAGGAAAACATAGAATTCCTTAAATTTTACAAGAAGAAAAAGTGGGTAAGATTGGATGCCCTTCCTCTACCCCATGGGAAGATGAACCATCTCCCGGCAGTGAGGAAATTCAGCAAAGCAATGAGAAATTATTTCATTGAATAGTCCATGTGTCCTTTTAGGAGTTTTTTGAGAATGTTTTCCCGACAGTCTACAGGTAGACCTCGACTTACGATCACAATTGAGCCCAAAATTCCTGTTAAGGGAGAAATGTGTTCAGTTTTGCCCCACTTTACAACTTTTCTTGCCACAATTATTAAGCGAATCGCTGCCGTCGTTAAGCGAGTAACATGGTTATTAAGTGAATCTGGTTTCCCCCATTGACTTTGCTTGTCAGAAGGTCGCAAAAGGGGGTCACGTGACCCTGGGACAGAGTAACAGGTCATAAAAGAGCCTTGATAGTACAGTGGTTTAGTGAACTGTGTTATTAACACAGCTGCCTGCAATTTCTGCTGGTTCGAATCTCGCCAGGCTCAAGGTCGACTCAGCTTTCCATCCTTTCTAAGGTAGGTAAATTGAGGACCCAGTTTGTGGGGGCAATAAGCTGACTTTGTATAAATATACAAAAGTATGAAGGCTATTGCTTAACGCATTGTAAGCCGCCCTGAGTCTCCAGAGAAGGGCGGCATATAAATCAAATTAAAAAAAAAAAAATGAGTAGGTCACCAAGCGTATGAATTCTGATCCCACGAAGCTGCAAAGGTCGTAACTATGAAAAACGGTCATAAGTCACATTTTTCAGTGCCGTTGTAACTTTGAGCGGTCACTAAGCCGTTGTATGCCGAGGAGTAGCCGTACAAGCCCCTCTCCACTTCCAACGCAGGAGTCTTCGAACCCACTAAGAAGTGGATTTATTTAGAGAAGGGTAATGGCTTGTCGGCCGATTATGTGCTTTGCGTGCAAATAAATAAACGTGTGTTTTTTTAAAAAAAAGAAAAACACCACAATCGCTCCCCGAGGAACGGATTGGGAAATCTCTGCCAGGAATCTACGGAGCTCAGCATCTCTCCACATCAATCAAGGGGCTTCTAAATGGACCTTTGTTGTCTAAAGTAGCTTTCCACCTTCCTAAAAGCCGCCACTTCATCGGATCCATGTTTTCAAAAAAACAAAACAACACCCAAATTCAAGAGAAGGTGGACGGCTTCGGATCCAAATTCTCCCCATTTGCATTTGGCAGCCTGTTTTCGAAACCTACCACCGAGACGTGCCTCGTGGGGGGATTCCAGAAAACCCAACCCGTGGGGTGTATTTAGCTTGTCCGAAGCGTGTCTTCTCCCGCTGAGACATCGGGGACCAAACAGACGTGCCCTGATCGACAGCCAGGATCAACAAACCCGGAGCCCACGCCTGGACAGGTGTGTGTGTTTGCGTGTGCTACTGGCTGCAGACATGCCAAACGCCCGTCAGCCAAGATGACTGAGTTAAGAGGCGACTCCAAGCGACAAGAGATGCTGCATCGATTGTAAACAACGCTGGCCTTCAATCCTGGAGGGTTGGGGGGGCACCAAGTTGGAGACTGAGAATAAATATTGGGAACTGGGCCTTTTTCTTAGCTGGGAGATGCCAGGAACAGAGGTGTGGCGGGGGGGGGGTTAATTTCAAAGAAAAAGTTCGAAGGCTTGGAAGATGCTACTTGTAGGTTAAACTGGGGAAAGTATGCCGGGACAGCCTGATGCTCCCAAACGAACCCCCCACCAATACTGACCATATCTACTGCCCGGCCCAAATTTAGTCTGTATTTACAAGATCTATAAAATCTGAGCGTCCCTTGGGGCTCTCTGAGGCTTGGTTGTTTTCTTTAAAACGTTTCACTACCCAACTACGTAGCATCATCAGCTATCTAGAAGTGAGTGGGATTTGTGGAGAGGATGAGGCAGAGTGGGAGGAGGAGGAGGAGGACTATTTATTTATTTATTAGTCCAATTTGTATACCACCCTACTCCCGAAGGACTCAGGGCGGTGAACAGGCACAGGATAAAATACAGAAATACAAAAGTTAAAAACAATTTAAAACTAAATTAAATAATAATACGGCCTTCAGTTTGGCGGCTCTCAATCCTCCTTGAGGTTCTTCAAGTGACAATTCTTTGGTTTGGAGCAGAGCCTTTGCATCTCTAAAAAATTTAAACGGTTCGGATAATACAGATAGTACCCTCAACAACAGTTCATTTAATGACTGTTCGGAGTTACAACGGCACAAAAAAAATGACTTATGACCATTTTTCACACTTATGACCGTTGCAGCATGCCCACGGTCATGTGATCAAAATGCAGACGCTTGGCAATTTATTTATTTATTAATTTATTTATTAGCCCAATTTATATGCCGCCCTTCTCCGTAGACTCAGGGCAGCTTACAATGCATTATAGCAATAGCCTGCATACTTTTTTTGTATATACCTGCTTATAAGGGCTTTCGCACCCCCCCCCCAAAGCAGTGTTGTTCTATACAAAGTTGGCTTATTGCCCCCACAATCTGGGTCCTCAATTTACCTACCTCGAAAGGATGGAAGGCTGAGTCAACCTTGAGCCTGGTGAGATTCGAACTTACACTAATTTATTTATTTATTTATTTATTAAATTTATTTAATTGCAGGCAGCTGGCAACTAAGTGTATATATATAAGTGTATATATATATATAAGTGTATATATGCTAAGTGGTATAGAAGTTTGAATAATAAATAAATAAATAAACAAATAAATAAATAAATAAATGCTAGCACTTAACAGCACTTTAGTCCGCTGCACCACTGAGGCTCTTGTGGGGTCCTTGATGCTGTCTGAGCTTAGTGGTTTTCCTGCAGACGTTTCACTACCCAACTAGATAGCATCATCAGCTATCTAGAAGGGAGTGGGGTTTGTGGACTGGGGAGGAGGGGGACAGGAAGGAGGAGGAGGAGGAGAACGATTGTGTCTGCTCTCTAAGATGGGCTATTTTTCTTGCAAACGTTTCACTACCCAACTAGATAGTATCATCAGCTGTCTAGGAGGGAGTGGGATTTGTGGAGAGGAGGAAGAGCGGGGAGGAGGAGAGGGGAGGAGGAGCAGGATGACGACAACAACTGTGGGTCCTTGGTGCTCTTTAAGATGGGTTATTTTTCTTGCAAACCTTTCACTACCCAACTAGGTAGCATCATCAGAGGTACAAGGGAGTGGGGTTTGTGGAGTGGCAAGGAGGAAGAGGAGGAAGAAGAAGAGGAGAACTGTGGGGTCCTTAGTGCTCTCTGAGCTGTTTTCTTGCAGACATTTCATGACCCTACTAGGGAACATCATCAGTACAACAAGATCTATAATCTTTAAAATCGATGTTCTTTGGGGACACTGCTCCCATTTGGTCAGGTTTTGAATGCTGCCCCAGATGTTGGCCAATCCAGTTGTGTGGCTCTTCCCCCTTGATTAACTCTCCAGCTGCCATCAACTCCTTCGGGGAGGACAGGGGTTCAAGATCTTTAGCCTGTTGTCTTCCTCTTGTTTAGTGACCAATCAAAGGCACTAAAAAAGATCATTTAGGACCATTTCTCACACTTACGACCATTGCAGCATCCGTCACATGATTAAAATTTACACGCTCGGCAACTGACTCATGTTTATGATGGTTGAGGTGTCGTGGGATCACGTGATCCTCTTTTTGCGACCTTCTGACATGCAAAATCAATGGGGGAAGCCGGATTCACTTAACAACCATGCGACTAACGTAACAGCCGCAGTGATTCCCTTAACAACGGTGGCAAGAAAGGTTGCAAGATGGAGCAAGACTCACTTAACTGATGTCTCACTCAGCCGCCTAAATTATTTTTTTTTGGGGGGGGGGAGGAGGGGAATTGTGGCCGTAAATCGAGGACTACCCCCTGGGATGAAATCGAAGGTGCAAAAACCACATTCTGCAAACCGTTTGGAGAACCAGATAGCTCTGCTCTCCCGCCCTCCCTTGCTGCTTTGGCATCTGGGGCTTTGGAGTGGCCAAGTGTTTGTGGTTTCGGTGGCACGGTGCGCTGCCGTGCCAGAGCACACACGGCTCTTTCAGCTGTCAGCTGGCAGGATTTGTTAGTGCCTCCAGCAAACATGCGAGGGAAACTTTGCAGAAACGCTCTTCCCTTTGCCAGATTCAAAGCTGCATTGTAGGGAAGCTGCCCTCCCTGCTCTGCCCCCGCCCCCACCTCCCCAGATGACAAGCACCCTTGGTTAGCAAGGGGTGCTGAGTGGCTTATGAAGGGGGCCTTATTTGATGCGGGGGGAGGCAAGGAGGGGGGACTAAGAATGGAGGAGGAGGAGGAGGACGATGATGGGGTCCTTGAAGCTCTCTGAGCTTGGTGATTTTCCTGCAGACGTTTCACTACCCAGCCTGGTAACATCATCAGCTATCTAGAAGGGGTTTGTGGACTGAGGAGGAGGAGGAGGAGGAGGAGGCTGGAGCCTTCAGCATGCTAGGAACCTACTCTGCTCTGCCCCCAGATATCCACAAGTCTCAAAGTCACCAAAGTTGGAGACCCCCTGATCTCAACATTTAGTGGACCATATTCAAAGAAGTTAGAATGACAGCTAAACAAAAAGTAGAATATGTTCCTGGTTTGGGATGATTACCTATTTTGGAGACAGATTTATTTATTTATTTATTGGTTCGATTTATATGCCGCCCTTCTCCAGAGACTCAGGGCGGTTTACAATGCGTTAAGCAATAGCCTTCATATTTTTTGTATATACCTGCTTAGTAGGGCTTTTGCCCCACCCACCCCCAAGCGGTGTTCTTTTTTATACAAAGTCAGTTTATTGCTCCCACAAACTGAGTGTTCATTACTATAAATGAAACTAAAAGGAGCTTCCTAAATTGAGGAAATTGAAAACTAGCTCAAAACTCAATTCCAAAATTGAGAACTAGCTCAAAACTGGACATTTTGACATTCCTTAACTAGCAGGCAAAGGTTTAGTCAATCGTTCTTGAGGAATAAATAATGGATAAAATCCAAGTACAGATAGTTCTCGATTTACAACAGTTCATTTAGTGACTATTCATTAGAAGTATCTCATGGCACTGAAAAAATGTGACTTATGGCCATTTTTCATACTTCTGACCGTTGCAGCATCCCCATGGCCACGTGATCAAAATTGAAACTCTGGGCAACTGACTTGTATTTATGATGGTTGCAGTGTCCCTGGGTCAGTGATTCCCCCCTTTTTTTGCGACCTACTGACAAGCAAAGTCAATGGGGAAGCCAGATTCACTTAACAACCGTGTGACTAAGGTTAACGACTGCAGTGATTCGCTTAACAATTCTGGCAAGAAAGATTTTTAAATGTCACTTAGCAACTTAGCAACAGAAATGTTGGGCTCAATTGTGGTCGTAAGTCGAGGACTGCCTGCATTGGCATCCCTTGTTCCACGCTGTTGTCTTTCTACTCTTATTTCTCCTCGCCTTACACAATGTCACAACTATCTTTTTCACATAAAAATGTATATTTAAAAACTTCTGATTTAGTTCAATCAGATTCAGATCCTGATCTGTTGCTCCTGAGATGCAGAAAAATCAGATCAGGATGGAGAGAGTTTCATGTCCTTTCTGGTTTTTCTTTGAAGAGGTTTCGCTTCTCATCCGAGAAGCTTCTTTAACTTTGACTGAAGGGTGGGGAATGGAATTCTTCAGTCAGAGCGGAAGAAGCTTCTCGGATGTGAAGCGAAACCTCTTCAAAGAAAAACCCAGAAAGTCCACTTGCCTCTTGGAAAAAAAACATCTTTGGGACAACCTGGATGATGGAGAATCTCCATAGACAGATAGTGTCATGCTTCACCCTTGTCTAGCAAATGGGGACATTCTTCTGCTTGGTCCACATCTAGGAGAAGATCTCGTGGTTGCCCAGTTGCGTTTCTAGCTGGTGAACTTTGTTAAGGGCCCACAGAAGAGATGACCTCACTCCGAACAGACTCGGCCTCCTAAGAGCAGGTTAAAATTAGCTCCCGCAAGTGACATGTTGGGAACTAAATATGGATTTCAATCCTTCCCAATTTGGCAATGCGCTTTGTGTCTCGGGATCTGTGGAAGCCTGGCCTATCGCTGGATAGAAAGGAGCACCTTTTGTATTTAACTTTTTCTACTATAGCATGAAGTCAAACAAGAAACCAGCAAAACTCTTTCCCGGCCAAAAAGGAATTGGAGAGTAAGCACATTGACTGAGCACTACAAGCATATTCCTGAATTATTTCTTGAGCAGTTTGCACAAGCGAGAATCAGAGGAAGTTCTTTGCCCAAAGAAGGAGCTTATAACATATAATTCAAAAGGGTAACTGAGAATGGGGACCAGTGAAAAAAGCCTTCCAGACAGGACTCTAGAGCCGATGTCCAACATCCCACCTCAAGTCCCAAATGCCACGATCCTGACTTGTCATGTAGAAGAATGAGATGCAACCCTTCACTGTCTATACAGGAAGGTCTTCTTCTCAGAGCGTTAACACCTACAATTTCACAACCCTGAGCGGGGAGAGGGGAATGGAGGAAAGATGCATATTGATAAGAGTTATACACACTTGGACTTAAGAGGTGAGTAAGAGGTTAAGCCAGAAGGTGTGAACAATAGGAGATTTGGAAAGAAAACATGTCTTTGTTTGATTTATAACATTTAGAGGCTGCCCATGTTCTCTCAAGGTAATTCTAGGAACATGAAGGCGAAGGAATCCTAGGAAAAACACTACACAAAAACCTCAGCAAGGACTCGTCTATTCCGTAAGCTAAGATAAGCACTAAGAGCTTTGCAAAAGAGGTTAACAACAGGCAAAGTAAGATTAGAGATTTCCGTGTTTACAGCTATCCATCAACCTTGGCACATGGTGACATAAATGTCACTGTGCCTCTTTTTTCTTTCTCTTTTTTAACATCTGTAAACATGGAAGCTCCGTTGCTCACCGTAATTTTCCACCTGGGCCTAGGGAGAACCAGCCAATAAATAAAGTGAAGTTACCCAGGGACCATCACAAAGTCAAAATGACTTTACGTGAAGATGGATAAAAGCTTGTGGCAGAGAAGACTTGAACGTTAAACTTATAAAACTTACTTTTAAAAAAATATTGCAAATGTATTTTCTGCAAGAAATGGAACCCAAAACGTGCATTGAGTGTCATAGGGAGGGCAGTTAGAGGCTCAATTAATGTATACAATAATGTTTTTCAACTCTGATAATGTTAAGATGCCTGGACTTCAACTCCCAGAATTCCCCAGCCCACATGGGAGTTGAAGTCTGTGCATCTTAATGTTACCAAGGTCAAGAAACACTGAAATGCTTGACTTACGACCACAATGGAGCCCAAAATGCTAGGCGAGAGAGTTGATAAATAAGCTTGGCCCAATTTATGACCTTCCTTGGCTCCGTTGTTAAGCGAATAACTGCAATTGATAAGTTAGTACCCCGGTCGTTAAGTGATTCTGGCTTCCGCATTGACTTTGCTTGTCAGAAGGTTGCAAAAAGGATCACATGACCCCGGGATACAGCAACAGTCATAAGTATGAAACAGTTGCCAAGCATCCGGATTTTGATCACCTGACCATGGGGAAACGATGAAAAGGTCGTAACTGTGAAAAACGGTCATAAGTCACTTTTTTCAGTGTCTCTGAACGGTCACTAAACAAACTGTTGTAAGTCGAGAACTACCTGTATCAACCAAAGTTCACAAACCTCTTTATCTTAAACTATGATACAAGTTTCCAAGAAAAGATTATGCACTGATAATTGAAATTTAATTAAAATTCAGTTAACCTACCATCAAAAACCCACTCCACGTTATGGCAAGCTGGACACATTCATAATGTTTAAATAAATAGAATGAAATAGAGGGGGCGGGAAACAAATTTTGCTTCATTTTTGCTGGGCTGGTGCCCAAGCCTTATTTTAAATCTAAAGTGCGACAATTTCCCCAGATTTAAAAAAAAGAAGGGGGGTGGGAAGCGGGACAGAGAACAGCCCCAAATATTAGCTTGGATTCTCTCAGACTTGGTATGAAAAATAAGATAACGGACTCCCAAACTCTCTGCTTTTAGAGTTTTAACTTTGCACACCGCCAAAGGAAATAATCTTTCTTTGCCAAATATTGATCTTTTTTAGGAAAAAAAGAGAGTTTTCAATATCTAGAAGTTTAAAGTCACATGCATACACGTATCTCACTTGCCATGCATTGCAGCGTTCAAACATTTATGAATTCATACTAACAAAGATCCAGAAAAGTAGCAGTACAAAAAAAAAGGGGGGGGAGATGTCTACCCTATTCAGGACCAAAGAATCAGTGTGCTCCATTCAGGAGCCCCTCCCCAAAACAACTGCACAGACCCCTCTCCCTTTATGCTTCCAATATCTGATCAGTTGTCTTAAAAAAATGCTTCCAGGTTTTCTTACCGGAGACCGAAAAGATGCTGTCAGTTGTAGCAGGACGAGCAGCAGCCAAAGCGCAGGAGGTTGCATGGTGTTTGCAGACCCTTCAATTCTCCCACCGAGGTTTCTGCAGCCCCCTCCTCAAAAAAGCAGGACGAAGGGGACACGAACTGGACACGGCTGAGTCACCGCCTGCTGAGTTATAAAGCCCACCCCCCCACCCTTGACAGCCCACCAGCACTTCCCCGCCCTTCCAGGCTGGTCACTGCTCTCTTCTCCAAGGTGTTCAAAGCACGTGGGCCACCAACAGCTGGAGGAGAAGCCACGCCCCCTCAGGGAGGGGAGATTCCGACCCACCCACCCCCTTTTCCAGATCAGAGGCTGAGGCTGGGCCAGAGGGAGGCAGCCACACAGAGAAGCCAGGTTTTGTGGTCTGCGGGTAGATTTCATCGCTGGAGGTTATTAAGAGAGTCACTTATCCAAAATGGTGTAGGTCTCCTGTTTGAGCAGGGGGTGGACTAGAAGACCTCCGAGGTCCCATTCTGAAATCTTTGCCTCCAATAATTTTGCAAAGGGGTGGCCCAGCTCCAGACGGCTTGAAGGAGTACAGGTGGTCCCAGAGGCTTACCACCACAATGGAGCCCCCACCCCCCACCCCACCGGGTTTTGTGGCTAAGGGAAACTCAGTTCATTTTTGTAGCTGAGCAAGAGTATTAAGTTGAGTTTTGTTCCATTTTATGACTTTCTTGCCACGGTTGGTAAGCGAATCACTGCAAGTTGACACGTTAGTAACACCTTGGTTAAAGGGAATCTGGCTTCCCGTGGACTTGGCTTGTCAGGTCATAAATAGGGGATCGCACAACCCTGGGACACTGCAACCATCATACGTATGAGTCAGCTGCTAAGCATCTGAATGTAAATCACGTGACCCTGGGGTGTGGGTGCTGACACAACAGTCGTAAGTGTGAAAAACGGTCATAAGACACAGACTTCAGAGGATCATTAGAACTGCAGAAAAAAACCACGGCTACCAACCTGCCTTCCATGGAGGGCCTGTACACTGCACGAGTCAAAAAATGTCTACAGACCCCTCGCATCCTGGACATGAACTGTTTCAACTCCTACCCTCAAAACGACACTATGGAGCACTGCACAGCAGAACAACTAAACACAAGGACAGCTTTTTCCCCGACGCCATCACTCTGCTAAACAAATAATTCCCTCAACACTGTCAAACTATTCACTAAGATTGTGTTACTATTAATCTTCTCATCGTTCCCACCACCCATCTCCTCCCACTTATGACTGCATGACTGTAACCTTCTTGCTGGTATCCTTAGGATTTATATTGATATTGTTTCCTGATTGCTTATTTGTTCCCTATGACTATCACCAAGTGTTGTACCTTACGATTCTTGACGAACGTATCTTTTATGTACACTGAGAGTATATGCACCAAAGACAAATTCCTTGTGTGTCCAATCACATTCGGCCAATAAAAAATTCTATTGTATTCTATTCATAAGTCACTTTTTCGGTGCCACAGTAATTCTGGGAGTTGGAGTCCACACCTCTAAAGTTACTAAAGGTTGTGAAACACTGTTCTAGCAGAAGATCTGCGGAGGAACATCTTGTTTTGCAGGTCCAGTTCCCTCCAAGAAGCCACAAGCATGTTCAGATCTTCCTTCCTTGCCCAATCTCTCTTCTCAAGCAGCCATCTCTACTCCCCGCCGACACCGTTGAGTTTTGGTTACACGGTTACAGGGAAGAGCAAAGAGGGAGGAGGGAGAGACACACACACACGGCAGCCCAGGTTGGGACAGGGATATTTGTGAGAACAAAATGTGCTGCTGACAGCCCCTTTAGCCTCCGAGCGTGGGTTAAGCTTTAACCATTGAATCCACAGCTCCTCCTGAAGTGACCCTCCGGAACACCAGCTGCTGACCCAAACTGTAGGCGTTCTGGATTCGAGCCGCGAACAGGGCACGTTTATTGTGCAAGGGGCAAAACTGAGTGTGCAGTAGCTTGGGAAATAGACACTGCTCTCTGCTGGATAGAAATTGCACCGGGATTGAACGGTTGCTGGAATTGGGTAGGTCTAGTTTAATGAAAAGAAGGATTAGGGGTGACATAACAATCTTCCAATATCTCAGGGGCTGCCACAAAGAAGAGGGGGTCAAAATATTCTCCAAAGCACCTGAAGGCAGGACAAGAAGCAACGGAATCGAAGCTGATCAAGGAGAGAAGCAACCTGGAATTCAGGAGAAATTTCTCGACAGTGAGAACAATTAACCAGTGGAACAACTTGCCCCCAGAAATTGTGGGCGCTCCATCCCTGGAGGCTTTTAAGAAAAGACTGGACAGCCACTTGTCTTGAATGGTACTATAGGGTCTCCTGCTTGAACAGGGGACTGGACTGTAACTTCAAACAGTCACTAAACAAATCGTTGTGAATTGCGGACCGCTGTAAAGAAGTCACTATCAGATCCACCTCAAAAACACCCATTTCAGTATATATCACTCCAGGCAGCTTAATCGCCTTAACTGAGCTTCAATGGACTCCAGAGGATGGTAGAGGACAGGAAGGCCTGGAGGAACGTTGTCCATGGGGTCGCGATGGGTCGGACACAACCTCACAACTAACAATAACAACAACAAACTCCAGATATTGTAAGGCCTTGATTGTAAAAAGATATTAATAGCATTGGGAAAAGGGGGATGGGACACTTCAAATAATTCCTTGGTGGCCACTGTTATCCACAAAACACCACTATGAGAATGCAGCGTTCACCAAGGGGGGATCTTTGCACTTCTTAAAAAAATTACAAAGGGCTTAAATCAAAATACCAGGCCTGCATCAAATTTATAGACATGGCTCCCATTCTCTTGAAGGACAGGGAAGGAGGAAACGCCAGAAATCCAGGGTCAGAAAAGGACATGATTTTAAAAGGGGACATGTAAAAATTAAGCCAGTACGTTTAATTGACTTTTCCAGAATCCACTCGATAAGTCTGTCTTGGGTGGGCGAAAAAGCCTTCCAGCCAGCCCACGGAGTGTGCAGAGAAATGTACTCGGTTTGTACGATTGGAGACACGGGGCCAACTCTGCAGAAAAGCTGATGAGAGAAGGCAATAAAAAAGTTGAGCAAAAGGGGAGAGAAGGAAGTTACGTGTGAAAGTCGGAAACCTTCACAGCCTGGAATTGGTGACGCCATTTGTGTTTTTCTCCCAGTTCCTCTGTTAGAAACCTTCGTGTTAGGCTGGTTCTTCCCCTTTTGGGTGGGGAGGAACCAGAAGGAGGACAGTTAGAACAACTTTAACAACAGTCCATTCCTCTCCGTTACTAGTTTTAGGGATGATGACAGTCACTGCCAAGGTGAGCACTTCAGCACTTCAAGATCTTCTGCTCAAGAGATTTCTCCTTTGTAGTCCTCATGTCAGCGGCCACTTCAGCTTGCCTTTTGCTATCACTCAGTGCCAGACTGCCATGAACTCGGGGGGTGGGGGGGACTGCATGGGAGGGGGGAAGGATTCAAGGAAAACGAAAAGTTGACCGTATCTCGAGACGTGGGTTTCAAGGTCGACCAGCTGGAGAACGGAATACAGCTGCGTATCAAAGCGACCATTCTGAAAATATCTTCTTTGAATTTGATTGGACACGGGGGGGGGGGGGGAGAAGGGGGTGTCAGCATGGGGAGGTATCTAAAGAAAGGAAAGTTAGACTTGGGGATTTTGGCGCGCGATTTTCAGTTCTGGCTTTGCACTGCTGTAGTTCACTTGACATCTAGTTAACTATACCTTTGTAAAAAAAAAAACAGAATTAAGGATTGTTCTTTTTTAGAGACTCAAGCTGAGACAGGTCTGACATTAAGCCAGTCTTAGTTTAGTCTAATTCTTAGAAACTCAGCCTTTTTCTGGATTTAGGCCAGGGGCCTGCAACCTTAAACAGTCAAAGAGCCATTTGGATCCATTTCCCACAGAAAAGAAAACTCCGGGAGCCATAAAACCCTTTCCGTGCCTGACTATTTCTTGAGCGGCCACAAAACTAACATATTTAGTTGAATTAAACGTTCTGTTTTCTTCTGAAACTTTTCTTTTCTTGGATTTATCCATGGTTGGCCTACCAGGGGTTGAAAAGCTCAATAAATAGTGTGCAGGGGCGTGTCGCACATTGGCGATTGTGATGCAAATTTTGAGTGATAGGGAGCTGCAGCAGAGCGGTGAAAGAGCCACATGTGGCTCCAGAGCCACAGATTGCTGACTCCTGATTTAGGCCAACTTGGAAACTTCATCCAACCCAGACAAGACAAGGAAGGTCCATGGCCATAGTCAATCCCCATCCAACTGCTCCATCCCCACCCTTCCAAGAGGGTTGTGGGACTCAGTCAAGTTGACAGCCTCCTGAAGCAGACCGGAACCAGAGGCGGTCAGGGTGCTATTTTTGGGCTTGTAAACAAAATTGACACTGCCCTCTCTTTGGAGGAGTTCTGCACGGATCTTCTGTGGGCAGCTGTCCTCCGTTAAGAGTTGAGAGGAGTTGTCCGATACCACGAAAAGGCCATAGGCAGCACCGTCAGAGATGCCATACTTCTCCGCACAGGCTGCACAGACCAATGCCGTGGTCATGTCGGGAGGAACGGAGATGGTCTTCTGGTTATTGAAGGGTTCGTGGAAGGAGACGTAGAGGGTGTGCTGAAAAGAAGGAAGACAACCAACAACCATGAGGGTCACAGCATCCCAACAATGGGCTCAAATTCACTGGGAAGTCATCATGCAAAGACCGAAGTCTGTGGGAAAAGGGTCAAATGCCACGAATGGTGTAAAGAAAGAGAAGGAGAGCCAGAGATGGATGGACCCTCTTCCACTGGGGATCATAGAGAACATCTATCTGCAGTGGTACCTCAGTGCTCAACTGCTTCAAAACTCGTCTAATTGGACACAAAAATGTTGTCCCAGTACAGGAAGATCTCAACTTACAACAGTTCGTTTAGTGACTTGTCAAGGTTACAACGGCACTGGAAAAAAGTAACTTATGACTAGTTTTTACACTTACAACCATTGCAGCATCTCCATGGTCACATGACTGAAATTTCAAATGCTTTGCAACTGACTCATATTTATAACTCATATTTATTTATAAGCAAAGTCAATGGGGAAGCCAGATTCACTTAGTTAGCGTCACTAACTTAACAACTGCGGTGGTTCACTTCGCAGCTGTTGCAAAGAAGTCGTAAAATGGGGCAAAATTCACTTAACGAATATCTTATTTAGCAACAGAAATTTTCAATTCTGGGAACTGAAGTCCACATCACTTAAAGTTGCCACGGTTTGAGAAACACTGAAGGGATGTTTTGCCTTGCCTTTTCGACTTTAATGTTCTCTTTTCACCTGCCTTCCACCCTCACCTGCAAATTGCGTCGATGGTGGTGATGGATGGTTCGGCGGCGATGCCACTGATGGATGGAGTGCTGGGCCTCCACGCTGATCTGCCTGGTGAGGGTAAAAGTCGCTTGGAAGTTTTCAATGTGGTAGAGAGCCCCGAACCAGGTGGTGAGGTAGTAGCCCCCTAGAACGCAGGAGGAGGGGAAGGGAGGATAGGAACGTGGGAAACACAGTAAGGTTTCGGAAAAAATCTTGGGAGTGACAGTTCGAAGGTTTCTGATGGACCTTTTGCAAGATCAAGTTAAGCCCCCCAAGCAACTTCAAGCCAGTCTTGTGGGTTTCTTGTTGTCTCCTCTCATCTGTCAAGGCAACAATCGGTAGGGCACTTCCCTGTGCAACAGGGCACTTTTTTTTTTTTTTTAAATTGATTTATATGCCACCCTTCTCCGGAGACTCAGGGCGGCTTACAATGCGCTAAGCAATAGCCTTCATTCTTTTGTATATTTATAAAGTCAGCTTATTGCCCCCACAATCTGGGTCCTCAATTTACCTACTTTAGAAAGGATGGAAGGCTGAGTCAACCTTGAGCCTTGACGAGATTCGAACCTGCAGTAATTGCAGGCAGCTGGTCTTAATAACAGGGTGCTTTAGACCACTGCACTACCAAGGCTCTCTGAATAACCCCAAGGCTTCTAATACAGAAAGTACAATCTTTATTTTATTGTTCAATTTTATTTTATTGTTCAATTTTTATTATTTTAAATAACTGAAGCGGCAATTATTGAAGAGGCAAGAATCCTCTTATTTTCCCCACAACAACCCTATGAGGTAGGTTAGACTGAGAGATTGGACCAAAGTCACCCAGCCAGTTTTCGTGTCTAAGGCAGGACTAGAACTCACTGTCCCCTGGCGATTGGCCCAAAGTTACCCAGCCAGCTTTCATGTCTAAGGTGAGACTAGCCACTTTTCAGCTGCAGGCTGGACTAGAATTCACTGCCTCCTTGTGACTGACCAGGACTTTCATTCACATTTAGAAGAACCTCTGAGTCTTAGCAAGAACTTAAGATGATCTCCTAATGGCTAGTGGAAGAAAACTCTTCCTCGGAAACAGATCCAGCTGGAGCCCAGCAAGCCCACCCTACCTTCTCCCTGCAGCTGACTGGGATCCATCAGTTCCATCATGTACTCCACATCCAGCTGTATGGACACCACATCGCAGCGCACCAGCACATAGATGAGAACTGGCAGGAAGTCATCGGCACCAAACGGCTCTTCCAAAAATAGAAAGCAAAGGCATATTATGGGGAGGGGCAGCAGACATCTGAAGCAGCTCAGGGAGGAAGGAAGGAAGGGGGGGCTGAGGCTGCTTGGCAATATTTATTTCTATTTATTTACAGGTAGTCCTCGACTTATGACCACAATTCAGCGCCCAAACTTTTTGTTAAGTGAGACGTTTGTTAAGTTTTGCCCCACTTTCTTGCCTGAGTTGTTCAGTGAATTGTTGCAGTTGGTAAGTCAGTAACCTGGTTGTTAAATGAAACTGACCTCCCAGTTGACTTTGCTGGTTAGAAGTTAGCAAAAGGGCCTTGGGACACGGCACCCGTCATAAATATGAGCCAGTTGCCAAACATCTGAATATTGATCACGTGATCATGGGGATGCTACAAAAGTCCTTAAGAGTGGAAAAACTGTTTTAATTGGATCACATGACCAGAGGGATGTTGCAATGGTCATCAGTGGGAAAACCGGTCATAGGTCAGTTTTTCCCATGTCGTCGTAACTTTGAACGGTCACTAACTGTTGTAAGTGTTGTAAGCGGAAGACTACCTGTATTTATTTATTAATTTCCTGCCTTTATTATTGTAACCTTCCCCTACTTTCTCCCCTCCCCCTATCAATGTCTTCCGTGATCACGGAAATAGACGTTAACGGAATTGAGAAGTAGCCCACCCAGAAGCTTCCTACCTGCCTTCTCGCAGTGGAGGTTCATGGCCTCATAAAGCATCTTGCAGACCTTTAGCATCTGCGTCTCCTTCTTCTTGGGCGAGTAGGCCTGGTGCAGGAGACTCAGCTTGGTCTGGATACGCTCCAGGCAAGCCCCGTCGGGCACCCCGGCTGCCACTCCGAGCTCTTCCAAGCTTTGCTGGCTCAAAGTCAACTGATTTTCACGCAAACGGTTCAGAGACCCGTCCCGGGTATGGAAGTCCAGCAACTGGGCATAAATCGTATCTCTCAGCGGCTTCAGGATGCATTTGTAAAGGGCGTCTTCCACCACGGAACCTGGCCCAGAAGAAGAATAACAGAATTGGAAGGGACCTTTGGAGGTCTTCTAGTCCGACCCCCCCCTGCTCAGGCAGGAAACCCTATAACATTTTAGACAATTGGCTCTCCAATCTTTTCTTGGAGCACCCACAACTTCTGGTGGCAAGTCGTTCCAATGATTAATTGTCCTCACTGTCAGGAAATTTCTTCTTAGATCTAGGTTGCTTCTCTCCATTATTAGTCTCCATCTGTTGCTTCTTGTCCTGCCTTCAGGTGCTTTGGAGAATAGGTCGACCCCCCTCTTTGTGGCAGCCCCTCAAATATTGCAAGACTGCAGTCTTGTCCCCTCCAGTCCTTCTTTTGATGAAACTAGATACACCCAATTCCTGCAAACCATTCTTTGTATGTTTTAGCCTCCAGTCCCCCAAAGTCAAGAGAATGACCTTGGAGCCAAGAGGTGGGTCCTTTGGTGTTAGGGACTAACATCTTAGGCAATTGGTGGCAAGCCAACTTCATCTGTTTAGGTCATATTGTCCAAGATGGAGCAACCCTTTGGCCTACAACAGTAGCAGTTAACATCTCAGGAAGGTCGAGAGCAACAAAGTGGATAGGGCCGCATCACATCTGTAGGTAGGACTGACATTTTCAATATTTTGAGCAAGATGTCTTGCTTTTCCAATGTTGGTATGCTGATTTTATGTTCTTCATGGCCATGCTTATATACTTCCACTGGCTACAGGTTACCCAGCCATACCTTGGTGTAGTGTAGTCCAATATTTCTCAACTTTGGCAATTTTAAGAGGGGTGGACTTCAATTCCCAGAATTCCCCAGCCAGCATGGCTGGCTGGGGAATTCTGGGAGTTGAAGTCCACCCCTCTTAAAATTGCCAAAATTGAGAAACTGGGGAATTCTGGGAGTTGAAGTCCACCCCACTTCAGTGTTAATTCAATTTGCAAATCACAGATTTTAGCTTGGGGCCCCAGGTGGGAACCCAATCACCGATGTGTCCCAATCACCAATGGGTTCCAGGTGGGAACCCAATCACTGGTCAAACCAATCATGGCTTATGCAGAGATGTCCCATCATCTGTTCCCCTGCCTTTTTTGAGCTGCAAGGACCGAGACTGAACCTACAACCTCCTTCCGTGCCATAACTGGGTTCAAGGGCTGCCGAGTTAAGAAAGCTTTCCCACCTTTGTCCAGCTGCTTTGGAGACTTACCAGAAGATAAACCCATTTGGGTAAACATGACCTGAAAACCTTGTGGGAAACTAACACAGGAAACCAGCCGGGATTATCTGTCTTTAGAAAAAGATTTTAAAGCTGGAATTTAATTTGCAAACCCAAAGCTTCTTCCAAATTTTGCACAAAAGGATGTGCAGGTGAGCTCAAAAGCTTCCCACTTTTTAATTGTCTGTTGAAAGTAGCTCTCTTGGGGCCTTGGTGCTCTCTGAGCTCAGTAGTTTTCTTGCAGACATTTTGTGACCCAACTAGGTAATGTCATCAGTTGTGGAAGGGCTTGCTGTCTATTTATATTCAAGTGGCTTGCTCTGTCAGTGTTGGTGAGTTTGTTCTTGGTGGTTCCTTGACTAAGCTGTTGTTTACTGCTTGATTCTTTGATTGCTTGTCTTCTGGCACTGATGATGTTCCCTAGTTGGGTCATGAAACGCCTGCAAGAAAACCCCCAACCTCGGAGAACCCCAAGGAGCCCTCATTTCAACCCTTCTCTTTAGTGCTAGAAGGGAGTGCAGGAGAAGGAGGACTGTGGGGGTCCTTGGGACACTCTGAGCTTGCTTGTTTCCTTGCAGACGTTTCATTACCCAGCTAGATTACACCTTCAGTGCTACTACGGAGTGAGGTTTGGTCTTTTTTTACAAAGCCCACTCCCTTCTATCACTGTAGATGCTACCTAGCTGGGTAATGAAATGCCTGCAAGGAAACAACCAAGCTCAGAGAAATGAGGCCCCTCATTTCAACCCTGAGCTACAAATAGTCTCTTTTATTGGTTTCTGGTTTTTCCCCCCCCCATCCCCGTCACATCCACCACCCCAAACCTCTCCTTCAACTGTCAAAGCCACACACGGCACTGCTTGCATCACAACCCCGACCACAGACCAGGTTGATTTCCTAAGCTATCGGCGTTCGTGTCAGCAGACCCTGTCGTAAACCTGCCTAGAGCCCAGAGTGGAAACCGCAGAAGTATTTTCAGTTGTTCAGAGATAGGGCAAGAGATACTTATGATCAGTTTTCTGGGAAACGGACTTGAAGGGTGAACTCCTTGGGAGTCGTTGTAGACAGAGGAGTTGCTAGCGAAACTTTGCTCTATCGAGAGAAGAGAGTATTGGTAGCTCAGGGTTCAACCCCTGTAGAACAGGGTTGGTTCAATCTAGCACCAATGATGTTACTTAGTTTAGTAATGAAACATCTGCAAGGAAACCACCAAGCTCTGAGGGCACCAAGGACCCCACAGTACTCCTTCTCTTCCTCCTCCCTCTCTCTGCAAGCCCCACTCTCTTCTAAAACTGATGGTGTTACCTAGATGGGTAATGAAACGTCTGCAAGAAAACCACCAAGCTCAGAGAACCCCAAGAACCCCATATTCCTCCTCCTTCTCCTCCACTTCCACTCCCTTCCAGCACCAAAGAGAACATTTGTCGCTCAAAGCCGAACTGTGGGGTCCCAATCCTGCCGGCTGTTACTGAGGCATCTCTGCTGTGCAGCCGTCACTGCTACCCAAAGTCATTTTCGGACTCCCCACCTCCAAATCTCTTGGAAGACCCTGTTCCATACCGAGATCCAGTTCCTCGGCATCACCATATTCGCAGTAGGAGGCACGCAGATCCGAACTTTCGCCCAGGTAGCCCTTCAGATTGCTGATCATATGCCGTATCTCCTGCAGCATTTCAGTGCTGGTTGGGTGCCGGGATCCAGCTCCTTGCTGGATGTGCTCCACAAAGTTCTGCACCAGGCCTCCCACGTCCGACGTGGGCTCCTGGACCAGCTCTTGCACCCGCTTGGCCACCCGGCGCTCGAGCGAGAGGAAGCCAGTCAGGGCACTGCTCATGGCTGAGAGACGGTGGAGCACCTTGTGGGTGAAGGTGATGGAGGAGGGGCGCCGTCTCTTCTGCGGTGAAGGGGTGGCAGGAGGGAGACCCTCGCCCTCGTCCTCCATGCTGCTGATGGAAAGTGAATCCAATTCTGGGATGAGAGACAGCAACATGGAGTCGTTCAGCAACAAGGATTCGGAACGGGCCTTTTTCAAGCAGGGAAAAGCATCGGCCGAGATCCCTTCCACCCAGGATACACGGTGGGGAGAGCGGGTCTCCTTTTGGGACACCGTAGGAGACCACAGTGGCGGGGCCTCTGTTTCCAAACTCTTCCAGGACGGTGTGCAAGGAAGGAAATCCCCTTGCGTAGAGGCTGAGCAGGGCGGAGGGTCTGCAGGGAAGAAAACGGCAAGAAAGGAGCCCGTGGGCAAATTAGCCAATCTGTGTTATTCCATCAACCATCTAGAATGGCAACTGGTGATATTACACAGTAGTATCTACTAATAGAAAAGGAATCTTTGTAGCCCGGGGTTTAACTGTGGGGTCCTTGATGCTCCATGAGCTTGGGAGTTTTTTTGCAGACATTTCATGACCCAGTTAGGTAACATCATCAGTCCTAGTAAGGAGTGGGGTTTGCGGAGTACAGGAGGAGGAGGAGGAGGAAGAGGAGGATGACTGTGGGGTCCTCGGTGCTCTCTGAGCTTGGGGGTTTTCTTGAAGACATTTCATAACCCAACTAGGTAGCATCATCACTGCTAGATGGGTGTGGAGTTTGTGGAGTGGAGGGGAAGGAGGAGGAGACTCTGGCGTCCTTAGTGCTCCCTGAGCTTGGTGGTTTTCTTGCAAATATTTCATTACCAAACTAGATATCATCATCAATGCTACTGCTAGCACTGATGACGTTAACTAGTTTGGTAATGAAACGTCTGCAAGAAAACCCCTAAGCTCAGAGAGCACCAAGGGCTTCACAGTTCAACACTGAGTTACAAAGATTCTCTTCTATTGGTAAATCATGCTCTTCCGAAGCAGGAGAACCGGGGGGGGGGGGGGAGTTTATACCCATAAGCCCTCCTCCCCCCCCAAGAGCTTCCCAAACCTTACCTTCCCCCGTCTTCTCTTTCTCTTCCAGAGACTTGAGACGTTCCAGACTAACTGGAGCTTCTTGCCTCGCTGAGCCATTGGCGAGCGGCTGGGATCTCTGCCTGCGTGTCGAGTGGTAGAGGCCGGGGGCCAGGTCGAGCCATTCGATGTCGCTGTGCACGGAAAGAAAGAGGGGGTTCACGATGCACAGGGCGGCGTCCTCGGACGTCACGCGGATGGAGCACGAGGGCTTCTTGGATTTCAGCAGGTCCCCATTGGGTTCCATGCAGCTGGCTTCTGCGTCGTCTGAGGCCAGGCCGTTGGTAGGTTTAAGAGGCATTGCCCAGAATGCTGAGGAGGGGAAAAAAAACAAGAAATGGAGGACAGGAACCCTGGGGGGCGCGGGGGGCTTCAAACTGTTCTATGACATCAAATATTTTATTACCCAATTAGGTAACATCTTCAATGCACTGATTATATTACTTTGTCAGGTAATGAAATATGTTCAGAGAGCACCACACACACACACACACACACACTCTTCTCCTCCTCTTCTCCACAAATGACACTCCCATCTAGCACTGATGATGTTACTTAGTTGGGTAGTGAAACGTCTACAAGAAAATCACCAAGCTCAGAGAGCACCAAGGACACCCCCCCACACACACACACCCCATTCAACCCTGAGATACAAATATTCTCTTCCACCGGAATCCCTATGGTAAGTCTGGAGTGGAAAGAAAGACCTAACAACTTCTTTCCGAATAAAACGAAACCTTCCACTTTCTCGAAAACTGTGTGCACTTGTTCAAATGAAAAACCATGTTGCAAAGTTCCACAGAGTACAGATATTAAGCAACCCGATTAGGCAAACCCTCCCCAAATCCCAAAGCAGAAGGTGGGGTATTCTCACTCACTTGGGCCCAAGGTGGCAACTGCATCTAAATCAGCTCTGCCAGGGAGTTGAAAGGCATGGGCGATCCTGAGCAAACAGGGCAGGATATCCCTGGAAGAGAAGCACAATGACAAAAACGATGATACCCATGACTGGCTCCTTGTAGGCCTTCCGTGCTACCTTTTTTCCCCATTCATTTATGACTGATTTAGTTATTTATTACATTTCTATGCTGACCCTCTCCATAAGGTGACTCTGGGTGGCTTACAAATTATAGAAACAAGTTAAAAATAGTTAAAGGATTAAAAGATTAAAACGGACCATTAAAGATTAAAACTTTGCACCATGGAGGCTGTTTTAAAGTGGGTGCTCCTAGTATAGTCAGGGCATGTGGTCTGATATTTCTTTCCTACACCTCTTTTCCAAAGCCTGCCCAATCTCCTCTTACAATTTGGAAGGTCTTCCGACGAACGGAAATATTTGGGAGAGGGCAGATGCTAGGAGCCTGATATCTGGCCCTTACCGGATTAATGAAAGTCACATTCAGCACCTGTAAATTCCTCCCAGCCCACTTCAACACCACAACCTCCCTCTCCCTGGGGCTCACCTGCTCACAAAGTGAAAGGCAAGCAGTTCCAAAAGGTTTCTGAAATACAACTGAGAACCTTTGAGGTGAAGGGCTGCAGAAGAAAGGAAGGAAGGAAGGAAGGAAGGAAAAGAAAGAAAGAGCAAGAAAGAAAATAAGAAAGAAAGAAAGAAAGAAAGAGGGAGGGAGGGAGAGAGGGAGAAAGAGAGAATTTGTTTAGTGACTGTTCAAAGATACAGCAGTATCGAAAAAAATGACTTACCTCTCTGGTCACGTAATCAAAATTCAAATGCTTGGCAAGTGGCATGTACTTATGACCGCTTTTCACACTTACGACTATTGCAGCATCCCCATGATCTTGAGATCAAAATTCAGACGCTTGGCAGCTGACTCATATTTATGACAATCGCAGTGTCCCAGGGTCACGTGGTCCCCTTTTGCGACCTTCGGACAAGCAACATCAATGGGGAAGCCAGATTCGCTTAACAACCATTTTGCTAATTTAACAACTGCAGTGATTCGCTTAACAATGACGGCCAGAACGTTAAATTCACTCCACAGCTGTCTCGCTTAGCCACAGAAATTTTGGGCTGAATGAGGACTACCTATAGATGATTGCCATGGGGGGAGGGGAGGGGGAGGAAGGAAGCTTCCGTCCTTGGCCAGTGCTTACTAGTGAAGCACATGTTTTATAATCAGAACAATTTCTTCCCATTTCTTTTCACAATTTCCTACTAAAGGCAAAGGGGAAAAAAAGAAGAGAGTCTGGAAATTAATGACTTGCACGATGCCCAACAATCTGACTCAACGCTTCCCTCGGTGGATTGGGACATATCCGCCGTTCACAACAGAACATCTGGAGGGCAGAAGGAAGTCTGAAATTCCACTTACTGACACTTCTGGCCTGAGAAAAAGATCTCAGGGCCAGGATCATCTCAGGAAGAAGAGGTAATCAACCAGCAGGAAAAAAAAAATATTGAACCAAGTGAGATGGAAGGGCTGGGTCAAAGGGAGATCCAGTCTGGAATGAAGGAGGAATTTCCAGACAGTGAGAACGATGGAAGAGCTTGCCTTCAGAAGTTGTGGGTGCTCCATCACTGGAAGCTTTCAAGAAAAGATGGCACAACCATTTGTCCAGGAAGAAATAAGGGACTCCTGCCTTGGCAGGGGGTCAGACTAGAAGACCTCCAAACTCCTTCCCAGCCCTAGGATTCTGATTCTGTGGTTTCGTGTTCTCTACATCCTTCCTTCCTTCAAGGCAAGGATAAGGATCCTGAAAACTCTTGTTTTTCAAATGCCAAGAGCCTCTTCTCTTGAAAGTTTCAAGTTTTCCTTCTATACTGAGGCACGAAACTCAGAAGCAATAGTGTAAGCTCTCAAATAAATATTAAAGTAGTTTAAGCCCTAAAACATCAAGGATCTTTTGATAGCAGATGGTATAAACAGCTGAATACTGTATGTAAAATAAAATAACTTTGAGAACATCAATCTATGTGATCAGATCTTTGGCCTATCTAATGCTAAGGAGACATTTCTCGTTAGCATTAGACTAAGGAGAAATTTTCTTGACAGTGGAGAACAATTAATCAGTGAAACGACTTGCATCCTGAAGTTGTGAATGCTCTCCAAGTTTTTTTTTTTAACATTGTTTTAAATTTATTTTAGATACAAGTAATGCAAACAATACAAACATATATATATATATATACATCTAAATACAAAAAGAAAAAGAAAAAAAATACAAATAATATAGTGCACCCCCACCCCCGGAGACCGTGTTTCCCCCTTATATTTTTTCTTCTATAACAGCTTCTTCTTTTATTAACAGAAATGTTAATAATGATACATTATTAACATTTCAAAATCCTGTAGTTAATATAGAGAGGATATATTTACATCTGAATGAATTTGGGAAATATAGTGGTTTATAAATAAACTGGGGTGGAAATCAGAAATGATGTTATATAGCCATAGTAAAGAATAAGTGGATGTATTGAAAGGAAAATATAAATTAAAAATAGTAGATAGTATTAAATATTTAGGTATTGACATTGCAAAAGATATTCAAGAGTTAAAAAAAATAAATTATGAAAAGTTAAAGAAAGATATAAAAGATAAAATAGATAAATGTGAGAAAGTAAAATGATCATGGTTTGGAAGAATTGCCATGATAAAAATGAACGTTTTGCCAAAAAATTATTTTTTGTTTTGGATGATCCCAATTAAATCTTCGGATCAAGAATTAAAGCAAACTAAGAGGTTGCTAGAGGTGTATTGAAATGGAGGTAAGAGAGCAAGAATAAGTAAAGCATTATGGTATGAACCATTAAGTATTATTTCTGTTGTAAGCCGCCCAGAGTCCCTTGGGAGTTGGGCGGCATAGAAATATGATTAATTAAATTAAATTAAATTTAAAAAGGATGGGCTGGGTCTTCCAAACATTAGAAATTATTGGGTAGCTAATCAATATCCCAGATACTATAGCAGTAACTAGAGATTTAATATGGAGGGATATAGAGTTGAAAGAATTAAGGGAAATAGGTGATCCTATAGAAACATATTGGTTTAAAAAGGATATTTAAAATCCTAGCAATTAATAGGAGGATTCAAAATCCCTTTTTAAAAAATGTGATAGAATAAATGGAGACACCGGATAATGCCAGGAATTTGTTGGGCGACTTTTGCCCCATTTTACAACCTTTCTTGCCACAGCTGTTAAGTGAATCACTGCAAATTGTTAAGTCAGGGACGCAGTAGTTAGGTGAATCTGGCTTCCCCCATTGATTTTGCTTGTCAGAAGGTCACAAAGGGTGATCCCACGACCCCAGAGCACTCAACCATCATAAATGACGTCAGTCGCCAAATGTCCAAATTTTGATCATATGATAGTGAGAATGCTACACAATCATAAGTGTGAAAAAAGGCCGTAAGTCACTTTTTTCAATGCTGTTAGAGTGGTCACTAAATGAACTACCTGTATTTAGAGAAGGGGAACCTAGTCTCCTTATGCAATTTATCATCCACATCACAGTTTTGTATACCTCCATCCTGCCCGCTCTCCTTCGCCTCCTTTAAAGACTACAAAACGCTTAACGTTGCAACCTTTCCTCACAAGGAAGCCATGCCAGCCCCTTGACTGTTCTCAGTTGCCCTTTCTCCCAATAGTTTCCAGCTCTGCTGTTGTGCATCCTTTTTGAGGTACGGCAAGCAGAATTGTAAACGCACCTGCCTCACAGGATTGCTGTTGTTGGGAAAAGGAGGAGGAAGATAGGTGGGATATGCTGGCCACCTTGAATTATTTGTTAAATCATGCTGAAGGCGGGATGCACGTAAATAAGTTTAAAGAAACAACCTTGAGACAAATTCACCCTGGAGTAATTAGTGGCATTTTGAAAAGCAAGAAAACCAGCCTGACATTTTCAGCAGATGCCAAAGACACAGAGCTGCCCACTTGGCATCACTCCTACCCCTGGGTTTTGCAAAATTTAGGTAATTCTGCAAGAGAAATCTGGAAGCTACCAGTTCTTTCCAGTTGTTATGCAGAGCAGGTGTCCAATCTTGGCAACTTTTAAGACTTGTGGACTTCAACTCCTCAAATTCGCCAGCCAGCCATTGGTCTACAAGGTGCTTCTCTCCCTCGCCCCCTTATTCATTTCCTTAAGTTTACTTGGGGAGGAATCCTCCCTGTTTTGGGGGTGTGGGAGAGAGAGAGAGAGAGAGAGACCATCTGTTTACATTGCTCTGTTTTGCCTAGAAGCAAGGTAGGATTAAAAATACATACTTAACACAAGGAAGAATTCCTCACCTGTTCAGAGACGGGGAACACCAAATTCAGGGGAGCAAGATGAGAAAAAAGTGAGAACCGGAGAACGGAGGGAAAAAGGCAGAACTAACGGTCAAGAATTTAAGGAGGTCGCCAGTTTACAAGGCAAGTATGCAGCCTGCAACAACTGGTCCTTCTGTGCTTCCCCAAACCACTTCCTCTTTTAAGTAGAAGGAAATGATGTTTTGAAATTCCTCAGAAGAGACACGATGAGTGTTGAGGTCCAGCAACTGGTTGGGGCAAGGAAGTGAGGAACGGTAGCTCAAAGCCTGGACATTTCCTATTTCCCACACTTTGGGTTCCCATCATGAGATCAAGCAAAGGAGGTGAAATTTTGGTGGGGGCTGCCAGAGAAGGGAAAGGAAGGGGTCCACACTCCCGGTTTCTCCTCTACATGTATAACTCTAGAAACCCAAAAGTGTAGACGAGGGGTCTCCAACCTTGGCGACTTGTGGACTTCAACTCCCAGAATTCCTCAGCCAGCAAAGTCTTAAAGTTGCCAAGGTTGGAGACCCCTGGTGGAGACATTCATTCATGCAGCTCCCTTGTGGGAAAGAAAAGCGAACAACTTTCCGCCATAAATGTGAGGACTGTGGGGTCCTCGGTGCTTTCTGAGCTTGGCAGTTTTGCTGCAGACGTTTCATTGCCAAACTAGGGAACGTCATCAGTGTGATGACGTCACTTAGTTTGGTAATGAAACGTCTGCAAGAAAACTACCCACCTCAGAAAGCACCGAGGACCCCACAGCTTAATCCTGAGCTGAAAACATTCTCTTCTAACCCAAAAGTGCTTTTTTCTGGAAGCAACTGGACTTCCTTGTTTTTTCTTTGCAGACGTTTTGCTTCTCATCCAAGAACTTATTCGGCTCTGACTGGATGGTGGGGAATGGAAGGATTTATATTCCTTGCAGACAGCTGGACATTTGCATCCTTTTAGAGAGTCGCTGAGGAACTTGGAGGTTTATCTGTGACTTCAGGGTCACCTGAGTCTTGCAAATGGTTCCTGTAGTCTGCAATTTGTTTGGAAATCCCTTCATACTCCCACACCATGTGAAGGCTTCTTGGACGAGAAGCGAAACGTCTTCAAAGAAAAAACAAGGAAGTCCACTTGCCTCCTGAAAAATCACCTTTGGGACAAAGGTGCTGGTTCGAATCTCGCCAAGGCTCAAGGTTGACTCAGCCTTCCATCCTTTCTAAGGTAGGTGAAATGAGGACCCAGATTGTGGGGGCAATAAGCTGACTTTGTATAAAATATACAAAAGAATGAAGGCTATTGCTTAACGCATTGTAAGCCGCCCTGAGTCTCCGGAGAAGGGCGGCATATAAATCAAATAAAAATAAAAATAAATAAAAACCATGACCTGGATGACGGAGAATCTCCATAGACATTTAATTCTCTTCTAACGTTAAAACTGACTGAAGATATTTTTAGCACTGGTTTGAAAATACTGCATTAATGCTGCATTGTTCCATGAGATTGCCAGGTGTCACCTCCCAGGGACAGAAAGCTCCAGTACCAAACCAACTCACCTGGATTGTCTTCAAGAGGAAAAAGGTCAACAATCTTATTGTCACTTTCAGGTAACCGGAGGAAAAGGGTCTTGGCGGCGGCGTTCCCATTTCTAGCAACGATGAATGACTGAAAGAGGTGAAAAATTGAGACAGGAAGGTTGCTGGAAAATCACATCCCAAAGCAAAACCATCACCACCTCCTAAATACCCATTTCTCTCACCCTTTCGGTAGGGTTTATAGTGATTAAATTTTTAAGTAACCCATCTCCCTGTGACAGCCACTCTGGGAGGCTTACAATATAATAAAAAAGTATTAAGTGATTAAAATTAAGAGGATTAAACAGAAAACTAAAAAACAAAAGAATGGGTGGCATGGGGATGTTATCTTCTCTATATCCCATCCGCTACCCCTGGCCTTGGGTGCCCCTATCAGGGTGGCAAGCCAGCCAGCAGAACCAGGTTTAAGGCTCTTCTGCATTTATTTATTGAATTTATATTGCCGCCTATTCGCCCACGGCGACTCAAGGGGGCTTATAGAATATAAAACCACATTTAAAACAATAAAAAGTAACAAAAGGAATCAAATAAATTAATGTAGTACCATATAACGAAATCACCCCCCACCTCCCACCTCCCACCCCCCGCCTCGGCGACAGCAGATCACACGAGCCATTGAATGGGCTCCCTCCCACTCTGGGTTCCCCAGGCCCGCTGGCAGAACTAGTTCTTCAGTGCCTTCTGGAAGAGTATTAGAGTGAGGGCCATTCTAATCTCTAGGGGAATGATGTTCCAGAGAGACAGAGCCACCATGGAGAAGGCCCTTCTTCTGGGTCCCACCAGGTCTTTCTCCCTTGGGGATGGGATCTGCAACATTCCCTGCCTCCCCACCCTGATGGATCAGCAAATTAGTCCAATCCCAACAGATCTGAAAAGATCAGCTTTGCAGGAAAGAAACCCTGGGCAAAAATTTTAGTCCTTCTAAAAAGGGTTAGTTATTCACCCCCGGTTGGTGCGACGAGAGCAACCTCTTGACTTGCTCCGGCTGGACATCCAGAAGCTCCCAAATGCCCCTCGTAGCTGAGAGCTTGTCCAGAAGTGGGATGCGACTGCTGGGTTTGTGCCCCGCTGTTTCCTGTGATCTACGAAAGAGAAAACGCAAACGAAAGAGGCCAACTGATTTTGTGCTGCCAAAAAAAACCCTCCAGTCGTTTGTGTGCAAACGTTAATATAATATACGGAGTAGGAAGGACAGCGTATAAATTCAATAAATAAATAATAAACACATTTTGACCACGGGTGGGATTCGCACAAGGTCCCTAGTCCTAGCATGGGTTGACTTTATTAAATGAGCAGCCAGCGGTTCTTTATTCAACGAAACAGAAGAATGGAATAAAAGAATTGGAAGGGACCTTGGAGGTCTACTAGTCCAACCCCCTGCTCAGGCAGGAAACCCTATACCATTTCAGACAAATGGTTTTAAACAAACCACAATTATTTTATCATTTTTTATTTTTATTTTATTATTTTTATTTCTTTTATATTGTGTTTTTATTTCCTGTAAATCAACGTGAGTGAATAGGTGGCAATATAAATTTTCCAAACAAACAAATAAATAAATTCCATGCAGCAAAGGAAGTCAACCCAATATGCGATCTGGCCTTTTCCTGGGATAGACAAATGGCTTAAAAGAAGCTGTCAGCAGAACTGCCTAACCGTCAATGGGTGGTAACCCCACGAGAGTTCAATCAAAATTTAGTCCTGCACTGAGATCAGAGCAGCTGTTTATTTATTTATTTTATTTTGTCGCATTTCTATGCCACCCAACTCCCAAGGGACTCTCCCAATCAGCCAGGCACTACACAAGATCGAACATGGTAGGTTTAGAAGTGACACAAGAATCTCCTTGGATGTCCTGCCATGCTTCTCAATTTTGGCATTGTATGGATTTCAACTCCCAGCATTCCCACTTATCTCCTTCTAGGAATTCTGGGAGTTGAAATCCACACATCTTAAAATTTGTGGAGGTTTGGATTACACGCTCTTCACATAACCAACTGGGCAAACAGGCATTCCTCTTTCTTGACCCAGACACGCAGACCCTCTCCTTACCGAGACCCTGGTTCCTTGTGCTCCTTGTTGGCATCAACCATGATCTCCGTCATTGTTCATTCCCACGAGACTCCAGTTAATCCCCAAGCCCTCTTTTCCTGATCAAACTTTCCAAACTGTTTTTTCTTTGGAGGGGTGGTCTCCGAACGTTCTCCTGGAGAAACAAAAGATGTCAGGCAGATGAATCTGCGCCCCAGGGGTTCACAGGTAAAGAAACAATAGCAGGAGGAAAAGACGTGTCCGTGGCCAGGTAAACTAAACAGTGTCCTGAGGAAGGAGTGACTTGTGAGATGGGCAGCTATATGCACGGGACAACTAAATAAATAATTTGCTATTGTAGGATTCAGTAAAACCTGCTACCCTCGGGGAAAGGAGCAAGATCTCCCCAAGTCCGTCTGGTGTGACTGAAGAATTCTACTGATCAATAAACAAGAATATTTGTAGCTCAGGATTGAAATGAGAGGTCCTTGGTGCTCTCTGAGCTTGTAGATGTTTCATTACCCAATGCAGGGAGGAGGGGGAGGAGGAGGAGGAGGAGGAGGAGGAGAACTGTGACGTCCTTGGTACTCTCTGAGCTTAGTTGTTTTCTTGCAGATGTTTCATGATCCAAATGAGGCAACCTCAGTGGATCTGTTACTAGTTTGGTAATGAAATGAAAACAACCAAGTTCAGAGAGGACCAAGGAACTTTAATCCTGTTTAAAACCACCAATGTATTTGTCAATAAATATTAACCATATACATTAATAGACGCCCCCTGGCCTCCTTCCGGAGAAGTAATCATACTTAACATACCTACAGCTAAATTAAAAATGTCCCGTGTCCAGGGAAGGTGCTTCAGAAGAAAGTTTCCCTTTCCAAATGGCCACTTCCTTTTCAATCCCTGCCCTAGTAGAGCTCACACCAAATCTGCCTGCAAGGGGGACCCGAGCCCACGTGCCCCTATCAGTGGGCAAAATGGCGGACAGAGTTGATGCTTAGCTCTGAAAGGAAGACAAACATCCTGCTTGAAAAAAAAAAAAACAGTGCTCGGCAAAACACCGAATGCATCCTTACCGTCATGCCAACGAATATTTCTGACCTTCCTCCCACACACACACACAAAGTTCCAGATGCGTTTGAATATCTTGAATATATTGTGAAGAGGCAAGCTCAGAGATCACCAAGAACCCCCCAATAATTCCAGTGTTCATTCCCCACAAATAGGTAAAGAGATTTTGGTTAACCTCCCTGAGGCTTATAGGGATAGGTAAATCTTTTCTCCTCAAACCCTGCCTTAACCTTCCTGTTCAGAAATGAAACCTGCAGTTCTGCTCCAAAGGTCCCCGTGTTTACCTGATCCCATCAACGGTTAGAAGATCTTACCTTGCGATTGGCACGCACAAAGGTGAAACCGCCAGCTGTGAAATCTCTGGGCCTAGCTGCCACCCTTGGATCAGCAAAAGGTGAGTGAAGAAAGGCAGGACCGACGCACTAGGACAGGACCGACAGTTTCAGGAGACAAAGGCAGGGATGTGGTTTGACACCTCCGCAGACTGCCTTCACGTGGTCCTGGGGCCTCCTCCATTTACTTCAAAGAAAGGCAGCTAGAGAAAATAAAAGTTGGGCGGAGAAGTGTTTGTTAGAAAAGCATTTAAGAGTAGATATGCTGGATCAGAAAAAAACCAACCTCATTTAATCCACTTGCTCTATGGTGGCCAACCAGCTCACGAATGAACACAACCTCTTACACTTCTCAGCAATGGCCTCTGGTACTGGAGGTGATACAGTGCCATTATGCTTAGTACATGTCAAGAGCCTTCCCCTTCTTGAATTTAAGATTTTTCCCCCAAAGCCTTCCAAGGGAATCATCCATAACCTTCAGTCGCGGATCAATAGGTCCGTTGATGCACCAAGAGAGAGAATTCTGGAAGAAAATCTCCTGTGTGAAGCCAGAAGGCAAGATTAATCGGGACAGACACCCAAGGTAAAACTGAGATGGCTGATGGAGCTGTTAAGGAGGCTCAGGCAGGTAGATGAATTTAAGAGCAGTCTTAAGCCAGTCTCAGCAACTTTGTGTGGGGCTGCTGCCTGGGGAATTGTGGGAACTGAAGTCCACACATCTGAAAGAAACACTGACTTGGTCAAAGATATTAATAGCACAAGGCTATTAGCACAAAAGCTCAAGAAATTGGCTAGGCTTCCAAAGTGAAAAGTGCTTTAAAAAGCAATTTCCTGTTTTATTTTTTTTTTCTCATATGTTTACCCTGATTTAACCCTGATTCCTAGAGATCTTAGAAAGTTGCATACCTTTTAGGAGCAGGTCAGATGAACTAAGAAAAGGGTTTGCCTAACTATGGACTCAGACAGTGGCTCAGTGGCTAAGACGCTGAGCTTGTCGATCAAAAGGTCGGCAGTTCAGCAGTTCAAATCCCTAGTGCTGCCGCGTAACGGGGTGAGCTCCCGTTCCTTGTCCCAGCTTCTGCCAACCTAGCAGTTCGAAAACAGGTAAAAAATGCAAGTAGAAAAATAGGGACCACCTTTGGTGGGAAGGTAACAGCGTTCCATGCGCCTTTGGCGTTGAGTCATGCCGGTCACATGACCACAGAGACGTCTTCAGACAGCGCTGGCTCTTCGGCTTTGAAATAGAGATGAGCACCGCCCCCTAGAGTCGGGAACGACTAGCACATATGTGTGAGGGGAACCTTTGCCTTTTAACTATGGACTGTGTGAATGATTTTGCAAATTCCTTTATAATCCATGTATTATTTTTTTAAAAATAGTATATAACCTGTAAACTCTAGCACATAAAACTAAACTCTTTATATGTGAAGCCCTTATTTATGCTAACAGCTAGAGTCTAGACCATTCAAGCGTTGCTTTTATCATAAAACTTTACCAGTACCTCTATCTGAAGAATATATACATTTCTTTAATTGTAGCAATAAATAAAAACTTGTAATAAGATGGCAGGGAGCTATCAACTAGTGCCCAAAGCTATTTTGCTGTAATCTATGATTCAAGGGTGAAATCCAGCAGGTTCTGACAGGTTCTGGAAAACCAGTAGCGGAAACTTTGAGTAGTTCAGAGAACCAGCAAATACCACCTCTGGCTGGTCCCAGAGTGGGGTGGGAATGGAGATTTTGCAGTATCCTTTCCCTGCCATGCCCACCAAGCCACACCCACAGAACCTGTCATACCCACAGAACCAGTAGTTTTAAAAAAGTGAATTTCACCACTGCTACGACCCCCAGAAAACTGAGGGGAAAGTCAATAGCTGCCTCTCAGTACAGAAACCAGAGAACCAGTAAAGATTGCATCCATATTAAACTTTGTAAAAGCAACAGTTTCACTTTGTGTCCACAAGAGGGCACCAACACTCCAACCCCTGAATTACCACCTGTTTTGCTAATCTGGATCACTACAAGACAGGTAATTACACCCAGTCTTCTTAAAAATAAACACAGGAACACAGAAAGCAACAACAACATATTATCTTGTATCAAGCTGATTATATTTAATTGTCACTGATGACAGCTTTATGTAAATGATGGAAACAAAAGCATCACAGGTAGTTTAAAACTGATACCCTGCATAAATCAACAGTTTAATCAAACACTTCAAACTATGCTTCTCCGAAAGTGCCTTCCTTGGTTAGATCAAGGAAACAAAGAAAGAAGGGAGGGAGGGAGGGAGGGAGGGAGGGAGAGAGAGAGAGAGAGAGAGAGAGAAAGAAAAAGAAAGAAAGAAAGAAAGAAAGGCCTGGATAGAAGTTTAGATCATCTCGTTTTCTTTTTTTTTTTTCTCTAACGCAATTAGAACAAAATTCTGAAGTTAACTGGAAATTAATCAAATTCACCCTCCCAACATTTTAAAATAAGTAGAGCAAGGCTCTAAAGCAGAAGTGTCCAATCTTGGCAACTTTAAGACCTAAGAACTCCTGCTAGTTCATAGGTCTTAAAGGTCTTAGGTCTTAAAGCTGCTAGGGAATTCTGGGACTTGAAGTCCACAAGTCTTAAAGTTGCCAAGTTGAGCATCCCTATTCTAAAGAAATCTCCACGAAACATTCCTCCTGCTAAATTAAAACTCCAATTCAATCATAATTTCAGCTCTTAGTGGCTCCAATCGGGCCCAAAGTCCCCCGAGATGACTTCATGGGGTGGGACCTATTTTGGATTCCACCTTTGTCCTGAACTCTATGACCTCCGCCAAAATCTTTGATGCCAGGCGGCTAAGTCCCTTTGCTTAGTTAGAATTATATCCTGCCTTTTCTCCAGCAGCACAGACAGACTCACAGAAGAATCTTCCTTCCACTTATCCTCCCAACAGCTGTTTGGGATGACAGGGACCCGCCCAAAATTATGTAGGGAATTTCCACCGCTAAAGACGGACACCTCATCAGTTCGCCTTAAGGAAATGAAGACAGAAGGCCCCAAGCATCCCCCGTTCACATCGAGGTGGGTTTTTTAATAATCAGAAAAGTAGGGTTCCTCAATCTTCTCTAATCTCTTCATTCTTCTTTCTTTGCAGCTGGCTTTTCATTCTCCAAAGATGGATTCTGCTCTTGCTTTTTGGCTGGTTGCCAACCAGCACCTGCCCCGACACCCACAGCCTGTCCAGATTGGGCCTCAATGACAGCATGCTCCTTTTCCACCAGTTCCTCCAGCTCTTTCTAAGGGGGAGGGGGGATGTAGAAAAGAGAAAATTGCGTAAGGAAGATAACCAAGAAATAAACAGAAACTTAATTTGCTCAGAGTTGGCAAGCCACCCCCTTCCCAATAAGACCCCGGAGGGAGCTAAAGAGAGCCCCGTTCATTTTCACATCTGGGCTGTTCTCAGTGATTTTCAAACGGGGGAGATACCTTCCATCCCAACAGCTCTGCCAAAGCCAGGCAGCCCTCATCACAGTCTCCCAGCCACGCGACGTCCCTGAAAAATTAAGTGAATAACGGTGAATAACGGAATTCCAATTTATTAGTATTTCTATAGAGCTGACAAAGCATTCCAAGACGGATGCATCTTTTTTCCCAGCAATCTTTACAAATACTTTGTGATCAGGTGGATCTCCCTAGCAGGATCATCTTCCTAACACACCTGGGCTATGAAGACCAAGAGTGTCCCAAAGGTGCTTTTTTTCGAGAGCTAAAGGATCTTCTTGGATGAGAAGCGAAACGTCTTTCAAAGAAAAACCAAAAAGTCCAGTTGCCTCTTGAAAAAAAAGCATCTTAGGGACATCCATGACTTGGATGACTGAGAATCTCCATAGACAAGACCAAGAGTGGCCTCCCTGAAGCCACCAGGGGAGCTCAGCATATGGACCACAAAGCTGTATTAGATACACCAAGGGAACTGAGCATGTCAGAATCAAGAGAAACACACAGAAGTTATTGGCTTAAACATTATTTTATTTAACTCCTCAGTGAAGTCTCTTACCTAAGACTTTTGTTTGGCACCAAAGCCCTGAACAACACCTCATCTCCCATGAGTTAACCCTTAGGTTCTCAGCATCCACCCTGCCACAATCCTGCACCCCGAGGTGAACTTGCCTGTATGCCTTCTCTGAATCAAAATCCATCCCGCAGCCTAAGCCCATCAGGGACATGAAAGGATCACTCTGAAACAAGATAAAAAATGTTAAGAACATTCTCTTGGAGGGCTCCAAGATGGTGATAATTTTCAGATGGAGGATCAGCAGAGAACTATCATTATACAAGCTGGCTCGAGAATTCTGGAAGTTGAATTCCACAGGTCATAAAATTGCCGTAATTTTATGGTAGAGAGGAGGGAAGATGACCTGGACGGGGATACGCAGGCGATGTTGCCTAGGCTGAAAAGCATTTTTTTTAAAAAAAGGCCAGAGCAACAAGATAGCATTCAGAAGCAACTCAAGCCGATGCCTTCCTGATTAGCAGAAGTACAAGAAGAAGCAGGCCAGCTCAGGAATTCTGGGAGTTGAAGTCCACCGCTCGTATAACTGCCATAGCTGCCACACCCTGGCTCAATTCCCAGGAGCGCCCACTCTGTGGCAGGCCAAAGAAAGCTCACCTCTCCTGTCTTCTCCTTATTGATCAGAAGACGTGGGGTGTTTGTGGGTACCCTGGAAGAAACAGAGAGGAGGAACCATTTAGCAACGGTGCCTGCAGCGTCTTGGTTCAGAGGAAAGCCAGCCCTTGGTTACAGAAGCTGATGGAGTTGACTGAAATGGCAAAACTGACTCCTCTGATGAAAGAAAAGAACATTGAGTGCTTTGGTTTCCACATGGAAACCGCTTCTGAATTTCGGGCTTGGTGTGGGAAAGAATGTAATTTTGACTTTGGGTTTTATAGATTAGCTGGATAGATCTTTATAGAAATGACTTGTTCATGTTATTATGGAAAAACAAAAAGCTGTGATTTGATGCTAATGCCTTATTTTACTGCAGCAGAGAGAGTCGGAAGTCGATGCTTCTTTTCCCTACTTTGCCTCACTTCTCTTTCCCCTCCCTCCTCACTGCTCTTTTATTTACTTTTGTATTTTATAATACTTTATAATACTTAATTAAAACAATGTTTGGGGAAAAAAAGAGAAAAGAAAAGCAAGCCCTCCCGTACGCAGCCCAGGTTCACTGACCTGCTGACCAGAGAGGCGAAAGGCTGGACCTGAAGGGAGGTGCCCATGATAATAAGCATGTCCGCATTCTGGAAATCCTGCAAGCAGAGGGTTAGCGTGAAGGATGGAGGGCGCCCAAAGAACTGCATCCCAGTTTCTAACCTGGTTTTAAATACTCTCGTCTCTGAAATAGTGCTACCTGGATAGGTTCCTATGACCTTTCATTTATTCAGATGTAGATTTTGCTGTCTCATGTTATCATCATGACAGACCACAGAAGAGTTTAGGGTTAAGGCTCCAGGCTGTAAGACTTATTCAACAGAGAGGAAAGCTCTAGGTTCCTGCAGTGTGCAGATACAGGTAGGCTTGACTTACGACCAGAATTCAGCCCAAAATTTATGTGGCTAAGGGAGAAATTTGTTAAGTGAGTTTTGCCCTGTTTTATAACTTTTTTTGTCACATTTGTTAAGTGAATTACTGCAGCTGTTAAATTAGTAACACGGTTGTTAAGCGAATCTGGCTTCCCCGTTGAGTTTGCTGGTCAGAAGGTTGCAAAAGGGGATTGTGTGATCCCGGGACACTGTGACCGTCATAAATATCAGTCAGTTGTCAAGCATCCAAATGTAAATCACTTGACCGTGGGGATCCTGCAACGGTCATAAGTGTGGAAAATGACCATGTGATTTTTTTCAGTGCCGTTATAACTTCGAATGGTCACTAAGCGAACTGTTGTAAGTAGAGGACTACCTGTACAGGATTTTAAATGAGTACATACTGTATGCGGAGGGGCTTCTGACTATAAAATTGAAGGTTAATTTGCTAATCTGTTTATAGTGCAAGATCCAGCTAATGTTTGCCCAATGTTTTGTTCCAAAAAACACCTGGAAGAAAGATGTAACTCCATGGAAGCTGAATGCTGCTTTCTTTTATTTTTTTTTTAACATCCTTTATCTCTATTTTCACCCTAAAACACAGCTCCTTTTCTGCCATATTTTCATTCGCCAGATTTCATTCATCCTAACCAATTATGGATCACATCTGACAAATTAGCATACATGACTAAATGTCATTTTGTCTGGAGAAATTTTAACTCCTAGAATGAGGACTCAGAAATCCTGGCTCTTGGGAGATCTCCAACGTGGGGCTGCCAACGTTCCCAGTCCAAGGACAAACGACCGAAGCACTTACCGACTGCATGAGAGAGAAGAAACGAGGGGGCAGATTCTCCCCAAAAAACACGATGTCTGAACAAAGGGAAAGAAAGCAGAACCTCGGGTTAGGGTTCCCTGAAACCTGATCGATAAGCACCAAGATCCCAGGATGTTGCTTTGATGAATGACTGGGTGGAGATGCTCACCTGGCTTCACTACGCTTTGACATTTTTCACACCTGGGGGTGAGAGATGCAAATATTTTTTCTGAAAAAAGAAAAACAAGAGCAATGCACCTGAGCCAATTCCGTTTGCAGCCAACTCATGATTTGGCATAAATGGCAGTGGTCCAGGTTCCTTAAGGGACAGTCTCACCTCACTGGGATTGGCCTGTACCACCCATGCCAGCAGAGGAGGCATGCTGCGGGTCCCCTCAGCTCCAGTATCCCAGCTGGAGGGTCCAGGAGGAGGGCCTTCTCTGCAGTTGCGCCTGCCCTCTGGAACATCTCCCTCCCACACCCCCATGTGAGGTTGGCCCCAATCCTCCTATCTTTTCAGAAGGGCCTAAAGATGTGGCTGTGCCAGTCAGGTTGGGGCTCCAGTGGGGGATCAGCGTAATGGAGGTAGTTGATTGAGTAATAACAGAACCCCCCACCCCCCACGTGTCTTTGGTTGCAAGGTTTGATTTTCACATTTTATGTTTTAATTAAGCTGTAACTGTAAGCTGCCCAGAGTTACCCTATGGTTAAATGGGTAGCCAATTTTATAAATATTTTTTTTAAAAAACCCTACAACCCTTAATTCTAATCAGTCTTTTAATCTCTGTCTTGCATCCACAGCCATACTAGCCAATCCAAAATGTACCACTGGAATAGCAATAGTAATACCAATAGCATTTAGACTTATATACTGCTTCACAGTGCTTTACAGCCCTCTCTAAGCAGTTTACAGAGTCAGCCTCTTGCCCCAGACAATCCATGTCCTCATTTTACCGACCTCGGAAGGGCAGAAGGCTGAGTCAACCTTGAGCCTGCTGAGATTTGAACTGCCAAATTGCAGGCAGCCAGCAGTCAGCAGAAGTAGCCTGCAGTACTGCACTCTGACCACTGTGCCACTGTGGCTCAATCCCACAAGTGGTGGCTTTCTCCCCTCAGCAGCATTCACACATCTCAGAAACAAACACTGCTTATCAAGATCATGCAGCGGGAATAATCCAGTTTATTCTAAAGGATTTTTTTTCTATTTTCTTTACCCCTTCGATCCCTTCCGGAAGGCCCTCGATAATGTCTTCCCTGCTTCCAATGCCTGACCCTCACCTTTCATCCACTCCAGGCCGTAGGACTTCCTGCAAGTGGAGCTGATGCAATGGGAGGTATAAAAGGTGCCATGAGCTTCCACTAAGTGTTCAGCATCCAGACCGGCCACCCGTTCCAAGGTGTCAATGTTCTGGAGGAAGGCAAGAGGCTCGAAATAAATCCAACCTGAAGTGGCCATCAATCATCATCTCCTTTTAATGTCTGGGCAACTGAACAGAACTGAGAGTTTACTGGCTGGATGCCCTTCCTGTCGCCAATGCGGAGTTTTGTTCAGCAGGTACACTCTCATTGTGCCCAGAGAGAGAAATAGCTGCCTCTACCTAGGATCAAACTCACAGCCTCCTGATTGTGAGGCAAGAGCTCCACCTGTAGGCTACCGCACCACTCTAACCTGAAGTAGCTGTCAACCCTGGAACTAAATCTGACTAGGACACTCCTGTTATTTTATCTAATGCCAGCGTATTAACTTTCGAGCACCACATGTGAATTCAACATTTAAAAAATCCCTTGCATGTGGTGACAATAACTTATTATTGTACCACATATTAAATCATTTTACTGGCTCACAGTCAAGAAGACTCATTCAAAATTCACTTGCTGCAATGCACCATTTCAAAGGAAGAAAATTCTAATGGCCCTTAGGAGGCCAGAATAATATAACAAAAACTTTCATTTCGTTTTAAAGCGCCAGCCTCAAAGATCAGAAAGCGACCCAAAGAGAAAAGGACTTATTTACCTGAGTGTAGCAGCGTAGCAGCAGCCCTTTATCCTTCAAAAGGCGAATGAAGTAGTGACAGACAGTGGGCTGAAAAGGACCAGAGCCTTAAATGTCATATTTTCTTTTCGCAAAGGAAACCAAAGGGGTAGTTTTTATTTACATGTTTATTCATTCATTCCGACACTTTGGCAGTTAACAACATTCATCACATTAAAACATCCATTGTAAATTAACAATAAAACATCCACGGTGATTAAATGAAACAATAAACCCCAGTAAATTAATGCATAATCAACTGATGACAGCAGAAAAAACATCAGCTTCGGTTCCTTAAAACCTGCGGATGACATTGAGCAATCAACAAAAGAACTTGGTGTTTGGCATCTTTTGGGACAAAACCAGAGAAGGGCACCTTGATTTCAACAGAGTGGCTGTTCAAAAAAGCAGGCCTTACTCATAAAACATTGTACCTCATCCCAATTCATGGATGAGCACAGGAGGGGCACTGGTAGTAGTCTCTCGGGGGAGAATCAAGTCAGTCTGGTTAATTTTAGATGAAGAATGCAGTTCTGCAGGTGTGTGTTTTATTGTATGGGAATTGTATAGAGTTTGGTGATGGAATACTTTACAACCAGTCTGATAAAGAAATACTCCTCTTCCCAAGCACTAAAAATTGTTAAGAAAACTCAGAGGATGTAGCTCTGGTTCTACTCTTAAAGCCTTAGCCCAGAGGTCTTCAAACTTGGCAGCTTTAGGACTTGTGGACTTCAACTCCCAGAATTCTTCAGCCAGCTATGGCTGGAGAATTCTGGGAATTGAGGTCCACAAATCTTAAAGCTGCCGAGTTTGGGGACCCCTGACTTAGCCCCTCACTTAAAACCTCTTAGAGAGACCTGATTTTGAGCACCTCTCTAAACTAGAAGCAGACCAAAACAGAGATGGGCTTCTCAAGAGTGTGAAGGGGCAGGGAGGGCACTTGTTAAGAACTCTTTGAAGCAGCTGTTTCTTCTCCTGGGTGACAAGAAGACCACTGCACTTTTAGGATTGAGTTTAAATTCCTGCCCACCACCTAGGAAACATGAAAAGCCAGCTGACCTTGAACTGCCCTGGGTAGAGCTCCCGAGCCAAGGTGAAGAATGGGTCTGGGTTTTTCTAAATGAAAACAGACATCGAATCAGTTATGCCAAAGAAAACAAACCACAAGAGAGCACCATATTCAGCCCACGTAAAGAGCAAGCAGGTATCTCAGCCTGGTACCTTGAAGTAGCCAATCTCAAAGATGGCTTCAGGGTATGGTAGATTGTATTGCTGCAGATTGGCATATAGCCCCGTGCCAGGTGAGCGGAAATCGGGGATCCCCGCACCTGAGAAGCAGAAAGGCAAACGCTGAGACTGAACGGATAGCTGGAAGCAGCTGAATAGAAAACTAACTAAGGATAGGAGCTTATTTATTCTGATGCTACAGAGAGCACCAATACAGTTTGAGCTAAGAAGCAGATACTGTACTTGAGGTTCCCAGCTCCATTATTTCAAGCCCAGCTTAGAACAAAGGGGAAGAAATTAGTTTGATTCAGCAGGGTGCTTCTCGTGAACATTTTTTCTCTACTTTCCCAGAAAAAGAGTTTCCTAATTAAAAAAAATAAATCTCTGTGGCAGGATAAGACCACACTTTATTAGACTGAGTAGGAAAAAACTCCTTCTGACCCCTAACTATGTAAAGGCAGTTTCTAATTTTATCAACCAGCATCACATTCTGCTCCTACATTTGCACAAAACTAATAAACAAACAAAAAAGAAAGAAACATGATCAGCAAAGCCATCGTGACACTTACTAGTTGAGATTCCTGCACCGACCATACAGATTATATTCTTGCCTGCAAGAGAAAGGGCAGTAAATTGCCTTTCAATATCAAGCCCTGAATTACACCATGCCACCCTCATACCCTGAACAGCATCAACTGCTTGGCATAGGCATCCAACCATTGGAGCCTCGGCAACTGAGAAGCCACAGAATTTCAGAAGCTGGCATTCAAGTTATTCTACTAAGAGCTTGACCTTTGGGTCACCCTGGGCAAATAACCTTTGTCAACAGCAGTCCCTATCGGTAAAAGTATCAATGACCACAGGTAAGCATGCAGAGATATACTGATAATGGCATTTAACTACAGCACACAGAGGTGCCAAACCTCCCTCCTCTCTTTGATCTACACCACCACCTGCATCACAAGCTCTCCCCCCCCCCCCCCCCCCCCCGGCCACCGCTCCTTTTTCATCCACTTCAAAAAAAGAAAAGAGCAAAATGTTTCAGTCTCTAGAAAGAACTGGTTTACATTTCTCAGTGAGCATGAAATTGGTCACGCCTTCCAGCGTCAGTTCCTCCAGCACCTTCTCAGGCTTCTCACTGCCGAAGCCCAGAGTCCGGGAAAAGAGGTTTCGCAAAAATTCCACTGTTAAGAAAGAAAAAAAATCGCAACATTATCATGTGCCTTGAAGAGCTGAGATCTGTGCCGATAGAAGAGATCATCAGGGCACAAATAAAATTACCTTAAAGGGATAATGAAACTTCTGCAAGGAAACCACCAAGCTCAGAGAGCACCAAGGACCACTCAGTCCTCCTCCTCTCTGCAAAGTGCAAACCCTACTCCCTTCTAGTATTGATAATGTTACCTAGTTGAGTCATAAAATGTTTGCAGGAAAATAACCAAACTCAAAAAGCACCAGGGACCCCATGAGATCTCTGTATATTGTGCTAAACTCTTACTTGAAGAAAAATCTACCTGCAGCTCAAATGCGAGCTTTTCTACACTTTATATATAAAAAAATGCTAATGTCTTCAAACAGATTGAGAATCTTGGTAGCTTTCAATCGGATGGACTTCAACTTCCAGAATTCCCCAGTCAAGCCATGGGGAATCTAGTTTGAGATTTCTCTAGTTTGTTTGGCCTCATTTGTTAGAAAAGCAAAAAATAAGGTTTCCCTCGTTTTAGAGAAGCGTAACTCTGAAAGGAAAGACACATTGTTGTTTTAGGAACTCACTTCCCCTATTCTATTCTTATTTTTCACAAATAAATCCTGATTTATGTACTCCACTGGACATTTGCTCATCTTGTCCTGAGACAGCTGACACAAACTACAAGCTCACTAATAAATGGACATGTCTATAACCACTGCCCAGAGACAAAAGTCAAGTCTTTGCTCGATGGATTAAGGCTTATTCCAGGCCAAAGAAAGTAATTATAATGCTTGATTATATAGCTACTGTGTACAGCAAACATTGAAGTTCTTATCCTGGGTTTCACAATTCAGGGGTTTCTATGTCTAGAAATAATATTTCATTAGTATAGGAAGACAGTAATAGTTTGGAGATATCGGGATAGCCTCAATTTATATATCCACAATATTTAAAGGAAAACATAAACTCCCATTGGACAGTTACTTACTTTCTGTCTGGCCAGAAGCTCCCCCTTCCTCATCAGAATCCGAACTCTATAGGAAGAAAGGAAGGAGGGATATCATTTCTGAATTTATTAAGTGAATATTAAGTCTGGCCAATCTTGCCTGGGCTCAAACTGAGCAGGGTTAATGCCTATTAAGCACTCTACTCCCCTCCCCCAAAAAAGTACTGTGAAATTCCGGAACGTCCTAAGTCCCATCTATCCTTTCCTAAAAATATATATTTAAGTGGCTCCTGAACTTTTCCCACAGGTGCAGGTGCTTTCTGGCCTCAAACTCAGAAAGGCTCTAGCTACAGCCTAGCCCCAGCATGGATCAATGTTCTCCCATCAACATTTTTGGAGAAGAGATATAAGGGCATTCAATTTGAATCTAAACTATGCCCAGAGGTGAATGAGCCTCTGAAACAGCAAGAGATATCTTTTTATACCAATGTTTCTCAACCTGGGCAGTTTGAAGATGTGTAGACTTCAACTCCCAGAATTCTGCTGGCTGGGGTGTTGATATCCACACATTTTCAAGATGCACAGGTTGAGAAACACTGCTTTATACGGTCTATTCCACATTAAATCCAATTCATTCTGATCAGTGTTATTTACAATCATCAATCTTATGTGACTCTCTCCTCAAGTGTGGCCAAATTTTGTCATTTGTCTGTAATATGTGCAATAGTTTAAATTAGGCTTGATGAGCTGCACAATTGATAAAAGTGTTATGTATTTCTGACTTATTTGTGTCTGTATAATATACACATTATTGACTACTATATGTAGTCCTCGATGTACGACCACAATTGGGACCAGAACTTCCATCGCTAAGCAAGATGGTTGTTAAATGAGGCATGCTTGATTTTATGACCTCTTTTGCTGCAGTCATCAAGCAAATCATTGCAGTCGTTAAGCAAATCACATGATTGTTAAGCAAATCCGGCTTTCCCCGTTGACTCTTGCTTGTCAAATTTTTGATCACATGACTGTGGAGATGCCATGATGGTCGTAAAAGAGAGGACTCGTTGTAAGTTACTTTTTCCAGTGTCATAAGTTCAAATGGACAGTTAAGGATGGCATGTTTGTGTACATCATAAATTTTGAGGACCGGACTTACCATTCACTCAGTGACTGTTCAAAGTTACAACAGCACTGAGAAAAGTGACTTATGACCGTTTCTCACACTTACGACCGTTGCAGCATCCTTATGGTCATGGGATCAAAATTGGACGTTTGGCACCTGCCTCGTATTTATGACGGTTATAGTGTTCCAAGGTCACATGATCCCCTTTTAGGGCATTGTTCCAAGAAAAAGTTAACGGGGAAGCCAGATTCACTTAACAACCATGTTATTCACTTAACAACTATGGTTGTGAAATGGTTGTAAAAACAGAGCCAAATTCACCTAACAAGCAAATAAGAATAGAGCTGGAAGGGGCCTTAGAGGTCTTCTAGTCCAGCCCCCCAACTCAAGCAGGAGATCCTATGCCATTCCAATGTTTCACTTAGCAACAAAAATGTGGGGCAAAAACTTGTGGCCGTTAAGTGGAGGACTACTTTTTATCAGGAGATAGGAGGATCTCTGCATCTCCTCTTGATGTGCCTCCATGATCAGGCAGAGTCTACCCTCAGGTACCCAAACCATACCAGATTTTAAAGGGGTGGATCCCCCCCCGCCGCCCCCCCCCCCGCCCAGTCACTATATTAATTATTATTTACATATTTTATTTTATTTTGTAAAATCCTAACAGGAAAAAAAAAGGAAATTGCCATCACAGCAGGAGTTTCCTCAGAGGATTTTTTTCCTCACCTGGCTCCCATTCAACTGAGCCGGGGATGATGGGCTTGGAAGTCCACCCCCCACTCCCACCCCCACCCCGAAATGACTTTTAAGAGTCCTTATTTTGGGACTCGAGCCACTTTCCTACTCAAGAAGCTCTACCGGTTGGATTTCTGCCTGAGGGACAGAGCTCCAGGCGCCCCCTTCCCGCTGTGGGGGCAGAGCCGCCTAGAGAGAAGGCCCCGGGGGGAGGGATTTGGAACGTCGCCCCCTAAATCCTCACCGAGGACTTCGAGGCCTTTTCGGCGCCTTTTTCGGGACTGGCGGCAGCGCCTGTGACAAGGGAAACAGAAGGAAGAAGGGGAGACTGGGCGGGAGGCCCGGGCCTTCTCAGCCCACCGGTTCCCTCAGCGGCACCGTTACCTTCCTGGCTTGCCATGGAAGTTCGCGACGCCGCTCCGCCGAGAATCGAAACGGACCGTTGCCCGCTGAGAGGAAAACTACAAGCCCCGAAAAACCCCGCGGGACAACAGCCAATGGCCGACCACCTTCCAAACAAACAACGTCTGACGTCACCGGTGGGCGTAAAGAGACCGTTTTGGACTCACCCAACCGCCGCTAGAGACGAGGGGGCGGGGAAAGAGAAATTACAAATAAACCCGTCTCCCTTCAGGCTTTGCGCCGGCAATGGGGGCTCGACGTCGATGAAGTGTAAACTGTCTTTCCAAATTAGGGCCTCCCCAAAGCCCAAAAAATTAGACGGAGGCGAATGTAATCGATAAGTAACGTAAAAAAGGCGAAGTTCTGAAGGGAAACACCGAATGTTGAAAAAAAAACGCCAATGTTACTCAAACGCCCTCACTCGCAGGACTCCACTTCCCATCATACCTCGGGGGAAAAAAATGGCGCCTCCTTTTTTTTTCCCTAAAGCGCAGGCGCAGAGGGAGGGGGGCGGGAGAATGACGGCAAGGAGCGTCACTACAACTCCCGGCATGCCTCTCTTCGCCTGAGAAGACGCTCGGCCGGGGAATCCCCAGGCTTCTGAAATTCCCCTTCATGGCATCCTCGGCCGGGCCGGCTGCTTGAGTTTCCTCGGCCCCCGGGGGCTTCTGGGCCCGGCCTCCGCGATGGCACCGCTGCCCGTAGTGAAGGCTCCTCTGTAGGCCCGTCCCGAGCCATGGCCTTTGTGCAGGCCCAGCCCGGCCTGGGCGGCCCCAGAGAGCCGAAGAAGCTGGAGGCTGCGGGCGAGGAGTGGTGCGACAGCGGCCTGGGCTCACTCAACGAAGGGCAGCTGGTCCAGCTCCGGGAGGATGGAGGCCTGGGGCCCCCTGGAGAAGCTGAGGGGGGCCCTGGGGGCTGCCCAGTGACCTCTGACCCCAGAGCCCCCCAGAAACAGGAGGAGGAGGAGGAGGGGGGGCGCCTGGACTCGGCCCTGGGGGGCGACGAGGGGGTGGGCGACCTGGTGGAAGGGGTGGGGGGCGTCCACCTCCAGAGCCAGGTGGGCCCCGAGGCTTGGCTGCGCCACGTCCTGGGCTTCGTCACGGAGGATGGAGACACGTAGGTACCCCAGGGCTCTGAGGGGGGGGGTCCCTGGGGAGGGGGGAGCCAGGTGAAATTGAAATTTGGGGGACCTCACCTGATGACCTGCTTAAGGACCAGCACAACTTAACAACCGTAAATTCCGGGCTCGATGGCGATGCTAACTCGAGGACTTTTAACTACCTGTACAGGTAAGTCCTCGGCTTACGACCGCCATTTCGAGCCCCAAATTTGGGTTGCTGAGTGAGTTTTGCTGTGCCCTCTCCCCCCCTTTTATGACCTTTCTCGCCACAGCTTGTTAAGGGAATCCCCCGCAATGGTTAAGTCGGTAACACAACCACGTCCCCGTCGGCTTTGCTTGTCAGGAGGTCGCCAAAAGGGGAATCACGTGAAATTGGGATACTGCGATCGTTGTAAATACGAATCGGTTGTTAAGGGTCTTGAGTTTTGATCACGTGACCGTGGGGAATGCTGCAGCGGTCGGTGTGAAAATTGGGCCTTAAGTCGGGTTTTTTCAGTGCCGTTGTAACTTTGATCAGTCATTGGTTGTAAGTTGAGAACTATACCGTAGAAAAGTTTTCCCACCCGTGAGTTTGGCATTTTTTTAAACCATGTTTGCTCTTTCCTCTCATTCCAGAGCTCTTCACCTGGCGGTGATCCATGAACACGAAGCTTTCCTGGATTCTATTCTGCAATACACCCATGGAACAGATTACCTGGATATTCAGAATGACCTTGGCCAGGTGAGACCGCAGGACACTTTGCTTTGCTCCAGCTGTCCTGGCTGTCCCAAAATTTACAAGTGAGAATAGGAAGACTGTTGGGACAGACCTGAGAACAGAATTTGCGCTGGTTAACTTTTAAAAGGGTGAAAGCCGAGTACAAGAAAAGAATGAGGCTTGGAGATTTTGGGTGGATCGGATGTCTTTTAGGCCTGGTGTCAACAATCTTGCTAAACAAATAATAGCTTTGGTGTTCTCTTACAACAAGGGTGTCCAATCTTGGCAACTTGAAGACTTTGTGGACTTCAAGAGAAGTCAAGGGAATTCCCAGAATTCCCCAGCCAGCATAAAATTAAAAATCTTGTGGACTTCAATTCCCAGAAATTCTGGCTGGGGAATTCTGGGAGTTGAAGTCCACAAATCTTCCAAGTTGCCAAGGTTGGCTATCCCTGTTTTAAGAGAACACCAAAGCTAAGTGTGAAAAACGGTCATGAGTCACTTTTTACCGTGCCGTTGCAACTTTGAACGGTCACTAAATGAACTGTTATATGTTGAGGACTCCCTGTACTGAATGACTCCCATCAGTGATGGAAATTCCAGTTCCTGTCGTAAGTCGAGGACCATGCTCTGCAAAATCAGTTTGTTTTAAAAATCATCAAATCTCTCAGGCGAAAAGTTTCACCGTTCCTTCTCTTTTCCTTTAGACCGCACTTCACATCGCCGTCATCCTCGGGGTGTCCAGCTTTGTTGGCAAACTCGTGTCGGCAGGAGCCGGGTTGGGCATCCAAGAGAAAGGAGGCCACACGGCCCTGCACTTGGCATGCCGAGAGGGATGGCAGGATTGCGCCGAACAGCTTCTGGCACCGCTTGCCATCCAAAGGCCCGGTCAGGGCAACCGTTTCCAGGCCCAACTGGATTGCACCAATTACGATGGTAAGTGACGTCCGTGAAATGGGTAGAACCCTCTTTGAAGTCTTTTGTAAATGGAGAGAGAGAGAGAGCTGTGAGCACAAGTTTCTAGTCCTCATGGCTGGGGGAAGTTCAGAAGATTACCGGCATGCCTTCTAAATTCATACAAATATAAATTTAGCTGTATGTTGCTGAGCAGGTGGGCTTGTAATCTCATGTCCTGTTGTTTGTTTATTTTGTACAAGTAGTCCTCGACTTATAGCAGTTCATTTAGTGACCATTCAGAGTTAACAACGGCATTGAAAAAAGTGACTTATGACTTTTTTTTTACACTTATGACCGTTGCGGCATCCATGTAGTCCCATGATAAAAATTCAAATGCTTGGCAAATGATTCATATTTATGACGGTCACAATGTCCCGGGGTCACATAATCCCCTTTGGCAATCTTCTGACAATCAAATTCAATGGGGAATCCAGATTCAGTTAACAGCCGTGTCCCTAACTTAATAATTTACAGTGGTTCACTTAATAATCGTGGCAAGAAAGATTGTAAAATGGGACAAAGCTCCCTTAACGAGTGCCTCATTTATCAACAGAAAATTTTGCGCTCAATTATGGTCGCAAGGCGAGGACTACCTCTACAGTGTGAGACAGTGCAGCATGAATGCATAGAATTCACAAAAACAGCCTGTAAAATGCATATCAAAATATAAAACTCCAGAACAGTGATTTATTTTAAAAACTCGCCATGTGAACGACCCATAAAATTATGTCCTGTTGTGGTCTGTTACAACCAGAAGTCTTAGGGTTAACAAAATATATGTCTCTTCCTTTTTTTCCCCTCCCTCTTAGAATTTGATTTTTTGCTCTCCTTTTCAAAGTCAGTTGTTTACTTCTACGGCTCTGTGTGGTTAAAAATTTACCTCCTTGCCAAATTTGCATAGATTACTCAAATTCTGGCAGAGGGATCTGAACCGAATTGGAACGAATGTTATTTATTTTCTATGAAGGGTTTCTTTTGAATTCCAGTGTGGCAGGTTAAGGTTTGTGGGCCAAAGGAAATGACATGTTGTTTTTCCAATCTGTAGCCCAGGTTGGCCTCATAAAATTGTTTGTTTTGCTGGTTTTGTTTCTTCCTCAAAACACCTGCCGTCTCTCCGCCAGGTTACATCCCCCTGCATGTGGCCATCCTACGGAAAGATTTGGACATGGTCAACCTCTTAATCTCTGCAGGATCCGATCTCAACAAGCAGGTTAGTTTTCCAAGCTTATGAACTCTCAAAAAAATCTTTATCAATTTCATTTTGATTTTAAAGGAAGCATCCTCCTCATTAGGTTGAAAAAAGCTGTAAATTCAAATAGAAAGGTGGGAGAGCAATCAGGTACAAAAAATAATTACAGGTAATCCTCGCCTTACGACTGTAATGGAGCCTGCCCATTAGGGTCGTAAGTCACGATGTTCGTAAAATAGGTGATCACGTGACTGACCTGATTTTACGACCTATTTTGTAACGGGTGTTAAGCAAATCAACATGGTCATTAAGTGAATCTGTGGACATTAAACAAACCCCTTGTTTGCTATGGGGGCGTTTTACCAAAAAAATAAATAAATCAGGAAGTGAATACCGGGTTTTGTCAAAAACACCGTAAAACACGGTCATGCGGCTGCAGGATGCTGCCAATGGCCATAAACACCCACCAAGTTGCCCAGCAACTGAAATGTGGTTATGTGACACTGGGGAGTGGGCTGGCCACCAAAATGCGAGGACCAAGTCATAAGTATCTTTTGGGGTCTGTTGTAACTTTGAACGGTCGCTAAGCAACCAGTTGTAAGTCGAGGACTGCCCCATTAAGCATGTCAGTTTTGACCACTGACATGGATGTTGGGTGAGGAGGTGGGCAGTTGAGAAGGGAAGGAGTTGGCAGAAGGTGGGGGCGGTGTTAAAAGAGGGATTATCCTAGAATTCCTACGTAGCCACAAGTGGACTTAGTGCCTGCATTGGGATTCTAGGCTGATTCCTCTTTTAACGCCGCCCCCAGCTTCTACCACTCCTCCTGCTACATTGTTATTGCGAAACTATTTCTCAACCATGAGAGCTTGAGACTCACTTTGAGTGCATGGCACTAATTCGTTGCCTGAATATTTCCCACTTCTTGTAACTGGAGCATCCAAGCGGGATTTGCATGACGCCTTCCACTGAGCCGTCGACAAGCAGTTGTTGTCTTGGTGTGACATCAACCACATTCCAGGTTTAACATGACAGCCTGCCCTGCCCCACAGGCTAAACGAGGCCTGGGTCCTGCCCACAGCTGACCCATAAGCACTGCCAACACCCCATTTTAACTAGTCTTAGATTGTGCAAACCCAGCCCGTTTGTAAGGCGAGTTTGTGCAAATGCGAGAATTCCAGTCTCTGTCAGGGAGATCATGTTGCAATCTAGTGGTTCCGCAGTGAAGGGATGTCAGGCTGGGAGGGGCCGCCTGGAGCCATGAGGGAGGGGCCTGGACATAAGACAAAATCCAGAGGTAGAAGAACAGGTGAGAAAGAAAGTCAAAACAATCCTGCCCTGATTTTGCTTAGTATACAGAGTGCCCAGCTCAGGTGATGATGCTGTACCTTTCTCCTCCTCCTCCCCCCTTCTGCAGGAGCTAAGTTGTGGCCGGAGTCCCCTCCACCTGGCGGTGGAGTCCCAGAGCCCTGAAATAGTGGAATACCTCTTGCGTGCAGGAGCTGACACAGAGGCACGCATGTATGTGGGCTACACGCCCATGTACAGCGCTGTGCACCGGCCTGACCAAAAAATCCCACAGCTGTTACGGGAATTTGGCTCCGACGAGCCGGAATGGGATTCTGAGGAAAGTGTGGACAGTAACAGCGAGGTGAGTGCGATCGCAAGAGAGAGGTAAACTGTGAGATGGGCCACTTGTACTCTATGGGAGGAAGGGAAGGAGGGAAGGAAGGAAGGAAGGAAGGAGTTAGGATGGGAGAAAGGAAGGAAGGAGTTAAGGCAAGGAAGGAAGGAAGGAGTTAGGATGGGAGAAAGGAAGGAAGGAGTTAAGGCAAGGAAGGAAGCAAGGAATGATAGCATGCTAACATTCTCTACAAGAATCCAAACTACTAACAGTCAAAGCAAATTGGTAGATGAGAATCAACAGAATTCAAGGTGGGGCTGGACTTCGGTCTCTTGTGGGCGCAAAGAGACTCAAGACTGATGCTGCCTTTGACCCCCTCCCTTGGGCTCTTTTGTCCTGCAGGCATCCAACTCTTTTGGCCCGTTTTTCTTTCTTTCCATAGGAAGAATACGACGACATCGTGATCAATTGTGGCCACTAGAAGGGAGCCCAGGAGCCCTTTTGCCATACGCCGGACTCCCCTGAAAGTACCCCATGGTGGTAGCTGGCTATGATCTCTGTAGCAATTGCATCTTCACTGTGAGCTAGACGTGAAAACTTATTTATAAAGGCTGGGACGAAAGGGGAAGCAGCCTCGCCTGGCCCCAAAGGCCTCTTCCCCAGTGGCCCCATTCTGATGTGTACCCTCCGTTATTTTGTCTTGCTTCAGAAATGGATGTCTTGTCTCTGATGTCTCGCTCTTGCCTGCCTTGACGTTTCAGAATCAGTAGGTTTGGGTTTCCTTTGTTAGTAGCAAGTGGCTGGTGTGTGTCCTGAGCAGAGCCTAGTTGTGAAAAGGCCTCACCTTGTCCATCTCTTTCTGGAGCACGCACACACATACACCTTTCCTGGGAATGCTCACGGTCAGATTCGGGGTTTCCCTTCCTTCTTAATGTCCGAGTCTTAATGTGGATCTTGTTCTGGAGAGCTGGAGGGTCGGGGGACCTTGGATAGGCTCCCACCGCTCGCAGTTGGAGAGTTGGGGAACTGCCCGGCACAAATGACCAGATCCACAGGTGAAGAGTTCAATTAGCTACTTCATTGCTGGTGCCTATAATACAGGAATCTGCTCAGATTGGTCGTTTGCACCTGTGTCAGACAAGATAAGGTTCAACAGCATTCAAGGAGGTCAGACTTCCCCCTTTTGTGCCTACGTAGAGATTCCAGACTAGTTCCCCGCGTGACTCCTCCCCCTGGCTCGGCCAATGTCTTTCCGACAAGAATAAGGTGCCCGTCCTTGGCACAAGGGAAATTGTCTCCTGCGTGGCTTGGTTTTCAACTCACCATCACCCGAACCAGGATGAGAGCGTGGGCGAGTGGAATCCTAAATCTTTGGACCAATTTTTATCAGGGGTTTAGCAAAACGCGACCTTTGGGGGGTCTCATAGCAGTTGGAGGTTGTTTAGTTGGAGGGGGGTAGATCTCTTCCTAAAGAAAGACAGAATTTAGGAAGAAGAACTTTTGGTCTGTCTTTCCCGATCCTGGGATTGTAAAAAAAAAAGTGGAATTTACACCCCTTTTGGACTAGCAGTAATTATGTCGCCCTGATGAAGGGATGGTCTTAATTCGCCTTGTCTGGAAGGGCAGTATAATTATTGCTCAGACTACCCCTTGTTGGATAGTTAGAAACAAGTCCTGAAAAACTGCCGCTAAATTCCAAGGGAAATAAATCCTTTTGGCCAATCTTGCCTGCTGTTCCCATGCCAGCTTTATTTCTAAATCTTGGGAATTTGACAAGCCCCTAAAAATCGTTTGTCCCAAAAGGTGACAGCGGACGACATAGCTGCGAAGGAAAAGATGTCAGTGCAAATTTGAGATGGTTAGGGTAGGTCTAGCAGCTAGGATTCTATGGAAAAAGACAGAATTTGAACCCAGAACCTGCTTGGAACTGGTGTGTAACAACAACTGGGGGGGGGCTGGAGGTTCCCCCCTCCCCTCCTAGGGGCTGTCTCCAGAGCAACCCCCTCCCCAGGAGTGTCTCTTTAAAATACCCCCTGTACGTCTGCAGCAAAGAGGAAAGAATTGTGTGTTTGCCAGGCTTTTGAACTCTGCTCCGCCTTGCCGTGTTTCTTCTCCCCCTTTTCACGGAGGCTCAGTGTTTTGAAGTTCCAGTGTGGTTTCCTGTGACCTGTTTAAATTTGCATTTATGACTCGGTTCGGTGGGTCTCTCTCTCTCTGCTTTTTTTCTCTTCCTGCCTCTCTCCCTTGATTGTATTCTGTAGGTCTTCCCGAGCAGACAGATTAAACCTTACGGATGCGGTGTGTTTTTGTCTTCCTTTTCATTGCTGCTGGTGCCAGCAACCCCTGCCTGAAAGTTCAGCGGCATCAGATTCGGATAGGAGGACCCACAAATCAACACACATACTCCATCCCACGGTGGCGCAGTGGTTAGAGTGCAGTACTGCAGGCTACTTCTGCTGACTGCCGGCTGCCAGTAGTTTGGCAGATCGAATCTCACCAGGCTCACGGTAGACTCAGCCTTCCAGTCTTCCAGGGTGGGTCAAATGAAGACCCAGATTGTTGGGGGCAAGAGACTGACTCTGTAAACTGCTTAGAGAGGGGCTGTAAAGCAGAATATAAGTCTTAAGCGCTATTGCTATTTTCAGATCCAAAGCAGAATAAATTGCCAATCTGGGTTGGTCTCAGAGCTTTTCTTTAATGACAGCCTCCTCTGAGACTAATGTAAAATTTCCCCTGTACATTTCCGCCAGTTCAACTGTCATTCAATGCAGATATTATGGGAGGGAAAGCCGCTGGATTGCCAGATTTTTGATAGCTGAGGTGCATTTGTGTTTTACTTATTTATTTATCCCATCTTTATTATTTGTACAAATAAGACAGCAAGCATATCAACGCACCTTCGTCTTATTTTATTCACAACAACCCTGTGAGGTGGGTTGGGCTGAGAGACAGTGAACGGTCCAAAGGCACCCAGCTAGTTTTCATGCCTAAGGCGGGACTAGAACTCCCAGTCTCCTGACGATTGGCCCAAAGTCACCCAGCCGGCTTTCATGCCTAAAGTGGGACTAGAACTCCCAGTCTCCTGACAATTGGCCCAAAGTCACCCAGCCAGCTTTTGTGCCCGAGGCAGAACTAGAACTCCCTGTCTCTCACTTTCTAACCTGGCGCCTTCACCACTAGACCAAACCAGCTCTTCTAACTGGAGGCAGGGACACATCCCTCTTAACATGTGCGTAAAAGCAGAAGCCAAAAGCAACTCTGTCCTTCAAAATAAGCTGGAGGGAGAGAGGTGAACTCAGCAGATGCCGGACCACAACGGAACAGCTGTCTTGGAGGACACAAAGACACACACAGGCATGGCAAGCATTGTCTTAGGCAATTGTTTTTATTTGCAGTGTGTGCAGATCCAAAATACATTTTGACGCAACGGTGCAGCAGAATGACTGCAGCAGTTTTTAGGAAAAAAGGCAAGCTTTAACGACAGCAAAATACTGAGGTGCCATAAGTCACCCCTATTCCAAATGGAAATTTAAGATTATGGGAGCCCCTGTTTATTTAACCCAGATTTTTTGCTTTTTTCCCACCCGTGGCAACTTGAAAATGGGTGGACTTCAGTTCATGCTGGCTGGGGAATTCTGGGAGTCGAAATCCCACCCATCTTCAAGTTGCCAAAAGTGAAAAACCACTGATTAAACCAATTTTTTTTTTTTTAATCTTGATGCGCAACGCAGAAAAGAGAGCCTTGTTCCCATTTGACCATCCCTGGAATTGCAGCGTAGAAAAGTTGTAATGCGAACTTGTCCCCCAGCCATTTAAAGACTTTGTAATCGAAAATACATAATAAAATACATGTGTAGCACTAAGCTTTTAGGAGGCGATCAAAGCTATCCCGGCAGTAGCAAGCGGAGATCTGAGGACGGTGGTCAGTGGGAAAACAGTTTTCTGTAGCCAGATTGAGTCCTTTACCTGGGAAGTAAGGGACTCCCTGTTTTGTGACAAAATATGAGTCAGGTGGATATTTGTTGGGGTCCTTGATGCTTTCTGATGCTTTCTTGCTTTCTTATGACCCAACTAGGTAACATCAGTGCAAAAAGGGAGTGGGGTGCGTGAAGAGGAGGAGAAGGACTGCGTTCCTTGGCGCTTTCTGAGCTTGGTTTTCTTACAGACATTTCATGACCCAACTAGATAGTGTCATCAGTTCTAGAAGGGAATGGTGTTTGCTATCTGTTTATATACAAGTGGCTTGTCTTCTCGGTCTTGGGAGTGTCTTTGGTCATTCTTTGGTTAGACTATAGTTAATTGTCTGAGTTGGTAGTTCCTCCCACCAAATTCCTTTAAACTTATCAAGGAAATATCAAGAGAGCAAACACCTCCTCCCTTCTGCATTGTTGACATTACCTAGATGGGTCCTGAAACATCTGCAAGAAAACCCCCAAGCTCAAAGAGCGCCAAGGATCTCACAAGAAACCACCAACACTGACAGGGCAAACCACTTGAATACAAAGAGAGAGCAAACCCCATTCCCTTTTAGCACTGATGATGTTCCCTAGTTGGGTCACGAAATGTCTGCAAGAAAACCACCAAGCTCAGAGAAGGCCCGGGATTCCACCGTTCAGTAACCCTGAGCTACAAATATTCTCTTCTTTATGATCATTATAAGCAAGGGAAAACTTAGTTTAACAGTCTAAAGCCAAGCTGAATACAAGGGTCAGAGAGAAAGGAGGGACAGGAGGACTGATAGAAGGCGACTTGATAGCTGGGATTTCTCCTACCCTCCCCAGCTCCTGAGGCAGCAGCAGGATTTAACCCTTCTTCAGTTCTTCTAGCTTGTCAGCAGCCCACTTCAACTCCCGCTCAATCTCTTCCAGTTTCTCCACTTCCGGAGCCTGAAGGGAAAAGCAACACGCAAGAAAAAAAATCCAGTTAAAAACAAAACGAAAGAGGGAACTCTCCCGCATGCGTCTGATCGAAGTCTTCTCCATCCTCAGATGCGTGGACTTCATCTCCCACAATTCCCCAGCCAGGATGTCCACAGGCTGATAAATTTAAGGCTGCCCCGCCATTTCCAAAATTGAGGAAATACGTTTTTAAGAGGGCGAAGGGCATTGTACACAATCTTTGAAGAAGACAAAGTCAGGATAGAGGTAGTCCTCAACGTACGGCCGGAATTGGGACCGGAATTTATGAGCATTTTGGCCATAGTTATGAAGCGAACCACAATCGTGGTGAGCAGGAGGACAAAGGAGCTCTGGCCATTGGCTCCTAAAGCAGGGGTGACCAACCTTGGTGATTTTACAACTTCTGGACTTCAACTCCCAGAATTCCCCAGCCAGTAAGCTATTGAACTTCAAGATGGGTGGACTTCAACTCCCAGAATTCCCTCGCTATCATGCCATTGAACTTTAAGATGGATGGACTTCAACTCCCAGAATTCCCCAGCCAGCATGGCTGGCTGGAGAATTCTGGGAGTTGACGTCCACAAGTCTTAAAATCGCCAAGACCGGACACCCCTATCTTAAAGTATCCATATTTAGGAGAAACACTTTTTAGAAGCCTAAATCTTCATTTAGGATCTTCCCAGCTCCTTTTATTTTTCTGTTTTATTCCCCTTTCTTCCTTCTTTCCTTTTTTTTTTTTAAATCAAACCAGCTGATAGGTCCCCAAAGTGACTCTGCCTTGATACCAACCTTCCTCTGCCTGGCATGCTTTTCTTCCTCCTCCCCGTCTTCCTCCTCAGGAGTGTGGTGTCTGCCCCTCAGATCCACCTGATCCTTCCAATATCTCATCTTGAGGTCCAAGTCCACCGATGGATGGCGGTGGCCGTATCTCGCCTTGTTGTGGTTCTCCTTTTCCTCCTCCTCCTCCTCTTCTTCCTGCCATGGCTTCCACCCTTTATGGAGGTGGGCCTTGGACTTGGAGCTTTTAAGACCCTTCTCTTGTTCTTCCTCTTCAAACTGTGCAGTCTCCTCGTCGCTGGCCTTCTCCGCCACCCTCTTGGCCACGGCCGATCTCCTCTCTTCTCCCTCCCGCTTCTCATCATCGCTGTGCCCTCCAGGATGGTATTTCTTCTTCTCCTCTTCTTCTGAGGTTTCATCCCCCTCTTCCTCATCCATCCTAAAGCGTCTCTTGCCCAGTTCCTGCCCCTCCTGGCTTTCTTCGTCTCCCTGAAGCTTTCCCTTTCTGATTTTGGGCAGCCTAGAACCTCTTTTCTTGACGTGGCCAAAATATTCCTTGGAGTGCCACGTCTCTGAGGAGGTCCTCTTCTTTATATCTCCCTCCTCCTCCTCCTCCTCCTCCTCCTCCTCCTCCTCTTCATCCCGTTCCTTCAAAGTTCCTTGAGAGACCTCAGTTTTCTCCTTTGGGTCTTTACTTTTCTCATCCTTCTTTGTCACCTCCTGCTCTTTCTCCTTCTTCTCCTCTTCCTCCTCCTTCTCCTCTTCCTCCTTCTTCTCTTCTTTCTTTTTGCCAGCGTGCTCTTCCCTCTTCTCAGGGTCAGCTTCCTTCTGTTGGGCAGGCTCCTCCCTCTTCTTGAGTTCTCCTCGTTGCTTTCCTTCCCGAGAACTGTGGTCCTTTTCCTGGGCCAGGAGATGCTTTGTATTTTCTGGAAACGGAATGGAAGACATTGAAGAAGAAAAAGTAAACGTTAAAAGTAAAAAAAAACCCCACAACTCTTTCGCTCGTGCTGTCATTCTGCTGATTCTGAATTCTGTAATTCTCACAGTGCTGTCTAACGTCTATGTATGCTTACCCACATAGTATGGCTGTAGTAGTATTATTTATCCTTATCTTCTTTATTACTCCTTCCTATTGTTATTATTAATATGATGATGATTATCCGTTGCTTTGCATGTTCCCTGAGACAAATTCCTTGTGTGACTAATCACACTTGGACAAATAAAGCATTCAATTCAATACAGGTAGTCCTCAACTTACGACCACAAGTGAACCCAAAACATCCAGTGGATACTTTTCCAGAAGAAAGATACTGGTCCAGAGTGCAGCTCCTGAGTCCCCCTCCTCGATACACCCAGGCATGAGTGGGCCCAAGATAGCACCCTAAAAGGGCCCCCTTACCCTCCATCTCCACCTCGCAAGGAACCAAACTCAGGAATGGAGTTGCTTACCTTGATGGGCGAGTTCCTCCAACTCCGTCAGCAGATGCCGATGATGGAGCATCGTCAGGACTCTCTCGTCTGAAATGGAACTCGTGTTAACGCTCCCAGAGTAACACGCAGGTAACAAGCAGATGTTGCTTGCGTATAATGCAAGCAACTGGCAGGGTGCAGTCTTGAGGTAATGGAATGTGGGAAAGAGCTTGGGAGACAGGACAAAGAGACGCTGCCAAGAGGACGGTCAGATAAGAGATCGCATCGCCCTTAGACTTGCAGGATTGACGCCTCGTGGGGTAAACCCAGATGAGCAAATTCTACTTTGCTGTACTAGCAAAAGCACTTAGACTTGTATACCGCTTTATAGTGCTTTACAGCCCTCTCTAAGTTGTTTACAGAGTCAGAATTTGGCCCCCAACAACCTGGGTGCAATTTTACCGACCTTGGAAGGCTGAGTCAATCTCGAGCCAGTCAGAATTGAACCCTTGGCAGTCGGCAGAATTAGCCTGTATTCTAACCACTGCACCACCACGGCTCTTCTCTAATGCTAGAGAATCTTGTAAGTCTGAAGCTACAATTGTCCCCCCTGTCTCCTTTACCACCCAAGAAAATAGGGACCGTCTCCTGTGAGCCTCCCTGGGGTTTGTGGAGAGGAGGAGGAAGAGGAGGAGGATGACTGTTGGGTCTTCGGTGCTTTCTGAACTTGGTGGTTTTCTTGCAGACATTTCAAGACCCAGCTAAGTAACATCATCAGTGCTAGAAAGGGAGTAGGGTTTGTGGAGAAGAGGGGGAGGGAGGGGGAGGAGGACTGTGGGGTCCTTGGAGCTCTCTGAGCTTGCAGATGTTTCATTACCCAATGCAGAGAGGAGGAGGAGGAGGAGGAGGACGACTGTGGGGTCCTTGGAGCTCTCTGAGCATGGTGATTTTCTTGAGACGTTTCACTACCCAGCTAAGTAACATCAACAGTGCTAGAAGGAAGTGACATTTGTGGACAGGAGGAGGAGGAGGAGCCCAAATCTCCACTTACCTTCTCTCAGGACCTTCATGCAGTCATTGGTCACTGGCATTGGGCTGGATCTGGACAGGGTGTCTGCTAAGATTTCCGAGATGCATTTAATCACCTGGCCAGAAAATCAGAAGAAGACAGGAAGTTAGGAGTGGAAGCTATTTTGAGGGTCTCTTTCCCATGGGGAACCCAGATTCACTGAACAATCCTGTTGCTCATTCAACCATTGCAGGGATTCCCTTAAGCAATGTGGCAAGAAAAGACATAAAATGGGGCAAAAGTCACAAAAAGTGTCTCACTTAACAACAGAAATTTTGGCTCAATTGTGGTTATAGGCCGAGGACTACCTGTAGAGCCTTCACTCTCCCTCCCTTCCCCTTTCTTTTACCGTTTCATCGTCCTTGGACACCTGAGTAGGTACAGGCAGCGAAAATGCTGGGGGGGAAAAAAAAGAGAGAAAGCATCATAGCTTGCCAAATATTCAAACAGGCCTAAATTTCAACAGCAAAACACAGTGCTTGGTTAGCCTGCTAGGCTTTGCACTTGTGACCGGTCCAATATTAATCCGACTTTCCTTTCTGTGACATGGGAATAAAAGAGCAGAGGTGGGACTTGGCGCTTTCTAATCTAGTTGATGTGGATAAAAGAACAGAACAGAATAACAAAACACTTGGAAGGTCTTTTGGACTTGGACTTGGACTCTAGTCCAACCCCCTGGTCAGGCAGGAAATCCTCCACCATTTCAGACAAATGTTCTGCCCAATCTCTTCTTTAAAACTTTCCATGTTGGAGTATCCACAACTTCTGGTGGCAAGTTGTTCCACTGATTAATTGTTCTCACTGTCAGGAAATTTCTCCTTAGTTCTAGGCTGCTTCTCTCCTTGGTTAGTTTCCACCCATGGCTTCTTGTTCTGCTTTCTAGTGCTTTGGAGAACAGCTTGACCCCCTCTTCTTTGGGGCAGCCCCTGAGATATTGGAAGACTGCTATCATGTCTCCCCTAGTCTTTCTTCTCATTAAACTAGCCATGCCCAGTTCCTGCAACCGTTCTTCATATGTTTTAGCCTCCAGTCCCCTAATCCTCTTTGTTGCTCTTCTCTGCACTCTTTCCAGAGTCTCAACATCTTTTTTTTATATCGTGGCAACCAAAATTGGATGCAGTATCCCAAGCGTGGCCTTACCAAGGCATTATAAAGTGGTACCTGATCTTGATTCTATCCCTCTTTTCGATGTATTGTGTAAACCCCCCCCCCCAGTCAATGGGAGTAGCTTTTCGTAAGGGAAGGCAGGCAAAATTGCTTTCTCTGACGTGCCCTCCTGATACAATAAAAAGCAGGCTTGAAGTGGCTTAATTTCTGGAAAGCGAATTGTGTCCGGGTTGCAGGGCATCACAGCTCCAAACTCTCGCCAGCCCTGACGGAGGGAAACCGAGGTTTATGGCGTTGTCATCCTGTCCAGATGTTGCAGTCTTTCTTTCTCTTCTCATTTCCCCACCCCCTTTGAATTGGGCAAGAGCGCAGAATGGCATCTGTTGGGTGAGGGAAGAGACAGCTGTTCGAGGGCTTTTAAAGGATCTCGGTTGTGATTCGGTGGCAGGCTTCAGTTGTTAAGCCAGGTTCATTTTGTGCCGAATCGCTTCGCCAAAAATTGACCATCCGTTTTTCTTTTGAGCTCTCATAGATCAAGAAAACCAAAGCAGATTTTTATTTAAAGCAGGATGTTCCTCCGCCTGGGAACTATCTCCCTCCATCTCCACTTTGAGGTGCTTCTCTTCTCTTCTCTTCTCTTCTCTTCTCTTCTCTTCTCTTCTCTTCTCTTCTCTTCTCTTCTCTTCTCTTCTCTTCCCTTCCCTTCCCTTCCCTTCCCTTCCCTTCCCTTCCCTTCCCTTCCCTTCCCTTCCCTTCTCTCCCATCCTCTCCTCCTCCCTTCCTTCCTTCCCCTCTCCTCTTCTTTCCTCCCTTCTCATCTCTTCCCTTCCTTCCTCTCCTCTCCCCCTTTTCCTTTCTTCCTTCCCCTCCCCTCCTCATCCTCTCTCCCTGTACTCCTTCTTTCCTTCCTTTTCCTCTTCCCTTCCCCCTCCCTGTTCCCTCTTCCTCCTCCTTGCCTTCCCTTCTCCCTTTTATTTTCTGATCTCCCTTCCCAGGCTAAAAAGCCCAGAAGAAATGAGACTGATTAAACCAGGGTCTTTCAACCTTGGCAACTTTTAAGACCTGTGTGGACCATCAGCTCTCAGAATTCCCCATCCAGCCATGCTATTCTGCAGGCAGGCTGAGGAATTCTGGGGGTTGAAGTCCAGAGGTCTTAAAAGTGGCCAAGTTTAGACCTCCCTGGATGAAATCTTCCTTATTTGTATATATCTCCATTCAAGAAAAGCCTTTCGGCTGTTTCATTGGGAGACACCGAGCTGCTATTCAAGCAGATATCAGCAGAGGGCAGGCAAAGCTGCTTTCTGGTCGGAATAACAGTGAATATGTTTAAATTTTATTATTTACTTCTTAAATCGACGCACTGCCTCTCTCACGCTGTCCCGTGACTGTGGCCAGCTTACGATCCGAATAAATAACTCTTCCCCAGACCCTCTTGATGTCCTCTTTACTAGACCCACTGTTGATTTCTAAAATAAATCACGGGGTTGGACTAGAAGACCTCTAAGATCCCTTCCAAGTCTGTTGTTCTGTTATTCTGTAAAAAGGACCATTGATATCTACAGGGTGGGGGGAGGGCTGTTGCAAAGAAGTCTGTCATTATGGGGTTAATCATCTCGGCGGGTTTCTACCCCTCCCCTCTGGCACAGAGAGCTGAGACTCTTAACAGCTTAGGAAGGCAGAGAGAGAAGGACTTAAGCTTTTCAGGTGTGCCAGTTTTACTTACATAAGACTTACATAATGCTAGAGACTGCACAACAATTCCAAAAAAATAACCCAGAATGAAGAGAAAACATCAGTCATGTACAGGAAAGAAACAGCTCCCTCTCTCTTTCCCTCCCCATCCAGCCCCCCCACCCCGATTAACTCTGTTCTCTTCTAAACATGTTGTGTTGCTGGTTCCTGCTCTTTACTGGTTTGCATGAGATTGGAATTTATTTTTATTTTTATTTTGGATGCCCTTCTTCATTTAGGAGCTCAATCTTGACCTGGATAAGAAACTCGGGCACTGCTGCCTCCTAAATACCCTCTGGGCATCTCAGCTCTTATAGACTGGCTGCCAAATTAGAGGAATATAAGTACAGTATAGGGATGCGGTGGCTCAGTGGCCAAGATGCTGAGCTTGTCGATCGAAAGGTCGACAGTTCAGCGGTTCGAATCCCGAGTGCCGCGTAACGGGGTGAGCTCCCGTTCCTTGTCCCAGCTTCTGCCTACCTAGCAGTTTGAAAGCACGTAAAAAATGCAAGTAGGAAAATAGGAACCACCTTTGGTGGGAAGGTAACAGCGTTCCGTGCGCCTTTGGCGTTGAGTCATGCTGGTCACATGACCACGGAGACATCTTCGGACAGCGCTGGCTCTTCGGCTTTGAAACGGCGGATGAACACCGCCCCCTAGAGTCAGGAACAACTAGCACATATGTGCGAGGGGAACCTTTACCTTAAATACAGTATCTGCTTGGTGTGGAGTTACTTCCCTGATCTTTTTCAACTCTGTACTCGCAACTTTAGATTTGCAGGTGTGAAGCTGGAAGCTGGAGAATTTCTGGCCACGTAATATTAAGTCCTAACCATTGAGATGGCCCTTCCAGCTGGCTGAATGCTGATCTCAGGTCTCTCTATAACAGGGGTGTCCAAACTTGAGAACTTTAAGACTTGTGGACTTCAACTCCCAGAATTCCCCAGCGAACTGGGGAATTCCACAAGTCTTAAAGTTCCCAAGTTTGGGGACCCCTGCCCTATAAGGAACAATATTTATCTGGCAAAGGACTGAACCAAAAGTAAAAAAAAAAAAAAAAAGGAATTAAAATTTCGTAACAGTCAGCAATCCTGATCATTGCTTTTAATCCCCTGATCTGACCATCTAAACTACCAGAACGTCAGCCCTCTCAGTTTTGATTTGCACCCCCCCCCCCAGAAATTCAATCAATCAGAATAGAGCTGGAAGGGACCTTGGAGGTCTTCTTGCCCCAGAATAGAGCTGGAAGGGACCTTGGAGGTCTTCTTGCCCAACCCCCTATTCAAGCAGGATACGATATACCATTTCAGACAAGTGACTGTTCACTCTCTTCTTAAAAGCCTCCAGTGATGAAGCACCCACAACTTCTGGTGGCAAGCTGTTCCACTGGTTAATTGTCCTCACAGTTAGGAAGTTTCTCCTTAATTCCAGGTCTCCTTGATTAGTTTACATCCATTGGCTTAGCCTAGTAGCAGTCAAGAAATAATGGATGCAAGACTAGATGTGAAGTCAATTAATTCCATTAGTTCTCTCCATCTTCAAGTCCGTGATTTAGAGCTAGGTTTCTCAAACTGGGTGACTTTAAGAAGGATGAACTTTAACTCCCAGAATTCCCCATTCGCCCACTTTCGTTGAAGAAGTCTGGGAGTTGGAATCTACACAGATTAAAGCAGGCACTCTAGGGAATTCTGGGAGCAGAAGTCCAGGCATGCTAACTAGAGAATTCTGGGAGTTGAAGTCCAAGTATGCTAGTTGCGGAATTCTGGGAACTGAAGTCCAAGCATGCTAGCTGGGGAATTCTGAGAGCCAAAGTCCACCTATCATAAAATCACCAAGGTTGACAACAGTGATTTAAAACAAGGATAGAGAAGACAGAAACTGGGCAATCAGCCTCTGCCAGGAAACCATTTATTTATGAATTACTTTTTTTTAATTAAAAAGTAATATCGGGGCAGCACATCCACTTTTGGGAGGGCATGCTGGAAGCATCAGGAAACCCACCCCCTCCCGAAAATGCAAAATTAATTTCCCTTATGATTTAAATACCACCAATAGGGCACTATAAAACTAGGTCATCCTTTCCACTGATTATGATATGCTAGCAAAACGCTTTCCTTTTAGACCATAGCAGCTCCTAAAAACTAAAGACACAAAGGAACAATTCCCCGATTGTTTTATTTAGAAATGGATCTGCTCCCTATAAATCCTGATTTAGCCTAAAAAAAAATCCCACTTTATAACCGGGATGGGATGCCAGCTATCGAAGAGCCATGGGTGCACACCAATAACCTGTCCACATCATCACACCAACCCATCTCCCATTACAACTAACCGGTACACTGCATTGCCCAAGAAATCCATCAAGCCTTTTGGCCAACTTTCAAACTACAAAATGCAGCCAGTCTGTTGCCAAAAACCCAGGCAAGGAGCCCATTCACACCATCCAAGTATTTCAGGAACGGAAAAGAGGAGGGCTGAGTGTGCTTTTTTTTCCTTTTTTTTAAAATGCCTAGATAGGGGAAAAAAACAGGATTTTAAGTTTCAGCCTCCTTGGGACCAAAAGGCGCCGCTCTCCAAGGTGCTGAAATTCCGAGTTGGAATCCCGTCCAAGTTCCGAAGACCACGACTGGCACAGCGCTGGCCTAACCATGACTCTGCCTTCATCGGGACGAACCCCCAAATCCAAAGCAATAGTTGCTTTATTTAGCGGAACAGGGGCAATAAATAAATAAAGATAAATCAACCCTACTACCAGTATAACAGCTTGGTCTTGTCATAGACTCCGCATGGCGTTTTAGAAAGGAGGCGGATTTTGGGGAAAGAGCCATCGAAAGAGAGGGAACAAAAAGAACGGGAAGGGGGAGGGAGGGGGAGTTTGAAAAAAAAAAACATTTTTTTAAAAAAAAATGCAACTGGGGAAGAGGGAGCCGCCTTCAAGGAGGAGGTTGAGAGAGGTTGAGGGTCACTCCGGCAGAAAGGTTTAAACCAGTGTTTCTCAACCTTGGAAGCTTGAAGATGGGTGGACTTCAACTCCCAGAATCCCCCAGCCAGCGCTGCTGGCTGGGGGATTCTGGGAGTTAAAGTCCACCCATCTTCAAGCTATCAAGGTTGAGAAACACTGGTTTAAAAGAAGCTGATAGAGATGATAATCAACTCCTAGTTTCAAAGCTGTGCAGGATTACTAGGTTGATTGGTTTCGTTGGAATGAAAGAAGCAAACGACCGGGCCAGCCTTCTCCAACATCCTGCTGTTCTAAGTAGAGCGGACTCAAACTCCTATTGGCCCCAGCAGTATCTGGGCAGGTAAAGAGAAGGCTCTCTTGGCCAGAGGGTTGGACTAGAAGACCTCTACGGTTCCTCCCAGCTTTATGATTCTAAGGCTTACAGCCCCGTAGTGGGAAGGTGACAGATAGAGAAAGAAAACTGAAATAAGGCATATTTTAACTCTAACAGAAGGTTTTTAAAGAGAGATTGGGCAACCATTGGTCTGAAACGGCATAGGGTCTCCTGCTTGGAGCAGGGGGTCTCATCCCACTCTTTTATTTCGCTAGAATACATTCGCAGGTCAGATTCTTTTCCTTCAAGGACAAAAAGACATTTGAGATCTCCAAAGAAGGAACGGGCCATCCCTTCTGAGAAGCAGCCTTTCCTCCCTCCGGTTTTGCTACCTTCGGGCAAAAACCATGCCTTTCCTGTGGAGGTAGAAGTGGGGGGGGGGGGGAACCAGCAGGAAAGACCCCCGGGGACATGGTTACAAAACCCAGATTCTACGTCCCAACACTGAGCTTGTCGATCAGTTCGGCGGTTCGAATCCCTAGTACAGGTCTCCTGAGTGAGCAGGGGGTTGGACTAGATGACCTCCAAGGTCCCTTCCAACTCTGTTACTGTTATCATCAAGCTCCTTGGCCGGATCTGCATTTGAAGTTCAAGAAGAAACCCCGCCGGTGAGCTGGCAAGGAGGCTGCTTAAGTGCTTAATGGAGCACGGTCAGAAGATATTAAAAAATTAAAAAAAAAAAAAAACTTTGGAGGGGTCGTTCCACTCGCGTCTTTTTCGGGGAATGGAGAGCCGACGGGGCTGGAAGGGGAAAGGAAGGGATGGAAACCACGCACGGGACTTACCTTGGCAGAGGCAAAAGAGCAGAAGCGAGGCTTCCAGACAAACCATCGCTCAAAAATCCCCAGCAAAGCTGCTTCTCTCGTCCTTCTTGGGGCGGTGGGTTTGGGTGGGAGAAGGAAAGGAGATCACAGAAAGGAGTAAAAGAGGGAGTGGGTGGAGGGGAAACCCCACGCAAAGGGAGCTCTTGCAGCAACCGGGCGAACGTCCTTGGATGAGGAAGCCTGAAGGACTTCTCTTTGCATGTGGAACTGAACAGAGTCGCATCGTAGACTTTGGAGAAAGGGGCGGGGGGAATGCTAAGGAGGAGGCCGGGAAGGAAGTGATGTCACCTGCTCCTAAAAACAGAAGGTTGAGGGGCTGGAGGAGGAGAGGGTCTCTTTATACTGGTGCTAATGAGACTCACACACACACACTCCTTTTTGAAAAATCAATCAATCAATCATCTCCCTTTCCAGTGGGTTAAAGAATTCATGCACGATTTAGCATTGCCTGCAAGGCAGGTTGGTGGTGGTACCTCCGGCTGGAAAGAGGGGAGGGGATCGTTTTATGCAACCCTAGAAGTGTGAGGGAGGGGAGGAGGAAGGATTTGAAGGGGGGGCAATATTTTCAGAATTAAAGGCATCCCAAGCTTGCAATGCGTCTTAAGCGCACAATGTTTGAAATAGGTTAGTGGCCCTAAAGCAGGAGTGTCCAATTTGGCAACTTTGAAGGCTTATGGACTTCCAACTCCCAGAATTCCCCAGCCAGCACAGGGGAAGAGCATGGCTGGTTAGGGAATTCTGGGAGTTGAAGTCCATAAGCCTCCAAAGTTGCCAAGGTTGGACATCCCTGATTCAGAGCCAGAAACTTAAATCACCCAGTTTTTCGTTTCTGACTCTAAATCATGGATGTCCAACCTTGGCAAGGTTAAGATGGTTGGACTTCAATTCCCAGAATTCCCCAGCCAGCCATTTACTTCTGGGGGATTCTGGGAGTTGAAGTCCACAAGTTTTAAAGTCGCCAAGCTTGGACACTCCTTCATGAAATTCAAGGAGGCATTGCCACCCTCATTTAGCACCCAGAAGGACCACCCAACGTGACAGACATTCAGCAAATCTTTGGATACTCGGGATTGAAGTAACACAGCTTGGCGTTGGGTGACACAATTGGGAGACACATTTCTGTCATCTGAGAAATCGATTATGACATTAGGCACAAATGAACTTGTTTACTGTATATATATATATTTTAAAGATGCCCGTCCTACTTTCCCATAGAGAATAATACCGCCAAGCAAAGAACAGCCAATGGCGATTAAGGGGATGATCAAAACGGAAACTCAGCACGGAAAAGGAAGGGCAAGTTGCAATTAAAAACAAACTTCCCATTTCCTTGAATGACGTAAGAGCCTTTTCATGAAAACTCGGCACCCTATTCTTATCCTTTTGTTAAATAACTGAAGGCGGTGCACATAACCAGAACTCAATCCTCCTATTTCCCACAATCCCCCTGTGAAATGGGTTGGGCTGAATCTGATTGGCCCAAACTCACCCAACTGGTTTTGATTTCTAAGATGGGACTAGAACTCACTGTCTCCTGGTGATTGGCTATCAGCCAACTGGCTTTGATGTCTAAGATAGCACTAGAACTCAGTCTCCTGGTGATTGCCAGTCACCCACCAAGCCAGCTAAGGCAGGACTAGAACTCACCATCTCCTAGTTTCTAGCCTGGTACCTTAACAACTAGACCAAACTGGTCTCCCAGTTTCCCCTCCTGTAAAGTTGTTCTACTCCCAAAACACACCGGAGGCAAAACCACCCCTTATGTGAACTAATGCCCCTCTACTCTTTGGGTGACTACATATACCTACAAGCAGGGGTGAAATTCAGGTTCTGTGGAACCGGTAGTGGAAATTTTGAGTAGTTTGGAGAACTGGCAAATACCACCTCTGGCTGGCCCCCGAGTGGGGTGGGAATGGGGATTTTGCAGTATCCTTCCCCTGCCACACCCAAGCCACGCCCACAGAACTGGTAGTAAAAAAATTTGAATTTCATCACTGCCTCCAAGCATCCATAAAGTTCCACATTTACTGGCCCAATTATAGTTGTTAAGCTACAACTCCCTTTTGCTCCAGACAAGCTTCTTAGAAGAGTGGTTTCCATGGCAGCCTGCTCCCTCTCCCTTGACCAGCTGCACCTGTTGATCTTCCTTTTGTCACAGGCCCTTTGTTCTGAAGTCATGCATGGAGCACCATAGCGTGCAACCAACTTGTGCCAGAGGACGACAGCTGTCAGGCGGAACTCGCTCGAGAGTGCGCAACAGCTGAAGTTGCAGAACAGGGTAGCACTCCCGCCCAACAGCTGGCGGCTCCCCCAAAACGGGTCTTTATCCCTGCCCTGGAGGGGTGGGTGGGAGAAAACCCAGGGGGCTCATCCCCAACGCAGGGACAGCTCGTTTTTGAAAGGATGCAGATGCTACCAGATTTTTTTCAGTCAAGGCTGCAAAGGAAGCCATTGAAAAGATCACCCCAATTCTTTATTTATTTACAGATGTTATTTCTAGCCCTCTCCTTCCAGGTCAAGTTAGCCCGGTTGGGATTTGAGATGCAGGCTGTTTCCAGAAAGAATTTCAAGGGACGGAAAGAGTAAAGGACAAAACATTAGAAGGGTGCAGGATTCAAGAGGAAGAGACTAGAGTCTGAAATAAGCGTTCTGCTCCCCATGCAGGGACCTCCCCCCAGTCTCGAAAATACGTCTCCATCCTTCAGAGGAACAAGAGAGGCCTGGCCAAAAGGTACCGAGGCCCCTCTTGTGTAGGAGAAGAGATGCCTCCGTTGGAAAGAGGCCCTGCTGGTTGGGTTGGTGGTGGATCATCTCTGGAAGACCCCAGACAGGAGAACAGGGGGTCTCCCTCTACGGCCCGATGCCACCCAGCAAGGCACCACCCCAGAATATAACAGCGCAAGAAAACGTCTTTCTCCATTTGTGACTTCTGCAGGGGAAGCCGAAGCAACGTGCCACATCGGAGCCCTCTCCAGCTGCCAGTTGGAGGTAGAAGTGGCACTTTTGCTGTTCAGGAGGGGCTGCCCCATTTCGCAGTGGTATTCCGGCCCCTAACGGAGGGTCCTCACTCCTTCTAAGTTTTCCAGGGCTTCTCCAAGATTGGTTTCTTCCCTTTCTTGGCCTGGTTGGGACCGATGTATTTTAGCGGGGTGTGGCTGGGTTTGTGGATGACCTCGGCGCCCATCAGAGGCTGCAGGACCGCTGGGATCCGAACGCTGCCGTCCTGGGCAAAGGAGAAGGTGGGGACAAAAGCAGAAAAGGATTATTATCACCTGTGCATCATTCCTCACAGTCCTCGACTTACGACCGCAAACGGAGCTTGAATTCCCATTGCTGAGCAAGACCGTTTTTAAGTGAGTCGCGCTCCGATGTACCTTTCGTGGCACACTGTTAAGCAAACCGCTGCGGTTGTTAAGTGAATCACACGGTCGTTAAGCAAATCTGACTTTCCCCACCCCCAATGACTCTGCTTGTTGGAAGCCAGCTGGGAAGGGTGCAAATGGCGATTGTGTGACACCCTCCCTCCCCCAAAGGATGTCATAAATACAAAATTCGGGGTATCGAGCACCCAAATCTTGATTGTATGAACCAGGGAGATACTGCTGCGCTGGTCGTTAAGTGCGAGGACTGGTCACAAGTCACTATTCCCAGTGCCGTTGCAACTTCAAACTATCGCTAAATGAACGGTTGCACGTCAAGGACCATTCTCTTCCCATTTTATTTACAGTATGGATGCAAATATTTATTTGATTTACAGAGTGAGGTTGACTTTGGCAGTTTCAGCCTGACTTGTTCCTGCAACTCAGAATTGGACTTCAAGGGCCAAAGAAAATCAGAATTCATTAAGATGGGTATAACAGCTCCCCTCCCCCCCCCAAAGCTGGTGCCTTCCAAGCACATTGGGACTAGAACTCCCAGCATTCCCCCAATCAGCTGGGCTATTTGCTCTGCACCCTGGCAGTGGGTCATCTACATTGGAGAAGGCTAGGACCAGAGGAAGTGGGTGCTAATGTCCTCCGTATTTTCCCCCCCATAAGCATCTCTCCTCCCTTGCTGGCTAGGAATTCTGGGAATTGTAGTTCCAATGCACCCGGAGGGCTCCAGCTTGTGCAAGGCTGCCGTATTCTGGAGCCTATGCAAAGGAAATGCACCCACCCCCCATTTAACAAACCTTGAGTTGGTTGGACTCCAGGATGGCAATGAGCATCCGGGGAATTGCACAAGCAGTTCCGTTAACCTGCAAAGGCACAAGGGGGGTCGTGAATGTTTGGAGGCCGTACACACCAAGCCCCCAGCCCCAAGATTGCCCAGAGGGAGAAAAGGCATCAGGTGGGTGCTTTCTCCATCTGCAGCCCCCCCCTCCACCTTTTTTATTCTCGAGACATCTCCCCTCCGGCCCAGGGTCTCCCCGGACCGAGCTTACGGTATGTGCGAAGCTGAGCTGCTCTTTCTCGTCATAGTACATGATGTTCAGCCGCCGCGTCTGGTAATCGGTGCAATTAGAGACGCTGGAGATCTAGAGAGGGAGGGAAGAATGGAAGAAAAAGAGGATGAGGGCCAGGAAGACGATGGGCAAACCGAAAAGAAACAATTCCACCTCCATCTTGATTTAGGCAGAATTAGAATTCTTTTCTTGGAGCCTGGTGGCGCAGCAGACTAATAGCCTGTTATTAACATTCAGCTGCCTGCAATTACTGCAAGTTCGAATCTCCCCAGGCTCAAGGTCGACTCAGCCTTCCATCCTTTCTAAGGTAGGTAAATTGAGGACCCAGTTTGTGGGGGCAATAAGCTGACTTTGTATAAATATACAAAAGGATGAAGGCTATTAACGCACTGTAAGCCGCCCTGAGTCTCCGGAGAAGGGCGGCATATAAATCAAATTTTAAAAAAATAAAAATAAAAAAAAAATGAGCCATTATAAACATTCTTATTTATGTCTCAGTTCTTTCTTATCTAATTTTTTTTCTAATTTTCTTTTAACATTCTCAATCTTTTACATTGCTCTTTTATGAGGTTACAAAGCACCCCAAGTTGCTCGACAGTGAGATGGGCACCCTATAAATTTAATTAATAAATAAAAGTAATAAGAAGAAATGCACTGACGTAGCCAAGAAGTTGTATTGGTGTGGTCCAGGAACGAGAACAGGGGCTGTCCCGTATAATCCAGAAGTGTTTAGGAGGGATTTTATTGCTTGTTTCTAAGGCTGGGATCATAATGAAGGCCTATTTTTTGGCAGATAGTTGTGGGTGCTCCAACGGTGGAGATTTTTAAGAAGAGATTGGACAACCATTTGTCTCTAGTGGTTTCTTGCTTGAGCCAGGGGCTGGGCTAGAAACCTCCCAAGTCCCTTCCAATATTCTCAATTGGAGCTGCAGGATAGAGAGAGTAATACCTCCCTCCCCCTTATTTGTAACCAAAATGAAGAAACAAGAATGGACAAATGACATGAAGAAACAAAAATGGAGAAAGAAAAAAGTTTGGTCTGAAATACGTGGGGGGCTGGCTGCCCCAAATAAGAGGTCAAATTATTCTCAAAAGCACCGGAAGGCAGGACAAGAAACAATGGATGGAAACTAATCAAAGAGAGAAACAACCTGGAATGAAGGAGAAACTTCCTAACAGGGAGGACAATTAACCAGTGGAACAGCTTGCCACCAGAAGTTGTGGGTGCTTCATCCCTGGAGATTTTTAAGAAGAGAGTGGACAGCCACATGTCTGGAATGGTATAGGTTCTCCTGCTTGAGCAGGGGGCTGGACTAGAAGACCTCCGAGATACCTTCCAGCCCATTCATTCATTCAATTAAAAAAAGTGGGCCTTGATTTAATCCAGCAGATGACTCCAGAGATGGTGAATTCCTCACTCGGAACAAGACAAGCGAGTTCCCTGGAGAGAACTCATGAGCTGTGAACACCTGAACACCAGCAAACATTCCAGCTTGGACACCACCAAACCAGGGAGGCATCCACAGGTAGGTCAATCAAACCTTTGCACCGCCATCTTGATTTTGCTTTTTGCCAACCCTTAGCGCGAACCCCACGCCCAAAAACCCAGGTCTTCAGACACACACACCCCTCACCTCTCCATACTGGTTCCGACCGGGCATCCAGGCCTCAATGTCAAATTTCCTGAAGGCAGACAGGCCCAGTTCGTGAGGGGGCATATCTAGAACTCTACCACAAAGAAAAGAGGCTGGTCAGAGTGAAGCCCAGCAGCCACAAACAGGAACAGCGAAATCCTGAAGTCTGTTTGGGGGAGGCAAAGCAGAGGGCTGAGCCCCCCTCTCTCCATGCACCATCCTTATTCATTTGGCTCTTTGGATGGGGAAACGGGGTTTACAGTGAACTCCTCCACGGGATACAGGTAGTCCTCGATTTACGACCACAATTGGGCCCACAATTTATGCCGCTAAACAGGACAGCTCTCAAGTGAGGTTTACAACCATTTTAAGACCTCTCTCGCCCCGCTTGTTAAGTGAAAACACTGAAGTTGTTGTGTCAGTAACACGACTGTGAAGTGAATCTTATTCCCCCATTGATTTGGCTTGCCCGAAGGATCAGTGACCCTGGGACACTGCAACCCGTCGTAAATATGAGTCAGCTGCCAAGCGCCCAGATTTTGATCACGTGACTCTGGGGATGCTGCAACGGTCGTGTGAAAAACGGTCGTAAGTCACTTTTTTCACTGCCGTTGTAACTTGAAACGGTCACTAAACAAATGGTTGTAATTCGAGGACTGGCTGTGTAATAAAACTCTGTGGCTACTTCGCTGTGTAGATATTTCTCCCGTATCAGTGTTTCTCAACCCCAGCCACCCAGAAGAGGCTAGCACAGATCCTGCAACTGATACCACGTCCACCACGTCTCCTTACTTGTAGTGTAATCCCAGTTCCAGGAAAATCTCTTTCTGCAGGGCGAGAAATTCCTCCATCAACGCATTGCTTTCGAGACCTGTCTCGTTGGCGGTCACCCCAAACATTTCCACCTGGGCGAATGCAAGGAGGAGAAGAGAAAAGGGTGACCTCACTCGATGTTTTCCAAACTTGCCACCTTTAAGATGGGTGGACTCCAGCTCCCAGAATTCCCCACATCTTAAAGTTGACAACTTTGAAAAACCCTGATCTAACTTTTCAAGAACCACTTCATTTTTGGAGAGGAAAAATAATAATAATCTGAAACAGGCCCAATTTGGCAGCAAAAACGTAATACTCCAGCCAAGGTAAAATTGGCTGTGTCTTATTTTGCACTTGTTTTGTTCTGGGAAACATAATCCTCCACTGATTTGTCACTAATGTTATGTTATTGTTATTATCACTAACGTTATGTTATTGTGGTCGTAAGCTACAACCACAATTGAGCCCAAAATGTCTGTTGCTAAGTGAGAGTTCAGTGAATTCTGCCCCATTTTAGCCCTTTCTTCCCTTCGTTATTAAGTGAATCACTGCAGCTGCTCATTTAGTGACACGGTTGTTAAGTGAATCCGACTTCCTCATTGACTTGGCTTGTCAGAAGGCTGCAAGAGGAGATCTCGTGACCCCAGGACCCTGCTACCGTCATAAATACGAGTCGGTGGCCAGGCGTCTGAATTTTGATCACACGACCCTGAGAATGCCGCAACGGTCCTAAGTGTGAAAAATGTCTCTAAGTCCCTTTTTTCAGTGCTGTTCTAACTTCGAGCGGTCACTAAACGAACTGTTGTAAGTCAAGGACTGCCTGTATTTCTTTGCTCAACACTTGAGCTCCCTCCCTTCCACCACGATTTTGATTTTTCTCCAGGCACAGCCGAACCCACGCCGGCAGCCAGCAGCTGAAATACGCCAGCCTGCATCCAGCAAAGCTGCCCTTGTTTGTGGCACTTGCAGAACCGCAGGTGCGCTGTATCCTTTCTCTCTCCGTCTGCAGACCTGGCCCTTGAAGGTGAGCGTGGACAAAACTGAGTCCAACCAGCCTCACCTTGGTGAACTGGTGCACCCGATAGAGGCCCCACGGTTCTTTCCCAGTTTCGGTTTCTGCTCGGTAGCAGGTGCTGGAACATACTATCCTGGCCAAGAGAAAAAGGATGATGAATCATGCCGGGTGGTGCAGATTCTCGGGCCTTCCCACCCACCTGCCCCACAAAAATCTGTTGGAAGTTAAAAAAAAAAAACCCTGGGAAATCTAGCCAGCTAGAAAGGCAATTCCGAAGGTGTGAATGCACAGCAAGTACAAAAGCAACTCACCTGACGGGCATATCCTTCAAAGCTACAGCGTGGTCGGCAAAATAACCTGGAGAAGCCAAAACCAGAAAGAAAGGGGGAAAAAAATGGGACTGATAGAAGAGAATATTTGTAGCTCGGGGGCAAATTATATTTGGTGGACTCTTGAGATTGAGTTTTCTTTCAGACGTTTCAGGACCCAACTAGGGAACATCATCAGTGCCAGAAGACGAGGAATCAAAATAGTCCAAGAGTAAACAGCAGCTTAATCAAGGAACCACCAAGAACATTCCCAGCCACACTGACAGGGGAAGCCACTTGTATATAAACAGAGAGCAAACCCTTCTAGCACTGATCTTGTTATCTAGCTGGATCATGAAATGTCTGCAAGAAAACAACCAAGCTCAGAGAGCACCAGGGACCCCCACAGTCCTCCTCCTCCCCCCTCCTCCTCCACTCCACACCCCCCTCTCCCTTCAAGCACTGATGCCCCCAAATTCATCCTTGACCAGAGGCTGGAAGACTTCCCTGTTTCAACGATACCTGCAATGCCAACTTCAGATGTTCCCGCCAAGTTCAGATCCTCAAACTGGGAAGGGTCTATGCTATACACCAGGGAGGAGTGGACTTCAGGTAACATGCCACAGCCTTCCTGATAAACAGAAGACACTGATGATATTACCTAGTTGGGTGAGCACCAAGAACCCCGCAGTCCTCCTCCTCCCTTCTTCTCTTCCATCCCACAACTCTTCCTCCCTTCTAGTACTGATGAGGTTACCTAGTTGGGTAATGTAACATCTGCAAGAAAACTAAGACCACAGAGCACCAAGGACCCCATAGAAGCTAAGCAATGCATTCAGCCCCATAGACACCTTCATTAGCCAAAACTGGATGCAATGGAACAAAACAGAGGGATACTCACAAACACGGCTCCTTTAACCAAATCTGGGACGGTCATAGGAATGAAACCCTGAAGATAAAAGAAATGGTTGTTAAGGTCTGCAGGAATGCCTCATGCCCCAATGCCTGTAAAAAACCCCATTTTTAGTTTGCTCTTAATGCAAAGGAGACAGAAAATCAGCATTGTGGAGCATTTGCCGATCATTCTGATTTTTTTGCGATGAACTTTGGGGTACAATCAACACAAGAGCATGGCTGGCTGTGGAATTCTGGGAGATGAAGTCCACCACACCTCTTAAAAGAGGTGTCAAGTTTGAACAACAATGATTTATGCTCAAGAATTAGATCCCAAAGGTGCTTTTTTATTTTCAAGAGGCAACTGGGCTTCATTTTCCTTTGAAGGCTTTTCGCTTCTCATCTGAGAAGCGGCTTCAAGGAAGTCCAGTTGCCTCTTGAAAAAAAGGCAACTTTGGAATAACCATCACCTGGAGGTCCGAGAATCTCCATAGACATCAAGAATTAGATGCCCGAGAATTCCATACCTTTTGGATCAGCTTGGAGAAAGTGAACTGCACCAGGGCTCGCTCGAGCAAAGCACCTGCCCCACGGAGGTAGTACGATCGTAAACCAGAAATATGTGATAAGCGTCTACGGAGAAGAGGAGGTAGAAATAAGTGTTTTTTTTTAAAAAAAAATTATTTTATAGACAAACATACAATACATAATCATTCAGTGTATCATCTGAGTACATCTTTTGTGTCTTCTTCTTACTCCAATATTTATCATATATTGATATTATCATTTCATTTATTGCAACAGTTCTCCCACATTTAATAATTTATCTATCCTATATATATCTCTTCTCTAACCAATGATAAAATTGCTCCCATATCTTAAAAAGTATTCCGATTCCTCTCTTTTTTTAATTGTCAACGTCAATCTATTCATTCCTGCACAATCCAATATTTTCTTAATTACTTCTCCCTCTTTAGGGAGTTTCTCTGCTTTCCATTTTTGCGCAAGTACTATCCTCGTTGCAGTTATGACATATATAATCAAATATATATTTTCTTTACTAAATTTCTCTGGTAAGATACCCAATAGGCACAGTTCAGGTTTTATGTTCAAGAGATTCCTAAGGGTGCAGCCAAATTAACTTGCAACCTTCCCTTCTCTTTTGGGTAATATGGGTAATATTTAAATCAAGCCATCTGTTTGTCTCTTCAGGTTCCAAGCATTGGAAATTCTCATACCCTTAGTACCAAATTTAGCCATGTTCCAGCATAGCTAGTTGTGAACACAGACTGTACAGATTTTTCTGGAAAATGATCTCACTTATGTCACCTGACATAAATCAGAAGGATTCTGGTAGAGCCTTTTATGAAAGCCAATTTTATTAACTTTGGTTTTAAATTCTTATGAGCTACAGCTCACCAAAGCTTCTGCCTTTTAATCAATTACATTAGGCACAAATGCTGCTACCAGATTTCTGATTTTTTTTTTAACCACCACAGTCCAAATTATCTCTCCTACAATGTCCATAACTGACCTAGCATATTGCACTCTCAGCTTATTTCAATAAATGGTCATTAAACGAGCACCACCTCTTATTTCAGTCTGATTAAGAAAAAATTCAACTCCGCCTATTCAACAGTATTCTCAAATTTCTATTTAGCAGATTAGCTGGAATATACTGGAGTGGAATGAGTTTTAATCCTACAATTTGGAATATTACAATTTTTCATACTAACCTTTGCCTTATAATATCCAGGTTTTCTCCAATTTCTAGGTGTCCTTTTACCTTGAAATCAAATTCTGTTTCCGAAACAAAGCAAAGAAGCAAAAGGCATTATATTTTGAAGTACTAGTGTTGCGTTGGCTGTACAAGTATTATTTTTGGCTGTAAATGGGCACTAAAACCTTTTCAATGGGTTCTGAACTGTATCTCAATGGTCTCCTCACCTGGTTTTTCGCCAATGATCTCCACTACCCTGGGTTCATTCTCATCTCCAAATTGCTACGGGAAGAAAAGAGAAGAGGTGAAGACACGGCATCGAATATTCTTTCTGTCCAACTCAAGGTGAAAAACACCAGGACTAAGCTAAGTGAATCCAAAGCAAGAGGACTCTGCAAGAATTTTATAGTAAAGGTTCAGGAAATTTGGGCCACCTCACTCATAGGAGCTTATAAAAGGACTGGCAGAAGCTGGGGGCAGAGTGAAAAGAGGAATCAGCCTAGAATCCCTACATAGTCAGAAAGGAAACTTAGTCCAACAACCCTCCCCCCTTGAATCCCAGGAAGTTAGTTGAGAAGATTCCTGTGTACAGGTAATCATTGACTTATGATCACAATTAAGCCCAAAATTTCTGTTGCTAAGTGAGCATTTCTTAAATGAGTTTTGCCCCATTTTGTGACCTTCCCTGTCAGAGTTAAGGGAATCATTGCAGTTCTTAAAATTAATAACACAGTTGTTAATTTGCTTGCCCCAAGGTTGCTTGTCCCAAGATTGCAAATGGGAATCACCTGATCCCGGGATATTGCAACCGTCATAAATATAAACCAGTTACCAAACATCCAATCATGTGACCACGGAGATACTGCATTGGTATGAAAGTGTGAAAAACGGTTGTTAAATCATGTTTTTCAGTGCCACTGTAACTGCAGTCAGGAAACAAATGGTTGTAAGCCGAGGACTACCTGTATTGGCTTTTTAGCAATAAATCAGTTTAATTGGACCTGATCTTCTGTGCCTGATAAGGAGTCCTAGGCATACTAAAATTTACTTCTCTATTTCACACTTCTTACCACATCAGGGTGAATCCTGTTGGGCAGCTTTAGGGCATGCAGATAGTATTTTTCTTGCAACTCAACCTCCTCCTGACGCAAGGCATTAAGGCGAAAACGGATTTCTCTCCCCTCTTTCACCAAGGCGTTGTAAACAGGGAGCTGGTGGAAGAATGAAAGAGGGGAAAAGATGTTGAAGAATTCACGGAAGAAAGCAGAAAGTATCTATGGAGATTCTCCATCATCCAGGTCATGGTTGTCCCAAAGGTGCTTTTTCAAGAGGCAACTGGACTTTCTGGTTTTTTTTGGAAGACGTTTCGTTTCCCATCCAAGAAGCTTCTTGGATCAGGAGCAAAATGTCTTCAAAGAAAAGCCAGTTGCCTCTTGAAAAAGCATCTTTGGGTGCTTTCCATTTTTATCATTGTATTTTCTCCCTTTGTTTCTAACACTTTTTATCTGTAACCGCCCAGAAATTTTGGGAGATGGGTGGCATATGCATTTAATCAATTATAGTAATCAAATTAGGTCCAGAAGGATTGTTGTCCTTATGGACAGACATGGGGGAACTTGTGGTGTGGGTCAGCAGGCACCTTTCCTAGCAAAAAGGCATAACTTCCATTGGTTTGAGGGCAACCCCAGGATCTGGGCATCACGTGCTTCAGAAGTGAACCAAACAAACACCAAACAAAGTAAATCAAGCAAATGCTAATTCTATGTTTAATGCCCTGGATTGAAATGATTAAGATAGCTGTAAAAAGAAAAAAGAAATTTCCTTACCGTCTGTAAAGTACTGTCATCATGGCTTTTCTACAAAGAAGAAAACAGGACAGTTATTCATAAAACAAACCAATATAATGATTGTGAATAATTAACTATCAACCAGGATGTAAAGCTATTTTTGTCTATTCTACAACTACGAAAAGCAATCAATTAACATTCCAAAATTTGAGATAAATTATCTGAAGCATTGATTCAATCCTTTCCAGATTTTTTTTTTAATGAAAAGTCCCCAGCAATCATAATTCAGTCAAAAAAATCCAACACGCTATTGAAGAGAAGTGGCCTGACATAGAAGCTTATTAATTCGTTAATGTATTTTCCTACAGTAAATTCAGGGGTTATTCCAGAGTGATCATGGACACTCACCGTAAAATTGTACACTTCTGTCCTCACTCTCTTTTTTTCTGCAGTGAGTTTTGCAATCTCCTCTTGAACCTGATTCAGTCTCTCCCAAGCAGTAACCTGATGGTTAGGATCCAGGAAGAAAGAAAATTACAACAGTCCAGCAAGGATTAAACCAGATCAGTCAAAAGGAGACACAATGGTATGAATGTCCTCTTTCACCGCACCACAGTTCTGCTAAATCAGAAGCAACGGGAGGTTAAGTCTGTAGCCTCTAACTAAATTTACATGTAAGAAGTGAATCAACAACCCTATTTCTGAACCTCCAGATTTTTTAAAAAAAAGCACTTTAAAATGCTTCCTTATCACATGGTATGATTCAATTGCTTTTAATTCAAGGCTTGGGGGATTCTGGGAGTTGAAGTCCACATATCTTAAAGCTGCAGAGGTTTTGGTCCCCATGATGTAAAAAAGATGTGGAGACTCTAGAAAGAGTGCAGAGAAAGAGGGAACTGGAGGCTAAAACATAGGAAGAATGGATGCAGGAACTGGATATGTCTAGTTTAATGAAAAGAAGGACTAGGGGAGACATGATAACAGTCTTCCAATATCTCAGAGGCTGCCACAAAGAAGAGGGAGTCAAGCTATTATCCAAAGCACCTGAGGGTAGGACAATAAGCAATGGGTGGAAACTAATCAAGGAGAGAAGCAACCTAGAACTAAGGAGAAATTTCCTGATAGTGAGAACAATTAATCAGTGGAACGACTTGCCACCAGAAGTTGTGAATGCTCCAACACTGGAGGTTTTTAAGAAGATGTTGGACAACCATCTGTCTGAAGTGGTGTAGGGTTTCCTGCCTGGGCAGGGGGTTGGACTAGAAGACCTCCAAGGTCCCTTCCAACTCTTCTCTTCTCTTCTATATTTGTATCCAGTTGAAGAAGACTGATCTCTCCGGATAAAGGCGAGAGAGGGAGGACCCAGGGCGCCTTTGAAGCAACCCCTGGGAGGGAAAGCCAGGCGGTGCCCGAAGCCGAAATCCCAGCACCCACCTCCGCGGCCCCTTCAGCCAAGCCAAGCGACCTCCACCCCACCCCCCCTCCACTTACGATCTCGCGCAGGTCCGGCGCCTTGAGAGGCCCTTTGCGCGCCTCCACGTCCCGCTCGGCCCCGCTCAGCCGCTCGCTCAGCCCGGCCACGTCCAGCCGCGGCCACGACGCCCACCCTTCCCGCGCGTGCTCGTACAGGCGGCTCCTGGCGCCGCTGGAACCGGCCCTCCGAGGCGGCGGTCGACGGAGCGGCGGCGCCTGCAGCGCCCGCCAAAGCCGACCCACGCCGCGACTTAGCCGCAGCGGCGCCGCCATGACAGTCGGTCACATGACGCGACGCGGCCACGTCGGGGTCTCCGAGCCAGCCAATCCGAAGCGCCCGGCTGCGCCGCTGTGGTCGCCATGGCAACGGAAGGCGGCCTGCGAGGGAGGCGAGTCCTTTGAAGGATGAGGGAGACGGAGAGTCTGCGCATGCTCTCTGAGCTTGGTGGGGGGTGGTTTGCGGACGTTTCGGGACCCAACTAGGTAACATCACCAGTTGATGGTGGGGCAGCAAACAAACCCCATTCTGCCTGGTGGTACTGGTGAGGTCACCTAGTTGGGTCATGAAATGTCTGCAAGCAAACCACCAAGTTCAGCACCAAGAGCTGTTCAATTTTTAAATGATGGAGGGACACTGGGGAGACCCAGAGTCAGGTTCCCTCATGGCCACAGAAATTCCCAGTCTGAATTTGAACCAGTCACTCTCTCAACCCAACCTTTACAGGGCTGTTGTGGGAAGATGGATGGATAAATACATAGACAGCCAGACAAAGATATTTAGATAGATAGATAGATAGATGATAGGTAGATAGATAGATAGACAGACAGACAGACAAACAGACAGACAGACTGACTGACGATAGATGGATAAGTGGATAAATATAAATAGATATTATTTTCCACTCCTGAATAAAATATGGGCTATAAACCTTTTTTTTTAAATGTACTATAATCTTTTATAGTACACAGGATTTCCCAAAATGTTGGGCTTCAATAATTTTCTAGGTGTGTGATCGCAGTAAAGTGATACATCTATGGAGACTCAGTTATCCAGGTCAACAGTTGTCCCAAAAGTGCTTTTTCAAGAAGCTTCTTCCATTCTGACATTTAGTCAGAGGCTTCGTGGGTGATAAGCGAAGCGTCTGGAAGGGAAAGCCCAGTTGCCCTCGGAAAAAGCAACTTTGGGACAGCAAAGCTATTAAAACAGGTTTATGCCCTTTTCTGAACTAGAAATTGGGTTCACACAGATTCTGAACCCAATTTGTTTGGAGTTTGCTTGGTTCTGGCTTTCAACCCAGCCATGGTGGTTTATGTTGCAGTCGACAATATGTACAATCCACATACAGTAGTTGTTGTAGGTCTCCAGTATGAAATTATATCCTTGAGGAGTAATGGTACAAAGGAAGAAAAGTACTGTTGAATGTAGGTCTCTTCCATAACAAACCACACAGTTAAACGTCATTGTTGTTCCTATTGGGTATCTTACCAGAGAAAATTAGTAAAGACAATATATTTTTGATTATACATGTATTAATAGCAGCAAGGATTGTTTAAGCACAAAATTGGAAAGCAGAAAATATACCATCGGAGGGAGAAGTAATTAAAAAAATTCTAGATTGTGCAGAAATGAACAGATTAACTGTGATGATAAAAGAAAGACAAGATTTAGAATGCTTTTAAGATATGGAATCTATTTTACTATTGGCTAGAAAAGAGATATAAGTAAGCTTTAAAAGAGATTGATAAAAAATGTTATAACTAGAATACTATATTAGTGAAAAAATTTTGTAATGGACTTGGTGAGAACGAAGAGAGAAGAGATAAGAGAAGAGAAGAACTTTTTGGAGATAACACCGAGCTGTTACATGGAAGAAATGAATGATGTTTTAAATGTTTGTTTGTCTAAAATATATATATATATATATATATATATATATATATATATATATATATATATATATATATATATATTGTGTATTCATAACCCATTTTTCTCCCCCTCTGGGGAGCCTGTGTGTTATTCCACAACACTGACATTTCACACCCAAGCCTGTAAAAGGTCATGAAAAATATCAGCAATTTTGTCATTTTCTCTTAAAGAAAAAAACCAGCTATTTTATTAATGCATTTCGCTCCTTTTTTGTTCATGTTATTTACTCCTTCGTGTGCAATTTTGGTTGTCTCATTCTGGCTTCATTTCTTGGGCTATTTCCTTTTTTCAAAGTTTGTTCAAAATAACTGTTTTCGTGTGGAACATGAAATTGAGTCATTCCTCATTTAGATGAATATGTGTCACCACAGTAATGCAGAGGGTTGGATTCATTGAATTGCTCTGCCATTTGTACGAAGTCACAGGTATTTAACTATAATTTATTAAATAAGCTATGGTAGAGTAAGTTAGAAGATGCTAAGCCATAAACCAAAGCTTATAGATTGCAATGAGTTCACCCAACACATTAAGAAAAAGAGCAAAGAAGTCTACATATGGCTTAAGCACATTACATGAGCTCAGAGAAGCAATACCAGATTGACAGTACTGATTTAAAGACATTAAATTAATGTCTTCTGACTAACAGTAGGTACTGACTACTAGTTATACTTTAGTCAGTATCTACTAGCAGTTAGAAGACATGATGAAAATGCCTCAATTGTACAACACGTGGTTAGACTTTGCAATTCCACTGAGAAAGTGTGAGCATCCTAGACCAAGCTCAGTCCAAAAAATGTTAGATACTTGGTAATTCCTGGAAGTCTGGTCCACAGACAAAACAGCCATCAACAGACACATAGAGATAAGCAACATCTCCATACCATTCAAAGGAGACAATTAAAAAGCCATAAAGGAAATAAAAAGACCGAAATATCTCCTCACCAGTAATTAATACCCTAACAAGCAGAGATTTACACCAGGATTAATACTAAATCAACAATCAAGCAAAAGGTCTGTAGAAATTCTCAGTCAATCAAGCAGTAAACAAGACCCCAATCAAGGAATTATGAACTTGGACAAATAGTATGCAACACCTTAATCAAATAACCATTAATGTTACCGTGTATTGCTGTAATGTTTTAATAGATTTTTAATTGATTTTTAACCCTAAAGTCTCCTCCAAGAGAGATAGATGGCATATGCCATATAGGATGGATGAATGGATGGATGAATGAATGAATGAATAAATAAATAAACAAACAAACAAACCACCAAGAACACTCCCACTATTAGTTGGACAAACCACTTTGTATGTAAACAGAAAGCAAAACTGACACCTGTTAGCACCTAATTGGGTCATGACACATCTGCAAGAAAATCAGCAAATTCAAAGAGCACCAAGCATCCCACAGTCTTCCTCCTCCTCCTCCTGGCAAACTCCACTCCCTTCTAGCACTGATCATGTTCCCTAGCTGGGTCATGAAAGATCTGCATGAAAGCAACCCAGCTCAGAGAGCACCAAGGACCCCACCGTCCTCTTCCTCCTTTTCTTCCCTCCTCCTTCTTGCCCTTCTCTTCCCCTTCTCCTTCTCTTTCACCCCACAAACTCTTTTCTCTTAATGTCAGGGTTCCAAGTAACACCCCCAATGAAAGAAGACTCTGAGGCCAGAAGTTCCTCAAAGTTCCATTTTCTTAGAGATGTCATATTGGCACATCTGGGAAAAACCGAATCTGAAAGCTCCCAGGTTTTCCCCACCCAAAAGAAAGTGCAAGTCCCTGCCCTCTGCCCCCACATGTCCATCTCATGGTCCAATCAATGCACTGTCCTAACTGGAGATGCCTCCCAGTCACACCACTCCAGGTGCAGGGCAGGATGTCCTTGACTCGCAGAGAAAAGAAGGTTATTATGGCTACATATCTCTCCATTCCATACAATCCTCTCTCCCAGTTTCCCACAGCACTAAATGTGGCAGCCCTGAAGATCCAAAGTAAAAGATGGCTTCCAGGACTGACACTAGCACTGATGATATTCCCTAGCTGGGTCATGAAAGGTCTGCAAGAAAACAACCCCAAGCTCAGAGAGCACCAAGGACCCCACAGTCTTCTTCCTCCTTTCCCCACTCCTCCTTCTCACCCTTCTCCTCCCCTTCTCCTTCTCTGTCACCCCACAAACCTTCTCTCTCTTCTAGCACTGCTGATGTTAGCTGGGCCATGAAACATCTGCAAGAACCCAATCTCAGGGAGCCCCAATCCAGAGCACCCCACTGGATTGACAGTCTACAGTAGAATAACTTGGTCGGCTGTCACAAGGGACCAGGTCCAGGTAAGAAACTTCACTGTAGATCTGTTCCCCCCCCCCCACACACACACACTTTGTGGCAGGTGTGGAGAAGAAAGTTACCAACTTGATGCGTCACCAGAAACATCTTCAGACCAGATGTTTAACCCCTCTATTACCTTTGCGTGGGGCTTTTACCCCTGCCCTTTCCTTCTGATCTCATTTGGGGCGGGGGATGGCTTCGTCTCTTATTGAGTCATGAGATAATGGCAAGATTTCCAACCTTTTGAAGAGTCGTGATGCTTCACCCTGGCTTTGCCTCCATCCTCCAGAGATATCCAAAGCTATTAGGTTGATTCAAGGGCCTCTGGGGCCCCCAACCTCATAAATCACCATTAAAAGCAGCAATTCCTAAGCTCCAATGTTCCACAAACAGAGGCGCTGGTAAGTGCCAATTGTAAATTCCAAGCACAGATGCTTTAGTTTCGTTTAACCTGCATCAACGTGCATTAATACACATCGCTAGCAATCTAGTCCATTATCTAAATTTGTTTGCTTTACTACGAACTGTTTTGCTTGCTCCGATGATTTAAAAGCCAAGACATGTTGGTGCTTCAGGTTAAAGATATTTTCGGTGCAAATAGAATCAGCGAACACAATGTTGGCAAGGAATATATTGGAGGTTAAACCTGGGCCCCCAGTATGGCAATAATCAGATCAGTCAACAGATTGCAAATCGTGTTTCGGGCAACCCAAATTGGGTTTTACTCAACCGGAAGGAACCCAATCAACCCAGACCATTGCTGGTCTGTTTTAAGCCTTCTGGGAGGGGCCAATCATCTCTTGGCCCTACTCCCGAGTTGTCCTCTTTGCTTGAGCTGCTCTTGCCTTCTGGCAGCTCTTCTCATGTGTGCATTAGGAACAGGCTCCTCCTGTTCCTCTGCCTCTCTGCTGTCAGCCTCTGGAGGCTCCGGAGTCCGCATCTCACTCCCCGATGGCCCTGGCCCCATCTCTGCCTCTGACGCAGAGCCCTCATCCGGGCCTTCCCCAGCCTCCAGGACTGGCCCATGTTCTTCCTCAGCCTCATCGCTGTCCGACTCCTCTGCCAGCTCCGCAGGCTGTTGGCGGACCACAACACTAACACCATCAGTGCTAGAAGGGAGTGGAGTTGAGGAGAAGGAGGAAGAAAGATAGAAGGACAAGAAGGAGAAAGAGAAGGAGAAAGAGGAGGTGGAGGCTAGTGGGATCCCTGCTGCTCTCTGAGCTTGATGACGTTTCATTACCAAATTAGGTAATGACATCAGTGCTAGAAGGGAGTGGGGTTGTGGGGAAAGGAGGAGGAGGAGAAGTAGAAGGGTAAAAAGGAGAAAGATACGGAGAAAGAGGAGGGAGAGGACTGTGGGGGTCCTTAGGTGCTCTCTGGACGTGGTGGTTTTATTAGCCAGCTAGGTATCATCATCAGTGCTAGAAGGAGTGGGATATGTGGAGAGGAGGAGGAGAAGGAGGAGGACTGCGGGGTCCTTGGTGTTCCCTGAGCTTGGTGGTTTTCTTGTAGACATCTCCTGACCCAGCTAGATATCTCACACCAATGACAATAAAAGATTTGCAAGCAAACCATCAAGCCCAGAGAGCATTTACTATGTCTTCATTTATTCAATTTATATGCTGTCCACCTCCCAGTCATCACAAACTCCTCATCAGGATCTTCCACAACGACTGACCTCAGCATTACATCTCCACAATCTCAAAGTCTTAACTTCGTTATCGGGGCAGCCAGAGACAGAAAGCAAACAGAACAGAGCCTTCCAGCGGATTCACGATGCTCTAACATAGGTAAGAGCATAGGTAATGAAGTAAGAATCCAATCATCCTTTGACAGGTGCTGTGGAAACGGCCTCAAACACTGAGGGCCAAACTACCACCAAATGGGAAAGGTACACGCTGTGATAATTCTACATTAAGTTCAGTTTACGCCAAATAAGCACGGACCCTGTTCCCTACCGCAGTTGCTAGTTAATAATGTCCCCTTCCCAGCTTTGATAGCTTAATTAATGCTTAGAGAAGAAGAGGGAATATATTGCCTCGGATCAAAGCTTCAGCAAACAAAAGCCAATTCTTTGATAATGGCAACGGGAGATTTTGGAAAGATATGAGCAAGGTGACACTTCGGAAACTAATAGAGAATCTGGACGGTGTCTCTTTGGTGAAATAGGAGCTGGAGGAGCAATGGAGCATACAGGTGATGGAATCGATTTCCTGAAAAATCCAATGTTCGTTGGTAGGTTTAACGTTAAATATCAGCAAGAATAAAGAGAAAACAAGCAAACTCTGATTAAAATGATTAAAAAAAGCCATAAAGATATAAACTTATGAATGGTTGTTGATTTATTTGGATTAATAGTAGCTGCTTATCTTGTTGGCTTTTATATCTTATATATCTATATCTATATTTCCCTTATTCTGGTGCCTTTAACAGCTGTTTGGATCTGTCAGAAAATATCCTGTTTTAATTATTGCTCTTTCTCTGGATTGAAAATTTCAGTATCTGATTTTTAGAGATCTGGCTACTGACAGTCACTAGAAGATACCAGCTACTTCTTTTCCTGAACATCTGGCACCCCTGTAAATTTTCTTTTTTATATATAACACATTTTTTATATATAACACATTTTTATTAAGTTTTGTCCTTCAGAATACAAGCTGCAGAATAACAGAATTGGAAGGGACCTTGGAGGTCTTCCAGTCTGACCCCATGACTCATAACAGGAGACCTAGTTCTATAAGTCTCAGGTTTTTGTCTGCATCTTTTCATTGTACAAACAACTGACCCAATCAGATTTGGAAGGAAGGAAAGAAGGGAGGATGGGAGAAAGGGAGGGAGGGAGGGAGGGAGGGAGGAAGGAAGGAAGGAAGGAAGGAAGGAATATCTGCAAATCTTAAATAAACTAAGCTCCCTTTTCCAGATAAGTTACTTTTGCAAGCCAAACAAACTTTGGTATCACTTCAGTATTGTTAAACATGATGCGGATTAATCTCATAGAACAATTTGCATCTTCTCAAATACAAACCTCCAATGTTTTCCTCCACGGTTTCTTTGCATTCTCCATCCTGTTCTCGACACGACAACCACGTTAAAACATTTCCTCCTCCATCACCCACCTACTCCTGTTTTGCTACCTGAGGCGAGACCCTGCCCTTTTCTGGATGACATCCAAAGCGGGCGTGAGCCTCTCAAGAGATGCCCTCCACCCCTGCGGACACCCTCCCCAGGGGGATGACGTGAGAACCTCCCCCCCTTCTGACTACTTTCGCACTCGGCTCAGGCCACCCACTCGAAGCCTTGATAAGGCAAGGGAGATGGCACTTCCAAACAGCAGCCTGGAAGCCTCTAGGTGACTTACCTGTTGGACAGGTAAAAGTCTCTCTGCTTTTCCAGCTCCTGAGACCGGCTGCAGGTAGGACTCTCTGATTTTTTTTTGTTTTGTTTCTGTTTGGGTCTGGGGTTGGTTCTCCTTCCAGCTCTTGATTCAAGATCGCTTTTGGGAAACAGGTTTGTTCCAAGGCTGTGAGAACAGTTGCGGGAACTGGGTATGTCTAATCTAAGAGAGAGAAGGACTAGGGGTGACACGACAGCTGTCTCCCAATATTTGAGGGGCTGTCACAGAGAGGAAGGGGTCAACCTATTCTCCAAAGCACCTGTCTTGAAGACAAGACAAGAAACAATGGACGAAAACGAATCGAGGAGAGAAGCAACCTAGAACTAAGGAGAAATTTCCTGACGGTGAATACAATTAATCGGTGGGACAGCTTGCCACCAGAAGTTGTGGATGCTCCATCACTGTAGGTTTTTAAGAAGACACTGGACAGCCATTTGTCCAGAATGCTGTAGAGTCTCCAGTTTGAGCAGGGGGTTGGACTAGAAGACCTCCAAGGTCCCTTCCAACTCTCTTATTCTGAGATGTTTGCAGGATAGTGTGAAACGGCTGTCAGGAAGCTGAGCGGTAGCTGCTTCATCTGGCAGTGTTATGAATCTATATATACCTAACTACCGTAGGTTTCTTGTGCAGTTGACTCTCTAGTTGTCAAACAGCTATCAAGATACGTTATTTATTTTTTTCTTCCCTGTTCATTTGGCAATTTGCTTTTCGTCGAGCCGAGCAAGGTAGAGAAAAAAAAAGAGAGAAAAACTTGGGAAAAAGTGCTAGAACCAAATCTGAAGCGAGTGTCGAACAAAAAAACAAACAAACATCAGCCCGTTTTCAGTTTACCGAAGGAAGTGTTTCAGATGGCACCGTATCGATTGCCTGGTTGATGAGTTATAGATCCTTCTCCACATATTGTGCAAAGCCCAGGAGTGGTTTGATGGTATAAAATGGAGATTTATGGGTTAAAAATGTTGGAGAAATGGCGACCCAAGTGGGTGGCTAAACAAGCTGTGTTATTTAAAGCTAACCATCATCTCTTGCAAATGAAAACAAAAAACAAAAAACTCCAGAGACAATGGAATCTTTTAATTCCAGAAATTGGAATTTTTCTCCTGTTAAATTCAGCGAGACTTCCCTATCTTGCAAGACAGGGTAGCCTGGGGGAGTGAAAAGCCAGGGGGGAGAAATTTTCTCAAATTTACTTTTAAAATACGGGCAGCCCTCGACTTACGGCCACAAGTGAACCCAACATTTACGTTGCTAAGTGAAACATTGGCTGAGTGAGTTTCACCCCATGGTACGACTTTTCTTGCCACCGTTGCTAAGGGAATCTCTGAACTCGTTCAGTAAGTAATCCGGTGGCTAAGTGAATTTGGCTTCCCCATCAACTTTGTTGGTCGCAAAAGTGGAACACGTAAGCCCGGGGACACACTGCAACTGTCATTAAATAGGAACCCGTTGCCAAGCATCCGAATTTGGATCATGGGGAGGCTGCAATAGTTGTGAGTATGAAAAACGGTCATACATCACTTTTTTTCAGTGCTGTCGTAACTTTGGGCAGTCACTAAATGGACTGTTATAAATCAAAGGCTACCTGTATGATACACTAGATCAGTGTTTCTCAACCTTGACCGCTGGACGATGGGTGGACTTCAACTCCCAGAATTCCCCAGCCAGCTGGCTGGGGAATTCTGGGAGTTGAAGTCCACCCATCGTCCAGCGGTCAAGGTTGAGAAACACTGCACTAGATGTGATATTTCTGGACTATCTCTTTGTCCTTTCTCAGACAGTTGCTAACTGGACAAGGTCTCAGAGTTGATGATCGCAGACAAGGACCCTCGGATTAAAAGAAGGCCCTGAGATGGGGGCTTATTGATCTGTAGCCCCCTTCCCCCGGTATGCAGATAATCCCGGAGCGGTTCTTGTTGTTGATTCAGATCTACTGGACAATAGAGGTGAGCAATAGAGGAACTGTGCCCCTCTTCATTAGAATTCATTCATTCATTAGAACAATTAGCCAGTGGAATGCCTTGCCACCAGAAGTTGTGAGTACTCCATCACTGGAGGTTTTTAAGAAGAGATTGGACATCCATTTGTCTGAAATGGTACAGGGTTTCCTGCTTGAGCAGAGGGTTGGACTAGAAGATCTTCAAGGCCCCTTCCAACTGGGAGGAGGAGGACGAGGAGGCGGAGGACAGAGTACCTGATAGAAATAAATTAAATGCAACCCCCACCTCACCCCACATTCATGAAACATCTGTATACCTCTGCTCTAAATACACTCAATTATCTAAGTTTACAGCTTTGTTTCTAACTTCCAAAGTTGGGGGGAACTTATCCCTCTCTTCTCTTCTATGTCGCAGGCTCACCCCACGGGGTCTTCGGTCCAAGAGATGTTGGAAGCCTGGCAGGGATACCAAGAGGCCTGCATTCGAAAGATGACCGAAGACCCTCAACCAACAGGTGCAGAAATATGTAGATGCTTTTTTTTTTTCAGTCTTGTGAATCCATGTCCGCCTCAAGGCTTCTGCCAATAGAGCACTGGACATCTCAACCTTGGCAATTTTAAGATGTGTGGACTTCAACTCCCAGAATTCTTGAGCCAGCATGGAATCCTGGGAGTTGAAGTCCACCCATCTTAAAGTTGCATGCTGCCTAAGGAACTCTGGGAGTTGAAGTCCACTTATCCTAAAGTTGCATGCTGGCCAGGGAATTCTGGGAGTTGAAGTCCACATATCCTAAAGTTGCATGCTGGCTGAGGAATTCTGGGAGCTGAAGTTCACCCATCTTAACATTCATAAGGTCGAGAAACACTGCGCTATATATTTTCGTCAGCAGTAATTTCAGCCTTCCTGTTCAAAGGATGCTGCTTAAAAACCAACAGCTTATGTTGCAAGGTGAATTTTTTTTAATGCACATTGCAAACATTGTCTGATGTGTCCTCAAAGCAAAAGAGAACTCTGCTTTTTGCAGCTGCTTGCCTTCTTCAGGAAATGATAGAGGAGGCAAAGATATCATCTGTATGTAAATAACAAAAAGGGAAGCATTTCAGCCCCGGGGTATATTTGCAAGATGCTAATTGGCAGCAGGGTTCACAAACAACCCAAATTAGGTGTACGCTGCACAGGTGCAGCCAAATCGCCGAATTATGTAGTGGTTTTCCAAAAGACAATTTGGAATATTGACTTGGTATTAACCAGGAGGCGTTGTAATCTTTAAAAAGTGTGAGGAAAAACTTGCAGTGTCTCACAAGCCCAAAAGATGGTGCAATGCCCTTTTTGGGCATGTGGGCGAATCTCAAAGGTTGTTGTATATTTGCTCTTTTCCATAAGAAGCGGAACAGAATCCGTTATGCAAAAAAACCCCACATGCCTAAGAAACTGTTTTTCTTGGCACAAATGCAACGCACCCTTTTTATTGTCAAATACAAAATTGTGTCACATCCTTCATCCTGGGATCTAGCTCTATTTGTTTTCACCAGTGATTTTTACGTATCTATCAGGTAATTGTCAGGTTTCGATGCTATCTCAAAATAAAGGATACTTTCACGGTATCAACACTATCTGGATTTAACTGCCCACTAGGGAGTTTCCAATTTAAGGTGATGCCGTAAGGTGATAAATGAGGTTCTACAGGACCACCTCTATGAGGGAGTCCTTGTATGCCTAGATGACATTCTCATTTACGCAGGAAACCGTAGACGAACACATACCCTTCGTCCGCAAAATGGCTTGGACAGTTGTGAGTACTGACCGTCTGTCAGGTTTCGATGCTATCTCAAAATAAAGGAATTTCCAAACTGCCAATCTTTAATGAAATTTTCTCTTTATTGAGCATAGTGACCTGTCCCTGGCTCTTGCACAGTCAGTACTGACCTTTGCCCCCCAATCCCTCCCTTTCCGATCCCCAATTCTCTGCGTCTCATTGGCTATCTTCCAAGCCACTTTCCTCATCCCGCCTCCGTCAGATCACAGGAATGTTCCCCGCTCCAATCTCCGAGAAGACAGAATCTTCAAAGGGATTAAGTAGGCAAAAGTTCAAGCTTCTCCTCTCCTTATATATGTCAGTGCTGGGATGCTGACAGTAATAATGTTTCTGCCGTGATGGAACTTTTAAACATGAATTGATTGTTGCTGGCTCTGTTTTTCTCGCTGTGGGTATTTCTATCTACTTTGTCAAAGTGTTTTAAGTTGTGATTTTTAAAAGTGCCTGCAATCCTGAAAAGATTTAGAGGTTGGCAAGCGGTCTGGAAAAGGGTTAAGGAAAGAAATAATGCACCTCGCATTATGTCACTAATGGGTAGCTCTCGATGGGCACCTTAAGCAGTTCTTCTCAGCCGTAGCAACTAAGATGGGTGGACTTCAACTCCCAGAATTCTCCAGCCAGCCATCTTCATTAGGATTCTGGCTGAGGAATTCTGGGATTTGAAGTCCACCTATCTTCAAGTTCCTTAGTATCCTGATTGAGGAATTCTGGGAATTGAAGTCCTCCCATCTTCAAGTTCATTAGCATGTTGACTGAGGAATTCTGGGAGTCGAAATCCACCCATCTTCAAGTTCATTAGCATGTTGACTGAGGAATTCTGGGAATTGAAGTCCTCCCATCTTCAAGTTCATTAGCATGCTGATTGAGGAATTCTGGGAGTTGAAGTCCACCCATCTCCAGGCTATTGAGAAACGCTGACCTTAAGAAATATTGATGAATGGAGGCATGGGGTGATTAGGGAGCCATATTTGGATGTTCACCATCCTCAGTGTGATGTTGATTTCTTGTCCTGCTCATTCCCCTCTTTCTCTCTTCTGTTGGGTTGCAGGCCTGGTGTGCAACCGTACGTTTGATATGTACGCCTGTTGGGACGATGCTCTCCCTAATACGTCGGCTCGGGTTCCTTGCCCCTGGTACCTCCCTTGGCACCAGCAAGGTGAGTGCAGTTTGAGGCAGGTAGAAAAGCTCAATCTATACCTTGGAAAAATAGGTAGCTAGCGTTGATTTCTTCAATTGGACTATACCAGAACACAGACGGTCCTCAAGTTATGGCTGCAAATCAGGACCAGAATTTTGATTGCTCAGCAATGCAATTGTTACAGGAGTCATCATCGGACTGGATCTGATTTTGTAGTTTTACCACAGTCCTTAAGTGAATCACATGGTTGCTAAGTGAATTCTGCAGTCATTAACTGAATCTCCTCTCTTAATTGACTGCTGGGAAGTCTGCAAATGGTTATCACGTAACCATAGCACACGGCGACTGTCAGAAATAAACCAATACTGGCAAAAAACAAACCAACATTGCAAATTGTGATCCTGGATAAGAGATCCCTTGGCTGGGCTGGCAGTGGATGATGGGAGTTGTACTCCAGGCTGTCTGGATCTCAGGTTGGGGCAAGGTACCCCTAAGGCAGGCCACTAGGCAGCAAGCAGGTGACGTTTGATATAATTGTAAAATACAGGAGAAGTTTGTCAGCTGTTAACAGACCATCGGATTCTGCTCTTTCTCTCCCTGGCAGTGCAAGATGGATTTGTCTTCCAGAAATGTGGCACAGATGGGCAGTGGGTGGCTGATGCCTCCGGACTGCCATGGCGGGATCATTCCCAGTGCGTGGGCCCCAACAACGATCTCCCTTTCCAGGTAAAACCTATTAGATCAGGGATGGCCCAAGCTTGGCAACTTTTAAGACCTTCAACTCCCAGAATTCCCCAGCCAGCCTGTTGCCTCTTGAAAAAAACACCTTTGGGACACCTTACATTCAGTAAATATATATATGTTAACTAAGACTGCAGCCATGGATATTTATTTATTTATTTATTTGACTTTTATCCTGCCTTTATTGTTGTTTATAAATAACACAAGGTGGCAAACATACTGAGTAGCAATAGCCCTTAGACTTATATACCGCTACTCCTTTCTCCTCCTATTTTCCCCACAGCAACAGCAATAACAACAACCCTGTGAGGTGAGTTGGGCTGAGAGAGAGGGTCACCCAACCTGGCTTTCATAACTAAGGCAGAATTAGAACTCCCAGCCTCCTAGTGATTGGCCCAAAGTCACCCAGCTGGTTTTCATGCCTAAGGCAAGACTAGAATTCACTATCTCCAAGTCCCTCAGCCAGCTTTCATGCCTAAGGCAGGACTAGAACTCCCAGACTCCTTGTGATTGGCCCAAAGTCACCCAGCTGGTTTTCATGCCTAAGGCAGGACTAGAATTCCCAGCCTCCTGGCAATTGGCCCAAAGTCATCCAGTCAGCTTCCGTGCTGATGATGGGACTAGAACTCACAATCACCGGGTTCCCAGGCCAGCACCTTAACTACCAAATCAAACTCACATCGGCAGGGAAAAATTGGTTTGCAAAAATCCTCTCTTGATCCTCACCCAAGCAGGATATGTACGCTCCTATTCTTTTTCTGGAGAGTGGCGGGGGGGCTGTTTTTAAGATTTAAGCCCCCCTGAATTTCTCTTTTCCTCCAGAGGCATTTGTGGATCCTGGAACAATTCCGCCGGATGTACACCGTGGGATACTCCGTCTCGCTCGTGTCGCTCCTCGTGGCTTTGACGCTGCTGGCAGCATTCAGGTATGGAAAAGCTGGATCCAAAATGCACTGCTCCAAGCCCTGAAATACAGGTGGTCCTCAACTGACAACAATTCATTTAGTGACCATTCGAAGTTACCCTGGCACTGAAAGAAGGGACTGAGGGCCATTTTTCACACACTTACGACGACCGTCACAGCATCCCCACAGTTGCGTGATCAAAATTCAGAAGGTTGTTGACTGACTCTTACTTATGACGGTTGCAGCATCCCGGGGGGGGGAGTGTCACGGGACATGATCTCCTTTTGTGGCCTTCTGACAAGCCATGTCACTGGGGAAAGCCAGTGTTCCTCACTTAAACAGCTGCAATGATTCACTGAACCGCTGTGGCAAGAAAGTTCATACAATGGAGCCAAACTCACTTGGTAAATGTCTCGTTTAGCAACGTCAATTTTGGGCTCCATGATGGTCATACATCGAGGACTACCCGTATTAGCTATTTCGGAGGAGAAATGGAGAGAGGGGAGCAGGAGGGGCTAAATCAGAGGTCTTCAAACATGGCCGCTTTAAGACTGGTGGACTTCAACTCCCAGAATTCTCCAGCCACCTGGCTGGAGAATTCTGGGAGTTGAAGTCCACCAGTCTTAAAGCGGCCAAGTTTGAAGACCTCTGGGCTAAATGAATCTGGTGATGCCAAGACCATTCCTGTAATCTTGAAATGGCAGTCAGTAGATGAGGAGAACAAGAAATTGGTGCCCCCAAGTAGATGTTTCTCATCAATTGAACAGAAAGGAATTGAGAGAATGTGTACAAATTATGGCAATATATATGAGCCCCGTGTCTGTTCCCCCAGGAAGCTTCGATGCATGCGCAATTACCTCCACATGAACCTGTTCCTGTCCTACGTGCTGCGGGCAGCCACCATCCTTCTCCGAGATGCTCTCCTCTGGCTCCACTTCCCCCGGGACCTCCAGGTGGATCTCTCGGACCTTCCAAGCAGGGAACAGGTATCTATCTATCTCTTCCTACCATGGAGGATCCTGGGGTCGGATGGGACAGAGGATAGGATGAAGGTGGGAGGAGAAGTGGAGTTGGAGGGTTCTGGATTGGGATTCAATTTTCTTTTTCTTTCTTTCTTCCTTTCTTTCTTTCTTTCCTCCTTTCCTTTCCTTTCTTTTTTCTCCTTCCTTCCTTCCTCATTCCTTCTTTCCTTTCTCTCCTCCCTCCTTCCCTCCCTTCCTAACCTCCTTTCCTTTCCTTTCCTTTCCTTTCTTTTCCTTTCCTTTCCTTTCCTTTCCTTTCCTTCCCTTCCCTTCCCTTCCCTTCCCTCCTCCCTCCCTTCCTCCCTTCCTGACCTCCCTTCCTTCTTTCATTTCCTTCCTTCCCTCTTTCCTTTCCTCCTTCCTTCCTTCCCTCTTTCTTTTCCTCTTTCCTTCCTTCCTTCCCTCCCTCCCACCCTCCCTCCCTCCCTCCTTTCTTTCTTTTTCTTTCTTTCTTTCTTTCTTTCTTTCTTTCTTTCTTTCTTTCCTCCTTTCCTTTCCTTTCTTTTTTCTCCTTCCTTCCTTCCTCATTCCTTCTTTCCTTTCTCTCCTCCCTCCTTCCCTCCCTTCCTAACCTCCTTTCCTTTCCTTTCCTTTCTTTTCCTTTCCTTTCCTTTCCTTTCCTTTCCTTTCCTTTCCTTTCCTTTCCGTTCCTTTCCTTTCCTTTCCTTTCCTTTCCTTTCCTTCCCTTCCCTTCCCTTCCCTTCCCTTCCCTTCCCTTCCCTTCCCTTCTCTCCTCCCTCCCTTCCTCCCTTCCTGACCTCCCTTCCTTCTTTCATTTCCTTCCTTCCCTCTTTCCTTTCCTCTTTCCTTCCTTCCTTCCCTCCCTCCCACCCTCCCTCCCTTCTTTCTTTCTTTCTTTCTCTTTCTTTCTTTCTTTCTCTTTCTTTCCTTCTCCAGGCTGTAACTGGCTGTCGGCTGGCACAAATCCTAACCCAGTATTGCGTCTGCGCAAACTACTTTTGGCTACTGGTAGAAGGTATCTACCTGCACAACCTTCTAGGACCCATGGCCTTCTTGGAAGAAAGTTACTTCCCTGCCTATCTATTCCTCGGATGGGGTGAGTCAGTTTGTTGGTATTACATTTCAGAAAGAGACTGAAGTGACATTTTTAATTGGTGTTATTTACTTGGCTTCATACCCTGAGGCTTAATTTGCCGGCCCACCCAGAAGCGGTGGACAATTAGCAATTAAAGAACCATGGAAATATGTCATGATGTTAAACAGTCCTAGCCAATAAGAACCTTCTATGGATAGTCCTTGATTTATGACATCAATTGGGCCAAGAATTCTGGAAGTTGAAGTTTACAGGTTTTAAAGTTGCCAAGACACCCAATATTTTAATGGAAAGAGAGTTATAAACAGTCTTATCTTATCCCAGATAAGATCCAGTCCAGGCGTGAAATCCAGCAGGTTCTGACTGGTTCTGGAGAACCGGTAGCGGAAATTTTGAGTAGTTCAGAAAACCGGCAAATACCACCTCTGGCTGGTTCCAGGAGTGGGGAGGGAATGGGGATTTTACAGTATCCTTCCCCTGCCACGCCCACCAAGCCACACCACGCCTACTAAGCCACACCCACAGAACCGGTAGTAAAAAAATTTGGATTTCACCACTGATCCAGTCAATAGTTCTACCTGTATGACAGGTGCAAGCTGCAACTACCTGGATTTCATTACAATATAAGAAAGAACATTCTGACCTGTGAACACTTTTTTTCTCTCTCTAGGGGCACCCCTCTTCTTTGTCGTCCCGTGGGGGATCATGAGATACCTCTACGAAAACAATGAGTAAGTTTAGCTGGAATAGACTTTCTGTTGCATGTTATAAAACAATTATACGAGCTACAAATAGATTAATATAAATAAATATCCATGATTAGGGTTATACATTAATCCAGAATCGACAGGAAAAAAATAACTCAGAGCATACAAGCTACAGAGAACTTTTCAGCCATACTTTAAACCAGGGGTGTCCAGCTTTGGCAACTGTAAGATCTGGGGAGTTGTAGTCCACAAATCTTAAATCACTAAACGAAGGTTACTAAGTCAAGCACTGCTTGTGTTTTCAATTTGGGAACCAATCCTGTTCAACCGAGCAGATTTATTACAGTAAAAATCCACCGGTTCACATAGTGAGTCAGTGACCTGTTACAGCGAGTTAATTAATGACTATTTAATCTGCTCAAATGCACATCGTCGAACAACCAATTGTTCTAAAGGAGAGAGAGGAAGGAGCTGAGTTTTATTTTTAGCTCCGCCGTGTGTGGTTTTCACGGAACAAAATGCCTCTTTTGAATCGCCAAATTAAAGATTTCTCAGTAGACTTATTGCTGCCTGGAAGTTCCTTCATTTTAAAGCCAGATTTACTAAAAATACCAAATTTGAAAAAGAAGCAGATGATTCCCGTAACATAAATAGCAGAGGTGGGTTTCAGCAGGTTCTGACCAGTTCTGGAGAACTGGTAGCGGAAATTTTGAGTAGTTTGGAGAACCGGCAAATACCACCTCTGACAGGCCCCGCCCCCATCTATTCTCTGCCTCCCGAGTCCCAGCTGATTGAGAGGAAATGGGGATTTTGCAGTATCCTTCCCCGCCATGCCCAGCAAGCCATGCCCACAGAACTGGTAGTAAAAAATTTTGAAACCCGCCACTGATAAAATAGCCTTCTTTCTTCTAAATTGTGGGGTTGTTGTTGTTGTTGTTATTATTATTATTATTAATAATAATAATTTTTAGGTGCTGGGAGAGAAACGACAATTTGGGTTACTGGTGGATCATCCGTTGCCCAATCTTGGTATCGATTTTGGTAAGTCTCAAAGGTACACAAAAGCTGTTGCGTTTTTTGCAAGATCAGTTCCATCCTGACCTGTAAGATTTTTAAATACAGGTAGTCCCTGACTTACAACAGTTCATTTAGTGACCTCTCATAGTTACAACAGCACTGAAAAAAAAGGGACTTACAACCACGGCTCCATCCCTGTAGTTACGTGATCAAAATTCTTGGCAAATGACTCCTATTTATGACGGTTGCAGTGATTCTCCTTTTGCGACCTTCGGACGAGCAAAGTCAATGCGGAAGCCAGATTCGCTTAACAACGGTGCTACTAACTTAATCACAACAGGGATTCACTTAACGACGGTGGCAGGAAAGGTCTAAAATGGGGCAAAACTCACTTAACAACTGTCTTGCTTAACCACAGACATACTGGGCTCCGTTTTAGTCATAAGTCGAGGACACGGGTATAACCTGCCAAGAAAACTTGAGCTGGCTCTCTGCATGCTGCATGATAAGCAGGTGACAGGTGACAGGTGTAGACTCAACAGGAAGGCAAGCACTAAAAACAAATTCCTAGGTTTATTACACCTGTATATGGCTTTGTTTTCTGCATTCTTGCTTTTTACAAGGTTTGAAATAAGCCTTTTAAATTCTTGCTTCTAATGACTCATTCCCTGTATGCTTTTCTTTGGGGAAAAAGGGAGATGCGGAACTGAAGCCCCTCCCAAGTAAAAAAACAACCATATATTCCACTCTCTTCTGCATCCAGATTTTTGGGGCCTGAAGTATAAATAGAAGGGGGTGTCACTATTACTAGGAAATCTCAGGGATCTGTCACCCCTCGGCCTTACCTGGCTGTTTGGCTAAATATTTTGTGCCATCGGTCAAAAACAGTGCAAAACAGCATTTATCAGTCTTAAGAAACTTTCAGTTGCTGGCTGGAGGATTCTGGGAGTTGAAGTCCACAATTTTAAAGTTGCTGGCTGGGGGATTCTGGGAGTTGAAGTCTACACATCTCAAAATTGCCAAGTTAAGATACACTGATCTAGAAAAAGCAAAAGTCCAAATGTGATAGTTGTCCATAGAATGCATTTTTGGCATTTTTTTTTACTATGCCCTGCAACATTTATAGTTCTCTCTTTTAACATATCTGGGTGCATCTGTCAAACTGGATGAATGCAGCGAAACTTGGATTTGTTAATATCTAAATTATTTTTTTGTGTCCCGTTTCCCAGGTTAACTTTGTGATTTTCATCCGGGTTCTTAAGGTCCTGAACTCCAAGCTTCGGGCCCAGCAAATGCGTTACACGGATTATAAGTATAGGTAAGGAATTAACTTCCGGATAAGACGGAGCCATGATGGGGTGGGAATGCCAGAAGAATTTTTTATTTATGTTTGTATTTATTCCCTGCTTTTATTATTTTTAAAAGCAAAGTGGCAAGCATACCTAATACACCCTCTTCTTCCTATTCTGTCTCCAACAACACCCCTGTGAGGTGGGTTGGGCTGAGAGAGAGAGGGACTGGCTCAAAGTTACCCAACCGGCTTTCATGCCTAAGGCGGAACTAGAACTCACCGTCTCCTGGTGATTGGCCCAAAGTCACCCAACCGGCTTTCATGCCTAAGGCGGAACTAGAACTCACCGTCTCCTGGTGATTGGCCCAAAGTCACCCAACCAGCTTTCATGCCTAAGGCGGAACTAGAACTCACCGTCTCCTGGTGATTGGCCCAAAGTCACCCAACCGGCTTTCATGCCTAAAATGGAACTAGAACTCACCGCCACCTGGTTTTTAGCCTTGAGCCTTCACCACTAGACCAAATTGGATGCTAAGGTCTCTCGTTCTCCATGCTCAGGTTGGCCAGGTCGACTCTAACCCTCATCCCTCTGCTGGGCACCCACGGAGTGGCCTTTGCCCTGGTGACGGAGGAGCAGGCGCTGGGCACCCTGCGCTACATCAAATTCTTCTTTGAGCTCTTCTTCAACTCCTTCCAGGTGAGACAGCATTTGGGAAGCAGCCACACAGTTGTTGAACTGATGACAGGTGGTCCTCGACTTACGACCACAATTGAGACCCCCCAAATGTCTGTCGCTAAGCGAGACGTTTGTGAACTGAGTTTCCTCCCGTTTTACCACCTTTCTTGCCACAGCTGTTAAGTGAATCACACTTCAGTCGTTCAGTTAGTAAATGAGGTTGTTAAGTGAATCTGGCTTTCCCCTTTGACATTGCTTGTCTGAAGGTCGTGAAGGTCGGGATACTGCGACCGTCATAAAGATGAGCTGGTCTCCAATCTCTGAATTTTGATCACATGACAGGGGGATGCTGCAACGGTCATAAGTGTGAAAAATGGTCTTAATTCACTTTTTTTCAGTGCCGTTGTAAGTTCAAACGGTCACTAAATGGTCGTAAGTGAGAACCACCTGTAATTAGATTTATACAGCTCCCCATCCCACATAGAAAAACCTAAAGGTGTTTTTTTTAAGGGCAAGCTTTCCAGAACTGGGCAACCTCTAAATTTAAAAAAGAAAAACCAACCCAATTTATTATCTGTAATAAGAATAATATCTCTAGTAGGGCCAAGCTTCATCAAACCCAAGATGATAAAGAAAATGACCAGGCTTAAAACCTGGGTTTTTTTCCTCAAACAGAGCTATCATTGCCTAAAACCAGCCAAAGCAAAATAATTCCATTTTTTTTTCCTTGTTTGTTCATTTTCAGGGTTTCTTGGTGAGCACGCTTTACTGCTTTGTCAATAAAGAGGTAAGCCATTCTCCAGTTGACCCTCTTTGCAATGCAGGCATGGGGCTGAGGCTTGGCTGCTCAGGGGTCTCAGAATGTTGGGGGCTTAAGGAATCCCAGAAGACAAGCAAAGACGTCGGAAATATAAACAGATACCGGGTTCGCATTATCATATGTGGTGGACCTGCCCAAAGGCCAAAAAAAAATTGGATGAAAATACATACTCGATTAGAGAAAATGATAAAGCAACATATAGATTTAAAGCCAGAAATATTTTTGTTAGATATTTTGCCAGAAAAATATAATAAAGGGGATGTATATGTAATACTACATGTTTTGACGGCAGCGAGAAATGTATTTGCACAACATTGGAAAATGAGGAAACTCCTTCAGATGAAAATATAATGTAAAAAAAGATTAGATTGTGCAGAAGTGGATAGGTTAACATTAAAGATAAAGGATAAAGAAGACATGGAATATTTTTTAACTTGGGATGTGTTTTACCAATGGTTAGAGAATAAAAGTAGACATTAGAAGTTGGAAGAATATTGTTATATACAAGTAAAGAATATTATTATCACTATTATTACATATATGTAAAATGACCCAGACAATACACTGTTTATTAAATATTTAGGTATGTTAAATAAAAATGTATATATATATATATATAAATCCCAGAATTGGGCGGGGTTCCTCGAGGTCATCCAATCTAACCCCACGTCACTTCAGGAACTCGAATGAAAACAGTCAGCTGTTTATCAAAAACAGGTGGGAATCTTTTGTCTCTCTTCTTCCTCTAGGTCCAGTCTGAGATCCAGAGAAAGTGGCAGATGTGCCAGTTGGACATCGGCCTGCTTGAGAGAAAGGGACGCTGTTTCAGTCTCTGCCATTCTTGGTGCAACCAAAAACCCCCGACCAGGAAGCCCAGCTGCGCTCAGATTTACATCCAAGTAGGACCCAAAGTTGCTCCAAGTGACTTGGACAATGGGGCGGGTGCTCCGTTCCAGCAGGCGCCCGCAAACTACAACTCCCACTGGTACATCCCCATCAGGATGAAAGCGGAGAATGAATTAGCACAGCGACTGCATCTTCAAGACCAGGGCTGAGATCAGCTCCCTTCCAGATGTGGGGAAAAGCTGCCAGCCGTACCAAAGATGAAGGGATCTTAAGACAGACAGGAAGCCGATGCAACTGTCACCATCTGGAGGAACAACGGAACAAAATTGTCCCTTGCCTGCAGGCAGAAAAAAGTCACCTCCGGGCGACTCCCATGAAAACTTTGGAAACTACGAGAGGGTGGATTTTGCTTTGCCTTTTTGGTGGGTTACTAAGGAAGCAGACAAGATTTACACGGAGCTGATGTGATAGACACAATCTGGAACAATTCACATGTCAGAACTTTTGAGATCTTGAGATTTCACGATGACTTCATGCAGAGTCCATATTTTTTGGGGCAACAGCATAGAAATGATTTTCCACTGCACTGTTGTGAGATTTCATTGTCCCTCTGGACTGAAATCGTAATCCAGGATGGGGCAGATCTGAATTACAGAGGATCTTGGATCTGCTAATGTCAAAATCCTTCTGGATTAAAACTGCTGAGATCAAGAGGAGTTACGGGAATTATTTTACTGACCTCCACTGGTGCAGATTTATTCTGTGGTGCTCCCCACCCCTTGGGCTGATGCAATCTGCTAAAATAAGATATAATGCAACCTTCAGATTTCTGGATTCTGGAATATATTGACGGAATCCTTGAATTAATTGTAAAACCAATGGACAATTTTTCACTGGGATTTCCAGTCTCCACGAAGAGATAAGAAGTTAATCTCTTACTGGTGCAATATTTTATTTATTGTTGTGAATTAAAAATGGTCGTCTCTGCAGTTCTTGTGGCATAGTGGAATTATTACCTACATAACTCAATTGGAAATCCTGTCTTTTCCTGGATTGGGGTGGATTTGGGGTAGGCGATGGCTGGGGAATTCTGGGAGCTGAAGTCCATTGCTCTAAAATTTACCAATGATCACAGTATCTTGGCACCTTTACCCAAAAGTTACATTTATAGTAATACATTATATACATAAAAAGGGCAAGATTCAATGCCAGAAAGAGAATTAATAAGGATATTTGCTTCAGCAATGGGGGTTTTCAGTTTATATAATAAATGTTGATCAACATTTGGTCAACATTATATAAAACGTTGGTCAACTTGCTCAGATGCTTAATCTGAGGTGTAGGTTCATCTATCTCAGTAGGATCAGGTGATTTATAAACCACAGTCATTTATACATCGCAGCTATTATGGCAGGTTGAATAATGTTGGAAGGACCTTGGAGCAGGGGTGAAATGCTCCCAGTTCGGACCGGTTTGGCCGAACCGCTAGCAATGGCGGCCAATGGTTTGGAGAACTGGTAGCGATGCCACCGCGAGGCTCTGCCCATCCGCCGATATTTCCTGGTTTTAACCAGGAAGTAACCTGTTTTTTACCCTCTGCACTGTGCATGCACTTCCGAACTGGTTGGGAAGGTAAGTAGATTTCACCCCTGCCTTGGAGGACTTCTAGTCCAATCCCCTGCTCAAGCAGGAAACCCCATACCATTTCAGACCAATGGCTGTCCAATCTCTTCTTAAAAACCTCCAGTGATGGAGTACCCACAACTTCTTGTGGCAAGTAGTTCCACTGGTTAATTGTTCTCATTGAAAGGAAATTTCTCCTTAGTTCCAGGTTGCTTCTCTCCTTGATTCGTTTGCATCCGTTGCTTCTTGTCCTGCCTTCGTGTGCTTTGGAGAATAAGTTGACCTCCACTTCTCTGTGGCAGACCCTCAAATAATCTTTTATTTGAAAATAGAATTTTCTGAGAAAACTTCAGACTTTGAATAAGAATAGCTAGTGGGTTAAAGTGTTTCCAGATTCCTGGGTTTTGTTTTTTTTTTTCTTCTTATCATGGTAGGCAGATTAACATGGATCTCCTCCAACAATGACTAGGTACCAAAGTAATCCAAGGTTTAAGAAACAAGGTTCTGAGTGTAGAAAGTTAAGATAATAAGCTCATGACGAACTCCAGAGACAATGCTAGATAAGAACAATAAAGGTCATATTGAAACCAGCTCACTTTGTTTGGCAAGATCTGGAGATTGCCACCATCACCACTCTGGGAGCGGAGGTGCCATCCTTTGAAGCGGTTCAAAGGTTGCAAGCCCTGATTTCAGACAAATGAATGACTCAGGGGTCATAAAGAGACAATAGGTGTGTCTGAATTTTTCAAGGAAGGACTTTGGAAGAGGAACAAAGAGAGAAGAAAGGCAGGGTTCGGAAATAAATGTCCATTTTTAAAGCCCAGGCTGAACTCTCCCCTTTTCTTTTTTCCAGCCTTCCTTTTATGAAAGAACACAGGACAAATTTTAAAAACCAGAAAGGAAAATATTACACAAAATAACCAGTAATGGGATTCACATATTGTAGCAACCGGTTCGCCCAGCACCGAAAATGTGAGCGCACAACAGCCACACACACGAGCAGCGTCAAACAACACGGCAATTCGCTCACGTGCGCCATCTACACATGTGTGTGGGGTCAAAAACACAGCGATATAGGATGGGATTGCGCCCGGGCAGGTGGGCAGGCCACCCACAGGTCGCCACTACCGTTTTGCCCAAACCGGTCCAAACCGGCTGACTACCACCTCTGAAAATAATCCATCTGCTTCAATAGTGGGTTTCAAAATGTTTTACAACCGGTTCTGTGGGTGTGGCAGGAAGAAGATACTGTAAAATCTCCATTCCCACCCCACTCCAGGGGAAGGATACTGCAAAATCTCCATTTCCTCCCGATCAGCTGGGACTCAGGAGGCAGAGAATAGATGGGGGAGGGGCAACAGTCAGAATTTTTACTACCGATTCTCCGAACTACTCAAAATGTCCGCTACCGGTTCTCCAGAACTGGTCAGAACCTGCTGAAACCCACCTCTGATCTGCTTCTCAAGGGATAGCCATGATAAGCGACTGGAGCTAAAACATCGTTCGACGGGCGTTTTCTCTCTCCGGATTTTATGCGCCTGTTGGATTGCGCATTGTCATCCAGTAATTATTGATTCTCCAGCACAGGTAGTCCTCGACGTACGAACACAATTGGGCTCCAAATGTTTGTGGCTAAGCGAAACGTTTGTTAAGTGAACTTTGTCCTGTTTTACGACCTTTCTTGCCACGATTGTTAAGTGAATCACCACAGCTTTTAAGTTAGTACCACGGTTGCTAAGCGAATCTGGCTTCCTCATTGACGTTGCTTGTCGGAAGGTTTCAAAAAGGGATCACATGACCCTGGGACACAGCAACAGTCGTAAATATGAGTCAGTTGTCAAGTATCTGACTTTTGATCACGTATCTTGGGGACACTGCAACCCAGGGACGATTCTGCTCCAAAGACAAAAATTCACTTTATCCTCTCTGTCCTACCTTCCTTTCTTCTATTTATTTATTCCGATAAATGAGAATATTTATTCTGATACTGGGTATTAGAATAATATCATTGATTCTGATGGGTGGGAATATTATTTATTCTATTCATACAGTGGTTCCAAACTCTTAGGATTCCACAGAATCTTAAGGCACCTTTCACATGTACTGTAGCTGCAACAATTCATATAGTGACCATTCAAACAGCGCTGAAAAAGTGAGTTATGACCATTTTTCACACTTAGGGCCGTTGCAACATCCCCCGTGTCTCCCGTGATTTACATTCAGATGCTTGGTCACTGACTCATATTTATGACGGTTGCAGAGTCCCGGGGTCACTTAATCCCCTTTTGCAACCTTCTGACGAGCAAAGTCAACAGGGAAGCCAGATCCACTTAATGACCATTAATTTACTAATTTAACAACCGCAATGATTCACTTAACAACGGTGGCAAGAAAGGTTGTAAAATGGAGCAAAATTCACTTAACAAATGTCTCGCTTAGCAACAAAACAAATGGGGGTCCATTGTGGTTGGAAGTCCGAGACTACCTGTACATGCTCAGAGGCACAGAAATTTTAACCTAAGCAATGCACACTTCCAAAAAAAAAAGAATCCTGCACGATTGCGAAACTCCAGGAGGAAAAAAAAAAGGAAGCAGGGTCTCTATTCTTTTATTATCAGGTAGCTAGATTAGAAGAAAACCCCCTTCCCCCCCCCCCAAAAAATAAAGCTTCCCTGCCCTTCTCATCCGCAGAGCTGAGCAAGAGCCTCCAAATGCAGCGCCAGAACTCTAACTCCCAGAAGCCTTTGCGACTCGGAATCCCGAGCGGAGGAGAAGAAGGCAGCCCACTGGGCGGCTAAATACGGAAGGGGGCGGTTCGAGGAGGGGCGCCTGCGCAGAGGGGAACCAGGAAGTGGCGAGGAGTCCCTGCTTGCAAAGGGAGAGTGGAGGTGGCGGACGGTCCCGCTGCGTGGAAGGTAAGAGGCGGGGAGGCTCTCCTGTTGGGGGGCCGGGGGTGCAAAGGCATTGGAGGCCGGGGGATCGGAAGCCCAGCATGGAAGAAGCAGAAGGGGCTGGAGGAGGCAGAAGAAATATTGATGGGGATCAGGGTTGCCAACTTATCTGCCCCAGCCCTGCTCCTCTGCTCTCAGCAACAGCGCCAGGATGAAGGGCTGACAGCCGCCGAGGCTTGTCTGGCCAGAAAAGCGGATTAAAACTAAAGGGCAAAGGCTTCATTTTACCATGCCAGGTTGCTGCTGCTGCTGGAAAAGGCACAGGAGCAGCCCGAGAGGAAAGCAGGTGGCAACCTTTCTCCAGGCAGGGATCCACCCTTCTCCTGCCTCTCCACCAGAAGCATGGCCGGATCCCCTTGGTGCAATGGAAAAGGATCTTTGGAAAGTCTCTCCTTGGACGGGCTGAGTTTGGCAGCTCAGGGGGTTGGACTAGAAGACCTCCAGGGTCCCTTCCAGAATCTGATTCTGAGCTGTTGGCAGTTCCAAAGGGCGGGGGTGGGGGGAAGGGTAGAAAAGTTCTGGAGAGGGGCTGCTGACTTTGCACAGACCCAGCAAGGACGCCGCAGCTTTCTGGCTGGGTTTGCCGTAACTCAAGGACCATAACGCACTGTCATTTAAGAGCAGCATCGTGGTTTATGACCCGGCTTTCCATCTGGATCTTGGCTTAACTACTGTATTTGAGGAGAAAGACATGCAGTTTATCCCTGAAACCCAAAGTTTAAGAGCTCTGCTTTTAGGGGTTGGTGCCAGCTCTGTAGTGGGAGCCCCACTGACATCTGTGGCCCTCAGTTTCGGGTCCCCCTGTTAAGTGGAGGTATAATCCCTGAAGCTGATTTCAAGATCTCAAAGTATATGGTCTGCCCCATATGCTTGTTCCTGACCCAGACCTGGCAGAGGGTTAATAGAGGATGACTCTTCTAGTTTGGGGGCAGGGGTGCTGTGGGCTGTAGCCCTTCCTTCCTCCAAGCTTTTGGATGGAAGGGAGGGAGGAAAATTATACAATCTGTCTGTCTGCATTTATCATCTATCTACCTGTCTATCTCTATCTATCTATCTATCTATCTATCTATCTATCTATCTATCTACATTCATCAATCCATTTCTGTCTGTCACTGTCTATCCATTCATCCATCTATCTATCTACATTCATCCATCAATCCGTTTCTCTATCTATCTATCTATCCATCCATCCATCTATCCATCTATCTACATTCATCAATCCATTTCTGTCTGTGTCTGTCTGTCTCTATCTATCTTCCCTTGGTTAAGGACAGTCTCCATCTCTGTCCCTGCTACTAACATTATCCAGAGCGCCTTCATGGCTGATGAAATGCCCATCCTCCCTCCCCCCCCCGCCTTCAGAAGACCCCTCTCTCCCAGACTCCTGCAAAAGACAAAAGAGGCCACTACTGTCTCAAAAAAACAAAACAACAACAACCAAAAAAAAACCATTTAGGTGCGCTTGCAAATGCTGTGCCTGGGAGCGCTCAGTTGCTGCCTGTGTCACTTTCACCTGGGTTGTGTAATCCGCCCCAATTTTACAGCCTTTCAGTGCGCTCTTATCTCTCTCGATGTTCTGCGTTGGTGAGTTACACAGGCTTAATTATACGGTTGTGGATGTTAAGTTAATCATAAACATTGTGCTTGGCGTGAAGCCAAGGGCTTGCCTTTTTAGTCAAGCAGCAACGCAGGGTTTCGTCATTACACTGGAGGTTTTTGCAAAGAGATTGGACAATTCTTGGTCTGAAATGGTGCCTGAGCAGGGGGTTGGACTAGAAGACCTCCAAGGTCCCTCCCAATTCCGTTACTCTGTTTTTAATACAGAGTAATAACCCTCGACTTAACAACAGTTCCTTTAATGACCAAAGTTACAACGGCACTGAAGAAAGTGACTTATGACCATTTTACAGACTTATGACCGTGGCAGCATCCCCACGCTCACCTGATCCAAATTCAAAGTGCTTGGCGACGGGTTCATACTTACGACCGTTGCTGTGTCCCCAAGGTCACGTGATTCCCCTTTGGCGACAATTCTGACCAGCAAATAGGGAAGCCCGATTCACTTAACCACATTCCTAACTTAACAAGCGTGGCAAGAAAGGTTGTAAGACGGGACAAAATTCGGTTAACAAACGCCTCACTTAGCTACAGAAATTTGGGGCTCGGTTGTGGTCGTAAGTCGAGGGCTACCTGGAGTTATGGGTCTGCTTGTCCTTTCCTCGGTCTTACAGCCCCCTAAGCCAGTGAGTGGAGTTTCTGTCCTTGATTGTCTATTTATGAGAGAGTAGGTACTGATGAACCTAAAGGAATTTTCTCATGGCTCCAAGGTTGCCCAGAGTCTGGACTACAGATCTCCTGGCATTAACTACTGTAGAATTACTCAGCATGTCCTCCTTCCTTTTCAATGTGGCTGTTGCAGTTATATCGATACTGCACTGATATCGAAGAGGATGTACATCTGCCTTTCTCATCCCTCGCCTTCCAGATGTTTTGGCCACGTTGCCTGGGGTGATGGAAGCGGCAGCCCCTCACATTTACGGAAAGGCCATCTGTGAGAATTGCCCGTTAAAGGGTTTAAAACATTTGCTGTACATTTGCTGCGGTGTGGATATCCCTCTTCGCATCTTAACCCCTCATCGGCCTTCTACGGGAACCACAGTATTTTTTTAAAAAAAGAAATATAATTGGGGGGGAAACCCCTTTGGAGCTCAGGGACTAGGAAGCCACAAGAGGCAGAGAAAAGACATCATCAAGAAAAGAAGGGAAATCAATCTTAAATTAGCTATAACAGAAATCTTGCCAAGAGAGAAAGACCCCTTAAGGTGGGGGGTGGGGGGGTCTCCAACCATGGCGACTTTACGACTTGTGGACTTCAACTCCCAGAATTCTTCAGCCAGCATGACTAGGGAATTCTGGGAGTCGAGGTCCACTGATCTTAAAGCCTGGCTGGCTGGCTGGCTGAGGAATTCTGGGAGTTGAAGTCCTCCAGGCTTAAAATTGGCAAGGTTGGACTAGAAGACCTCCAAGGTCCCTCCAATTCTGTGATCAGTCTGGAGAGGCTGGAAGATCTTGTCCCATCCTGACTCCCCCCCCCCCCCAACTCCCAGACTATCAATGCACTCCGTGATCTGGGAAGGGGAACACAACCTTTGGTCTGAAGTGGTATAGGGTCTCTTAAGCAGGGGCTGGACTAGAAGACCTCCAAGGTCCCTTCCGACTCCACTATTGTGTTCTGATGGTTAAAAGTTGTTCCTGTTGCAATGCATAGCGAGTCATCGACTTTGACCAGCTCAGATCCGAGAAAATAAATTTTGACATTTGGGGTGGTGGGGTGGGGGGTGAAGAGATGCTAAGAATTGCAAGCCAGCCTTCGTTCCTGGTTGCGGGTGGGAATTGCACCACGATCCCTGGCTTGGCTTGGCAGGCTGGCAGTGGGGATTTAAAGGAGGGAAGGGAAAAGAAAAAAAAAAAAAAAACAGAAGGAGAGGCTCAAACTCTGCTGTCATCCATATATGGGCATGCCCCAAACTCGGCTTTCTGATTGGCTGCTCAGCCTCATGCATATGTCTGTCAACAAATGGCTGAAGTGGTTAAGGTGTGTGTGTGTGTGTGTGTGTGTGTGTGTGTTGGAGGGGGGGTAAGAGTTACAGTCTGGTGCATTCAAGGCTCCTTATTTATTGCAAGGGGGTGGGGAGACCTGCCCTGGCCAGTGGAGTGGAATGGGGTAGCTGGCCCTTTAAGAGATCCAGGTAGCGCAAGTGGTGGGGGGGGGAAGGATCCATTCTATCAGCAGCAGGAGGAGGTTCCTTGGTTAGGAACAATATTCCCACTCACACCCCCACACACGCCCCCATTTTGGGCCATTCCCTCCCCCTCTTCCCCCCCCTTCCCTGGCTTTGCAAAAGGACCTGTGGATTTATCCATTATTGTTGTTATTATTATTATTTTTTAAACCAAAAATAATATTATTTCGCAGGCTTCCGAGCAAGGATGTAGGGTTCCGCGAAGGCCTGCCGAGGCTCCTCCCCTTCCCTTGGCTTTGGGGTACCAGGTAAGAAAGGAGGAGGGGGGGGAAGAATTTGTTGGGCAAGGATGAAGGGATGATGCCATCGCTGGGAGGGGATTTCATCCTGGGGAGATGGGGCGGGGGGAGAGAGGGAATTGTTGGAATTGTTGTGATTGTGATGATTCTAGTCGAATTATTTTATTTATTTTTTTGTGCCCGGAAAAGCTTAGTTGGGAAAGCTTGCATTGATGCTGGTGAACAGTGGCGATTGCATTTGGGGAGGGGTCTCAAGGATGGGTGTGCAAGGGTGGGTGTTGTGTGTCTCCAAGACGGTTGTTACAGATTCCTCTCGTGCAACACCCATCCCGCATGACAATCGGGCGGTGTCTTTGCACAATCAACAAGTGCACGTGTGACTTTTCTTGGCGGTGGGGGGGGGCTTCCATCACAATGGGAACACGGCCCATGTGGGGGAGGGGGGGAAGGAGGAGGGGGTTGCATTCCACCATGCCCCTTTCCTAATTTTTCCCCTCTCCCACCTCGGGCTGCCTCCTTCCCACAGGATTTCAAGGGGGAGATGGGGCCAATTTCCAAGCTGTCAACCCACCTGCCTGACCACCCCCCCTCTCTTCTTTCTCAAACGCATCCTTGGTTTCGAACACAGTGCCGGTTCGGCTTAGGAGGGGCTGAGAAAGGGGCATTTTAATAGGAAGGGGTAACGTGCGCCATTCCATACAGCCATCGCTTTTGAAGTCCTCGGTGCTTTTGGAGCCTGTTGGTTTTCTTGCAGACGTTTCGTGGCCCAGCTAGGTAACCTCATCAGTGCTTGAAGGAGGGGGATTTGCAGAGGAGGAGGAGGAGGAGGAGGAGAACTGTGAAGTCCCCAAATCTCCTTAGTCTCCCAATGGGCAGTAGGGTGCTTGCTGTCTGCCTGAAAAAAGCCTAGAAACTAGTGGATTGTGATTTCACTGAACTAGGGCTGCATAAAAATCTTGATTTACATAGGAAAAACCTGGCTAAAGAGAAATACATACATACATACATACATACATACATACACACACATACACCGTATGTATGCATGTATGTATATACTGTGTTTTCCCCGAAAATAAGACCCTGTCTTATATTTTTTAGAACCCTGAAATAAGCGCTTGGCCTTATTTTCAAGGAGGTCTTATTATTTTGGGGCTCGTGGAGCAAGACGGGGCTCCTCTTGCCGTCTTACCTGATTTTCCCCTCTGTCTCCCTAACCCTAACCAGAGGAAATGCGCTTAAATATTTTCAGGGAGGGCTTATTTTAGCGCATGTGCTCCAAAGCCCGATTGGGCTTATTATCCAGGGAGGCCTTATTTTCGGGGAAACCGGGTAGAATGTGTATATATGTGTTATGTATGTGCATGGAGATATATATATATATATATATATATATATATATATATATATATATATATATATATACTTTCTTTGAGATCAGGCAACAGAATTTCATTTTTCATGTGTGCCAGTGTGCCCACAGTAAAGAAATGACAATAAAAGTTATCCAATTTCCTAAAATTCCCCCAGCCAGCCTGATTTAGGAAGTGTAGAATTCAGCTCCCAGGATCCCCCAGCCAACCTGGTTTTGGATGCATAAAACTCATCCCCCAATATTCCCCAGCCAATATGATGGGGAATTCTGGGAATCGGTGTCTACATCTCTTAAAATTACGAAGGCTGAGAAACTGTCTTAGAACAGCCCTCTAAGGTAGGCCAGTATGTTCCCATTACTACAGAGGCATTGGTGTGGCTGAGGCCGAGCTGATGCTGACTCCAGATAGGTAGGAATCAGCATGGCTGGCTCAGGAATTCTGGGAGTTGAAGTCCACAGGCCGTAAAGTTGCCACCGTTGCCGACTGCTGCTCTGGTATCAGCTTCAGTGTTCCTCTTGTGTTGGTGGCCTCCTGCCAGCCGTCTGCCGCAGCAGGGGCCACCCACGTGGTCCTTTGCTTGCCCTTGGCATCTGTAACCTTGGCGTGCTTCCTTTGAAGCCGTAGGAGTAAATTATGCAGAGCGTCCCCGAACTTCAGCTGGCCGCTGGGAAACAGGCAGGAGATATGTAAAAGCTATGTGGCCCCTTCCAAAGCTTGGATAATTTACTGATGGCTTATTTCACAAATTTATAGGACTGCCCATCTACCCAAAGGAAGAAACACACAGGGCAATGACCGGGAAATCATTAAAATAAACTAAAAAAATCTGAAAAGATTGAAGCCCCAATAAAATCGGCATCCATAAATCCAAGTCACCGCATTCCTTAAGACCGGGAGTCCGGGTGCAAGGCAAGGAGAGTGAAAGATATGAGAAGTTGTGCGGGATTGGATGGCTCCAGGCATTCACTGGACCCCATTGCCATGTTTTCGTTTTTTCTGGCAACATGAGGACTAGCTACAGGTCGTCCTTGATTTACAACCTGTCCATCCGAAGCTACAGTGGCACTGAAAAAAATGACTTACGGCTGTTTTTCACCCTGATGAACCAGCATCCCACTTGATTAAAATTTAGACACTTGGCAACCTGCGTGTACTTATGACGGTTGCAGTGTCTCTTGGGGATCACGTGATCCCCTTTTGTGACCTTCCGAAAAGCAAAGTCAATGGGGGAGCCAGATTCCCTTAACAACACTGTGAGTAACTTAACTAGCTGCAGGGATTCACTCAACAGCTATGGCGAGAAAGGCCGTACACTGGGGCAAAACTCACTTTAACACATGTCTCACTTAACAGAAATGTTGGGCTCCATTGTGGTTGTAAGTCGAGGACTACCTGTAATGATTTCCCTCACCCCAACCCCAGAACTGGAAAATAAATTCTAAGGTAGCAGAGTGTTGCATGCACACAGTCTTAATCTGCTGCATTTGGCACACCTGATGGATGTCCGTTTTCCTTTGCTTTCCCGCAGGCTACTCCAGGGCCCTGGGAAGATTCACAGGAGCAGCCGATCATGCACTAGAGGGGAGGACCGTTCTTCCCCCTCCTCTTGGCCATGAGAGCGTGATGGAGCACAACACCTTCTCCCACATCCAGCTGTGGTGTCCCCGCCCGTTTGGCACCTATTCTGAGAACAAGCCGTGCCGTGGCAACCAGGGGAAGAAAAGTTTTGGCGACTTTGCCTGCAAAGCCAAAGAGGACGAGGGGGACAGCGACGAGCTCTCTTCGGAGAACACCCCCCCAGCTCCGCCTCCGCCGCCGCCTCCCCCGGCTGCTTCCTCCAATCCTGGTCAGGTGGAGGAAGGCCGAGTCCTCTTGGACACCTGGTATGTGATCAAGCCGGGCAACACGAAGGAGAAGATTGCATTCTTTGTGGCCCACCAGTGCAGCAGTGGCAACAGGGCCAGCGCCATGAAGGTCAAAGGAAACTGGGGGAGTGACAGCTCCAAGGCGAAGCGCCGGCGAAGGTCTCACGATCCCGCCCGGAGTAAAGCCTGCCCGGTCAAACCCAAGGACAGTGGCAGCAAGGAAGCCGAGGATGTTTGCCTTTGGCCCGAGTCCCACACTGACCCTGCCGGCGGGGACACCACCGACCTGCTCTCGGTGGCAGAGATGGTGGCCTTGGTGGAGCAGCGGACGGCGCGGGCAGAGCAGAATTGCTCCAGACCGAGCGCACCACCGTCCCCGATGGTTTTTGTATCTACGGAGCAAGAGGAGAATGGGGAGAAGAAACCACAAACCTCCGGGGGAAGCTCGGACTGCAGCCGTGTGGCTGAGGCCATTGCTCACTTCGAGTCTCGGGAGCGCAGTGTCGTATGTCAGAATGGCCTCCGCCGGGAGTCTTCCGAGTGCGTGGCCAACTCTCAGCACAGCCCTGGCGAAGTTCGCATTGCCTTCCGTATTTCCAGCAGCCGAGATCCCCGTTCACCCTCGGAGAGCAGCTCTGTTCCCCGGCCCAACTGCATGTTTATGAGCTGCGGAGGGTCCCCCACCGGCACCACAGCCCGGTCCAAAGACAAGATCACCTGTGACCTCTATCAGCTGATCAGCCCCTCCCGGGATACCCTTCCCAACAATGTGGATTTCCTGTTGGCGAGTGCGTCCCCCAAGGGCTCTGAAGGATCCAGCCGTGAGCCCGCAGACACGGAGATGACGTACCGCGAGACCCAGAACGGCTCCAGCAAACTGGACGCTATCCCCGAAGACGTCCGGGCCCCTGCGGAAAAGATGGGAGGCTCCCCTGCCTCCGCAACCAGAGACTGTGTGTCTGGTTTCCACGTGGACGTGGTGGTCACGGGTGTGGTGGACCAGTGTGTCTTCTTTGGCAAGGACAGCACCAAGAACATGAAGGAAGAGACAGTTTGCTTGACGGTGGGCTCACCAACCCAAGAGGCGTTGTGCTCGTCTTGCGATGACCCTCCGCCAGGACAGCTCTTCTTCCTCCATGCTCAGACGCCACGGCAGGAAGACAGCCGAGACACGGACAGCGTGTTCCTGGACTCGTCCAGCGGCGGTGAGGGCGGGTTGGAGAGGGCCGATGGATCCGGCCTGGAGCCTTCCGTCTCCGATACGTCTTTGTGTCGCCTGTATCGCCACGTCTCGCACGACTTCTTAGAGATCCGTTTCAAGATCCAGCGGTTGCTGGAGCCTCGCCAGTACATGCTGCTGCTCCCCGATCATATCATGGTGAAGATCTTCAGCTACCTGCCCACCCAGGCGCTGGCGGCCTTAAAATGCTCCTGCCACTACTTCAAGTACATCATCGAGACCTTCGGCGTGCTGGCCACGGACTCCAAGTGGAACCGGGACCCCTTGTATCGCGACGACCCCTGCAAGCAGTGCAAGAGACATTACGAGAAGGGTGACGTCTCCCTCTGCCGCTGGCACCCCAAACCTTACCATCACGACTTGCCTTACGGACGCTCCTACTGGATGTGCTGCCGTAGAACGGACAAAGACACTCCGGGCTGCCGCGTGGGACTGCACGACAACAACTGGGTGCAGCCGTGCGACATGTTGAGAGAGAGGGCAGCCCGGAGGGAGGACGGGAGGTGAGGGGCTTCGGGACGGGGGAAAGTGGGGTGGGTGGGTGGGCGGAGAGACCCCCCCTGCCCCCCTTTTCTCTCCTGTCTTAATTCTCCATGCGTGTGCGAGAGAGTTGGAGTGCGAGTGTGTTTTGCAACAGCTCTGGTTTGCGTGTGTGTGCGTGTGTGTTTTAAAGAATTGCTTGATCCCGTTGGCAGGTGGGGGCACGGATTTGGTCTCTGCTACTGCCCTCCTGCTCCATATGAGCTGTGGATGGAAATTGAAGAGGGCGGAGGGAGAGAAAATAACACTCATGTATTAAAAATAAAAAAAATATATGTACACAGAGTCACGAGGCCCCTTTGAAAAAATATATAGGGTTGATGAAGGGGAGGGGCGTATATCGGCCAGTCACCTCCAGGCGATAGTGAGTCTCTTTCTGGGAGTGGCTAATTCGGACATAAGTCAGAAGCGGAAGCCGTGATGATGTCATCAGGCAGATGAAGTCTTGGTCATCTGGGCAGGATGACATCATCATGCAGGGGACATGACTGGAGCTTCAGCCAGTTCCCTCTAGTGCAGTGTTTCTCAACCTTGGTAGCTTGAAGATGGGTGGACTTCAACTCCCAGAATCCCCCAGCCAGCAGCGCTGGCTGGGGGATTCTGGGAGTTGAAGTCCACCCATCTTCAAGCTTCCAAGGTTGAGAAACACTGGACTAGGTAATCCGTCTGGTCCCGTCCAACTCTATCATTCATGGCTTGCTGGTGAATTCTGGGAGTTGAAGTCCAGGGGTCTTCAAGTCGCCAAGGTTGGATAGCGCAGAACCAAAATCAGAAATCAAGTTTCCCATCCCCCTCCTCTCTTGTCTTGCCCGGAGCACAAGTCCATTAAATGCATTTTTAGAGAGAATTTCTTCATTGGAATCGGGGAGCTCGCAAAGCCCTGGGGGCATCAGCTGACTGCAAAAACCCACCTGCGTGTAGGAAAACAATCCTCACTGGAGGGGGGGGCTTTTTTCAGTTGGGTTTTCTGCTGTAGTTCCCCCCCCCCAAGAACCCCCCCCTTGACTTCTTTGGGTTCTTCTTTCTCCTCCCTGGACTGCAAAAATGTCAGCCCCCTCACCCCTTAAGATTTCAGAGTCATCCGAGTGATGGAGAAGAAGTCTTTGGTCCTAAGCGGGAAATGATTTTTTTTTTTCCCCTCTGGGCCGGGACAGGCCAACCGTCCCCTAATTCCACCCCACCCTTGAATTACCCTGGCACAACCATCATATAAGATATGATCGCTGAGAATTCGTTGGCTTTTCTATTCCTTGTTTCCTTTCTCCCATTCTATGTGGTGTGTAAAGAGACCCCTTATCTTGGATGCATCTTCCCTAAGCTTCACTCTCTCTCTCTCTTCCGTACTGGGGAGGGGGCTCGCAGGACTGTGGTGGAAATGGTCACTCTTCTGCTAAGGGTTCCTCTGCTTTCACCCTTGCAGCCCACCCTCCCTTCAATCAAAGACCCCTTCCGTTTTACCGCAGTGCTCTGTGGCTCTTGGCTTTTTTCCCATATATTTTTTTTCTTCTCCTGGAGGCTAAAACTCTTTTATTTATCTAGCTAAAATGAAGCCCATCAGCGACGTTTCTTCCTTACTCGAATTGTGACCCAATTGGCTTGGGGGGGTGGGGGAAGACTATCAAAGTGGGGGTCTTCCAAACTCAACCACTTCCTCGTGAACTCTACAAAAAAAGCATGCAAGAGAGTCATAACACGGCCAATGTTTTCACCGGAAAATGCCGATATGTATTCGGCTGGCGTGAAAAACCTACCGGTCTGGTTGGGCAGCTTAACCACCTGAGCTTGCTAATCGAGTCATGGGATTGTCTTCTGACCTTGCTAACAATCCTGTAGATTCAGGGACCCGTTGTTTTCCTTCGTTGGCCTCTTGTCCGGAGTTCTTCACAACCTGGTGTAAGCTAGTAGTTGTGGAGGAGCCCAAATGTTTACAACCTACTGTGCTGGTCTCCCCCCCCCCACCCCCATCCTGGGGTCTTCCTTCAGTCACTTCCATATGGTTTCTTCGCCTTCAGAAACTCACCGGATTGTCTTAGGACCTGCTCCAGGTCTAAAGGGGGTTTGGGCTACCATGAGGTCTTCGCCATGAGAATGGTGGTTGGTTGGGCTGCTTCTTGGTGGCCATCCAAAGGGCTACTCCCCAATTCAGTTTTTGTAGACCGTCCAAACTTTGTAGGCCTTCCAACTTTTCCCACTTGGCCATCTTCACTGGCAAGGAAAGGTCTGAAGACGTTGGGAAGGCAGACTCTCTATACAATAGGAAGACCCCTTGACCAGGGGTGAAATCCAGCAGGTTCTGACAGGTTCTGGAGAACTGGTAGCGGAAATTTTGAGTAGTTCGGAGAACCGGCCAATACCACCTCTGGCTGGTCCCAGAGTGGGGTGGGAATGGAGATTTTGCAGTCTCCTTTCCCTGCCATGACCACCAAGCCATGCCCACAGTACCAGTAGTAAAAAAATTTGAATTTCACCACTGCCCTTGACACCCTACTAACCTGGTTGATACTTGGCTGGGAACCCCAAGAGTTACGAGCTAGACTGGAAAGTCAAGAGGCCACCTTAGAAGACAGTGGCACACCACCTCCATCCTTAGTCGGGTCCTCATCCAAAGCTCAAGTTGAGTTGACCTTCACGTCAAGGGCTCCGACTAGGATTCCAACTTCTACAGGTCTCCTCTCCAGCTACCTCTTCCACACTATTCTAAGCCTTGCTCCTCCTCATATATTTCTTTAGCTCAGGAATTTTTTTACCCACAGTTCGGTTGCTTACCCCTATTAGGGTCTAATTTGACCCATGGAGGAAGAGGATGGCCAGCTGAGAGGGCCACCTTGGGCAGGGCGGAAAGCAGATTGATATTGAAGGCACTGTGTTTTTGGGGTGAAAAGGATTATGGCAGTGTTTCTCAACCATAGCCATTTTAAGATGGGTGGACTTGAACTCCCAGAATTCCCCAACCATCATGGCTGGCTGGGGAATTCTGGGAGTTGAAGTCTACCCATCTTAAAAGTTGCTATCATGTTCCACTGGAATATAATTTCCCTGCCTCCTTTCTCTTCTCTTTTATGTAACATGGGCTCACACTACAAACAGATTTTCTTTCTGCACATTTTCGCTTGTAGGAATGCCTGCAAGCCACGTTCGTGACTTGGGATCCGGTCTGTTTCTCAGCCCTTTCTTTTCTCCTGTGCCCCAGAATTCTCACACCTCAACTGTACACCTGTCCTCCCTCCCCATTATTTTGTTATTTCTAACTGTTTTGTCTTCTCTCCAGCTCCCTTCCCCTAAACGACAGGATTCGCGTTGTTTCCCCTTGGATCAGATGTTGATTTGCAGTGATTTTGACGCCAACCTGCTCCTTCATTGACGCTGGCCGATTGGCACCGCTCAGGGGTGGGAGGTGGGGTGTGTCTGGGTGTGTTTGTGTGTGAGCAGGACACTTTTGCTACTTATTCACACTGGTATTTATAAGCTCGTTTGTCTGTACACATGTGTGGCATTTTCAAACGAATGTCAAGTGGAGAGAAAAAAACAATAAAAACAGGAAGGAAACGAAATAGGACTTGCTTTCTCATTTCTGGAGGAATAACAGAGTCGGAAGGGACCTTGAGGTCTTCTAGTCCAACCCTCTGTGCAAGCAGGAGACCCTATATGGCGACCCTTTTCAGCACAGAGTGCCCAAACTGGAACATGTGGGCATGTGCATGCATGAATGTGCGGCCTGAGCCAGGGGTGAAATGCTCCCAGTTTGGACTGGACCACCCGATCCGGTAGCGATGAAGGTGGGTGGTTCGGAGAACCAGTAGCAAAAATCCCTGCCCCCCACCCCCACATGCCCAGCTGAGCCGCACAATCATCAGATACTTTTTTTTTAATTTTTAAAAGCATCTTTTCTACAACCTCTTTGGCCCGAAAAAATGCTTTTTTTAAAAGTAAAAAAAAAAAAAAAGCCTCTGATGATCACGCAGCTCAGCTGGGATCGTCAGAGGCTTTTAAAAGCATTTTTTCTACAACCTCTTCGGCCAAAGAGGTTATAGAAAAAATGTTTTTAAAAGGAAAAAAAAGCCTCTGCCGATCAGGCAAGTCAGCTGGGATCGTCAGAGGCTTTTAAAAGTATTTTTTTTACAACCTCTTCAGCCGAAGAGGTTGTAGAAAAAATGTTTTTAAAAGGAAAAAAAAAGCCTCTGCCGATCAGGCAACTCAGCTGGGATCGTCAGAGGCTTTTAAAAGCATTTTTTCTACAACCTCTTCGGCCGAAGAGGTTGTAGAAAAAATGGTTTTAAAAGTTTTTTTTTAAAAAGTTGGCCACACCCACTCAGTCATAAGCCACGCCCACAGGTAGTAACAAATGTTACATTTCACCACTGGCCTGAGCCTTCGAAGACCAGCTGGCTGGTGCACATGCGCGAGCTGGCCACCTACTCTTCTGGTTTCCAGCACATGCATACACGCCAGCCAGCTGGTTTTTGCACATGGCGGAAACCCGACAGCAAGGTGCGTTCCAGCTGGTCTTCATTTTTCCGGGGCTCTGGCACGCATGAAGATCAGCTGGGCAGCGTGCATGCACGCAGCGGAAACCAGAACAGCTGGTGACGGCACACATGCCCAGAGAGGCCTCTGTGTGCCACCTCTGACACGGGTGCCGTAGGTTCGCCATCATTGCCCCAGTGGTGGGTTGTTCGCGGTTCAGTCCGGTTCTTGAAAACCGGTAGTAAAAGCAGTGGGAGGCTCCGCCCACCCACCTGGACGTCATCACGGATGATCTGTGCATGCGCAGGAGCTCCCGTTGCGAACCGGTAGTAAAGGTAAGTAGCACCCACCCCTGCAGGGCCCTATCGCATTCCAGACGAGCGGCCGTCCAGTCTCTTCTTGAACACCTCCAGTGGCCTAGCAGCCACGTGGGTTTCGACAATCCCTGTGCATCCAGCATAGTTGGATTTTGGTTTCCACGTTACCGGAACGTGGTTTGTGGGAAACTTTGGAAAAGCATGATGGAGATTGCAACTAAACTAGCTATGCAAGAGGTTGCACTTCAAGAAAGCTCCAGTTTTTATACCCGGAAAACCCGTATTTGCAAGATTGCAAGGCTATTTATTACTACAACTGTTTAGGTTATAATTGTGGATGTAACATATGGGGGAAAAAAAGGTGTGCCTTCCATGTTTACACAACAGAGGGCTTACGTAACTCAAAGACTTGTTTTTTTCACTCCAAAAAAAAATAATTAACTGAAACCAGTCATTCCCAAAGGAAGATAAATTGTCATTTTTTTTTTGCAAAGGAGGATTTTGAAAACTTCTTTCTGTGCTTGCTGGAATTCAAATAACTCTCACCTCTTTTTAAAGTATTTATTATTACTGTTGTTGTTGGTCGCACAGCCAGCCAGATCTTCAGACGGGGTTTGGCACTTGATCAGTCCTTCCAAGGATCTGGGGTGGGCAGAGGTGGATGTTTGACGATGTTAGAGGGATCAGCACAGGACGCATGTAAGCTCTTTCGAACAAAAGGAGCTGCCTTCTGCAATTGGCTGGACTGTGAATTTGTCAAGGCCACTGGGGTTCAAGTGGGCTCCAGCTGTTTTGGGATGACAGTCAAGGTGCCTATTCCTCCCTTCCCCCTCCCTCTCTTCCCTCCCTTCCTTTCCCTCCCTCTCCTTCCTTCCTGCCTGCCTTCTTCCCTCCCTCCCTCTTTTCCTCCCTTCCTCACATTCTTTTTTCCTTTGTTCTTCCCTCCATCCATTCCTCCTTCCTTCCTCCCTCCCTCTTTTCCTCCCTCCCTCCCTCCCCTGCCTTCTTTCCTTCCTCCCTCCCTTTTCCTTACATCCTTCCTTCCTGCCTCCCTCTTTCCTTCTCTTTCCTTCCTCCCTCCCTCTCTTTCTTCCCTCCCTCCCTCCTCCCTCCCTTTCCTCCCTCCCTCCTCTCCTTTCCTCCCTCCCTCCCTCCCTTCCCCTCCCTCTCCTTCCTCCCTCCCTCTTTTCTTTCCTTCCTCCCTCCCTTCTTCCTCCCTCCCTCCCTCTCCTTCCTTCCCTTCCCTTCCTCCGCCGGGAGCGATGGGACCTGTAGTCATGTCAAGAGAGCAAACCCACCCACCCCGCCACGGCTCCAGGTGCTTCTCCCCTCCCTTCTTTCCTCCCTCTTTTCCTTCCTTCCTTCTCCCTCCCTTCCTCTTTTCCTTCCTTCCTTCTCCCTCCCTCCCTTCCTCTTTTCTTTCCTTCCTCCTCTCTCCCTCCCTCCCTCTTTTCTTTCCTTCCTCCTCTCTCCCTCCCTTCCTCTTTTCCTTCCTTCCTTCTCCCTCCCTCCCTTCCTCTTTTCCTTCCTTCCTCCCTCCCTCCCTCCCTCTTTTCCTTCCTTCCTCCTCTCTCCCTCCCTCCCTCTTTTCTTTCCTTCCTCCTCCCTCCCTCCCTCCCTCTTTTCTTTCCTTCCTCCTCCCTCCCTCCCTCCCTCTTTTCCTTCCTTCCTCCCTCCCTCCCTTCCTCTTTTCCTTCCTTCCTCCTCTCTCCCTCCCTCCCTCTTTTCCTTCCTTCCTTCTCCCTCCCTCCCTTCCTCTTTTCCTTCCTTCCTCCCTCCCTCCCTCCCTCTTTTCCTTCCTTCCTTCTCCCTCCCTCCCTCCCTCTTTTCTTTCCTTCCTCCTCCCTCCCTCCCTCCCTCTTTTCCTTCCTTCCTCCTCTCTCCCTCCCTCCCTCTTTTCTTTCCTTCCTCCTCCCTCCCTCCCTCCCTCTTTTCCTTCCTTCCTCCCTCCCTCCCTCCCTCTTTTCCTTCCTTCCTCCTCTCTCCCTCCCTCCCTCTTTTCTTTCCTTCCTCCTCTCTCCCTCCCTTCCTCTTTTCCTTCCTTCCTCCTCTCTCCCTCCCTTCCTCTTTTCCTTCCTTCCTCCTCTCTCCCTCCCTCCCTCTTTTCCTTCCTTCCTCCTCTCTCCCTCCCTCCCTCTTTTCTTTCCTTCCTCCTCTCTCCCTCCCTCCCTCTTTTCTTTCCTTCCTCCTCTCTCCCTCCCTCCCTCTTTTCCTTCCTTCCTCCTCTCTCCCTCCCTCCCTCTTTTCTTTCCTTCCTCCTCCCTCCCTCCCTCCCTCTTTTCCTTCCTTCCTCCCTCCCTCCCTTCCTCTTTTCCTTCCTTCCTCCTCTCTCCCTCCCTCCCTCTTTTCCTTCCTTCCTTCTCCCTCCCTCCCTTCCTCTTTTCCTTCCTTCCTCCCTCCCTCCCTCCCTCTTTTCCTTCCTTCCTTCTCCCTCCCTCCCTCCCTCTTTTCTTTCCTTCCTCCTCCCTCCCTCCCTCCCTCTTTTCCTTCCTTCCTCCTCTCTCCCTCCCTCCCTCTTTTCTTTCCTTCCTCCTCCCTCCCTCCCTCCCTCTTTTCCTTCCTTCCTCCCTCCCTCCCTCCCTCTTTTCCTTCCTTCCTCCTCTCTCCCTCCCTCCCTCTTTTCTTTCCTTCCTCCTCTCTCCCTCCCTTCCTCTTTTCCTTCCTTCCTCCTCTCTCCCTCCCTTCCTCTTTTCCTTCCTTCCTCCTCTCTCCCTCCCTCCCTCTTTTCCTTCCTTCCTCCTCTCTCCCTCCCTCCCTCTTTTCTTTCCTTCCTCCTCTCTCCCTCCCTTCTTCCTCCCTCCCGCCCGTCCGAATCCGCCGACTCTGCCCACGTGTCCTTAACCAGGAAGGGGGCGGTGCTCAGAGGCCCGCCCCTTCCCGCCGCCCCCTCGGATTGGCCGAGCCCGGTGGGGGCGGGGCCACGCGAGTTACCCCCTGCCGGGAGCCCCCCCGCCCATTCCTGCGGGGGCCATGCGGCGGGGGGCGCGGCGCGGCGGGGCGGGCGGGGCTCTCCCGGAGGGGCTCGGGGGTCTCTCCCGGCTCCCCCCGCAGCGGCCGGTCCGGCGGTTCGTGCGGCGCTGGGCGCTCCCGCTGGGGCTGGTGGCGGCGGCGGCGGCGAGCTGCGCGCTGGGGCTCTGCCTCCTCTGGAGCGGCCAGCCGGGAGCCGCGCCGCGAGCGGAGCCGGGCAGCCAGGTAGGCGAGGGGGGAAGGCTGGGGGTCCCGGGGGTCCTGGTCCGGCTGAAGGCCGCCGGCGCTGGGGCGGCTCCGGGCCTCTCCGGCCAAGCCCCGACCGCACCTTGGTAGGACAGCGGTCTAAAGCACCCTGTTATTAAGACCGGCTGCCTGCAATTACTGTAAGTTCGAATCTCACCAGGCTCAAGGTTGACTCAGCCTTCCATCCTTTCTAAGGTGGGTAAAATGAGCATCCGGATTGTGGGGGCAATAAGCTGACTTTGTATAAATATACAAAAGGATGAAGGCTATTGCTGAGCACATTGTAAGCCGCCCTGAGTCTCCGGAGAAGGGCGGCATAGAAATCAAATTAAAAAAATAAAATAAAATAAAAACCCCCTCCCATCAGGCGCAGCCAGGCAGAGGAAGGTGGGCTTCTGTGTCTCTTAATGCAAAGGGAGGGAAAAAAAGAACTGGCAAGCCAGGACTGGATCTCAGCCGGTGGGCTTCGGGCTGCCTTGGCTGGCATCGTGGCTGCTTTGCCCCCAGGAGTGGGGGGGAGACCCTGCAGGAAGGCAGCTGAGTGGTGGTCGGTGGGCTCCTCTGCCTCGAAAAGGACCGGCCCAAAGACGATCGGAGTCCCCAGCAAGGTAGAAGAACTGGGAGACCCCCCCAGTGGTGGGATTCAAGTAATTTAACAACCGGTTCTCTGCCCTAATTTCTTTCAACAACCAGTTTGCCAAACTTTTCAGAAAGTTAACAACCGGTTCTCCCGAAGCGGTGCGAACCGACTGAATCCCACCACTGGAGACCCCCCCATCGGGGATGGATTAAGGCCCCCCTGGTGCTTTAAGCACAGCCCAACGATGGTGCCCAACGTCCCCGGCCATCGCTTCACCCACAGGGCCTTCAGAGGCAGGTTTTTAAACTTTAGCCCTTCATGGCACCAAAGAAAAGGCAGTAATCAACAATGCCGATTAAATTTATATATATTTTAATTGTTTTTAATATTTGTATTGCATGTTTTTAATTCTGGCTGTACCCCGCCTTGAGTCCTCAGGGAGAAGGGCGGTATAGAAATTGGAAAATAAAATAAATAATAAATAAAATAAAGTCAAACCGGGCACCCGAGGACCCTTGCCCTCCCCAAAAAAAGCAATGAAAAGTCAAATGGGCCAGTGAAGGAGGCCCTGATAACTTTACAGTTCACTAGCATTGCCGGCGAATTGGGGAATTCTGGGAATTGAAGTCCACAAATTTTCCAGTACAATAACATGTTGGCAGGGGAATTCTGGGAGTTGGAGTCCACCCACCTTCCAGTTGCCAAGGTTGCCTTTGGAGGAATACAAAGCCCATACAGCTGCTCTGAAATATTTATTTATTGGTTCAATTTATATGCGGCCCTTTTCTGGAGACTCAGGGCGGCTTACAATGCGTTAAGCAATAGCCTTCATACTTTTGTATACACCTGCTTAGTAGGGCTTTTGGGCCCCCCTAAGCGGTGTTCTTTTTTATACAAAGTCAGCTTATTGCCCCCACAATCCGGGTCCTCAATTTACCTACCTCGGAGGGATGGAAGGCTGAGTCAACCTTGAGCCTGGTGAGATTCGGACTTGCAGTAATTGCAAACAGCTGGCAGCTAAGTGCTACTTAACAGCACTTTAGTCTGCTGCTCCACCAAGGCTCCTTTATGCATCACATATTCCCATAAGCCAGTGTTTCTCAACCTTGGAAGCTTGAAGATGGGTGGACTTCAACTCCCAGAATTCCCCAGCCAGCAGCGCTGGCTGGGGGATTCTGGGAGTTGAAGTCCACCCATCTTCAAGCTTCCAAGGTTGAGAAACACTGCCATAAGCGATGCATAAATAAATAAACAGTGGCCTCTTTCCGACAGCTGATCCATAAACCCCGAAGTTTCTCCAGCAGCCAGTTAAAGCAACTGACCTCCCAGCTGGATTTGCAACGCCTTTGGAAGACTTACCTGCAGCCCATGCTGGTGGAGAGGTATTCAGGCAGCCCTGGCAACGTCAGGATCCGGCAGGTGAGTTTGTACCCACGGTGACATTTTGCAGCTGGATTCGGGCCTTGAAATTTTGTTGCGTGTATGAATATCCGCCACTAAAATACATCTTTGGCCACATCCTGAGACAGACACGGATGAGCGTCCTGCTCAGTAATTTATTTATTCAGGATTTAAACATACCACATTTCATCTGTCCAGAGGCCTCAGGTAGTCCTCGACATACAACAGTTCATTTAGTGACCGTTCGAAGTTACAGCGGCAATGAAAAAAAGACAAGTTATGACCATTTTTCACACTTACGACCGTCGTGGCATCCCCACGGTCACATGATTTACATTTGGATCCTTGACAACTGATTCATATTTATGACGATTGCAGGGTCCCCAGGGGTCACGTGATCCCCTTTTGCGACCTTCTGACGAGTAAAGTCAATGGGGGAATCCAGATTCACTTAACAACTGTGTGACTCACTTAACAGCTGCAGGGATTCATTTAACAAATGTGGCAAAAGAAGTCGTAAAACTCACCTGGCAAATTTCTCACTTAAGAGCAAAAATTTTGGGCTCCATTGCGGCCGTAAATTGAGGACTACTTGTAAAACTGGTTTCTAAAGGGATTAAAAAAACGGTATCCAGCATCCAGAAAGCTTAATGAAGAAAATGCTGTCGCCGGAAAATAACATTTTTATTATTTTTAGAAGTTTCTAGCAAGGTTGGATGGCATTCAGGCTTATACTAAATTTATAAATAGGAAGTCCTCGACTTAACAACAGTTCATTTAGTGACCAAAGTTACAACAACACTGAAAAAAATGACTTATGACTGTTTTTCACACTTACAACCGTTCCACTCCCCAAGATCACATGATCAAAATTCAGACCCTTGGCCACTCTCTGCCTTACCTACATAAATTTTGGGTTCAGTTGTGGTCGTAAATCACTCAGAAAGGGCTAGAAACTTGCCCAAGCAACTTACCATATTTTTCGGAGTATAAGAAGCACCTTTTTTCCCCCCAAAGGGGAATAAAGGTGCGTCTTATACACTGAATGTAGCCCCGCCCACCCACTGGCCTCCACCCTTTGGCCTCTGCCTTGCAGCACTTACCTCCTTACAAGCAAACAGCAAGAAAAAACAGCTCCTTTCAGCTTCAGCACAGTCTAATTAGCACAAGTTGATTGGATCAGCCTCCCAACTCTCCATTGATTTGCTCTCAGCTGTTTTGTGCAGGGCTCTGCTGCGGGCAAGAAAATTGCTGGAGCAGATTTTTTTTTCCCCCTTGTGCTAATCAAGTTATGCTGAAAACGAAACTGAAAGTAAAGCAGGCTGTTTGCTGCAAGGAGGCAAAATTGCTCAGAGACACAGGCAGAGGGAGATTTCTTTTTCTTTGTTTCCTCACCAAAAAAGGTAGGTGCAGCTTATACTCTGGTGCGTCTTATACTCCGAAAAATACGGTAGCTGCTCCTCAAGATGTCAGCGCAGTCTAACACACGCTTTGTTTTTCTGATTTCTCTTCAGTTCATCATGGAACAGCTAAAAGCACTGAAGGCTTCTTGGCAGGTGGAATTAGATGCTTTTGAGGACCAGACTCCACATGGTGTGGTTGGCTTTGCCAACGTGGTGGCCACGCTTGACCCCGCGGCCACTTGGCGCCTGATCTTTGCCTGTCACTACGACTCCAAATACTTCCCCCGAGACAGGCACGGACGGGTTTTCGTGGGGGCCACCGATTCGGCCGTGCCCTGCTCCATCCTGCTGGAGCTGGTAACGGCGCTGGACCACCGGCTTCTGAAGGCCAAAGAGCAGGTGAGACAGTCAAGGTGGGAAGCTGGGAAGCTTAAAGTGTCGGGAGGAGAGAGTAGAGACTAACAGGGCTGGCAAAAATGCCACCGTCATCCTTCCCACCTGTTTGAGCGGAATGCTTTTAAATGCAGAAATAAATGCATTTATTTTTTCCAACGTATCGGAAAGGTGGTTCCCACCACCCGCAAATACGAAAGGCTTCCGTAACCCACCAATGTTTATTTTGAATTTGCACGTAAAAAAAAAAAAAAAAAGGAATTTTGGAATTGAGCCAGAGAAATTTGGCGAAAGAATAAATTGCAGTTCCTGAGAAAACTACCTGCAAAATATTTTCCACGGATATTAGGAATGTAAGAGATGGATTTAAGATGAATACATTCCCAACCCGGGGGACACTTTAAGACCTGCGGACTTCAACTCCCAGAATTCCCTAGCCAGCTGTAACCTGGGCGGGATGATGTCATTAAGCAGGTGACATCATTGCGGCTTGGACCAGTTGCTTCTAGTACAGTGTTTCTCAACCTTGGAAGCTTGAAGATGGGTGGACTTCAACTCCCAGAATCCCCCAGCCAGCGCTGCTGGCTGGGGAATTCTGGGAGATAAAGTCCACCCATCTTCAAGCTTCCAAGGTTGAGAAACACCGTTCTAGTACAATCTGGTTGACATGCTGGCTGGGGAATTCTGGGAGTTGAAGTCCTTGGGTCTTAAAAGTTGCCAAGGTTGAGAGAAACACTGACTTAAATGGCTGTGATCCTCCCTCCCCGGTATCCCGTTTGTGACTTTGTGGCCACAACACACAACCTAACCCCCTCCCTTCTTCTTTGTGGTTTCAGGCTTCGAAAATAACCCTGCAGCTGCTCTTCTTCGATGGGGAAGAAGCTTTCCGCGAGTGGAGTGAGACAGATTCCCTCTATGGGGCCCGTCACCTAGCTGAGCACATGGGCAGGACCCCCCATCTCCAGGGCATCACTCACCTCCAAGCGATAGTGAGTCTCTTTCCGGGAGTGGCTAATTCGGACATAAGTCAGAAGCGGAAGCGTGATGATGTCATCAGGCAGGTGAACTCTTGGTCATCTGGGCGGGATGACATCATCACAGAGGGGACATGACTGGAGCTTCAGCCAGTTCCCTCCAGTCCAGTGTTTCTCAACCTTGGTAGCTTGAAGATGGGTGGACTTCAACTCCCAGAATCCCCCAGCCAGCAGCGCTGGCTGAGGGATTCTGGGAGTTGAAGTCCACCCATCTTCAAGCTTCCAAGGTTGAGAAACACTGCTCTAGTGCAATCTGGTTGGCATGCAGACTGGGGAATTCTGGGAGTTGAAGTTCACCCATCTTAAAGCAAGCTTTCTGGAGAATTCTGGGAATTGAAATCCAGCCATCTTAAAGCGTGATGATGGGGAATTCTGGGAGTTGGAATATACCTCATCTTAAAACAAGCTTTCTGGGGAATTCTGGGAATTGAAGTCTACTGACTTTAAAGCATGCTGGTTGGGTATTCTGGGAACTGAAGTCCACCCACCTTAAAGCATGCTGACTGGGGAATTCTGGGAGTTGAAGTCCACCCAACTTAAAGCATGCTGACTGGGGAATTCTGGGAATTGATGTCTGCCCATCATAAATGATGATAGCTGGGGAATTCTGGGAGTTGAAGTCCACCCACCTTAACGTTGCTGAGGTTGAGAAACACAGCGCTAAAAGAAGAAAATCAACTACTTCTGTTTGTTTTTTTCCTTGAAGTCTCTTTTCGTTTTGCTGGATCTGCTGGGCGCCCCTCAGCCATCTTTTCAGAACCACTTCCTTGCAACATCCGGTTGGTTCGAGAGGCTTATCAGCATCGGTAAGATCCAGAAACCAAGTTAGCAGAAGTTTACAGGAATTCTGAACATCAGGAATATGCAGGAGTTTCGTTACCAGGCTAGAAAGCACCATTGGAGCGGTGGGAGAATGCAATTTGCAAGCGAGAGAAGAGCAGGGACTCCTCATGCATCTACCTCTCAGTGACAGGCAGTTCTCGACTTACAATCCTTTGCTTAGAGACATGTTTGAAATTAAAACAACCCGGAAAAAAAGTGACTGACAATCAGTCCTCGCACTTACAACCGTCACAGCATCTGCATGGCCATGGGGTCAGAATTTGGGTTGCTTGGCATTTTACCATAGCGGCGGGGATCCCGGCGGTCATGTGATTGCCATTTGCAACCAGCAAAGTCAGTGGGGGTGGAAGTCAGATTTGCTTAATGACCACACAATTCAGTTAACGGTTGCAGTAATTCGTTTAACAACGTGGCCAAAACAGGCCTAAAAAAATCACGCACGATTCCCTTAACAACCCCTTCGCTTTGCAACCCAGGTCCCAATTGTGATTGTAAGTAGATTGTGCTGCAATTTGCAGGCATGCAGTCCTAGCTTTATGGCCAGAATACCCACTATAGGGCAAGCAGACAGAGGTGCAAGGATGCCCCCCTGGCTAATCCCTGCTTTGCATTCTGTAGAAAAACGGCTGCACCGCCTGGGACTGCTCCAATCCCATTCCCAGGAACAGCTGTATTTCCATAGAGAGTCCATCTACGGCTCTGTCGAAGATGACCATGCACCCTTCCTCAGGAAAGGTACGTTCCCCCCTCCCTCTTTGACTCCCCCCCCCTCTGGTTCTCCCACCCCGGCCCCTTTCTCTTGTCTCCTTCTTCTTTGGTAATTATTATTATTTATTTTTTTAAATTTGATTTATATGCCGCCCTTCTCCGGAGACTCAGGGCGGCTTACAATGTGCTAAGCAATAGCCTTCATCCTTTTGTATATTTATACAAAGTCATCTTATTGCCCCCACAAACTGGGTCCTCAATTTACCTACCTCAGAAAGGATGGAAGGCTGAGTCGACCTTGAGCCTGGTGAGATTCGAACTAGCAGTAATTGTAGGCAGCTGGATGATAATAACAGGCTATTAGTCTGCTGCGCCACCAGGCTCCTATTTTATTTTATTTTATTCAAAAAGTTAAAACACAAAAAGTTAAAACACAAAATCTGAAAACTAGACAAAAATATTGCTAGTAGCTCTCGGCTTGCAACAGTTCACTTAGTGACGTTCAAAGTCACCAAGGCACTGAAAAAATGGACTTATGGCCGTTTTTCAGAGTTACCACTTTGGCAGCATCCCCAGTGTCCCGTGATCCAAATTCAGACACTTGGCAACTGGTTCCTGTTTATGACAGTTGCAGCGTCCTGGAGTCCCCTTTTGCGACGTCAATGGGGAAGCCAGATTCACTTAACAACTGGGTGACTTAACTTATCAGCTGCAGTCATTCCCTTCACTCCCGTGGCGAGAAAGGTTGCAAAAAGGGGGAAAACTCACTGAACAACTGTCTCACTTAACAACAGAACTTTTGGTCTCGATTGTGGTCGTAAGTCAAAGACTACCGGTATACAGGGGGAAAAAAAGTTATGAATTAAAAGGCCAAAAACCAAAAAAACCACACAGTGTTTTCCCACCCTGAGTTCAACACTGACAAATAGATTGCAACGATAATAGAAGTCTCTTAAACCTTCTTAAAATCAAGCCTTGGCGTGAAATTGAAGGTAGCTGTGGATTGTTAAGTTAATTTACTTTATTGTCATTACACCTCGTACAATGAAATTAAATGCCATCTTCAATGTACATTATACATAAAAAAATAACACAAATGCACATCCTTCGCATTCTATACAATTGAATTGAAAATCCCTGATCTTGCATTAATATTGCACTGTTGTAGAATTCAATATAGTTACTGCCCTGGGATAGAAGCTGTTTTTCAGCCTATTTGTCCTTGTTTTTATTGCCCTGTACCGTCTGCCAGATGGTAATAGTTCAAAAAAAAAAAAAAAAGGGTGCCCAGGATGAGATGGATCTTTAAGGAGGTTTTGAACTTTCTTAAGGCAGCGGGAGTTATAAAGCTCATCCAAAGAGGGGAGGGGGCAACCAGTGATCCTCTGGGCAATGTCGTTGACCCTCTGGACCGCTGTCCTATCTGCCACTGTGCAATTGGCAAACCAGACACAGGTGCAGTAAGTTAAAATACTCCCTATGGTCACCAGCAGTTTTTCCTTCATTTGTTGTTTCCTGAGAAGTCTCAGGTCGTATTTATTTATTTGATTGATTTATTTGATTTGATTTCTATACCGCCCTACTCCCGAAGGACTCAGGGCGGTGCACAGCCAAACAATAAAACACATACGTACAAAATTTAAAAGTAGAATTAAAATCAAATTAAATAGTTTTGGCCCAGACAAATTAAAACCCCAAACTATTTAAAACCAATTTTAAAATTTGAATATATAAAATACTAAAAGATATTTAAAAGTTAAAAATCTTTTATCAAAAAGGGAGAAAATTAGGCCAGGCCCAGTATAATCTCTGCTGGGCCTTTTGACCAGTGCTGCAATGTGACCCCCCCCAGATCAGGTCCTCTTTCATGATAACATCCAGAAATTTAAAACTAGCCACTTGCTCTACTTAGTCTCCATTGATAATCAAGGGCTGGATGTCAGATCTATTCCTTCTATAGTCCACCCTAAGCTCCTTGGTCTTATTGGTGTTAAGGACTAAGTTATTGTCTCCACACCACGAAAGCAACCATGTGCTTGTGTGTGTTTTGTGTATTTATGACAGGCGTTCCAGTCCTCCACCTCATCGCTACCCCCGTTCCCCAGGGTCTGGCACACTCCGGAGGACACCGAAGCCAACCTGGACCCCCCTACCATTGAGAACTTGAGTAAGATCCTGGCTGCGTTCTTGGCGGAATACCTGGGGCTTTAAGGCGGACGGAGGTTCATCCAACCTTCGAAGGTCTCCTTGGTTCTACCAGACGTGGACGTGGCTAGGATGAAAACGATGGAACTGGTTTTTCGGGAGGGGATAGCCAGAGAGGATTGCCAGGCTGAGGAAGATGGGCCAGGAGATGGGTGGGTTCTCCTTGGAGCTCTGGAAGTGGATCTACCACGAAGGCTGCGTGACGCATGGCTGTCTCCCGCTGGTGGGAACCGTCCAGGCCAACATGGTTGAGCGAGAAGATCCAGGATTGGCTTTCCTGCCACTGGGACGGGATGGGGTGTCTTAAAAGAGCAAATAAAGATTTGGGGAAGGGTGGATTTCTTTCACTCTTCTTGGTTGGGCACAGCCAAAAGCTGGCTGCCTGCTTGGTCCAGATTGTCTTTTGAAACCAAGCATGGCTTGAAGTCGTCGGTGGAAAGGCCCAATGCTTGATCTCCTGGAGTGGGGAAAGGGGTCCTAGATCTCCCACCACCCTCCCCTTTGTCTTTCTTGTTCTGAGAAAAAAAGGGGCTTTTTTAAAAAAATCAGGATTAAAAAAAAATCTCACAGGAAATCACTGTGTGGTGCACACGCCTTTCTTTCAAAATTGAAAGAACCCTTGAATTTGGCTATTTAAACACAGAGGAGCCTGTGGGAATAGAACAGGACGCCGTTTCTGAGCATTTCCTGTTAGAAACACCTCGCAAATAAAGCTAGCCCATCAGGAACTTTTTGATCTTAGCTTAGGTGTGTGTCCAACCTTGGCAACTTTTAAGACTTGTGGACTTTAACTCCCAGGACTCAGCACAGCTGGCTGAGGAATTCTAGGAATTGAAGTCCACAACATCTTAAAAAGTTTCTGGCTGCAGAATTCCGGAAGTAGAAGCCCTTTTCAAAGTTGCCAAGAGTTTCACACCCCTTGCCTTAGTCCTTTTCTTGCCCTGCAAGCTTTTCTGTTGTATACTTACACAAAGCTTTTGTGTGTTTTTCAAACCAACATCCCTCTTTTCCTGTGATCTGCTGTGGTATAACTTGTTTTTCCACCGCGGGACTTTTAACGCATTCCTGTCTGCCTTCCTGTTATTTTGTGGGTTGATTTAAGCCCCTCGGGTTTCATTTTGGTGGGGGGGGAACCCCCAATAAAAGTTGTCACTTTTTTTTGTGTGGGTTGTCCAACTTTCCTAATCATCCAGGGATGATTTGGTGAGGGAAATGGAACTATGTTTGGGAAAATTAAGGCTAATAAATTATTTATTTATTAGTTCGATTTATATATGCCGCCCTTCTCCGGAGACTCAGGGCGGCTGACAATGCGTTAAGCAATAGCCTTCATACTTTGGTATATACCTGCTTAGTAGGGCTTTCAGCCCCCCCAAGCGGTGTTCTTTTTTATTCAAAGTCAGCTTATTGCCCCCACAATCCAGGTCCTCATTTTACCTACCTCGGAAGGATGGAAGGCTGAGTCAACCTTGAGCCTGGGGAGATTCGAACTTGCCGCAATTGCAGGCAGCTGGTGCTACTTAACAGCACTTTAGTCTGCTGCGCCACCAAGGCTCCTTACATGGCTTGGACTTGAGGAAAGATTTTTTTTAAAAATAAATCTGTAAAGCAGAATTTCACAGGCGAAACAAATGGCAAGTGGACTCTTAAAAGACGGAGACAACCGGATGCGAACTTTGCAAAGAAGAATAGCAAAATGTAGCAGGGGCCAATCTGGCCGCATTGCTGGCTGGGGGGTTCTGGGAGTTGAAGTCCACTTAGGTTGGACTGCCGATTTGTCGGGGAGGGTGTAGAGCAGTGTTTCTCAACCTTGGAAGCTTGAAGATGAGTGGACTTCAACTCCCAGAATCCCCCAGCCAGCGCTGCTGGCTGGGGGATTCTGGGAGTTGAAGTCCACCCATCTTCAAGCTTCCAAGGTTGAGAAACACTGGTGTAGAGTCTCCTGCTTGGGCCGTGGGGGGTGGGGGTTGGACTAGATGACCTCCAGAGGTCCCTTCCAACTCTTGTTAATCTATGTTAATGTTTAAAGCTGCTGAGCTGAAGAATCACTGCGGTTAAAAAAAAAGGATTTTTGCAAGAAGGAAAACTTCTCGGGAAGGTCGTTCTTAGAAACCTTTAATGAAATCGTTCTTCGGAAGGCTTTCAAACCTGACATTTTGCAAGGCAGCCGTCCCCCTCCCCAACCGCCTGCCTGCCCTCCCCCTCGAGGACGTAGCCGTAGAAGGAAGACGGGCAACCAAGGTAGCCGAGAGTGGAGGGAAAGGACAATCTTCTACGTTTGGACCGGATCTAGCTAGGCGAAGGAATCGCGGAGGTTGGGATCCATCACTCGGGCTACGTCTGAGTCTCCAGCTTATTCATGTACTCCTGCAGCGCCTGCAGACGGGCGTCGATCTCCGAGAGATCCGCTGAGGGCTCGTCGTAGAGGTTTTCTGTCGGGTAGGACACGACATGGTCAGGTGGGGCGGCCGAAGGGATCATCCCAAACTGCCCACAACGCCCACCAAGAATAAAAAATGGATTTTTCCTCAAATGCATCAGGCTTCGAAAAATCTAAGAAAAAGCATGCTTCTTTGAAGCGGTTTCCTTAATCGTTCCTCACCCCGAGACATCGATCTTGCCAAACTGAAGCAAACTACAAGTAGCCCTCAACTTAAGACCGGAATTGAGCCCCAAAGTTCTGATGTTGAGTTGAGTTTTGGCCCATTTTACAACCTTTCTTGCCTCAGTCGTTAAGTGAATCCCCATGGTTGTTTAGTAACCCGGTTGTTAATTGAATTGGTCTTCCCCCTCTTGAGAGTCCCTTGGGAGTTGGGCGGCATAGAAATTTGATAAATTAAATTAAATTAAATTAAATTGACTTGGCTTGTCAGAAGGCTGCAAAAGGGCAATCACATGATTTTGGGACACAGCAAATGGTTGTAAGTATGAACTTACCAAGTTGCCAAGCAGCTGAATTTTGAACGCCTGCTCATGGGGATGCTTCAAAGGGTCGTAAGTGTGAAAAGTGGTCATTGGTCACTTTTTTTTCAGTGCCGTCGTAACTTGGAACGGTCGCTGAATGAACTGTTGTAAGTCGAGGACTACCTGTACTTGCACCATTAAATGTCTAGGGAGGAGACATCTTAACTCTCTTCCTCCCAAACAAACCATCTAAGCTTCGCTGTCTCTTGGTCCTCTGGAATGCAGCCCCTCCCTCCTGGGAATCCAGACCTCACTCCACTACAGTATCCAGCCAGAGAAGTCTTTTATTTTTCATACTTTTATATCCCAAGAAGAATACACATGTAAACCTAGCTTTAAAAAGTCCACCTTTATCAGCCTTCCCTGTCAATACATCTTTTACCTGCATTGTGTCCCATCATTCCCAGCCAGCAAGACACACACACACACACACACACACCTCAAAATCACAACACAAAATCTGTGTGGTCTTTTATTTTTTTTGGAGCCTGGCATCAATCTTGCCAAAGTAAAGCACCTACACAGTGGGACCTCGGTACTCATCGTTAATCAGTCCCGGGAGTAGTGACGAGTAGTAAAAGCGACGAGCACCAAACAAACCATGTGACTTAATGTGTCACCCTTGGATTTCGGGCTGGAAAGAGTAGGGAGGCAGGAGGCAGCCATCAAGTGACAAGTTCTAGCTTGTGTGTGGAGGCTGAAATGTAGCTACCCAACAGTGTGTCTGTACGTTAGGGCAGCAGTGGGGAGGTGGGACTGGTCCAAAGGAACCCCACCTTACTCAAAGCAGTTATTTCAAGATGGGACTTTTGATCAGCAAATTGGCGATACATCAGAGAAAACCAGTTTGGTCCAGTAGTTAAGACATCAGGCTAGAACCTGGGAGACGGTGAGTTCGAGTCCTGCCTTAAGATGTGAAAGCCGGCTGGCTGACTTTGGTCCGACCTCCTAGCCCCAAGTGACCTCACAAGGTGGTTGTTGTGAGGATGAGAGGAGGAGGAGGAGGAAGGTGTGTTAAATATGTTTGCCACCTTGACTTATTTGTAAAAATAAAGGGGAGATACAAATAAATGAAAATAAAATAGTAGCTTGAACCCAGAGATGCCTACCCACCTGAGTTTTCCAAGATCTCCTCTGAGACGCCAGCTGCTTTACCTTTCCCCCTGGCTTTGCCTGTATTTGGGGTGCTGGAGAAACGTTTCTTGTGAGCGTTGTCCGCACGGGGACCCTGAACGGAGAACAAGAATGGGGGGGAGGTGTCACATGGTCTGTCCCAGACCCTCTTGGAGGGCTCTCCTTGAACCCAAGGCCAACTTTGGAAAGAGGAACCTCTGTTGACACTCACCGCCATGGGGCCGTTCCAAGACGAAGAGCTGAAAGGTTTCCTGTTCCTGGGTAATCGTTTCCTGCCTCTAAACGAACAAGGACACAAATCCGTTAGATGGGCTAACACCAATGGTGAAATTGTAGACGTGTCGTATCTTAATTACGGGAAACGTTTTGTGTTACGTGGCTTAAAAGAGCCACGTTCAGTGGGCAGCCTAGAGTCGTGTTTCTGAAACTTGGCTAGTTTGGGTGGACTTCAGCTCCCAGAATTCCCCCAGCCAGCCAGCTGATGAATTTTAAGATGTGGGGACTTCAACTCCCAGAGGACCTTTCCCCTTGGCTGGCTAGGGAATTCTGGGAGTTGGTCCAGCAAACTTAAATTCACCAAAATTGAGGGACGCTGCTATTATATACACAAGAATCGGGGAGCAAAAAGTTACAGTTGGAAATTTAGCAGATGGATTGCCAGAATCATCTTAGCTGACCCTCCCCCCACATTAAAAGGAACCCCATCTCCCCCCTGTCCTTTACCTTGGTGCAACGGGTTCTGAATAATCCTCCATCTCACTTCCAGAGCTGGCCGAGGTGCGTTTGCTGCGGAAGCTTTCCACTGGGGGGGAAAAAAGGACAGTGGTGTTTGGGGCAGGGTCCCCCCCCCCCCTCGAGGGGTGATTCTGCACTCATGAATCAACAAGGTTCGATTGTGGTTGTACGTCGAGGAATTATACCCCCCCGTTTTTTTTGCAGGGGCCAAGGTTGGAGACCCCTGCCTTGAAGCACCTACCTGAAGAGCTGCGGCCGCGCGGCTTCCCAAGGCTGCTTCCGCCGGGGAGGGCCGAGGAGCCCCTGAGCTGGGTGTGGTGGTACCAGCCACTGGGCGGGGTGTCTCCCATGGCCCGATGGAGACTCCGTTTGCTGGAAAGGAAAACGGAAATGGAATGATCACCTTTTCGGTTCCGATATCAAGACAAGGCGTAGAGCAGATCGGCACGATATCTTAAAACTTTCTCGCTTTTCGCTGGTCAATTTTAACCTTGTTTTTAACCGACATGTTTCCGTATGATCGTGCTGTCTCTAAACCTCCCAGAGTCACTTGGGTGAGATGGGAGGTTTAGAAATTTGATAAATAAAGCAACAGTAAATTAAACATTAAACTTATTTTAAAAAAAGCCCCATGGCCAAATGTTGCCACTGCCCCAAATTATGCTATGCATCATCCAGCCACCTAACAGCTGATTCGTGTGCCAGCCATTCATTTGAGCCTTGCCGTTATTTTTAATTTGCCAACGTGGCCCTTTGCCCAGCGGTTTAGTGGTCATTCAGGCCAGGTGTGGACCAGTAATGTGCTTACTGGTTTGGAGAAAGAAAACCATATCTGCAGGAACCTCCACTCACTTTTTCTGATCGATCTCCTTTTGTTTCCGTTCCTTGGCCTTCACGAAAGCTGTGGGATCAAAGCGAGGAGCCCGGATAGCTGCGGTCGGAAAAGAGGGAGAGTAATGGACTTGTAAGGAATCTGTTTTGGCTACAGGACGGAATTTCTATTTTTTTTTTTTTAATAGTTTGAGCTAAAAAAAGAAAAAATAAGCTGGCCTTTTCCCACAAGACTTAAGCGCTTATTGGAAAACAGGTTGTCACAAATTGGCTACTTCCTAGCAGAGAGGTGGTCAAAAGATGGATTAAAACCGAGAGCAAACCCCTCTCCCTTCCAGCATTGATGCTGTTACCTAGTTGGGTCATGAAACGTCTGCAAGGAAGCCACCAAACTCAAGAGAGCACCAAGGTCCCCACAGTCCTCCTTCTCCTCCCCACATTCTTGTCCTCTCAGAGTCTACCAAGAACCATACAGACCTCCTCCTCTTCTTCACAACCCCCCTCCCTTCTAGCACTGATGATGTAACCTTCCACCCCCCACCTGTCGGAGAAGGAGATTGGCGGGAGCCGCGGCCCTGGCTCCCGCTGCGCCCGTCCCTGGAGGTGGATCGCGGCCGGCTGGTTCCCCAGGCCACACCGTCGCGCTCCTGGGAATTAGACCGTTCGCCCGAGGCGGAGCGATGGCCGTCTCGTTTTGTGATGCCACCTCGGTTCAGGCTGGGAGGAGAGAAATGGCGAGAAGGGTTTGAGACAGAATGCAGGTAGTCCTCGACTTACGGCGGTTCATTTAGTGACCGTTCAACGTTACAACAGCACTGGAAAAAAGGGACTTAGGAAGTTAGGATCCTTTTTCGCACTTAACAACCTTTATATCCCCAGGATCATGGGATCCAGAGTCAGATGCTTGGCCACTGGAGGGAGCTTTGAGGAAGAGTCGTAAGTGGCTTTCGGAGTCTGTTGTAACTTCGAACTGTCGTTAAGTGAGGACTACTTGCCTTCCCTTTTTGTATAAAGCCAGCTCGTTGGTTAGGTTCTTCACACGGATCCGGAGGCTTCGCTCGGCAGCTTTCACTTCTGCAAGCTGTCGGGATCGGAAAGAGAGATTGAAGGTGGTGGTGGGTGGAAGACAAGAAAGGAAAGTATCTGTAAGCTCAGAGTTGAAAATGGGGGGGGGGGGCGCTTGGTGCTCTTGGAACACCATTAGAACTGATGATGTTACCTAGTTGGGTCATGAAATGTCTGCAAGAAAACCACCAAGCTCAGAGAGGACCATGGGGAGGGGGGAGGGGGGAGGAAGGAAAGGAACCAAAAGGGGAGGAGAGGGGAGGGGAGGAGAAGAGAGGAAGGAAAAGAGAAAAAGGAAAGGAGGGAGGGAGGAAGGAAGATCACTGATGAAGTTACTTAGTTGGGTCATAAAATGTCTGCAAGAAAGCCACCAACCTCAGAGGACCAAGGGCCTCTCACAAACAATAACCTGAATGAGCCTGAGTGGCGTAGGAGGCTAATGCCTCCTACTAAGGCAGCATTTAACATCCAGCTGCCTGCAATTACTGCGAGTTCAATTCTCGCCAGGCTCAAGGTTGACTCAGCCTTCCATCCTTTCTAAGGTAGGTGAAATGAGGACCCAGATTGTGGGGGCAATAAGCTGACTTTGTATAAATATACAAAAAGGATGAAGGCTATTGCTTAACGCATTGTAAGCCACCCTGAGTCTCCGGAGAAGGGCGGCATATAAAAATAAATTAAAAAAAAAAAACAAAACCAATTCTACAGTTTAATAAAAGCCAGGAACTGCTAAAAATATACATTTTCTTCAAATATTTGCAGCCTCTTCTACGTTTGCTGCCCGCCTGGCATCAGGCACTCTCTGCAAGCTCACATCCCTGCTTGTTGATGAGGTTGGAATAGAATTTACTTAGTATTATAATTTTTTTTTTAACAAATAACTCATGTCAGCCAATATAAATCCGACACAGTCTTCTTCCTCCTCCTCCTTTCCCCATAACAACCCTGTGAGGTGGGTTGGGCTGGGGGGAGAGGGAGGGAGGGAGGGAGGGAGGGAGGGAGGGAGGGAGAGAGAGAGAGAGAGAGAGAGAGAGAGAGAGAGAGAGAGAGAGAGAGAGAGAGAGAGAGAGAGAGAGAGAGAGAGAGAGAGAGACTGGCCCAAAGTCATGAAGTGGGACTAGAACTCCCGGTCTCCTAATTTTCAGCCCGGTGCCTTAACCACTAGACCACACGTCCTTTCCGCAACCTGATGCAGTGGGCATGAAAATCCAAACTTCAGACATTGTAAACCGGGTCATAAATAGCCTTTTTTCAAGGGGTCTCTCGTAACTCCAAACGGCTGTAAGCTGAGGACTACCTGCCCTTCCAGCGGAAGGATGATGGACCTTGCGAGGGGCTTCCAGACCGGGTGAACTTCTGCCTACCTCGTCGGCCAGCTGCCGGCTCTCTTGCAGGCGCCTGGCGGCCAGGCGCTGGTGCTTAGCCCGTTCCTTGGCCAGCTGCTCTTCCAGGGTCTGCACCACCTTCTTCAGGATCCTGACCTCTTTCACGCCGCTGCCCTTGGGGGCCACACGCAGCTCCTCCTGCGAGCTCAGCAGCACCGACTCCATCAGCTGCTTCTCCTCCAAGGCGTGCTGCAGCCTGCGGGGGGGGGGGGGGGGGGAGGAGGGGGAGGGGAGAAATGGAGGGCTTGAAAGGGTCTAAGGCAGGAAGTCAAACTCAAGGCCCGGGGCTCCCTTAACGACTGATATAACAACGGCAGTAATTCACTTAACAACGGTGGAAGCAAGGTCGTGCAATGGGGCAAAGCACACTGAATAGCTGTCTCGCTTAGCAACGGAAATATGGGGTCATAAACAGAGGACTACTTAAGATTTAATTGCATTGCTCTCCTGGCTCTTAGCACCTCAGGCATCCAATTCTAATCCTCCGTGTCTTCCAAGGACAGTTCGCAGGCCCCTGCCCCGTCTCCGGATCAACCTCCTGTTGCCCCCACCCACCCACCTACCGCCTGCCCTCCTTTTCACTCTCACTCACTCCTCCCGAAGACGACGGATCTCGACGTCCCGGAAATCCTTGCCTGGTTTAGCCTTCAACACGGCCAATTCCTCCTTCAGCTCCCGGATCACTTTCTGCAGGACCACCGGATCCGGCTTTCCAACGTAGGGAAGGGGTAGTGGGTAATGGATCCTACCGGGAATCGAGACAACCAGGCCGCAAGTCAGAAATTACGGAAGACTGAGACAAAAATGGAGTCCAAATGGCTCACGGGATCAAGAGCCAAGGTCTCCTCAGCACCCACAAGGGGGTCCCAAATCCAGCTGCCATCTTGAATTTCTGGCCACAAGGGTGGGATGGGCCACGATGGCAATTTTAAGACCTGTGGGCTTCAGCTCCCAGAATTCCTGAGTCAGCTGGCTCAGGAATTCTGGGAATTTACAGATAACCCTCCACTTACAATAGTTCATTTAGTGACCGTCCAAAGTTACAACAGCACTGAAGAAAGTGACTTACGACCGTTTCTCACACTTACAACCTTTGCGGCATTCCCCCACGGGATTCAAGGGATCAAAATTCAGACGCTCGCCAACTGCTTCATACTTATGACTGTGGCTGTGTCCCAAGCTTTCATGATCCCCTTTTGAGAAGCAAAATCAGTGGGGAAGCCAGGCTCATTTAACAACCAGGCGATTTAATTTATCAACTGCAGTACTTCGCTTAACTACTGTGGCAGGAAAGGTCGTAAAATGGAGCAAAACTCACTTAAAGCTCTCACTTAACAACACAGGTTTGGAGGGGGGTGTCAATTGTGGTCGTAAGTCGAGGACTACCATAGTTGCCCAAACCCTGGCCTCGTGGGGTGTGGTTTCACCTGTCCCCCAAATTTTCCATCCCTCCACCCTGAATATTTAAAACAGCAACAGAGCCTTGAAATATCGATTTCTCAAGATTTTGACCCCCATTCCAGGTCACCCCCCAAACCTGCCTGTCAAATTCCACGGAGTAAATCAGGATGAGGTAACGCTTGGAGTTCAATGGGGAGGTTTTGGAGGCCGAGGGATGTCGGGGTCCCACCCCGATCTTCCTGTTCCGCAGCGCCTCCAGGTCTGCGTAGGTGAGGAGGTCCAACGTCACAGACTCGCTGCTCTATTAAAGGGGGCAAGAAAAAAGACACACCACCAGATCGTTCCCAGAATCGTTCACACAAACAGGTTTTGGAGTCCAAGGACTCGCTACTAACCAATAAAGAAGCTTTGTAGCTCAGGATTGTATAAGAGCCTTGGTGGCGCAGCAGACTAAAGTGCTGTTAACTAGCACCAGCTGCCTGCAATTACTGCGAGTTCAAATCTCACCAGGCTCAAGGTTAACTCAGCCTTCCATCCTTCCGAGGGAGGTAAAATGAGGACCCGGATTGTGGGGGCAATAAGCTGACTTTGTATAAATATACAAAAGTATAAAAAAGAACACCGCGGGGGGGGGGGGAAGCCCTACTAAGCAGGTCTATACAAAAGTATGAAGGCTATTGCTTAACGCATTGTAAGCCGCCCTGAGTCTCCGGAGAAGGGCGGCATAGAAATCGAACCAATAAACAATAAATAAATAAACTGTGGGGCCTGGGTGTTCTCTGAGCTTGACTGCTTTCTTGCAGACGTTCCATGACCCAACTAGGTAACAGCATCAGTGCTAGACAGGAGGAGGAGCAGGAGGAGAAGCAGGAGGAAGACCTCGAGGGGGAGTCCTTGGTGCTCTCTGAGCTCAGTGGCTTTCTTGCAGACGTCTCATGACCCAACTAGGGAACATCATCAGTACTAGCAGTAGCATGGATGATGTTACCTAGTTTGGGTTATGGAACGCCTGCAAAGGAAAAAAAAAAAAGCAAGCTCAGAGACTACCAAGGATCCTTCACGGGTTACTAAATCTGTACAGGTAGTTCTCGACTTACAGTAGTTCATTTAGTGACAGTAGAGTGACTTATGATTTTTCACACCTACAACCATTGCAAGCATCCACGGTTATATCAAAATTCAGACGCTTGGCAATTGATTCATACCTATGACGGTTGCGGGATCCCAGGGTCAGGTGATCCCCTTTTGGGGACCTTCTGGCCAGATTCACTGAACAGCTATGGTCAGAAAGTTCGTACAATGGACCGAAATTCACTTCACAAACGTCTCACTTAGCCACAGAAATGTTGTGGTCGTAAATCAAGGACTACCGATGCATAAGAAACGGGGGGCAGGAGGACTGAGCCTTGATAAATCTTTGTGCCGAGGCAGAGTTTGAATTGAGGCCCAGAACGTGGAAGCGATGCGTGGGGGGGCGCCCACACATACCGGAAGCCGATTCGTGGCTCACCTGGGCCAGGGCGGATTCCAGCATGCTGCAGAAGATCCCAAATTGCTTGAAATTCCCCGTTTTGTGGGTGAGATCTTCGATAACTGCGGGAGAGGAGAAAACATGAGGGGAGGGAGAGAGAGAGAGATCTGAGTTTCTGCAAAGACGGATGCATTTCAAGAACGGGAGGTTAGCAGTCCTGACTGCTGTGCTGACTCCGGGGTCCTGGCAGGATGGGCCTGCTACCCCCACCCCCCGAGGACAGAAAGCCCCCAGAGGTAGGGATTGCAGGTGAACCTCGATTTTCAGCTCACTTAGTGATCGTTTAAAGCAGTGGTGGATTTCAAAATTTTTTACTACCGGTTCTGTGGGCGTGGCTTGGTGGGCGTGGCAAGGGAAGGTTACTGCAAAATCCTCATTTCCTCCCAATCAGCTGGGACTTGGGAGGCAGAGGATGGGGGCGGGGCCAGTCAGAATTTTTACTACCGGTTCTCCGAACTACTCAAAATTTCCGCTACTGGTTCTCCAGAACCTGCTGAAACCCACCTCTGGTTCAAAGCTACCACAGCCCTGAAAAAAAGGGAATTACAGCCCGATGACCAGGCAGACTAACCAGGTTTACCTCTGCAAAGCTTCCTCAAGACTTGGACCGGCCTTCCTCCCAGAGGCTCTTCCCCACCCTCCCCCCATTGTCCACCCAACCTTCTCGCCGGTACTCCAAGACTCACAGGCCGCGTCGAATTCCCCTCGCCACTGGTCGGTGGTTAGCCGGTCTTCCACCTCCACTTCTAGCAGGTTCCCTTCCGTCGTCATCCGAACGACGTGCTCGGCTCCGCGGAAAACATAGTCAACTTGCAGGCCGTAGTCGGTTCGCTTGGCCATGGCGAGACCGAAGGCTCCCCGTCGCTTCGCAAAACAAGCTCGTCACCTAGTTTGGGACAGGAGAGAGGAGATGTTTCTGCCGACACGCAAATGGGGAGCTTCTGACCCATGTCATGGGGACTCCATCTTGCCTCCAGAAGTTGTGGGTGCTGCATCGCTGGAGGCTTTTAAGTAAGTTTTTAGGGTTTCGTGCTGGAGCAGGTGGTTGGACTAGAACAGGGGTCTCCAACCTTGGCCACTTGAAGTCCACAAGTCTTCAAGTGACCAAGGTTGGAGACCCCTGGACCAGAAGACTCAGTGCCAAAAAGGTTCACCATCATTGGTATAGGGTCTCCTGCATGAGAGGGGGTTGGACTAGAAGACCTCCAGGGTCCCTTCTGGCTCTATTCTGATTGATCTCAGGCCAGGCACAGGATTCCTGCATGAGGAGATCCGCTTAAACTTTCGGCCAGGGGTCAGGTGTGGGCAGCCACCGGGGTTTCCCCCTCAAGGATGGCTTTGTGGTGGAGTCAGGCTGGACAAGAGCTTTTCTCCATTTGGAGAAAATGAAGGAGGGAGAAGCAGGGTCGGTCGGTCGAAGGGAGCATTGGAAGAGGTTCCCTCCGGCACAAAGGGAAGGCCCCGGTGGGATTCCAAAAGCGAAGCATTCCTGGGATCCACCTACAGGATCTAGAGAGCCGCTACTGGACCAAGTTGCTTAGGGTTGGTAGGGCAAACCGATCGGGCAAGACAATTCGCACAACCCGCAAAAAGCCGCGTCCATTTCAGCGGATCGGTCCAACGTTGGCTGTCCAAGAAGCCCTCACCCACCCAGCCGCCATCACTTTCCACCAGCCAAACCTTCACCCGCTTATGTGGCTTCCAATATCCTTGGCCAGGGGTGGGCAATTGTGGCTCAATTGCTGTAGTTGTAAAAGAGGTTGTAAAAAACTAGAGCCTTGGTGGCGCAGCAGATTCAAGTGCTGTTATGTAGCACCAGCTGCCTGCAATTACTGCAAGTTCAAATCCCACCAGGCTCAAGGTTGACTCAGCCTTCCATCCTTTCGAGGTAGGTGAATTGAGGACCCAGTTTGTGGGGGCAATAAGCTGACTTTGTATAAAATATACAAAAGAATGAAGGCTATTGCTTAGCGCATTGTAAGCTGCCCTGAGTCTCCGGAGAAGGGCGGCATAGAAATCGAATCAATCAATCAATTAATAAACAAACCTGTGGACTTCAACTCCCAGAATTCCTGAGACGGCCAAGCTGAGTTCTCGGGAATTCTGGGAGTTGAAGTCCACAGGTGGTAAAAGAGCCACAATTGTCCAGCCCTGAGTCCTGGACAGACCAAGAAAGGTGGTTAAGCCCTGTTGTGTGAACCCAAAGCACCTGGATGCATCCAAGCAGCTCTGCCTTTAACACGTGTGCATGTGTGTGTGTATGCACGTGTGAAAGGGGATTCATAAGGAGGGGGGGCTAGTTTAGGGAGGGGGCAAATGCAGACTTGGCTGGCTGGGCAGTTGGGAGTACAACAAAGCCCATCATCCCACGCTGCCTGAGTGCCCTGTGGGTCGGCCACCAGCTCCCATCAGCCACCACCCCCCACCCATCCCGCCTTCAGCAGGGTCCGCCTGATGACGTCCAGGGACCCCATGGGAGGCTGGGTGTGAGTCGGACTACACAACCCATCCTCCCCAGCCACAGGCGCTGGACGGGATGGCGCCTCCCGGGACAGCCCGGCGCCTTCGGGGAGAGTCGGGGACCGCCGCTCCCGCCCCCCCATCCCCCCCCCAAGCACAGGAGGCTGGCTGGGGATGATGGGAGGTGTAGTCCGCAACGCCCACCCACCCCCCGCAAGCTTCCGGCCGGGCACGATTCGAAGGCAACGGAGGGAGGAAAACGGGGGCAGCCCGAGGGAAGAGGGAGGGAGGGGGGGTCTCAAGGGGGCGCAAGACGACGAGACCCCCCCCCCAAAAAAAACAACTCACCTGCGCGCCTCCGAACCTCAACTGCCGCCTCTGGGGAGAGGCTCCGCCTTCTTCTCTCCATTGGTCTCCGGTGCAACCGTCCCCGCGCTGTCATTGGTTCCGAGCAGTGTCAAGCATCCTTTCGCGTTCGTGGTATGCCTAGTCGCCCGTCATTCATTTCGCCCTCTTGCGAAGCCCCGCCCTCCACTCTGTTGGTGTCTGCTTGAAGACCCGCCCTATCAACAACGCGGGGGGGCGGCAGCTCGTCCCTGATTCGCCCCTTGAGAACGCATAAAACCCCGCCCAGATCCCGCCTTTTTGGCCCCGTCTATTGGAGACTCCGCTTGTCAATCCTTAGGGCCGGCACTCCTTGCAGAAGGGACGCAGAAAGGGTTGAAAAAGATGCTGCCTTTAGCGACACCTAGCGGCCTGTTCGGGGCGAAGCGGAGCGACCAGCGCTTTTCAGACTGAGAGTTCGCGGGTTCGAGACCCGCTTGCGCCAGGTGTAAAGTGAACAAAGGGCGCGCGCTGCAGAAACCGAAAGTAAAATTGCTTTTTTTAAACCTCCGTTAAGGCACGATTTTCGATTAGGAATGCGCTTACGCTGCAGTTTCCAAACAGGTATGGCATGTGGTGTTTTCCATGTATTGGTTGTTATTTCATTGGACTGGAAATGTTAAGAAATCTACACTGTAAGATGTGCGACTCTTTTGATTTAACCCGACAAGTTCCAACGTGGGAATTTTTCTGTGCATACAGTGACATGTAGTGAATGGCAAATCAAGATATATATCATTGTTCTGTTACCATGTAAGTAATTCAGCATCCAAGAGAGATGGAGCCTTTAAGTGGCAGATGGGGACGTTTCTCCTTCTTAAGATTTAATTTAATTTTCTGTCTGGTTTTCCAAAAGGTGCTGGTCTTTATTCCAAACCTCTCCAGGCGTCAACAGAAAATTGCTGAGGTGGGTTGGGAATGGCCCAAAGTCATCCAGCTGGTTTTCATGGCTTTTTCTTGCCTAGGTGTAAAAACCTCACTTTTCTCCACATTAAATTTCATTTTGTTGGATAGGGCCCATGGTTTAAGTCTGTCAAGATCTTTTTGGATGCTGAGCTTGTCTTCTGGGGTGTTGGCTATTCCTGCCAGCTGAGTAGCATCTGCAAATCTGATAAGTTCCCCTTCTATTCCCTCATCTAAGTCATTTATGAAGATATTGAAGAGTATTGGACCTAAAATGGAACTTTGGGGTACCCCACTGCTTACTTCCCTCCATGTAGATCAGTGTTTCTCAACCTTGGAAGCTTGAAGATGGGTGGACTTTAACTCCCAGAATCCCCCAGCCAGCGCTTGAAGTCCACCCATCTTCAAGCTACCAAGGTTGAGAAACACTGATGTAGATGTAGTACCATTAAGGGTGACTCTTGAGTACGGGTTGTCAGCCAGTTACAAATCCATCTGGTGGTGACGCTGTCTATCCCATTTTTTTTTCTAGCTTACCAAGAAGTAACTTGGTCTACTCTGTCAAATGCCTTTCTGAAATCCAAGTCTACTATGTCCACAGCATTTCGTTCATCCACCAATTTAGTCACTTTGTCGAAGAATGAAATAAGATTGGTTTGCACTGAGCCGCGCAATCATCAGAGGCTTTTTTTAAAAAAAAGTTTCCTAGGTCTGTTTCTCCCCTTGCCTTTTTTTTTTTTTTTAAAGATGGGGACCACATCAGCTCCCTTTCAGTCCTCAAGCAGTTCTCTGGTGCTCCAAGACCTTTGAAAAATATGGTTCAATGCAGTGGGGAAATATAAAATTTGTTTTTCTACAACCTCTTCGGCCGAAGAGGTTATAAAAAAATGTTTTTAAAAGTTTTTTAAAAAGCCTCTGATGATTGCGCGGCTCAGCTGGGCATGTGGGGGTGGGGGCAGGGATTTTTGCTACGGGTTCTCCGAACCACCTGCCGCCATCCAGGGTGGATAAAAATCAATGATTTTTTAAAAAAAAAAATCAAAAAAATCAGATTTTTTTAATTTAAATTGGATTTTTTTTATTTTTATTGAATTTATTTTAATAAAAGACTTTTGGGGTAAAAATCTATCGTAAGATAGTTTTCTATTTAACAGACATAAATAATTTAGTTTATTCAGCATGAAATGGAGCTTAGTTATGTAGCAGGAGGCTGTATATTCTGCAACACTGGGACTATCGGTGAGTCAACAGTGGGTCAAAGGAGTAGCAGAGGTTGGGGTTGACCCAAAAGATCAGGACAAGGATTCTTTCGGTCCCTTGAAAGTTAGACAAAAGTTTGTAGCCCGTCCTGAGTTCGAATGTCCTAGCTTTCCTGTTGCAGGGTTTTGTTTACTTTTCAATTTTTCCTTGTTTTCCTTCTAAACATTTTGTAACTTAGTTGAGATTTGTTGCGTTGAACGTACAGTGATACTTTTCTGGTATCATTATAGGCCGGGAAAACACTATATTATTGTAAATCGTACATTGTAAAGCAGGGGGTCGGACTAGATGATCTCCAAGGTCCCTTCCAATTCTGTTATCCTGTATTCCAGAGGTCTTCAAACTTGGCAGCTTTAAGACTTGTGGATTTCAACTCCCAGAACTCCTATGCTGGCTGGGGAATTCTGAGAGTTGAAGTCCACAAGTCTTAAAGCTGCCAAGTTGAAGACCTCTGCTGTATTCTGTAAATGTAAATTAAACTTCTACAGGTCGCCCTCAACTTACAACAGCTCATTTAGTGACCAAAGTTACCACGGCACTGAAAAAAGTGACTTACGACCGTTTTTCCTACCGTCACAGCATCCCCATGGTCACATCATCAAAATTCAGACGCTGGGCAACTGGCATGTACTTATGACAGTTGCAGTATCCCATAGTCGCATTTTGTGACCTTCCGACAAGCAAAGTCAATGGGGGGGGAAGCCAAATTCACTTAACAACCGGTGACTAACTTAGCCCCTGCAGTGATGGCCCCGGATAGAAGATATTTCCATGTGTATCTCAGACTCCGAAGTCAACTCTAAGGCCTGCCTTTGATGGACTCTTCCGAATCTTTTGCTTAGCACCTTCGCCAGGAAACAGGGGAAATCTTTTTGCCAGGCCTTTTAAGACCTGCCGGTCTAACTAACTGTGTTTCTTCCATCGTTTATGGTTGACCGATGCTTCATCTGATCACGATAAGCCAGCTAAAGGATATGGCTTTTGAACAGGGTGGGTGAATTCATGTCAGCCGTGGGCCTTCCTAAATACAAGTGGAGCTGTGGTAGATACTGGCTTCTGTCCTCTTATGGGGCGTTTGAGGGGTCCTTGGTGCTCTCTGAGCTTGGTTGTTTCCTTGCAAACATTTCATGATCCAAAGTCTTGAGGGCTAGAAGGGAGGGTGGGTTTGCAGAGAGGAGGAGGAGGAGGGAAAGTGGAGAGGAGGTGCAGGAGGAGGAAGACTGGGGGTCCTTGGTTGTTTTCTTGTAGATGTTTTGTTAACCAACTAGGGAACATCATCAATGCAGGAAAGGGCTTTGCAGAGAGGAGGAGGAGGAGCAGAGGAGGAGGAGAATTAGCAATAGCGCTTAGACTTCTATACCGCTTCACAGTGCTTTCCAGCCCTCTCTAAGCGGTTTACAGAATCAGCCTCTTGCCCCCAAATAATCTGGGTCCTCATTTTACTGACCTTGGAAGGATGGAAGGCTGAGTCAAACTTGAGCGGGTCAGGATCGAACTCCTGGCAGTGGGCAGAGTTAGCCTGTAATACAGCATTCTAACCACTGCGCCATCACGGCTCCAAGACTGTGAGGTCCTTGGTGCTCTCTGAGCTTCGTTGCATTTTTGCAAACGTTGCACTACCCAACCAGGTAGCATCAGCAATAACTACAAGGCAGTTGGGTTTGTGGAGTAGAGAGGAGGAGGAGGAGGAGGAGGAGGAGGAAGAGGAGGAGGAGGACGACGACTGTGGAGTCGGTGGTGCTCTGAGCTTGGTGGTTTTCTTGTTTCATTATCCAACTACTAGGGGATACCATCAGTGCAGGGATAGCTTGGAGGAGGAGGAAGAGGAGGAAGACAAATAGGAGGAGGAAGAAGAGGAAGAGGAAGAGGCCTGTGGAGTCCTTGGTGCTCTCAGAGCTTGCTGGTTTTCTTACCCAACAAGTTCATATCACAAGTGCCCTGCTAGCCAGCAATTCTTCTTTAAAAAGAAAATATCACTTTGAAACAGTGGCCCCTTTTTCTTGGTTTATGAGACTGGACAGGGAAAATCCCATCCGTTTCCAACCGCAGTTGCCAAATGATTTCCTCCTCCTCCTCCACCATCATCATCACCATCCGTGCATCACCTAAAAGAGAAATGGAGCTGAATTTTAGACGGAACCAAGGACAATTGGCAGCTTTTGCGCCCAGCGTTGCCCAATGCCTAATAGCCATAGCACTTAGACTTATATACCGCTTCATAGTGCTTTTACAGCCCTCTCTAAGCGGTTTACAGAGTCAGCCTCTTGCCCCCAAACAATCTGGGTCCTCATTTGACCCTCCTTGGAAGGATGGAAGGCTGAGTCAACCTTGAGCCTGGTGAGATTTGAACTGCCGAACTGCAGCTAGCAGTTAGCTGAAGTAGCACGCAGGGCTGCCCTCTAACCACCGCGCCACCACAGGTAACATTGCAACCAAAAGACAAGAAAAAGAAAAGCAGAGGGAAAGAGAGATGAGAGAGTTCTCCTTGGCAGATCGAGGGATCTCTCTCGATCTGCTCAGGTTCAATTCCAGGAAGCTCAAAGAGGGAAGATCTAGATCAGTGTTTCTCAACCTTGGAAGCTTGAAGATGGGTGGACTTCAACTCCCAGAATCCCCCAGCCAGCGCTGCTGGCTGGGGGATTCTGGGAGCTGAAGTCCACCCATCTTCAAGCTTCCAAGGTTGAGAAACACTGATCTAGATGGAGACCTTTAAAAAGGAAGAGCTGTTTTTCCTGGCCATTTACATTTTAGACTCCACCTCTCCGGTACAAGTTATTAACATTGTTTAAATTGCCGTTTAATGTGTGTGTGTGTGTCCTATGCTCATTCAGAGAGGGGTGCGTGCCTGGCTGGGACAGTATTGCCCTGGTCACCATGTTCTCCACTTCATCCCAGTCTTCTCCAGCCTGTCTTCCAGCTGTGGCCCAAGGGGCCTTTTTTGACCCATGGAAGGATTATCTAAACCTCTCCAAAGTGGTGATGGAGATCGTCGAGGAGCGGAAGAAGCCAGAAAGCTTCTCTCCTTCTTGGGGAGACCCCTTGGACGTCATCGTTCTGCATTGGGTGAATGGAGGCGGCAACAGCAAGACCTACAGTCCCAAGACCCACGGCACCCACAGAGGAGACCTCCCGCCCGCTCAACCAACCCAACAAGGCATCTGCAACTTTTGCAAGCACAATGGGGAGTCCAAGAAAGTCTATTCTTCTCACACCTTGAAGAGAGCCGACGGGGTAGTGGTTTGCCCCATTCTGCGCAATTACACCTGCCCGCTCTGTGGGGCTACCGCCGAGAAGGCCCACACCTTGAAATACTGCCCCCATAATAAAGGGAAGCAATCCTTGTACCGCAGAAGTGGACGCAACTCGGCTGGACGCATGATCAAGAGATAAAGGGACACACACACCCCTTTCCCAATCTTTCTTCCATGGAAAAGTGGAAGAAGAAAAAGAAAAAAAAAGTTAAAACGCCTGGAGAGTGGATGATGAGAAGAAAAAGATTTGGAAATAAATAAATAAAAAGGAGTAAACTGGGTTCCACCGGCCCTTTTCCAGTTCTTCAAAAATCACAGTTGCAAAAGAGGTGATTTTGCATGACCTTATTATTTTTTTTTTAGTATATATATATATATATATATATATATATATGATGGATGAGACCAAACTTTGTTTTGAAAAAGAGGAAGATTTGTGTCTTTCAGCTGCACCCAATTTCAGTTTCGGACAGAAAAAAGCAGGACTTTGTTTTCCAAAATTAAACCTGTAAGTTCAGAAATCCTTTTTTGTTTGTTTCTAATTATCTTGAACGATGTGCAAAAGAAGTCACCGTTTGCCTTAAATTAACCACGATAAAAGGAACATAGGTGGTGGGGTTTTTTTCCCCCCTTTTCTTGAAATGTTCCTCACTGGCCATGTTTGACAAAGTTGAGATACCTTGAACAGTATTTATATCTGGGTTTGCAATAGGTAAAGCTTATTATGATTGTTTTTTTTAAAACTAGTAAGATGTTGTCTTTTAATAAACAGTGTTTTTTTTCATGATTGCATCAAATCACTGCTTCCTTCCTTTGTTTTTAATCCCTGGGTTGAATTTTCCTGGGTTCTCTGCCACTGATTCTTCATTTGATACTCAAATCTTCACTCCACATTTAATTTTGATTTGGACCTAAGTAGGTTTCACTTTGTTCAAGTTGCGTAGTTGTATCATAAGGCGCAGTTCTTACGGTATTTTGATGCACCAGTTCGTGGGGGGCATCACATTGGGAAAGTTCACAAACTGAAAGTGATATTCTCTTTTCTGCATGTCAATCCTGGGTTGTTGGTGGGGGTTTTTTGCAACCTCTGCAAATACTGAAAATCAGCAATTATTTCTGCAATCCGTATAGCTTTTTCATGCTTGGGGAGGATTACGTCTTCACTTCCAGCAGTGAAAACTCTCTTGAAAAATTCCAGATTCTCTTTTTGGCTTTTGAGATTCGCACAACTATCATCTTGTCTTAGTTTGCACACATTTATTGTGGTATGGTTTTCTATAGCCTTAGATAGCACGCACACAGTTGCAATCTGTTGCTGGTGTTAGATTTACCTTGCTGGCATGAGGAAGAATGGACTTCCAAGCAGCTCCAAATGAAACTTAGAACTTAGAATAACAGAGTTGGAAGGGACTTTGGAGGTCTTCTAGTCCAACCCCCTTCTCAGGCAGGAAACCCTACACCACTTCAGACAAAGGATTGTCCAATCTCTTCTTAAAAACTTCCAGTGTTGGAGCATTTACAACTTCTGGAGGCAAGTCGTTCCACTGATTAAATTGTTCTCCCTGTCAGGAAATTTCTCCTTAGTTCTAGGTTGCTTCTCTCCTTGATGAGTTTCCACCCATTGCTTCCTGTCCTGCAAAAGACACAAGCTCAGGCAGCAACGCCTATTTGAAAAGTTTAGAAGTGTCTCAAAACGTGCCCGATTCTTTCCTGCAAGAGGCAATCCGATCTACCCTGCTGGAGAGGTTTCTACCAACATTATTACCTGAGCTTTCCTAGGGGCTAGAAACTTGATTTGTTCATATCATTCCATCCTGCAAATCCAAGTGCACTTTTATGAGAGTTTGCAATCAGTGAGAAAGAAAAAAGGATTAAAGAGTCAGTTTGGTAGTTGGACCAAATTAGGAAACAACTGGGCACCAAAACATCAGGTGTTTGTTTGAATAGTTCCAATAACCTGTGAATGTGTGTGTGTGTGTGAAAGAGAAAGCATAAGATAAGGGAGGGGAGGGCCTCTTCAGCTCCCCACCAACAGGGGTTTCCACATGTGTTATGATTGTAGCTCCTAGAATACTGTTTAATATATCTCTAAATCAATGTTTTTCAACTCATCAGTTGAAAAACACTGATTTAGTTAAATCAGTTAGGTCACTTTAAGATGTGTGGACTTCAAGTCCCAGAATTCCTCAGACAGTGTGTTTTGGTCTTGGATGATTAGGAAAAGCAATTTTGGGGGAGAGTAGAGCAGCCTTACCTAAACTGTCCCGGCCTTATGGGTATTGCAGACCAAGAAACCTGGAAGATGATGGTTTGGGTAGAAATTCCAGTTAGAACAGTGTTTCTCAACCTTGGTAGCTTGAAGATGGGTGGACTTCAACTCCCAGAATCCCCCAGCCAGCGCTGCTGGCTGGGGGATTCTGGGAGTTGAAGTCCACCCATCTTCAAGCTACCAAGGTTGAGAAACACTGAGTTAGAAGAATGTTTCTCAACCTTAGCTATTTGAAGATGGGTGGACTTCATTGGCTGGCTGGGGAATTCTGGGACTTGAAGTCCACCCAACTTCAAGATCACTAGTTTGCTGGTCAAGGAATTCTGGGAGTTGCCATCCACACGACTTCATTAGCATGCTAGCTGGGGAATTCTGGGAGTTGAAGTCCACCCATCGTCAAGTAGCCAAAATTGAACAATTGAATTAGAACTTTCCCACAACGCTGATGTCCTTCAGGGCCATCAGCTTTCACTTCCAGTTGTCCACGTTGAGTTGGCCGTGGTCAACCTTCCGCGCAGTCTTCCCGCTCAACCTGGAGAACCTCCAGATCCGTTGGGGAGCATGGGTGTCGCAGTCCATCACCTTTGCAGGTGACCCAAGGGGAAGGAAGGCTGATGTGTCTGCAGAGATCTGGGGGAGGGGCTGCCTTTAAATGCTCCTCCTGCATATTCCCCCCTTCCCCCCGCTTCCCCCTTCCTCATGGCTGGATGCAGGGACCTTTGATAGTCCCCCAGCCAGGGGGTTCCTGGGTTTGCATGGCTGGGCTGCAGCTTCAGGCTGTGTTTTCAGCTCCTCCTTGCAGAAAACCCATCCCTCCTTCCCCACCCCCACTCCCCCCACCACCATCACCAGATTTCTGCCTCTTAGAGCAGAAAGTCCTGGGTGAAACTGGAATTTTGTATCTTTCAGGCAGACGACCCTCCAGCTGGAAGAGGGGAGGGGGTTGAGGTAGACAAGTCTCTTCAAACGGACCTGACAGCTTCAGGGACAAGAGAGGGCATTTGGGACCCTCCTGCCCTTCTCCCCCAACCCCCTCCCCTCATCTCAAACTAAGAGGTTGGGGGTCTTGGGGGCTCTCTGAGCTGAAAGAGCACCAAAGACCCCTCGTTTCAACCCTCGAGCTACAAATGCTCCCCTTTATTGGAAACAAGAGGTTCATGGTGACGGGGCGGGGGGGGGGCTTCTCACAACCCCAAATGATCCATTATTCCAAAGAAGCTTTACTCAAGCTTGCTGGGGGCGAGGGAGGGGGCTTAATCCTGGATTTGCTGAAGTTGTTTCCCCCCCACCCCCATTTTCCATGTGGGGCCAGGCTGCAGCAGGGAAGGGGGCAATGGGAGCCAGCAGTTGGGAGGGAGGGGCCGTGGCTGCCTTGCACTCCACCCAGAAGACCCCAAACGTGGGCTACGGGTCAGCACGGTGGGGGATACCTGCAGATTCACCAAATTTGGGGGTTCCCATCCTCACATGGCTAAAGTTGGGGAACTCCAGTTTCATTCCTTAGCTAATGGTTGAATGTGGATTAAAAGGATTAAACCTCTCTCTCTTGCTCTCTCCCTTCCTCCCTTCCTTGCTTTCTCTCTCTCTCTCCTTTCTTTTTTTCTTTCTTTCTTTCTTTTTGTCTTTCTTTCTCCTTTCTTTCTTTCTTTCTCTTCTTTTTCTCTCTCCTCTCTGTTTTTCTTTCTCTCTCTCTCTCGCTCTCTCTCTCTGTGATAGAGAGAAAGAGAGAGAGAGAGAGAAGGGCATTCCAAAGAAGAGCAGTTTATCAAACAAAATTCACATCCACTTAGTGCATGTTTCTTTTTTTGTGTGTGTTTTTCTTTTGTTTTTTTTTTTCTCCATCCAGTTGGATAAATGTTTCTTTATTTCTCTTCCCGTGTTTGCTACACTTGGCTTTTAGGAAGTCCAGGCAGGCCAACTGCCAAGCACCCCAACCAGCCAGCATCAGCACAAGAAGTTTAGCCTCTCTTCAGCCGTGTCTTCAATCCATCCATCCATCCATGAGAATAGAGCTGGAAGGGACCTGGGAGGTCTTCTAGTCCGACCCCTGCTCATGCAGGAAACCATATACCCGTGATGGCGAACCTATGGCGCGTGCCGGAGACATATTGGTGGGCACATGAGTTTAGCTCTAGGATGCATGCGGGCGCCAGCCAGCTAATTTTCAGGCCTTCCGGGCCTACCGGAAGTTGGGAAACAGGCTGTTTCCAGCCTCCGGGGGTGGGAGGAGGCCATTTTTGCCCTCCCCAGGCTCCTAGAAAGCCTCTGGAGCCCGGGGAGGTGAAAAACGGGCCTTTGGTCCCACTGGAACTTCGGAAATGGGCCATTTCTGGCCTCCAGAGGGCTTCCTGGGGGGTGGGGAAGGCCGTTTTAACCCTCCCCAGGCTCCAAGAAAGAAATTATGGGTGTGAGCACGCGCACGTGCGACCCCCCCCCCGCACTCCCCCCACATTTGGCACGCAGCGGCAAAAAGGTCAGCCATCCCTGCCATATACCGTTTCAGACAAATGGCTGCCCAAGCTCTTCTTAAAAACCTTCAGTGATGAAGCACCCACAACTTCTGAAAAATTGCCATGATGCCAGTGTCGCCCAGGGTGACACTGGGCAGGGATTCCTGCTGCCCACAGTTGTACCTGTTACAGGTGGTCCTCGACTTACGCCCACAATTGCACCTGAAATCTCTGTCGCTAAATGAAACATTTGTTAACTTAAGTTTTGACGCAATTTACAGCCTTTCTTGCCCCAGTCATTAAATCTGCCACCCCCCCCGGCCATGTTTTCTCCTCCCCTGAAGCCCAGGCGTCACCATGACAACCTTGGGCATCTCTCGTTGGGGCTGCCTCTCATCGCCATGGGGACAAGAAAGAGGAGAGCAAGTACCAAGTATCAGGAGGAGGAGGAGGGGGAGGGAGGAACATCTGCAATAGGAAATCAAAACTGCTCCGTGGGAAGCAGAAAAGATTCAAGCTACGTTTGGTGGCCTGATTTTTATGCTTCATCATTTATCCTGCATCGGTTGCTCCAGAAATAAACCCATGTGGGCAGGTTTACTCCAGAGTTGCAGAAAGAGGTGAGTGGTGGGCTCCTGCTTGGTCAGGGAATGTGGTATATACAGGTAGTCCTCGACATTACAACAGTTCATTTACTGACCGAAGTTAACAGTGACATTGAAACCTATGACCCTTTTTCACACGTACGACCATTGCAACATCCTCATAGTTGCGTCATCAAAATTCAGATCCTTGGGCAACTGACTCATACTTATGACGGTTGCAGTGTCCCTGGGGGTCACGTGATCCCCTTTTTGCGACCTTCTGACAAGCCAAGTCAACCGGGGAAACCAGATTCACTTAACAACTGGGCGACTAACTTATCAACTTCAGTTGATTCACTTTTTTTTTTTTTTTAATTTGATTTATATGCCGACCTTCTCCAGAGACTCAGGGCGGCTTACAATGCGCTAAGCAATAGCCTTCATCCTTTTTGTATATTTATACAAAGTCAGCTTATTGCCCCCACAAACTGGGTCCTCAATTTACCTACCTTAGAAAGGATGGAAGGCTGAGTCAACCTTGAGCCTGGCGAGATTCGAACTTACAGTAATTCCAGGCAGCAGACTGATAGACAATGCTATTAGTCTGGTGAGCCACCACTTAACGGCTGGGGCAAGAAAGGTCATAAAACTGGGGCAAGACTCACTTAACAAATGTCTCACTTAACAGCAGAAATTTTGACCTCAGTTATGGTCGTAAGTCGGGCTCCGCCTGAAATTCCCGAAAGAGAATGATTTCATTTAGGCCAATTCAGGTCCTGAAAATGTGCTGTTTCCAAAGAGTCCAGTAGGGGGCGCCAGGTGATCAGGATGGTGAATTGCAATGGTCATATGGCCATTGCCCCCCCCCTCTTTTGTGTGTGTGTGTATGTGTGTAAAAATATATATACACAACCTTAAGGCGATATTGCTTGTCTCTTCTCCTTGCTTAATTCTTTCTTCTTTTCATCCGTTCTTGGAGATCATAACATTTTCTGCGGTCTCTTTTTCTTTTGCAAATGTTCTTTGTTTCAAGCCTTTTGTCCTCCCTGGAATAAAATCTCTTCTGACAGCTGCCCTCATTCAGATGCTACCTGAGAATAAATCTTCCCCCTCCCCCTCTTCCTCCTCCTCCGTTTCTTCCTATTTGCCGTTCCTTTGAATCCTTCCTAAATCTAGTCTGGTTTAATGAAAAGAAGGACTAAGGGGGACATGAGAGCAGCGTCCCAATATCTCAGGGGCTGCAACAAAGAAATTGGGGTCCACCTATTCCCCAAAGCACCTGAAAGCAGGACAAGAAACAATGCATGGAAACCAATCAAGGAGAGAAGCAACCTAGAACTAAGGAGAAATTTCCTGACAGTTAAAACAATTAACCAGTGGAACTACTTGCCACCAGAAGTTGTGGGTGCTTCCATCACTGGAGGTTTTTAAGAAGAGATTGGACAAACAAAGTCCATGGGGGAGGACAGATTCACTGAACAATCGTGTTACTAACTTAACAACTGCAGTGTTAAGTGCAGGGAAGGTCATAAAATGGAACAAAGCCCACTTAACAAGCGGTTCGCTCAGCAACAGATATTTTAGGCTGAATTTTGGTCATAAGTCAAGGGTTGCCTGTAACCTGCATTTCGAGACTGAGAATTGATATTTCTTTTGCAGGCAAACCGTATAGAAGCCGAAAGTTATAATTGTTATTAGGGTTGTTTGTACAGTCAGCTGAATGTTTCGATCGGGTTTATCATTTTTGTCCACCTATTTATTAGGATTCCTCTAAACAGCAGCAAAAAAAAATAAAACAAACTCTGCATCGGGAACTGGGCTATCTGTATTGGAAGGCCCTTTGTGGAACCTGGAGGGGAGGCGGTTGCTTAGCAACGGCTGCAGTTTTATTTGCAACCTGCTGGACTCAAGTTCTTAACTATATTATATTTATATATTTATATTTATATTTATATTTATATTTATATTTATATTTATATTTATATTTATATTTATATTTATATTTATACATATACATATGTACATGTTATGTGTATATGTATATGTACATGGTGGCTCAGTGGCTAAGACGCTGAGCTTGTCGATCGAAAGGTCAGCAGTTCAGCGGTTTGAATCCCTAGTGCTGCCGCGTAATGGGGTGAGCTCCCGTGATTTCTCCCAGCTTCTGCCAACCTAGCAGTTCGAAAGCAGGTAAAAAATGCAAGTAGAAAAATAGGGACCGCCTTTGGTGGGAAGGGAACAGCCTTCCGTGCGCCTTTGGCGTTGAGTCATGCCGGTCACATGACCACAGAGACATCTTCGGACAGCGCTGGCTCTTCGGCTTTGAAACGGAGATGAGCACCGCCCCCTAGAGTCGGGAACAACTAGCACATATTTGTGAGGGGAACCTTTACCTTTATGTATGTATGTATGTATGTATCTGTCTGTCTGTCTGTCTGTCTGTCTGTCTATCTACCTACCTATCTATCTAAAGGGGGATCTGATGAGGCTGAGCTCAGGGTAGGGGCCCGTACATATTCTTCTGATGTGCGCCGTCATTCCGACTGGCAAAGGGAAACAATGAATTGAGCAACAATTGTGTAGCACAAACAATGTGTGGAAGTAGGAAAGGAAGCTGTGAGTTCTTTGGCTGCGTTCAACAGATTTCAAGGATTAAATGAGATGCTGGTAGTGAAAATCTGAATTTTTCCAAAGGTCTGTGAACCAGAACAATTTGCTTCCAGAAGTTGTGAATGCTCCAACACTGGAAGTTTTTAAGAAGATGTTGGACAACCATTTTGTCTGAAGTGGTGTAGGGTTTCCTGCCTAAGCAAGGGGTTGGACTAGAAGACCTCCAAGGTCCCTTCCGGCTCTGTTATTCTGTCCTTTGAAACCTTGGCAACTTTAAGATGGGTGAACTTCAACTCCCAGAATTCCCCAGAATGGGGCCCTACTGTTACAATTTTGAAATAAAAGCATGCAAAGCCCTTTCTTTTCCATCCAAATGAACGAAGCAGCTTTAAAAAAAAATACTATTTTGAGCTTTGGAAGGAGGACGGGCAGCTTGCTTGATGAGAAGCTGGTGTTGGCAGAAAGCTCGGCCGAGAAGGTGTGATCCCAGCTTGCGAAAAGACGGTGAAGAGAATCGGGCATTTTTCCGCCGAGAGAGCAGAGGTTTCGCTCTTGAGGGTAGCAGCCTTGCACACAATCCTCGATTTATGACCACAATTGAGCCCAACATTTCTGTTGCTAAGGGAGACATCGGTTAAGTACCTTTGGCTCAATTTTACGAGCTTTCTTTCTTTCTTTCTTTCTTTCTTTCTTTTCTCATCGGTTAAATGCATCCCTGCAAGTTGTTAAGTTAGTCGCCCGGTTGTTAAAGTGAATCTGGCTTCCCTGTTGACTTTGCTTCTCAGACGGTCGCAAAAGAGGATCATGTGACAAATACACCCCCTCACCGGGACACTGCAACTGTCGTAAATACGAGCCGACTGCCAAGCATCTGAATTCGGATCCCGTGATCCTAGGGAAGCTACAAAGGTCGTACTGGTAGAAAAACAGATCATAAGTCCATTTTTTTTCCAGTGCCGTCGTAATTTCGGACGGTCACTAACCGGGCCATTGTAAGTCGAGGACTGCTTGTAGTTCTCAGCTCCTGATGCCGCCATACCAGCTACTTCTCTCTCCAGGTGAAGAATGGACGACGTCAGCTGGTTCCACCCTCGGCCACCATCTCTGTAGGTGACGACTGTCATTTCCCATCCTGTGTCTGTGAGGAGCAGGAGTTGGGAGTGAGCAGAGAGTCGGAGACCTCGTAGGACTCCTTGCCATTGGAAAAAGGGAAGGCGCACCGGCTTCGGACCGTTCCTCTTGGCCTGCGTCCAAATTGCGCCCACCTCCTGCCTGGTGCAGTGGCCAAAGCACCCCCCTTCCTCCTTCCCCCTCCCCCCCGGTCCCGTTCTCGCACACGTTCAAAATTGCACCGCTGAAGGAAAAAACGGAGGCAGGGAAAGCTATGCAACCTTTTTCGCTGATTAATTGTTGTGCGGGATCCATTAGGCGATTTTTAATTAACTTAAAAGTGCCTTATGATCCTTCGGCCAAAAAAACCAAAAACCCCACACCGGTTTTGTTGTTGTTGTTTTTTTTAAAATCCGATTGCTTATAAAACCCAGAGGAGACGCACTTTGTCTTGGAACAAATATTTCTCTTTTTTCTCTTGCAGCTAAAAACTTATTCTCCTCGTCCCCACCCCCACCCCCAATGCATTTGGACTTTTAAATTCATTTTTAATCTTTTATCATCGTATTTTAGTGGCTAAACTCACCCTCCCAAATGTTGTGATACGTTCACAGGTTGGCGGCGAGAGTTTAAATTCTGCAGTGGAGGCTGAGAGAGTCTGAGGTCCAGAATTAGAAATTGTGGAAGATCCGGGTTGGAACTCATGACATGCTCAGGAGCCAGTCCAATGAGGTACTTTGGGGTCAGTTAGCTTTAACCTATCTCACTGGGCTATAGTAGGGATAAAACCGGGGATTGTGACGAAAGTACTATCAGTCCTTGTTTACCGACCACAATTGGGACTGGCAATTAGGTCATTAAGTGAAATCATCATTAAGTGAAACCACCACCAGGCTCACGAGTTGGGAATCAGGGTCCTTACCTTATGAATGCAACAAATCAATGCAATTGGGCCAGTTGAGCTGTATAGTCAAGTGGCTATTGATGTCCTTGGAGACTGAACCTTGAGTGAGCTGCATTCGAACTCGGAACTCCGTCAATAAACTTGGTCAAGGAGAGCCCTATTCTTATCTTGTCCGGCCTCCTTCCTTCTACTAAGCATTTACACGTTGAAATCTCACCACATTGGCAGGGTCGACGTCAAGCAACACTGGTGCATTCATCCTAAAGTCACACAAGTAGTCGCAACAATGAACCGGCCCTCAATGAACAAGCCCAGGTACATACACAGGTAGTCCTCGACTTACAACCGTCCGCTTAGTGACCGTTCAGAGTTACAACAGCACTGAAACAAAGCGAATTGGGACTGTTTTTCACACTTATGACCACTGCCGCATCCTGGTGGTCATGTGATCAAAATTCAGATGCTCGACTCATATTTGTGACGATTGCAACGTCCCGGGGTTACGTGATCCCCATTTGACAAACGAAGCCAATGGGGAATGCCAGATTCGCTGTGTGAACGCCCTTAACAACTGCCGCATTTCACTTAACAACGGTGGCAAGGAAAGCTGTAAAATGGGGCACGGCTCCCGTAAGAAATGTCTCACTCTGCCACAGAAATTTGGGGCTCAAATTGGGGCCGTAAGTCGAGGACTTTCTGCAATGGCTTCAGGTGAGGCGTGTGGGGAAATGCAGCCAATGGGGGATGAGCGAGGAGTGGGTGCAGTTGCAGCATGAAACTCCAGAGGTTTCTTGAGAGGGGGGTGAGCAGCCTGTGTCCCCCCCCCACCCCATCGATTGGGGTGGGGGTGTTAATGGGAGCGATTCTTTCTTCCTATGTTAGAAAGGAAATCTCTGGGCATAAAACTCAAGAGAAACATCCAAGGCTGACATTCACCCTCGATTTTTCGTGATCGGTCCTGCTCTTAGGGCGGCCCTCTTTATCTCTTGTTGTAAAGAAAGTGGGGAGGGGGAATATTGGGGCTGGATTTGAGTTGGAGGGCAGGCAGTGTTTTTGAACCTTGGCAAAATTAAAGGTGGATGGACTTCAATTCCCAGAATTCCCCAGCCAGCTACGGCTGGCTGGGGAATTCTGGGAGTTAAAGTCTTCTACTCCAGCTCCCTGCTCGAGCAGAACTTATACCATTTCAGATAAGTGGCTGTCCAGTCTCTTCTTAAAAACCTCCAGTGATGGAGCGCCCACAACTTCTGGTGGCAAGCTGTTCCACTGGTTAATTGTCCTCATTGTTAGGAAGCTTCTCCTTAATTCCAGGTTGCTTCTCTCCTTCATTTGTTTACATCCATTGTTCCTTCTCCTGCCTTCTGGTGCTTTGGAGAATAATTTGACCCCCTCTTCTTTGGGGCAGCCCCTCAAATACTGGAATACTGCTGTCATCTCGCCCCTAATTCTTCTTTTTTTTAAACTAGCCAGACCCAAATCCTATATATAGGGTTAAAAGAACAGCACCTTGCCAATGCCGGTCAATCCAATTAACCCTTGACCCTTTTTGCTTACATGGTCCTCCAAGTCAAAGAGATGGAGAGAAAGAGAGGCTGACCCCCCCCACCTCCCCAAGGTCTCCATCACAGAACTGATCACAAAGACCTGGAAGCCCAGACTGTCTCTCCCAAACAGGGATTGGCTGCTGGGGCCATGTCACACCTATTACTTCTTACTCAGCCAATAGAAAGAAAAAAAAAAAAAAGAGCTGGGGAAGGCATGAAGCTTTGCCAGTCATCTGGCACAAAGATGGTGACATAGCAAGCTCTTTTCTAAGAAAAAGGTGGTGGGATGGGGCCGAATCATGATGTTTGATCCAATTAAGTGTTATCATAATCGTTGATCAGGAGATCTGACTGGGTTGGGACTAGCCACGTTGGGCATATTGAAGGAAGAATATTTAGAGCAGGGACATCCAACTTTGGTGACTTTTAAGATTTGTGGACTTCAACCCCCAGAATTCCCCCAGCCAGCCATGCTGGCTGGGGAATTCTGGGAGTTGAAGTCCACAGGTCTTAAAATTGCCAAGGTTGGACCCCTCTGTTTAGAACAGTGTTTCTCAACCTTGGAAGCTTGAAGATGGGTGGACTTCAACTCCCACAATCCCCCAGCCAGCGCTGCTGGCTGGGGGATTCTGGGAATTGAAGTCCACCCATCTTCAAGCTTCCAAGGTTGAGAAACACTGGTTTAGAAGGTTTGAGAAGTTCTGGGATCTTATGTAGAGGTTGCAGAAATGCGATGTCTGTCCTTCCCGGCCAGTGGTGATTGTAGCTGGGGCTGCCAAGCAGACGGACCATATACCACTTGGAAGACCCCAATTTCTCTCCTTCCAGGGTCACCAAAGGAACGGCTGAAACACCGTGAGGTTATATCTCTGCCCAAGTCATTATATATCTCAGGTAGCTTCCATAACTACTTGAGCTTAGCTGATTGAGGCACTGGGAGCCAAGGACTGAGTTGGCCGTGCCCCAAGGGAAGAAGACGGCCATACACTTGTAATATTAGACCCCGGTGAGCCCCTTCCTTTCGGAGGTGGTTTCGTTCTTCCATCTTTCTTCCCCCTGTGAGATCCTTCAACCACGCTTCATGCAGAACAAACAGCAGGGCAGCTTCCTTGGGACACTTTTCTGTGGCCTGACTTGACCACCTGACAGCTGAAGAAGTGGAGGGGGAGCAACCAAGACGTGACCTTCAGCCAAACACTGGAAGTCCCGTTCTCAAGCAATTCTCAAACAATTTGGACTCAAGGATCCCTTTAGCTTCTGACTGAGGAACTCAAAAAGAGTTTAAGGTGGTGTGTCTATCCATAGTTCCTGTAGAAATTAAGATTTGAGAAATTTTAAAACATTGGACATGGGAGAAGCCCTGAAGGGGTCTTAGGGACCCCTCACTTGTCCCCCCAAGCCATGCTTTTGAGAGCCATTGCCCCCCCCCAAAATGTTGTGATCTCTGGCACAGACAACACCTCTGGTGGGTGAGGATGAAGGAAGTCCAACACAGTTGAAGGAACCTGGTGCGTGGTGGGATGGTGGTTCGAGAATGACCTTCTGCCCGGTTAATGGGACGAAGGAGGGTGTGTGAAGGGAAGGGAGATGATGAACCTTCGATGCCTTGTCGTAGTTGATAGGCCCCCTCCCCCCTCCCCAACTCCATTAGTTAAAATGGGTTAAGAGATTGTCGTGAAATGTAAAGAAAAAACGACAACAGAAGACGGAAGAGATGTCGTGAATGGACATTTATCATGACAAGAAATGAGTTAATAGTATTAGCACTAAAAAAAAAAGGCTGACTCCACCAAGCACAAAATCAATACACAACTTTACACTAAAACACACAAACCTACCAAGACATTCAGAATTTTTTTTTTCTTAATTTTTTTTTCTCTTCTCTTTTTTGCTAGGTAGCCAGGACGATGGAATTGTTTTACTTAGTTGCTCCTTTAAAATAAAAATAAAAAACCAATAATAATAAAAAAAAAACCCAAACCCCATTTTCAACCTTTCCTTGGCTGTGCGGCCACTCCCTTTTGGCACCAACCCCCATAAGACTAAAGAAGACTTCTGTTCAAAAGGAGAGGTTGGATGGAGAACGAAAAAGATCCGGAATGGTTTGCAAGCGAGTTTGTATAAAAGGAACTGGAGGTTTGTGGCTCCGTAATGAGACAGGTCTCGCTGGACTTCTTCAAGTGGGAATGGCGAACCTTCAACTGTCTTAGCTGGCCTCCCGAAATGGACAACCTCATGGATGTTGGGCTACTAGGAGGGTCAGACTGATGTTGACCGAGGATGGAGTGGAACTGAACCCCAACCAGCATGGAGAGAACCAGGTTAAGGAAACCTCTTCCCCAAGGCGGTCTACAAGGGCATGGTCAAAAAAGCCCAGATCATGGTTGCACCTGCGTGATGGAAGCTCTATAGAAGATTGCACTACAGTGACCATCATCTTGACTTGGGTTGACCATCTTGAAGGCTGCCTTGTTTGGAGTCCTCCAGGTTTCCCCTGTGGTTTCAACTGGGGAGGTCTTGGTCTGGAGGGGGGTTTCATGTGAAAAGCATCTGTAGGGAGGCCTCCCTACTTGAGGCTCTCTAAGATATGGTGACTAACAAAGGAAAACACATGTTGTTATAAGGCAGTGTTTCCCATCCTTCATCATGTTAAGATGGGTGGACTTCAACTCCCAGAATACGTCAGCCTTCTATGAGCTCTGCTGGCTGGGGTATTCTGGCAGTTAAAGTCCACCCATCTTAACATGGTTAAAGTTGAGAAACGCTGCTCTAAAAGGCATGAAACAGGGAACTCTTGACCACTAAAGGCAAGGAAACCTGGCTATCTAAAGGCAGCAGAACTTGAATCATGCAAAATTAATTTATGGTTCTCCATTTCCTGGTTCTAGACATCCCAAGAATGGCGGGATTCACCTTGCTACTCAAACTGGACAGTTTCCAATAGGATGAGATTGTCTGACTGTTCCAACTCATTCTTAGCCCCATCTCGCCAATCTTCCTTCATTTCCTCAGCAAGTCCATTACGACGGCAAAAAAGAAAGGAACAGAGACTCGTCCTGCTGTTTTGCTGCAAATTTTGGGGAATAAGTTAGGTGAACCTGTGAATGGTTGGGAAATTCCTCCCAAGTTTGAATGGCAAAGAGACTGCCCTTTATGTATCCTTCCCTCAGAGCTGTACCACGAAAGGTAAGTTTGCTTTTCTTTTTGCCGTGTGAGATGGTTTAATAGGTAACACTCTCCTTTCCCCTCACAACAGAAGTGGTGCCATTCCATCGCTTCTGATATTGCATTAGTGAGCAATAAGAAATAGAAAACGATCCTCACGTCTTCATTGCTCTGCAACTTTTTCCGGGCAATTAAATTTTAACGGACCTGTTTTGCTTTCCAAACCTCCAGTTCTTTTACGCATAGCTGTGCCTCTGATGTTCGAGAACAGAAAAAAAATAAAGTAAAATAAAATAAAAATAAAATAAAGTCATGGTCTCCCTCCTACCCCTGTCTTCCCCGCCCCTCCCAACTCCGCAGACATGTTTAAAACAGAAACCAAGCATTTACAATGAAGCAATGGTGGAGAAACGGTCTTTCTTTCTTTCTTTCTTTCTTTCTTTCTTTTTCTTCACAGTTAAAAGGGAAAAAAATGTAACATCAAATCCCCTCTTCGAATCGTCTAAATCGTTAAGACTTGGACAGTCTCTTGCGTTTTTTTTCCTCTTCCTTTCGCACCCTCCCGCCCCTAATATTTATATATATTTATATATATAATTTTTGAAATGTTTTTCTTTTGTTTTTGTAATATGGAAGATGAGGAAGAATTCCATAAAACACAGGTTGGATGGACATAGAAGGTGGGTTGTTAAAAAGTTCAAAATGATGAAAGGGGTGAAGTTCAAAAGTTCAGAAGACGGATCGGAACGAGATGAGCGGTCCCCGGCAGCGAGAGAATTCGAGATGGGGTTCCCCAAATTCGGATGAAGCAAAAAAGTTGACGTTGGAAAAAACAAACAAACAAACGTTGGAAAAGATGAAAGGTTGCGTCGCCCGAGAAAACAACACTCGAGAAATGTTCTTGATGTGGAGGAAGATATGGAGGTGGATTTTGAGGGGGGGGAAAAAGAGCAGTCCGGAGGTAGCCAGCTATTGTAATAAAGAGTCCCACGCTGCTTTAGAATAAGTGTGTGTTTGCTTTTTAAAATAATATATATATATATATATATATATATACTTATATATATATTTATAGAGAGAACTTTGTGGTGGGCGGACGTGTCAAAATGCTGAATGGAAAAAAAGATGCTCCGGGTTAAATGAGAATGTCCCGACACAAACCAAAATAAGAAGTATCAGGCGGCTTTTAAGGAAAGGGGTGGCGGAGGGGACAAAATATGAAGGCTCGGCATTCGAAACACGGGGAGGTTCACACGAGGGGTGGTGAGGAGGAATTGCGCCTGACAAATGTTCACATTCAACTGTGTGTGGTCACCACCGAGAAGACCTTAAGTTGCAGAAGGTCCGCTCGCCCCTTCGCTTTATCCCCTTCCTCCTGCCACCAAACCACTTGATTTTGATCCAAATTCCCTGGAAATTAAGAAAGGAAGAAGACAAGAAACTAGCCACAATTGAGATGATCGATGCGGAGAGGAAGGGAAGGGAAGGAACGCAAGAGCGCAACTCGCCACTTGCGTTTCTCCGGCTGGGTGACGGTGACTTAGGAGCTACGACGTTGCGTCTTGGTCCTTCGGGGGTTTGGAACTTGGGGAGAGGAACATTTTGCACACACATACACCCCTTTCCCACCCCCTCTGGGGTTGACCCTCTTCTGGCCTCCTCTTTCAAGCTTGGGTTCAGAAGCACCAAGTAGGTTTTCCCTGCTCCGGTTTGGCAGGAGGCAGGAGACGGGAGCGACTTAGAGAGTGAATCCAAGCAGGACAGGAGACCTCGGATTAGACCCCAGGAAGAGGAAACATCAGACAAGTCCAGCCGGGCCACCCTGGCTGCCTTCTCTCCACCTCCCCCCCCAAAAAAATCTGTCCATATAGGTTTCAGAAAAACATCTGGCTCATATTTGGCACATGAAAAAGCTCAAAAGTCTTGTTTCACCACTGCTTTGCTCAAGCAACACTGTCCCTCCGCGCACCGAGAGGGGAGAGGGCACTCATGCATCCAAGGAAGGGTGGCTTCAGGAACTGATCCAGTGGGGGTGGGGGTGGGGAAGGGAGAGAACCTGGAGGTCCCAGTAAGTCCCAGTAATGGAATCTGGCCAAGAGAGGAGACGGATTAGAAACGGGCCCTTGGATGGCCAAGGTTTGCCATCGCTGGCCCTGGTTTTCTCTCCAGGTGCAGCCGAGGGACGCCATCGGTAAAGGATTGACCCCTGGCCCAACAAAGTCATTTCTCTAGTGGATTGGGGTTAGGAGAACCAGGTCAAAACCAGGAGTAATTCCCCCTCAATCCCACCCTTGAGATTCATGATAGGTCATATCCCAGCCTGGGAAACAGCCGGGAGATCCAAAAACACAACCGTACTGGGGTGCTTCACAGCAAACACTGACTGATTTGCACGTGGGTCCCATCGACATCAAGGAGACCTTATTCTGGTTTAGGATGGAGAGACGACACGGTTGGGGAGGGAATTTAGAAGCATCCAGCTAAAATCCCCCAGCTGATTTTGGCAAGAGCAGGCCTCTCGGCTATCCAAAGAGGCCTGCAGCCCCCAAACCACTGTTTGCTGAAGAACATTCCACGTTTTCCAGAGCTGGGTATCAATCCATCACTTTAGGATTTACTTAACAATCTGCCCGGCTTTCCTCTCGTCTCTCCGCTTTTCTCGCAAATCAGCATATGCCTGAGTAAGTAAAGTTACGTTTTTCTATCAAAGCAGGATTAGGCTCAGCAAACGCAGGAATCCTCTCTCTCTTTGCTCTCAAAAAAAAACAACCATGGCATTTTATCAGATTTGGAGTTATTGTTTTGCTCGCTTGTTTTTGTTTTTTTGTTTTAAAAAAAGAAAAACCAACCCCAATGAATACGGTAGAACACCCACCGACATTGTTTTGCTAAGCAGATTCACACTTCCCCAAAGGAATCAAACAGACAATCACACCCCCTAAGATTGTGATGAAAAATATTTAGGAATCAGGCCTTTAACCAACCAGAAATCAGCATCAAGACAGCTATGGAGATTCCTAAACAATGACAGAAAGTCCTCAACGGCCTCTCTCTTTTTTAATAGAAAAAAAATTATATATATATATATTTATATTTATATTTATATATTTAAAAGCTACTAAGGATCCAGGTTCCAGATCCGCTAACTACACTTATCTTTTTTTTTTAAACGTTTGTTTTTAAATATTAAAATGCCCCTAGCTTCCCCAACATTTTTCCTCTTTTCAATTTTATTTTAAAAGCTGCTCATTCCCTATAAATAATAGTAGTTTGGCACTTCAAAAATGGGGGGTCGGGGGGGAAAGTGCGTCTTTTTAAACAGGATATGTCAGTAATATTTCTGAAGTGTATTTGTTCTTCGGAGAAGGTACCAGAATTGTCTTTCGGCGATCCAAAACTTTTGATTCCTTAAAAAATAAAAGATCTCGTTTAGCGACCGTTTGGAGTTACAATGGCACTGAAAAAGAGAGACGCGACTCAGTCCTCACACTTATGGCCATTGCAGCATCCCCCGTGGTCATGTGATCAAAATTCAACATTCAGGTGCTTGGCAAGCGGCATGCATTTATGAGAGTTGCAGGTCATGTGATCACCATTGATGACCTTACCAGCTGACTTCCCACAAGTAAAGTCAAAGGAGGGAAGCCAGATTTGCTTAGCAACCGAAATTGTGGTCGTAAATCGAGGAGTACCTGTAATTGCGTGGATTTGAAGGAGGAAAGTGAAAAGGAGGAGAGACAAGGAAAAGGGCTTGGAAATTAATTGCCCACCCCTGAATTAAATGGACATGTGGACTCTCTCCCTGGCCTGGCACGGCAGCAAGGTTTGGGGACCAAACAACGAATTAAACCAGACTCCTGGACTTCACCTCCCAATATTCTACTTTTATTTCTAGACCCGATGTCTTTTCTCCTCGGAGACCTATCCTAAAAGGCGGTGGGGAAACAGCAGGAATTCTGCTAGGGAAATTGGGATTTTCTGCCTCCCAAACTGCAAGAAATTGCAATTTCATTTAAAAAAAAAAAAATTGTGCAATTTGCAGAATTTGCAAATTTGCGGAATTTGCAAAGTGCAACAGCCGGCTTCCTTAATTAAAATTCAAAAGTCGCTTTTGAAAAAACAAACAAACCAGAATTAGGGAAGCCGACTTCTGCAATTTCAGATGGATTTCTGCGACCGAGGAAGGGCAGAGAAAGGGGCCTTCCTGGTCATCCTTGGTTCTCCTCCGTTTTGCAGGAATTTTACAGGAATATGCAAAATGAGAGATATTGGCCCAATGGGGCTGCCGAGCCCAATTTGAGGCAGAATGCCGTTCTCCTTATTTCTTGCCGAATCTTCGTTTCCTTGGCACACAACTGTGATACTGAAAGGCGCCCAGTTCGGCACACAGGGAGGAAGGAAAGTGGGTTGAAATAAGAAGCAGGGATCAGATAGAGGTCGTCCTCAATTTACGACCATTCCGTTTAGCGGCCGCTGGAAATTACAATGGCACTGAAAAAAAGGAAGTAACAGCCTTACGACCACTGTAGAATTCCCCATGGTCAGGTGATCAAAATTCGGGTGCTTGTCAACTGGTGTGTATTTTTGACAGTTGCAATGCCTCGGGGGGGGGGGGTGTCACGTGATCACCAGCTGAGACCTTCCCAACTGACTTCCGGACAAGCCAAGTCAAGGGGGGTTGGGGAGATGGATTCGCTTAACGATCATCCGATTCGCTTAGCGACTGTGATAATTTGCTTCATCAAAAAAGTTCATAAAATCGGGTCTCACTTGCTTAACGACCTCCAGCGATGGAATCTATGATCCAAATGGGAGTCGTAAGTCGAAGACGATCTGTACTGTCGAAATATACACAGGATTTGGGGGGGCAGAAATTGGTAAGAGGCTCCTTCTCCCTTCAATACTGACCATATTTAAAAAGACGCAGAGAGTTTGGCACAAAAATCTGTTCTGTATCGTCCTTCTCCCCTCGGCCCCCCCAGCCCCACCCCAAGCCCACCCCAAGGAAAGCATGATATGCAATGCACCTGCAAAACTGCAACAGTATTTTTTTGTTCATTGTAAAAATAAAAATAAGAAGAAGAATCTCAGCCAGTGGAAAGGCAGGGTGATTTCTCTCCCCCTCCACCCACTGCCTGCGAAAAACATCCCTAGCTGTGAATCTTGGTCGATAAAATGCTGATTGCAGTCATTCTTACTCCATAAAATCAGTGCAAGATGCTAAATAGATATTGCTTCCTTAAAAAAACCAACACATTAATAGTATATAAGTTTCACATTTTTGTTTTTTGTTTGTTCTCTAGTGGTTCTCAGAGTCTTAAGACCCTCCCTTCGGCCTAAGAAGGAAAACAGACACATGCTACTACCTAAGAGATTAAACCCACCCACCCACCCATTATATGTCCCCACTTCTACCGCCCTGAAACCAGAGCCGTTGGCCTAAGCGAGCCAGTCAGTTGATCAAACTCTTTGTTTTAAGAGCCTCAAGGAAAGATGGGCCGTGTGCTAAGTTCTTTCCTGGCAGACCTGAATCTCCACCCGATGGTTTGGAGACAGTCTGAAAGGAACTGTGGGTTTCCCCCCGCCCCCTTTGAGAGTCACTGAAATATTGCAGAAGTCCATAACTCAGTGCTGAAGAGTCGAGGGAAGGGGGGAATTTTAATGCAGCATAGGAAAATCTGTGCCAGAGGGACAGACAAGGACCTGGCCAAGCCCTCAAGAGAAGAAACTTGAGGCTGGAGACCTTCTCTCCTTAGTTACGATTTTCAGCTTCTTCGGGTCTCGAGTCTTGAGAAGGACACCAAATTTACCAGCCAGCAACTTCTATCCTAGAGAACATTGGGGCTCTCTAGGACTCCCGTGAGACTTCTCCCCCCCCCAACTTCAAGAAACATTAGGTCACCAACTCCGCTTCATTTCCAACAAGCCTAGCTCAACCAACACAATGCCCGGGTAGACGTCCACCAGCAACATCATCCTATCTTCTACACCTTGGTGGGATCTTCTGGGAAGAGGTAGACTTTGACTTCACAACTCAGGCCTTTTATGCTGAATGACAGAACTGGGAACTGTCACAAGCCATCAGACAAGCCAACAACGTGAGGTCCTCCCTCAAGCTACCTTTTCCAGCCCTGTTTGGATAAACGCCATCATCCTTAGAAGAAACACATAAGGAGCAAGCTACCACAAACACTGCAATGACGTGTGGTCGATTTGTTCAGCCTTGCTGGCCGACTCAACTCTGATCATCCTCGGGGATGGGGATACCCAGCATGATCAAGAAACTCTTGGTTAAAATGCTGGCAACCTTCAAAAGCCGACAAGCGGGCGAGCTCCCTACGGACGGAGAGAACGACACGAGCCCGATATGTAAACATAGCAGGGAGATACCCTGTGTTTTTTTTTAAATTTATTCATTCATTCCTTCATCCATCCATTGTACCCTTTGAGGGTGAGAGGAGGAGAGGAGGAGATAACCCAGCCGTCATCCCGTTTGGAAACTAACCAAACTAGAAGATCAAGACACAGAGTCCTACCAAGTGGTAAGTCACCATTTGGGTGGTGGGACCTGTTCTTGATGTGGCCTTCACGGCTACTCGAAATTTACACTGGGAACAGGAAGCCCTGATCAAACTATGATCTTTAAAAAAAGAAAAGAAAAAGAACTACACGAAGACCAGAACATCCTCGCTGGGAAGATTCACGAGAACGAAGGGAGGAGATGAATGAAGGCCACCTCACCATGGTGGGTTAGTAATACTGCTGGTTTATACTAAGAGCAAGTTCTCAACCTTGGCAGCCGGAAGAGGTGTGGACTTCAACTCCCAGAATTCTGATGGGAGATTGAAACCTCTGGCTGGGGAATTCTGGGAGTTGAAGTCCACACCTCTTCCGGCTGCCAAGGTTAAGGAACACCATATCAGAGGGTGAATAAACAGAGAAAAAAGAAAGTCAGAAAGAAAACACAATTGTCTGGGCTTGAGGAGAAGCTCAACAGCCCATAATACTGACTGGTCCCCTGGAGAAACAGGAGCTTTCGTTGCCACGTCGTTCCTTCCAAATTTCCCACCACTGTTGCTAAGAGTTGTACCTAAAAGCTGGGGTTTGGGCCTTTCCAGGTTCAGATGCCACCTTCCTGTATGAAGATCTTCCTGTGGCCCAAACACAACTGGGTGTGAGAGTAGAGGGGACGCAGCACCTCATCTGGGAAGGAAGACACAACAAATTGTAGGTGGACCTCAGGAAGGTCCCCATACCCGAACCAGGGCTGGTATTCACTTACTTTCCCTACTGGTTTGCATATGTGAGCGTGTGCCTCGGGCCTCAAAAAGGTGCCTAAATAGGATGGCATAGAGCCAAGGCAGGTGGGCTGGGCCACCCGTGATTTCTGCTACCAGTTCAGGCAAACCGGTCCGAACCGGTTGAATACCACCTCCGACCCTGACTCCACAAGTCTGACTTTCATCACACAAGAAGGACCTGACCCTCTCCTTCCAGGACGCAGGTCGTATCTCAGGAGGTTCAGCCTTCTTTGCAATTGGGGGACACTCATCCCAAACCCGAGGAAGAGTCACCACAGCAACTCTGGGCAAGATCCCCAGCAAGACAAGAAGACGCCTATCGTCATGAGTTGCCTGCGTCAATACCTGGATCCAGTTCTCTACCCCTGGTTCAAGCTCCTCCTCCTTCAGTAGAACACAGATCCTATCTACGAAACGTTCATCTAAGGACCTTGTTTTGATCACCAGGGCTGGGGAAATGGAGAGGAAAGACACAGCGTTTCCCTACGAAAAATAAGAATTCAGGTAGTCTTCGAATTACAACCATTCGTTTAGTGACCGCTCAAAGTTACAAGGGCACTGAGAAAAGTGATCTTATTAGCAGTTTTTCACATTTAGGACCGTTGCAGCGTCCCCCGCGGTCCCCCGGTCTAAATGCAGGTGCTTGGCAATTGGCATGCACTTATGACAGTTGCAGCGTCCCGGGATCACGGGCTCCCCTTTTGCGACCTTCCCAGCTGGTTTCCGGCAAGCGAAGTCAAAGGAGAGGAGGGGGAGGAAGTCACGATTCACTGAACGATTCACTTAACAGCTGTGGTGAAAAGGTCGTAAAATGGGGCAAAACTCACTGAACCACTGTCTTGCTTAGCAATGGAAATGTTGGGCTCAGTTGTGGTCGTAAGTCGAGGACTACCTGTAAAAATGTGCTTTGAATGGTAATATAGTTGTTTGTTTCAAAGCCAACTGAACAAGGTTGTTAGCCCAACCTCTCCTTCTCCCTCCTCATCTTCATTCAGGACAAACAAGGCAACTCAGAAGCGGAAACCCAACTGCCTCCTTTCGCTCCGAGAGAGAAGCGGAATCGATCACGGCAGGAATAATGTCACGCTTCCAGTCGGGGCCTAACTCCTTCCCCGTTTCCTTCCCAAGACCCAACCTGACCATCTACCCGTGATCAAAGGGACGTGGAGAAGGGCACGGAAAGCCCACCGAGAGATCCCTGAAGCTGATCTACCCTCTCCCGGAGAGAGGAAAGAAAGCTAGAGAGGTCGGTCCTTGCTCCATCGGACTCATTCGGAGACTCAGAAACAGAGAGGGAAAGAAAGAGGACTGTTTTCTTTTTTAAAAAATCTTTTTTTGTTTCTCTATTCAAATCCATCAACTGAAAAAAGAAAAGAAAACGTCGCCATATATATATAAATATATATATGTAGACCGAGAGAGAGAGAAATATATACACAATCAGGCCACACCGTTGGTGAAATAAACGTCCGGCAGAATATGATGGGCTGCTTCCCAATCAGAGGGGGCTCTGTGTATCTGTGTGTGTGTGTGTGTGTGTGTGTGTGTGTGGCAGAGAGACGGGCACTGGGCAGGGGTCAGGGTCATGGTGGTTACCATTTTTCACGATGAATGGGCTGATTGAACCTATTCCTCCTCCCCTCCCCAGGCCTTCTCTTTGGCCTCCTCTTATCCCACTTTCTGTGGGTTGGTGGCCCGGACTCCTTGCTCGTACGTTACTCGCTGGCTGATGAGATATTGCGCGGCTTGGGTGGCGGCTGGCGTGCCGGTGATGGTGACTTTACGGTTCCTGGTACCTGGAATAAATTCCCCCTTTTTAGAAATCTGGATGCGGGCCCCTGTCAGCTCCTGATACTCGACCAACGTCTTCCCGCCTTTGCCCAAAATGGCACCTACTAGGTTTTCCGGCACTGCGATCTCCACCATATCTTTAGCGCTTTCCACTAGCTTCTCGGTGGCTAGGAAGGAGCTGGCCACCAACGGGGAGGCAGTCCCTAAGTAGCCGTTGGCTGCCCCGGTGGCCGCCGCTAAAGAGCCCAAGGTGAAGGCGCCAACTGCACCGGCTGGGGCCGTGGTACTCGTAGAAGCTTCGTTGGCATACGAAGCTAAGAGGTTAGCAGCGGCCGCAGCCGCTGGGTTGGCTCCGGCGGCCACCGCAGCCAGGACCCCGGAAGCGGCGGCTGAATTGAGGCCGAGCCCCAAAGAATTGGTGTTGTATCCATAACTCGCTAAGGTGTTAAGTGCTGTGCTGATGGCCAAGAGGTCGCTGCCAGAAAAACCCGGCAGGGCAGCTGGGAAGGCGCCAACACCAGCCAGGCTGGTGTGGCCCAACAAGCCTGAAGCGGTGGCGGCAGCTGCGGCCGCAGGTAGAACGTCTGTAGAGTTGGCGTAGGGTGATCCGGTTGGGTTAGAGTTGGCCACTGGGCCAGTAATGTTGGCGTAGCTGATGTTGAGGCAGCTGCTGCTCTGCGGATCCTCCTGGATCTTCTGGACGATGATGTCGATGGCCTTGTGGATCTGCTCAGGCTCACCGCTGATGGTCACCACGCGTTCCTGGAGGTTGATGCCTTCGGGTTTCTGACTCAGCTGCACCCAAGCGCCGGACTGTTCCATGATGGCTTTGACGGTGGCGCCGCCTTTGCCGATAATCAGCCCAGCTGTGCTGTTTGGGACGATCACTTTGGCCTGAATTTGGGGGGGAAAGGAGAGGAAGAGCATTGAGTTCGGATTGTGACTTCTAACCCTCTTCTACATCAGGGCGGGATGGCGTTTCATGCTAAACTGGGCTAAACCAGGATTATGTCATTTTTTTAAAAAACATAAATTTTATTAATTTTCTATTAATTACATTTCTTAGTGCTTAATGAACTTCGTGATGTCTGAGTATTTAATTTGCTTTAGCAACACAGGTTCCATTATTATTCTCTCCACCCCTTTTTTCCAACCACTGGTAAAATAAATTCCATGTTTGGTAATATTTTCTGTCTTCTTTCTGTTTCATTTTCAATGTAAGTCTATCTATTTCTGCACAATCTAATATCGTCCTAATTATCTCTTCATCTTGTGGTGTTTCTTCGTTTTTCCAATATTGTGCGAAGATAATCCTCACTGCCGCTAAGACATGTAATATTAAATACATACTTTTCTTATAATAAAAAGAGTGGGATGATGGTGTTTCTGAGTTAGTGTGTCCGTGAGGAACCAGATCATCCTGTTACTCATCAGTTCAATTTCATGCCAACAAAAAAAAAAAATAGCAATTAGGTTTTATTGACACAGGTTTAGGGTTTCTACAGGTAGTCCTCAACTTGCGACCACAGTTGAGCCAAAAATTTATATCGCTAAGTGAGACATTTGTTAGGTGAGATTTGCCTCATTTTACGACCTTTCTTGCCACCGTTGTTAAACAAAATACTGCCATTTTTAAATTAGTAGCACAGTTGTTAAATGAATCTGGCTTCCCTGTTGACTTTGAGGTCGCAAAAGGGAGATCATATCACACCCTCCCGGGACGCTGCAACCATTGTAACTAGGAGTCACTTGCCAAGGATCCAAATTTCGATCACATGACCGCATGGATGCTGCTACGGTCATAAGTATGAAAAACAGTCATAAGTCCCTTTCTTCAGTGCCGTTGCGACATTGAACAGTCACTAAACCAACTGTTGTAAGCCAACAACTACCTGTACTGCTTTCTAAACTCTTTTGCAATCCAATTCAACCAGGTTTTTTTAAAACATATTAACAGAGTTGGAAGGGACCTTGTAGGTCATCCAGTCCAACCCCCCGCCCAACAGGAGACCCTACAGTGTAGGGCCTACACCATTTCTGACCGATGGCAGTCCAGCCTCTTCTTGAAAGCTTCCAGGGATGAAGCTCCCACAACTTCTGAAGGCAACTTCTGTTCCATGGGTTGATTGTTCTCCCTGTCAGAAAATTCCTCCTTATTTCCAGGTTGAATCTCTTCTTGATCAGTTTCCATCCATTATTCCTTGTCTGGCCTTCAGGTGCCTTGGAAAATAGCTTGACCCCCTTCCTCCTTTCTGGGGCAGCCCTTCAAATATTGGAAGATGCTCTCCTGTCTCCCCTGGTCCTTCTCTTCACTAGACTAGCCATGCCCAGTTCCTGCAACCGCTCATCGTATGTTTCAGCCTCCAATCCCACAAACATCTTTCTCGCTCTTCTCTGAACTTTTTCTAGAGTCTCAACATCTTTTTTATAGTGTGGTGACCAAAACTGGATGCAGTATTCCAAGTGTGGTCTTACAAAGGCTTTGTCTTGTCTTGTCAGGGGCAAGTTAAAAAGTCGTATAAAATAAACCGCAGACAATAGAGGCCCATTAATTTTCTTCCTCCCCCCCATCCCCTTTTAATTTTTTAAAAAAATCATCCTATATTCTACTATATTTGCCAAAGAGCCTAATTGCAAAACTGCCTTCAGCACCATGGACAGCATCATTCTCCATCCATTGAAACCCTCAAGATTTAGGACAATTCTGGGTTGGGCCGCCTTGTGACCCTTTCAACGGAGGGACAGGCAAAGTTTTGACATGTTTGGGCTCCAGGCGTTCCATCTTAGACGTGATAGAAAATGAAATCTCTGTCTGAGCGTACACACACACACGCCCAAATGCACACATGAGAGGAAAGCAAAACTTGTTCTACTTATAGCCGGAACCTCATCTGCCCTTTTCCAACAAGGAGGGGGAAATATGAATTATGCATGAGGACTAGAAGCCCGCGTTTGCTGTTTGGTTATTGCCCGGATGATGAATTTGGAAGACAAGAGGGCGCGCGGAGAATTTTGGCAGTGCCTCTGCTGAACGGCTGAATGTACACGGGTTTAGTCAGAAGGCACTTGATATATACTGGGATTAAGTTAGACTCCTAGGATTCAGATATAATTAAATGTGTGGGGCCTTGAATGAGATCGTGTGTCTGTGTGTTTGTGGGTGCTTGTGTGTGTTTCTTTAATAATGCTGTTGGCTCTGGAGTGGATACAGGAAGGCCTTGACTTACGACCACAAATGAGGCCAAAATTTATTTTGCTAAGTTAGAAATTCGTTAAGGAGTTTTGCTCCATTTTATGACTTTTCTTGCCACAATTTGTTAAGCGAATCACTGCAGCTGTTAAGTAACCTGGTTGTTAAGTGAATCTGGCTTCCCTGTTGACTTGAAAGCCAGTTGGGTGACTTTGGGTCAATTCCAACAGGTTTCTCAGTCCAACCCAACAAGGTTATTGTTGTTGTTGTGAGAAAAACATGAGAACGAAGGAGTATTACGTATGTTTGTAGCCTTGAGTTATTCCAAAAATAATAAAGGCAGGATTAAAAAAATATTTTAAAAAAGAGCATTTTCATAAGAATGTGGGAAGAAGGTCACAACATCTTCTGAAAAAGAAGGGTAATTTTAGGAGTCAAGGAAGCATTTAAGAAATACTTTCTCTTTCCACATCTATCCAGGCGGGCAGATAAAGTGACTTCTGTACCACATTCCTGCCTCCTGTGTAAATGTGGCATCATCTTTGTGCCTGGCTTGTAGCCACAACCCACAACTGGCTGTCATAGCAACGGCACAATCCAGGGACAATGCAGACCTGTGATCCAATCCTTTCTGTGTACATGAAGCTTGAATGGCAAAAGAGAGGGGAGGGGGAAGGGTAAAAGAAAGAGAGAGAGAGAGAAAGAGAAAGAGAAAGAAAAAGGAGTAAAGAGAGAGAAAGTAAAATAGAGAAAGAGACAGAGACAGAAAGAGAAAGGAAGAGACAGAAAGAAAGAAAGAGAAAAAGAAAGAGAGAAAGTAAGAGAAAGGGAGAGAAAGAAAGAAAAAGGAAGAGACAGAAAGAAAGAGAGAAAGAGAAAGAAAATGAGAGAGAAAAAAGGAGAAAGAGAGAGAGAAAAAAGTAAAAGAGAGAAAGAAAAAGAGAGAAAGAAAAAGGAAGAGACAGAAAGAAAGAGAGAAGAGAGAGAAAAAAGAAAATGAGAGAGAGGAAGAGAGAGAGGAAAAAAGAAAGAGAGAGACAAAGAAAAAGGAGGAGAGAAAGAGAGAGAGAGAGAGAGAGAGAGAGCACCTCCTAGTTTTTCAAGGCATTTTCTTCTCCTAATAGGAAACATACAGATCTTTCTCTGTGCAGCTCCCTTTTTATAAAAGCATGAATTGTTTTGGGGCTGTTTGTTTAAACAGAAGGTAGATTGTGTTTTTGCATTTTGTTGATTTATTTTATTTTTATTTGTTTATCAAATTTATTTCCCACCCATATGGTGGTTCTGCCAACATTTTAAGGTTTGATTTGGAGAGCGGAAAGCATCAGACCCTAATATTCTGACGGGTTTTTTATCCTTTTTTTCCTCTTGAATTCCTGTAATTTTAAGTGTTTCTACACTGATAAATGAGTTTTTATATTCTTATTTTATTGCACTATAAGTTGCCCAGAATCGCTCTCGAGATAGCGAGATGGGCGGCTTATACATGTAATCAATCAATCAAAATATGCATTGCTGAAATGTAACAGGCCCAGGTTTTTAATGCAGGAGAAATGGAGATCTATTTTAAATATCTCTCAGAAAGAATCTGTTGGAATTTATATTTGAAAACGCCTGTTTGTCAGTCCCCATGCAGGGCCTGAATTTAGATCCCTTTTCAAACTTAGAAATAATAGAAAGAGAAGTCTAGTTTGACAGCCCTCTGCAATGTTTAATCATCAATTAAAGACAAAAATAAGCACTACGTCTCCCAGGTGACTCTCGGCTGTACCAGCAAAATGGTAAAAAATAGCACACGGTCTGAATGTTAGGTGCTCGGGAAAAGCTGAATGAAAATGAGAGGTGATGAAAAGCCTTCATAACATTTCAGGTGGATATTTTCAGAAGCATCTGCTTAACCTTTAGACTGCCAATATTTTGCAACCAATGGATTGGTAAGGTAACAGGAGCAAATAAAAAAAAAATATCTTTCTCAAATAATAACACTGTGGCAGAATCTGATAGCATCTAAATGTGTTGGATTACACCACTCCTCAAATTTCGCTGGTCTGGGGATGATGGGAATTGTGGGCTCATCCAATGTTTTTTAAACTTGGCAACTTTAAGATGGGTGGACTTCAAGTCCCAGAATTCCCCAGCCAGACTGCTAATGAACTTTCAGATGGGTGGACTTCACCATGGCTGGCTGGGGAATTCTGAGAGTTGAAGTCCACTCATCTTAAAGTTGCCAAGTTTAAAAAACTTTAGTCTAATCCACTTGAAGAGGCAAATTAAACACAATGCCCTTCGCTCTAATCTCGCAGAGACCGTCTGTTTTTCTTTTCCAAAACTATACATTTTCCCACCAGGAAATTAAAACCCCACTGGTACAAAATATCCACCGTTCTTTACCTGCTTGGCTCGATCGGGGTTCATGGTGGTTTGTGGCTGCAGGATATTGACGGACTCGGGTTTCACCACCGACTGGGGGATTTCTCGAACCTTCTCGGCAATGAAGTTGTGGACGGCGTTGAGGGCTTCGGCTGTGCCTTGCACCAGGCATACCCGCTCCGTGGTCCCTGCGTGGAGGAAGGGAAAAAAAATCACATTTTAAAATGGGACTTGGCAGCTCTGGAAGGGGTTGAGGTCGGCAGGGTCCCTTTTCCTGGAAGGGGTCTCAGCTTGGAGGGACAAGTGACCACAAACTGCTTTGGATAGTGAGATGGTCAGCATAGAACTTTAAATCAGGCAGTCCTCGATTTACAACGGTTCATTGAGTGACCGTTGGAAAGAACAGCAGCACTGAAAAAAAGTGATTGGTGACTATTTCTCGCACTTACGACCGTTGCAGCATCCCCCTGGTCATGTGGTCAGAACTCAGATGCGTGGCAAATGACTCGTATTTATGACGGTGGCAGCATCCCAGGGTCACGTGATCCCCCTTCTGACAAGCAAAAACCAGATTGAAAACTGTGTGACTAACTTTATGACTACAGAGATTCACTTAAGAACTGTGACAAGAAAGGTCGTAAAATGGGGCAAAGCTCACCACAGCTGCCTCGCTTAGCAATTGAAATATGAGGGGGGGATTGCAGTCGTAAGTAGAGGACTAGCTGTCAACAAAATCCAGAGCAAAGAACAGAAGGCATTCCTTCGGGAAGAGGACCTGCTTCCTCGATCCATCCCACACAATTCTGGACTCAGGGATCTTGCAACAAGAAAGATTTTTCCCTCTCAGCTGCTCCTTGATCCCACTTCTTGCAAATAAGGAGTCCGAGGCTTCTGGATCCCCGTCCTGTTTTTAGGCACCCCAAATGGACGGTCCAGCTTGCCTGCCTTCCCTTTTGGGTGAGAAAAACCAATAGCCGAACGCTTATTTTACTGGGATTCCCTTTTCTCTGCGTGGGTTGAGGCCCAAACGCAAAGCCAAACCATCCCAGGGCCTTTCCGTCGAGAATCTTTGCCCTTGGGAGGACATGGCCCCACCCACTTGGCTCCCTGGCCCCGCCCATTGCAGTTCTGGTCCTCCCCGTGTGGCCGGCTTGTGATTTAGAGGCAATGATGCCAACGTGGCCAGGACTTTGGGCATGCAAAGCAGCTGCAGGGGCTTCAGGGAAAGGAAGCAGGGAAAGAGCAGAGCGAGGGGAAGGATGCCTCCAAAATTGAAACGCTGCTTTTGGGGGCAATAGAAGGTGGTGGCAGCACCGAAGGATTGCACTTTGCTTGGGGGGAGGACAGGGAGGAGGAGTGGGGGAGGAGAAGGAAGGAAGGAAGGAGAAGGAGAGAGGGATGGAATGAAGGAACGAACAAACGAAGGAAGAAAGGAACCAAGGAAGGAAGGAACCAAGGAAGGAAGGAGAAGGAGGGAAAGAGAGAAGGAGGGAAGGAAGGAAGGAAGAGAAGGAAGAAAAGAAGAAAGGAATGAAGGAAGAGAGGGAAGGGGAAGGAAGGAAGGAACAAAGGAAGGAAGGAGAAGGAGGGAAAGAGAGAAGGAGGGAAGGAAGGAAGAGAAGGAAGGAAAGAAGAAAGGAACGAAGGAAGAGAGGGAAGGGGAAGGAAGGAAGGAACAAAGGAAGGAAGGAGAAGGAGGGAAAGAGAGAAGGAGGGAAGGAAGGAAGAGGGAAGGAAAGAAGAAAGGAACGAAGGAAGAGAGGGAAGGGGAAGGAAGGAAGAAACAAACGAAGGAAGGAAGGCAGAGAATAGAATAGAATAGAATAGAATAGAATAGAATAGAATAGAATAGAATAGAATAGAATAGAATAAGAATTCTTTATTGGCCAAGTGTGATTGGACACACAAGAAAAAGGAGAAGGAGAAAGAGAAGTAGGAAAAAGAAAAGCAGAAGGAGGAAAAGGAGGAGGAGGAGGAGGAGATAAGGATGTCTAGAAGACTGAACCCTCCAGCAAATTGCTTGCCCCCATTCAACACTCCCCCCCCCATCCCCAAGATGGGTCCCGCATCCTCGGCTTCTCTTCCCCGGCTTGCGATTGCCATGGCAACCCACGGCGGCTCTCCCCGCCCTCCACCTCCCAATCCGTGGTGGCTGGCCTCCAGGGCCCATTGCCACGGCAACCGGCACCCCCTCATTGGCAAAAAGGAGGCAGCTTGGTGGGGGAGGGGAGGAGGCTATCGCCAAGGCAACCGGAGGATGATGAAAAGAGGGGACCACTTTGCCCACGTGGCCTTGGCAGCCCTATCATCTTTTGCCGGGGTCTCATCCAAAGCCGGCTGGGGGTGGAGAGATGTGAAAAAGAGGCATTGGGGAGGAGACAAAGCACCCCTCCCACCTACCATATTGGAACCCCCAGAATCTGATATTGGGAGGGGGCAGGCATTCCTGGTTGATGGGAAGCTGCCCTGGTGGATGTGTTCCTGAGCATGTGCAGAATGTGCTTCTCGGCACCTCTGGAATTAAGGAAGAGACACCTCCCACCCTTGAGATAGGGCTCCCACTGGTTAGTTGTCCTCACTGTTAGCAAGTTTCTCCTTAATTCCAGGTGGCTTCTCAGAATAGGATAGGATAGGGTAGAATAGAATAGAATAGAATAGAATAGAATAGAATAGAATAGAATAGAATAGAATAGAATAGAATGGAATAGAATAACAGAGTTGGGACCTTGGAAGTCTTCTAGTCCAGCCCCCTGCTCAAGCAGGAGACCCTATTTTGGACAAATGGCTGTCCAGTCTCATTTTAAAAACCTCCACTGATGGAACACCGACAACTTCGGGTGGCAAACTGTTCCACTGGCTAATTGTCCTCAATGTCAGGAAGTTTCTCCTTAATTCCAGGTGGCTTCTCTCTTTGAATAATTTCCATCCATTGTTTCCTGTCCTGCCTTCTGGAGCTTTGGAAAACAAGTGGACCCCCCCCCTCTTTGTGGCAGCCCCTCAAATACTGGAAGACTGCTCTCCTGTCCCCCCCCCAGCCCCTCTTTTCTCTAGACTGGCCGTACCCAATTCCCGCAACCGTCCTTCATCGGCTTCAAATCGTCCCCATCGGCTCCAGGCCTCCCCATCCCTGAAGGGCTGCCTCCCAGTCCGTGTCCTGCCCGTCACCTTATCACCAGGCCCGTTTCCTGCCATTCAATCCGTTTCCCCCCCGCCGGCCGGTCCAGCCCTGCCCAACCAGCCCTTCCTGTTTCCTTTCCGTTCACCCAAAAGCTCCGTTGCTTCAAAACATCCCATGCCAAAATTCGGCAGAAGGTCCCAAGCAAAAAATACTTCCAAGGATGCAAATTGGGGGCGCAGGATGATTGTAGCACCCCTGGTTGGGATCCAGAGGAGACCCCTCCCTTATGTTTTGGCAGCCTGACACTCCTCCTCCTCCCCTTTCCAAATTAGGGGTCCGGATTATAAAAACACAGATTTTAAATGCCGTCCTCCTTGGCAACAAGAAATTGGAAATCTGGATGGAACTTTTCATCTCTGCTTGCAAAAGTGAGGTTCTTTTTCCGAAGCCAGCAATTCTGTACAGGGAGTCCTTGAGTTACGACCACAATGGAGCCCAAAAGTTAGGTTGCTAAGGGAAACGTTGGTTAAGTGAGTTTGGCCCCATTTTAGGAATTTTCTTCCCAGGGTTCTTAAGCGAATGGCTGCCTTTGTTAATGGCTGTTAAGTGAATCTGGCTTTCCCATGGACCCTGCTGGTTGCAAAAGGGGATCACATCACCCTGCGGGACATGGCGACTGTCATAAATATGAGTCGGTTGCCAAGCACCTGAATTTTGATCGCCTGACCTTGGGCTTGCTGCAACAGTCGTGTGAAAAACAGTCCTAAGTCACTTTTTTTGGTGCTGTTGTAACTTCGAACGGTCACTAAATGAACTGTTGTAAGTCAAGGACTGCCTGAATTTCTGCTTGAGGCTGTGAAGCCTCGTCTTGCAGGGGCATGATGGGAATTGTAGTCCCAAAGCCCCCAGAGGTTTCTGAGGTGGGAAAAACCAGTTTCGCTCTCTCCGTCCCCCTCCTCCTGACCTTTGCATCGAGCTTTCTGCCATTTCCCTGCCCAGGCCTCCCACCCTCGCCAACCCTCCAGCTGGCACCAAAAGCTGCCCTTCCATATTCAGAGAAGGTCCAGCCGGCAGAAGGAGCTGCAAACCGCTGGATTTGTCAGCCGGATTGCCCAGGGCGCAGGAAGGGAGCAGCCCTCCCTGGGATTAATTCCCCACACAACACCAGGCTGGGATTTTTGCAAAGGCAGGGAGATTTTATTTGCAAATGCTCCCGAAGCGCCAGGCGCCGTCAAGGGCACCTGGCTCTGCCTCTTTTTCGCGCTACGTTTCCACAGCTGCCAAAATCCTGTCGAATAGAGAGGGGTTCCCTTCCCCTTAGGAGAAAAAGGGGAGGGGAGGGAATGGGAGGGGGGGGCTCCCTCCCGGAAGCTGCCGGCAAATAGGGCACCTGCTCCCCATCGCCATGGCAACACCATCCAGGCCGATTTCTTCATCTCTCTCTCTCATCCGCCCAAGCAGCCTTTATTTTTATTTTATTTTATTTTATTTTTGCATCAGGGAGGATTTCCCGGCCTCTCTAAACCAGCTATCAAGGGTTGAGAAGGCAAAGCGGCTTAGCAGAGTTGCCCCACCCAAAGGTTGTGTGTCCTTCAATCCCAGCTGGGATTAAAGAGACCCAAAAAAAGAGGGCAGGAGAAGGGACATGCATGCTCTTCCGGTCCTCGCTGCAGCCTGGGCTTGCTCTTCCAGGCTCCCCTCCCCTTCTCTTCTGAGCCAGCTCCCCAAACACGACAAACCCTCTGTAGGTGAAGCAATGACTCCTTTATGAGGAGCGCCAGAAGCCCCAACAAATAGTTTCTCTTTCTCTCTCACCGCAGGCTAACAGGGCTGTCTGGCAGGGAGCTGAATAGTTGTCTGTTACACCTATTCATCTCCGCCCCCTGCCTTTTATCCTCAGAGCTAGAGTGGGGCTCCACTAACAGCAGTAGCTCTTCCCTCCCAAGGACCAGCTCATAGATTTCCACTGCTCTCCTCTCCTCTGCCTTCTGCACATCCGCGTGTCAGGTATTGGACCCAGCTGTTCCTCCTCTTCCTCATCAGCCACCTCCAGACCTGGGGGCTGTTGACTCTCCATCTGAGGGCTGATGGATGGCCCAGACTCCTCCTCTGTCCCTCTCTCTCTGCCAGCTCCATTCCCTCTTCCCCCTCGGAGCTCTCAGGTTGCCTTGAGGCTGACCCTGACTCCCACATGGCCTCCTCCTCCTCCTCTGATTCAGCTGCTAGAGGGGCTGGCAAGGCTGACAGGCTACAACACCGTCCCAGTCCGAGCCCGGGCTGCCCTCTGCAGATCCTTCAGCCTTCTCTGAATATGGAAGGATAGGATTTGGCACCATCCAGACAGAGGAAGGCATGGGCAGGGAAATGGACACAAGGCTAGATGCAAAGGAAGCGGGGAGTGGAGAGACCTAGACTTGCTATTCCCTGTTGAGAAACCTCTGGGAGCTTTGGAACTACAACTCCCATCACGTCTCTACAAGACGAGGCTTCACAGCCTTAGCAGAGCTCAAACAGAAATACAGCACGTCAGCGTTTCTCAAACTTGAAGACCTGTGGACCAACTCCCAGAATTCCCCAGCCAACTAAGACAATTAGCAGTTGGAAGTCCACCAGCACAACCGCTGGGCAATTCTGGGAGTTGAAATCCACGCACCTTAAAGTTCACCAACATGCTGGCTGGGGAATTCTAGGATTTGAAGTCCTCTGGGGCTTTGGGACTACAACTCCCATCATGCCTCTGCAAGACGACGATTCACAGTCCACGCAGGGTTCAAGCAGTCAATGCTTCTCAATTGCAGCAACTTTAAGATAAGTGGACTTCAATTCCCAGAATTCTGGGAGTTGAAGTCCACACATTTTCAAGTTTGCTAGCATGCTGGCTGGAGTTGTTCAATTGTGGTCGTAAGCCGAGGACTAACTTGTACTCCATTTTGGAGTCAACATTCAATCCAGAAACGTACAAAGTGCCCTACAATATTCAGGAAAAAAATTAAATCATATCCCGGGAGCAAAAATAATATCTGCTATTTTTAAGCATCTCTGCTGTGCTTGGCTAGAGAAAGGCGGATTGGTCCACTCACCTGGATAGAAATCCTTGGATTTGGAGAGCTTAATGGTGGCTCCGGTTTCCTTCTGCAACTGGACGATGGTTTGGCCCCCTTTGCCGATGATGGATCCGGCAGCATAGCTGGGAATCAGGACCTTAAGGAAGTACTCGCCATCTTCTGCGGAAAAGGAAACGAGACAAAATCTTGTGAGGCATCGCAAGAATTCCCGATGAAACGAAAGCCATCACTTTCTCCGGCTGTGATGAACTTGCGAAACAACGAGAGCTAGTCCTCCACTTACGACAACTCATTTAGTGACCAAAGTTACAACGGCACTTAAAAAAGTGACTTATGACCCGTTTTCATAACTTACCATCCTTGTAACATTCGGCTGCTTGGCAAGTGCTTCGTACAGGTAGTCCTTGTCTTACGACCACAATTGAGCCCCAATGCCTGGCGTTCAGGGAGACATTTTGTTAAGTGAGCCTTACCCCCTTTTTACGACATGTCTTGCCACAGTTGCTAAGTGAATCACTGCAGTGGATAAGTTAGGAATCCAGTTGTTAAGGGAATCTGGCTGCCCCGTAGACTTTGCTTGTCCGAAGGTTGCAAAAGGGGATCACATGACCCCCGGGACACTGCAACGGTCATAAATGTGAGTCAGTTGCCAAGCAGCTGAATTTTGATCACATGTCTGTAGGGATGCTGCAAACGTTCTGTGAAAAAAACAGTCCTAAGTCCCTTTTTTCAGCGCTATCGTAATGTTGAATGGTCACTAAATGAACTAGTCATAAGTCGAGGACTGCCTGTATTTACGACAGTTGCTGTGTCCTGGGGTCACGTGATCCCCCTTTGGTGACCTTCTGACAAGCAAAGTCAAGTGGAGGAAGCCAGATTCGCTTAATGACCATGTTACTAACTTAGCAACCACAGTGATTCACTTAAGAGCTGTGGCAAGCGAGGTCGTAAAATGGAGCAAAACTCGCCTAACAACAGTCTTGGAAAGCAAGGGATATTTTGAGATCAATCGAGGACTATCTGTATGGTGGTTTTTAGCCTTGAGGCCCATCAAGGAATTGTGTCATTTTGTGTAACTTTCAGACGAGAACGGCAAAGGGTGATAAGAGGGCAGGAAACTGCAGCCAGGATCCAGTCTTTTTATTTCTTTTTATGCATTTATTAGACTAGAGGCAACTCTGGGCAGCTTACAAACATTCAAACAAAGCCAGTAAACATAAAAATAATAAATAGTAACAAGAAGAAGAAGAATTTTTACAATTAAAAGACAGGGAGGAAGGGAGCGAGATACACACAAGGAGAGGAGAGGTCTTCTCTTAACCGGATCCCTTTCCCCCATAACTGTAGCCCCAAGCATCAAATTAAGGACCCCTAGAAATAAATTATTCTGCAAAAAGCTTAGTCACATTATCTGGTGACCAGCCCATTCCACAACTCCCTTAATTCTCCATCTCAGCACTGAATCTGGAACAACAATCAACAACTTAATAGCCATCAACACCCTAATTAACAACTAAAAACTACACACAACCAGCCACCATATAAATACAATGGGTAGAACAGTCAGAATAACAGAATGTTGGAAGGGCCCTTGGAGGTCTTCTAGTCCAACCCCCTGCTCAAGCAGGAGACCCTATACCATTCCAGACAAATGGCTATCCAATCTCTTCTTAAAAACCTCCAGTGTTGGAGCAACCACAACGTCTGGTGGCAAGCAGTTCCCCTGGTTAATAGTTCTTACTGTTTAGGAAGTTACTCCTCAATTCCAGGTTGCTTCCCTCCTTGATTTGTTTCCACCTGTTGCTTCTTGTCCTGCCCTCAGGTGCTTTGGAGAATAGCTTGACTCCCTCTTCTTTGGGGCAGCCCCTGAGATATTGGAACACTGCTATCATATCACCCCAGTCCTTCTTTTCATTAAACCAGACACACCCAATTCCAGTATCTGATCTTCATATGTTTAACCCTCCAGTCCCCTAGTCCTCTTTGTTGCTCTTCTCTGCACTCTTTCCAGAGTCTCAACATCTTTTTTTTTTAATATGTTGACCCAGTGCACACATTCTAGCGAACGAGAAGTTTGCTGAGGATGGGCTCCAGCATGAGCCCAAAACCTCCCGTTTCATCCCCATGACTGACTCAGACCAGATCCTGCAACATTATCCCGGGACACATATATTACCTTTGTTCATCACAGTATTTATTTTTTTGCTTGCATCCTGTCATTTCTAACACTGGTGATTATTAAGGGGTGACCCAGGTATCCTTAAGGGCCAGAAAGCAGGAAGAAATCTTTCTCAATATTTTGAGAAGGTCGGCTTCTGGCAAAGAGACTTCCCAGCTTTCAAAGCCGCACATTGAAACAGAGCACCAAAGACCTTCGGTGACAGTTTTAGGACCGGTGAGGCCATAGTTGGAGAAACTTCAGCAGCCCAGAAGGGGCCCCGGGGAAGAAAATTATGACCCTATCGAGGCCCGCAGGAACAAAATTGAATTTTCTGCCTGTGTTTTAAGGCACAACGTGCTTCCTAAGTGCCTTTCCAACCTCGTTCCCGTCACCTTGTTCCCATCAATCCCACTCAGCTTTTCCCAAAACCCACCGGTTTTGCAAAGCCAAAACAATAAAACACCCAGCTTGCTCTGCAACCATGAAGGGGAAGAAGAGCTAAAGAAGGAACAAATATTACTGATTTATTTGAAAGAAAGGACTTCGTAAACCTGGCATCCAAGTTTCTTAAAAGATGCCACTTCTCTCCTTTGATCTATTCTATTCTATTCTATTCTATTCTATTCTATTCTATTCTATTCTATTCTATTCTATTCCATTCCATTCCATTCCATTCCATTCCACCCACCCCACTCCATCCTATTTTCTATCCTTCCAGCTTGTTCTGTTCTATTGTATTGTATTGTATTGTATTGTATTGTATTGTATTGTATTGTATTGTATTGTATTCTATTGTATTCTATTCTATTCTATTCTATTCTATTCTATTCTATTCTATTCTGTTTCTCCATATAGTTTATAGACTGTAGAATAGAATAGAATATTCTATAAAGCCTATTCTATATTTTATTCTATTCTACAAACCCTATAAAATGGCATAGGGTTTCCTGCTGAAGCAAAGGTTGGACTAGAAGACCTCCAAGGTCCCTTCTAATTCTGTTGTTATTCAGTTATTCTGCATTCCATTCCATTCCACAACCTTGAGAACTAGAAGCTTGGCTCTGGTTCTAAGTCGAAGGAAATTCCTTTTCTTCCTCACGCCCTTTGCACCCCCCCTTTCAAACGCCTCCTCGGGGCAGCCCTCCAGAAAGTCAGTGGCGACGGTGGTTTTCTTACGCTTGTGTGAATGGGGCCGTTTCGTTCACCCTCGCATTGCAACCCAAAAGATCTTCAGCTATTTACAGTGCCAGGGGGGGAAAAAAGCCACGATCCTGAAATGGCAGATTTGGAGCAAAGTGGCCTTGCCGTAATTTAATAATCAGTAGCATAATCGAGTTTGCTCTGTCTGCTCAAAATGAGAATTTCTTTAAGGGACAAAAAAAAAGAAGAAGAAGAAGAAGAAGTAGAAGAATGCCATTACAATTTCGTACAAGCGACTCAAGCCAGCTGAGTTGGGATGAGCGTGCTAAGCCACCAGCCTCCAGGGCTGTGCTTAAAATATTAATTTTACACGGAGGTTTGTCCGGACTCCTTAGCTCAAGCCTTTCCAGATATTTGGGTACAGTTGGTGGAGAAAATTGCTGCCACTTTATCTACTCTTTTGATCGCCTAAATCAGGGGTCTCAAACTCGAGGCCCGCAGGCTGAATGTGTCCTGTGATGTGGTCGGATCTGGTCCGCAGTGCCGTCCTGGTCTACCCAATGCAAAGAGGAAACATGCCAGCAGACTGGGGAGTGGGATCAAACTAGACACGCCTACCCAGTTGGCCACACCCACCCAGCTGGCCACGCCCCCTCAAGGTCAACCACAGCCCTGATACGGCCTTCAATGAAATTGAGTTTGAAATCCCTGGCCTGTATGGACGCGACTCAGTTTAGAGAGGGACAAATCAGCATTCGGGATCCAGAAACTGTTGAGTTGCATTCTTGAGTATAGGCTAGTCCTTGACTTACGGCCATTTGACGAGTAAACTGTTCGACGTTGCAACGGCACTGAAAAAAGTGACTCATGATTGTTTTCTTCCCACTTAAGACCGTGGAGGGAACCCTGTCGTCACATGATCAACCTCTGATCGAAATTCACACACTTGGCAACACTCGTATTTATGACGGTTGCAGTGTCCCAGGTTCAGGTGATCCCATTTGTGACCTTCTGGTGAGCCAAATCTATGGGGGGGAAGCCTGATTCCCTTAACAACCGTGTTCGTAAGTTAACAACTGCAAGTGATTCATGTAAGGACAGGAAAGGTCGCAAAACTCACTCGGCAACTGTCTCACTCGGTAACGGAAATGTGGAGCTGAACTGTGGTCGTAAGCCAAGGACCTTTATTTCCTTGTATTTCTGATGATCATCCAATGCATTGGCGCCCACCTTGTGGTTCAAGGCACCTGTGGCGTCTATAAGCAAATGACTTCTCTCCATCCGTCCTTACAATCCCCTCTCCACACACACACATCGCAACGACGACAAAAATTAAATCTGGTGTTTGGCGTTTGTCCGGGGAAGCATATGGCGAGCAGCGCAACGGGAGAAAGTCTGCGCTTATCCGGCCCTCCAAATCCGTCCCTTCACTTTCACTCAGGAGTATCTATTTTTACCTGACCTGAAACGGAGGGGTTGCTCCTGCACACCCAGCTTACTCCAGAAGGAGGCTGACCTACTTCTCCTCCTGCCTCTCTCACCTATGCTGAGGGGAGAGGCGATGGCTAAGCTGGTGAGAAGCACATGGGATCTGCTCTCACCGCTCCTCCTCTGGTTGCAAAACTCCAGTTGCTAAATGAAAGCCTTCCATTGAGAGAGAGAGAGAGAGCAGATCCCTCGTTCGCACCTGCACACAAACACAGCCTCTCTTTCCCGGCTTTCTTTCTTTCTTTCTTTCTTTCTTTCTTTCTTTCTTTCTTTCTTTCTTTCTTTCTTTCTTTCTTTCTTTCTTTCTGAACAAAAATCCCACAGCAAAACCGAGCGCCAAGCGCGGTTTTCCTTGGTGACCTCCAGAGGGCAAGGTGAGGCTCCCCATGGCTGTTCAGGATAGAAGAAAAACAGCGATGGGGATTGTTGAATAGAGAACCCTTTAAAGCAGGGGACTCCAACTTTGGCAACTTTAAGCCTGGAGAACTTCAATTCCCAGAATTCCCCAGCCAGCAAAATTGGCTGGGAAATTCTGGGAATTGAAGTCCTCCAGGCATAAAGTTGCCAAGGTTGGAGTCCCCTGCTTTAAAGCACCTCGAGAAAGTGGGAAACTTTAAACTCCTTTTCAGGCACAAGACTAAATTGGAAACTCAGAATCGAGCTGGAAGGGACCTTGGAGGTCTTCTAGCTCAACCCCCTGTTCAAGGAGAACTTATAACATTTTCAGAAGGTGGCTGTCCATTCTTTTCTTTGACTTCAAGTCCTTTGGAAAATAAATTGACCCATTCTTCCCCTCAAATTCTGGAATACTACTATCATGTCCCCCCCCCCCAGTCCTTTTTTTCTCTAGACTGGCCACACCCAATTCCTGCAACCGTTTGTCCTATGTTTTTGTTTCCAGGCCTTTAATCATCTTAGTTGCTCTTCTCTGCACTTTTTCCAAAATCTCAACATCTTTTTTGTAATGTGGTGACCAAAACTGGATGCAGGATTCCAGGTGCGGCCTTACTAAGGGGTTTATCAAGCGATACTAATTCTTTATAAAAAAATAAACTTTTTTCAAAATCCAAGTCTTTGCAGTTTTGCAAAACAGACCGGATCGTAAACTGGATCCCTGGAATATAGTGAAACACACATACTAACCCAGCTATCCAGAGACACAACCCCAAGATTAAAAATTATCCAGACTTTCAAACAGTACAAGTGTACAGCTGGGTGGCCTTTAACCGATGGGAGTTAAGCGATTTGCACAAACAGAGATTAGAAATTGGGTGCACCCTAGAGAACCGGCTGACAAGAGATGGATGGCAGGCAAAGCAAAGCAAATTTTTCCTTTGCGGCAATCCAGAATTTATTGGAAGGCTTGCAGCTCAGGGCTCCTGCCTTAAATAACTTTGCGTAAAAGTAAATGCACTTGCCGACAAAGAAACTGATCCATCAAGTCCGCTGCTTGCAGTGTCAGCCGGCCTCTTGCTACGCTCCAAAACTTCAGGGCAGAGAAAATCCTCTCAAAATCCAGAGTGAGAGTATCTAGAGCAGGAGTGCCCAACCTTGGCAACTTTATGACTTGCGGACTTCAACTCCCAGGATTCCCCAGCCTGCTCTAGATACTCTCCTTTTCACTCTGGATTTTGAGAATTTTGGCCTAAAAATACCCTTCCTTTTTCCAGAAGATTTTGTGACCTTCTTCCCACAATCTTATGAAAATGTCTTTGCACACAACAACAACCCTGTGAGGTAGGTTGGGCTGAGAGGGTGGGATTGGCCCAAAGTCACCCAGCTGGCTTTCATGCCTAAGGCAAGACTAGAGCTCTCACCTCTTGGGAGTTCTAGTCCTACTATCATGCTTAAGGTGGGACTAGAATTTATTGTCTCCTGGTGGTTGGCCCAGAGTCACTCAACCAGTTATCATGGGACTAGAATTCCCCATCTCCTGGTGATTGACCCAGAGTTACCCAACTGGTTTTAATGCTTAAGGCAGCATGGCTGGCTGGGGAATTCTGGGAGTTGAAGTCCGCAAGACCCCTTGATCTAGGCATAACTCACTAATACAGAAAAGTCATCACAGCCTTTTTTGTTTGTCTTGGAGCCTGTGAGTTGAGAATAACAGATGTTCTGTTTACTTCCTGGAAAATAACTCGGTTTCTTTAAAAGATGCTTTCTGTTGCCCTTGGTTACCTTAAGAATCTGGTCCATTCTCCTTCAGATGTTTGTTTTTGAAGCTGGGCCCAGGAATTGTGGCCACACCCATGGGTCTTCCCACAAAAGGACAAGGGTGGTGGGGTTCCCCCCCCTCCCTGATACTTCTTGCAAGCAGGCGCCGTTGAAAAATCCTAAACCCTAAAAGTGAATATTGGATTCCAGCTGGCAACGCTTCTACAGACAGACTAAGGGCGGTGGGTCCCTATCAATATATATTAAAAGGGTGTCAGTTAACCAGGTTTAGTGTATGTAAGACTAGTGTTTAATCCAGTGTTTCTCAACCTTAGCAACGTTAAGATGTCTGGACTTCAAGTCCCAGAATTCCCCAGCCAGCATGCACCGATGTCAATCCTAGCATTCCTCAGTAACCATGCACACACTTTAACTCCCAGAATTCTCCAGTTAGCCTGCATGGACTGCAAGTCCCAGAATTCCCCAGCCAGCATGCGTGGACTTCAACTCCCAGAATTCCCCAGCTGGCTTTCTTAATAATGTCTCTATTGGTTCTGATGTTGCTTTTTTTCCCTTCTCCCACTGCATCGCATCAATCCTTACCGACGCTCGTCGCCAACAAATGCACCAGTAGTGGATTTCAAATCCCGCTGCTACCAGTTCACTATTGGGAGTGTGTGGTGCGGTTCTGCGCATGCGCAGAGCATTTTTGATGATGTCTGGGTGGGTGGGCTGAGCCTCCCGCCACCACCATCAGCTTCCCTCCTGCGTGACTGTAGCCTTCAAAGGGGTCACTCGAGCATCCCTCCAGATGACATGTTTAAACCAGGGGTGGAATCCAATAGGTTCTGACAGGTTCTGGAGAACCGGTAGCGGAAATTTTGAGCAGTTCGGAGAACCGGCAAATGCCACCTATGGCTGGCCCCAGAGTGGGGAGGGAATGGGGATTTTGCAGTATCCTTCCCCTGCCACGCCCACCAAGCCACACTACGCCCACCAAGACACGCCCACAGAACTGGTAATAAAAAAAATTGGATTTCACCACTGGTTTAAACCATTTGCAGAAACTTGGGTTAACTACCATGTGGTCCAATTTAAAAACAAGCCATCTTTAAAGACTCTTCCTGCAACGACCGTTCCTGGGTTGCTTTGAGCACATACAAAACGACACGTTTCAGAGCCGTATTACGATTATTAAGCACACGAGGCACAAACATTATGGAAAATATAGTATTTCCTACACCTGCACCACAAACACAGACACACGCACACATGTATGCAAGAGATTCAGGGTCCCAAAGGTGCTTTTGTTCCAAGAGGCAACTGGACTTTCTGGTTTTTCTTTGAAGAGGTTTCGCTTCTCATCCGAGAAGCTTCCTCGGCATCTGGAGATTCAGAGAGACAAATACAAGTACAGATAGTCCTTGACTTACAACAGTTCATTTAGTGACCGTTCAAAGTTACAACGGCGCTGAAAAAAAAGGGATTTATGACCATTTTTCACACTTAAGACTATTACAGCATCCCCATGGTCACGGGATTTACATTTGGATACTTGACAGCTGGTTCAAATTTATGACGGCCGCACTGATTCCCCTTTTGCGACCTTCTGACAAGCAAGGTCAAGGGGGGAAGCCAGATTCACTTAACAACCGGGTGACTCATTTAAGCACAGCTGTGATTCGCTTAACAAAAGTGACAAGGAAAGTCGAAAAACGGAGCAAAACTACATACATCACAAATGTCTCACTTAGCAAACATAAATTTCCATTGGGCTCCATTGAGGTCATAAATCGAGGATTACTTGTATCTTTAAAGTTGCTAAGAGAAACGTTGGCTTTCAGGAATATTTCGAGAGATTGTACTAGAATAGTTACAATCTGGTTTTTTTAATTATTATTATTATCTCTTTTATTCATTAAACATGAAACTCAGTCAACTGAACATTTAAAAATGTGTCACAAATACGATTGACTGGTGCTAATGGTTGATACGGGTTGCTGCCAGCGTCCTAGGTATCAACCAAGTATCTTCTTAAAATATATGATTATGATTATTATGATTATTATTTTGTTAGTGGGCCACTTGGAAATAAAAGTGGCTTCTCATGAGGAAGATGGGGAGAAACGTAACCACATCTATTCTTGGACATCTTTGCTTTCCTCCGGTTTTGACACCCCCACGAGGTTCCCTCAAGGGTTTCTCTAAGCAGAGGGATCTTCAGTCCAAATCCACTTAAAAGAATTCCCTCTCTCAGGTGGATTAAAGCAGCTAAATCATTAGAACTGTCTCGGAGCCCAAGCTGATCAGCCAAGAGAAAGTGGCCTTGCTTCTTCTCCCCCATCTGACTCCTTCGTGACTTTTCAGGCCTCCTTCTCTGAAGATTTCCAAAAAATTTGGTCTAGTGATTAAGACACTAAGCTAGAAAGCAAGAGACCATGAGTTAAATCTAGGATAACCAGCTGGGTGACTTTGGGCCAATCACCAGGAGACTATGAGTTCTAGTTCCGCCTGATGCATGAAAGTATAGCTGGTGACTTTTGGCCAGTCTTTCCCTCAGCCCAACAAACCTCACAAGGGCTGCTGTTGTGGGGAAAAGAGGAAGAAGAAGCCGTCAGTTATGTTCGCTGCCTTGAGTTGAAAAAATAACAAAGATGGGATATAAATAAATAATAAAAAATAAAGTCCCCCCCTCCCTCACCCTTTGCACCCTGCCAGGTTTCTCCCTAGCTTGTAAACTGTGGGTAAATCAGAAAGCCATCCTCTTGAGATGGAAGTAATTCCATTTCAAGGCTTCTCCTTAATATAAGGAGTATCTAGCATCCTTGTGTCTGCCAAAAGTCACTCTCCATTTAATTATAACTGGGGAGAAAGTCTTGACCTCCCTCCCCCCACGACTCAATGTGACTGGGTGACCTTGAGCTCTAAAAATAATTCTTCTTTTCTTCATCATCCAGCTTTTCGTTCTGCCTTCTGGCTTTCAGTTACTTTTTTTTCTTTTTAGTTTTTAGTTTCTTTTTAGTGCTGTCTGTTGATCACCCAGCTTTTAATGTCTGGCTCCAAATCACGGGGCTCCCCACCTTGGCAAGGTTAAGACTTGTGGACTTCAACTCCCAGAATTCCCCAGCCAGCCTGTTGGGGGATTCTGGGAATTGAAGTCCAGCCATGTTAAAGTTGCCAGGGTTGAACACTCCTGATTTGGAGTCAGAAACTAAAAGCTGGGTGATGTAGTTTTGTCTAAATCAGGGGAGTCCAATCTTGGCAACTTTAAGACTAGTGGACTTCAACTCCCAGAATTCCCCAGCTAGCTGGCTGGGGAATTCTGGGAACTGAACTCCATTCACTGTTAATTTTGCCATGGTTGAAAAATGCTGCTTTAGGAGATGAGCGAGCTAAACTGCAGCTTCAAGCAATCCTGTGTTCGGTTTCCAGCATCCCCTACAAATCGGCTTAAGGGGCCTTATTAAACCGACGGTCACCATCGCCACTCAGATACTGCCACACATTTCTTGCTTGTCATCTCAGGATCCTCCACAAGCCTCTGGCATGCCCACGGCAAGTCCCCCAAACTATCAGCAATGGAGCAAATGGAGGAGAGGCTACTAAAGACGAGAACCCACTCTGCAAAACCAATAACCCGGGGCAAGACGAGATCTATCGGCGACGTTTAATTTGCACAAATGAAATGGCCCATAATAACAACCCCCAACTGATCAGAAGGCGGCAGGACCAACACCCTTCTCTGATGCGCCAACTGGTCCTGCGGACCCTTCCATCTGCCAGGCCCGAGAAAATTCTTCTGCCCTTTTGATTCTGATGGCAGCCGGGAAGAAAACTACCGGGTTGAAGGCAAAGAGCCCAGATTCTCCCGGAGAAGTCTGCTCTGAATTGGCTGGAGTGATCAACCAACAGAGATCAACCCAATAGGTCTATGGAGTTTCTCAGTCCTCCAGGTCATGGTTGTCCCAAAGGTGCTTTTTCAGGAGGCAACTGGACTTTCTGGTTTTTCTTGGAAGACATTTCGCTTCTCATCCAAGAAGCTTCTTTAGCTCTGACTGAAACCAGACTTCAAACCCAAGAATACACTAAGGCAGAAGCTTGTCCATTCCAAGGATAAAACACCCAGACACAAACTGAGCAATGTGGTATATGCAGTATAATGCAGGGAGCCATTTGCAGTTCTGTATATTGGGGAAACAAAACAACCACTTCGTAAACGCGTGGCACAACATAGGAGAACAAACCCATAAGGACTAGATTCAGCAGTCCATCTGCAATTAAAAGACAAAGGCCGTTCTTTTGAGGACAGCAAAGTCCACATTTTGGACAGAAAGGACCGCTGGTTTGAAAGAGGACTCAAAGAGGCCATCTATGTCACAATTGAACAGCCCTCTTTCAACAGAGGGGGGGATACGACATCATCTATCTCCAGTCTACAACACAGTCCTTTCAGCAGTTCCAAGAAGGCTCCACACCAGTGGTGGGTTTCACTTACCTTTGCTACCGGTTCGCTCGCAGAGCATATTTGATGACATCCGGATGGGTGGGCGGAGCCTCCCACCACTACTGCTACCGGTTTGCCCGAACCGGAGCGAACCGGTAGCAACCCACCACTGCTCCACACCCATTTGCACTACTCAGGTGACCCTGAGGACACAAATAAACCTCTAGGTGGCCTCAACAACTCTCTAAAAGGATGCAAATGACCAGCAGTCTGCAAGGAGTATAAAGCCTTCCCTTCCCCACTATCCTGTCAAGAGCTGAAGAAGCTTCTTGGATGAGAAGCGAAACATCTTCAAAGAAAAAACCAAAAAGTCCAGTTGCCCCTTGCAAAAGACCTATTCGGAGATAAAGTCATTTCCTTGCTATCTTCAAGGTGGTGAGGATGTGAGGAGATGATGTGTCCATTGCAGATTGCATAATCTGTGTCATTTGCGCAATATTGTTGGGTGTTCACAGGGAATGGTCCAAAATTCCATCTTGACTTGTTTGAGATGCCCTGCAGACACTGCTGGGGTGTTGTGATGGGCACCTCTGCATCATGTCTTGGGGAATGCTAGGGATGAAAAAGCTCGGGTTCTCTCTGAAAGACAGAGATCTAAAGTGGGGAATACAGGTAGTCCTCAACTTATGATCACAATTGAGCCCAAAATTTATATTGCCAAGTGAGAAGTTCGTTAAGTGAGCTTTGCCCTATTTTTATAACTTTTCTTGCCACAGCTGTTAAGTAAATCACTGCAATAGTTAAGTTAGTCACACGGTTGTTAAGTGAATCAGGCTTCCCCATTAACTTTGCTTTGTCAGAAAGTTGCAAAAGGGGATCATGTGATCCCCAAGGACACTGCAACTGTCATAAATGTGAACCAGATGCCAAGCGTCTGAATTTTGATCACGAATTTTGAATGGTCACTAAATGAATGGATGTAAGTCAGGGACTACCTGTCAGGGGAGAGCACCAGGCAAACCCACCACTAGGAAATCAAAATCCTTTCCGAAATTGGCTTCCAAATTACTGCCAGGAAAACCACAAGGTTGTGTCCCTGAAATTCACCGATCACAAGAAACTATTGTTAGAAACACAGACACCAACCTCAGAACTGACCTGTCCAGCGAGTGCCAAATATTTTTGTGAGTTCAAGACACTGTGTGAAATCTATATTTGAGATCGATAGGCTGGTTAGGCGTTATTTTCCCCTTTGGTTCATTCTTTGAGAATCGTGGCCAAAACAAATCGGTAGCAATCACAAATCGAATAGCTTGAGATTTCGGGAAACGGCCTCTTTGTTGGTATTTGATCTATTCCCAAACCCTTTAAGCCAGTGATTCTTTAAACTCGGTCACTTTAAGATGCATGGATTTCAACTCCCAGAATTCCCCAGCCGGCAGAGAATTCTGGGAGTTGAATTCCACATGTCTTAAAGTGGCACAGTTTGCGTAACACTGTAACACCCTGATAATATTTTAACTCAATGGAAATGTCCCTGTTTCATAAAAACCACTTTTAGCCCATTTTGGATAATTTACTCAGGTTTGGTAAGCACTGATCTGTGGACTTCAATTCCCAGAAGTCTTCAACCAGCAAGGCCGCTGCTAAGAATTCTGGGATTTAAAGTGGCATCGTCCTGTCCCCTTTGGGTTTTTTGAGCATTACCATTCTTATATTAATCCATCATGTTTACAGTTGGAAGGGCCTTGGACATCACCAAGTCCAGTTAGGCCCACCGCCAAGTCCAACCATCTTCAACATCAACATCTGCCATCATCAACAGCAAGTCAACTTCCTCTCCAGTCAAATTCATTACGATAGCATCCCTATAAAGGAGAATATTTGTAGCTCAGGGTTGAACTGAGGGGTTCTTGGTGGTCTCTGAGCTTGCTTATTTTCTTGCAGACGTTTCATGACCAAACCAGGTAACATCATCAGTATCCCTGCCAGTTGGCCATCCAACCACTTAAACACTTCCAGCCCAACTTTTTTTCTGACTTTCAACCAAAATCTACTCTATTCTGCCCTGCCTGTGGATGATAGCTTACTAGCTCTTAAGCTTTCAAGAAGAGATTGGATGCCATTTGTCATAAATGGTGTAGGGTCTCCTGCTTGGGTGGAGGGTTGGACTAGATGACCTACAAGGTCCCTTCCAACTCTGTTAATCTGTTAAAAGGTCTTGGTTTTTTTTTGTTCCTGGAGACTGTGCCAGCATTACCCTCGCCTCCCTGTAGATCGGGCAGAGAAGAAGAAATGTCTTCACCTACAGGTAGTCCTTGACTTACGACCGCAATTGAGCCCAAAAATTCTGTTGCTAAGTGAGACACCTGTTCAGTGAGTTTTTGTCCTGTTTTACAACCTTTCTGGCCACAGCTGTTAAGTGAATGGTTGCAGTTGTTAAGTCAGTCACACGGCTGTTCGGTGAACCTGGCTTCCCCATTGACTTTGCTTGTTGGACGGTCGCCAAAGGGGATCACCTGATCCCAGGACAGTCCAACCGTCATAAAGATGAGCCAGTTGACCGGCATCCAAATTTGGATCATATGACCATGGGGATGCTGCAATGGTCATAAGCATGAAAAATGATAGTAAGTCAGGGTTTTTTTTTCCGGTGCTGTTATAGCTTCGAACAGTTACTAAATGAAGGGTTGCTAATCCGGGGCTACCTGTATACAAAGCCGAGGCCTAGAAGTCAGATAGCAGCAGGACCTACTTGTATCCTTCAAGATCAAGAAAGTGAGCCCACACGCAATCATTTGTTCCCATCATCAACATGCCTCTGAAGATCAGTTGGCCACTTAGGACTTTAGAGCAAGGGTCTCCATCCTGGTCCCTTTAAGACTTGTGGACTTCATCTCCCAGAATTCCTGGCTGGGGAATTCTGGGAGTTGAAGTCCACAAAAGGTTGGAGACCCTTGCTCTAAAGTCCTAAATGACCAACTGATCCTCTAATGGGGCCCTAATCCAGTCCTAAACCCTCAGCACCCAAGATCCCCTCAAAAGAGAACCCCCTTCCCTCTTCCTGCCTAGGAGGATCTCCTTCTACAGAAGACTAGAGCAGATCCCAGGAGATCTTCTCTACCTACCTCTCTGCTTCTTTTAGCTTTTCCTGGTCAGCCGTCTTGATCTCCCCAAAACCCATCGCTCCTCAGGGTCTCCCTGCCCTGAGCGCACACATGCTCCCCCTCTCCCATCCCTCAAGGAGGCAGACGGACTTCACACAACACGCTGACTCAGGTCAATGGCAAAACTAGGCAGGGATGTTCAACCTGGAGCTAAGCTAACCAAGCCCCAACAGAGGACCGCTGGTCATTTAGGCCTTCAGAACAGGGCTTTTCAAACTTGGCCTCCTTTAAGATTTGTGGACTTCAACAAACCTGGTTGGTTTTAACCAACGTTGGTGGTTTTTGTTTGTTTGTGTGCACGTGAATAGCCTGGCATCCGGTGCGGATCCAGCCCGTTTGATTCTTTTACAGCGCCAACCCAAATGATCCAGGCTAATTTGTTGCACGCAGGACTTCTGCTTCTTTGCGCAAACCACCAATTGCTGGTTTTATTGGGATTTGGGGAGGAGGGGTTGAAGGCATTTCGTCTCGAAAGCAACAACAACAGCAACAGCAACAGCAGCAGCGATGACAAGACCGTGCCATGGTGGGAGGAGTTGTTTACTCTCACAAACTTGGAAAAGATGGTTGATTCACCGACCAGCTCCTTACCCTCTGCTCCCACGGCTTTGTGGAAAGGGCTCCCTTGTGTGGGCAGGACTTGTAGTTTCTCTCCGTATTAATTCAGGCTCACCCACCCTCTAAAACAGGAGTGGGGAAGCTTGGCCCTTTTGAGTTTAAAGTCCACAAGCCATAAAAGGGCCAAGGTTTTCCCCACACTGCACCACACCACTGTAAAATGTGAAGGACCCGCTGGTTTAGATGTTAGATGTGGAGACTCTACGAAGCGTGCAGGGGGTTGGAGATGATCAGGGGGTTGGAGACCAAAACAGACCAAGAACAGTTGCAGGAACTGGGTATGTCTAGTTTAATGAAAAGAAGGACGAGGGGTGACATGATAGCAGTCTTCCAATATCTCAGGGGCTGCTCCAAAGAAGAAGGGGTCAACCTATTCTCCAAAGCACCAGAAGGCAGGACAAGAAGCAACAGATGGAAACGAATCAAGGAGAGAAACAACCTAGAACTAAGGAGAAATTTCCTGACAGAACAATTAACCGGTGGAATGTCTTGCCTCCAGAAGTTGTGAGAGCTCCAACACTGGAAGTTTTTAAAGAAGAGATTGGACAACTATTTGTCTGAAGTGGTATTGGGCTTCCTGCCTGAGCAAGGGGTTGGACTAGAAGACCTCCAAGGTCCCTTCCAACTCTGTTGTTCTGTTCTTGGTTGGTGGTGGTATGGGAACATCTCCTCTTTGGGCCTTTGGAACTGCTCTGTGGGTCTCCTCTCCCCTCGGAAGCCAGCTTTGGCCTGGGCGATGTCACCTCTGCAGCCATTTTGAGAGCAGCAGCAACACCCTCTTGCCCCAGCCAGTCGGCTTCCTTGAGGACCACAAAAGATCGGAGCTGTCCATCAGCATGAAGGAGAAACCCCAAGGCAATGTCAGGCTGGACATCAGGAAGCCTCTCCGGACTCCGCCATCCCACCTCATTTCGGAAGGCTGATGAGGAAGACCTTCCTAGCTAAAAATACGCATCCGAGTCCATCTTCCAGAGTTCCTCAACCGAACCTTCTGCCCAGCCCTAAATTTTGCCTTCCCTTCCCCAACCCACGGCCTCTGCAACCACCAACTCCTACACCCAGAGATTGGGTTCGCCACGCTCCTTTGCCGACGGCTACAGCTCTTCCTCGGGCTGCCCAGCTGGCGATGATGCCACGCTGTCTCTGCCCTCCTCCGGCAAGGCCTGCTTGTCCATTGTAGTAGGGGCCTGCCTAGTTTTGATGATGCTTTTTTTTCCCAGATACTCCACAAAACGGCGGCACTGGGATTAACTTCCAGCCATGCCAAGCCAGAATTAATCCGGTCATTTGCATCCCTTCCTATTTCGCCCTTCCGACATGCTCCAGCAACCTTCCCTTTTTTAAAAAACAGAAACGAAAACGAAAACCCCTAACTGGACACGCCGAGTTTTTAAAAAAAATCCCACCCTGTTTTGACCTTCACTCCCTCCGGGTTCAGGGTGGCAAACATGCACAGATGCACAGAAGACCCCAGGCTCACTGACCTCCTGGCTGGGCCGCGAGGCCTGCCTGGCCTTCCGCCTTGCGCATTTCCACCGCCATCCGTTGTCCGTTGCAACACACACACACACACACACACACACACACCCGTTAGGTACTACGAACACATCTCGGTGCGTTCCCTCCCTCCTGCCTTCCTGTCGTGCCATCCAATTCACTCCCTTCTTCCTCCCCGAAATCCATATTGGAATCAGCCCAACGCCACCCAGACCGGCCCTCAATAAAAAGCAGGACCAGCCGGGCACATAACCACCACGGCCTTCTCGGTCATCCAGGATATCGTTGTATCAAAAGCGGTTTTTAATTTTGAAAGGCAACTGGACCGGGTTTGTGTGTGTGTGTGGAAGAAGAAAACATTTCGGCTTCCTATCCTGGAAGCCAACGAAGCTACAACGGAGGAAGCTCCCAGGATAGGGAGCGAAACGTTTTCTTCTTCCTCAAAAACAACAACAACAACAAACAAAAAAAAATAGTCCAGTTACCTTTCAAAATAAAAACCGCTTTTGATAACCACAGTTTGCTTTCCACAGCCAAATTGAGCTTCATCTCCTTCTTCCTCCCCCGCCCCCACTCTGATGCAGCCTCCTTGGGACAGCCACCCAAGCGGGAATTCCTCCATTTCTGGCCTGTTTTTTCTCCCTCTTCCTTCCTCAAATCAATCAATCAATCAATCAATCAATCAATCAATCAATCAGAATAGAGTGGGAAGGGACCTTGGAGGTCTTCTAGTCCAACCCCCTACTCAAGCAGGAAACCCTATCCCATTTCAGACAAGTGGCTGTCCAGCCTCTTCTTGAAAACCTCCAGTGATGGAATATCCACAACTTCTGGTGGCAAGCTGTTCCACTGGTTAATTGTCCTCCCTGTTAGGAAGTTTCTCCTTAATTCCAGGCTGCTTCTCTCCTTAATTAGTTTCCATCCATTGTTTCTTGTCCTGACGTCTGGTGCTCTGGAGAATAATTTCACCCTCTCTTCTCTGTGGCAGCCCCTCAAATACTGGAACACTGCTATCATGTCCCCCCTTCTTTTCTCCTGACTGGCCAAACCCCAAACCTGCAACCGTTCTTCCTATTTTTTTAATCTGCAGGCTGGAATAGCCAAGTCTCTCTTGGCTATTAAGACCTCCTTTCCAAGCCTTATTTATTTCCCATCTCCCTGGTCAGAGCATAATCATCAAAGCAGGACATTTTCCTCCAGGACCCCAAAGCTGTTTCTCAGCCATATTTATTGCTTTCTGCCTTAACACTGCAGTTCCCGAGCAGCATATCTCCAAATGTTAATTGCCTGGCGAGGGTGGTGTCGGCGTTGACTCCCTGCCTTGCCTGGGCAGCCACGCGTTTCGGTGGGCGCCTCTACAGCCCGGATCATCATTTGAAGCAATAAAACAGACCCAGATGCAATCACGATGTAATCATCATCATCATGATAAGAAGGAATCTATTCTTAGCACCGGGGAGGAACAAACGCACAAAAGCCCTCGAAACCTCATGGAATTGAAGTTGCCCTTCACAGAAGAGTCAGGGAAGGGAGGGAGGAAGGAAAGAAGGAAGGAAGGAAGGAAGGAAGGAAGGAAGGAGGTGGAGAAATAATAATGAGTAGAAGATACACATAAACTGACTGCTAATTGTCCTATTGGGGAGAAGGAAGAGGAGGGGGAAGAAAAGGAAGAGGAAGAAGGAAGGAAGGAAGGAAGGAAGGAAGGAAGGAAGGAAGGGGGAGGAGGAGGAGGAAGAGGAGAAATAATGAGTGAGATTCTGCACTTGATCTTAGCCAAAAGGCCGAGAAGAATGAGTAAAAACACATAAACTGACTGCTAATTGTCCTATTGGGGAGAAGGAGGTGAAGAAAAGAAAAAGAAGGAAGAAAAGAAGGAAGAGAGGGAGCGAGGGATTGCTATTTTCCAGATTCCTTTTTTTTTTTTTTTGACAGCACAAGGATTAAAATCCACACCTCAAAGCCAATCCTTTTCAAAGCACATTCAGAAAAGCAGCAAATAAAACCAGAAAACATTCCCCAAAAGATCCTCAGCTGGCACAGTCCCTCCTTCCTTGCCCAGAAATCCCTGGTATCACCCTGTCCTTTTTGCATCCTTGTTTTTGTTCATATTTCCACATCCTTCCCCTGTTTCCTCTGCTGCTGCTGCAGAGGGGAGGGCGAGAGAAAGAAGGGACTGGCAGGTTTTCTACAGTCCCTCTGGGTGCAAAATATATATATATATATATATATATATATATATATATATATATATATATATATATATATATATATATTAATTTCTTCCTCTCCCTTCCCTTCCTAAGCAGACAAGCGGACTCCATTTTGACATCGCCAGCTGTGATGGGCTGAGGTGGACCCAAGGCTGGGAAAAGGAGGGGAAAAGAGGTGTGTGTGTTGTGGCGGGGGGGTCCTCTTTTGTGTGCATCCACACATCCACACCCCTTTCGAGGCAGGAAAGGCTGAGATGCTGTCCCCGGAGAAAGGCTGGGGAAGGAAGGGAAGGGCCCGATTCACCCAGACCCTTCCAGGGCTGATGCTGAAGCCCAGGGCAGAAAAAAAAGCTTCTTTTGATCTAAGCAAGATTCAGCCTCTGGTTCTGGAGGGTGCAAATTGTGGGTTGTGGGTTTTTCCCCCTTTTAAGAGATTTTTTGGGAAGATTCAGATCTGGGGGGGGGGGGGAAAGAGAGAGACCTTTTTTGCAGGAAAGACTTGGGATGTCAGGGACTGTATTTAGGGAGACAGCCTCCCCAAGGATGGGGAAGGGTCTTTTCAGGAGCCAGGGGTCCCTGTCGGAATTCCCAGAGACAACCCCCACCCCCCACCCCCCCTCCCCGTCCACACACAGACATATTCTCAGCCCAGGGAAGGCGTTCATGTCGCCAGTTGGGAAGCCGGCTCGGAACGGGGAAGGGTCTTTCTTCCCCGTCGATTTCCTCCATCTTTCGATTAAGCCCCCCCCACCCCGTCCGAGCCCCCCACCCTCCCAACCTCCCCGCAATCTGCTCGCCGCCCCCCATGGACTCACCTCCCGTGTTGCTCCTCTTGGTGCTGATGGCTTCGGTGGGGGTCTCCAAGGGCCTTTTCCTGGAGTCGGGGGGATCCGAATCCATGGGGGGTTGCGGGGCGGCTTGGGGGGGCTGCTGAGGCTGAGGCCCCCCTGGCGGCTGCGGCTGCGGCGGCTGGGACAGCGAGGGCGGCGACGGCTGCTGCGGCTGCTGGGGGGCCGAAGGAAAGAGCCCGTTCTGATGGACCGATCCACCTGCCAGCATTTTCAAGCCGAGGGCGCGGAGGACTCCCCCCCCGCCGTACCCGGGAGACTCCAGCAGGGGGAGGGGGTGTTGTGGGGGGGCCGAAGATGCTCAGCTTTTAGGGAGGGGTGGGAGAAGGAGGAGGAGGGAGGTGTGTCCAGCTGAGGAAGAGCGGAGACATCCAGGTGCAACGGACCCGAGGCGGCAGGGAAACGGACCGGCCGAGACGGGAATTGGGTGGGTGGGCTCCCGAGAGGGACCCAGTCCTCCTTTTCTCAGTTCCTCTTTCTCTCTCTCTTTAGCCAGCCTCCTTTTCTCCTCCTCCTCCTCCTCCTCCTCCTCCTCCTCCTCCTCCTCCTCCTTCCCCCAGGAAAAGCGGGGTGTGGGGGCGGTGGAGACGGAGCCCCCCACCCGCAAAGGAAGGTAGGCGCAGCGAAGGCGAAGAAAAAGCTAGCCCACCCACCCTCCCACCCGCCCCGGGGGTCCCCCCTTCCCTCGCCCTTCTCTTTAGCTGCTTAGCGAGGGGAAACGGGGATGGGGAGGTGATTTAGGGGGCGACGACGGGGGAGCCCCGGAGGCGGAGAAAGCGGGAGGGTGGGGGGGGGGCGAGGGGAGCGAAACCCACCGAAGCGCGTTGGGAAAGAGCGAGTAAGCGCGAGCGGAGGGCAGCAGCGGCTCGGCTTTCCCCGCATCTCGCTCTTGCAGCCGGCAGGGAGGGAGGGAGGGAGGGTGCGGGGAAGAAGGAGGGGGCGTCCGAGGGAGCAGCCCAGCCCCTGACGTGGAAGCAGAGACCCACCCACCCACCCCCCAGCCTCCGTCTCCCCCCCCCCCCACAGCAGATTGGTTGCCAGGAGCTGACAAGTGAAAGCAGGGGGGCCGGCGGAGAGGCACGGAACGAGAAGGAGAGAGAGAGGCGCTATTCTTCCCGGGAGGGGGACGCAGCTGGGCGGGAGGGGAGGGGGGAAGGGGGGCGGACAGAAGAGGCAGCTGCCGGGGGTGGGGTGGGGTGGAGGGCAGAGCCGATGGGGAAAGGGAAAAAGCGGGGGGTGTGGGGGGGGGGGGGAAGGTTGCTCGCCTGTCTTCCAGGGTGCCGTTCATCCGTCCTCCTTTCTTCCTTTCTTCCTCCTCCTCCTCCCTCCTCTTCTTTTCCTCTTGTGCTGGGCCACCCGCTGCCCTTCTGCATCCTCCCGGCCTACCTCTCAGGGGTGTGAGGAGGCTAAAGGGGCTGTGGAGGTGAGCATCAATGGGGAAACTCTGGCCTTCTGGAGCCTGACAAGACCACCGTGGGGGGGGGGGGTTGTTGTTCCTCAACTGGTTTCCAGGGGGGCCCCACAGAGAGAGGCCCCCGATTGTTCCCAGGAACCGTTTCCTTTCAAACATACCGCAGGGGAAACTGAGGCAGGTGCCTCTGGCTGCTTCCCAGTACCCCTCTCTGCTCTGCTCTGCCCTCCTCCAAGGGACACAACATTCCTTTTGCCCTGCCTGGGTTATTAAACCACCATTCCCTGCACACGGTGCCCCACCTGGACTCACAAAACAGACACACACTTCACAAAGGAAGTGTAATTATGTAATTATGGTTTCAGCTCCCACTTTCCTGTAATACAAAGATAGGTAGTTCCCAACTTACAACCATCCATTTAGTGACCGTTCAAAGTTACAACGGCCGTGAAAAAAGGGACTTGGGACCAATGTTCACACTTGCGACTGTTGCAACGTCCCATGGTCACATGATCCAAATTTAAGACCCTTGGCAATCGGCTCATATTTATGACGGTTGCAGTGTTCCAGGCTCTTGTGATCCCCTTTTGCGATCTTCCGACAAGCCAAGTCAACAGGGGTGGGTGGGGGGGTGGAGCCTGATTCACTGAATGACCGTGTTAGTAATTGAACAACTGCAGGAATTCACTTCACAAGCGTGGCCAGGAAAAGTCGCAAAATGGAACAAATCTCGCTTAACAACTGTCTCACTTAGCAACGTAAATATTGGATTTGATTGTGGTCATAAGTCGAGGACTATCTGAATATTCTCTCTCTCTCTCTCCACCTCCCTCCTCCCTCCTCCTTTTACTTGCTCCACAGATCCAACCTCACACATAAGCATAAAAATAAATGAACTGCTTTTTTTTAAGGAGCTCAGCAACTTGTCCAGCAGAGCTTAAAATGGGGATGCTGAAGTACTTAGTAAATCCTGGCTGGTGATCCATTTGGCCCCAATCCTGCTCTACGGCTATAATATAATAATATCCCCAGGTTGGATGAGAGATGGATGCTGAATCTCTCATCAAACCTAGGGATATGATTATGATTATGATTGTTGTTGTTGTTGCTGTTAAAATCATTTTCATCTTTGTCCATGGCCCCTCTGCACACAAAGTCTTCAGGGATGTGTCTTACTAAGCCATTCTTTGCCGACCCAGCGGTTATCGCCAGTCGGTGTAATAAACTGGGTCTGGGTGAAGGGAGGCAGCAGCCTAAATTTCAGTTCAGATGCTCTGGATTCTCTGCAGGCCTTTGGCCAGAGCACTGCAAGAGGCTTTGGACTGACACCCCTTCCTTGACAGGGGCTTCGATATCCACACATTTAGGTAGGTAGTTGATAGCTTACTCTGTTTCCCCACCTTCTCTAATGGGCAATGGGAGGGAGGGAGGGAGGAGAAATTGAGAAGGGAGGAAGGAAAAGAGGGAAGGGAGGAAAAGAAAGAAGGTAGGAGAAAAAGGAAGAGGGGAGGAGAGAAAGGAAGAGGGAGGGAGGAAGGAAGGGAGGGAGGATAGAAGGAAGGAAGGGGAAAAGAGGAAGAGAAAGGAAGGGGAGGAAGGGAGAGGAAGGAAAGGAGAAAAGGAGGAAGAAAGGAAGTAATGAAGGCAGGAAGGAAGGAAAAGTGGGAATGGAGGAAGAGAAAAGGAGAGAAAAGAAGAGGGATGGAAGGAAGGAATGAAGTAGAGAAGGAAAGAAAGAGAAGAGAAAGAAAGAGAAAGAAAGAGAAAGAAAGAAAGAAAGAAAGAAAGAAAGAAAGAAAGAAAGATCCACATGCCGAAAACCGTGTTGAACGCCCCCCCCCGCCCCACCTTGGACACCATTTGCAGCCCTGGGCAAGAGAAGCTGGGGAAGCCGGGCAGCCTCTCTTTCAGGCCCTCTTTGCTTCTCAAGTGAATGGGGGCTGGTGGGGGGGGGGAGAGCCTTGAGCAGATGGGCTTTTCATCCTGGCAGTCTTTGGCCAGCTCAATAGCGAGGGGGGGGGCAGCAAGTCAGTGGAGAACAGCTCCTGAATGTTAAGCGGCCGGCCATTGTCTCAGCCGGCCCATCTGTCTGTCCTTTCCTGCTTGCCTATTGTCTACGGCTGACACATCTGGACTCCGGGCAGCCTGGACGCGCCCCCCCCCGCTCCACAAACTCCCCAGAGACCCCCACCCCTGGTCCTGCTGTCTGATCCCGGGCAAAGGAAGCTGAGCCCCCAAGGAACCCCCCACCCTCCAAGGGGGACTGCCACCATGTCCTTCCTCTCCTGCCCCCCATTCCCTGATGGGGGCTGAGGGATCCACCCAGGGGATCCACCCTTCCTTTTTAACCACCTGGCCCCCTCCTAGACTTGCTGGAGAATTGATTTTTTTTTTTTTTTTGCTCAAAAGGAAAAGAAAAGACAACGCAAACTCACACACGTTGGTTGTGCAATTTCACACAGCCTGCGCCCTCCACAGAGCAGAGGTGGGAGGAAATCACGGCGAGGAAAACTCCACAAATGCTTTTGAATTTTCAATATTTGTATGCAAACCTGGGCCTGAAATGTGGTCTGTCTCAACTCCTAAAACTAGATAGAGACTCCAATCCAACAAAACTATACATTTACTCATTGAGCAAAATGATCCAGGACCTTTGAAGATTTCCAGATTGTTCCTAACAGCTTACAACGGTTCTTTGAGTGACTGTTCGAAGTTACAACAGCACTGAAAATAGTGACCGAGGACCATTTTTCACACTTATGACCATTGCACCCTTCCCATGGTCATGTGATCAAAATTCAGACGTTTGGCAACTGACTCATAGTTATGACGGTTGCAGTGTCTTGGGGGAGGGTCACGTGATCCCTTTTTGTGACTTTCTGGCGAGCAAAATCAATGGAGAAGCCAGATTCACTTAACAACCGTGTTACTAATTTAACAACTGCAGTGATTCGCTTAACAAATGTGACAAGGAAGGCTGTAAAATAGGGCCAAATTCTGTTTTCCATTAGCAATGGAAATTTTGGGGTCAATTGTGGTCTTAAATCAAGAACTACCTCTATGCATCTATCTGTCTCTCTATCTATCCATCCATCCTTCCTTCCTTCCTTCCTTCCTCCCTCCCATCCATCCATCCACCCATCCATCTTTAATAGATAATGAGCAAAATAAAGTTTAACACAAAGTTAAAATGCATTCATTAAAAAATTAACATCTATGAGTGAGGACCACGTTAAATACAGATACTATTGCAGTGTTTCTCAAACTTGGTAACTTGAAGCTGTGTGCACTTCAACTCCCAGAATTTCCAAGCCAGAATTGAAGTCGACAAAGCGTCCAGTTGTCATGGTTGAGAAAAAGGGCTTCATATAGTAAGTTCAATAACATCTAAAATGACAAAACAGGGATCATAGCCTAGAATGGAGTTGGTTTGCATGCTAGTCTGCTCCAGTACTGCCACCTGCTGGTCGTTTGGCCAATAACAGGCCAATGAATTTTTGTTTTATTTTATTATTTATTTTAGCATCTTTGCAGGATCCCTGAAGATGGAGAAATGGGGACCGAATAAGACCTTGGTCCCTGCTAGCTGAAGATCAACCAGAGGAGATTAAAGGGAACCTGGATTCCCATCAGCAGAGAGACCCATTCTGCAAAGGCAAATGACCAAATCTCCCCCCCCACAACCCCCAAAGGGTTAACCCCTTAGAACTGGGGGTGCCAAGCTCTGCTTCTCATGCCTTTTTTACCCCACTGGGGGGGGAGAAGAGAGGTGGCCAAGAGGGCCCCCACCTGGGGCTTGTGACCCAGAGTGTTGCTGGCGCTCCAAATTGGCAGCAGCAGCAGGCTTTGGGCTGGCCAGAGGAGGCAAGTGGGGGGGAGGCAGGCAGCAGGCCACGGTTGCTATGGAAACCACTCAGCTGCCCCCATGGCCTGCTGGGAGTGCGGCTAAGCAGTGAGCATGCCCAAGGAGGAGGAGGAGGAGGAAGAGGAGGAGGAGGAAGAGAAGGGAGGGAGGGAGGAGAGAGAGAGAGAGAGAGAGAGAGAGAGAGGCTGGCATCAGATGGAACCGGGCAGCCTTAGAGAGCTGGGGTGCCTGAAGGAGAAGGCGGCCCTAGAGAGCATCCTGTGAAGCAAAGGGGCCCAGCAGCCAGGCTTCCCCCCTCCCATTGCTTTCTTCTTGGGAGGGGGGGGTCCCCTGTGCCAGTCCAGCGATGCCCAAAGGAGCTTTCCACTTGCTCCCTGGAGCGGTAGAACCAGCCTCAGCTGCTGCCCCCCCCACCTGTCACTGCCAGCCCCACAGCCCCCAGCTGAGACCCCTGGCAGTGCCCACCATCTTCACCCGACTTCCCGGGAGCCGGGCAGGAAGGTCCCAAGGGCAGGAGCTCCCCACCCCTTAAGAAGGGATCTGGTGGCCAGAGATGTCTGGGGACAGTGAGGAGATCACCCGTCTTCGCAAACCTCGTTTCTCGTACGAGGAGAACCAGATCCTGATCCAGGAAGTGCGAGCCAACTATGGCAAGCTTTATGGCACCCAAAGCCGGCGGGTGACGGTGGCTGAACGCCGGCGGGTCTGGGAGGGCATCGCCGGCAAGATCAACAGCATCACCAGCTGGAAGCGCACCGGCCAGGAGGTGCAGAAACGCTGGAATGACTTCAAGCGGCGCACCAAGGAGAAGCTGGCACGGGTGCCCCACTCCACCCAAGGGACGGGCAACGCTGGTGACGAGGCTTTCTCAGCCGAAGAGGAAACACTCTTTGCCATCCTGGGGCCTGGTGTGATGCCAGGTCCAGGAGGGGCAGGGTCTGGGCTCTTGCAGGGCACATCGGGCTTTGGGCCTCCCAGTTACCAACCGGCAGGTGAGCATGGCATCGGTGAGTAGCCACGGTCCTGGGGCCAAAGGGTCAGTTGGGCATCAGGGAGCAGGAACACTCTGGACCAATTTGTCAAGAGGTGGGTTGGCATTTGGACCGGACTGGGTTCCTAGAGGTGGGGCGGGGGAGAGACAGTTGCCAGTAGCTGGAGCTGGTTTCTAAATGAAAAAAGGGCCCAAACTTAACCCGAGGAAAGGCGACAGGCTTGCCAGGGTGCCTCTGAACATGAGCCAAGGGCTTCCCTACCATTGACAAGCCAATAGACTACTTCCAGGGACCTCGAAGGTCTTCTAGTCCAACCTCCTGCTCAGGCAGGAGACCTATACAATTCCAGACAAGGAGCTGTCCAATCTCTCCTTAATCTCGCCTCCAGTGATGGAAGCACCCACAACTTCTAGTAGCAAGCTGTTCCACTGGTTAATTGTCTTCACTGTTAGGAAGTTTCTCCTTTCTCCTTGATTAACCACTGGTTAATTATTCTCACTCTCAGGGAATTTCTCCTTAGTTCCAGGTTACTTCTCTCCTGGATTAGTTTCCATCCGTTGCTTCTTGTCCTGCCTTCAGGTGCTTTGGAGAATAGTTTGAGCCCCCTCTTCATTGGGGCAGCCCCTCAAATATTTGAGCACTGTTTAATTAATCTAATTATTCACTCCCTCCAAGGTTTCACAGTGCTGGGTCCTCCTGCTTATTTTTAATATTGGTGATTTGGGAACAGCTGCTTTGAATTTTGCATTTGTTTTGAGCTGGTTTATGAACATAATAAACTGTGTAACTCTCTCTCTGAATAAATGATAAAAAGGAGCCCTTTTTCATATATTGCTGTGGGGCAGGACAACCTTTCCAGTTTGTAGGGGCTTCAGGCAAAGTTTGAGGCCAGCTACCTGCCCTCCCTCCTCACCCCCAATTTTTAAAGAGGCAACAGATGGATCTATCTATCTGCTGTGGCTAATGCCATGGAAATAGAATATTCACTTCTGCCCTAGGAAATTTACTGCAGCAAAAGACACCCAAAAAATCCTGCGTATAGTTAGATCAATGTAGATTTTAGAAACTCTGCCACAATCTTCTTAAACTTTTTTTTAAAAGTGTTGGATTAATAAACTCCAGCATTTTTTTATTCAGACAACTAAACCATTACAGATAATCCTCTACTTACAATAGTTCATTTAGTAACCATTCGAAGTTACGACAGCACTGGAAAAAGTGGCTTATGACTGTTTTTCACACTTACGACTGTTGCGGCACCCCCATGAGGTTTCTCTGCCACCTTCCTTGCATACCAGCAAGATTCATCTAGACTAGAGAAACTCAGCTGTCTCGGCAGGTGTGCTGGCACAGGAGGCCAGGGATGGCGGGATCCCTTTGTATTGGTGGAGGTGTCGAGGGGAGCCGCTGGGTTGGAGACGCCAGCAGGCTGGTAACTGTCAGGCCCCAAGAACAACAGGTGGAGTTACTTCAGAGTAATTGTTGTTCTTCTTCCCCATCTATAGCAGAATCTTGCCAGACTAAAGTAACTGGTAAAGAGGCTGATGATGTTACCTAGTTGGGTCACTAAATGTCTGCAAGAAAGCCACCAATTTCAGAGAGTACCAAGGACCGTACAGTCGTCCTCTTCCTCCTCTCCACAAACCCCACTCCCTTCTAGCACTGAAGATGTTACCTAGCTGGGTAATAACATGTCTGCAAGAAACCACCAAGCCCAGAGAGCATCAAGGACCCCATAGTCCTCCTTCTCCTCCTTTTCCTCTCCAGAAATCCCATTGCCTTCTAGCACTGATGATATTACCTAAATGGGCAATGAAACATCTGCAAGAAAACAGCCAAGCCCAGAGAGCACCAAGGACCCTAAACTAACCCTTTGCATAACTCTACGTATATTCTGGGGAACAGTTAGGGAGGAGCCGTCTTCACCCTCTTTCCCTCACACAAGCAATCTAAACTTTACTGTCCCTTTCCCCTCTGAAATGCAGCCCCTCCCTCCTGGGAATCCAGACCCCATTCCACCACAGTAACTCTCTTTCCTTAGCCCCTACAGATCTGCCCACCAGGGCCAACATCTCCAGCAGCCCAGAGACCTCTGTCCAGCCTTCGTGCTTGCTGAAACCCAAGGAATGTGACTCGCCAGCGCCCCCTCCAGGCCAACCCTCGTCACTGCAGATTGTCCAGCTGGCTCCATCTCCATCCTGCCTAGGCTGCCGGCCACATCCCGAACACTCCCCGGGAGAGTTGTTGGGCACCACTCCCTGCCCTTCGATTTCACCCCCCTTGCGGTGCCGACGTGCCCACCTGGACCTGCCTGTCGAGCCCTCTCTGGACTTCCTTCAGGCTCAGAGGGAGACGGCCACAGCCATCCGGGAGCTGACCTACACCCTGCGGCAAGGCCTGGAACGGCTCACGGATGTGGTGGCGGCACTGCTGCCCCTCCTTCCGGCTTTGCCAAATGGTCTGTTGCCCCCACATGGGGAATACGGTCTCCCCATGGCAGCCCCGGGCACAGAGACTGCCCCTCCTCGGGAGGGCGTGCCTGCCAAGTTGGAGCTATCTCCAAGGCAGGAAGAGCCCGGGACTGAAAGGGGGCCATCTACAAACCGGACCCCTCCAGCGCAGAAGCGAAGGAAGGGGACCCCAACTCGGAAACGCAGAGGGCGTTGGAAGAATTTGTGAGCATCAGGACAGATGTGCTGCCCCCTCCATCCAAAAAGGAAAGGCAGAGGGGGGGCTGCTTTCCTGGGATGGCTGTTTCAGTCTCTCCCTCCATCTTCCCACAGGGAGGGCAAGCTGGACTCCTCTGCACTACCCCCACTTCTGACGCCAGGCCTTGTGGTGGCCGCACCAGGAGCCACACTCCATGCCAGTCCCTGAGATCCCCTCTGCTGATTTTTGTGGTCCAAGCATAACTGCCAACATTTATTCCACGCCCTGTGGGCTGCCACGCACCGCTGCTCACTTCCCCATTGGTGGAATGTTGGTCTTCAATTCCAAAGGGAAGGCTTGCTGGGAAAAAGTCAGAAAAAATTAGATAGGGCCAGTCCTCGACTTACGACCATAATTGACCCCAAACTTTCTGTTGCTAAGTGAGACATTTGTTAAGTGTGCTTTGCCCTGCCGTACAACCTCACTTGCCACAGCTGCGAAGTGAGACGCTGCAGTGGTTTAAGTTAGCGAGATGGTCGTAAAGTGAATCTGGCCTCCCCGTCGATTTTGCTGATCGGAAGGTCGCAAAAGAGGATCACGTGATGCTGAGACCCTGCAAACGTCATAAATACGAGCCAGTTGCCAAGTGTCCAAATTTTGATCACGTGACCACGGGGATACTGCAACGGTCGTTAAGTGTGGAAAACGGTAAGCGGTCACTTTTTTCAGTGCCATCGTCATTTCAAACGGTCACTAAACAAATAGTTGTAAGTCGAGGACTACCTGTCATTTGGTCAGATTGTTTAGTGAGACCCAGGGCTCCTGCAGTTCTGTTCCCACAATGCAACAGTTTTATTTGTTCCATCCTAGCATATGGGGAGCTGGTCCAGGCCCCTTTAGTCTGGAAAAGAAACATAACTTTTAGGGAAATTTCAGGCCAGGCCGGAAGCCGGAAGATCATTGGAGCATCGCAGAGAAAAAGCCTGTGGCAATCAATGCCTTTGGTGGCACTGGATTCCCTCCGGTAGAAGCTCAATAAACTATTTTCATACGATGGTCAGATCTCTCTGGGGGATTTCTTAAGTTCTCACTTGAACACCTGTGACACCCGAGCGGTGAGCAAGGGTAGGGCTGTAGGCAGAGAAGGTGGAGCTCATGCCTCGTTAAGATGCAAAAGGGATGAAGTCGGTCATTTAAGAAATATTCTCACACACACACCCCAAAAAAGGGGGGGAATATTTCATACTGCTGGTTTTGCACATAGGTAGTCCTTGACTTATGACTGAACAGGAATGTCCACTGCTCAGCAAGACATTTCATAACCCAACTAGTATTATCATCAGTGGTATCAGCAACAGTAGTACTGATGATGTTACCTAGTTGGTTCATGAAATGTCTGGAAGAAAACAACCAAGTTCAAGGAGCAACAAGGAGCCCACAGTTGTCATCCTCCCCCTCCCCCTCCTCTCCACAAATCCCCCTCCCTTCTATCACTGATGTGGTCATCTCATTGAGTCAGGAAAGGTCTGGAAGAAAACCACCAGGTTAGGAGCACCAAGGACCCCACACTTTTCCTCCCCGTCCTCCCTTCTAGCACTGATGATGTTCCCTAGTTGGGTGATGAAATATCTGCAACAAACAACCAAGTTCAGGGAACAACAAGGACCACACAGTAGTTGTCCTCCTGCCCCTCTCCCCCTCCTCCTGCTCTCCACAAATACCTTCTAGCACTGATGATGTTCCCCAGTTGGTTCATGAAACATCTGCAAGAAACAACGAAGCTCAGAGAGCACCAAGGACCCCACAGTCCTCCTCCTCCTCCCTTCTAGCATTGATGATGTTCCCTAGTTGGGTGATGAAACATCTGCAAGAAAATCCCCAAGCTCGGGAGCACCAAGGACCCCACTTTTCAACCCCAAGCTCCCAAAATTCTCTTCTATTGGAGTCCTTCATTTGCAATGGGGATGCAGTCAGGCTCTGGCCATCTGTTGGGCTGGCTGAGGCTTCTGGAGAAACATCTCTTCCCCTCCAGCCATCGAGCACTGCCACATGACCATTTCTGCTCAAATGGCAGAACAAATGAGACCCACCCCCATTCCCATAGAGGCCTCAAATCTACGAAAAGCTCTTTGCCAAGCCCATCCAGGGCTTGTATAGGCTCCATCCATCCCAGTCTCATGGAAAACCACTAGCTTTGCGATTAAAATATTTCAGTGCTCTTTCCAAAGACCCACAAACCTAGACGTAAAAAAAAAAAAAAATTAAATTGGGAAAGAGGAAAAATTGATGGTTGATCCCAAATAAAAAGCAACAAGGGATTTTGAATGGCTGCCTTGATGTCTGGAAGGGAAGCGATGCCTGCTTGAATAACACCCCCCCCCCCCTTGGCATCCCCCATGGGGGCTCCTGGGTTCTTCCAACTGCCACCATTCAATGCCATCCTTGCAGGGCTTACAGATTCGGGATATTTGGGAGCGGGAGAAAATTGTCTAGGGGAATTCTGGGATTTGGAGTCCCCATATCACCCAGTTGCCCCAAGTTTGAAAAACCACTGGGTTAAACAACGCTGGGCCTATTCTCTGCACACCAACCACACATTCTCTCCGTTAATCCTTTGCAAGGATTTGCAAAGGGCCATCATGCCAGCTCTCTGGAGGAAAGTGAACCCTGGAACTCACTCTGGCTGGACGAAAAGGAATAGGAGGCTTGCATCTTCACAGCCTCTTCCTTGTGGATTTGATGGGTTTTTAAAATTTTTCTCCCTGCCTGTCGAGAACCCCCTTAGCAGCACCCCTGATAGTTGAACTTTGAACTGCAGGGGCAGGGGTGATTTGCAAAAGGAAAAAAAAGAAAAAGAGGAAGTGGTGCAGCCGGAAATGCACCACAGCCCAACATCCGGGCTTTCAAGCCGCTTTGCCAAGTGGGTAATGTATTTTCCTTTTCCTTAATGCTGAAAAGACCAGTTAACTCTTTCTTGGATCTTGGGTATCCTACGTTGGAAGGGCAGGTATGACTTTTCGAGGGGCAGAGACATCCTGGGCCTCGGAACCTTCACCTGCACCCCAAAAAGTGGTGGGGGCAGGACCACCCCTGATAAAAGTTGAAAATTAAATCTGTGATTTACATGGAAAGTGGTTATCTGAATCGGTCCTTCTGCAATAGTTAAGAGACAATATTTGGGCATCTGGAATATCTGATGCAAAGGCAGGAAAGGGAGAAAGTGGGGAATCCTTCGTTCCTGGGGAAAAGAAGCTGTTTTAATATTGACACTCCAAATTCATTTATTTGTTATTTATTACATTTGTTTGCTGCCCATCTCATGAGATTTACTTACTTTTATCAATATAGCGTTGGGAACAAAAGAACACCTCTGTGGAGGATGGACACGGGACCATGGACAGATGGACCATCCTAGTCTTAAGGGTTTTTAGTGCAGGGTTCTCTACACTTTGGCAACTTTAAGACTTGTGGACTTCAACTCCCAGAATCCCCCAGCCAGCCAGCCAACCAGATAGCTGCAGGTCTGCTGGGGAATTCTGGGAGTTGAAGTCCACAAGTCTTAAAGAGGGCAGGGTTAGAGACCCCTGTTTTAGTGCAACCGCAAGCATCTCTTCTCCTCTTTGAAATCACCCGGACTCCCCAACCCCTGTGCATTGCCTTGTGAAAAATGGGAACAGTAGTCCTTCACCACTGTGAGATATCTAGCTGAGCGAGGCTCCAAAGACATCCTCAATTTTGAAAGTCTCCGCAATCCACCTCTGCGGCCATGAGACCGCAGCGGGGCCTTTAAGAGCGCCCCCCCCACCGCAAACCCAGACCGCCTCCCTCCAGTTCTAGGACTACATCTCCCGACAGGCTTCGCGAGGGACTTATGTAAGTTTCTCCATGTAGGAGGGCAGGCGAGAGGGGATTCCCCCCCTTTTTTTCCTCCCTCTTCGCCTCGTCTGCCTGCCTGCCCGCTCCGGCCTGCCTGCCTGCCTGCCTGCCTCCTTCCTTCCCCCGCCCCGCACAGAGCCCCTTCCCGGCCGCGCGGGCCAGCTTCCCCCCTCGCCGGGCCGGTTGTTTCGGCGGCGTTTCGGCGTCGGGGGCGGGCGGGCGGCGGCGGCCAAGATGTCTTCGGTGCAGGCGTCCCGCAGACAATGGTGCTACTTGTGCGACCTGCCCAAGATGCCCTGGGCCATGATCTGGGACTTCAGCGAGGCCGTCTGCCGGGGCTGCGTCAACTTCGAGGGCGCCGATCGCATCGAGCTGCTGATCGAGACGGCGCGGCAGCTGAAGCGCAGCCACGCCATGCCCGAGGGCCGATCGCCGGGGCCGCCGGGCGCCAAGCAGGCCAAGGACGGCGGCGGCGGCGGCGGCGGCGGGACGGGGCTGGAGCGCTACGAGCGAGCCCGCCTGGCCGGCCCCGACTACGCGCTCAGCCCGCGCTTGCCCAACGGGCTGGGCCGCGGCGGCGGCGGCGAGGAGGTGAGCGGCGGCGAAGGCAGCCGGCAGAGCCCGACGGCCCGGCGCGCTCTGGTGGGTCCGGCGCCGGCCGGGCTGGTGCCTCCGCCGGGGCTGATGCTGGCGGCGGCCGTGCGTCCCGCGCCGGCCCCGCTGCCCCTGGCCTCGCCGCTGCTGGGTGAACTGGCCAAGCCGGCGTCGCGGGCGGGCTACGAGTACGAGAAGGAGAAGGCGCGGCACAGCGAGTGCCTGGCCGAGCTGAACGAGGCGATGCGGGCCCGCGCCGAGGAGTGGCACGGCAAACCCAAGGCGGTGCGGGAGCAGCTGCTGGCGCTGTGCGGCTGCGCCCCCTTCACCGTGCGCTTCAAGAAGGACCACGCGCTCACCGGGCGCATCTTCGCCTTCGACGCCGCCGCCCGGCCGGGCTACGAGTACGAGCTCAAGCTCTTCGCCGAGTACCCCTGCGGCTCGGGCAACGTCTTCGCCGGGGTGCTGGCCGTGGCCAAGCAGATGTTCCAGGACTGCCTGAAGGAGCCGGGCAAGGTGCTGTCCTCGGGCTACAAGTACCTGGAGTACGAGAAGCGGCACGGCTCCGGCGACTGGCGCCTGCTGGCCGAGCTCTTCACCGAGGCCGTGCGCTACTTCCGTGAGCCGCCAGCGCCCGACGCGCTGCCCCAGCAGTTCCTCGACGGCTCCTCGGCCGCCGGGCCGCCCAACGTGCTGCTGCGGGCCGTGCCACCCACCCGCCCTGGATTGAGACGCCGCAAGGCTTCCCCGGAGCCCGAGGGGGATCTGGCGGCTGGGAAGCTGACGGGTGAAGAGCAGCTGCAGCAGCAGCGCCAGCACTGGCTGCCCCCGGGATCCTCCACCGGGCTGTACCCACCCCCGGGCCTGGCTCACCTGCCCACCCAAGCCGGCCTGCCCGAGGCCTCCCTGCGCAACGACCCCTCGCCCATCACGGCCCTGAAGAACGTGGCTGACACGCTGGGCGGCAAGGAGCTCAACCCAGTGCATTCCACCACCGCCCGGCAGAACAGCACCAGCCCGGCTTCGCCAGCCACCTCGGGACCCCACCGTTTGGTGCCCCGCAACGGAGAGCCGGGCCAAGCGGCCACCACCACCTCTTCTTCGTCCTCCTCCTCCTCCTCCTCGTCTTCGTCCTCTGGAGCCCACTCTTCCGGGGCGGCCGAACCCAGCGGCACCCAGAGTGCCCCCGACTCGTCCGGAGGGGCTGGCAGCGCCCCGCTCTGCTGCACCATCTGCCACGAGCGGCTGGAGGACACCCACTTTGTGCAGTGTCCATCGGTGCCAGGCCACAAGTTCTGCTTCCCCTGTTCACGGGATTTCATTAAAGCCCAAGGAGCTGCCGGCGAGGTCTATTGCCCCAGCGGGGAGAAGTGCCCCCTGGTGGGCTCCAACGTGCCCTGGGCCTTCATGCAGGGCGAGATTGCCACCATCCTCGCAGGGGATGTCAAAGTAAAAAAGGAACGCGATCCATGAAAGTGGCAGAGAGGAGCAGCTACGATCCGGGATGGTGTGCCACGGGACGCCCCCTACCCACCTTGGCTCCTGCAGCCGGGGCAGGGACTGGAGTAACTTATTGCCTCTCTGACATCCTCTGCAACCCGCTGCGGACTTGGGGAGCCTGTATATAATTCTATTTTTTAAATCCTATTTCCATAGCCAGCTTATATCTGAAGTCACATCTACGTAACCTACTACAGGGGGGAGGGGTGGGGGAGGGGTGGGCGGATGGACTAGTCACTTGTGGGATGGGGAGACTGAAATGCAGAGTTGATGAGCTCGGCGGATGCATTTCTGAAATTTCAGAAGTTTCTTGAGGCATCCTGCTTGCCACGAAGATGCTACAGCCCGCTTTTCTCTGATGTCTTGATGTTTGACTCTTTCCCGAACCAAAACGCTTCCCCAGCCTCACATTGGTCCCTTAGGTGCTACTTAATCCTGGTTGCAGTTTCACTTTCTCACGTTCCCCCATTCCACTGCATTCAGAGGCCTCCTCCCCGTTGGGTGGTCGGTCTCTGTACGTGTTGTTCTCACAGCCTGGCCATCACAGCCCATCGCTGGACACCGTTCTGAATCTGTGCACCTTGGTTGGGAAGTTCAGAAGTTTGCTGGGTGGATCCAGGGAAGGGAAGGGAAGGGAAGGGAAGGGAAGGAGGCATGCTGTGTGGGAATGGTTGGGGGGAGGGGAGAAGGAGAAAGAGGGTCTGGGAAATTAGGGGGAAGCAGTGTGGCAGGAGGAAGAGAGGGATGGAAAAAGTGCCTCGCGTGTTGATCTTCAGTTAGACAGTGGGGGGGTATTTTTCATACCAAAAGACTAAGCATGCACGCCAAAAATAGGGGGGGGGGGTTGTTGTTAAAGTGCATAATTTGTCAGGTGGAAGAGAGTAGAGAAAGGCCAGGATTGAGAGAGGTGTGCGGAGGAAAACACTGAATCTGGACCCAATCCACTGCCATTTTTTTTCTGCCGCACAAGCTCTCTTGAAAGAATAAGAGAAGAGCAGAGAATACGTCTTCAGGCATATTCATATCTTAAAAGATGAGCTCGGCTTCGACCGCCCATTCTCCTCAGCCAGCCATGGCTGGGAATAATGGGCACAGGAGTTCAGGATGGATGGGGAGACTGCTCTGGGTTGCTGTGCGTTTTATCCTTGCTCAGGATGGCACTGGGCAAAAAAAAAAAAAAAAAAAAACCACACAAGTTCAGTTCTGCTTCCTTGCCCCCTCCAGAGGAATCCTGTGACAGAAGAATCTCCTGGGTGGTGTTAGGCGGCAAGGGAAAAAATTCAACATTCTTAATTAAAGAAGGGTGGCCATAAATCCATAAAGAGGAGGGGGGAGGAATGGCACACTCAGTGTGATGGGATTTGGAGGTGCGGGGGACTAAAATACAGGCACCACCCCATAACCTCTGATGTGTGTGTGTGTGTGATTCCACATCTGTTTCACTCGTTGATGATTCTGCCGACTTTGGTGTGTGTTTGTGTTGCAACGGGGGAAGAGGTTGGACGGGAGAAGATGTGGGGATCAGATTCCCACATTGAAAACTTTGGGGAGAGGGGGAAGAGAGAAGGTTAAATTTGTTTTTGTATTTTCTTTTACTTGTCTGTCAATAAACTTGGTTATCTTTTTTTCTCCCCATGGATTCCTCTCCTTTTCCCCTATTGTGTCTGTGTATGTAATGACACACCAAATACACCTTGTGTACAACTTTGCTGGTCATCTGAAGTTGCCCTTTATCTAGTTTGTTCACCCCACAAATTTATCAGGAAGGTTATGGCAGGGGCTGTGGTGATAGGCCTCTGGTCTCTTAACACATTTCATGGAAAATGCCTGAGTCCAGAACGGATAGACCAGGGGTCTCCAACCTTGGCAACTTTAAGCCTGGTGGACTTCAACTCCCAGAATTCCACATCCAGCAAAGCTGGAATTCTGGGAGGAATTCTGGGAGTTGAAGTCCACCAGGCTTAAACTTGCCACTGTTGGAGACTCCTGGGATAGATGGTGCCACCTGAAAGGCCATGTGACCAGCAAAACATGCAGTTGCTGACAATCAACAATTTCACATAGCATGGGCAGGAGCAAAGAGCAAATGTGTAAGAGAATGATAAAATAATGAGTGGGAAGGGACCTTGGAGGTCTTCTAGTCCAACCCCCTGATCAAGCAGGAGATCCATGCTGGCTGGGGAATTCTAGGAGTTGAAGTCCACAAGTCTTGGAAGTTGTCAAGGTTGGACACTCTTGCCTTATTCCATTCCGGACAAATGGCTGTCCAATCTTCAGTGATGGAGCCCTCACAACTTCCCAAGGCAAGCTGTTCCACTGATTATAATTGTTCTCACTGTCAGGAAATTTCTCCTTAGTTTTAGGCTGGATCGCTCCTGGATGAGTTTCCATCCATTGCTTCTTGTCCTGCCTTCAGATGTTTTGGAGAACAGGTTGACCCCCTCTTCCTTGTGGCAGCCCTTCAGATATTGGAACTCTGCTATCATGTCATCCCTCATCCTTCTCTTCGTTAGACCAGACATTCCCAATTCCTGCAACTATTCATCTAGATTCTAGAATGGTTTATGAGTCTCAAACTGGAATACCAGGCTACCCAAAGCTACCCTAGAAAAGGGAGAACCTCTCAGCCCCAGCTCATGAAACTGTGATGCTCACCATGTTACTTAACATTAGCTCTGCTGCAAGGTGACCCCATCAAGAAGTGGATTCACCAGCTCGGACCACCAAAAGCAGCAGTCTGAAAAGACAACCTACTTAACGGTTGGAGGAAGAACCAGGGGTCTTCTAACCTATTTGCTTGCCCACCTCCGTGTCCTTAAGTTGGGTCAGCTGAAGCCTGGGCAGATCTGGAGCATGTAGGAAACAGTTCCTTCTCATAACTCCTCTGCAATCAAGGATTTATAGCAGGGGTCTCCAAACGTGGTGACTTTAAGACTTGTGGACTTCATCTCCCAGAATTCCTTAGCCAGCTGGCTGGGGAATTCTGGGAGGTAAAGTCCACAAGTCTTAAAGTCTTGCGGAATCATTCTCTGACTTATGTGGTAGAAAGAGTCAGTGGAAGGAGTCCAGGAAAGCCCAAAATAAGAAGAATGGCACCAGCTTTTGTGACTAACACAGTTTATTAAAAGGCAGCAGTTTTCATGAGCTGCGGCTCACTGTGAAGTTGTGTCATGACACACATCAGTAAGGGGAAAGGGTTTGACATATGGTAATAGCCAATCTTTCCTTTTTGACCCCTTCCTGGGGATTCAGTAGAGGAAGTCCTCGACTTAACAACCACAATTGAGCCCCAAATTTCCTTTGCTAAGCAAGACAGTTGTTAAGTGAGATTTGCTCCATTTTACGACCTTGCCACAGTTACTAAGTGGATCACTGCAGAAATTAGGAACATGATTGTCAGGTGAATCTGGCTTCCATGTTGACTTGTCAGAAGGTGGCAAAACAGGATCACATGCCCCCAGCCAGGACACTGCAATCATCATAAATAGGAACCAGTTGACAAGTGTCCAAATTTTAAATAAGAAATTATGGAGATACTGCAATGGTCTTAAATGTGAAAAATGATCATAAATCATGTTTTCAGTGCCATTGTAACTTCAAACAGACATGAAATGAATGGTAGTAAATTCAGTCTCTTCTTAAAAACTTCCAGTGTTGGAACATCCAGAACTTCTGGAGACAAACCATTCCACTGGTTAATTGTTCTCCCCGTCAGGAAATTTCTCCATGGTTCCAGGCTGGATCTCTCCTTGACTAGTTTCCATCCGTTACGTCTTCTGCTTTGGGGAATAGGTGGACCCCCTCTTCTTTGTGGCAGCCCCTCAAATATTGGAGAGCTGCTATCAGGTCACCACTAATCCTCCCCTTCCTTAGACCAGACATAGCCAATATGTCCCTGCTTGGTGTGAAATAGAAATCACAGTATGTACAATGTGAAATAAATTCAATACACCTGTAGGCAATATTTTTGTCATTACCAAGCTGTCTAGTGGCCTGATACAAAACAGTAGCCAGATGTTCCCCTTAAAAGAGGTTACCGCTCCTTAAAGTTCAACCAAGTCTTGGTTGTGATGTCATTTAGCCATCCACTTTCTTGCAACGGTGTCCCTTCCACCAGGTGGCAGAGGGACCTGGTTTCCCTTGCTTGCCAATGCCAGATAACTAGATGGTAATTTTTTAACTGTCAGCAGGAGGAGTTGGGATAAAGAGGTAGCTTTATAAAGACTCGGACCTGTCCAGGTGACAGCCCTTCAGACACTGGGAGACGACCTCGGGACAACTAGCAGTCCAGGTTTCGACTGACACAAAGAGCTTGCACATCCCAAAGGCAGCCCCCTGCAAGTCCTCCTGGGCCTTGGGTCCCAAAACTGGATGGATTGTCCTATAATCATGGAAACCTGTTGACTTCTCTGACTTCTGGGCATCTTGAGCATTTGGCTCCCAAAGTGCCAGGCCATTCCGAGATCAATCTTCTTTCGGTCTGTGGGTTTAGGCTGAGTTCCCAAACGAACGCATTTGGGGGAAGAAGAGGAGCATTAAAATAAAGCATTAAAACTTCCCTAAGAAACCAATTGGAGGATTTCCCACTCTCCTTGAAATTTTAAACACGGACAAGCCATTATTTTTCCTCTCCGGGATTTTGGAATGCTGGGCTCGGTCAAAATGGAATCGCACGACATCTCCGAGTGGACCTCGTACTACAACGAACCCACAGAGGTACGTGGAGTGGAAAGTGAGGTTCTTTTAAACAAGAAGTCGTATTCAAGGAATCTGGGTGGTTTTGGGGAAAGAAGACTTCTGGGCTCCTTTCATGGTTAGGATGTGTGCGTAGAAAATAACGGCGGGGTCCTGAGATGGGATTTCACAGAAAAAGTAGGAAAACCTACAAAATATTATGAATAGCAAGATGGTCTCTTTTGCCCAGGGGAGAAAACTAAACTAAACTAAACTAAACTAAACTAAACTAAACTAAACTAAACTAAACTAAACTAAACTAAACTAAACTAAACTAAACTAAACCTAAACCTAAACCTAAACCTAAACCTAAACCTAAACCTAAAACTAAAACTAAACCTAAACCTAAACCTAAACCTAAACCTAAACACTTTAAATTAAGATATAAGCTAAAATAAAATAGACTGATCGCATAAGCTGGTTGAGTTTTGCATTTTGATCATTATTATTATTATTTCATTTGGCGTAACAGAATTTTGCTAACAAAAAGGGAAAAGTTACAGTTCAGAGCACAGTTCAATGACATTTAACAAGAGAGGAATAGACTCTCTTTTTAATGGAGCTAAAATCCATTAATCCTAAAAAGTCCTTGTTCCAAAAGTGATTAGGCATCTGCAGAAAATTCAGAATCAAATCATTTTTCATTATTTATAAACTACCCAGGTCTGGAAATTCCAATCAGCTCCCACAAATGAAAGAAGTTGCTTATTTTTATCTAATGATCTTAAAAAAAATATTTCTTCGGCACTGCGCCCAATAAACGTTCTTAAAATAAACCAGTAACTTTGTAAATAAAGAAGAACTCAGGCCACCTTGATAATTTGCATTCTGATAAATTCTCTCAATCAGGTCTCTTGCAAAACGGCTTCCAGATTTCCCTCAAACCCTGTCATAATTGTTGGATTACAGTTCCCATCACTTCAAACCAACTTGGTGACCGATTGGTACCAGCACTGCTTTATTTTGAATCCTCATCAACCCCGTCATATTTATCTAAGAGAATAAAACCCAATTACTTTTCCATAGTGGCCATTTTTGTTACACTTCTTAATAAGCCGAGCAGATTGTTTAATAAAATGAAAGCTGCACTTATAAAAACTTACAAGGGACATCCTGCCTGCCCTTTTTCTTGTCCTTATTTTAATTATTTTTTTAATTTTTTTAAATAAGCAAATGTAATCAGCCTTGTAAGGGACCAATTTTGAAGGGTTCAGTTTACAGCTACCTAATTATGAGAGTTTAAAATGCCAATTTCCAAAACAGCTCCATAAACTGGCATTGTGGAGGAAAGGGAATTTGCTGGCAAGGGGGTTGATGGTGGATTGATTGTCACCCTGTCTGATCTTGATTTGGGTTGATTTCATACACACCCTTTCGGGAAACCATCTTGGCTGTTTCTACAATGTTTCCATGCTGCCCGTGTTCAGCTACTAGTCCAACTACTATCTGCACACGTTTGCCACCTGAAGAATGTGCTTTTGTACCAGGGATACCCGTCTCACCAGAAATTTCTAATTCTGCTCCTTGCAGTTCTCAGCCATCAACTCTCTCCAAATTCATCCATTCTGATCTTAATCTCTTCTGCAACTAAGTAAGTCAACAGAAGTTTCTGAAAAGATTAAGGCAGCAGTTGAAATCTATACGCATTTACCTGTGGTTAGCACCCTGCTGATCACAGTGGAAGTAAATGCAGATTAAAGCTCAGTCTTTCCCTGTTCCTCAATAACTCAAAGATGAGCCAGAAATTCCAGGCTGGCAAAAGGAAATCTTTCCTCTGTTGTAAACTTTCCAATGCTGAATTTCAGCGGATCTTCACTGTTGGATCGGTCGGTTGCAAAGAGATTCTTAAATTTCTTTTGCAGGCATGGAATTCTAAGCAACCCGAACAAATTTATTTTCACTAGGAAATCACTTTCTAGCAGCAGAAAGGATTTGATGGTCAGAAATGTTGGGAGAACACTTTTTCAGATACCACCTCATATTTTTAACCAATCTCTGCTAATAAGGGATCCTTTAACAACACCAGAAGAGTCAGAGGTGGCACACCGTGGATAAATAGGACTTGATCCCTTCCTTAATTAATGGGAAAAAAACTTTTTAAAAAATGTTTAAATTCTGATCCTCAATATAGTTAACCCAAATGTAATGGAAGTGATAATAATAATAATAATAGTAAGTACCAATAAAAGAGAATATTTGTAGCTCAGGGTTGAAATGAGGGGTCCTTGGTGCTCTCTGAGCTTGCTTTTTTTCTTGCAGACATTTCATGACCAAACTAGGTAACATCATCAATGCTAGAAGAGAGAGAGGGGAGTTAGCCTAGCAGTGATAATGTTGGCTAGTTTGGATAATGAAAAGTCTGCAAGAAAAGAAGCAAGCTCAGAGAGCACCAAGGACCCCTCATTTCAACCCTGAGCTACAAATATTCTCCTTTATTGGTACTTACTATTATTACGACGCCCCATAATAGGAAGTATTACCATAGTATACTTTTTATATTAAAATAATACACTTTTCTAAAACGAAAAGAAATTACCAACCTCACAAACAAAAGCCTGCTCATAGATCAGCACACTTAAATCAGCCTGATTATTAGGCTGGGAATGGGAAGACCCAGCAATGCTAAAGAAACATGGGTAAAACCTTGCCAACCCTGCACTCAACTGAACGTGTGAATGCGCCTTGTTTGAGCTGACACGTTCTCAAACCTCAAAAGATTGGCTTGAGGTAGGTCATGTCAACTGACTTGTCCACCCCTGCAGGTTATTGTTTGGAGTTCAATAAGTACTGCAAAGGGATGGGTCCATGTGAATCCGCAGCCACTAGAAAACAGAACTATTTTCTGCCAATGGAAGGAGGAATCACCCAAACCAAGAACAGCCCTCAAAGCATTCCCCACCAATGGGCTCAAACCACGGTTTGTTTCCTATGCTTTGCTGAACAAACCATACTTGAAGATAATTGTAAAGAAGGTTGGATGAGTTAGTACAGGTAGCCCTCAACTTACAACCATTTGTTTAGCGACAGTTCAAAGTTACAACAGCATTGAAAAAAATGACTTATAAGCATTTTTCACACTTATGGCTGTGGCAGCATCCCCATGGTCATGTAATCAAAATTCAGATGCTTGGTAACTGTCTCGTATTTATGATGGCTGCAGAAACTGGGGGTCACGTGATCCCCTTTTGCGACCTTCTGACAAGCAAGCAAAGTCAATGGGGAAGCCAGATGCACTTAATAACTGTGTTCCTAGCTTACAAATGCAGCCATTCCCTTAACAGCTAAGGCAAAAGAGATAGTAAAATGGGGCAAAATTCACTTAACAACTGTTTCATTTAGCAATAGAAAGTTTGGGCTCAGTTGTGGTCTTAGGTTGAGGACTCTCTGCAGATTAAAGGTCAAACCAACCAATTATAGGACTCTCAGTTATATACAGGTCCAGTCACTGAGTTGCAGGATGTCTCCCTCCCTCCCCCATGCTACATCATGGTTTGAACCATGTTTGTTGCAAATTTCACCGCCCTATGCCCAAAACAGCTGAAACATGTAATGACGTTTTTTAAAACATGTTTTTTATGTTGTTGCTGTGAACCGCCTAGGGTTTTGGCATATAAGACGGACTGTCATATCAGTTGCCTGAGTCAATAATTTGCTTAATGTGCAATGTGAACTGCAGGTTTGTTTCTTGGTCTAGGCAACAAAAGATCAGTGGAGGGCTTGAGAGAAAAATAACTTTCTATCACAGTGGGCTATCATTCCCCAAAGACCAAGAAATGGGCCCATGGAGGAATTGGTGGTCTTGGATTTTGCAGGCCAAACAGGATGTTAATCTGGACTGCTTTGCTAACTGCTCCAGTTGAAGATCCTATATCATTTCAGATTGTCCAATCTCTTCTTAAAAACCTCCAGTGATGAAGCACCCACAACTTCTGGAGGCAGGACGTTTCAGTGTCTTTGGAGGTCTCCAGATTTGGAAAGATACCCCAAACATTTATGGGACTCAAAGGCTGCTTGTCAAAAGGTCCAAAATTATCTTATCTTTCCATTCTTTTCTGCTAAACCAGAAGCCACTTTAAGACTTGTGGACTTCAACTACATGACTGAGGAATTCTGGGAGTTGAAGTCCACAAGTCTTAAAGTGGCCAAATCTGGAGACCCCTGTGCTGAATCATCTTCTGTTTTCTTTCTTTCTTTTTTTAACCACCAGGGAGGCTGCAGGCTTAGCATCAAGCATTATCCATATATATATATATATATATATATATATATATATATATATATATATATATATATATATATATATATATATACACATACATACATATATATATATATATATATATGTATGTATGTGTGTGTGTATATATATATATATATATATATATATATATATATATATATATATATATATTCTGTTCCCATCCTTCATTTTATTTCTTTTGCCTATTGGAAGGGAGATCTTGGATGCCTTTCCTTAGAAGCTAGGGATTGCCCAATCTGCATTCAGGGGTCGTGTCAGTAGTTGGCTTCTAGAGGCACACAAAACCAAGGAGGAGATCACTTCCACTGCAGGTATCTCGATAGCTTTCCAGAGCCATCCAAGCTTGGCAGCCTTTAACCCCAGAGAGTTTATTTATTTCCCTCTGAGAAATGTAGAAGGGACCACAAAGCCCATAAGGCATCATAAGTCATCTGGAAATTTCAGCAGGTCCACCCACCCCTGCCGTTCTTTTCACTCCGTCCTTATTTATTAATAACAAATGTGGTTCTCCAAGTGGATCACTTGCCCACAATGAGGAAGGGGCCCAGGAGCAGGAGGGAAACCTTGACCTTGTGAAGATTGTGGTGGATAGGGAGCCCCAAAGAGAGCAATCAATCGATTGTACTTTGGGGAGGAGAAAAGGGTCAGGAATGGAATAACCTGGAAAAGAGTATCGGTGGCTGTTCCAAACAGCAGCAACCATCTTGAGTTCTCTTGTTGTTATATTAATATTCTTTTATTTATGGATATTCTAGTAATATTCTAGTTGATGATAATCACAATAATAACTCAATAGGTGGACAAAAAAGCCAACTCCAGTTTAAACATCTGGCTAACTGTATGATGAAACACAATTATCATAATAAAAAGTGGTCTTACGTGAATCAATTGCATTTATTGACAAAACACCCACATACATATGTGTGTGTATATACATATACTGTATATAACTAGATATATATACCTATATACCTATATACCTACATTTATATACTACATAAAAATCAACAGGGACTTGGCGTTGCAAACTCTCAGAATTGGGTAGCTATAAACTGAGCCCAGAGGCCTTCAAAATCATGCAATACAAGGCTAATTATATTTGTTTATTTAACACACACACACACTTAGGTATTATTCCTTTTCTTCTTTCGTTTATTTTTTTCTTCTTCCCATTTGAACAAGCAAAGGAGGAAGAAAACAGATTCAGCCTAAAAGATGGGCTGCTTCTGCCCTGCTTCCCAGCAGCTTGCCCGTAAAGAATGGCCATATTTTACTGGGTGCCCTACAATGTCCACCTTGTTGGAAGATGCTAAAGTCTTCCTTGATTCATTTCCTCCTTCAGGTCGCTGGTTTGGGGAAGGTGGTGTTTTCAGATTTCCCCCAAGTAAAACATGCGCACCAAACAAACTCCAGCTCCACCCCAACCCACTGCAGGCAGGGCCAGCCAGGGAGCTGCCCTGCCATGAATATCCCTTTGTCCAGGGAGTCCATGCAAAGAAGGGACCCCGTGTGTAGCCGGAAGAGGAACTGGGGCCGAAGGAGGGAGAGAAACGGCATGGGGTCAATTGCTTCATCAGATTTCTTTTAATTTGGCCGTTGAGATAAAATAACCCAGGTTGCGACACTTCAGGCCAGGGTACCGTTGCTCAATGACAGTCACCCGTGATCTGGGTAATCTAATTCAAGTTGGCCGAACTGGAAAAGTTTCCTCTGTGCCAAAGCTGCCCGCTTCGATATAAATAAACACGAAGGGGAAAATCAGACCGTAGGCTGACCAAGGAGGATTTAGCTGGCTTCTCTTTTAGCGAACTATTTAGAGTTCTCAGCAAAAGTCCCATTCCGCGCCCTCCTTCCCCAGCTTTTCATCACAACCCGTATTTTTATTGAATGTAAATATATCTTCTTTATGGCTTTATTGCTTCGATTTAGCCGCCCAGAGTCTCCTCGTGGTAAGATGAGCTATACACAAATTTAATAAATAAAATGAAATGAAACAAATAAATCAGACTTAAGTAGAGGCACACGAAAGAAGATGTGAAAAAGGAAACAGACTTAATGGAGGAAGTCCTCGACCTGTGGCCACAGTGGAGCCCAAAATTTCCATTGCTAAGCAAGACGGTTGCTAAATAACTTTTGCTCCCATTTCCCGACTTTTCTCACCGTTCACTTTCTCACAGTTATTAAGCGAATCACTGCCGTTTTTAAGTGAGTAACACGGTTGTTAAGTGAATCTGGCTTCCCTATTGACTTTGCTTGTCAGAAGGTTGCAAAAATGGATTACATGATCCTGGGACACTATGACCGTCATAAATATGAATCAGTTGGCAAGCATCTGAATTTTGATCACGTGACCACAGGGGATACTGCAATGATCACGGGAAAAACAGTGGTAAATTATTTTTTTCAGTGCTATTCCTGTAACTAACGGTCACTAAACGAATTGTTGTAAGTCAAGGACTACCTGCATTGTCAGATTGTGTGAAGTAGGAGCACTTCACCAAAGTAGCTGCCACTCAGATTAAACATCCACCTCCTTAACTTTCAGCACCACTCTTAGAATTACAATCCTGCTCCACCAAAACCCATCGTAGGCTGCCATTTCTGCCTTGTATGAGCTTCATTTATGGGAGAAACCAATTAAAACTTGCAGTCCTACAAAAATCAGTTTAAAACCGAGCTTGGGCTAAAGGTGCTCGCTTTACGTGGTGGGAAAAAGAGGCTGTTGTGGTTCATATCATCTCCCTTGCAGATGAATATATGTTTATTATCTTGCAGAAGATTTTACGACTGGGGCTTTTTCTGTAAACCGCTGGAAAGATTTGGATTAATCAGTAACTTTGGGGCTTTGGTGTAACTTTGAATTCACAACAGCTTCGTTCTCATTGCTGAGGCTCCTTTGTAGAAAATGTTAAGTTTGTAGCTATGAAATTCACTGACCTAGGAGAGTGGGAAAATTTTACAGAGCTGGGAATAAATAGCACAAAGGCACACATTACTTGGCTTTCCATTTCATTAATATTATGCTTCTATGATGGGTTTAATTACTTCCCCTTTCCATCCCATTAAAAAACTGATTGTGGTAGTGAAGTGCTGGATTGGCACTGGGGAAAATCAGATTGATGCCCCCTCCCCTAAAACTCTGGACCAGTTGTTCTCTCTCAGCTCAAACTATCATATGAGGTTTCTGTTTCAATTATAAAATTGGGGAGCAAAGGTTATAAATCCAATAAACAGGAGGATAAATAAAACGTTCCATAGAGCCTCTGGAAATGATGGGGGCTTCAACACTGGAGGCTTTTAAGAAGAGACTGGACAGCCATTTGTCTGAAACAGTATCGGATCCCCTGCTTGAGCAGGGGGTTGGATTAGAAGATTGCCTCATTTTACAACCTGCCTTGCCATAGTTGTTAAGTGAATCTGACTTCCCCATTGACTTTGCTTGTCAGAAGGTCACAAAAGGGGGATCCCATGACCCCAAGACCCTAAAATTGACATCAATATCAATTGAGGACCCGGATTGTGGGGGCAATAAGCCAACTTTGTATAGAACAACACCGCTTGGGGGCCCCCGAAAGCCCTTATAAGCAGTTATATACAAAAAAAGTATGCAGGCTATTGCTATAATGCATTGTAAGCCGCCCTGAGTCTACGGAGAAGGGCGGCATATAAATTGGACTAATAAATAAATAAATAAATAAATTGCCAAGCGTCTGCATTTTGATCACATGACCGTGGGCATGCTGCAACGGTCATACGTGTGAAAAACGGTCATAAGACATTTTTTTTGTGCCGTTGTAACTCCAAACAGTCATTAAATGAACTGTTGTTGAGGGTACTATCTGTATTATCCGAACCGTTTACATTTTTTAGAGATGCAAAGGCTCTGCTCCAAACCAAAGAATTGTCACTTGAAGAACCTCAAGGAGGATTGAGAGCCACCAAACTGAAGGCCGTATTATTTTGCCCCAAACCTCAGGATGGGCAGCTATTATTGCTCAGGAGAGAAATTGCTCATTGTATGTATACTTCATGATCCCAGGATAAGAATGACCACCTCCCCACCGAAGACAGAGCCCGCCTGAGCTTACGTGCAAACACACCTGCACAATAAAAAGAGTGTGTGGCCCACGCCCAAGGTGACGAAGCCTTACGGACGTGAACTGCACACAGCCTTAGATAGGAGGCGAAGGGGCGGACCAGGAAAATGCCCGGAGTCTTAACAAAGGTTATTTCAGAAATGGACCCAAAAGAGGCCCCTTGAAAATGTATTACAGGGAGTCCTCGATTTACAACAGTTCATTTAGTGACAGGTTCAAAGTGAAAAAAGTGACTTAGGACCGTTTTGTCCACACTTACAACCGATGCAGTGTCCCCGTGATCCCGTGATCAAAATTCAGAGGCTTGGTAACTGGTTCATATTTATGACCATTTGGGCGACCTTCTGACAAGCAAAGTCAACGGGGAAGCTAAGTTAACAATGGCAAGGATTCACTTAACAACCATGGCAAGAAAAGTCGCAAAATGGGACAAAACTCACTTAACAAATGTCTCTCTTAATAACAGAACTTTTGGGCTCAATTGTGGTCGTAAGTCGAGGACTACCTGTAAAGGATTTAAACGTACTTGGAAGATGAGAAACAGAATAGAATGGATCTTCTAAAAATTGCGGGTTGGGAAGGTGAAACCAACCAGGTTTCCGTTTATTCGGGAGGTTGCTGGAAATCTCCCCAGAAGTGAGCTTTACAGTTGGCTGGATCTGGGTGTCAGAGCACAACGCTCACATCCCTTCTTTCAAACATATATTTATTGCCTTAATTCCTCACCTGTATGTGCAGCGATTGGGGAGGGGTGTGGGTATTGGGGTAGGCCCCATTCATCATCTGTAAAAGTTGTGCCCGCTGCCACTGTTGACCCAGACGGAAGGCAGGCTATTTCCTTTCCATCTTTCTTTATGTTGTCACCACAACTTTTACTCTTGCCATTTTTGGGGCTTTACTTCCTGATGCAACTCATAGCAGGAAAAAATTTTGCCTGCCAGGTTAGGACTGGCATAGCAAAAAAAAAAAAAAAATCTGATTTGGCACAAATTCATGAGAGGAAGATAAATTAGTCTCAGATTTGTTCTGAGCCTGGAAGACTATTTCAGTGGTGGAAGACCAGCCAGTGGTCATCTTGTGTCCATGAACTTCCAGCCCTTTGGAAGTTGAGGGATTCCCTGGCATTATGCCCACCAGTGGGTCTTCTGTGGGGCATTCGGGGAAGGAGGTGAGGATTATTGACTTGCTTGGAGCCTAAAACATATGAAGAATGGTTGCAGGAATTGGAAATGTCTAGTCTAATGAAGAGAAGGACTGGGCTGGCATGATTACAGTCTTCCAATATTTGAGGGGCTGCCACAAAGAAGAGGCTATTTTCCAAAGCACCTGAAGGCAAGATAAGAAACAATGGATGGAAACTAATCAAGGAGAGAAGCAACCTGGAATTAAGGAGAAACTTCCTTATAGTTAGAATAATTAATCAGTGGAACAGCTTCCCTCCAGAAATTGTGGGTGTTCCATCACTGGAGGTTTCCAAGAAGAGATTAGACAACCATTTGTCTGAACTGGTATAGGGTCTCCTGCTTGAACAGGGGGTTGGACTAGAAGACTTCCAAAGTCCCTTCCAACTCTGTTATTCTCCTTATTTAAAACTTACCTCTGGAGATCCGGGCAGGATGACTCATCTGCTCATTGACAAGAGTCAATGAGCAGAAAACAGGAAAGGGATTTTACTTACTGGGCAAACCCCTAAAACTTTCTAAATGCATTTCTGGAATCCTGGTGCCAACTTCAGGAACCCAAATTAAAGGTTCCAAGATTTTGTGAAGAGCGTATTTTTAAATAGTTCCCAAAGATCTGGATCTTAGAACTATCAACATATTATTGAATACAATTAGATGTATTTAAAGTGGTGGGCTTCAATTGGTGGGCACTTGCAACATGCATGAACAGAATAATGCGTGGGAATAATAATAAATGCAGTGATAATCCCAGCATGCTTTTACTTTGCAAAAAGAAAAAAGCAATCTTTACCAGAACATCCGGAATGTGGAAATAAAAAGAGAGGTTAAGAAAATGACCTTTTTAGAGCCAGACACATCTGTACTAAATTCTCCAGGTCCTGTTCATTGCAATGACAGATCTGGACTGATGCCATGCTATTAAGGAGCAGCTCGCCACTTCCAAGAAAAAATGTGTGTGTGTGCACGCACACACACTTTGCAGCTTTCTGAACACTTGCTTTAAAATAAGTCACATATCATAGCAGAACTGGGATCTTAGTAAATGAGCTTCTGATTGGGAAGTGTGTGTGCATTTCAGATTATTCATTCATTCATTCGTTGATAATGTTTCTGTATTTTGAAGTATAATTTTTTTTAAGAATACAGTAAAAAAACCCAACCCAATATATTCATTTCAGACATTTGGGTTAATGAAGGCTGTGTCATTTATTTCCAAAAGACAAACAAAAAAGGGAAAAGATTTACGGAAAGGCTCTAATTTAAGCATTTTTGACTTAGTCAGAATCGTATTGACATTATTAATGAAATATTTTATAGGTAGTCCTCGACTTAAAACCACAATTGAGCCCAAAATTTCCTTTGCTAAGCAAAACAGTTGTTAAGTGAGTTTTGCCCCGTGGTATGATCTTTCTTGCCACAGCTGTTAAGTGACTCACTGCACTAACTTAACATAGTAACCCGGTTGTTAAATGAATCTGGCCTCCCATTGACTGTGCTTGTCAGAAGTTAGCCAAAAGGGATCACATGACCCCAGGACACTGGAACCGCCATAAATATGAGTCAATTGGCAAGCATCTGAATTTTGATCAGGTGACCATGGGGATGCTGCAATGGTCGTAAGTCTGAAAAATGATTCATAAGTCACTTTTGTCAGTGCCGTTGTAACTTTGAATGGTCACTAAACAAACTGTTGTAAATCGAGGACTACCGGTATTAAAGTTCAGTTTATAACATAACATTGGTACTCGCTGGCACTGTTTAATGGCCTTTTGAAATATATTCTATACAGAGTTTTCTTTCTACCATTGTAGTCCCTGGGCTACATTAAGAAAAAATTCTTAATTTTGAGCACCACGAGAAAGATACAGATAAAACGCTGACTCTAAAGAAAGTCCTATTATTCTGTTTCCGGATGTCTTAACCTGAAACTTTTGATTTAGCGAACCAATTCCAGCTGGCTGGTAGAATCCCACGCCTAGAAAAAAAAGGCTGACCAAATTTTTAAATTAGACCTGCTCTTTTGCCTTTGGTGGCAACTTGACTGTGTTGCAAGACAAGAAGCTTTTCTTCAGCAATGCAAGAGAGAAAGAGGTCAGAGGCACAGGAGCAGAGCCCGTTTAAAAATTTGGCCACTTTATGGTGGATATCTTTCTAGAGGGCTCATTATTATTTTTTTTTAAAAAAGAATCCTATTGCAAACTCAGATGGTGTTGGCGCCGGGAGCAGTTTTGAACACAACCATCCCATTTTTGCCCCTCCATGCCTCCCCCTCCTACTTCGTGGACCAATCTATCATCACTCCCAGCGCCCAGACTTTCAAAATTGGTCCAAACATTGCCCGGCAGGAAAATCAACTTAATTTTAGCACCTTCTGTGGTCTTCGTGGAATGGAGCAAACAGAAACCTGCTGAGCAGGATGGACACTCCGTCCAGAGGCCAGAGATGGTGGGGAGGACTGTAAATGAGGGATATTTTTGCCACCCTACCTGCCTTCCTTCCATCCATCTAATAAATATCCTCTCTTGTTGGTACAATCCTTTGTGTTTAATCAGGGTGGGATTGCAGATAGGTGCAAGCTTAAACTGTGCCACGTTTGTTTCAAAGGCAACTATGCAAATATTTCTCGGGAATTTACTTTGTGTTTTCACCTAGAGGAACACCCATCATTATTTTTGCTAATATAAGGACGGTTTTCTTTTTTTAAAATTCTGATTCTCTGCCAAGTCAGAAAAGTGTGACTGTTATTTATACCCCAAGACGAATGCACGCACTCAGTGCACAGGTAGTCCTCGACTTACGACCACAATTGATCCCAAAATTGTCTTTCTTAAGCAAGTGAGTTTTGCTCAATTTTATGACCTTTCTTGCCACAGTTATTAAGTGAATCACTACAGTTTTTAAGTTAGTAACAGGGTTGTTAAGGGAATCTGGCTTCCTGGTTGATGGTGCCTGTCAGAAGGTCGTAAAAGGGCGACCTTCTGACCCTGGGGCACAGCAACCGTCGTAAGTATGAATCAGTTGCAAAGTGTCCAAATTTTGATCACATGACCACGGGGATGCTGCAACAGTTGTAAGTGTAAAAACCATCATAAGTGCTCTTGTAACTTACAATGATCATTAAATGAATGGTTGTAAATCGAGGATTACCTGTACTCATTCTAATCTGCAGATCTCAGTGATCGATTTTGGAGTCATGTTTTTGCTTTTATTTTGTCTTGCAACGTTGTGCTTAGGGAACAGATCTAGAGACTGCAGACATAAGTGTCATTTTGATTGGCACTAACGAAGTAGGTTTCAGATAAAATTAGCTGGAGGCTTTATTCTGAAAATCAAAGCCACAATGACAAAACTAGGGTGCCAGTTCAGAGAAAGCTTTGTAGCGTCAGCAAAAACAGCAACAAAAATGTACTGATTTTCAGCAATAAAAATAATTCAGGTTTACAATGTAGTTTTTAAGCAAGGCGTGAAAGCAGCAGGAAGGAAGGCGGGGCATCGTTTTACACCTATTGAGGGTTCAGCCCTTTGGGGAATATAGAAAGATGTTTGACATTGCCTGGGATGGCTCTCTGTATAAGGACCAATTTCAATCTAACACAGAAAAGGCAAAATTAAAAGGAACCACTTGTGTGTTAAGATGAGGAAGAATTTGGTAGCACCTTTTCCTACTAATACAATTTAATGCAACGGGTTAGTTGGAGAAGAGCTTCCCAGATGCCTTTTGATGGTTTGATATCCTGGACTAACAATCTCTCCTTCTCCGATGCTAAGAAAATCTAAAATGGCCAAGTTAAAAGAGCAAGCTAGAAGGGATAGTGGGAAAACCGAGTGAAGTGGCTTAAGATCTGCAGAGGAACTGTGAGATATTTTGTTACAACACAAAATGTCTCTCAGCCCCGCAACTGACCACAACCTTTTTTCCCCCAATACTAGGCTGGCTTCATACAGCGCGCTAATTCCCGTTAACAAAGCCCGATGGCCATGTTTACACGACGGGCTCTCCCAAACAAATAAATCATATCCTGGATCAGCGTTAGAAGCCTGATTGACACCATCTGCTGAAACACAAATCGCCCAGCCCTTTTAATCAAGGCTGGTGCACAGGTAAAACTGGCATGATTCTTTCTCCTGCTCCAATAACCTTGTGGTGGAACCAGTTTGATTTAGCTGTTTTTGGAGCCAGTTTGGTCTAGTGGTTAAGGCACCAGACTAGAAAGCAGGAGGCTATGAGTTCTAGTCCCGTTTCAGGCATGAAAGCCAGCTGGGTGACTTCTGACCAATCACCAGGAGACAGTGAGTTCTAGTGTCGCCTGACACATGAAAGTGGCTGGGTGACTTTAGGCCAATTCCTCCCTCTCAGCCCAACCCCCCTCACAGGGTTGTTGTTGTGGGAAAATAGGAGGAGGGAGGTGTTCACCTCCTTGAGTAATTTACAAAGAGAATAAAGGCAGGCTACAAACCAACCAGCCAACCTGGGAGTAAGAGAAAGCTGTGGCTTCCCAGCCTCCAACAATATAAGGCAGGGCTTTCCAACCTTGGCAACGTTAAGACTTGTGGACTTCAACTCCCAGAATTCCTTGCAAGGCCGGCTGAGGAATTCTGGGATTCCACAAGTCTTAACGTTACCATGGTTGGAGAGCCCTGGTGTGAGGGGCAAACTCCTTCGACTGGGAAGAAATTTAGGGCAGGCAAGGGCCCTCAGGATTCAAGTTGCCAACCCTTCCTCATTTAGCTTCTTGCTTCAAGCCAGCCTTTCTGGAAGGTGCCAGTAGAGAAGGTCAGGGGATAGTTGGAAGGGAAACCCGGTGCCTCCCATCACCACAAATACGGGACGAAGGTGTGCAAGAGGAAGCCAGCGTTTTGCACGATGTTTGTCCCTGTGTTTTGAACAATGCAGGCTGGCATTCAGAAACTGGATTCCCGGGCAGGAAAACACAATCTGTGGCCTTCGGCTGAATCATTCCGGTACTTCCACTCCCCCCAAATGCGTATCTGCTTTGGAGCCTTCTTAATCCCTGCTCCTTGAGGAGCTTCTGTCTCCCCCCACCAGCTCAGGGTCCAGAATGGTTAACTCATTACCTCCACTTTTTGTGAGCCGAGTTGGAGAGAAGCTGCAAGAGTTTCATCCAAGGTGGCTGGTTCTCAAAATGGGAGAGAGCAAGCTAGGGGCGATTCCTGGCCTAGGGTGCAGTTCTCCCGGGAGAGAAGGAGGATCCTGCCCTGAGAACCTTGCACAACAGCCCAGACTCTTGTCTTGGGTTGGTCTTTTGCAAGAAGTAACAACCGTAGTCCTACCAACAGATCTCTTGCAAGCAGTTTCGACATCCATCCATCCATCCATCACCTTTTTTTTTTACAAATAACTCAAGGCGGTGAACATATCCAACACACCTTCCTCCTCCTATTTGCCCCACAACAACCCTCTGAGGTAGGTTGTGCTGAGAAAGAAAGCAACTGGCTCAAATTCACCCAGATAGCTTTCACGCTAAGGCAGAACAAGAACTCACTGGCTCTTGGTGATTGGCGCAAAGTTTTATTTTCTATGCTGTGTTTTTATTGCTTGTAAGCCGCCTAGAGTCGCGGTGAGTGAATAGGCAGCCATATACATTTCCCAAATAAATAAATAAACAAAACAAAAGTCACCCAACCGGCTTTCATGAGTAGGGTAAAAGTGAAGTCGTGGTCTCCCACTTCCTAGCCTGGTGCCTTGACTACAGACCACCCTGACTTCAACTGAAACATCTCCTTCAATTGTTCCCAAGGCTAGGACCATACCTGGGCTGGGGATTGGAGGGGAGGGGGTCAGGTTTAGGGGTTTGGGAAATCGCCCCACAGAGGAGGTACGAAAGAAGCCGCAGGTTTGTTTCAGGCAAGGCCACGCTCAGCTTTCGGATAGGATGCTAGAAGGAGGACAGTTTCCAGAAGGAAGCAAAATTGATTTATTTCTCGTTCTTACCCTTAATTAAATGGTAATTTGATAACCCGCGTTCCGCACACACTGAATCATAACCGTTCTTGCCTGCTTTCACTTCAATCTTTTCAATTTGGCAGCCAGATTTGGAAGGGATGGGGGGGCACCTGTGGCCTGGGGGAGGGGTCCGATTTGGCCGGCTAAAGTTTGAGCAAGAGTGACAGAACATGCAGTCAACTCAAACACGGAGAGACAGCACAGACACCGCATTTGCCACGTAGTTCCTCTTTGTACCTCTGATTTTGCTTTTGACCAGAAGCCAGCAAATTGGAGTATGGGGTGGGGGGGATGAAATTTTCAGGGAAGTTGGGATAGGTTGGCTCAGCTCAATCTGGTGCCCTGAATTCTGGGAACTGCAGTTATCAGGGCAAGTACAGAGTACCTGGTTGGGGAAGGGACTTTAATCCATTGCCTTCACCCCACTCCTGGGTGGTAAGCAGAGTCATCCTTCCTCTGGGATGCTTCCCACTCACGCTGAAGACCCCAGTTGAATGGCTATTTCGCTTTTGTATACTTAGCTGATGTTTGTTTGATAAGAAGAGGTTTTTTTTTAACCCCTGCTGGGATCCTTAGTGTGAGTAAGGGAAGGAAGGAAAGGAAAGGAAGGAAGGAGGGAGGGAGGGAGGGAGAGAGGGAGGAAGGGAGGAAGGAAGGAAGGAAGGAAGGAAGGAAGGCCAAAAGGCATGTTTCTTTGGAATTATTGTCACACATATCTCATGCAGATTTTGGATTATAAACCAAATAATCTGGAAACCAGCAAAATTAGGGAAAGGAATCATCTAAGAGAAATAGGCTATTTCTAACATGGAACAGACTTTCTGACTCTTTCTTTATATTGCAAAAAATAACTAAAGGCAGCCCAATGAATCCTAACTTTGGAGGATGGGGATGGGGATGGGGGGTGGGTGGGGGTGAATTAGTCCTTGGAAGTTTTTAAAAGCCATTCATCGAACCCAGATTAGCCCTAAAGGATCAAGAGTTCTTTAGTTAAGAACTCTTGATCCCCAACTCAAGGTACTTGTACAAACGGATCGTCATTCGCCATCAGTGTTGGTGTTTAAGGAAGGACAAAATGTATATTTAAAAAACAACAACAGTGGTCTGGGGGACCCAGGGTGCACAATGTCGCAATTGCTCGGGGCTGAAGTTGCGACGGGAATGGGGGTGGGCTCACTTTTTGGGATCACATGCAAGACGTGCTTCTGAGTAAGCCTTCCCAGGCTTGCCCTCTGACTGGGAAATCAAAGTGACTGTCCCAATTCAGTTAATTGACTGTTATCCCAATGGAATGGAGCTTTTTCCTAATCTCTACCCGCAATACTGGATAAGGGGTCAGGATGGAAACTGCAGCCGAGCACATCTGCAGGGCATGAGCCAGAGGTCGGCTGGCTGGATTGATAAAATAACAGAGGTTGAAGATTTGAAAAGATCAGAACAGTCCATCAGTGGAAGGGCTTGCCTTCAGAAGTTGTGGGTGCTCCAACACTGGAGGTTTTTAAGAAGCGATTGGACTGCCATTTCGTCCAGGAGGGTATAGGATCTCCTGCTTGAGCAGGGGGTTGGACTAGAAGACCTCCAAGGTCCCTTCCAACTCTGTCATTCTGTTAAATTCTGCATCGCTCTCTCCGTCTCTCCCTCAATTGCACCAGGGGGTTGAACTCCAGTTTCCCAACTAAGGGGTGGGCCGCAGCCCTGCTGCTCTCATGTTCTAAAGGTCATCTTGTCCACGTGGGGTGGGTGGGGGAATAAGAGCTCCCTCTGTCCTTTTGGGAGAGAACCAAGCTCAGCAGCACTGATTGCCAGACCCCAGGCAAACAACAGATGCTAACGTCCAAGGCTGCCTACTCAGGGGGAAGGGTGAGGGGTGATGGCCCCGGGCTCACTTGCACAATCCCTGCGTCTGCTGGGCTGTTTGGAGAGGATTTGGGCCTATCTGGAAGATGAGAGCGGCCCTGGAGGAAGCAAATCTTCCCTCCCCAAAACTGCAATTCAAGCTCTTTTATTCCCCCACCCACCCCGAGATTTGTCAAAACCTAGAGGGAAGAATGCTGGAATTCACCAAATGCAAATGAGGTGGGGGGAGGAGAAATGAGGGAACCCATGCCCTGTGTGAGCAGAATTGCTTTGCCTTCCCAGAAAACGAAGATTAATTCTTCCAAAGTTTTCCGCCTTTTGCCACATCTGGAGAGTTCAACCCACAGCTCTCGATTCCAGATTTAAATTGGACTTGATACACTCTAGAACAGGGGACTCCAACCTTGGCAACTTTAAGACTTGTGGTCTCCCAGAGTTCCTCAGCCAGCAAAGCTGAATTCTGAGAGTTGAAATCCACAAGTCTTAAAGTTCCAAGGTTGGAGACCCCTGCTCTAGAACATAGAATGAGAGATGGAAGGGACCTCAGAGGTCTTCCAGTCCAACTCCCGGCTTGAGCAAGAGCTACTATTATACCATCCTGGTCAAATGGTTGTCCAGTCTATTTTTGAAAGCCTCCAGTGTTAGAACACCCACAACTTCTGGAGGCAAACCATTCTACGATGAGTTGTCCTCACTGTCAGGAAATGCCTCCTTAGTTCTAGGTTGCTTCTCTCCTTGATTAGTTTCCATCCGTTGCTTCTGTTGCTTCTTGTCCTGCCTTCAGGGGCTTTGGAGAATAGGTTGGCCTTTTTTTCTCTATGACAGTCCTCAAGTACTGGGAAACTTGAGACCCTATTGGCTGTGTAACTGATTATCTACAATTCTAATATTTCATATAGCCCGTGAATATTCAATTTGATGAAAAAGCTGGCTGTAGCTCACAGAATTATGCAGAAATGTTTAGACTCCACGAAGAGCATCCAGTTGAACAACTGAGCCAGGATAAGATTCATCCTTATTGTTTTTAGCTCCCTATAAGTGCCAGGAAAAAGAATTATGACAACTGCTGCCTCGCACATATATAATTTATATGGCAAGTTATGTTTGCTGCATCCATTCTGGTGTCAAAAACAATCAAACCCCTAAGTATGCAGCACAGCTGGTTTATTGGTAAATACATGACAGATCTGGGACAAACAGCACACACCACCCTATATTTATAAAGATATACAGGTAGTCCTTGAGTTACAACTGTTCATTTAGTGACCAAAGTTACAACGGCACCGAAAAATTGACATGACCATTTTTCACACTTACGACTGTTGCAATATCCCCACAGACATGTGAATAAAATTCAGGTACTTGGCAACTGACTCATATTTATGATGGTTGCAGTGTTCCCGAGTCACGTGATCCCCTTTTGCAACCTTCTGACAAGGCAAGTCAACAGGGAAGCCAGATTCACTTAATAATCATGTGACTAACTTAACAACTGCAGTGATTCACTTAACATGGTGGCAAGAAAGGTTGTAAAATGGGACAAAATTCACTTAACCAATATCTCACTTAGCAACCTACATCAGTAGTCATAAATCGAGGGCTAACTGTCTTTGCTCCTCACCTTAGAGATTTGACCCCTGGAGCAAGAGATGAGATATCTTGCATGGGTTTCAAAATGTCCTTGTCAAGGAATCCTCCCAGGACTTGTTCCAAAGGTTGCTGTCCATTTTAGGGGAAAAAGTTCCTACTGGACCTAAGAAACATCTGTCTAGTAAATCCCAATCATGTGACAAGGGTCTTCGAGAGTGGCCCTGAAATAGCTCCTTTTAATCTAAGATAAGGAAAGAAGGTTCAAAAGCCATCGGTGATCTCAGAGACAATGGGACACTGGCCTTGGTGACTCCTAATCTCCTTCCCTTATTCTAAAAAGGATTTAGGAGGTTTGGCCCACCAAACTAAGCTGCAATATGCATCCAAGACAAAGCCAGCCAAATCGGAGTCAACCGAAAGTTCATTTTTTTGCTCCGAGGTGATGAGTTACTGTTTGAGGATCAGACGTCATTTGAGGATGACTCTCCAAAGTGTTCTTTCCTAAGCACAAGGCACAAAATAACAGAATAAGAGTTGGAAGGGACCTTGGAGGTCTTCTAGTCCAACCCCCTACTCAAGCAGGAGACCCTATACCATTTCAGAGAAATGGCTTTCTAGTCTCTTCTTGAAAAGCTCCAGTGATGGAGCTCCCACAACTTCTGGAGGCAAGCTGTTCCACTGGTTAATTGTTCTCACGGTCAGGAAATTTCTTCTTATTTCTATGTTGGTTCTCTTCTTAACGTTTCCAACCATTGCTTTCCTTAGATAACTTTGAGATAGATATTCTCTTTTTGTTGAATCACAAGGTCCAGTCTTCACAGTCATCATGGTGTTGCCAATGGTGGTGATGGGAACTATACAGATAGCCCTTGATGAACGACCACAACTGAACCCAAAATTTCTGCCACCACTTTCTGTATGCCGTATATAATATTTTTAATTTCAGATATACTCTCTGGGATACTTTTATTGCACAGAATTTGAAATAGCCCAAAGTACTTTGCATACACAAGAGACCCCTGATCACTGTGTGAATAAGAGGACACTCTGCTGGCTTATGGGACTTTGAGAATTGAAATTCTCTAGAAGTCTGAGAATCCTGTTCCTTGAGAAGACTGGTGTGTGTGTGTGTGTGTTTGTGTGCCATCATACAGTTTCCAACAAAGTTGGAATACTATGTTGCTACTACAAATCCAAGGGCTAAGAAATGGCTGTGACTTCTGGGTGCTGTAGTTCAAATCATCTGGAAGAGTTTGGCTTGGAGGAAGCTGCTTTGATTTGATTTGATTAGAAAGCCCTGCTTTCTAATATTTCCAACCCTGCTTGGGGTTCATGATTCAGATCCAGGAAATATCCTACTGTTCTGGGATCTGAACCTGGGTTTTCCCACCCTATGCTCACCTCTTCAGGTGCACTTCCTATCTTCCATAAAGCTCTATGCAAATTCAGTGTTTCCTTTTTGCTATTCTGCTGACGCAACCAAGGGCCAGCATGACATCAATCTACATTAACTGGTTTCACCTAGCCCTTGGCAGCAACTCTCCATTAATTAAAGAAGACGAATCAGATTGTCAATTAAGTCCCTATCTAATATAAACAACACCGAGTGGGTAGTGGAGTTCGCACTCTTTCAAACATCAACATCTAAATTCTCTCTTCTGTGGTTTTGAGCCAACAAATACTGGATAGCCAAGATTAAGCTCAAATGGGAAATTGCTAAATTTATGCATTGGTCAATCTGCCTCTATTTATGGCAAAAGATCCCAATTTTTAAAGCTGCAATCGAAGAGCCAAGCGTGGCTTTTGAGCAGGGGCTGAAGGTTGCATTTTAAGAAAAATTGGGTGATCCAGAGCCAAAACCGGATGTGATTTTATTCTGCAAGATCCAGTCTGGATCAGTCACTGGGACCAGTTTAGTCTTCTAAATTTTATTCTGTTTACAGGTAACAAAAATAAAATGTAATCAATGTGGGTTGCATTCCAGGTAGGCATTGACTAAATATCTCCTTCGGTCACATTCAAAATTATAGTTTGGTGGCATTTTAGGGGAAAGGGACAGAAAAAAAACTTCTAACGAATGGTAGGTAATGCAAGACCTCATAGAAAAAATGTTGGGCTGATCCATTCAATGAAACAGAGATAACAGTTCTGTAAATGTCATGAAACTACATTGGGTTAGCCCCTATGAATCATTGGAGCCCTGTCCTTCTAGTTCCCTAGATAAACTGTGCTGTGTCTTCCCTTTCTATTATTCTCTCCTGAGACCAACAAGTCTCAGATGATTGTACTGTTAGCAGCTGACTCTCTGCTTCTATTAGAAGTATCTCAGAAGCAGCAGCATAAATCAATGTTCAACTTGATCCCAACAGTGGGGAAAGCTTCACTTATGGATTTTCTGCCTCTTTTGTGACTCTCTCGCCACAGAACTTATCTTCTGACCAAGTCTTTCTTCTCTTTTCCTCAGGTGTTTCCTTCCGTCAGCACAATGGCGTCCAGTTTGGGGCCGATGAACCCCATTAATTCTTATGTGACCCTCAATCCGTTGAGTTCTCCCAATTCCATAAATATGAGTTACCCAAACAGCGGCCTGAGCAGCCCTTCCGTCACGGGACTGACCAATGCCAGCAGCCCCATGGGTCTCCCCACGGTGGCATCTCCGGTCAGCCCAGTGTTGACGCCACTGGGAGCCCAGCCCCCCACTCTCAATTCACTGTCACCCTACCAAAACGTTGGCCAGACCATGGCCCCTCTGGGTTACTCCTCCCCAAACATGAGCAGGCCCAAGGAGATCAATAAGTCCTACCGGCGCACGCTGACCCATGCCAAGCCACCCTACTCATACATCTCCCTCATAACCATGGCCATTCAGCAGGCCCCCAGCAAAATGCTGACCCTCAATGAGATCTACCAGTGGATCATGGATCTCTTCCCCTACTATCGTGAGAACCAGCAACGTTGGCAGAACTCAATCCGCCATTCGCTGTCCTTCAACGACTGCTTTGTCAAGGTGGCCCGTTCGCCAGACAAGCCAGGCAAGGGGTCCTACTGGGCCCTCCACCCCAATTCGGGTAACATGTTTGAAAATGGCTGCTACCTGAGACGCCAGAAGCGTTTCAAAATTGAGGACAAGGCTAAGAAGACCAACTCCAAGGCTTCCCACGCTCGAGAGCAAGCCTCAAAGGTTTCTGAAGGCCTTCAGGAAGGTCAGAGTCCCAACCCTGGTTCAGAAGGAGCCGAGTCTGGCCATTCAGACACTTCCCATGGTTCTGAGGAGCAAAGAAGTTTGGTTCAACTTGATTGTTCAGGCGCTCAGGGCTCCTCCCCGGCGTCCGAGGCCTCCCCAGCTCCCATCTCCCAATCTATGACTAGTCACTACTTTGCCAACTCCATTACCAACCTGGATCTTCCGAACGATCTCAAAATGGACCCTCAGTTCAACTTCAATCATCCTTTTTCCATCACCAACTTGATGTCCACTGAGCAAAGCCATAAGATTGACCTGAAATCCTATGAGCAGGCTATGGCGTATAGCGGCTACAACTCCCCACACTCAGTGGAAAATAAACATACCTATGAGAGCTCCACCTCGCTCGGCGAGACCGGTTCCTACTACCAGAGCCTCTACAGCCGTTCGTTGCTCAATGCCTCGTAAGGCTGCTGCCCTACCACCAAATCAAAAGGAAGGACACCGGACGGATCAGAAAAACTCGGCCAAAATCACCAGGAAGACCATCCACGAGATGTTCCCTCCCATCACCAGCCAGCTACAATATGGGTAGAGGAAAGGAGCATACCATGAGGCCTGGTCTACCTGATTCGGATGAACTTTCCAAATCTCATCATGGTCAACAATACCTTCTGCTTCAACAGACTCTTGTGCCCAAGTAACAGGGAGCAGGGAATAGCCAGAAGAAAGAAAAAAAAAAAAAAAACCCAGCTCCATGCCTTGCTGCTATCAAGGGCAGACTGGTTAAGACCAGTAGTGGATCCCTGTCCACGTTGACATGGAGGTCATTGGTCAGCATGGATTCCCCAAGGGCAAAACCTCATCATCTCAGATTGAGGGGCCTCACTCAGAATGTTTCAGTTCTTAGCTATGTTTTATCTCTCCAGGAATGGAGTTATGGTGAATGTCCACATGTAAACGAAGAGGGAAGAGGTTGTGCTGCAGCCTAGGACTTTGCTGTCTCAATGAAAATGTTACAGTCAATGATTGAAATTTCGTCTCGGGATACTCAAACCTGTTTAGGTCAGAATCAAGCTTGGTGAGGACTTCCATTGTTACACGTAGAGAAAGAGGTTTGGTTACACCAAAGACGATTATGCCACAGCCTAAAGTGGAACAGGGAATATAATTCAAATATATATATTTTTTTGTAATGGCTTTATATTTAAATACATGTGCTTTCTGTTGGGAAAAGGGTAAGAGTTGATTTAATATATCGTGCTTTAGAGACAGCTCAGGGCGATGTCTTGGTTTCAATTCTGTGTCTTTTGCTCTTGCTTTTTGGGATGATTAGAACAACAACAACAAAAAGTTCATCTGAAACATTTATAAATCTGCCCTGGGGATATAATGACTCCTAACCCCTAGTGAGACCTTACAAATAGTTGGATTATTATTGATAATAAATAAATCACTGTTAACATCTTTTTTCCAAGTCAACCATGCCTCAGAAAGCAACTGAAATCTTGCTTTCCCTTTCCAAGAAACCTTGACCTATCATCCAAATCAAAGAAATGATTTTAAGAGAAAAGTATAATCCAGAAAAAAAACAGATAACCAATATCTATGAAATTTTCTTAACTTCTGTTTTCGATTGCAGTGTTTACAGCAATGTTTCTCAACCTTGGCAAATTGAAGATCGGTGAACTTCAATTCCCAGAAGTCCACCCATCTTCAAATTGCCAAGGCTGAGAAACACTCGTCTACAGTATTGATATCCTGACCAACAAAGCATGACTTACATATATATGCATGCACAGACATGGCACCCATGGTATGGTAGCTGGGGAATTCTGGGATTTGAAATCCACAAGTCTTAAAGTTGCCAAGTTTGGAGATCCCTATGTTAGCTGCCACAACCTGTAAGAGAAGGCAATGGTGCTGTGTTCAGATTACTTGGACACACACACATCAACATTTCTAGCTAGCTTTCTACTGAAAGTGGGCTAATTGCTCATTTCTCAACATCAATGGTTAGGGCATTCTGGGAGTTGAAGTCCACAAATCTTAAAAGTTGCTAAGGTTTGATAGCCCTGGAAAAGACTTTAAAGAGCAACTGGAGAGGGGTGCAAAGGACTCCCACTCCTACTAATTTCAACTCCCATCCAGCTCCCGAAGACCCCCTTCCAGAAGGCCCAGGCCGTGGCTCCAACAGTTACCTTTTACTGCCACCTACGCAGGGCAGTCTGTGACCCATGGTTGTTTACTCCTCAAACACAATGCCCATCTCTTGGAGGGGGGGCACCCAGGGCCTTGGATCCCACCTCCACTGGTTGCCCTTGCAGAGCAGATTAATCACTAACTTGCTGGGGCACCGACACCTGAGCAATGGGGTCAGGGGAGAGCCACGTGGCCAAGCACAGCACACTTGGGGCACTTCCCGAAAGCACATCCTGAGTTTGTGCATCGTCGTCCCAAGTGGGGTTCCTTGCTCTTCCAGGAATAAGAACCAGGGTGGGTGAGAGAGAGGAGGAGGACTGTGGGGTCCTTGAGCTGGGGAGTTTTCTTGCAGATGTTTCATTGCCCAACCAGATAACATACTGGTAGAAGAAAGTGGATTTGCATTGATGATGTTACTTAATTGGGTCATGAAACATCTGCAAGAAAACCACCATGCTCAGGGAACACCAAGGACCCCACAACCCTCCTCCTCCTCTCAGCAAACCCCCTCCTTCCCATCACTGATGAACTTATCTAGTTGGGTCATGAAACATCTACATGAAAACCCCCAAGCTCAGAGAGAACCAAGGAAGCCACAGTCCTCCTTCTCCTCTCTGCACCCCCACCCCACATCCTTCTGGCACTGATGATGCTACCTAGTCCAGTCATGAAACATCTGCAAAAAAAATCCGCCAAGCTCAGAGAGCACCAACGACCCCTCATATAACTCTGAGCTACAAACAGTCTGCCCGACACATTTTATCCGCTCGCAGGTCACGAAGAAAAAATTAGCACTATACAATTTAACCCGATGGGTCAGACGAAAAGGGGGCTTCCGGGCCCTCCCAACTCTCGGGACTTTCGTTCTGCTTGCCCTGCCACATCCGCCTTCCCCAACCTGGCGCCCTCCCGAAGGGAGGTGGGAGAACAGCTCCCTTCCTCCAGTTCTGGACCCGGCAGCCGGCCTGAGGATGCTTTAGGGCTGGTGATGAGAGCTGCAGCCCGGCGCCACGTTCGGAGGGCAGCCCGGGAAAGGAGGGTGCTGCTCCGCCTCGGCTCCGCCGGCCGCGAAGGATGCTCTGGCAGGGGCTGATCGGCCGCTGCCCGCGTGGTGCCAGCCAGCCAGCCCGCGGTGCGGTTTCTGCCGTCTCGGGCGCCGGCTTGAATGGAGGCAGTGTGCGCGGATCCGTCGGCTGGCCGGATACAGCGCGATTCCGCACATTCCTGGAAAAAACAACACCCCGGCCGGGAGGGAAAAAGGGGCCTCTGTGTCCGGGGGGGGGGCGGGGGGGGCAGTGGCCGACGCCCTCCGCCCGGTCGGACGAGGAAAGACCAGAGGACGCTCGAGCCGAAGTCCTCTCCACCCCCACCCCCACCCCCGCCCCCCTGGCTGACTAGGCAGAAATCAGCCAGGTCAAGACATACGGGGAACAGTTTCGAACGCCTCCCCCCCACACACACACCCCTTGGGAAGGGCACACCAGATGCTACAAAATCTGGCTTTTTACTCCTTGGCAGGCTGGATTACAGCACCTCTCATCCCCAGCCAGCTCTCCTTCTCTGATGGCCCCACAATTTCTGGGTCCAAAATGCTTCAGGTTCTCACACCGGTCCTGTTAGGTAGGCCCATTGAGACTCTCACCTGCAAATGGGAAGTGGGATGGGGCCAGGTCTGCTTATCTCAGTTTATTTGAATTGGGGTGATATTTACACCCCGACCTTGCCCTCAGCATCCAAAGGCTTCCAGATGGCTTCGTTTTATCCAGACAGGCCTGTCCGGAGAGGGCTGGGTTCCAGTCTTCCCCCAGTTCTAAGTTGGGACAACTTTTAGGGAGGGAGGGACCGTCTTGCTGCCAAGCCCACCTCTAGGCTGTTGCAAGAGGCAAGTTCCTAAGGTAGCCCCCCATCTTTGCCGAGAGCCATGTCCCAAAGGTCTTCCCCGACCAGATGCCTTTCGCATTTGGAGGAGCTACACCTCCCCTCATCCCCAGCCAAACCTGCACAGATGAAGGCAAGCCTGATGCAACACATAAAGGAACCCAGAGGTGTCCATGCCTAAAATAGAGGCAAAGCTTTGCTTGCAATTGTCACCCTGATGTGTAGAGGAGGATGGCGCAAACCATTCCTGCAATGCCCACCAATCTCTCCGTGACCTCCAGCCTGCCCAAAATGACAACTCTCCCAAGTGAGAAGAGAGGTGACTCTCTTCATCTCCTCCGCCTCGTGCCTCGCCCATCTTTTCCAATTGACCATCTCTCTCCTTTCCTTCGCAGGGCTGTTTTTTAAGAGTTTCCAGGCCAAGGCGGGTTAGGATAAAACCCTGACCAGAAAGAGCTCTTTATTCGGAGAGCTGGATGGGCAAAACGGCATTCCAGCAACACTTTCTTAATGGAAACACCGCAGACTGGCTGGAGAGAAGGTCAGGCCTCTGCAGCTTCTCTGTGCCACCTTTGCCAGGGAAGAAAAAAAAAAAGACCGAGGCCCCTGAGCTGAAGTGTGTCCCTCAGTTCTTCAACAGAGGTCTACTTGCAGTCGTGGCTGTCCTCTAAGAGAGCCTGCCACCAAGCTACCAGAGAACCAGTTTGCTGTAGTGGCGAAGGTGCTGGCCTAGAAACCAGGAGATGGTGAATTCTAGTCCCTTTTTTAAAAAAAGTGTATGGCACGTATTAGCCAGGGATCACCAAAGTGGTTGGCTGCCTCTGTGAAAGGAATTTTTTCGGGCAGTGTTCTTTTACCTGCAGATTGCCAGTAGGCAATCAGGGGAGGCTCCTTTCCTGTCCCTACACAGTTTATTCTCTCACTGGAATTGAACCGCCAAGCTGCCCTCAGTGGAGCGCAGGCTCAGCGTCCCATATTAGGCATGAAAGCCAGCTGGGTGACTGTCGGCCAATCACTAGGAGCCTATGAGTTCTAGTCCCACTTTAGGCATAAAACTTGGCTGGGTGTCTGAGCCAACCACTAGGAGACAGTGAGTTCTAGTCCCACCTTAGACATGAAAGCAAGCTGGGTGTCTTTGAGCCAATCACCAGGAGGCTGGGAGTTCTATGAGTTCTAGTTCTGCCTTAGGTATGAAAGCCAGACAGGGTGACTTTAGCCAACCAGGAGACAGTGAGTTCTAGTCCCGCCCTAAGCTGGAAAGCCAACTGGGTGACTGGGCCAGTCACTCTTCTCCGCCCAACTCATCTGACAGTGTTGTCGTTATGGGGAAACTAGGAGGAGAAAGGCATATTTGGAAATATGTTCACTGCCTTGACTTATTTATGTAGTAATAAAGGCAAGATAAAAAAATAAGTAAAAATAAATCTATGCTGAGGATAGCAAGCTTTATTTTGAGGCTGGACTGCTGTATTCTGTTCTGCCCAGGTTCCCCTAGGCAACTATTCAGCGTGGCATTAACTACCAAATGAGCACCTGCAAGTAGTTTGGCTCTCTGGGGATGGCAAACTCTCTCTCTGCCTGGGTCCAGAATAAACCAGAAGGAAGAAGGCACACACAGGCATTTCAGCTTCCTGGTTGCTTCTCTTGTACCGTGATAAAGGCAAGGTGTGGCTGCAGAGGCCTCAAAGGAACAGGATATTGTTTCCTGGTTCGGGATTTACCGCTCTTCGTCGTAAAAACCAATTGGGGATGCCCGTTCTCTGAGCTTGCTTGGTAAGATGCCAATGGGCCAGCTCCACCTTAGCCAAAAGGAAGCCAGGAGCTGATTCAAAAATGGTCCAAGCTCACCAGAATATCCCAGACTGAATGGGCCTCACTCATCACGTTTCCCTCCTGCCTGACCCATACAAATGGATGTGCGAGCTTTTGCATTTCAGAACCAAACCAAACCAAACCAAACCAAACCAAACCAAACCAAACCAAACCAAACCAAACCAAACCAAACCAAACCACAGCAGGTTGATGACCATGAAGTATGCACAGAAGACAAACTTACTTTTGTTTCCCATGAAAAAGCTGAAGTTAAGCTGAACACTTTTCTTTCCCGGAGCCAAGGATTGCGAAGGGGAAGGAGGGAGGCAATAATTAAGATGCTTCTTCAAAACTTAGTCAAGAGGAAGTGCAGTTTTATAAAGCAGCCTGTAGAATGAAAGGGACCCCAGGACTGGACAAAGGCGGCTTTGCTACCTGTGGAAGTAATCAAGTATGGAAATGTGACCAGTCCAGAAGATGAGTGGTCCAGGCAGCCTTGAAACACCTGAACTACAATCCCTTAAACATCGCATTGGACAAGAGTGGTAAAAACCTCAGTATGCTGATAGAGAAGCAGCTTTGTAGTTCAAAGTTGAAATGAGGGGTCCTTGGTGCTCTCTAAGCTGGGTAGTTTTCTTGCAGACGTTTCATGACCAAACTAGGTACCATCATCAGTGCTGGAAGGGAGTGGGTTGTGGAGTAGAAGGGAAGAAGGAAAAGAGGAGGAGGAGGGAGGAGGAGGAGGAGACTGTGGGGTCCCTGATGCTCTCTGAGCTTACTTGTTTTCTTGCAGATGTTTCATAATCCATCTAGGTAGCATCATCAGTGCGAGTAAGGAGTGGGACTTGCAGAGAGGAAAAAGAGGGGGAGGGGGAGGACTGTGGGGTCTTTGGTGCTCTCTGAGCCTGGTAGTTTCCTTGCAGATGTTTCATACCAAACTAGACACATCATCAGTGCAGCTCTGAGGATGTTACCTAGTTTGGTAATGAAACGTCTGCAAGAAAACAACCAAGCTCAGACAGCACTAAGGACCACTCAAACCTCAGCATATTAAGCAGCCATACATTAAGTGAGATTAGAAATAGAAATATGTGAAAGCATGGACAATTCCACTTGTAGCAAAAAGCAAAATAGTAGTAACTGGTCCTCCTAGATTGCTCCCTGGCACAAGGCTAGTAAGAAGGAGGTTTTTTTTTTCTTTTTGCTCTGCCTGTCTCATTACAATGCATGCACCCAACAGCTTTGCAAGCATCCCTTGAACTAATAAAAGTTTCATTCCAGTTTGAAAACATCTTCATCCAGATGAGAGAAAGGACTCTAGCCTGTTTGAGGCCCAAGTGAATGTTTCTTCAATATCCATTTTCAAGGGGGTTTAGGCTAGACGGAAAAGAAGAAAGAACAGCCACCTGGATTCTTAAGAAGTGCTAAATTTATCTGCCAGAGCCCACGACCTGGCGTCACCCTCCGTTCTCATTCCAAATGAAAAACACTTCAGTCCATCTTGTGTTTTTTTTCCTTCCTTCTTCCCATGGACCCTTTTGAGCAAAGTGCTGATTATGCTCTGGCCTGGTGTGTGCTGGCTGGGGTTGACCACAATGGTCAGATGGAAGCTGTAAATAAGATATTGAAATCAGCTCTGGGCTTGGCACCTGGAGTCCAGGGAAAAACAGGCAACGTGAGGAGAGGGAAAGGAGACAGAGAAAGAAAGAAAGAAAGAGAAAGAAAGAAAGAAAGAAAGAAAGAAAGAAAGAAGAAAAGAAAGGAGAGAGAAAGAGAGAAAGGAGAGAGAAAGGAAGGAAGGAAGGAAGGAAAGAAGAAAAAGAAAAAGAAAGAAGGAAGAAAGGAAGAGAAAGGAAGGAAGGAAAGGAAGGAAGAAAGAGAAAGAAAGAAAGAAAAAGAAAGGAGAGAGAACGAGAAAGGAAGGAAGGAAAGGAAGGAAGAAAGAAAGAAAGAAAAAGAAAGAAAGGAAAGAAAGAAAGAAAAAAGAAAGAAAAAAATTGGCAAAGAAAAATAAGAACTGACAGAACTCGGCATGGGTGGAAAAGTACAGGAAGACAGTATTTGCAGGCAGTAGTTTATTTATTTTATTTATTTATTTGTATCCCACCATTACTATTTTTACAAATAACTCAAATGTGGCGAACATATCCAGCACACCTTCCTCCTTTTATTTTTCCCACAACAACAACCCTGTGAGGTGGGTTGGGCTGAGAGAGGGTGGCCCAAAGTCATCCAGCCAGCTTTCATGCCTAAGGTGGGACTAGAACTCAGGGTCTCCTGTTTTCTAGCCTGGTGCCTTAACACACTAAACCAAACTGGTCTAGTTTGTGAGGAACCTTGGAGGCAGAGATTCAAGCAGATTGTGAGGAGTCCTTATCTCCATTGACTGGTTTGCAATGTTTTATCTTCAGTGGCTGAGCACTGCTTGATGGAATACCAACTTCTAAATTAGGGTTTCCAACCTCAGCCACTTTAAGATGGGTGGACTCCAACTCCCAGAATTCCTCAGCCAGCCATCTTAAAGTGATCAATGTTGGGAAATCCTACTCTACATCAATCAACAAGCCAGCAAAAGGTAGCCTTTCAGCGTGAGAATTGGCTGCCCTAGGATCCTGCAGGTGAGTTCACCTGCCAGACCAGCTTCCCCGAGTGAGGATCCCACGCATCCACCCACTCTCCACCAGGATGCCCCACATCCTGATCCACACCCATCAGGCTTTTGTTGAGGCTGGCAGGTGGAGGTGGCAACTGATGCCCAGCTCTTCGCTCCATACAATTTCATCTGTTTGCTTTGCCATGGCGAGTACTTCCCATTAGTGCGTTACAAGAGCAAACAAGCCAGAGAATCGCCTTGGCCAGCTGGATGCGCTCCTCCGGCTGGGTGAGAAGAAGGCGTGCTGGGGCTCTGAGGAAAAGGTTGGGCTTCCTCAGACAGCAGAGGCAGCCAAGACCATATCCTCCATGTTGGCCTGAGGAGGTCAAGAAATGGACCTTTGGTAGGCTCGAAACAGACCAAAAAAAATGTATAATAAGAAGGGGCAGGAGGATCTGAACTAAATTCTCTATATGTTTGGGTTGTTCATTCTCAAAATGACTACATCTGAAAATATAAAATAGTCCCTTAAAATAAGAGCAAACCCTACTCCCTTCTAGCACTGATGATGTCATCTAGTTGGGTCATGAAACATCAGGCAGGAAACCACTAAGCTCAGAGAGCACCAAGGATCTCACAGTTCTCCTCCTCCTTCTCCTCCCCACCCCAAAATATCCTTCCTTGCAGCACTGATGATGTTACCTAGTTTCGTAATGAAACATCTGCAAGGAAATAACCAAGCTGAAAACCCCAAAGTCATCATTCATCATTCTCCTCCTCCTCCTCTCCACAAACCCAGGGCCATCTTAACAGTATTATGGGCCCCAGGCAAAGCAGTGTACTCGGGCCCCTACGACAACTACTCACAGGAATAAAAATGTAAATGGTCAATAAAATTAAACATATTTGCATGTTAGTATTAATTAAAAAATGCAGTAAATGTAATAAATATGTTGCTGTATTTATATGATACAAAGTGCATTGAAGGGTTAACATGCACAGATAAGTATGGGGCCCCTATGCTTGTGGGGCCCACGGGCAAGTGCCCATCAGGTCCATGTATTAAGACAGCCCTGCACAAACCCACTCCCCTCTAGCAGTGATGATATTAACTAGTTGGGTAATGAAGTGTCTGCAGGCAAACAACCAAGCTCATAGAGCACCAAGGTCCTCATAGATCAACCCTGAGCTACAAATTATTCTCGTCTATTGCTACTCTCTTTTTTAAAAAACCCTCTTTTTGCCAAATAATTATCTGAAGAATTCTCTTTCCTCCCAAATTGGGGAGTTCCTTACAGCTTGACACCTTCTGGCCATGGTGATAGCCACAAGACACACTGTTGAAATTTAGGAGCTGAAGTTGGAATCTTGGAAAAGCAGCAGGTTGCACAAGAAAGGAGGCAAAGAAAAAGAGAATTGTAGAGCCCCACATCTGAGGTACTAAACTGGCTAAATTCAGAACTTAATTGGGGTGTTAGTCAACCAGGAAGACTAGGCTGACTAACTACACAAAGCCTACTTCTTTGACGCGAAAACATTGGAAACCACGTTTTTGGAATTTAGGCACTGTGTGAGCCCAGCCATTGGATGCCTGTTTAACAATCAGGGTGAAGCAAATCTCAGCCAAATATAAATACTGCCTTTCTTTCCAGCCCACAGCAGAACCACTGCAAGATTTTTAAATAAAAAAAGCAGCAATTCCTTGAAGAATGGGAGTATGAAATGAAGATACATATGCCTAGGTACATTTCTATGAAATATGCTTCCCCACTTGTGTGCAAATGCTGCTCTAGGTGGAATGTGGGAGAGGATTATGGTATTTGCAGCAAGTGGCTGGAGCCTTTCTAGCAATGCTTTGGGTGTGTGCAATAATCTTTCCTCGAGGAACAAATTTTACTGGTGGGATGGGGCAGAGGGGGCTTGGTGGGAGCAGAGCAGTGGTGGGTTGCTACTGGTTCTCCCCAGTTCGGGAGAGTTGGTAGTGGAAATCTTGATAGGAGAGCGAACTGGTTCGCTCCGAACGTCAGTTAGACCCTCCCCCCGCCCCGCGCTATACCTACCTTTATTTCTGTTGTTTTTAACTCAGCTGTAAGGCACGGCAGAGTGGATTGCCATGCCTCAGCTGTTTTTTTACTCAATGTGCTTGCACGAAGCGATCACGTGCAAAGCACGTGCGCAATGCGAACTGGTGGTAAAACTGGTTAGAAAGCACCACTGGAGCAGAGCCCCTCATATACTGATTCTAATTCTCTCTTTTTATTTTAATTTATTTGTTTACTGGTATCCCACCTTTATTATTTTAGAAGGAACTCAAGGCAGACAACTTATCCAACACACCTTCCCCCTCCGGCTTTCTCCACCACAACAACCCTGTGAGGTGACTTGGGCTTAAAGGGAGTAATTGGCCTAAAGTCACCCAGCTGGCTTTCATGGCTAAGGCAGGACTAGAACTCCTCATTTCCCGCTTTCTAGCCTGGTGCTTCCCCAGCATTTCCTTTCCAAACAAAGGCAGGCAGGCAGGCAGGAATAGCTTGATAGCAGCTTTGGATGGACAACTGATCCCTCCTCTGGGGTTCAAGAGATGCAGCGTGGTACTCCAGTTAAAAATGTGGAATGAGAAGCTCCCAAATCAGGCCTTTAAAGAAGAGACATTCTTTATATATATATGCATGTCTGGCCTGGCCTTATTGGGGACTCCCTGAGCCCAGAAGAAGCCACTGGATGATGTCAGCCAACTTTTGGCTCCTCAGGCCCGGGGGTGGGGGTGGGGGTGGGGAAGGCTGGCAGCGGCCACAAAGGATCAGGTGAGTTTGCCATGGACTCCAGCAATGGGCTGGGGGTGGATATGGAATACCTGCTGGCCCTTATAAATAACTGGCAGGAGGGCACAGCTCCCGGCCCTTTCCCTGGCTCCTGGCATGCCCAGCCTGAGACTACAAAGGCCCCTTTCATGCTCCTCTGCAGGGGCGGTGGCTGTTGGCACGCTCGCCGGAGACCGTCCCCGGCTGCCTCCGTTACTTTCAGGACGGATGGGATGGTGGCTCCGGTTCACTGCTTTCCCTTCTGCCAGCCCAGGCCTTGCCCTGTTGCCCTGTCCTTCATCAAAACGGAACGGTTCAATTAAATGCGCTCCATAGAGGATGTACATCTGAAAGGGCTGATTCAGTAAACCAGGAAGACCGATGGGTCCCCACAGGTAAAGCAGGAACCCAAAGAAACCTCAGTTAAGCACCTGTGAAAATCAATCTTTCCTTCCTCCCTCTCTCTCTTCTTTTTTCCTTGTCCTTCCCTCTTTCTTTCCCTTCCTTCCTTGTCCTTCCCTTCCTCCTTCCTTCTTTTTTTGTCCTCCCTCCCTCCCTCCCAACATCCCTCCATTATTTCTTGTCTCTCCCTCCCTTCCCTTGTCCTTCCTTCCTTCCTTCCTTCCTTCTTTCCTTCCTTCCTTATCATTAGAGATACTGGCAACAAATTCCCAAGGTAAAAATGTGATTTAATCATGTGATTAAAGCAACAATTTTCACCCGAAGAGGAATAAGAGCAGCGGAAGGAATAAATCTCCAGGCAATGTTAAAAATTTAAAAGAGAGAGGAGAGGTATTCAGCTAGGTAAATGAAGAAATGTGCAAATCTTTCAAAAATAATCTAATCAATCAGGGGGAAGTGCTTGATTTTCTGTATCTGTGGAAAAGGCAGTAAAGTTGATCACTGATAAGGGAAAAACCCCTCAATCCTCCTTGCTGACTTATAATGAATTAACATATATATATATATATATATATATATATATATATATATATATATATATATATATATATACAATCAATAAAATAGCAATTTATTGAATTTATTTATTTAACTACTGGAAGAGCCATTGCATCATATTAGTGAAGATAAGCTCCAAATCATCATTACCCTTAAATTATTAAAAAGCAGAGGTGTCACAAAGAGTGTAATTTCTGTCTCACATATATACACACACAATGCCACTAATAATAATGATAGTGGACATGGCAGAATCTGGACACAGGAGAACAGAAGAGAAAGAACTGGAGAAGATAATGAAATACAAAGACCTGCAAACAGAAATAGAACAACTGTGGCAAAAGAAAGCAAAGGTGGTTCCAATAGTAATAGGCACCTTGGATGCAATCCCCAAACATCCAGAGCAGCAATTGAATACCATCAAGCATTGACAAGAGCACCGTCAATCAATTGCAAAAGGCAGCTTTGCTACACCCTGGGCTGACACCTCTAACGCCATCAACACCTGAGCCTGTTGGGGTCTTTTTTGGAGCAGGGAAACCAGAGACTGGGGGCAGCTCAGGAGAGGGGGAAGCACACTTGTTTTGTTTTGTTTTAATATTTTTTATTTATTTTGGAGAGCCAGTTTGATCTAGTGGTTAAGGCAGCAGGTTAAAAATCAGGAGACCAAGAGTTCAAGTCCAGCCTTAGCCATGAAAGCCCACTGGGTAAGATTGTGCTAATCAGCAGGTGACTGGGAGTTCTAGTCCTGTCTTAGGCACAAGAGCCAACTCGGTGCCTTTTGGCCAATCCCGCCCTCCCTCCCTCTCTCCCTCTCAACCCAATCCACCTCACAGGGTTGTTGTTGTGGGAGAAATAGGAGGAAGAAGGAGTATTAGCTATGTTCACCACTTTAAGTGATTTATACAAATAATTAAGGCGGGATAGAAATTTTTCATACTTCTGAACTGCTCATCTCCCTCAAAGAGGGACTTAGGGTGGTGTACAATCAAACATTAAATTGCAAAAAGGGTATATAGAAATTAAAATTTTAACCAGTTTTAGAGACAGCAAGGTGTCCATTAGGAACGAGTGGGCGAGAGGAAGCAACCAACCTTCTCCATCCTCTAATTATAAGAGGGTGGTTGGTCTGCTTCCTCCACCCACCCAGGCCAGTGTCCCAGACTTCAGCTTCAGAAATGGTCTCTCTCCGACACCAAAAATGGAAGAGGCAAGTTCTGAAGAAGTTTTTGGATGAGAAGTGAAACGTTTCCAAAGGGGGAAAAAAAACCCCAAGAAAGTCCTGTTGCCGTTTGGAAAAAGCACTTTTGGGACAAGCAGCTGGTTTTCCTCTCCGACATTCGTGCTGTTGAGCTGTTGCCTCTCCTCCCTTCTTCACATCCTCACTAGAGTTCCCTGAAAACATCCGTCTCCTGGCCCCGGTTGCTGGGAATGGCTTTATATAGATCCATACATTCTTAAATCAACACAGCCAGCCTCTTGAGCCTTGGAGGACAGGCGAGCGGGGAGGGTGGGGTGGGGTCGGGGGTGGTGGTGACGACACCGAACACTTGGGCCTTTGTATCTGGCCAGGTGGGCTGGATACGAAGACCTCAGCTTCCTTCCAGCCAGCATAATGATGCGCCTGTCCAGGCTGCCAGCTTCCTCCAGAGGTGCAGGACCGGAGGACAAATCAGATGTGCGTGCGAGCCTGCGTGTGCCGGGTAGAAACAGAGATGGGCTTGGAGGGGAGGAAAGGAGGGGGGAAGGAGAAAGAGGCCACAGATGATGTGGGAGAAGGTGGATTCTCAGAAGCCACGGAGGGAAAATAAGAGTCGGAGTGCCTAATCCTTTTTTCCACCTCTGCTCTTCTCTACCTGAAGGGGCAGAGCCGGCAGCTGAACAGCCTCGAGGTCCTTCTAGTGAACTCTTCTAGAAACAGGTTGGACTACAGCTCCCATCCTCCCGGGATTGGGAGTCCTAGCCCAACACACGTTAGGGGCAGGGGTGAAATCCAGCAGGTTCTGACAGATTCTGGAGAACCGGTAGTGGGAATTTTGAGCAGTTCAGAGAACCGGTAGCAGCAAATGCCATCTCTGGCTGGCCCCAGAGTGGGGTGGGAATGGAGATTTTGCAATATCCTGCCATGGCCACCAAGCCACAGAACCGGTAGTAAAAAAATTTGGATTTCACCACTGGTTAGGGAACAGATTAGAGCCATTTAAAAGGTAGTATCTGTACTGACAGAGGACAATATTTGTAGCTAAGGGTTGAAATGAGGGGCCCTTGGTGCTTTCTGAGCTTGGGGGTTTTCATATAGAGGATTCATTTCCCAATTAGAATTCTTTATTGGCCAAGTGTGATTGGACACACAAGGAATTTGTCTTGATGCAGAGGTAGCATCATCAGTGCTAGAAGAGGAGAGGAGGAGGAGGACTGTGGGATCTTTGGTGCTCTTTGAGATTGGTAGTTTTCTTGCAGAAGTTTCATTACCCAACTGAAACATCTGCAAGAAAACAACCAAGCTAGATAACATCTGTGTCTTCCTGGACACTTCCATGAGGTCCTGGAGGCCACAAGGGGTTCACCAGTGCCTGTTTCTGGGATGATTGTTCAGTTACATCAACCGAGAAGTCCACCATCAATGTCCTACCTAGATCAACCTCCACGGAGCTCTTGAGGATCCGCCAAGGCCATTGCTACTTTGCCTCCTATTGATCATTTCTGGGTGCAGGAGGCAGGCCACTGGCATGCAGCTGAGCAGAATTTGAACCCAGAGCTAAGACTTAGCCAAACCGGGTAGCATTCTGAGAGCTGGAACTGAGTGGGTGCCAAGCTGCTTTCTTAAGGGCCATATGAAAAGACTGGCATCAACCAACGGGCGCTATCTGAGCCCTGGGCACCCAGTAACGCCCTCTTGGCACTGGCCAGGGAGGCCGCAAAGCTACCCCGAGGTTAATGGTTAATGGGCTGCCAGCAAACCCATCCCCATTTGATGGATTACTTTTGCCCTTGGGTGGCTGTGGGGTTGAGGGGAGAGGCCTGGCTGTTTCACTCAAAAGGGGGAAGAGGCGATTGGGCGGCCCTCTATCTTGAGCACACAAGCCGTGTTTGCCAGGAGGGATTACCTGAGGGCTATTTCACTCTCCCCCCTCCAGATCTATACAGGGAGGGCTGCAGAAGAGCTCTTAAAGGGACAGGTGTGAACTAGGAGCTTTCCAGGGAAGGGGCCTCTCTCCTCTTAACCAGAGTTCCTGCAAGCTGTGCAAAGCTAAAGCCTCAAAAAGCTGAATAGCAGAGCTAGAAAGGATCTTGGAAGTCATCTAGTCCAACCCCCTGCCCAAGCAGGAGACCTTACTCCATTTCAGACAAATGCCTGTTCAATCTTTTCTTGAAAACCTCCAGTGACGGAGCACCCGCAACTTCTTAGAGGAAAGCCCTTCCACTAATTGTTCTCACTGTCCGAAAATTTATCCTTAGTTCGAGGACCTGCCTCATAGGCATTTTTTTCTCCCAAAAAGTACCAAACTGGAGCTTTTTCATATTTTTTCCAGGTTGCAGAGAGTCGGGGAGGGGGCAAAACGGGGTCCATTTCAGTGGCTAAGAAGGGAAACAGCTTAAGCCAGGCTCTTTTCTGAGCTGTAGGATCAGGACTCTCTTTTTTCTCATCTCTTGTATGGTTCTGGATTTTTGTTTTTTAATCACAAAGCTTTGTTCCTTTGCAAAAAAAAAAAAAAAAGTGGGGGGGAGATTGGTTTGAAAAAGCAAAAACTCCCAGGAGGGGCTCGGAGATCTTTTTTTTTTTAAGTGACTATAATTGGTGGCCATTTTTTCCATTAGAAATCGGATCCTAATGTCTTAATATACTTTTTCTCAACCTTGGCACTTTGAAGATGTCAGCTATGGAATTCTGGGAGCTGAAGTCCACACATCTTCAAGGTGCCAAGGTTGAGAAACACTACCTTAAAATGTTTTACAAAGCAGGATTTTTCTATGGTAGCCTGATGTTTTGGAATCTCTCCGCCCCCCCCCCCCCAAGGCTTGCCAGCACCTCCAGGGGTCAAAAAAAGCATGATGATGCCCCCAAACGTCTCTTTCTTATGTGTTGACCATCATCTTGACTTTTGACCACAATCTCCAGACGCTCAGAACCCCTTATGACTGACATTTTAGAATCGAGGGTGTAATTTTTACTCTATTGGAGTGCTACTTCACTGTATTTATCTTAGAGGACGTTTGTATATTCTTATGCTCCAGCTGGTGATAGGGCAACTTAAAAGTACTAATAAATAAACAAAGCATATATAAATAATTGAATTCTTGGAAAAAGTCACAGCTGGTTCCCAGGAATCTAATCAGACAGCCCAGAGAATCCTAACCTTAAAACTGATATTTTAAGAGTCCCAATAAAAAGGAAAGGAAAAATACCAGATTTTGTATTTTGCACTATCAGGACTGGGAAATTCACTCCCAGCATCCCTACTTAAGGATCAGATAGTTTCTTGGTTTTAATAATTCCTCTCCCATGATACAATGCTCTGAATCAAACCCCTGTGAGTAATACTTTTGGCCAGCATAGGATACGCAGGGGGAATCTAGACTGGAGGGGGGGGCAGGAGAAATTGCAGGACTGACCCATTGCAAAAAAATGTGAGCAGTGATTCAAATGTGTGACAGAAAGAAAACTGGGAAAATTAATTAAATAAAGGAGACAGCCATATGTCTGGAATCAAATGTACTTCATTGTGCTAGGACAGCTTAAAACTATCTTGGCTTGACTTGACTATGGTTACTTCTATAGTTGACTATGGTTGAAGGTGACTAACAAGCAAATATCAGAGTGTGTAACACCAGGCATATCACTAAAAGGCAAAATCACAAAACAGCGTCTCACTTACTTTGGCCATGTCATGCGGGGAAATTCGCTGGAAAAACAATTATTGAAATTTGGAAGACTTAGTGGTAAAAGGAAACCAGGCTGTCAAAAAACATTTTGGCTGGACTCTTATCAAAGCTGACACCGACCAGAGCACAGAACAACTCAAAGAAGTAGTGCAAGATTGGAAGATATGGAGAGACTTGGCCCATAGAATTGCCAAGACTCGGACGCAACTGAATTGGATAAGATTATCATCATGGTTGATTTCATCAGCCACTGCTGAGTAGCTTCACACAGCCTGGTAAAAGGCAAGCCATGATCTACAGAACACAAGGGCTGGATTTGCACAGGTTAAGGCACATGTGCACAAACACCACTTCTTAGAGGCTTTGTGCCCCTGACTGTTGATTCCACCAGTTGGCAAAAATTGGATCATTTCTGCACAAAAACCATCCTTTACCTTTTGCAGAACACTTACAAGTAAGTCAAAGTCAATGCTAGCCAAGGAGAGGACAGATCAGACATTGTGTTTGATCTCTTTCCCCATGGCTCACTGGGGAATTCTGGGAGTTGAAGTCCACAAGTTGCCAAGGTTGGACACCCCTGGTATAAGCATTTCAAGGGCTGTTTCCCATTTGCTTTTCAAACTTCCATTGGACCTTGAATTGGGGGGAAGGCCCACTTTGATGAAGACTCTTGATGGAGCTAATGCTAAAATACGTTTACCTGCTCCTCACCTACTTTGGCCCCCGGGGCAACTGGTTGAAGGAGACAAAACGGACGTCAATTCAGGTTCAAAGGGATGATATCCTATTTTCATGTTTGGGGAAAAAAAGCCCAGCAAATTTGCATCTCAGCCTTTCAGTCCACATTTCAGAGCCAGTTTGTTTGTTTGTTTTCAAACACTTGGCAGGGTAGCTTAGCTGCAAAAGAAGGACTGGCTCAACCTTTTCCCCACATTTAGTTCGCATTTTTGATATCCACTTCGGAAAAGAGGGTTATTCTCCCGGATATGTGACACGTAGTCTGAAACAAAAACTGGTTGGAGCCGTGGGCGAAACACACCATGCAAAACACACCACCTAGATACCAAGGCCCATTAAACTTTCTGGAACTGATCCCCAAGTCAAACGGGTATTGGAATCGTCCTGATTCATCACCTTTGGGGTTCCCTTCAACAACCCTCCTGCTGCCTTTTCAAAGCATATGGAAGATGGGCTGGAAAAGGTTAAGCAACAGCTAGGCGACATGTTATCTACAGGGTGGGTCCCCTCCAGCTCCGCCACTGCCACCAGCACCGTCTGTTTCCTTATCTCTTGGCGTCCTTGGCCCACACCTGTCACCGTGGGGCTGCCCAGTTGATGATTAACCAGGACTTCCTGTTTGCTGCTGAAAAATGGCAGAAGGGCCTGGTTTGCTAGCGCAGGGGGAGATGATCAAGACAGAGCCACTGGAGAAAGAGAGGAGGGAATGTGATCTTGCAAGGCTGTTAAGCATCCTTACAGCTGAAAGTTACATGGGTCTATCTCAGGAGTTGCACAAGCCTAGGAAAAAAGATGAGGCAGGTGCTTTTTGCACCAAAAGACTGGGTAGGCATCATATTTTGGTCCTCGACTTACGACCTCAATTGAGCCCAACCTTTCTGTTGCTAAGCGAGGACACTTAGCAACAGTTAAGTGAATTTTGCCCCATTTCTTGCCACAGTTGTTAAGTGCATCACTGCAGTTGTTAAGTTAGTAACACGGTTGTTAAATGAATCTGGGTTCTCCATTGACTTCACTTGACCCTAGGATCACCTGACCTCAGGACACGGCAACTGTCAGAAATAGATGCCGGTTGCCAAGCATCTGAATTTTGATCAGGACAACAAGGATGCTACAACAGTCGTAAGTGTGAAAAATGGTCATGTCCCATTTTTCAGTGGCGTTGTAAGTTCGAACAATCAGTAAACAAATGATTGTAAGTCAAGAACTACATGTATAATGTTAAGTTATAAATACCGAGATGTTTTTATATGACACTAATTTATAGTTTTTTCCGTTGTACACTGCCCAGAATCACCTTTTGAGAGACAGGCAGCTACATAAATATGATAGATAAATAAGACGACTATGATGAACTATTGCAGCAAGGAAACCAATCTTCTTCCACTGCTGTAGTTTTGGGATATTGGAGCCCCAGATTTGCAAAGGCAGGTTCTAAAGTAGTGAGATGGACAATCAATGCAAGATAATGCCATGTCATCACCAGCATGTGACTAGGATGGAAGAGAATCGGGTTCAAGTTCCTCATTCAAGGCGGGTGATCAATCATAGTCTCTCAGCCTACTTACCTCACGAGATGAGCACGGGATGTTGTGTCTTGACCTGCCAAGAGAAAAGATGAGATGCAAATATAAGAGTAAAGAAAAGAAATCAAACAGAAATATTTGCTTTGACACCTGGGAAGAGGGACACTGCCTGGATTTTCAGCAAGCCATAACAGTTTATTCTCTTCATGGATTTTGTTTGTAGAGCAGGATAGCCAAATTTGGTCACTTTAAGATTTATGGACTTCAACTCCCAGAATTTCCCAGCCAGCATAGCTTAAAATGGCCAAACTTGGACACCCCTGGTGTAGACCCGACCATTGTGGTTTGTAAATAACAACCTGGGCTGATGTGAAGTCCACAAACTGTTTATTAAGAGAGTTTATTAGACTGATATGTGACCAGCTTATTTTCTTCTTGAGCAAAGCACAGTAGTTTCCCCCAAAGCACACTATCACTGCCTTGACATCCCAAGATACTTCTGGAGCCAGGTTGGCTCTTGACGCACCCTTATAAAATAAAAATGATAACAGTTCAAGGCTTGGTTTGAAAAACCTGACACTTAACTAGAAGGAAGACAAAAGTAAGTTTGAGAAGATGGCAGATCTCAACCTCGCTATGTACTTTCTTGAAAGTGGGTCTTTGGTCTTCTGGGAAACAGAAGACCTTCCTTCCCCCTGCTACCATTTTGTTGGACTTTCAGAAGTCCCAAAATACCCACAGCAACAACAAACACAATAAAGGAAAGCATGTATCAGTCTTAAAATAATCAAAAGTCCAATCCAAGTGTGGTCATCCCAAAGGAACTTTACCAAAAGGCAAATGGGCTTGGTGTTTTTCTTTGAAAATGTTTTGATTCTCATTCAAGAAGCTTCTTCAGTTCTTCAGTCTTTTGGAAAAGCACCTTTGGGACAACCAACCTGGATGATTGAGAATCTCCATGGACAAAGTGTGGTCCGTTTGCAGCAGATACAAAGGACTTAAAAGACAAATGAGTAACCACGGAGTTGGGGGCTATAGGGGGTGCAAAGGAAATTGAATTTCACTCCAAAGGTTTCCCCAGTTAGCTTAGGAGCTGCTTTAGATTTTTGTTGGGGTATGTTTATCTCTGCCCCCTCCTCATTCCTAAATGGGGAATGGTACTTTGGACCCTGCAACGAGACTTATTGTTCAATCCTGGTTTCTCTCCCATTGTCTGGGACGAATAACGTAATTCCAACATGCAGCATGCTAGAGTCCTTTGTTTGTTTCTGGTTGAGCATGTTGGAGGTAGCCAGCCAAGTGGAGATAATTCCCCATATTGTGGCTAAATTCCCCACAGCTTGCATGTAACAAGATTCAGCTTTCTCAACCACTTTTATTGAGACGAAATTCTTGCACCCTGGCCAGGAGAGAAGGGTGCAAGGACTCTGGGTGGTGGTTCATGTAATTAAAAAATATTTAAACCAGATTGGATGGGCGCTGCCCTCACCGATTAGTCGATAAGGCTCTAAGACAGGGGTGTCCAATCTTGGCCACTTTAAGACTTGTGGACTTCTATTCCCAGAATTCTGAGAGTTGAAATCCACAAGTCTTAAAGTGGCCAAGGTTGGACACTCCTTGCTCTGAGACATATGAGCACAGAATTATAGCCTTTAAACACAACCTTGCTGCCCAGGAAACAGTACAGTTAGGATCTGGTGCTCATTCTTCACAAAGAAACTAGACTAGTTTTCCCACACATCACCAAACCTGGACCATTCAAAAATATTGTTCACCCATGCTGGTTCACACATTAAGTGAAGAAGTTTTAATCATGCTTTGCTGAATCAGCTATAAAGCTGGATAGACACAACTGACATCTCAATGAGATTTGTGATACTAGGCGTTGTTTGTGGAAAACAATAATTTGTTTTCATCTGGGATCAGCACTGCAGAGGATTTGGTGATGCTCATGGTTTTGTCAAACAAAAGGCAACAAATGAATACAGAATAACGGAGTTGGAAGGGCCCTTGGAGGTCTTCTAGTCCAACCCCTTGCTCAGGCAGGACACCCTATACCATTCCAGACAAATGACTCTCCAGTCTCTTCTTAAAAACCTCCAGTGATGATAACTAATTAGGCTATAAGAACAATCAATCTGACTGATACTCTTTTCTTAACTAGGCTTTTATGGAACAAATGCCCAGTTCCCTTGACAATCAATCCAGGATTATAATTATATGTATATTTTTCTATTGGTTCAGTTTTTTCGGCTGAGCATCTTCAAAGGAAGTTATAGAATACTGCCTCAAAAGTTATCTAATGCCAAGATTATTCCAACATCAAATAAAACAATTAGAACTGTACTGTCTTCTAGAGGCACAGTTGGATCCAATGAGCTTCTGCACTAATTATTAACAACCCAGCCTTGCAGCACCCACAAGCGGTTCTGAACTCTGCCGCAGAAACCTGGGATGAGTATCTAGCAATGGAGAACTGCCTCCCTCTAAAGGACCAAAAGGGAATTTTTCTTTGGAAAAACAAAAACAAGCCAGACCCGCTTTCCCAAATGTCCTGATCTACATTCAGGGCTGTGCAGAATGCTAAACATTTTCTTCCAGTTTTTAAGTTTTGCTTGTTTAGGTTACTTCTGGTATCACTTTCAATGGCTGGACCCAATGGACAGAAGCAAGACTAGGAGAGATTTGAGCAGATTTTTCCTTATTGTTTTTTAGTTTCCCTTTCCCCAGCCCCTCAATAAATCTTGCAACAATTGTACAGTTTTAGCCTCTAGGCCAGGCTTGCATAAGAGAGCCCCAGGGCTACATGCAGCCTGCCAGTAATGGAAATCCGCTGCTGCCAAACAGATCTGCTAGTGACACCCTGAAAGATAGAGTGCCAAGCACCTGCAACACCTCTCCAAGAATGCCAGCACCCTCCCTGGCACTAAATGCCAGCACCCACTCTGGCATTGCTAAATGCCAGAGATCGTGATACTAACTATTTCTCAATTATTATTATTTGTATCTTGCCTTTTTACAAATAACTCAAGGCTGCATACATATGCAACACACCTTTCTCCTCCTGATTTCCCCACAACAACCCTGTGAGGTGGGTTGGGCTGAGAGAGAGAAGGACTGGCACAAAGTCACCCAGCTGGTTTTCATGCCTAAGGCAGGACTAGAACTCACCATCTCCTGGTGATTGGCCCAAAGTCCCCTAGTTGGTTTCAAGGCTAAATTGGAACTAGAACTCAGCATCTCCTGGTTTCTAGCCAGGTGCCTTAACCACTGGGCCAAAGTGGCTCATCAATGCGGCCCTTTCCCTTTTATGAGTTGTGCACACCTGCTCTGGACTTTGTCCTCTGATGAGGAAGGTGTCACTCAAGATGACAGCATGGCTATTTTTACCTGCTTATTTAGAATCTGGAATATGGTTTTTAGGATCCAGATTAAAAAAACAACAATTAATGTTAAGTACAAAGTTCAAACAGCTAAATCATGGCTTGTGGTTGGGGATACAAATGGAAGGGCAGGATATTATTTTATTATTTTATTTATTTTTATTTCTTCTATTTGTTTTTATTTACTATATTTACTACAATTGCCGTGAGTAGACGGCTATATAATTTTTTCTAAATAAATATAGTTTTTCCCCCTTTCCATTTTTTAAAATTCAAATATCGCAATCTTTTTGCATTACCTTGCTTTCATTTATCTATTTGTCTTTGTTTCTATCCAGCCTTTATTACTTTTACTAATAACCCAAGGCAGCTATTTTTATTTTTATGTCTCTCTTTTCCTTTTGTATTTCAATTTCTCATGACAGTTGTGAGCAATACGTTTAAATGAGTTTCCTGTCCGACATATTCCTTTTTTTTTTTTTTTGAGGTAAATTTTAGCTTATTCAAAGAATGGTTAAAATAGAAAATGCCAAAGTATTTTTTTAAAAAAGGACAAGCCTAATCCCGTCAGAAATATTTCCTGAGGAAAAATAATCCGGCTTCGGCTTCTCTTAATGAGAGCGCCGCAATTTCCCTCACATTTTCCCCGAACGTTATAAAATGGAGGCGCTTCCAGACTCCCCAGAATTCCCCGCGGCGACCCACGTTCCCTCGTGGGGAAACTACGCCTCCCAGAACCCTTTGCACGCGTGCGCCTCCTGGATTTGTTGGGGAGCGTGACGCCACTCGATCGTCAGAGCTGCTCTTACCCAGGGTGCCTTGCGACCCCCGCTTAGCTTCACCCTCCCTCTCTCCTCTTCCCCTTGAACGGAAAGGGAGAAGCGAGCCGGGCCCGCCTTTGGGAGGGCGGCCGAAGCAAACTACGCTACCCAAGAGGCGTTGCTCTTCGCGCATGCGCGGCGGCGCATCACTCAAGGCGAGGGGGATTTGCGCTTGTCGACAGGAGGGTCTTGAGTGAAAAATAAGTGAAAGGGGAGGGGGGGGGACAGAAAGCCAAGAAATTAGTTTTCGTTGACTGAGGCGAAGGAAAGGCCGGCCCTGCCCGGCTCTGCTGGTAAGAGGAGGCCGCGCTGAAAGAGGCCTAGCGGTTGTCATGGAAACGGGAGGGGCCTGTTGGGGTGGTCAGACCCCCCCCAGGGACGGGGCGGTTATCTCGGTGGGGGGTCGGGGGTCTGCGATGGCTGGACGTTTGCGGGGCTCTTGGGGCGAGATGGCGGCCCTCGGACGGGTCAGCGATTGGCCTTCTGAGGCGCTGGACTCCTACCCCATCATCCCCAGCCACCCCCACCCCCATCCGCAGTTAACCTGTGCCCTCAACATATGCAGGCAGTCTTGCACCCCCATCATCCCCAGCCAACTTGGCCCCATCATCCCCAGCCAGTGTGCACTTCCACCATCCCCGACTGGCATGCGCCCCTATCATCCCCAGCCAGTATGACAAGTGGAAGCCGCTCTCCAAAACAATCTGCCTTTCAGGGGCTCATCCAACACCGTGTGACCCTGTGGAACTCACTGCCACAAGACCCAGAGCGATTGGATGGAGCAGGAGAAATTATAAATACCCATTTGTCAAATCTGTTTTTTAGACCAGTTTTTTCCCAACCTCAGCAAATCCCCCAACTGGCTGGGGAATCCTGGGGAGTTTGGGGGATTCTGGCAGTTGAAGTCCATACCTATTAACTTTGCTGAGGGTGAGAAACTCTGTTCCCCAGGACTTCCAGGATCAGACCTTTGCAACTTACTCTCTCGAAGTTTTTACCACTCCTTTCTTCCTAGCTTGCTTTTTAAGCTGATGCCCTCTGCTTTCTTCCTAGGTCTCGCTTTGCTCGGCTGGATTTTGTCTGTTGTCGACTTGATCGAGGGTGGTGGGAAGCCATGGCGAACACAAGTGGAGTGGGAGACCCTGGCCTTCTACGGATGAGCATTGCCTCCCAGTTCTTTTCGGGGGAGGAAACGGCAGAGACCGACACCATGACCACGTCAGAGAAAGTACGACTCCCAGGATGTGAAGCTTGAATGTTGCCATGATGGGATCTCAGTCTGGACCAGGGGTGCTATTCAGCAGGTTCTGACAGGTTCACAGAACCGGAAGTAATAAATTTGAATTCCACCCCTGGTCTGGACCCATAAAACCAGTTGGGACTTAACGAAATTCCCATCTTTGCAATTTCTTCCCTTCTTCCTCTATAGCAGAGGTGGGCAACTATAGCCCCTTGACAACCTGTGGACTTCGACTCCCAGAATTCCTGAGTCAACTAGAATTCTGGGAGTTGAAGTCTATAGGTCGTAAAGGGACCATAATTGCCCACCCCTCCTCTGTAACTTTGATCCTTCAGTCCATTTGTTCTTTCAATCACGGAGTGTCACATTTACAAGAAAAATGTTTTTTAAAAATGCAAACTCTTTTCCCATTCAATCTCTCTTACATCAGTTATTAAGATTTATTACACCCACTAATTTCCCATACATATAATAGACTTCTCTGGATTTTCTTTTTGTTCCTGATACTGATTTTTGTTTTTTTTTAAATAACCAGGTTGTGGATTTGCTGAATCAAGCTGCCTTAATCATCAACGAGTCTAAAATCACGATCCTTAAACAAGTGAGTGAAGTAACTTTTTCCTTTTCTTGAATTTGAACCCAGGCTTTCTTCAGTTAAATGGTCCCCTCTCTGGCTGTTAGGGGAACCGTTAGCCTAATTTCCTCCAATTTAGTTTCTATGTATTTGAATAGCCCAATGGTCTCAATTGTGGCTGTAAGTTGAGAAACTACCTCTACCATGTATTTCAGTTAACCTATTAGAGCAGTGTTTTCTCAATTTTGGCAACTTTAAGATGTATGGACTTCAACTCCCAGAATTCCCCAGCCAGCATTCTAGGAGTTGAATTTGGCATTCTGGGAGTTGAAGTCCACACGTCTTAAAAGTTGAGAAATGATGTATTAGAGAATTAAAATCATAGGCAATTCTATATGTTAGAGCCGTTTTTGCATCCGTGAGCCAAATGAATTAATCTTCAGCAAATTATTAAGGTCTCGGGGGTCTGTATCCCTCCCTTGTATTTTCCCCACAATCTTTGTACAGGAGGCTGTTTGCTCCCATCAGTATGACTTGTGGCTGCCACACAGGGATACTCATGTGCCAGAAGGATTCTTCTAGCTTTTCCTTCTTGCTTGCTTCATTTTCTTTTCTTTCCCCCTTTTCCTAGGTCCAGGAATTGATAATAAACAAGGACCCTACCTTGCTGGATAACTTCCTAGATGTGAGTTGGCTGGGAATCTTCATAGAAATCTCCTTTTCTCCACAGTATCTGCTTTGTGGTTCTTCCTGCCCATAAGCGCCACCACTGGAGAGTTTTAAGAAGAGATTGTACATCAGTTTGTCTCAAATGGTTTAGGGTCTCCCACTTGGCAGAGGGTTGAACTAGAAGACCTCCAAGACCCCTCCCCACTCTGTTCTTCTGTTCATTTGTGCCAACCAGTTGGGTCTGAATAATCCCTTCCAGAATAACCGGGGGGGGGGGGGGGGGGGGATGGTGGCTGCTAGAACCAGACTCAGCTCTTAGTCTTCCTCCTTGATTGCTCCTGTCTATTACTCAAGCTCTGTTCTGGCTTGGCTCACAACGAGATGTGTTTTTGGGGGGGGGAATGAAAGGCCAAACAACCATGAAAGCAAATCCCTCCCCCTTTTCTGCTTCTCTATTGTAGGAAATCATCGCTTTCCAGGCAGATAAGTCCGTTGAGGTACGGAAATTTGTAATCGGATTCATAGAGGAAGCCTGGTAAGTCCACGGCGTCCTTTTCATTTACTTATGTATTTTATCACATTTAGAAACTGCCCCGCTCCCTCCCAGAGGGACTGTGGGCGGGGTACAAATCAGCAATTAAAAACATAAAACAGAACCTCAAAATGTAAAGGCAAAGATAGTCAAAATTCAACATTAAAAGTTAATTAAAAGGCAGAGGGAGGACTTTCAGCCTGGCTGGCTGGGGAATTCTGGGAGTTGAAGTCCGCAAGTCTGAAAAACTACCAGGTTTGGAGACCCCTGCTTTAGCCATTTTTGAAAGGCCAGGAGAATTTGCCATTTTGATCCTTGTGCTTCCGAGGTAGCGACAGGCCATTTAACCTGGTTCCTGAAGTGCTTCCTTTTATTTCTGTGGCAGCCGTATTTGTAGACTTCTGGTTTGTCCTCTTTTGATTCATTCCCGTTTTTGCATTTGTTCTTTTCAGCAAACGGGACACGGAGCTGTTGCTCAAGCTCATTGCCAACCTGAACATGCTGCTGAGGGATGAGAATGTCAACGTAGTGAAGAAGGCCATCCTGGCCATGACCCAGCTATATAAGGTGGCCTTGCAGGTGAGTTAAGCTAGAGCCTCACTTGACCCTTCCTTCCAATTTGACTGGGAGTTTTCCCGACATCTTCCTCACTTCTTGAAATGAAAAGTGGAACCTGAGATTTGCACCTTCCTAGAGGAAAGGGATGGACCCAAGTGAACAGGACACAAAAACCCTGAGTGGGAAATGGGTGGCAGTCACGAGGGCACAGGATTGTAGCAAGTATCCTTTCTCTACCTGTGCCCCCATTGGTCTGGCTAGCGTGCAGAGCTGCTTACGGACTTCCTTCCTTTGTTTTGCTGCCCAGTGGATGGTGAAGTCCAGGGTGATCAACGAGATGCAGGAAGCCTGCTGGGAGATGGTCTCGGCCATGTCCAACGAAATCATCCAGCTGCTGGATTCCGACAATGACGGGATCCGCACTCATGCCATTAAGTTCGTGGAGGGGCTGATCATCACCCTCTCGCCCCGTATGCCGGAATCGGAGGTGCCCAAGCGACACGAGAACGACATCAGCCTCGACCGGGTTCCCACGGACCACACGTACATCAAATACAGTAAGGAGCCCTGGGGCACAGCGGTTAAAGTGCAGCATTGCAGGCTAACTCTGCCCACAGCCTGGAGTTCGATCCTGACAGGGCTCAAAGCCTTCCATCCTTCTGAGGTTGGTAAAACGAGGACCCAGATTGTTGGAGGCAATCTGGTGACATTGTAAACTTCCCAGAGAGTGCTGTAAAGCACTATGGAGCAGCATAGAAGTCTTTTTCAGTACTATTGCTAAGAGAGGCAGAGGGGGGCGCCCAGGAGTTGTAGACATATTTCCTGCTTGGTCTAACCACTGGCTAAATGCCTGGTGGATCAGAAAGGAAACTTGAGAGCCAGACATTAGGTCCCATCTTCCCAGCCAGCACGGTTCATGGCAGATGGGAATGCTAGTCCCAACCATATTACAAGGGCTATCAATCCCCAGCCCTGCTCTAAAGGGACCCGTTGTTATCAAATCTCCAAAACAGCCCTTAGGAAAAGCTGACCCTACTTGAATCTTCTTTCTTATCCTAGATCATCCTACAGATGCAATAAGATGTGGTCTTGTTAGTTAAGGCATTGGACTAGGACAGAGCTGGGCATTTTATGGTCCGTGGGGCACATCCGTCCCTTTGACTGTCCTTACCTGGTCTGCAGTGGCAGGCAGTGGTGGTGACTCTCCATAGCAATCCCAGTTTGTCATGGGACCTCTTGGGAAAATTAATTGCCCATCTCTAGATAGGGCAATTTTCAACCCTGACAATTTTTAAGATAATGTGGGAATTCCGAAAGTTGAAGTCCACCCGTCTTAAAAAGTGCTGAAGTTGAGACACAATGAACTACGGGAAGCCAGATTGGAAGATTTTCTGAGACTTGGAAGTTCACAGGAGCCCAACCTGCCTGTCCAGGTTGTTGTGGAAATCCCATTGATGGAGAGTGTTGTATAGCTGCTGCTTTAGGAAAGGCAGGGTACCGATTTCATAAGCAGAATAATGCGTGTGTGATGGAATGTCATGAGCTGGATTCCCAGGAGGGAGGGGCTGCATTCCAGAGGAGCAAAGAGACAACTCAGTTCAGAGAGTTGGTGTGAGAGAGAAAGAGAGTGAAGACAGCTCCTCCCTAACAGTTCTCGAAGGACAGGCTGGGGGAGGGAGCAGGCTGCTTTAGTGTGGCAAGATTCTGTCTACAGGCATGGAATAAGAAAGAAGTCTGCTTAAGGAGGCACTAGGTGTCCTTCTTGGTTCTTGGGGCCTGACAGAAGCGGTTTAGAAGTTGATTTCTACTAAGTCCCTCTCTTCTCCCCACCTTCACCTCCCCCCAGATGCCCTGTGGGAGGAAGGGAAGGCAGCGCTCGAGCAGCTTCTGAAGTTCATGGTACACCCAGCCATCTCCAGCATCAACCTGACAGCAGCCCTGGGCTCCTTGGCCTCCATCGCCCGGCAGCGGCCCATGTTCATGTCAGAGGTGATCCAGGCCTACGAGACGCTGCACGGTAAGCCAGCCAGAGTCACTGCATCAGCGGCTTGGCTGTACACTTCAAGTGATCTAGAACGTAGAATAATAGAGTTATTATATAGGGACCTTGGAGGTCTTCTAGTCCAACCCCTGCTCGAGCAGGAGACCCCAGACCGTTTCGAACAAATAGTTGTCCACCCTCTTCTTAAAAAGCTGCAAAAAGTTGGAGCCACCCACAACTTCTGGGGGCCGGCCCTTCCACTGGTTCATTGTTCTCACCTAGGAAGTTCCTCCTTAACAACCGTGTTACTAACTGAACAACTGCGGTGATGGACATAACAACTGTGTGGCAAGAAAGGTCATAAAATGGGACAAAACAACTCTATGCCATTTTTGTATTTAGCCACAGAAATTTTGTGCTCAGTTGTGGTTGTAAATCAAGGACTATCTATACGTACTAGGATAGAATGCAGTGTCCTCTTAGAAAGTAGCCATTCTTTGTTCTTGAGATCATTGTTATTATGGCATCTTATCAATTAAGTTGTAGGCCAGGGGTGGGCAACTGTGGCCCTTTTACAACCTGTGGACTTCAACTCCCAGAATTCCTGAGACAGCTTGGCTGGAGGAATTCTGGGAGTTGAAGTCCACAGGTTGTAAAAGGGCCACAGTTGCCCACCCCTGCTGTAGGCTGATCCTTGGTTCTTTTAGATACATTTAAGGTTATAGTTTTAGTTGGCTGTCTTAGCCAGCTCCCTAGAGGGTAAACTAGAAGTCCCTGTTTCTCTTCTAGTACTAGTAGTATTGATTGATTAGCCTTGTGACCTTGTCAACAGTTAAGCCGCCTCTAGTTCTCTCCCCCAGCCTATTTCTCCTGGGAGAGAAACCTGGGGGCGTCCTTCCCATTTCTGGATGTCTCACCTGCTTACTGTTCTGTCTTCCCGGCAGCCAACCTCCCTCCCACGCTGGCCAAATCCCAGGTGAGCAGTGTCCGCAAGAACCTCAAGCTCCACTTGCTTAGTGTCCTGAAGCACCCGGCTTCCGTCGAGTTCCAGGCCCAGATCACTACCCTGCTGATGGACCTGGGCACCCAGCAGGCTGAAATCACCCGCAATATGCCTAACCTGAAGGAGTTACGCAAACGCCCTCGGGATGACAGCGACCCCACATTGAAAAAAATGAAGATGGGTGAGCGGTCTTTGAAAGGGCAGGGGGGCCTTGCAGGTGGGGAGGGGCGTTCTCTTTCGCCAAAGAAAGATGTTCATCCTGGTGCAACTTTTCTCCTCCTCCTGGTTGCAGAGCCCACCCTTGAGGAGGATGACGAGGACAAAGACCTGGAGCAGGGGACGGTGCCCAGCCCCAAACCCTCCATTCAGAGCAGCACGCAATCAGATATAGACATCACAGCCGAGTTTCTGCAGCCTCTTTTGACTCCGGATAACGTGGCCAACTTGGTGGGTATTCTTGGGGTTTAGTTGTTAAACCAGCTGTTGTCTTTTCTGTGAGCATTTTCTGCCCCCGGAGAGAAAAATCCTTGATGTCAAAGAAGTCTAGAAGTCTGCTTTAGAGCAGGGATCTCCGACCATGGCAGCTTTAAGGCTTGAGGACTTCAGCTCCCAGAATTCCCCAGCCAGCCATCCTATCCTGAAAAAGAACGGATCAAAGCATCTTATTCTGGAACCAAAACCAACAATTGTCCCTCTGCTGGTGTTGGATTGATGCGCTTCTCGCTTAAGTCGTAGAGTTTGGGAGGAAAGCAGTTCGGCAAATTTAAAAGATAGATTAAATATACTAGATTACACTACTAGATTCTGGAATAGCTTTGTGCCATTTAGTGTCTTGGCTACTGGTTCATATTTATGACAGTTGCAGTGTTCTGGGCTCCTGGGATTTCCCCTGTGGCGACCTTCGGACAAGCCAAGTCAGTGGGGAAGCCACATTCACTTAACAGCCAGGTTACTAATTTATTAACTGATACGATTCACTTAACAGCTGTGGCAAAATATGCCGTAAAATGGAGCAAAACTCACTTAACAGATGTAACCTAAGAACAGAAATTTTGGTTGTAAATCAAAGGTTACCTGTATAGAAAAATGACAATAAATGTTATCCTCCTTATCCCATCCCATCCCTTCCCAACCCAACCCCTCCCCTCCCATCTTTCTTGACTTTCTGTCCCTCTCCTTGACCAACCCTGCTTCCCGTTGGGTGTTTTTCCGCCCCCAGGTGCTGATCAGCATGGTGTATCTCCCAGAGAACATGCCGGCGTCCTTCCAAGCAACGTACACACCAGTGGAATCCGCTGGGACTGAAGTCCAGATCAAGCACTTGGCGCGGCTGATGGCCACTCAGATGACCGCAGGTGGCCTGGGGCCGGGTAGGTCTGCCAAGGGAGCCTCGGAGGAGCCGCATGGCTGCTGGCACAGACCGGGCAGGGAGGGGGTCGGAGGAACGCTGTGAGTTACAGGCAGTCCCCTCCTACAGCCCTTCGTTTAACGATCGCTCAAAGTCACAACAGCACTGAAGAAAGTGACTTATGACCATTTTTCACACTTACGACCGCTGCAGCATCCCCAGGGTCAAAATTCAGATGCTTGGCAATTGGGATGTACAGGTAGTCTTCGAATTACAACCGTTCGCCTAGTGATCGAAGTTACAACGGCGCAGAAGAAAGTGATTTATGGCCACTTTTCACCCTCACGACTGTCGGAGCATTCCCAGGGTCACGTGATTTACAACTGACTCACCGGTGATGAGGGTTTCAGTGCCCTGAGATCACGTGATCCCCGGGGGCCATGTTGGCTGGGGAATTCTGGGAGTTGAAGTCCACCTGCCCAAAGCTGGGGAAGAAAGGCTGCTCTCATCCCTTAAGGGGAATGGGGCTGCCACCGGTCAGCTATTAACTCTCCCGTTTTCCCTGGCAGGAGTGGAGCAGATCAAACAGGTCAAGGAAGCCGTCAAAGGAGAGAAGATACCCAAGCCGGAAGGCGTCTTGATTAAGCGACGCCTTTCCACCCTTAACCTCGGCCAGGCCATCTCCGTGGTGGGAGCTGCAAGCCCAGCTTCTCCCTCCACGGAGATCCCACAGGCCAAGCGGCGCCCAGAACCCATCATTCCTTCCACCCAACCAAGGTGAGCTGAGCGCTAGCAGAAAGGCTGCATTATGGCCCGACAGGACGGGATCCGAGAGACTTGGCAATACACAACACGGGGGATTCCCGAGGGACAAGAGACTGGCATAAGGGGTGGAAGGTCCTGGCCTGGGAGATTAGCAGGGCCCCAACCCTGTTGGCTTTTCGTAAGGCTTTAAAAAACCCGGCTGGGGCTCCGATTGTGCTTAGGGCCTGCCTCTGGGCCTTAGGGATCCCTGGACAAGGGTCTCAGCTGCTGTGTGTGTTTATTTTGGGATGCTTTCATTGGTTTTTCTATATATATAATAAGCAGCCCAGACTCATTGCTTGAGATGGGTAGCTATAGAAATTGGATAAGTGGATGGATGGATGGATAGGTAGACAGACATGGATAGATAATGGGTGGATGGATTTTTGCCAATACAGGTAGTCCTCGATGTACGACCACAACTGAGCCCAAAATTCCTGTTGCTAAGTGAGAAATTTGTTAAGTGAATTTTGCCTCATTTTACCACCTTTCTTGCCACAGTTGTTAAGTGAATCACTGCCATAGTTAAGTTAGTAACATGGTTGTTAAGTGAATCTGGCTTCCCCATTGACTTTGCCTGTCAGAAGGTCACAAAAGGGGATCACATGACCCCCGGGACACTGACCGTCATAAATATGGGTCAGTTGCCAAGTATCCGAAGTTTGATCACCTGACCATGGGGATGCTGTAACGGTCGTAAGTGTGAGAAATGGTCCTAAGTCACTTGTTTCAGTGGCGTTGTAACTTCAAACAATTCTCTAAACAGACAATTGTACGACTACCCGTACGGCACCCTACTAGCGCAACCCCCCTGCGTTTGGGAGGAGCCCCCTCCTCCTCCTCCCCGCCCCCTCTCAAACGCCGGCCTCGCTGTGCTCGTGTTCCAGGCTGGTGGGCGCTAGTGGCCGCAAGAAGATCTTCCGCCTGAGCGACGTGATCAAGCCTCTCCCGGACGCCCAGAAGGAGAAGCTCAAACTGGCAGCTGTCAAGCGGATCCTGCGCTCCGAGAAGGCCGTGGCTTACAGTGGGGCGGCCCACGTACGTCGGGGGTCCCCAACCCATGGGTTTGAACCCGGTCCGCGGGGCAGATGGGCAAGCACACGTGTGTGAAGTTCCACTCGCATAAGCCGCACACAAGCAGGCGCAGATGTGCGAAGTTCCGCTCGGACGAGAGGAGGGCGCTTGCTCTTGTGCGAGAGGCTCCATTTGCGCAAACGGAACTTGGTGCGCAAGCACAGGGCCCTCCGCTCGGACGAGCAGCGCTTGGCACACGTGCCCAAAAGAGCCTGCCGCTCGTGCGAGAGGAGCCTTGCGTGCCAGCACAAGCATCCTCTGCATGCGTGCAAAGCTCCATTTGAACGAGGGGAAGGTGGCTGCACACACACACACGTACACCCCTCCAGGAAAGATTTGGGACCGCTGAGGTCAGTCGAGGGGACCAGATGGCCCCCACGGGCAACCCGGTGATGGACTATCCTGGCCTCAGCCCGGACTTCCCTCCTCCAGGCCCGGGTGAAGATCCTTTCCTCCTTGGTGACCCAGTTTGAGGTTCCTCTGAAGCAGGAGATCATGGCCTTCATTCTGGATGACATCCGTAACCGGCTGGACCTGGCCTTTGCCTGGCTCTATCAGGAGTACAACGTTTACCTGAGCCAATATCCCACCGGCTCCCTCAACAACTACGACGAGTGTCTCATCGGCCTCCTCTCCGGCTTGCAGGAGAAGCCCGACCAGAAGGATGGGTGAGTCCTTGGCCCTGCAGAGCCGGCAAGCTGGATGGCCATGGCCATGGGGGCACCTCCGTTTTATGTTTGGGACCCTCGTGTTTTATTTACTTCCCAGTTACTGGCAGTATTCTTAAATTAGAGCGGCCACCAAGTCTTAGCAAATCTCTCAGGTTGAAGGTGTTGGAAGATTTGGAAACTGGCACAAGAATCAGCTGAATCTGGTTATTGGTATCCCGCCTTTATTATTTTTACAAACAACTTAAAGCGGCAAACCTATCCAACACATCTTCCTCCTCCTGTTTTCCTCACAACAACCCTGTGAGGTGATTTGGGCTGAGAGAGACGGACTGACTCAAAGTCACCCATCTGCCTTTCATGGCTAAGGTGGGACTAGAACTCCCAGTCTCCTGGTGGTTGATCCAATATTACCCAGCTGGCTTTCACGCCTAAGGTGGAACTAGAATTCACCATCTTCCAGTTTCTAGCTTGGTGCCTTTACCACAAGACCAAACGGGCTTTTTCCTCCTAGTTTTAGAATTATTTTGGAGGGACAAGAATTGTTCGAAGATGGGGCATCAGGTTGCCCCGTCTCCTCTGATAAAATGTCTTTTCTTTTGGAAATGAATTTGAAAGGCTGCTAGTCAGAATGATATCCATGTAAATAATTCAAAAACCCCGTTTCCTCTGGCGGCCTCTGTTTTAATCGAGACGTTTGTAATCAGCTTTTGGTGGCTGAAGAATGGCTTATTTTTATCTTCTCCTGGTCGTTCAATCTAAATTCTTGACTCTCTCTGGGTTTGCTTCCATCGCGTCTCTTGTAGGATCTTCACCAAGGTGGTTCTCGAAGCCCCGCTGATCACGGAGAGCGCCCTGGAAGTCATACGCAAGTATTGTGAAGATGAGGTGTGTCCAACCACCACAGCTGAATGTTCCTTCAAATATGGGACTACCAATTCCAGCATCCCCAGCCAGCGTGACAAGCCGAAGTTCTCATTCATCGCAATTGATGCATCAGAGCTTCTGTGCCAGTGCTGGCTGGGGATGATGGGAGTTGAATTTCAGGGTGACATCTGGGGAGCACCAGGTTAAGACGATAAGGACTGTGTTATACCCACGGATCTGAAATGCTGCAGAGGGTGGAATCATAAGGTTGGAAGGGAGCCTGGAGGTCTTCTAGTCTAGTCCTGTCCATGGTAGGAGGCCTGTTTTCCGGCGCCTGCAAAGACCAGCTGACATGCGCGCCAGGAACCAGAAAAGCAGCTGGCAACGGCACATGTGCCCACAGAGAGGGCTCTTTGTGCCACCTGTGGCTCAGGTGCCAGAGGTTCGCCATCACGGCCCTATACTATTCCAGACAAAAGGCTGTCCAGCCTCCTGAAAACCTAATTTAATTTGAGAAATTCCTTTAATTAAAAAATTATTTTTTTTAAATCTAGGATTTTAAAAAAGATTCAAACCCATCATTTTGGGGGGGAATTTAACATGTTTCTTCAGGCATTCCAGAAGAATAAATCTTTCTTAGAAATGTTCAGTAATGCTCTCCCAAAAATCTTCCATTAGAAAAATTGGAGGGAAATTCCTTAGGCAGGTTAAGGAAATACTACACTGAGTTGATACAGGTAGTCCTCCACTTACGACCACAATTGAGCCCAAAAGTTCTGCTGTTCAGTGGCTTTCGTCCCATTTTATGACCTTTCTTGCCACCGTTGTTAAGTGAATATGGCTTCCCCATTGACTTTGCTTGTCTGAAGGTCACAGAAAGAGGACAAAGCAACGGTCATAAATATGAACCAGTGGCCAAGAATCTGAATTTTGATGATGTGATCATGGGGGATGCTTCAAAAGTCGTAACGCTGAAAAATGATCAGCTCACTTTTTTCAGCGCTGTCGTAACTTTGGTCACGAAATGGAACTGTTGTACGTCAAGGACTACCTGTAGTATATTCTTATCTCACACCTTTTCACTACATCAAGGGTGGGCAACTATGGGCCCTTTACGGCCTATGGACTTCAACTCCCAGAATTCCTGAGCCAGCCAGCCGGCCAGGAGTTGAAGTCCACAGGTTGGACTTCAATAATCTAGAATGAGATACCTAATAATAATTTTATTGTCATTGTATGTATATACACAGTATACCCATATAACGAAATCCACTTAACACCCAAAGGCCAGGTCCTAAGAAAAGCATCAGTTGGGAAAATTAATATTTTTGAACCTACTAACAATGTTCATGGGATTTTTTTTCCTTCCACCTTTGGATCGGAACACATCCTGCTGGGTTCTTCTGGGCTGCTTTGCAGAGCCGGACATATCTGGGCATGTCGACCCTCCGCGATCTGATCTTTAAGCGCCCGTCCAGGCAGTTTGAATACCTGCACGTCCTGTTGGACCTCAGCTCCCACGAGAAGGACAAGGTGAGTCCTCTGCCCTGGGACAGCCAACGTTTGGGCCAAAATACCCCAGGTACAGCTCTTAACAATTTTAATGCTAAATTTTCCTATACAGGAAGCCCTCGACTTAACAACAGTTCATTTAGTGACCATTCAGTTACAGCAGCACTGAAAAAAGAGATTTAAAACCATTTTTCACACTTTCGACTGTTGCAGCGTCCCCATGGTCACGTGATCAGAATTCAGATGCTTGGCAACTGACTCACATTTATGACAGTTACAATGTCCCTGGGTCACGTGATCCCCTTTTATGACCTCCTGGCAAGCAAAAATCAGTGGGGAAGCCAGAATTCACTTAACAACCACGTTACTAATTAAACAATTGCAGTTATTCACTGAACAACGGACGAGTAAGGTCATAAAATGGGGGGCAAAACTCACTTAACAACCTCACAGAGTTGCTGTTGTGGAGAAAATAGGAAGGCGTGTGGGATACGTTCACCGCCTGGAGTTATTTGTAAAAAAAATAAAATAAAAGCAAGATATAAATAAGATAAGTAGAAGAAATAAAATGATCTTGATGCTTCTTGTTGGATTTGAAAATGACCCTATCAGGGCTGGCTGTGCTTCCGTCTCAGGTTCGTCAGCAGGCCCTCCTCTTCATTAAGCGGATGTACGAGAAGGACCACCTGCGGGAATATGTGGAGAAATTTGCCCTGAATTACCTGCAGCTGCTGGTCCACCCCAACCCCCCTTCCGTTCTCTTTGGCGCCGATAAAGATACAGGTAACTAGTCCCAACAAGGAGATCTTCCAATGGGCCTTGGTCGCCTTCAGGCACAAGTAACCAGATCGACACATGTAAAGTTTAAGCTCACTACTTGATTACATCCTGCCTCTAATACAGGAATCTCCCCATACTGTCAGCCTTCACACAGATAGATAAGGTTCTATGGAACGTAAGAAGGTGGTCAGTTCTGGACCTCCTGCAGCTGCACATGGACTCGGGGCTAATTCCGCACTTGCAGCCTGCCCTCTACTTGGCTGGATGTTGTAGGAGAAAAGCAGGCAGAGCTGGGGGCAGAGTTAAGCATGTCATGAGCCTAGAATCATTACATTCCTACAAACAGTTTTTAAATCCAACCCCTCTTCAATTCCATTGACCCTAAATTGGGGCTAAATAGAGGCCAATGGAATTCAAGAAGGGTTGGATTGAGACCATTTGTGGGAACGTAACAATTCTAGGCTGATGATGCATTTGACACTTCCTCCCCCAGCTCTGGCTGCTTTTCTCTTGCAGGTGTTTCCCGACAGTCTCCTTCCCTCCCTCCCCTTGTCTCCTCAGTCATGGCTACCTAGCCTTTTCCTTTTCAACCTTCCTTTCCCTTGCAGAGGTGGCCGCCCCCTGGACCGAAGAGACCATCAAGCACTGCCTCTACCTCTACTTGGCCCTCCTTCCCCAGAACCACAAGCTGATCCACGAGTTGGCCTCTGTCTACACCGAGGCCATTGCGGATATCAAGCGCACCATCCTCAGAGTGATCGAGCAGCCGGTGAGTCAGCAGAGATCCACCCTCTCTCCTTCCCTTCTCCTTCCCCGTTGCTCACTCTTCCCAATTTCCAGATCCGTGGGATGGGCATGAACTCTCAGGAGCTGCTGAAGCTGGTGAAGAACTGCCCCAAAGGAGCCGAGACTCTGGTGACCCGTTGCCTCCACAGTCTGACCGATAAAGGTACGACTTTGCCAGGTGATCTTTAGGTGGGGACTCATGGCCACTTGACCCAGGCCATTTGGGCTCTCCGGCTACTCAAAGCCACGCGGTTTCTCCCTCTGCAGTTCCTCCATCTCCAGAGCTCGTGAAACGGGTTCGAGATCTCTACAACAAGAGGCTCCCGGATGTCCGATTCCTCATCCCAGTTCTCAATGGCTTGGAAAAGGTACCCTTTGCGTTCTTCCTGCTTTAACATTTTTATTGAATTATAAGATAAGATACAAAATACAAAAGTTAAATAGGAAAATGGTGGGGAGGAAGAGAAGTGATGGAGAAAAAGAAACATCGACTTCCGACTCGCTCTCTTGCAGTAAAATAAGGCATTAGCATCAAATCACAGCTTTTTGCTTTCTTGTTGAACCCTTTGCGTTCTTACGTGAGGTCACCTTAAGGTGCATCACTGGGAGTCCTCGACTTATGGCCACGATGGAGCCTTATATTTTTGCAGCCAAAATTTGTTCAATAAATTTTGCCCCGTTTTTGCCCCACTCCCATCCCTTTCTAGAAAGAGGTGATCCAGGCTTTGCCCAAACTCATCAAGCTGAATCCCATCGTAGTGAAGGAAGTGTTTAACCGGCTCCTGGGAACACAACATGGTAGGAACCCATCCCAACTGCAAAACTCCCATCTTGACTTTGTGTTGCCCGTGCAACGAGGAACGGATGCCAAGGTCGGGAAAAGGGAGTGATGGAGGAGGACTCGAGTTGTCAAACCGAACAAGTGAACCCAGCAGCTTCTTCCTCTGGTTGGTTGCGGGCTGCTTCCTGGGGTTCTGGAGAACCTCCGTTGGCTAATTTCCTCTTCGCTGTCGTTTCAACAGGTGAAGGAAATTCGACGGTTTCCCCCCTCAATCCTGGAGAGCTGTTGATCGCCCTGCACAACATCGATTCCACCAAGTGTGACATGAAGTCCATCATCAAAGGTTGGCTGACCTTGGAGGTCTTCTAGTCCAATCCCCTGCTCAGGCAGGAAACCACAGAGAAAGCTATCACAATTGAAGAGGCTGGACTTATTATCACAAGGCTGGAAGTTATCACAATTGAAGGCTTGGGGAATGGTACTGTAGATGAGCAGGCTGAGCCCAAGGGAGGGAAGAGTCAAACGTATCATCAGTCTCGAATCTGTTAATCAGAATTCCTTGGGCTCTTATCTACACCAATTTGCTTGGGCCATTCAGATTCTTGTCCGCAGCTTAAACTTGCAATAA